>SMJT01000016.1:917010-2210763 GCA_004349715.1 Crucihimalaya himalaica | reverse complement strand
CCCCCCCCCCCCCCCCCTCTCAATACATTATCCTTTTCAACAACATCAGAGAAGGCGAAAATAAGAATAGGCGAGGGGTTAATGGAGAAGGTGAGTTATACTCCAAACAGATCCGAATTGACTAGGTTATGAAATCCATTTACTGTAACTGGTTATTATGATAAGTTCAATAACATTTAAGGTTGAATTTTCTTGTGATAGATTTATGTTATTCGTCCCATGATCCATATGAGAGCCAACATAATTTTTTGTTATTTATATTTGATGTGGGGTGTATAGATTATATTTCTTCCTGTTTCTTTTTGTTTTACATAATTCTCGAGATTGTTTGATTTTCTTTAGGATAACCATGAAGATGGTGAGGATTTGCCACCCGAAATAAATCAGGTCAAAGAGCAAATCGAAAAAGAGAGATTTCTGCATATCAATGTAAGAGACCTTTGGTTGCTTCATTATATATTCTGAAAATTATGAAGATGAGAGAATTAATCTGATAACAATACGATCGCAAAGAGATGTTAAGAAAATCTCATGGAAAATTTATGTATTAATCAAAATCTTTAAAACCAAAAAGAGTAACTTCGGATTTTTTAAATAAAAAACAAATTTTGTAGAAAATGGCGCGAATCGATAACGGCTTCTAGATTTGCCGGGTTTTTTTGTATAGCTATATTGGGCCGACTCTGTTACACTACCTCAACTATACCGATTCTTCGATATACACCATAAACTTTTTGCCTCTTTAGTAAACACCATAAACAATTATATTATTTATTAAACATCACGAACTTTACATTTTCTTCTAATTGTAACATGGCGACTCTAAATCATGATTAAACTCATTTAACCGGTAATTGCGTTTAGAAAATCACGATTGAGTTTAGTAAACCGAAACTCAATCTTCTTCTTTTTTCCCAATCGAACCAAAAATCCCTAAATTCCTAAACCTCTAAATTTCTAAATCCCTAAATGGGTTTAAGAATTTAGGGATTTTTGGTTCGTTTGAAAAAAAAAAAATTGGGATTTTTCAATATTTACAATATAATAATATTTTTTTCAAACAAATAGTAGTACAATTATTTTTTTTTGATGTACAAAGAAACTAAAAAGGTCCAAACTGTTTTTTTTCTTTCAAAAGTATAAAACATTCAAAGAGGGCCAATATATATGTTTGTTTTTTTGCCTAGGACTTCAAAATTTTGTTGGGTCAGGATTGTATATATATATGAGAAGCCAAGATTGATGCATATATATTTCAAAGAATCAAAATCAAAAGTTTTGTATCCAAATATATATTTTACTATAGATTCCAGTTTAAGCAATTTTGAAAACCACTTACCTATTAATGGATTAACAGGAATCATTCAAGCTGAGATGCGAACCGAGTGTGGCTGCTCATGCTTCACACCATCAATCGCTTGCCTTAAATCGGTCCAATGCAGAGGATAATAATGGAAGAGACAACAATACGCTTCTTTCAAGAATGCAAAACCCACTTCGTCATTACAGTGCAAAAACCTTTATTTATGATTCTAACGATGATCAAGGTTATGTTCTTGATGAAGATGATACATTACCAAGTGTCAAGCTTCCAGTTGTTGAGCAGCTACCAAAATCCATTACATGGGTCTTCACGAATAAGTATGTTTGTTTTTTTTTCTTACTAATTTCAATCATATACTATATTTTATCACTCATATTGCATAAATACATGTCGTTAACACTGCAGAAGCCAGCTGATGGCTGAAAAAGATTCTGTGATTGGTAAGAGACAAATCTACTATGTGAATGGTGAGGCAGTAGAATTGAGCAGCGAAGAAGATGAAGAGGATCAAGCAGAAGATGAAGAGGATGAAGCAGAAGATGAGGCCGAAGAAACCAAGAAAGTAAAATACGAATATTCCGAGGATGTAGACCGGTTTATATGGTTAGTTTTTTTGCGTTACATATGTTCTTGATTATTAACTCATATATATATCCACTCAAGTAGTCCATATTTAATAAACTGTTCAAGAATTTTTCAGGATAATTGGGCAGGATTATGGTTTCGATGATCAGGTCGTGCTGAGTGCTCTCGCCAAGTTCCTCGAAGTGGATGTTTCGGATATATTGGTAATATTCAAATCGAATCTTCATATGTACTTCGATAAGTACTTTTCCTGTTTTTTTTTTTTTTTTTGTTGTTCTTCGTCGTGAGAAATGTTTTGAATTTTCAAAACTAAATAATGTAGGAAAGATACAATGAGCTCAAGCTTAAGAATGATGAAAATGTTGGAGAGACTTCTGATTTTAGATCCAAGGGAATGATTACTACTTTTCAGGATGCTGCTTATAAGCGTCATTGCCGTCGTTGCTTGGTAATTTTGAATCTTTCTTTTTTTTTGTTTTGTCCCAAAAAAAAAAAAGAGAATATTATACATGCTTTAGTTTAATTTTCTTAATTTATTTTACAGATATTTGATTGTCATATGCATGAGAAGTATCAACCTGTGATTAAATCTGTAAGCTTAAATTTATTTATCTATTTAAGTTTCATAACCTTATAAGCTTAAGTAATCAACTTAATTAGAATTGCTTTGGGCTTGTCAGAGAGAAGCTAAATCTAATTTGTCTAGGGATGAAGATGATAGAAGACAATGCAGTGAGCATTGTTACCTCAAGGTCTCTCTCTCAGTCTCACTCAATACTTGTTTATGTCTTAACTATGTTTATGAACGGTTTAACATATAATAGGTAGAAGCTGATAATGTGGTGGATACTGATAACTCTATATCAAACGAGAAAGGGAAGAATGTGGTCTCCGATACAAACACAGAAACTGAAGATGGTGCAGTGAATGATACTAATGAAGTAACAATTGATAATACAGAGATGACTATGTGGACGCCTGCGGAGAAGGATCTTTACTTGAAAGGAGTTGAAATATTTGGGAGAAACAGGTAAAGCCATATAAATGGATTTCATGTATGTTAATATATACTTATACTTACAACTTATATGTATTCCGTGATTATGCTTTTTCGCAGTTGTCTTATTGCATTAAACGTACTGGGGGGGCATAAGACGTGCCAAGAGGCTTACCGTTACATGCTTGAATATGATCAATGTACTTTGTTATTAGAATATAACAAAACTACAGAAACAAACAAGCAGGTAAATTAAACTATGTCGTAATCCTCATGACATGTATGTTATGAAACACATTATTCAAGTTTCATATATATTGTTGGTTCCATTATTACAGGTTAACAAAAAAGTATCTAGAAAGAGTACTAGGTTTGTCCACAAAAAAATCAGACAACGAAAATATGCTCGTTATCCACCTGCTTTAAAAAAGATAGCTAATGGAGAAGAGAAGTTTTATAAGCAGTACACACCATGCACTTGCGAGTCAACATGTGGAGATCAATGCATTTGTTTATCTAATGAGAATTGCTGCGAAAAATATTGCGGGTACGTATGTCATTATTTTCAAATTATTCGTAGAATTTAAAACCTTTTTGAGGTTTAATGTTAAACTTTTAAGTTTCTATTTTTTGGTTTTTATTCAGGTGCCCAAAGGATTGCAACAATCGTTTTGGAGGGTGTAGTTGTGCAATCGGTCAATGCGTAAACCGACAATGTCCTTGCTTCGCTGCTAGTCGTGAATGCGATCCAGATCTTTGTCGGAATTGTTGGCTTGGGTAACACTTTCACTTCAATATCTCTTTACAAATTCGATCATTAAAGTTTTTTTTTTTTTTAATACTTTATTATATAGCTGTGGACATGAGACATCATCAGAGCATATCCGATGCGAGAATATGCAATTCCTTCTTAATAAAAATAAGAAGGTAAACCATCAAAGTCAATCTGTACCGAACCGTACCAAAATTTTGAACTGATTATACGAAAAGCATTTAATTAATTTTTCTTTCTTATTCACTAGATTCTCCTTGCAAAGTCTGATGTTCATGGATGGGGTGCATTTACACGGGTAAGTAATCATGCATGGGTTATGATTAAAACCAATATTCGGATATATTCAGTAGTTATTCTCTTTGTTTGTTTTAAATGTTTTAAACTTTAGACCATTAATTAATTTGTGATTTGATTTGATTTGATCCGTCAGCACTCGCTTAAAAAGAATGAGTATCTTGGAGAATATACTGGAGAACTGATCACTCACGATGAAGCAAATGAGCGTGGGAGAGTAGAAGATCGGATTGGTTCTTCCTACCTCTTTACCTTGAATGATCAGGTAACTTTAGTCTCTCATCTTCTCCTTTTCCAGATACCTACATATATGTTTACTATATATTCGCGAGTTACACATTTATATATTCTCATCAAAATAACATTTTACAGCTTGAAATCGATGCTCGCCGTAAAGGAAACAAGTTTAAATTTCTCAATCACTCAGCCAAACCTAACTGCTATGCCAAGGTACCACGTCACTGAAACTTTGTCTTGAACATATACTAATCTTAATACCTTAAACAAAAAAGTATACATCGGTACCATATTACTAAATATTTTAGGAAAACTTTTTTGTTCCAAAATCTTAGATTTTTTCAGTTTTCTATGCATCATTTGTATTAATATATTAGTTTATGACCATTTGAATTCTGCTGTGTTTATTTTAATTGGTTGAATTTTTATTAATAAAAAATATTAGCTTTTTCTTAATATTTGTGTATTTACTTTAAAAATTTAGTAATATGGGACAAAGAGAGTATATATATATATATATACTTATGCTAGTTTCTTTAGTTAAATCATGTATCAACTTTACTCGTTGCTGATTGGTTGGTTCTCATATAGAATCATGTATCTCCAAAATTTTCTAAGAAACTCAAACTAGCTACTTAAATGATTTTTCTTGTCTATATATTTATGTAGTGAGAATTTATAATGGTTTTGTGTGCAGTTAATGATTGTGAGAGGAGATCAGAGGATTGGTATATTCGCGGAGAAGGCTATCGAAGAAGGGGAGGAGCTTTTCTTCGACTATTGCTATGGACCAGATCACGCAGATTGGTCTCGTGGTCGAAAACCTAGGAAGGCTGGTGCTTCTAAAAAGTCTAAGGAAGCCCGTTCATCCAGATAGATTTGGATCTGATCAGGAGATGGGATACAAGCAGTCGTTTTTAGAGTTGTGATTATATCAATGAATAATGTAATGCTATTTTGTGTTACTAACTAAACCAAAACTTAAGTTTCTGTTTTATTTGTTTAAGGTTTTTTGTTTGTCATATGTGTCTTAACTCTCAAAGTTCTCCTTTTGTATTTCAATAAAAAAACAATATTTATGTTGTTAATTTGCATAGAACGTACAAAATTCTTGTTTTCTTAAATTTACATTTATTAGTTTTCATATGGCGAAATAGCTCATCTCAACAATTGTTAAGGTAGGTGAGTACGTATGGTACGTGAATAAAAATGTCAAAATTGATGGCTTCTATAATTAAAACACAATTGGTTATGAATGAAGTACAGTTAGAATTTTAGGTCTACACTTGTTGATATAGGGTTTTCAAACTTTTTTTCGAGATAATAATTTTTCTTGTCTATCATCCAACTCAGATCAAAACAAATTTTTACGTTTAGTATCATCAACAAAGTGGCTGTAGTTTAGTGGTAAGAATTCCACGTTGTGGCCGTGGAGACCTGGGCTCGAATCCCAGCAGCCACACTTAAATGTTTTTTTTTATCCTTTTCATCATACAAAGGGCGTTTTCGTCTTTTAAATTTTTAAATTACTGTAGATCTTGACCGTCCATCTCTCCACCTGTCCTCTAATTAAAACCTAATCAAATTGGGCTACTCAAATTTATTCCCACTGGGCCGAATCATTATCTCTGTTTGTAAAATCTTTCAATATCCCTTTGGTCGACGTGATTCTCGATTAATTCTTCAGCAAGTTTTCATGAACACATCATTTAGAAGATAATGGTGAAGTGTTTCATCCTCTGATTTACGTTTGAATATCTGTTTTTAATCTCTATAACCTAATATACATTTGCTAATTGTTACAAATTCCTATTTTTGTAGGGTTTTACATTCATATTTTCTGAATAAATGTTTGATGAACAAGAGAAGAAAAAAAAATCAAGCCAAATGTTGTTGTTGCTCTTCCTCCTCCAAACCATTCTCTTCTTCTTCAGAGCTCAATGTATCTTCTTCAGATTCCTATTAAAACGAATGACCAACAATATAAGTCTACATAGAGACAGAGAGTTCTAACTTCAAATTTTATATGTGAATTGTGGAATGTAAAAATAGGAGTTAAACATTTTCATAAAATAAAACTAAAAATATTACAATCAACAGTCCATGCATGTTTTGGGAGCTTACGAGAAATTGATATCGGAGACTCCTTTGAAAAGCTGCGATAGTTCGAATGATAACGAGCATTGGCAATAGTATACCAATGGCCTTCAATGTTAATACCTGCCAATATTTTCACCTTTCATTTTAATATTTTTAAAACATACAAAACTAAATAGTAATTATTTTTTTTATCTCTAAAATTGTGAAGAATCACAATCTTTTTACCGTGAAAATTGTGAAGGGATACTCGTCGGTTCCATAAACCACATCAAATGCATGTTTTATCAACAAAACCACCGAAAACTGTAAAATATATATATCATTTAAACTCCAACCAAAATAATACAATAAAAAGAAAAAAAAGAAGTCACGCCGTAAAAGATTGTACCATAAGAATATGGATATGATATGATATGGTCCAAATAAAGTTGGTTTGGTTCAATTTGGGTATGGTTTGAATATGGGTTAAAGCTTTGAAAATACATTCTTTTGGTTCCGAAAGAAGAAACCTTTTACTTTCGTTAGGTTTTTGGACGACCAAACAAACTCATCAAATCTAAGTGTCTGTTTTTGTAATGAATCATCCTAACCATCATTCTAATCTAATCTTCTTATACCTCTAGAATTCATAGCACCACCGAACTTGAACCATTTCTAACTAAATATCGAAAATAATTGGGTTGTTACCATAAACTTTAGTAGTATTTACATTCCAATTTTTATCAAATATGAATAACAAATACTGAAACTTCCATTAATATGTTATTTTCCGACAGGTGTCTTTTTTTTCTTCAAATTCTGACGGTTTATCAAAATTGTTATAGATTGTTTCAAAGATACGTGTACTATTTAAAGAAGCAAATTAATTAATTTTAGAATTTATTTTCAATAATTAATAAATTTAATGCTAAACAAGTACCCGATTTTGTTCGCAATTAATTGTTTCACTAACTTTGTTTTAAATTTCTACACGATTGGTAATCAAGTGGAGATATTTATTAATTGTGGTTACCAATCATGCGAACCTTAAATGTCGATTCGATAGAAGTGGTTGGCCATTTCTGTTTGGACCTCACTTAAACCAAAGATGTTCGTTTCCTCGCATCATTAGTATTTAACTAATTCGTTTATTGCCTATATCTTATAATAACCTAATTATATATAACTGCTTATTCGAATAAAAATAATTTTATTACGTGAAAAAAAAAGGGGATTTAGAACTTACAATGAAAGCCAGGTATCTACAACAAGAGGCGCCTCTATCAGCGACAGAGTTGCATTCTGGAAAATCTGATTCTGCTCTCCTCACTAATCTTCTATTTCTTCTTCCTCCATTATCTCTGTTCATATTTTTATTCTTTTTGGATTATCGTTGTTATTGTTAAAATCAGAATCATAAATGTGTAAGGATTTAAATAACTGGAGAAAAGACAGATCAATCGCTGGACTATAGTTTTGAACAGTTTTAATTTTCAAAGTTAAATCTAAACCTTATATATTTGTTTTAAATAAAATTAATTACCTGATTGTGACTGCTGTTGCTTCAATCAATCGACATGGTTTTGAAGTTGTGGTATATCCAGGTTTATATTCCTACAATATATCATTATTATCGTATTAATTCTAATACATCTTTAAATTGTAACGTGCAGAATAATTGACGAAAAAGTGAGATCAAATTTATAAGTACCGGAAACAATATGGCCAAACCGATCTTAACGGAATTAATATGTCAAGTAAAGCAACCAAACAGTAGAATCAACAAAAAAAAAAAAAAAAAAATTGACACGACACAGAAATAAGCTAATGAAAACTTCTGTTTGTTGGACTTTTGTTTCACTTGAAGATACAATCTCATTATGAATCACTTTTAATAAACAATTAAATAAACAAAAAAATCTGAAAAAAAAATCCAAATAATCCAGCCAGAATCAGAAATGTACGTCCTCCAAGTTCGTTAGGGGTCCCATTAAACGATGGATCCACTTACCAATTTTGTTTCTAACTCTTTTCTAATTCATTGAATTGTAAATATAAAATAAATAAATAAAAAACTCGAAAATATGAATTCATAAACAGCGTGGCATTGGCTCATTGATTACGATTTGTTACGAGAATCGAATATTTTTCCTTTTCCAATTTTGCAAAAAAATTATGGGACACGAAGGAGAACCTTTTTTGTAACACGTATCGTTGTTATTCAAGAAAATATATGAAACTTAAAAGAAACTGATGTGAAATTATAGATTAGTCTGAAATCAAACCTGGAGACAAATTTCACAAATTGTGTTTCCTTTCTCATCACACCATCGTTGTATGCAGTCTCTGTGAGCGAACTAATCAAACGGAGTCAAAATAATCAAAAATCCAAGTTTTTAAATTTGAATTCAATAGAAATCAAGAATCTTGATGATTACGATACCTTGATGGTTCCTGAGCAAGAACAAGGAGCTTCAAAGTAGCTCTCAGCTTCTTCTTCGTGACAGATTCTACACCGAGTTGGTTTCAAATATGTTTCATCTATAAACAAAACTACATCACCCATCTCCCCGTTTTAATTTTTATGAGAAATAAATTTGCTCTGTTTTTTTTGTTTTTCCTCTGAAGAACATATGTAAGAAAAGAGCAAGAGAGTCCAACTTTAAAAGGTGCTCGTAAGCAAACGTGAATAAATTTACATGTTTGCCCTTTTCTTTGATTGTATTTTTTATATATTTAAAAACGAGTATTCCTTAACTCGCTTTGCTAATGGTCCTAGATTGTAATATAATGTTTATTGTACTAATAATGTAAGCTGTAATGACAACTTTTCCAACAGTGTAAAAAAAAGCCTTGACCAGATGTTTTTGCTGTAATTTGTTTTGGTATCCAAATCTTTGTAACTTTGAATTTGACTGTAAATCACCAAAAAAATATTAGGAGTAAGTTTGATTTATTCTATTACTTGTATGTGCCGTTTGTTTCCAAAAAAAACTACATTGTGGCTTTGCGAAAGCTGGAACAGTGGATATACAAAAGGTTGTATAGTTACGAGATCACACAGGTCAAAGCATACGCTGTGTTTTTGTCATCTATCTTTTGTTTGGTATAATACTTGGATAGCACATTATAAATATAGTATATGTTCTGTATTTAGACTATTAATTATTTTGAAAGTTTTGTTTGCCGTGTTCAATATTCTAAAAAATGCGAAAGATTATAGTATTATAACAAATTCTCCACCACTACATAATGATAACTAATTCATATAGGTAACTCTTATATTTAGTTGTTTAAGAAATGTTTTCTAGTTTCTTGAAAAACGTTTTCAAATTTTCGAGATTTTTTTCTTGTTTTTCTTGATCTTTGTGAAATGTAGTTAAATATTTCTCCCAAAATTAGTTATTATATAAATAGTAATCGTTATTATGTGATTTATGCGACGTCTAATTAATATAATCAAATATAACATCGATGATGGTCGATGCAAAACTTTTTGCACACGTTGAGATAAAGAATGCCATACACACATACATAAGAATTGTTTTAGCTTTTTCCCACTCTCAAAGTATACTTGGACGCAGACATTTGGGCTTATCTTATTTGGTTCCGATCTTATCTACTACGTTGGAATTTTTTTGCGGCTTATTATTATTAACATCCACAAAAGCGAAATAAAAGAAAACAAATATTGATGGTCGGCATAATCCATCCATTAATGTTTACAAGAGAAAAACACTACGAGGTTACAATACTTCTTCCGTTTCACAAAAAATATCGTTTTGAAGTTTTATTTTTATTTCATAAATAGTGTCGTTTTGTATTTTCAATACATTCAATGCAGATTTTGGTAAAATTTTCAGTTTTGTCCCTACTAATTTAATGTATTGACCAATAAAAATAATTGTATAGTATATTAATTAAAGGTAAAATAGAAAATTTAATAGTTTTTTTAATATATGTGAGAAAACTTTAAACGATACTTTTTTGAAACAGAGGGAGTAATTAATACTAGAATTATGTTGACAAAAAAAAAAAAAAAACTAGTACTATAAATATCTTTCGTTCATGAAAATATCACAAGAATTCGACCCCCACAATTCGTATCAGAACATTACCTCTTTCAAAGTTTAAATAATATGATCTTAACAAACAATCATTTTTAAATAATATTCTATCCCATTGTAAAATAGTTGGTTCAAATCAAGTTAACAAACAATCATTTTTAACTCCAAGAACTCGGTTTCTAGTCAAAAATAAAATCAAGATTTTCAGTTTTTATTTTACTACTTCCACACAATTATAGCATTCAAAATATAATCTAGTTATGTATTATAGTGTGTGAGTTGTAGAAAAGAAATAAAACCATAGAGATATTGAAAGAGACCATTCCACTTGCTAAGCAAATATCTCTTCTCTATGGACCCATCCAAAAGCTGATCTGAGTGCGTGGCCTCACACGGTGCCGTTTCATGAGCCTTCTTGTTTTTTGACTTATTTCAGGAATCTACACACTTCTTGCCGTTTACACAGCCTTCAGAATCTACACACTGCATGCCGTTTTTAATCCTTCCTCAGAAGATACTCACAACTCACAAGTTTTCTTCTGCCTCTTGTCTCTCTTTTTTTTCTTTACTCGTCATCGAAGCTAAGATTCGAAAAAAGGTTAACAGCGATCGCGTCTCGATCAGGTTTTTGAAGATCGTGCGGCGATGTTCTTGGTAGATTGGTTCTACGGTGTACTTGCTTCGCTAGGTCTATGGCAGAAAGAAGCCAAGATCTTGTTTCTAGGTCTTGATAATGCTGGTAAAACCACCTTGCTTCACATGTTAAAAGACGAGGTTCGATTCTTGCTTCCCCTCTATTTTTCGTCCTTCTTCTGGATCATGTTCTAGTTTCAGCTATCGAATCGATCCAATTCGTTTTTGAAATTTGTTTGATTCGTCGCCAATTAGATCTTCAATTTCGTATGTAATTGGAATCTGGGTGTCGAATCAGTTCTTAGAAGTTTCTAATTTTGAATATAGCAATTTTGATTTGCTTCGGTATTCACTCAAATCCAAATCAGGGTTTACTTTTGATGCATTCAGATTCCATCTCTGTTACATGACGTAGCTGTAGATGTTTACTTTGATATCAATTTTTGTTTCCTAATGAATTTACTTAGGTGTTTATCAAAAAATTTGAGTGATTTTTAGCTGATCGTTTTGGAGTTGTTTTGCTCAACAGAGATTAGTGCAGCATCAACCAACTCAGCATCCAACCTCTGAAGAACTTAGCATTGGCAAAATCAAATTCAAGGCTTTTGACTTGGGTGGTCATCAAATTGCACGAAGGGTGTGGAAAGATTACTATGCTAAGGTTCAAATCTTATTCCTTTATGCAATAAGGAATAGTTGCACTCAATGGACCAGCTACATCTCCTTAAACTGTGCTTTTAGTTACAGATATGCATTGTCGTTTTCAAAATGGGTTTTTTCGAAGACATTCTAAATGTAGAATATTGTGTTTAAATCTTTCCTAGGGTATTGATTCTTCTTGAGGGTTTTCACAGGTTGATGCTGTGGTCTACTTAGTGGATGCTTATGACAAAGAGAGATTTGCAGAATCAAAAAAGGAGCTTGATGCACTCCTCTCAGACGAATCCTTAGCCACTGTCCCATTTCTTATCCTAGGGAACAAAATCGACATACCTTACGCTGCATCTGAGGATGAGCTTCGATTCCACCTTGGTCTCTCCAATTTCACCACTGGTAAAGGCAAAGTGAATCTAACTGATTCGAATGTGAGACCATTGGAGGTGTTTATGTGCAGCATTGTTAGAAAAATGGGATATGGTGAAGGCTTCAAGTGGCTCTCTCAATACATCAAATAGATGGCGCCATCGGGCAAGTCTATAAAATCCTTCCTCTGTTTTTCGTATTTTGCTTCTCGTACTTTAGTTGTTCTGTCTTGTTACTTACAACCTTGTACTTGTTGGTATATTTAGATTCGTATTCCGAATACTTCATCAGCCTCTTGTAATCCATCAGCGGATAATCTTTAAGATACGACGTCGTTTTATGTTTAGTGTGTTTAAAATATATAAATGTCACCTATGTGTAGTTTTGTTACATTATATAGGCTTCAATTAAGAAGCATAGGATATTTCAGTTTGGGGCCACGAAATACAATTTTGTGTGAGTTCCACTAAGTCAAATAGCAACATAATGGGCCGTTCCAACTGGACCGGATCATCTTCTAGAAAAAGTTGACAACAAAGATTTGTTTTACCATTTCTAAATAAGGAAACGGTAATAAAGTGGACCACAACTATATAAGTACTGTTTCTGCTCTCGGCATACGACATCAAAAGCTGACTTAAAGTCACAATCATTTATTGCGATTCGACCAATCCGAAAATGATCTAGTTTCAGTAGTTTGGTCTGAATGCTTTTCATGCTAATAAGTTTATATCTGAATCTTAGTTGAAACAGTTTAAGAAGGATTCGAATCCGATCTCATAAACAAGAAATAACCTTCCTTAATACGCATAAAAATCATAAGAACATCTTTATTGGTAGAACCCATATGGGTCTCTTAAAAAAATATATATATATTATTTAATTATTTATTAATTATTATTTTTATGTTTCATCCAATCAAAGAGTGACACATGGAGAATCAGTCTCATGAGTTTCTCATCTTCACTTTTTTATCACTATTTTAATTTTTTTTAATATTATAATGAAGGGTTTCAGAAACTCCCAATCAAAATGCTCTAAGACCATTCACAATGGTTATAAAATTAAACTACCTCTTTTATCATTTTTAACATTCCACATCATTTTCTCTCTCTTCCACCTAATAATTCAACTATCTATTCAATTTTTATAACTACAATAGTTATGCCTAATAAAATTCAACTCTCTACCCCACTATTTTTTTATTTTAATATCCTTATTTTATTTATGTTTTGTGATTAGATAATAGTAGCAATTATCAATTAAAATTAAACGAAAATTATGTTTTTTTATATTTTATTTATAATTTAAATTAACTTTTAACAAATAATAAAAATTAAGGGGATGCTTGAGATGGATATTGCATCATCGATCCATAATATTGAGGATAGGTTGGAACAGATGACGGCATGAAACAATTTGGTGGAAACCCATAATTTGGTATATTTTGAGGTTGGTTGGAAGATTGATTTTGAAAATGATAATTGTTGGGATTTGGATAGTTAAAAGGATAATTAGAAGAATTTTGGGTGTTAAAAGGGTTATTGTTGGGATCTATTTCTCTAACAAAAAAAAATTTAGAAAGATAATTAGATTTGCAACAAAAAAAAAAAAGATATCTGGATAAAATTTTGTTTTTTTTTGTGTCTGAATCAAATGAAATTACACTCTATTTATAGAGTATAAAAAAAATAATGAATTTTGATATATATTTTTTATTAAAAAAACTTATTGGATCTTCAAATAATTGTTTTCGAATTATTTGGATGAGATAATAATTGTTCTACACACGTAGGCCTCTTGTACTTTTGTTTGGTCCAATTAAAATCAGCCATTTATATCTTGTGGCCTCCATTTTTTTAATTTCAACTAACTTAATTTTTTCAGTTAAAATCAATACACTTCATTGTATTTTTTTTTCGGACAAAATTCAGTCACCCCATTATAGGGATTCAATCATTTAAAATAAAATTCAGTCACCCCATTGTGAATGGTCTAAGCAACAAAATGTAACTTTCATCCGAAGAAATGACCTAACTAGCGTAGATCTGATCAGAGTTTAATCTGTGTTTTCTTTTTGTTCCCCCAATTCGAACAGAGTTGAATCTCTGATGAGATCTTTAAAATCACATCTTTTAAGTTAATGGATGGCAGAGAATGTTTTCATTCATTTCCGTTGAATATATGTTTTACTAAATGAAACTTCTGCTTTGTTTTCAACACTCTACGGCTTTGCCTTCTTCACAAGCATTCCAATTAATATCCTTCTATATTTTTTATCTTCCAATAATAAATATAAATAAACAATAGTATTCCATTTTTAGTATAACTCATACGATTATTCTAGAAGAGGATAAACATGCATAAAAGGTTTTGTTGGCTCACAAGAAATGTGTATACACTTGTTTGGTTTCAATGAAAATTGAATATTTTCAATTGACATTTGGAACATATTATGGAAAAAAGATTATATTATATGGTATCTACTTTGCTTTCTGGTTGGTCCACTGACACGAACAATCTCTACATAAATTTATTTAGAAGAAACAAAAAGAAATGACAATTTCATTCCTTATCCCTCAGTCGATGATGCAATTGTAATATCAATATGGATAAGAATGCCCATTCTATGTCATCTTTAATCTTTTTCTTTTTCTTTTATTTTATAAGAAAAACGAAACAGAACTTTTTATTGATATATTGAGTTTCGGAATTTTCTTTTATCAAAATGTAACTAAAAGCATCTTAGTTTATTTCCCCAAAAACAAAAACAAAAAACGAGCAGGTTCAGTTTAAATAAGTTTTCACAACAATTTTGTATTTCATAACATTAAGTTTTCACAAAAAGTTCAAATCATAAGCTTTGTATTCAGTTAACTGAATTCTGTTGAAGTGTTCATTCGTATATTAGCTGAACTTTTTATTGGTTGATGTGATTTAAGTGTTATAAATCCCTTCTAGAAGCACCACCTTTAGGAATTATATTGTCAAACATGTCAAGCTAAATGGAGCCCAATGTCAACTAAAGAAATCATTTTACTTGCCTATATAATGGCTCATTTGTTCATGTTGTAAGAAGGGTAAGAAAACAGAAAAATCAAAACATAATATAAGCTCTCATTGTTTTCTCTCCATAGCTCTCTCTCTAGATAGTTTATTCTACGGGTACAAAAATATTTCACCGATTCTCATAAATTCTTTCACCATAAATACAGGTAAATAAAGGTAACACTTTATAACACGTTATCAGCACGATAAGCGGTTATAATTTTAACTTTTATATGTATACTATAATACCTTATAATGGACGGCTTTGCCGCCTGATTATTTATTTTCTGTTCATGGTCGGCTCTGCCGCCTTACTGTTTATTTACTGTTTTAATATGGATGACTCCGTCACCATAATTATTTCTCAATGGTCGGTTTTACCGCCTGAAAAATTATTTACTTGTTTAATTGTCCTTTTAAATTCATGGTCGGCTTGCCGCCTTAATAATTTATTGTTTTTAATATGGTTATTTCTGTCATCATAATTATGCTGTTAAATCTCTGTTTATTTTATGTTATGACTAATTCTATCACCATATGTTCATAAAATTATATTTGAACTGATAAATATTATCTGATTAATTTTCAAATATTTTCAGATTAATTATTTTATAACCGTTATTTCCAACGGATATATTTATAAAATAACATAAAATTTTTAATTATTTTCAACTTTTCCAACGGTTATATAACGGCTAGTGAATAGTTTTTACAATCTATAAATATACTCTTTTTCATTCATCCTTTCACACAAAATTTCATCTCTCTCAAATTACTCTCAAAGATTTTTCAAGATTTCGAAAGAAGAATTTTCAAGATTTCAAGAAATATGCCTCGACTATTATTTCTTTTAAGTGTAATTTTTATTATTATTTCTATTTATGGAATTTCCGTTGGAGAATATACTCCCGGAGAATTTATCATAAATATTGTTTTAATGTTTTATGTAATTGTATTTCTTGTAATTGCGCTTTTTATATAAAGGCGTTTTATGTGTGTGTTTTTTTTAAATAAGTTAAATAAAATCCTAATGATATTATGAATAATAATAATAATAATTGAAATTGCAATATATTATTTAAAATTTATGATTAATAAAAATTGTTAATTTATGTTTACAGTTATAATGTCAAACTTGGTAAAACTCGAGATGGCTGCCCTTGATATTTCCGGAAGAAATTATATGACATGGGCAGTAGCAGCAAAAAGACATCTTAAAGGAAAAAGACTCCTCGATACCATCGATGAATCGATAAAAACGACATCGGAGGAGGAAAAGGCACAAGCCATGATATTTTTATGCCACCACATTCATGATGGTTTAAAAGATGAATACATCACAAAAGAAGATCCTGCAGATCTTTGGAAATCGCTCAAAGAGAGGTTTGATCACCAAAAATATGTGATCTTACCTAAAGCCAAACATGAGTGGCTAAATTTGCGGTTTCAGGATTACAAAAGTGTAAGCCAATATAATTCCGCTTTGTTCGGAATCACTTCCAGGATGGCGTTGTGTGGAGAAAAAATAGAAGAATATGATATGATCGAGAAAACTCTCCAAACGTTCCATCCAGGAAACGTAATCCTGCAACAACAATACCGGGCAAAAGGGTACACTCTTTACTCGGAGCTGATGCAAACTCTGCTAGTTGCAGAGCAAAATAATGAGCTTGTGGTGTTAAACCATCAGACTCGTCCAACTGGATCTGCTCCATTCCCCGAAGTGAATGTTGCAACAACCAACTACAATAATTTGCAAAGACATGGGCACGGTAGAGGCCGTGGTCGTGGTCGTGGACGAGGACGAGGATGTGGACAAGGCCAAGGAAGAGGATTCCGCCCAAATGATATTAATTCCGGAAGAATTAATAAAAATTCTCAGAAAAACAAAGTTGGCGGTACAACAAACAAACATTTTGAGAATGTTTGTCACAGATGTGGAATGAAAGGACATTGGTCCCGTACCTGTCGTACGCCGAAACATTTGGCTGATTTATATCAGCAATCTCTAAAGAGAAAAGAAAGAGATAGTGAAACCAACTTTGTCTCTGATGAAGCCGGACCCTCTTTCCATGGATTAAATGATGATGCACATCTCGATATTTCTGATTTCCTCGTTGGTCCTGAAGACATCAACGCACAAGATGTGGATTAAGATGATTTAAAACTACCATCGTTTTTATTATATAAAATAATGTTGTATGTGCTTTTTCATTTTCTAAAGTGTGTTGTAAAATATATTTTTTTTAAATATTTCTTATAATATCAGTGTTTGCTTTATTTGAGTGTTTATTAATATATCCCTTATGAATATTACAAATACAGATATGTCAAGATCTGAAATTCGGGATGGAGATTTATGTCTAGCAGACAGTGCTACAACGCACACGATACTTAAAGATAAAAAATACTTCTCCTCCCTCAAAATAAATAATTCCGCCGGAAGCGTGAATACAATATCTGGAAATGCAAAGATTGTTATAGGCTCTGGAAGAGTCAGTTTTCAAATGCCAAGGGGAACAAAATTTGAAATAAATGATGCATTATATTCCCCAAAATCTCAGAGAAACTTAATAAGTTTTAAAGATATCCGCAAAAATGGATATCATTTAGAAACTATGAACAAAAATGGCATTGAATATCTTTACATCACAACAACAATTTCTGGAAGAAAAGTTGTATTAGAGGAATTACGAGCATTATCCTCTGGATTATATTCCACAAAAATAAATATGATTGAATCATATGTTACCGTAAACCCGCAGTTTACTAGTACCTTTAAAATTTGGCATGAACGACTTGGACATCCAGGTTCAGTCATGATGCGGAAAATTGTGGAAAATTCTAATGGCCATTCATTGAAAAACCAGAAGATTTTTCAATCGGGTGAATTTTCATGTAATGCTTGTTCTCAAGGAAAATTAATAACTCGGCCATCGCCAGCCAAAATTAAGAATGAATCTCCTGAATTCTTAGAAAGAATACATGGAGATATATGTGGACCTATCCATCCACCATGCGGGCCATTTCGATATTTTATGGTATTGATTGACGCATCCAGCAGATGGTCACATGTGTATCTATTGACAACACGAAATACGGCTTTCGCAAAATTTATTGCTCAAATAATCAGATTGAGAGCACAATTCCCTGATTACGCCATAAAGAAAGTTAGGCTTGATAATGCTGGTGAATTCACTTCACAAGCCTTTAATGACTATTGTATGTCAATGGGAATTGATGTGGAACATCCGGTCCCCCATGTTCATACACAAAATGGCATGGCTGAGTCTTTGATAAAACGGCTGCAATTAATTGCAAGGCCATTGATAATGAGAACAAAACTCCCAATTTCTATATGGGGTCATGCTATTTTGCATGCTGCAAACTTGATCCAAATAAGACCAAGTGCATATAATAAATATTCTCCTTTGCAATTAACATATGGTCAGCAGCCAAATGTATCACATCTCCGTATTTTTGGTTGTGCGGTCTATGTTCCTATAGCGCCACCACAAAGAACAAAAATGGGGCCACAAAGGAGATTAGGTATATATGTTGGGTATACATCACCAAGTATAATTCGGTATCTTGAACCGAAAACTGGTGATATGTTTACGGCTCGTTTTGCCGATTGTCATTTCAATGAAGATGAATTCCCAGCATTAGGGGGAGGAATTAAAGAGGTTCCAAAAGATATTACATGGTGCACACAATCTTTGTTGCATCTAGATCCCCCTACAAACCAACGTGAACTCGAAGTTCAGAAAATTGTGCACTTACAAAAAGTGGCAAATCAGTTACCAGATGCATTCACAGATACAAAAAGGGTAACAAAATCATATATACCTGCTGCAAATGCTCCATCAAGAATTAATGTTCCTGAAGAACAAATTGATGAGAATAAAGCTAATGAACCCAAAATGCAGTTGAAAAGGGGGAGACCAATGGGTTCGAAAAATAAAAATCCCCGAAAGAAAAAGAAGTTGGGAGAACAAAATGAAAAGGTTCCAGAAGAACCACTTACAGAAAAATGTCAAGAAGACATTTATGAAAAAGTTCAAGAAGAACCAGAGAAAGAGAAAAGTCTTGAAGTCGAGCGTGATACAGAAAGATGTGAAATTTCTATTAATTATGCTCAAGATGGAAAAGTATGGGTTAGATATGAAATTGATAATGAGGATGAAACATTCTCCTTTTCTGTATCCAAAGAAATTGATAATGAAAATGAGGATCCAGACCCAAGGTCCGTATCGGAATGCCAGGAAAGGCCCGATTGGGAGAAATGGCAAGAAGCCATGAGAAATGAATTACTCTCCCTTAATAAGAGAAATGTATTTGGACCTATTGTTATTACACCTGAAGATGTAATACCGGTTGGATGCAAATGGATTTTTATAAGAAAAAGAAATGAGAATAATGAAGTCACACGATATAAGGCTCGACTTGTGGCACAAGGATTTTCTCAAAGACCGGGAATTGATTATGAAGAAACATATTCCCCGGTTATGGATGCAATCACATTTAGGTACTTGATGAGCCTAACGGCATCAAAAAATCTAGATATGTACCTTATGGATGTTGTGACTGCATACCTATATGGATCACTAGATAGTGACATTTATATGAAAATCCCAGAAGGATTCAAAATCCCGGAAGGATCAAAAATCCCAGAAAAATCCAAGAATATTTGTTCAGTCAAATTACAGCGATCACTATACGGATTGAAACAATCCGGACGCATGTGGTATAATCGCTTAAGTGAATATTTGATGAAAAAGGGATATACCAATAATGCGATATGCCCTTGTGTATTCATTAAGAAATCTCAAACCGGATTCGTGATCATAGCTGTCTACGTTGATGATTTGAACATAATAGGAACTCAAAAGGAAGTTGATGATGCAAGAACTCATATGAAAGAAGAGTTCGAAATGAAAGATCTTGGAAAAACAAAATTTTGTCTCGGACTTCAAATAGAGAATTTCCAAGATGGAATATTTGTGCATCAATCAAATTACACTAAAAGAGTGTTAAAACGCTTTAATATGGATAAAGCGAATCCTTTGAGTACTCCGATGGTCAATAGATCACTAAATGTTGATAAAGACCCATTTAGACCTTGTGAAGATAACGAAGAAGTATTAGGCCCTAAAGCACCTTATATGAGTGCTATAGGTGCACTTATGTATCTTGCAAATTGTACTCGTCCAGATATAGCATTTGCTACTAATCTGCTTGCAAGATATAGTTCATGTCCAACGCGAAGACATTGGAACGGAATTAAACATATTTTCCGTTATCTTCAAGGAACAATTGATTTAGGGTTATTCTATTCTCGAAACTCTGATCTTGGTCTAGTTGGATTTGCAGATGCAGGTTATTTATCAGATCCACATAAAGCTCGATCACAAACTGGATACGTTTTCACTATGGGAGGTACTGCGATCTCGTGGCGTTCTCAGAAACAGACATTGGTCGCTACTTCTTCAAATCATGCGGAAATTATTGCGCTTCATGAAGCATGTAGAGAATGTGTATGGCTGAGATCCATGACACATCACATACAAGAAGCCGCCGGAATAATCAACAACAAAAGACCAACAATCATGTATGAAGATAACGCTGCATGTGTTGCCCAGACAAAAGAAGGCTATATTAAGAGCGACAGAACAAAGCACATCCCGCCAAGATTTTTCTCTTACACTCAAGAGCTCGAGAAAAATCAAGAAGTGGATATCCGATACATTCGCTCAAGTGAAAATGCAGCAGATCTTTTTACTAAGGCGCTTCCTACCACAACATTCAAGAAACATATTCAAAACATAGGAATGCGTCATCTACGTGATCTATAAAAGGGACTGCACTCTTTTTCCCTTATCATGGTTTTTATCCCACTGGGTTTTTCCATGAAAAGGTTTTTAATGAGGCAGTACAAGACACACGATATAAGGAGTTAACGGGGATATTAAAAACTTAAGACAAAGTTTTGACATCATAATCATTCGAGGGGGAGCTTGCATACAACATTGGTCTCCAAGGGGGAGTGTTATAAATCCCTTCTAGAAGCACCACCTTTAGGAATTATATTGTCAAACATGTCAAGCTAAATGGAGCCCAATGTCAACTAAAGAAATCATTTTACTTGCCTATATAATGGCTCATTTGTTCATGTTGTAAGAAGGGTAAGAAAACAGAAAAATCAAAACATAATATAAGCTCTCATTGTTTTCTCTCCATAGCTCTCTCTCTAGATAGTTTATTCTACGGGTACAAAAATATTTCACCGATTCTCATAAATTCTTTCACCATAAATACAGGTAAATAAAGGTAACACTTTATAACATTAAGTACTTTTTTCTGTTCCATAAAATTATATAAGTTAATAAAAAATGAAGATCATATCTGTTAATGTCAACATCATATGAATATGATGGCGGTGGATAATGTTTAACGTTATAACTGCCTCCTCCTTTATATCTCTTCGAGGACCCAGCCAAAACTTCATTATTACTCCATTAATGACATCTTAGTCCCTCTTTTGTTGTCAACACTTTGCTTTATTCTCAACCAATTATACTCCATAAATTTCATTTTATATCCTTTTTTCTTTTTATATTTCATAATATATATACCTTTTCATAGTTTAAGAGGTTGAAATGTATCCCTCGCTCAAAAGAAATGGGTGTACACTTGTTATCCATATCCTTGGAAGGATAATAAAGTATACTAGTTTTCTTATACATATTACAAATAAAGACCAAAATATTTGTTAATCTCCTACAAGTCTACAACAGTATAATTTGATACAACATACAAACCTTAACTAAGATAAATATATAGGTTTATAATTCAAGAAGATAATGTAACAGTATATAGATCAAAATTATTAACGCTTAATTATACTACAAGACAAAAATATAAAGAAAGTAGAAAACATTTCACACGGAGTCTCTAATATTAAAGTTCCACCAATCTAGACAAGGTAAGGTACGATACACCGCAAGTGGATTTTTGATTCCTTTTTCCCCCTTTGTATATTTGTATAATATTTTGTAATCTGAGCAGTGGCAAATAAAGTATTTACCACATTTAAAAAAAATAAAATTATATATCTAAAGTATTCACCACCGTCGTCTTCTTGGGTAATCAATCAAAATATTGTACTCGGTAAATTATTTTTGGGGAAAATGCTGATTCAGGAAATGAACAGTTTTATAAAGAGACTACTACGATATTTTACTCCCATTTAATCAAATTATGAAACTATATATGTGTGTGACATTTTTTCAGCAAGTTCCATGGTAGCGCATAAAAATTGCCACACGTCCAGGGTCTAAGAAAATAATTGAGAGATTGAAATTAATTGAAGTACTATATTGAAGTAGTATCCGTAACAAAATATCAAAGTGATCTATTACTCTAATTTGAGGTAGAGTGAAACAAAAAAAAGTTTGTGACAGTCATGTGTTAGTTTCATATGCTCGACTTGTTAAAGATAAAATAATGTTTTTTATGCATACAATAGAGAATTCAGATGAGCCAGACCCAGCCAAGTACTGAGCCACAAACAAGACCTAATCCTAGGAAAACAACCATGAAGACGGCTGCAAGTTCTGCTTCCGATGCATGAACCGTTTTGGGAGCCATGATCATGAGCACGCTAGTGAGGTAGCCGTTGGAGAGGCCAAGCATGAACGTTAAAACAACCACTGGCACTTCTGTTCTAAGCCATTCCGGTCCACGTAGACATGCAGAGAAGAGAGGATAAAACAGAAGCCTAACGATACAAGCCCATGTAGCAGATTTTATACTATGCCATAAATAGAGTGCGGTGAGTGACTTGCCTACGAAATCCGAGATGTTGTACACTGTGATGAGCAAAATAGGATACCAACTTTGGAGAAGATGGGACTTCAAGTTCTCAGCTATAAATCCTGGAAATATTGATAAAGTAACGGTGTAGATTATTAGAATACCCCAAGCTGGCCACTTAATCTTCCTCCCAACCACCCATATTGTCAGAGTAGAATACAAAGGCTGATGAAACTTGAGGTGATGTTGCATTACTGGTAACTTGTGGAGAACGTTACAGCAAATAAAGCAGCATAAGAGTATGATAGAGCTGACTATGAAATAGATATGAGCACTAGTTCGCATCCCGTGATGTGTCTGTGGCAATGAAGCTTTAGTCGTAATCCTAAGGACAGAGATGATAATACCTAGCAAAAACAGAGAGGAACTAAGAAACTTAGTTCAATGGCTCAACTATTAATTAACTATATATATGTCTGAAGTATTTATAGCTAAAAGTTGTGAAGATTCCACATCGAAAGTGTGAAAAGACCAACACTAGCATATAAATAACATGGGGTCACTTGGTTTCGAGTTAGATGTACATGATTATTTACAAGACTAACGTTTTACGGAAGAGGTAATTGTTATATTACACCTATTTCATTTGGAATGAAAAGAGGTTTACCTGAAGAGGCAGTGCCGGCGAAAATTGCCTGCATGTACTCTCTCGGAAGCTTTCCAGCTGAACCAATCAAACTTCCTCCGACCAGTCCATCAGCTAAACCACATAACACGACTGATCCAACCATTAATGGGTAAGAAACATTCTCCCCCTTTTCACCTTTCCAAACCCAATCTATGATAGGTGAAACCATCATGGAGATGATGAACATGAAAAACCCTAAGTTCATCCTCACTCTAAAGCTCAACCTTGTGTTCCAAGTAATCATCAAAACCAGAACAAGGACCGAGCAACTCATGTAAGCCACGGTGAAAGTCTTCTCTACATGCTTGTCCGGATACAAGTAGCCAAAGTAATCAACGGCTGTGATCAAAGCGTTCCATGGTATTAAACTACCAGCACCCAACAAGAAATGGATCACGTACGCAACTCTGTAAGCGTCTCTTGTCTCAACTTCATGAACAGTCACTTTCTCATCAACCATGGTAATTGATCTCCTCTCTCTCTTGATCTCACTACTTTGCGTTCTTGAAAGCTTTCTGATGTTGATTTCATTATAAAGCAATGGTGATAGGGATTTGATTAGATGGTTGTGAGGTTTGGTGGTAGCAAGGCCAATACGAGTCACATCTTAACATTATTATTCGGGATTACGATTCTTTGATATGGCTCTAGAGATCAGAGCTAGAACAAAGAAACAAGAGACTAAATGGTTTTTGGTGGGACACAAAAACAGATGGGTTAGAATTAAAGTTACTGCTTTGTGCATGACATTGGTCGGGACTCGTCTTTTTGGTACCCTTATATTCCATTTAATGACTACCTTCATTACTTCTTATGATCAATGCCTTTACTTTCATTCCCCCCCTCCCCTAAAATCTTAAACATAGAAATTATGTAGTGCTAAATAATGTATATAGTTAGTACGTGATTTGTTTTTAATTTGATTGTAAAAATGAAAGTTTTGCAAGTCTTACAGCTGATTAGGTGTTTCCCAAGGCTCGCATTAACCAATGAGTTATTAGTTTAGCATTGGTTTCATAATGAACACCGAAGATAAGAGCCAATGGAGTGTGAGATTTGAGACACTGAAGTAACGAGAGCACAACTTGATGTCTGTTTCCGACACACATGCCCATACTCATATTTCAATTTTTTTTTTGTTTAAATACTTATTACGTTGCCTTCTTCTTCGTGACCTGATCGCTCGAATAAAATTTAAATTATCCTTTCCTATTCTCACGGTTTTTTCCCTGCCAATCTATTTTCACGGTTTCGTTTTTATAATTTTGGTCGTCTTCTAATATATTACAGTATTATTTAATAGACGTTTCCATGAGTCCATGACCTTGCATTATACTTTTCATTATTATAATATATACGTAATATAACATAGTAATACAAACTATATAAAATGGATTAATGCATCTGCAATAAGGTAAATCCAAACTAATTTTTGCTGAAAATCAAATTTATTTATTAATTCTTACTCGAGTGACTAGTATAAATATTTGACTTAAACATTAATACTCAACCAGAAAAAGATTCGATCTACATTTTTTCTAACATTGTATATTCCCAATTGATTACCCACAAAATTCGTTCCACAGACCTTTACTCTGCCCAAACGATGCTATAGTACAAAGGATTACTCGTATATATAAATATTCGCATATCTATATTTGTATAAGAAATAATTCGTGGAATTCCACTTCACCGGCCACATGTAAGGAAATAAAAGTGAAGAAAAATAAAGATCGTTAGGAATTTAGAATGGTGACATCTCGTACAAGCCAAGTTAATTCGTTTACCTGCAAGTGGGAAACAATTAAAAAAAACGAATTACAATAAAGATTGCTTCAGATATAAACCAACATATTTATTTGTTACGATAAAAACCAACATTTAAATACGTAATTATACCCTAAATTATATGATTGATAAAATGTGAATTAGGATCAAATCTATTTAACTGCACATAAAAATCTCATATGAATCGGGACCCACAATGTGACAACTGTCTTCCAACACTTTCTAACCATTACATATCCAAAATAGCAGGTTAGTTCACTCATCAAATCTCTCAACTTGTCTTCCCCTCAAATTAAATGTAAATTCTAAATATTTAATATAATAATAATATGAAACCAATACTTAGAACTTAGATCTAGATATGTTTGGTTTCGAAATATTTTATTTATCTTTTTATAATATGATATGATATTTCCTTGGTAGCGTAAAAAAACAATTCACGAAGAGAGAGCTATTCATTATCATTTATCATACCATTATCATTGCCTCTCTATATAAACGGAACACACAAACTTCACTCTCACAAATCCTTCATCACATTTTCATTTTCCTCTCTTCCATAAACCCCAAAAATATTCGGAAGAGGAGAAAATAATGATTCTCCATAAAATGGCGTTCTTGGCCGCTATTCTCATTTTCTTGATTTGCAGCAGCAGCGTTTGCGTTCAGAGCCGTGAAACGTTTGCTTGCGATACAAAAGACGCAGCAACAGCTACACTGAGATTCTGCCAGTTATCAGTTCCAATACCGGAGAGAGTAAAAGATTTGATCGGACGGCTGACGTTGGTCGAGAAAGTGAGCTTGTTAGGGAACACTGCAGCGGCGATTCCACGACTAGGAATCAAAGGTTACGAGTGGTGGTCGGAGGCTTTACACGGCGTTTCAAATGTAGGTCCCGGTACTAAGTTTGGTGGGGTATACCCAGCAGCCACTAGTTTCCCTCAAGTCATCACCACCGTTGCTTCTTTCAATGCCTCCTTGTGGGAATCTATCGGACGGGTCAGTTTTTTTCCTCTCTCTCTTTTATCCATTATACTACTATAACACCCATTTTAATATTAATTTTTTTTCCGTCCGATATAACTACTAAAATACATTCACTATTTCCTCTGTGAAAATGACGTAAGTAATTATGTTACTTACTAGATATACATACAGCTCGCATTAATGTAAAATAGCTGGATGTGTATTTAATATTACATATTGCGATTAATATGTGAAATAATTTCAGTGGACCGAAATGTTAATAATATTCGATTATTTTGTAAATTTTTATCATATATAATAGTGATATTTTTGACAGTTCTCGTGTTCTGATTTGTCCGATACTTCATGCAAATAACGTACGCACGAATCTCTTATAAGCCTACCGCTATTTAAAGTAACTTTTTTTTTTTAATAAAACTAATTTATTTAAAGTAACTTGCTTTGAGTATTATTCTTCTTTTGGTTTTGTTTTTATGCCTCCAATTTATGACAAAGATCTGATTCTAATTAATATTAAAATGTGATGTCAAAAAGAAGAATTAATTTAAAATGTTATAGGTTACTACTTACTAGGATAATATATAAAAAAAAAAATTTAAAAGGTGAGGAAATGAACTTATCGTACGCTTTTCGCTAAAAACGAGGCATCAAGTTGCATATGATGTTTTCAACTTGCAACATTAGTCAGAGCGCATTTTATCATTAATAAATACGCGGACGACTAAATTACGCCCTGGGGATGATGCGCAGGTTGTGTCAAATGAGGCCAGGGCCATGTATAACGGTGGTGTTGGTGGGCTTACTTATTGGAGCCCAAACGTTAACATATTGCGGGACCCTCGTTGGGGACGTGGACAGGAAACTCCCGGTGAAGATCCAGTCGTAGCCGGTAAATACGCCGCGAGCTACGTCAGAGGTTTACAGGGAAACGACCATAGCCGGTTAAAAGTTGCTGCTTGTTGCAAACATTTCACAGCTTACGATCTTGATAATTGGAACGGCGTCGATAGATTCCATTTCAACGCTCAGGTTTGTTTTTTCTTTTTCTTTTTGTTTCTTTTATATATATTGTTCTCACGTGTTTGGTTTTGATAGGTAAGCAAGCAAGACATAGAGGACACGTTCGACGTACCGTTCCGTATGTGTGTGAAAGAAGGAAACGTTGCGAGCATTATGTGTTCGTACAATCAAGTTAATGGCGTGCCGACATGTGCTGATCCTAATCTGCTCAAGAAGACCATACGCAATCAATGGGGTCTTAACGGGTAAGATCACACCACGTCAGCTAGAAACATTCCGATTGTGAGATTTACAATATCGTTTGACCATTTAACTTCATTTTTTTAATAGATACATCGTGTCTGATTGTGATTCTGTTGGTGTTCTATACGACACACAACATTACACTGGTACTCCCGAAGAAGCTGCTGCTGATTCCATCAAAGCTGGTATTAACTTGTTACATTTTTTATATAAATTTTTATGTAAATAAAATGTTAATTTCGACATTTGCGAAAATATTTAACAAACAACAAAATGTGAGATTTTTTAACTAATCTTATGTATTGGTGTAGGCTTGGATTTGGATTGTGGGCCGTTTCTAGGAGCCCATACAATCGATGCGGTGAAGAAAAACTTGTTGCGTGAGTCAGACGTAGACAATGCTTTAGTTAACACCCTAACAGTCCAAATGAGACTAGGTATGTTCGACGGCGATATAGCGGGTCAACCATACGGACACCTTGGACCGGCACACGTGTGTACACCGGTTCACAAAGGACTAGCTCTTGAAGCAGCTCATCAAGGAATCGTCCTCCTCAAGAATCGTGGCTCGTCTCTACCTCTCTCGCGTCAACGCCACCGAACCGTCGCCGTAATCGGACCTAATTCTGACGCTACAGTCACAATGATTGGTAATTACGCAGGGATTGCTTGTGGATATACCAGTCCGGTTCAAGGAATATCCGGTTATGCACGAACGATTCACCAAAAGGGTTGTGCGGACGTACATTGCATGGACGATAGATTGTTCAATGCCGCGGTTGAAGCAGCTCGTGGGGCTGATGCGACTGTCCTTGTGATGGGTTTGGATCAGTCTATTGAAGCTGAGTTTAAGGACCGAAACAGTTTGCTTTTGCCTGGGAAACAACAACAGCTTATCTCTAGAGTTGCTAAAGCCTCTAAAGGCCCAGTTATATTAGTATTGATGTCTGGTGGGCCTATCGATATATCTTTCGCAGAAAATAATCGGAAGGTTTCAGCTATTGTTTGGGCCGGGTATCCGGGTCAGGAAGGCGGAACCGCAATCGCCGATATTTTATTCGGCAGTGCTAATCCCGGAGGAAAGCTTCCGATGACGTGGTATCCGCAAGAATATTTAACGAATTTACCGATGACGGAAATGTCGATGCGACCGGTCCATTCGAAGCGGATTCCGGGTCGGACTTATCGGTTTTACGACGGCCCGGTTGTGTACCCGTTCGGACATGGTTTGAGTTACACGCGCTTTACTCACACAATAGCCGACGCGCCTAAAGTGATTCCAATAGCTGTTCGCGGTAGAAACAGCACCGTTTCAGGGAAGTCAGTCCGTGTCACGCACGCTAGGTGTAACCGTCTCTCTCTGGGAGTCCACGTGGATGTTACTAACGTTGGGTCTAGAGATGGGACTCACACCATGCTCGTGTTCTCGGCTCCGCCAGGTGGAGAGTGGGCTCCGAAGAAACAGCTCGTTGCTTTTGAGAGGGTACACGTGGCGGCTGGGGAGAAGAAGCGTGTGCAGGTGAATATACACGTGTGTAAGTATTTAAGTGTAGTGGACCGAGCCGGGAACCGAAGGATTCCGATCGGTGATCATGGGATTCATATTGGAGATGAGAGTCATACGGTGTCGCTTCAAGCTTCTACTCTTGGAGTCATCAAGTCTTGACTCTGTTTTTTTTTCTCTCTCTTTTATTGTTTTTACCAAGATAGTATTTTTAAGAGATCTATTGGATTGTTGTAACACGTCGACTGATGTGAGGGTTGTCTGTAAGGTAAAAAAGATAAGAAATCTGGTTCTTATGATTCAAAAATGTATTTGAAATTGAATTGTATGGCTTCTGATTTTTTAAAATAATAGAGATTGTTTTCGGATTTAGTACTTATTAGTAAGAGAATCATTTATTTTTCGCACATTGAAAATTTAAAGCACAAAAACAAGACTAGAAGAAAATATTCATCTAGTTTATGGGATATGTGTAACCTAGTGAAAACAAATGGATATGTAACTTAGTGGAAATAATATATTCTCTAATTTTTACTTTCTATATGTCTCTATTTAATTCTTTATGTTCCTCTTGTTATTCTATTTGAACACAATTCAAAACTTAATGTGCATGCAAGCTATGTATGTTGTACACATATATAATCTAATTACATTTATCATTCTTTTTCAAAGGAACTAATACTTAGATATATGTATTGCAGATTCTGTGGAATATTCTAATATACTCTCACCTATGAAGATACCTTTTGCTAATTAAGTCTAAAGATTGCTATTAATCTTGTTGGAGTATGATGAAAGAAATCTAAACATTATGTATAAAATACACATGTGCCTTGTGTTTTTGTCAACATACACATGTGCATTCATTGTAAGACATTTGGTAAATCCAAAAGCAAAGTGCATTAATGTAAACAGCTTTAACTTTCAACGAAAACAAAACAAGTAACGCTAGTCCACGACGTGGCAATAAACAAATAGTAGAAAACATGAGTCTTTTGGCTTTCGAGACAAGACTTCGTCTTATTTCTTCTTACATAACGTTACGATACTGTCAGATTGTCAAATCCTTGTTCGTTTCTTCCAAATGTAAGTTGATTTTGTAATCACTCCGATGGTCAATACTCAATATACATAAGTCAGATTGAGCTTTAAGTTTTTAAGGGCAAATCCGTCATACTAGCTTTCTTTTTATCTTCCTCTGTTACTTACCAAAGCTCTCTCATATTTAAGACTATTCATATAGTACTTTACTTCACGTATGATTTTCAACTATCTCTCTCTCTCGCTCTCGTCTTTCCAGTTTCCACCTGTCTCTCTGACCTTTAAATTCACTGTGTATTAAAAAAACAGAGATTTCGTCTTCACATTACTTTTTTCTGACGAATTCGAGAACCACACTACTGCAGCAATGGCGATTCATCCTTGGTGGATGCGCAACAGAAAGGTAAAATACTCTGTTTTGTTGAAATATGTATCATCTTCAATGTGTACGCGAAACTGTATCTGTTTCTAAAATGTTTTCATTTATCCCCAGAAAGTGGACAAGTACATGAAGGAAGCGAAGAGCTTATTAACGAGCCAGGATCCAAACGTCATCGTTTCAGCTCTCAGCCTCTTGAACTCCACGCTGTCTCTTTCTCCTCGCCACGAACTCGCTCTTGAACTCAAAGCAAGATCGCTTCTCTACCTTCGTCGCTTTAAAGACGTCGCTCATTTGCTTCACGATTACATCCCCAGTCTTCGAATCGATACCGAAGACTTAAGCAGCGTCGTCGTCGCTTCATCGGAGCTCTCCTCTCTCAGGCTTCTTCTTCCGAGTGACTCACCGAGTCATGATTCTTCGTCGTTTAAGTGTTTCTCTTATTCCTACTTTAAGAAGGTCATGGCAGGGTTAAATAATAATCCCGACGTACAAGGGCAATGGAGGTATTTCATGCTTATTTAATTCTGACCCGGATATGATTTAACCGGACCTGGACTGATTCGGATCTTCTCTTCTCCGTGGTAGATACATGGTTTTGGGTCAAGCTTGTTACCATCTAGGTTTAATGGAGGAAGCGATGATCTTAATCCAAACCGGTAAACGCCTCGCCACGGTGGAGCTTCGCCGAGAAAGCATCAGCTGGTCCGACGATAGCTTCACCCTTTTCACCTCTGAATCTCAGCCGCAACCAATCACCGAATCCGATATCGTATCGCAATTGCTCTCCCAAACCAAACTCCTCCTTCGTCGACGCACGGCGGCGCTTGCGGCATTCGACGCCGGTCTCTACTCTGAATCCATCCGCCATTTCTCTAAGATCGTAGACAGCCGTCGCGACGCTCCGCAGAGTTTCCTCGTCGATTGCTTAATCCGTCGCGCCTCAGCCTACAAAGCCGCTGGCCGAATCGCAGATTCCATTGCCGATTGCAACATAACCCTAGCCTTAGATCCGTCGTGCCTCGAAGCCTTAGAAACCAGAGCCGATTTGTTCCGATCAATACGGTGTTTCCCCGACTCGCTTCACGATCTACAACATCTGAAACTTCTCTACAATTCAATTTTACGTGACCGGTCAATAACCGGCCCGGTTTGGAGACGGCACAATGTCCGGTACAGAGAAATCCCGGGGAAATTATGTGTATTGACCACTAATATCAAACAAATGAAGGAGAAAATAGCAAACGGAGGAATCGGTAATGTGGATTATTACTCTTTGATGGGAATCGAACGTGGGTGCTCGAGATCGGAGCTGGACCGGGCTTACTTGTTACTGAATCTAAAACATAAACCGGAGAGATCAGTGACCTCTATAGACCGGTTCAATATAACTGATGAGGAAGAATTAGCTTCGGTTAAGAACAAAGCTAGAATGTCAACTTTGTTACTCTATAGATTGATCCAAAAGGGATACTACGCCGTAATGAGTGACATCAAAACGGTAGAACCGGTGGCGGCCAAAGCGGTTGCAATCGAAAATCAGCGGATTGAAACAACAATTGATGATAACAAAGCGGCAATGGTGGTTGTGAGGAAGAAGAGTAACAACAATTTAAATGTGGTTAAAGGCGTGTTTTGTAGAGATATGGCGGCAGTTGGGAGTTTGATTTCCCGTGCCGGTTTAAGACAACCAATTCCGGTTTAGTTGTATGTCACTGTCACTCATAGGATTTTAGAGATTTGTCTCTCTTTTTTTCCTTGTGAAAAGAGTTAATTTTACTTTTGACATCTCTCTGTATGTATCTTATGAGATTTTGACATCATATTTTAGTGAGAGTGACATTAAATTATTAAGCTCGTTTTAATTATATTGAGCGTATCGAGTAATTGAATGTCTAACCGATTAACCGCTCATTAACTATGACAAAATCGAGACATTTTGTCATCGTCTGACGCGTAAAATGACTTGATGTTTTTTTCTCATAACGAAATTACCATTACTTCAAGACCTAGTTGATACTACCCAAGTACAAGTCAACATATTCATTTCACCTAATTTGGTGGTTAGCAAATTGTCAAAGCTCTCGCAACTATTTTCTCAGGTGGTAAATAAATACGGTGAAGGAAAATTTAAAAGAAAAGGAAAAAGTAAAAAGCTTTAATCGAAGACATTCAATAGTCAAATATGAATAACTGGCAAAAGGACGAATCTTGTTCGAAATCTATTTCAGATATTACATTACAAAAGGTACATTGAATCATCAATATGTATTAGTGTGGACATTTTAACTCTAATACACCCCCCTCACGCTCAGGACTGGACATCTGAAGCGTGAAGTTTGTGGGACTGGACATTCACGGGTGGTCCACAATTGAGAAGTTGGAACCTTGACTCTGATACCATATTAGTATGGGCCTAACTCACACCCAAAAGCTAGCTTAAGAGTGGAGGATTGCCACCTATTTATATATTAGTCCACAAATCTCCCAACTTTTAATGTGGGACATTTTAACTCTAATAATATGTTCAAATCTAATATAGATTATATCATTACATATATATAGAACAGATAACCACGTTGATGAACCCAATAGGATAATTATGAAAAAAAATCAGTTCGGTTTTAAATTTCCAGAACTTATAAATGGTAATCACAAAAATTTAGAACAAGGACGAATAAGGTTCCGATTCACCGTTGCGTAGCATCAAACCCCTCGTGAGAAACACATAATTGTTGGTGACTATAAGAATGAAAATGTACAATATATATGTTTCACATACCAACATACAAACCACCTTTTTCTCTTTGTTTGTCCCAAGATGATATACAAGAATTAGTAAAAATGCAAATCAGCAGAAGACTAGAAAAGTACATGGCCCATGGTAAGAGGATACTCCTTTACCAAACGTTGCCATCCACCAGGGAAAGATCCATTTCTTCCCATCTCGACGATGGATCGATCTTTTAACATTGTTTTCTCCTCCGGCATATGATCCTTTGCAACAGAATTTGGGATCCTCTCAAAACTCCAAAAAAAGAAGTTTTATATGGTCGTCACCTTTTTTTTACCATGATTTAAGCATCCTAGCCAAGTTTTGTCATTGTCTAACTATTATTGAGTCAAACAAGCTTTTACCGCAAGTAGTTTCCTTTTCTCACTTGTAGTTTTGTTTGCCTAAATTTGACCCCATGTTCTCTTTTTCCACTGGATGTGCATTTGGATTTCAAGCAGTTTCGGGACTCTTTTCACCCTTTGACTAAGGAGGATCTCAAAGCCAAAGACAGAGTTAAGGCTCCCCTTTATTCTTATCCAAGGGCAAGTTTTAATATCTGAAAACGTTGAGATTTCTTATCTTTCGAATTCTGGGGTTTTCCTGATGTAAACTAAACCATTGTAGCGAGAGAACAAGAAGAGGAGGACGCAAAGAAGAATAAGAAGAAGAAGAAGAAGAGTACATGGCCCATGGGGAGACTGAGAGTAACTCTGCTGCGTATTTACAACAAGACTGATGAGGCTGAGTGTTTCTGCTAATGGGCTTTTAAATTCATTTGATTCACATTTGGTTGTTTAATTATTATTCTTTTTGGGTAATTTTCAAAAATACCACCAGTATTCTTTTTCAACGATAACATCTCTAGTTTATTTATTCAATAAATTCAAAATGACTTAAAATCTTTTTTTTAATGGTGAAATTATAAATGGAGAATACAATTAAAATTAATTGAAAATTTTCAGAGTATTCTTAATTAATTTATCTAATAATCATTTAAATAAATTATTTCACAATAGATTAAAATAGAAATTAATTTAAATTAAAATATTTGTCATTAATTTTATAATAATAAAATTATGATGTTTAGAGTATTCATTATCTTTCTACCAAAATAAAGAGAGTATTCATTATCTAAATTTTGAATACATAAATAGAAAAAAAAGTTGTTAACCATAAAATTTAGATTTATAATTATCAAAAACTAAGTAATTCAAATTATATAATTTATATTAGTAATTAATAAATATAATAATAATTTAAGACTCCAGCTAAATGTTCATGGTCGTATAATATAGTCTGCGTGTGATTGGTGGCAACGTGTCTTGTTCGATTGGATAAACATCACATCAAACTCCATTGGGCCACTTTCTTGACAACTCTCCCAACTGGTTTCTCTTTTCCGGAAACCCTAATTAAATAAAATAGCAAACATTGAAATAAAATTATGATGTGACCTGTCTATATTTATTTGCTGTAAAACGAATAATAAAATTCGACTTTCTACAAATAATGTCTAAGATTAGACGTGATAGCCAAAAATAAAAAAAGTCATTAGACAGCTTTCTCCGCACCAAATATCTTAGCAATTTGAAAATAACTGATGTGGCTTTGATAAGCCTTCGAAATATCAGAGTGATTGTTCTCTTTTCTATAGATTTTCATGAAATCTTAGCATCAGTGGTTGGAAAGAAAAGATCTCAGTTATGAATGTGAATTACATATGTATATATATGATTGTTGACTAATAGAGTGTAAGCAAATTGTTTCTTCCACTTGTCACACATTCTTTTAAAGAAATTATATTACAAAATAATTAAATATTGGTCCATTACGTTCATTTTCCAAACCTTTATGCGTGAAGCCAATGTATCTAACTGAAAAAAGCCTCCAATGGCCGCAACAAACAAACAAGATACATATGAATAAAGAATGATCTAAACCGGTCATCCCAAAATTTGGTCTGAACCGGTATAAGTAAACGAAACGATCATAACCCGCCAAAAGAAACTTTTCAACGGAAACTAAATACGTTGAAAGCTCCAAGGCACAACAACTTAACCGGAAACAACAGAACAACGATCAAAGGCATGTGTTGAGACGCCACAAGGCGGCTAAATCTCTGCAACGACTTTTTTCCTGTCTTCATCATCCCGGAGAAATCCTGACTGTTGATTTGTCCGTTACTGATCGCAATCCCTGAGCTCCCGCTTTCTCTAGCCACCAGAATCGGCCACCAGAGACTCCGGCGATGTTCCCTCTTTTCTCTCCGTATCTGATTCACTTCTTTTCTTATTACACTCCTTACCGATTTCAGATACGAGTTCATATCGTGGTCTCTTTGGATTGTTCCGCTGGATCCATAAGCTGATCTGTCGCTGAGAATGTCAAGCGGATGCGGCGTGTTCAAGAAAACTGTCTGCGCGGCTATTAAGCGTTGCTTTTCCTCAGAGTCTTCATTATCAGGTGATTCAAATTCACCAGTTAGAAGATATAAACCGTTTCCGGGAGGAAGAAGTTCGTGTCCAGGAGAGAATGTCTCATCCGGTTGAAGAATCAGAAGCTCGCCCATCGGAGAATATAACATACTCTGCAAAACAAAGTGTCCTTTAACTACAAAGTTTCTGCAACATAGCTACATAATCTATGATGAATTGTAGCTGTAGGTCGTACCTGTTTGTTAAGACAAGGATGGCTACGGAAGTTTCCATTAACAGCTTTGAGAAGTTCGGCGACATGGTAGGGATAGTTACAAGAAAAAGCTCTCGGGACAATATCACGGTGCATTACGATAGCTTGAACATGACTTTTAGGCAATCCGAGTTTTTTTAGAAGACGGTCGCCTCCACATAGTACAAACGGTGCACCAAATGTTATAACCGGGAGTAAAGAAGAAGCAGGTACTTCGCCTCGAACCAGTAACATGAGGTTTAGTAATAGCGATAAGCTTCCGCCTAATGAATGCCCGGTGAAACGGAATTTAGCACTGGTCCCGTGTGTTTTGATATGGGATTTAACTTCAGGTAGCATTTGTTCATACATTCCTTTCGCAGCTTCGTATATTCCTCTGTGAACAATCGCACCAAGTCCCTAATAGATCAAAAACAGGTCCTTAAGTTCTATATCGAACAGTATTGTTTCTGAGATTGTCGGGATAGTAAGGAAATAAAGTTACCTCAAATTCAATAGGCTCAAAGAGTAAGTTCGCTTGCCAAGAAGCTAGAGATTCAGATCCCTACATTAACACATTACCTCAAATTTCATATTCCTCATTAACACATTAAAAGAACGAAATCTCAAAAAATGAACCAGCTTATGAAGCTTTCCTTATTCTTACCTGAATCACAACGAATCTAGTGTGACTCTGATCATCATCACATATAAACCAGTCACAAGGAGACGAAATCGTTGATTTCAAATCATCTGCAACTGCTTGCTTCACCTCTTCCTCAGCAGCAACAACAGAAGTAACAGAATAAGCAACCTCTGATGATGACTCCATATTTGCCAAATTCACATCGCTTTTGTCCGAATTCTCAGCTTTCGATGAGGAATTGAAAGGGAGAATGCTGTTGGTACGAGAGTGAAGGTAAGAAGCAGCTGATGCAACTATCTCATATGCAGCAGAAGCACTAATCTTGCGACCTTTGTTCTTCTCTTCTTCTTCAACTTCTTCTTCCTCCTCATTTGGCTTAGTCTCACCTGAAACTTCACCATTCCCAGCTTTTAACGCCGATTCTGTTTTCTCAGCTGATGAAGTTACAAATCTCAAGCCGTAATATTTCGACAGATTCGCAGGCTGCAAGGAAAATGCCACAAATTAACCAAAATCAGAATGCAACATTGTCTCTTCCAAATTCTAATCCTTTTTGTGAAACTTAACACCTAGATATCATATAAATTCGTATTCGTGATTCGATTCAGTGAATCTAATGAAGTAAATAAAAATCAAAATCGTACCTTGATTTTTGAAATTGAATAAGCCAAATTCCCCAAATACGACATCTGGGCATAGAGTTTTGATTCGGGTAACGTCACCCTCCTCAGCAATTTGGAGAAGGATTGTCTATCAAGGTGATATTTGTTTGGTTCGTTACCATCATCTTCCAAAATCGAACATACATCGCATCCACCATCATCTTCAGATAATACGTCGTCGTCTAATTCAACTTGGTCTTCATCTTCATCGTCTTCATCATCACCATCATCATCGTCATCCTCTCTATCTCTCCACATAGATTGTACATCCAAGATCTTAAGAACCCAGCTCCCATTTCGTCTCTCCGTCTCTACTTCCACCGCCCTCTCCTCCGCGATTGGCTTCCTCGAATCGCCAGAATCAACCAAAACGGCGTCGTCTAAACACAACCCACTTCGCCTCCTCGACGCAATTGCTCCACCGCCGCGAGACCAAAACGGCGTCAATGGGTAGTTAAATGAGAAACCAAAAGGTCCTCTTTTTTGCGATGGTGCCGTTGCGGTTGCTCGGACTTCAACAACTCCACCGTTTACACCGCTTCCAACCGCCGTGATCGCTGGAATTACACCGTGTAAACACAAACTGTCCATTGTTTTAAAAAAGGACTTTCTTTATTTCCTTTGGTTTGGGGAACGTTTTAAAGATTCTTATTCTTCACAGTTAAACTAATTAACGATTTTAGATTGTCTTTGGAATGTGAATTACACCCACAGAAAGATTTAGTATTGAGAAAATTTAGAAAGGTGAAGAAAAAAAAATTGTTTATCAGCCGAACAGATCGCCGAAGAGGAAACTTGTGTGGGAGCGATCTTTTTATGCTATATTTCGTATTTCTATTTTAATTAATGAGCAAAAAGAAGACTTTTTTTTTTTTTCTTTTTTTGCTTTCCGAGATATATATATATTTTTTTTCTGAGAACTAGTTAAGAAAGAAATCATATAAAATGAGAATTCCTCAAAAATGCTGGAACGTCGTCGTTTAGGTGAAACATACGTGTAATACGCGTGAGTTATCCGCTTAACACGTGTTGCCCCACGCGGGACCCATTAAGCAATGGGTAGTCGAGTTAGTTCAGAAAATTTGCCGACTTGAGTAAGGAATTTCCAAATTAATATTTTTATTAAAGGAAAATATTTAAAATTATTTTACTACAAATGACAAACATATTTCAGGTTAATTAATTTAATATCTCTTATTGGAAGGGAATGTATATAGAGTACTACCTATAATCTTAAACCTACTTACAGAACATTTAAAATTATCCAGTCTTAACAAAAATATAGAGTATGACAAGAAAACAAGTTGTAAATGGAAGTTTCGTAGAATGTCCACGTGGGGACAACAACGAGGAAGACTGCCACGTCAGAGTCGTGTGAATGGATATAGGTGGACAAACCATGTGACGTGTTCCAAGATTTTTTGGGTTCTATCCAATGAGACACGTGGCGTAATCGGGATGCTCACGCGCCTTGTCTTTTACTGTTGTGTGCTCGCATGTCTTGTTGGGTTTCTTCTTCCTTAGCTTTAATCCAAAATGAAATCTCCAAAGTTCTTTTATACGAAACTAACCTTCTTCTTTTTCTCCTTCTCATTCAACAATGTTATTATCATGATACGTTTTCTATTTATTAAGAACATTATTACGCTTAACGGTACGTCTCGAACCAATTTGGCTTTCTTTGTTTTTCTCTTTTCTTAAAAACACTGTGAATACTGATCTTGATATATTTTGTGGGTTTAAAAGGTCTCGTGCTTAAGCTTAACTATATTTTATTATGTAGAAGCTGATCTAAGATTTTGAATAGTATGGTATTACAAGATGGCTTGGCTGGTTTATGATCAGCTAGCTCGTGTTGTTGGATCTGAGACCAAAGTCGTCTCGAAGAACGAATGAACACACGTTACGTTGTGGACGGCCCAATTAAGGCGATACCGCCAAAGAGGTCAACACGTTACGTTAGCTTTACTCACATGGCAAGGTCGAGATTGATTCTCCCTTCTCAATCTCAGGTCCTTTGTTACGAAATTTGTTTACATTATCATATATGTTTATTCGTTAATGTGGAATTAGTGGTGCTTCTAAGAGATACCTTATGTTCCACTCATTCTCATCATGCATGGAAATCACCTCACCGTGAACGTCCATAAGTTAATTTAGCATGAATTAGTTTCTTACAGTTGTCTGTCTGATATGATATGATATGATATATACACTCATAAATGTACAACAGTTACAAACGTCTCAACGCTCTATGATTTATAATGGACCTAAACCAAATCCAGTTTATCCACTAAGCTTGTGATATAATATATTGGACTTGTATTAAAAAAAACTGATGAGTTGGGCCAATCTCAACACAGCCCAACAAGAACACACTTTTAAAGTAGCGGACGAGGTAACTGTGGTCTGTGGAGTTATAGCCGTTGGGGATGTAACGGTAAACTTATGACGTCAAAGCTGTGTTTACCGTCAGAATTCGAAAACTATCCGTTACTGGATTTACCCCAACGGTAAAGAAAACTTGTCTATATATAGTAAGTATTATACACAGCCTTTTAGTTAATTACCGCTAAATCTAATCCAAAATATGTAAATAGAAACTTAGTCTCTCTTTCTCATTCTCTCTCTTTATCTCCGGCGGCAAAACTCAGCCAAATCATAGGTGAGTTACTTTGATACACGTTTTATTTTTCCAGTCTTCAGACACCGACACGTTTTTTTTTTTTTTTTTAATTCAAAGTTTTAAATTCACGACTGTGTCCATTTCTTTATCTTAGTGTTTTTTCTATGTAGTGGTTGGGTTTATTCACTCGAATTATTATTTATCCGGGCTAATGCTTCATCTTGAGTTTTGACCCGTTTGAAATCTATGATATTCTTGTTGATACTTCATTAAAAAATTTGGATTGCAATGTTGAATGATTATGGTGCAATTTTTTTAATACTATCAGTCTCATATTTTCGTTATTATTTCTTTGATTTCATAGTCTTGATAATTTTATAATCAATTTTTTTTTTATCTTTTTGCAAGAAATCATTCGGATGAGGAGAACAGAGCTTTCAAGCCCACTACTTAGAGCGAAAAGATTTATTTACCCATACATGAATTGCTCGAGGTAAATTTATTCAACGCTTTCCAATAAACCACTAGTATCAATTGTAGTTGAACTTTTTAGTCAAAACACTTAACACTCAGAAACACTTTACTTTTGAACATCATATAGTACACTTAAAGCACATTTTAGTATATTTTATTTTTGGTCACCGCACATTTGTGTATATGTTTTATATTCTCAAAGCATTTTTAAGTGTATCTAAAGTGGGCCAAAAAAGGATTTTAAAATCTTACTTCGTAAACACTAAATCAAAAATACAGTTTAGAGTCAAAAAAAATTTTTTTTATCCAAAAATACCTTTAAACATTTAGTTTTGAAGCTCCTTAAGTTTAAATTTTGAAACATTTAGTCCAAACACTAAATTTTAACACTCTTAGGCAAAACTTTATATATCTTTGGTCAAAAATTAGTCGAAGCACTTAGTCATAAACTCACGTCAAAGAACACACTTAGTATAAACACAATCAATTGAACCAAATCAATTAACTTGCGTCGTTGACAAAAAATCAATTAACTTGCGTCTGAAAAAACACATTCTAAGTAAACATAAAAATCAATTCAACAAAATCACTTTAGTCAAAAATTAGTAGAACAACTTCATAAACTTCCGTCTGAATGGTAACGTGCAGAACAACTGCGGGAAAAGTGCGGTGCGGTTCTAATAGTAACGAAAACATATATATACATATACATACATATGTATATGCAGATATTTTTGTTACTATTGGAACCGCTAAACCCTAAACCCTAAACCCTAAACCATTCAAGGCCTTAGAAAACACACATAGGAACACACCAAATTACTTTAGTACAAAATAAGTTGAACCACTCATTAAATCACTTTAGTACATACGTAAAAAAAACCAAACTTAGGTCATCTCCAACCCCACTCTAAATCCTACACTAAACTCTATTTTAGAGTAAACTCTATTTTACTCTATTTTAGAGTAAAATCTGCTCCAACCCCACTCTATTTTCAACACAAAAATAGTGTAAACCTATTTTTTACTCCAAATATAGAGTAATCCTATTTTCTTCTACTCTATTTTAGAGTTAAACTTTTTATTTATAAACTAGTCCCTATAATTTTAAGTTATTTTATTTTAAAGCTATAATAATTTATTTAACAAACAAAATTTTAGAATCTTATAATATCTTTTTTAAATCTAAAATACTATGACATAAAACTATAAACTGATAATAAATAATAAAAAAAACATTGAAAACTGAACTTAAAATACATAATATAAATTTAAAACAACAACAATTACTGATTTAATGAGTTAATAATAATCCGGTAAATCGCTTCCGGATCCACCTAAATTATTAAAATATTGTCCAAACGAATCAGGTTGAGGCGGATCTTGTTGATATTGTTGTTGTTTGACCCTTTTTCGATAAATTCTTGTTTGTTCACTTTGAACATATGCACGAAGATTTGGATCTGGTATCGAGTTCAAAGTCTTGGAACAAAAATTTGTTTTCTTTTTTAATTTCTTTCAATGCGTAGTTCTTACTTTGAATCTGCAAATGATGTTGTCTTTGTGCATTTGTCTTCTTTAATTGTTCTAAAAGTAGCTTATTTCATTCTTCTCCAAAAGTAGCTTATTTTTGTTTTGTTATTTTTATGGTTAATTTTAAATATTTTTATAATTTTAAAAGTTTTGGAAGAAAAAAAAATCAATGGGTTAATTTTTAAGTTTTATAAATAAAGTGTATTATTTAGCAATTAATAACAAAATAAAAAATAAGAATATATTTAGAATATTATTTTTAGAGTAGAAAATAGAGTAATACATTGGAGAGAAATCCAACTCTATTTTAGAGTTACTCTATTTTAGAGTTACTCTATTTTAGAGTAAAAAATAGTGCAATACATTGGAGATGCTCTTAGCATTTTAAATCAATACATTTTAGAGGCGAAACATTTTTTAACTAAACAAAGCATAAAAGGCCAAGTATATAAAACACGTCTAGTCGAAACACTTCAATTTCAACATTTAAGTCGAAGGCGATGTAGGAGACAAGGCACAATTTAGTCTATCAAAATACTTTTCAGTCGTGATTGCAATGCTTCTTACTAAGTTTTTGCAAACACTCTCTACCAAAATCTTAACTTTTCTTCGGTCTAGTCGAAACACTTTCAGCCATTCAAACCTCAAAGTGAAAATAAGAAGTATTTTGCTCGAAACTAGTCGAAACACTTTAATCGAAATAACATTTTGGTCGAAACACTTACAACCAGTCCAAACCAAGTTAAGAAAATCTATTGCTCGAAACACTCTAGTCGAAACATTTTCAGCCAGTCAAACCTCAAAGTGAAGATAAGAAGCATTTTGCTCCAACTAGTCGAAACACTTTAATCGAAATAACATTTTGGTCAAAACACTTTAATCAAAATAACATTTTGGTCGAAACACTTACAACTAATCAAAACCTCAAAACCAAGTTAAAAAAGTCTATTGCTCAAAACACTCTAGTCGAAACATTTTTCAGCCAGTCAAACCTGAAAGTGAAGTTAAGAAGCATTTTCGTTGAAACACTTTAGTTAAAACACTTTTAATCGAAGCATGGAACATTTTTAGGTTTGACTGGCTAAAACATATTCTAATCAAAACACGAATTATGAAACACTTTTAAATAGAAATCTTTTTCAGTCCAAACACTTTAGTTAAAACATATTTAAAAAAATTTTAGAAGCACTTCAGTCGAAACACTCCCGTCAGTCAAACGACATAGTCAAAGTGAAGTCATGGAGAAAAGATGAAATGATGGATTCGAGTTTTGTTCCCTGAAAGAGCCCAAACAAGAAATCCTAAGACACCAATACTTATGAATCTCGTGAACCGGACGTACTGACTTCCCTCTTATTCCTCTTTGGAAGTGACTTTTGTGATGGGATTGGGTCTTCGGATCATTCTAAGTGAAGAGCATTTTGGTGGAAACACTTTACTTGAAGCAGTCAAACTTCAAAGTAGAAGTGAAGTGAAGCATATTGGTCATAGTCGAAGCAACACTAATTGTAACTAACATCTCTTTAAGTATTTTTGAGTTAATATTTTGTACTTTTAATTTATGTAATTCTTAAAAATATAATTTAAAGTTGTATATATATTTTTTACCTACTCAAATTCTAAAAGATTTGTTGTACAAAATTATACGAGTTAGTCATATCTACAAAAAATATCATTAACTCTTAGACTTCAACAATAATATTTACTAATATAATTAATTAAATAAATTTTAGAAAACCCCAAAACAAGAAAAATATGTTCGTTTGAAGATGTTAACAACATAAATATTTGATTAAAGGTACGTAAGTGTATCACCAAAATCAATGGTCAGATCGGACGTAAGAACTTGAGATGGTTTCGATTTCGATCCAAATAAATAATAATAATAATTGCATATAAACTAATTGATCTTATAATGAGCTGATCGGACGGACAGTAAATTGACACGTGTGATTTGGTGCTTCCCGCGCGTTCTGGAAAGATTGCACAGGCACAGTCACTCTCTCGTACTAAAAGAAGTGAATACAATCGGAAGATTAATAAAACCTAACTCGCTCTGAGATTTTTGCGATTCTGCCGTTTTTGGGCGTCGATAGAGATGGAGCGTGCGATTCTTCCGTGTAGCGAAGGTAATCTTCTTCACGATCCTTTTGTCATCTCTTCGTGTTGATTCTTGCGTTTCGTTCTTGCTCCGGTTTGCCGGAAAACTGAGTTAGGGTTTCTGTTTCGGTGCTCAATTCGATCTTCAATTCTTGGGTGAAACTGTGTAATTTGTCCTGATTAGATGTGAATCTCAAAGAAGAAGCTCCTGATTCTTCATCTTATTCAAGTAGCGATTCACTCGGCTCTGATATTCAAGTTAATGCATCGTTGCTATTATGTTAACATCATTGATGTGTATGTATCTATCTTCGACTTCGAGAACCTTCTGTTGTTTCGGTATATTATACTGACTTTTTACATTGCAAAGGAGGTGAGGTCAATGCTAATGACTGTATACCAAATCCTAATACAGGGCAGATCATGGAAGAACTGGTTGAGAGATGTATTGATAGACTTATGACGGAGGATCTTGATTTTGATCAGCAGAATGCTGTCTTTGCTGAAACTGCTGAGCAGCCTCCAGATTTGATTGTGCCTCTATTAAGGTACCAAAAGGAATTTTTGGCTTGGGCATCAAGACAGGAACAATCACCCGCAAGAGGAGGCATTCTCGCAGATGAGATGGGAATGGGAAAAACCATACAAGCCATCTCTCTCGTTCTTGCCAGACGACAAGTTGCCAGATCGATATTCAGGGATGCGGTTGGGCGCACCCTTGTTCTTTGTCCTCCTGTTGCTATTTCTCAGTGGTCAGATGAGATTGCTCAGTTGACATCCCCTGGAAGCACCAAAGTTCTTGAATACCATGGGGCCAAGAGAGAGAAGAATGTTCAAGAATTCATGAATTACGACTTTGTTTTGACAACATATTCCACTGTTGAGTATGACTATAGGCCGATAAGGAAGGATGCAGGAGTGGACAGAAGAACGTCTCCTTTACACTGTATTATGTGGAATCGTATCATTTTGGATGAGGTCAGTACCAAGACCTGCTCGTTGTTCTTGTTCTTTTCTGAATCTTCTATCCTATGTTGGCCTTCAGGGGTTGGATTTAATTCCCACTTCTTCATATCAGGCTCATTGTATCAAAAACGGACATAGTCACACCGCAAAATCTGTTTTTGCTTTGGAGGCTAACTACAGATGGGCTCTAAGTGGTACCCCTCTCCAGAATCGTATTGAAGAGCTTTACTCCCTGGTTAGTTACTTTTTCCTCAAGTTTGTCTATAGCACGTAATGATATCTCAACATTGCTGATGTGTCCATTTTTGTTTGCCCCAGATTCGTTTCTTTCGAATTTGCCCATACTCATATTACTATTGCAGGAAATGTGACTGTAAAGTTCTTGATCGCAGGTAACATCTTACCACTCTCAATTCCTGGTTATTTTCTCCTTTCCCATAATTCTATTTCATAGTTCATAACAATTTATGTAGTTTGATGTCCTTTGTCCATTGCCTTTGGGCAGTGACTGCAATGTGGATTTAATATGTCCCAGCTGTCGTCATAGTGCAGGTCAACATAGCTGTTGGTGGAACCAGGTAACTTTGAGGTGCCAAAATTTTATATTAACAAAACTTTAAAGCAGGATAACCATTGTTTTTCTGGTTTTTAATATTTTCCAATCTTGCTAGTATGTGGCCAAACCAATAAAAGCATATGGAAGGTCAGAAAAGGGAAAGAGAGCCTATATATTGCTTAAACACAGAGTTCTAAAGGACATCCTCATAAGACGTACTAAATTGGGCCGGGCAGCTGACCTTGCTCTTCCTCCTAAAATCGTAAGTTCCTTTCTCTTCCATGTCTGAAGTAAATGAAGCTTGGTATAGTTGCGTCCGAGCTTGATCTCTACATATAAATTTGGGCTTCTTATAGATCTCTCTGAGGCGGGATGCACTAGATATAGAAGAAGCTCATTACTATGAGTCATTATACAAAAACACCCAGGAAAAATTGAATACGTAAGTTACTTCTGTTCTATGGATTTGCACTGGTTTCTGCTCCTTGCGTTGTGTAGCAGAATTATATTTATAAATCTGACATGTACATTTGTTTTTGCAGGTATATTCAGGCTGGGACATTGATGAATAACTATGCAAGTATATTTGTTCTTCTTACCCGTCTGAGACAAGTGAGTGGCATCTATAGTTTTGTTGGTTCACTTTACCAGCCAGTGCATGTTTTGGATAATATAGGTATGTAGATTTGTGATGTAATTTTTTGCAATTTTTTCAGGCTGTTGATCATCCATACCTTGTGGTATATTCTAGTTCTAGTGGCGCTAACGCTAACTTGCTTGATGAGAAAAAAAATGAGCAAGAATGCGGTCTCTGCCATGACCCGGCCAAGGACTACTTTGTAAGTGTTCCAAGTCGATATAATGTTGCTATTTCACAATATCTTGACTCTGGTTTCTCAGTAACTGTATCTTCTGGAAATAGCTGCTATCATCAGATTACTATTGTTGGACTTAACTTGTTCGCTTAATATGTCTTTGGTTCTTTTACTTTGAAGGTGACTTCTTGTGCACATGTGTTCTGTAAATCTTGTTTGATTGGTTTATCTACGTCCCTGGGAAAAGTCACCTGCCCGACATGCTCAAAACTACTGACTGTGGATTGGACTACCATAGCTGACACAGAACATGAGGCAAGCAAGACAACGCTTAAAGGATTTAGAGCCTCAAGCTTTTTAAATCGGATAAACCTCGATGGTTTTAAGACAAGTACAAAGATTGAGGCTTTGGTATGTGCTCTTCAAGATTTACAGCTTCTGCCTCTCCCACGTATAAAGTTTTTTTGGAGATTATAGCATTTTTCTTCCGTTTTCTAATTTAGATTTTGTATGCAGAGAGAAGAAATCAGGTTCATGGTTGAAAGAGATGGGTCTGCCAAAGCAATAGTTTTCAGCCAGTTCTTATCATTCTTGGACCTGATAAGTTACGCCCTGGAGAAGGTAATTTTTAAGCGCAACCAACTGCAACATGCTACTACTATGTACTCCGTTAACATTCTCTTTAATCATCATAATGAGACATTGAATATAAAAAATTGACTCATTGTGTACAATACAGTCTGGGGTTAGCTATGTTCAACTGGTGGGAAGCATGTCCAGGGAAGCTAGAGATGCTGCAATCAATAAATTTAAAAAAGACCCAGATTGCAGAGTTTTCTTGATGAGCATGAAAGCTGGAGGGGTTGCTCTAAATCTAACAGCCGCTTCGCATGTAAGTGTGTAGCTAACAAATTGATATTAAAACATGTTGTATTCACATTGGGGTGTTTGTGGAAAAATTGTGGAGGTGTTCATGATGGACCCGTGCTGGAACCCAGCGGTCGAGAGGCAAGCACAGGACAGAATACATAGGATCGGACAGTACAAGCCTATCAGGTTATACTTGAGTTCTCCTTCAATCTCTGTATATTGTTTGGTGGGGAAGAAAGAAAAACATATGGTTGGATGCATGTTGTGAATTGTGAAAAGTTTAACAGGGTTGTAAGATTCATAATGGAGAATACAGTAGAGGAAAGGATACTGACGCTTCAACAGGCGAAAGAAGATTTGTTTGAAAGGTTGGTTATTAAACGATTCTCAACTTTGCTGGTTTCTTATTGTCAACTAGCCGTAAGAAGCAATTTGTTTTAGTAATTATGAAGACATATTTACTTATTTTTACAGAATGGTGGGTGACTCTGAAGAGGATGTACGAAAGCTGAGTGAAGACGATATCAAGTCACTGTTCGGATAACCAAACCTTGTAGAAGAACATGACGCTTTTGTATAGATAGTAAATAAAAAGGTCACAAGATTAGGCTCTCAATGTTCTTGGTCAAATTTTTAAGAACAAGACATTCTCGGCCTTAACATGTTTTTAATGCCTTCATTAACAGTCATGATCGATCGATCTGGAGTGTGATGCTTTAAGTTTGATACGTAATTCTGTAATATGGTGAGCACCGGAGATAGATTGATACGAATCGGATCACAAACTCCTCCTTCTCGAAGACTATTGAGCATGAATGAACTAAGCGGTTTGAGCCATACCGTGAGAAATTAGTTGGTTAGTTACATGTCGGTCGATTAGTTTATTTCTCGTTTAGATAATGGGCTGGATTAATATGAATGGGCCTATTTATTTAGCCCAAACACTTCGTATAGAAAAAAAGAGTGCTCCGTATAAAATAAATAATAATGTAATGTGCTTCTTCTACTTCTAGAGAGAGAGAGAGAGATCACTGAAGAAGAAGTTTCCCGTTTCTTCATAGCCGATTTTGCAACGACCCGCACGCCGAACGAAGCTACTCCCGTCGATCCATCTCCGGTGAGCTCTCTCTGTTCTCACTTTTCCCCTTTTCAATTTCCATTCCTTATCCATCGTGACGAATATTTTGATTCGATTTCACTCCGTTGGCTGTTTTTACGGTACCGGAATACAACTTTCCGGTAGCTTTATGGTTTTGATTTCGGTAGAAATCTAGGCTCGGAACTTTATTTTCTAGTTGAATTTTAAACTGTTTTCTGAAAATATCCCCTAAATTCCCCCCTAGGGTTAGTAGAGGGATTTCACTAAATTTTGAGTATTCGGAAAAAAAGAAGAAGATGAGTAACACACCAGCAACGGCGGCGTCATCGTCTAAATCGAAAGCTGCGGGAACTTCTCAGCCACAGGAAAAGCGCAAAACCCTCTTTCAGAAAGAATGTAAAGTGATTTTCTTACACTATTTAGCTAGAATCCTTCAGATAACATCTTGTATTCTTTCGTTTTGTGTTTCTGGTAACAATGGTTTTGGTACTTTTTGTTGATTCTTCAGTGCAGCATATGATGTATGGATTTGGCGACGAGCAAAACGTAAGCCACTATCTTAATTAATTTTTTGCGATACATGAACCATATACTCATTAGATGCCTCATACAAGTAACGAATGAGGTAGAGAATATTTGTTTTAAAGGGTTCGTCTTGGTATTATACTTTTTGGTCTTGTAAGAGTTATTAGTGGAATGAATCCTGAAACTAATCCAAATCTCCTCTGTCTTCAGCCGCTTCCAGAGACTGTGGCGCTTGTAGAAGACATTGTTGTGGAATACGTCACAGATTTGGTAGTGAGCTTTTCTTTTTGTGAAGGATTCATGTTTTAGCAGAGATTTGAAGCTAACAAGTGATGTTTAATATCTCAGACACATAAGGCTCAAGAAACTGGTTCAAAGCGAGGAAGACTTCTTGTTGATGACTTCTTGTATCTTATCCGCAAGGTAAGTATTTTTTCCAGTACACAATCGAAGACTAAGATGGAGATTACGGTTTTGTATTCTATATATGATACTGTGGCGTCTTGATTTATGCAGGACTTGCCAAAACTAAATCGGTGTAGAGAACTGTTGGCAATGCAAGAAGAGCTGAAACAAGCTCGCAAAGCTTTTGATGTAGATGAAAAGGAACTAGTTGATTGATCTTTCTTTCCCCACTGGTAAGCTTGTTTTTGGATGGTCTTCTGAAGTTAGTTTGTAGTGATTAGCTTTTGAAACTCAAGACTGTAAAAGACAAGTGGAGTTGAAATTTAGATACATCTAACATCAAACCCGTGAAAGGTGGGTGACTCTTGGGATAATAAATTTTTATATAGGCCAAAATTATATTACGGATTAATTGTAAAACTGTGGGTTACATATTGATAACAAAAAAAATTCGAATTAACTTGAGACACTTGATCATCATCATACAACGACGTCGTAGTGTTCGTGGTATTGCAAATACGAGATTTGCCTCTGTAACTTCATCTGTTCATAGAAGTTAGCAATGAACTCCTCTGCTCTCACATCAACACCCTTCTCTTCTTCCTCCTCCTCTTGATGATCCTTAACTGAACGGTCACATTTCTGAAGGCGAGAATCATCGTAGTAGCCGTATGCTATAGCATCATGGGTATCATTTTGACTGTCCAATTCGAAGTCGTAGTCAAAATCAACGGGAGGAGCAATGCAAGGTAAGAGGAACCTCATGGATGCAGGGCGATGCATTTTAACGTTAAAGATTGGCGTCTCGTCGAAAGAGAGTTGTTTCTCGCCGTAACGAGAGATATAACGGTCGTTGTTAGCGCTGTTATTATGATGAGCTAGGGCTTTGAGATGCTTGGAGAACAAGTTACGGAGCTCGAACATGTGCCATCTCTTGAAGATTCCACCTTTTCTTCCCCATAGAAGAGCCATTCTCACAAGACTCCAAGTTCTTTGTGTTGCTATTGATCTGCTTTTCTTCTTTGATTCCACCATGGATTCGCCTTACTAATTCTTTTTTGGTGGCCTTTTCAAGATCTGACTTCACTTCTTGATTTTTGTGTGTTTTTGTTTGCTGCTTTGGTTCGTCAGGTGATTGTGGTGATGGACACTTATATATATATATATACAAAAGCAAGTAGCTTTTTGCAGTTTAGTCGACGCGGAGAGAGAGAGATTGACGTATAAATTATTCAATAAAATAAGTTTGCTCAAGGATAAAAGAAAATCAAAATAGGTTGTTTTCATATAAACTGGATTTTACGTGGGCTGTACGCGGCCAAGATCTGAGCTGTATAGCCGTTTTGTTTGTTTCTTAAGTTATATGTTCCTTTTTGTATTATCGAATTCATATTATAATTGTTTGATTTTTAGTTTTTTCTTATTATCGTCTTTCATCACAATTACTGAAGGACATTTCAGGTTAATTATAAGAAAACTAGACGAATTACTGGAATCATTTTTTTTATTCAAACAGATTTTAATTTTGAGTGTAATAGAGAAATGTCAATTAGTTACAACAATTTTTCTGCAAGATATTAATGCTAAAATTATGTTTTTAACCTACTCGAATCGTACTCTTGTCCGATTTTAATTTCGACGCGTAGACACATTTTAGAAGACATAATTCCACAAAGTTAAAAACAATGTACTGTATTAATTATATTTTTCCAGACCATGTGCCTTTATTTTCTGCCACAATATTGTTCTACTACTGTAAAAGCTACCAAGCATGTTAATGTTATACTAAAAATCACTGTCTTCGGATTAGTTAAAACTTACATATTTAGTAATTAAATAGATTATAAAGTGAGGGATTAGAACTAAAATAAGGAATCGCATGACAAAAAACAAATTGTTTGAATCTTAATTACAAACCTCAACGCAAAAAAAAGGAAAACAACTTTCGTCGTCCAAAAAGTTTTTTTTTTTTTTTGTCTATGCAGGTAATTATGATCTAGTCAATACTTAATTATAAAGTTCAACCATTATTAACGAACAAACGAAAGTTTAGATGATTGGACTTGATTAATAATAATGGTACAAAGTATATTAGAGATCTACGTGCGTACAATGGAACCTTCGTTGTAATCAAATAATAATTGTAGAAATAATAAGAGACTTGTATAATAAGCTTAAGAGAGAAGGTTTGATTGGTTTAGTTACGCTGCCGTTGAATAATGTCTTACGGCTGTCTCGTTTTATTTGTTTCCACGCAACCGTGTCCTACCATAGATTTTGTTATGTACTTTTCTTTTTGTTTAGTTAAAAATCATTAACAATATATTAATGAATAGGTTTAATGCAGATTTGAATTTGGTTCATACTAAATAAATCCGGTTTGGTTTGATTCAATTACAAATTATTGCCACGTTCAGAAACTAAAACGTCTATATGAACTGTTCACTTTTTTCTTTTTGGCTGATCTCTGATCAAATCTATATGACAAAATTTACAAAACTAAAACTAAAACGTCAATATATTTGATATCTGATCACCGCCTTCAACAAAATTTAAAATATGATCAAATATGTATTAAAATATATACAAAATGTAACCATGTATGCCATATGGTCGATGTACATTGCATCTTTTACGTGTGTGACAATTGAGAAAATGAACATGTTGGAACGTAGTGCAAAGCATGGAACCATGTTTTGTGGCAGATTATTCGTGCAAGTAACTTAGGGCTCCTTCCTTACTGTTAAATCAATCTTTCAATCATTTAAAGACTTTTGTCTTTTTATTATCAATCGTGTTTTATCTTATTTCAACCTAAATGAGTTATTCTGATAATTTTATATGTTTTATTATAACTATAGTTAAGCTTTTCAACTTAAACCAAAAGCTAAAACAAACCCACCTATCTATGAGGACAAATACATTACTGTTGTTTTGGTTTTGTCTGCGGAATGGTATAATAGTTTGTTAACCTTGTGGCTATGGGTTCGAGCTACGTACGATTCTTTACTTCTCTGTTATAAGTAATTTCGTAGTAAATACAACAATCTCTCAATGTCAGTGCTTGTAGTTCACCTCTACTCTACATATCAAATTCCTGAGTCGCATGCTTCAGTTTACGAGTTAAGACAGAACCTTTAGGGATCTGTCATAATATTCTTAATTTGACTAATTAAACTTGCCAAATTGAGGCTGAATAAAATTAGACTTGAATCACGGATACATCTAGCATGTTATTCATTCATTAGAACCACACATTTTTTTCTTTAATTAAGTTAACTACAGCAGTAATTATAAAATTAGTCAAGTTTTTAGGCTGTCATACGTTTCTTGATTTTTATTTGTCCCATAACGACGGCAGAAAAAGCGCGCCGTTTCTAGTTATTACGTAACAAAGATCCTATTTCCTTTAACCCCAAAACAATTCGATCTCTTACTATTTAACCCCTACATTTCAAAAATTATCATTAACACCCTCAGTATACACAACACATAAATAGTGATCGTTGCACAAAAGTTTATAGTTCCTCCTCGCTGAATCTTTCTTAGAGAAAAAAAAAAATCTCTCTCCCTGTTCACCCAGGGAGAAGATTTTTTTGATCTTCCTTAAAATTTTCATCATCATTCTGATATTTTGTTTCTTTTTTTTTTCCATGGAAACAAAATATGAAAATGGTGATGATCAGGTTTTAACAAAAAAACAAAATGGTGATATTCAATTAGAGATAGAGCAAATAAACAAGACGACCATGAAGAAGAAAAAGTTATCACGAGGGATGCACATGTTCTCCGTCTTCATGTTCATGCTCCGTCGTCGCCGGAGGAGAAAGACCATCAACACCGGGTTTTGGCGTCGAGCTGTTGAGTCCGTACGTAAAGTCCGTTCCGAAACTACGATAATGCCATCGTCCAATTTCATAAATACGATTGTCCTCCCTCAGGCTCCTCCTCTTCCGGCCACGGAGATGGGAGGAGACGGTGGTGGTGAGGATGGTGGTTCCGGGGAAGCTAATATTGAGGTTTTCACAGCGGCTTCCTCATCATCATCGTCAGGAATCTCGGGATATGGATCAGCCATGTCCTTACGTGATTTAGACTATCCTTATGATGATGATATTGAAGAGGAAGATGAATGTTATAGTGATGTGGAAGGAGGAGATGATATGATAGATGAGAAAGCTGAGGAATTCATCTTGAGGTTCTATGAGCAAATGAAGATACAAAATCAGGTTTACACTGATCGTTGCAAAGCCAAAGGTATAATGATGAATTGATTATCTAATATATGATATGATTTACGTCATCATCATGCATGCATGGAGATGGGCATACGTGAGATGTCTCGTGGATTGGTTAATTCCGTCATGACGAAGGATCAGTCTTCAGGTTCTTCTTGGTCGATCTTGTTTTTGGTTAACTTAATTAAATTCCTTTTAACTTTTTCTTCATTTTTGTTTTGTAATTTGTGATTGTATTTCAAATAATTAATGAAAAAAATAGGAAAATGAAATACTCCGTATTTGTATGTGTGTTTGTGGGGAACATTAAATTTTGTTTGCAAATTAAAGTCTCATTCAATATATTGTTTTCTCTGTGTGTTTATAATTATCTCATATCGGAAATTGGTTATATTATCAGCACATTTGACCCATTCATTGAACTGAATTTTTTTCGAAAATTGAAGAATTTGATTTTTACAACCATAAATATCGATGAACCCATGACATAAGTGAAATATCATTGCGAGTGATGGTAAGGATTACATATTTTATTCCAATTCACGAAAAACTCATAGAAACAACGGTGACAGATGAAGTTTCCGTAGCCAAGAACTGGATCCTCGCCATACAATTAGCCTACAAGGAGGACCAAACGGTGATCATCTCTCTAAACTCCAAGACCAATCCTCAAGAAGATGCAAAAACCTCGACTCTTCAACTATGCATCAAAACCAAATGCCTCATACTCCAACTACTTCATATAAATCAAAACACCAACCTCGGCGAATGCCTTAGTGATCTATTTCGTGATGAGAGATTTGTTTTTGTAGGAATAGGTATTGCGGAAACGGTCACTAAGCTCGGCTGGCTAATTAGAGTTGTTAAGAAAGTTGATGTTCGTGATTTGGTGAAGGTAAATTTTCCTTTTAGTTATGGTGAGAGATCAAGGCTTAGCTTGAAGGCTATGGCTTATTTCTTGTTGGGAATTGGCTCGTGGAAATCGAAGAGGGAGATTTGTCCGACAGACTTGGCTAATGAAGTTCTTGATGAAGAGGTTATTAAGTACTTGTCCATCGATGCTTATGTTTGTTATGAAATTGGGTATAAGATGCTTTAAGAAATAATTAAATATATGGAAGAGCATTCTTGTGGTCTATTTATTTATATTTGTTATTTGCCACTATTTATATCATTTAACACAATAGACAAACACTAATTAAGGATTTGATCTATATATGTACCACTTTTTTACAAAATCCTAATTATTATTCTTGAGCTAAGGAAACTCGGCTAAGCCGGCTTGGAACATCCGATTTGACGTTACCGGTTCTTACCTTGCGACTTCCAAACCGGCGCCCATTGGCTGTACCGGACAATGCTCTATACGCAATAACTCTTCCGAACTGATATTTCCCATTCAAATCATTCGATTTCTCCTCCAACTTTTCCTCATGATCATCACTTTCCTTGTTCCACTCCCGGTACTCTCCGGTTTTCATTGCTGCCTTGGATTATGTAAGAAGACAAATGAAGAAGTTTCTTTTTCATATACACAAGATGGAGAAGGCAACACCCACATATATTTATATGTGTGTATAAAGTTAAAGAGAAATGGGTGAAGATTTGATTTACCAAACGAGAAGTAATGTGAAGCTTTAGTTTGAAGAAACTAAACCTGATCGGTGATAAACAACTTTTGGTCATTTTTTTTTTTGTTTCGTACACTTCAAGTTTAACCTTTTTCACCTTTCGAATATTTATTTTCTAATATTCCTTCATCATGAGTTCGGTGAACATAATTCTAGAAGAGATACACACACACACACACAATTATCTCTTATCATGTGCAATGACAAAGATATAAATTATACTCCAAATTAAAAGTTGTGATCCGGCCTAATGTGAATATTTTTGGCTATAAATTATTTATAAACTATTAGTTTCTTTTCAATTGGATTCTCGTTCATTTGTAACTACATATATTAAGCATCATCAATTTACCAATCATTTCTCACTCGGGTTACGTAACTTACACTGCAACTTATTTTGACTACGTACATTTTTTACTTGTGATAACCTATACGGCCTAGTGGGAAAACATTGGGCCGATATTGGGCTACTATATTTAATAAAGCCTCTTAAAATATTAAAGTCATAAGACAGGTCACTAATTCAGTATTATTAATAAAATCCCGCGATACCTTTTGTAGACGTTGAGATTTCAAATTCAAAAAGTTGTGGCAATCTCGTGATTAATAATAAAGGCCAGGTCCAATGTCGTCTTTTAATCACCATTGAACCGTAGCCTCCTCAAGTCCCGACGTCACATTGTATAAATTATCGCATCACTCCAAAACCCTTATTCGTCTTCTTCATCTTCCTCTGAGTCCTGAAAAATCAAAAAACCCGATCGATCAATTCGTTGTTAGCCTATATACCGATTCCTTCAGAATCCGTACTCTTTTTTCTGTTGATTCGATTAAGCTACCATGTCTTATAAACCGAGCGCGAAGACTGAGGTTCGTAGGAACAGGTATAAGGTATCTGTTGACGCCGATGAAGGTCGTCGGAGAAGGGAGGATAACATGGTGGAGATTAGGAAGAACAAGAGAGAGGAGAACTTGCAGAAGAAGAGGCGTGAAGGTCTTACTGCTTCCATGGCGTCACAGCTAGGGCAGGATTTCTCCTCGTCTCTTCCTACGGAAAAGAGAGTATGTTCTTCGTGTTCTACTACTACTAATTGTTTTTGTTTTTTGGTACCGATTCATATGATTTTAGATTGGAGATTGATTCAGATGATTTTAAATTGGGGATTTGAATCAGATTGCGAACTAGTTAAGATCTGATGATGAATTTGAATGAAATTGAAAGCTTCTGATCTAGGTAGGTAGATTAATAATTAGATCAGGAATACTTAAATTTGAGGTATAGTAACCCTAATTTTTGAACTGAATTGCTTAGAGATCAGATAATGTATTATGCAAATTGAAGGGTCTTAAGCTTCGTTCTTTAAATTGCAGTTGGAGAATTTACAACAGATGGTTATTGGAGTAATGTCAGAGGATAGAGACGTGCAACTGGAGGCGACTGCTGGTTTAAGGAAATTGCTTTCAATTGGTTTGTGATTTTCTAAATCTTTTCATATGGTGTTTTGTGTTTTGTTGTGGAGTTTAGTTTAGTTTACTTTATCGTGGTTGGTTTTTGTAGAGCGAAGTCCCCCAATCAATGAAGTTGTTCAATCTGGTGTTGTTCCTCGCATTGTGCAATTTCTTTCCAGGGATGACTTCACCCAACTTCAGGTGAGCCTGCTTTTTTGATATCGATGTGCCGTTTTTTTTTTACTTTTCATATGCTTAATGGATTTTGCTGTTTGCTTCTTCGTATTCTATTATAGTTTGAGGCAGCTTGGGCGCTCACCAATATCGCTTCAGGGACATCTGAGGACACTAAGGTCATTATTGATAGTGATGCTGTCCCTTTATTCGTCAAGCTTCTCAGTTCTGCCAGTGAGGAAGTCCGGGAACAGGTATCAGTTTAGATTTCAATTTTTGTATATTGATTTGGCTAAGAAACTGTTAAATCAAATTGTAGATGACTCAATTCGGACAGTTTTACCATAATAACTACTATGTTTTCTCCTGATTACAGGCTGTCTGGGCATTGGGAAACGTCGCTGGTGACTCACCAAAATGCCGTGATTATGTCCTAAGTTGCGAGGCCATGATGTCTCTTCTGGGTCAATTCAATGAGCATGCAAAGCTCTCCATGCTGAGGAATGCTACATGGACATTATCAAATTTCTGCAGAGGGAAGCCGCAGCCAGCATTTGAGCAGGTTTCCTTTCATATAACTATCAGCTATATAAACCAATTGGAAGTGTTTCTTTTTCTTTAACCGTTTATTGATCTGAGGCTGGTTCATTTGATTTGTTGAGCAGACAACACCAGCTTTACCAGTTCTTGAGCGCCTTTTGCATTCAACCGACGAAGAAGTTCTCACAGATGCATCATGGGCTCTGTCATATCTCTCCGATGGTACAAATGAAAAAATACAAACTGTTATTGAGTCTGGTGTCATCCCTCGCCTTGTTCAGCTCTTAGCGTAAGTATTTTTCTTTAAGCAACCAATTGCATATTCTTGATTCACATACATCTTAATCTGATCTCGTCATCTGTGTCTTCTTAGTCATCCATCGCCCTCAGTTCTGATTCCAGCTCTCCGTACCATTGGTAATATTGTAACAGGAGATGATTTGCAGACTCAGGTATTAAGACTATCCCTAACTGTCTAACTAATATATACAAAATGTCTCCTAAATCCTCTCTGTTTTCTCCATAACAGGCGGTTATTAGCAGTCAAGCGCTTCCTGGTCTGTTAAACCTTTTGACAAACACATACAAGAAGAGCATCAAGAAGGAAACTTGCTGGACTATCTCTAACATCACAGCTGGGAACACAAGTCAAATTCAAGTGAGTTACTTAACATAAACTAATAACAAAGTCAAAAACCTGGATCTTTTAGAAGCTGTTTTTTCAGTTGTATTTAACACTGAAAATTTTGTTGTGCAGGAAGTGATTCAAGCAGGCATTATTCAGCCTCTGATTAACCTGCTTCAGAACGGAGAATTTGAAATTAAAAAAGAAGCTGTTTGGGCAATTTCTAATGCAACTTCTGGTGGCAATCATGACCAAATCAAGTAAGAAAAAAGCACAACTAAGCTCATTTTTCTGTATTTTTCTGTCTTGTTAAAACGATTCTTGTAACTCACTCTCTAGATTCCTTGCAGGTATCTCGTGAGCCAAGGCTGCATTAAACCTCTGTGTGATCTCCTGTCGTGTCCTGATCCAAGGGTCGTCACAGTGACTTTGGAAGGTCTAGAGAACATTTTGAAAGTTGGTGAAGCCGAGAAGAATATAGGCAACACAGGAAACAATAATCTCTACGCGCAGATGATTGAAGACGCAGAAGGTTTGGAGAAGATTGAGAATCTTCAGAGTCACGATAATACTGAGATTTACGAGAAAGCAGTCAAAATCCTTGAGTCGTATTGGGCTGAAGAAGACGAGGAGGATGAAATTGGCGGTGTTGATGCTCCTGTGAATTTTCAATCTTCCGGTTTCCAATTCGGAAGCCAAACTGGTAATGCTCCTACTGGTGGTTTCAACTTTGGTTGAAGGTTTATGTAGAATCAAGATATTGTGAGTTGCTTGGACGTAGAACAACAGACCTCGCGTGGTCGTTTTAAAACTTTTAGGGGTTTATTTTCTGTGTTCACGTTTTGATTGGAATTTTTTTATTATTTTGCATTTATGGGGAAATTAAAGTGTTTTTTATCTTAAAAAAAAATAAGAGACAAATGCGAAAAAAGACTTTCAAATTACCAAATTTATACAAATACGAAATCCAGTCTCCTGGATGTAGGAAAATCATATTCTCCTTCCTATGGCTGGAGAAGTATACTATCAGCTCGCTCTCTGGTGATAAAAGGACTTATCAAACGAGTAGGCGCCGGGACATCTATATCTGTATGGAATGATCCTTGGTTACCTGCTCAATTCCCGAGGCCAGCATTTTGTAAGGGTGTTAATTATTGCCCTTCCCTTACAGTTGATCGCTTGATTGACCCAATTACACGTGTTTGGAATGAAGATCTGCTATGCAACCTTGTGGATTCACATGAGTACACAATCATCAGAGGATTGCCAGTTGGCTCGGCTACCAAAGCAGATTGTCTTGGCTGGCATTTTACTAAAACTGGTAAATATACAGTTAAATCAGGATACCAGGTATAACAACTCCTGGAACCGAGTATTCGGAAGGAACCTCATTTTGGTCCTGATTCTCACGCACTAACAGCTTTCTGTTGGAAGTTGAAGTGTCCCCCTAAACTTAGACACTTCTGTTGGCAAGTCCTTACTGGATGTATATCGGTAGGTAGAAATTTGAAACATAGGGGTATAAACTGTGATCCTCGGTGTGCACGTTGTGGCTGCGATGAAGAGACGGTTAATCATGTATTGTTTGAATGTCCACCATCAGTACAAACATGGGCATTATCAGTGATTCCCTCGGCACTACATCAGTTTCCCACACCATCGATTTATACCAACATGGATTATCTTTTTTGGCGAATACCAAAGGATAGTGATATGGAATGTTTTCCCTGGATTATTTGGTACATATGGAAAGCAAGGAATGACAAGATTTTTAGTAATCTGGATAAAGATCCGCGAGAAATACTAAAAGTAGCGGTAGGCGAAGCCCAAGGTTGGCAAAAAGCACATACGGAGATCGATAAAAAAAACTCAATGAATATTTCTTCCTCGATAGGAACACCATGCATGGATCATCGATGTTTTATTGATGGATCTTGGAAGGAATCTGACGCTTTCTCGGGTGTAGGTTGGTACTACTCAAATGCCAATAATGAGGAATCTCTTATAGGAGTCTGTAACTTGCGAAGAAGCCTCTCCCCACTACATACTGAAGTGGAAGCCTTAATCTTGTCGATTCGGTGTTTAATTACAGAAAAGAAGATTGAAGTGCACTTTCTCACATACTGCTCTGATTTGGTGAAGATGGTGTCTACACCTGGTGAGTGGCCGGCTTTTGAGATATATCTGGAGGAAATATTAAAGAGTAAGGAAGTCTTCTCCTCTTTTTCGCTATCTCTTATTCCTCGACAAGCTAATGTCAAAGCGGACTTATTAGCACGGAGCTCCCGTGTCTATCCGCATCATATTGTATATGTAAACAATGTTCCTCCGACTTAGCTTATCGAACTATTTTATTAATTGAATGATATTGACAAAAAAAAAAAAATTACCAAATTTATACAGAATCAACATCTTCTTTTCTTATTTACACAAAAGTCAGTTTTATGTAGCTTCGTGTTCCATCACTATGATGAGGCTATGATAGACAGAATTAATGCGTGACAAAGAAAAATAGACATATTTTAATATCGCGTATCAAATTGCAAATATTTTAGTTCGGTAGAGCGTTGTAATTCAATTTTAATAGATCACTATTAATGTATGCATAAATTTAATGCGTGACAATTGAAAAATAGACTGTCTTTTTGTTTTTTGACAGCAAAAATTTCTGTTAGATAAAGGGTTGTTTTACAATTTTAATAGATCAGAATTAATTGTTAATGAGTTCAATAATTTGAGGGGTTTTTTTTTTTTTTTTTGCAATTTGAAGCGTAATGCAAGTTATGTATATTTTACTTAGTGGATTAAAGTAAGATCGACAAATCTAGGGACACCGAGCAGCTTCTAAGCTTTTCTAGTCATTCGCCACGTCACTACCGACGAGGCATGGAAATGGACACGTGTCAACACGAGTCTCACATTTTGAAAACCTAAGGACTAATTATAAATTTTAAAAAATCGGTACCTACAAACTTTCCTAATCAGCGAGAAAACGCAGAAAACAATAGTGAAGAAAGATAGATGATGATGCAATCCCGATTATTAGCGTTTGCTTCCGCGGCGCGTTTCTGTGTCTGCCCAATCGCTCAAAGGCGTTTAGTAGCGTTTGGATCTTCAACATCTGGCCGCACCGCTGATCCAGAGATCCATTCCGGTAACGATGGAGCTGATCCAGCTATTTATCCGAGAGATCCCGAAGTATAAATTTTTCCATTTCTCTTATTTTCTCAGCTTTTAAATTTATTGGATTCTGTATTTATAAATATTGGATTTGAAATTTCTAGATACAAGATAAAAGTTTGTCAATAGATATACGGCCGTTTTAAATTCACAAACTAAACTTTATCTAAGTTTTTGGTGCTTGCTTGTGTTGCAGGGTATGGATGACGTTGCAAACCCTAAGACAGCGGCGGAAGAAATAGTGGACGACACTCCACGACCTAGTTTAGAAGAGCAACCGCTTGTACCGCCAAAATCTCCACGCGCCACCGCACATAAGCTAGAGAGTACTCCTGTTGGTCATCCCTCAGAACCTCATTTCCAACAGAGACGAAAAAAGACGACTGCCTCACCGCCGTCACTTGATTCCGTGAGCTGTGCCGGTTTAGATGGCTCACCGTGGCCGAGAGACGAAGGAGAAGCGGATGAGCAGAGGCGGAGAGAAGATGAAACAGAGACCGACCAAGAGTATTACAAACACCATAAAGCCTCTCCGTTATCAGAGATTGAATTCGCCGATACTCGTAAACCGATAACACAAGCCACTGATGGAACGGCGTACGCGGCGGGGAAAGACGTGATCGGATGGTTGCCGGAGCAGTTAGACACGGCGGAAGAATCGTTAATGAAAGCAACAATGATATTCAAACGAAACGCAGAACGTGGCGATCCTGAAACGTTTCCTCATTCTAGAGTCTTAAGAGAAATGAGAGGCGAGTGGTTTTGAACACTAAAACGCACAATAGATGTTAAAAGTGTCTAAATAAAACTTTTTACATTTTGCTTCGTTGAGACATTTTGGTTCCTTAGAGAAGTGGACAAAAACTCTTTACCCGTAAATCAAGAGAATTTGTTCGAACATTATGGATTACAGTTATGATATGGTCCAAAAGAGAGCTTTGTTCTTCAATTCAAAGCTGTAAGATTTAAATGGTATCAGATTCCAAAGTTATTGCTTTTGAAGGTTCTTTAACATAAAGTCAAGTTCTTTAAAAAGCCATGAACTTTCATCTTGCGTCTTCCACAACTTTGAGAATTGTCTCTCTTCATCAATGGAGTTGTTTCTCTGTTTCTTCACTCTGTTTTTGATATCACAATCTGTTGCATTGAGGATAACAGAGAAAACGGAGATTGAATGTGCATTGTGTTTAGAATGTGAGAATCCATGTGATCAGCCACCTCCTCCGTCGCCCTCACCTCCACCACCGCCGCCGCCACTAGAATTTATCTGTCCTCCGCCGCTTCCTCAACCTCCACCGCCGCTAGAGATTTTCTGCCCTCCACCACCTTCTCCACCACCTCCTTCTCCGCCGCCGCCTTCTCCTCCTCCTCCTCCTCCTTCACCGCCACCACCGTGTAATCACTGCCCGTTGCCGCTCCCACCGCCATTGCCGCCAGTTTGCAATGAATGTGTTCCTAGTAAGCCGAGACCACCGATCATTATCACTGCCGCAAAAGCGTCCCCAGAGATTTCTACTTCCATCAGCTTAATAATTACTCTCACCTTTTTCGTCTCCTCTATGTTTCAATAATCTTGTAGCGATCTTTAGCTATTCGTTGTCTCTCTTCGTTATTAATTCTTACACTCATAAAGAAATTTATATTCTGGTTCTACGAAATTTAGCAGGATTATATAATAGTGAGATAGTATAACTTAACTTCTCTATTTTTTCAAATTGTCTTGATCTAAGGTTCGATTGTTTCAAACGCATAGATCATGCGTGTTTGCACTTACAACAAATTTTCTCTCTTTTTTTTTTTATGAAGTCCAAGATTAAACATCATAATCTTTGCAAATGTTTTTTCTCACCAAGTAAAGTACAATAAGGAGCAAGTCGGATACTCAAATAACTATAGTTGTGCCATCACTTTGACTATGCTGTCTTAATCGTTTTTTTAATAAAGCCATTTACTTAAATTTGACAAATTATAACGAAAAACGCAAATATACAAGAAAAGCGAAGTTAAAGTGCTACTTACTTTGATTTGACAAACTATATAAAAAACGATGAAGACAGTTGTCCGAACTTGTAACCTAGTGGTGATCAGTGAGATATGGGGTATGGTATCTTGAAACCAATGTCGACTGTCTGAAAATGTAAATCTTGTTAAACATATCTTAACATAAGTTTTGCTAGTCACTGTAGTTAACATGCAAAATAGTTTATGTTAGAAAATGAAGACCAGATTTTTAATTACGAAAACATTTATAATTAACCATGCATTTTACGTTAAAGAATTAAGTAAAAATGGTACGGACTATTTCTGTTATTGGTTTAAATTAATTGTAGTGGATTTGAGATAAGACACATGACTACAGATGACTAATGAAGCTTATTTACTGCTGGAAAGTGATAGATAAACCGAGAAAAGTAAAAGAAGAAAGTGACGAAAAGGAAGACGCCAAAGGCTCTCTTCATCGCTCATATTGGGTACGTGTAAGATTCATGAAGCAGAAAAAATATGTAAATTAAGATTCGATATGGTCAAGTGTGTGAGTCTGTGTCAGTATGTAAAGGGTCTAGTAGTTTACTCTTTACTGACCTCGCTGGACCTCATTTCCAAGGCAAGAATCGTCATTAACTCATAATCGTTCACTTTTCTAGTTTTGTTTTTCACGAACACTTCACTATTCATTTAAATTAGAACAATATTAGAATAAACAAATGTTTATTTTGCAGCGTTCAAGATAAAAGAGGCTCTCTTTATCGAGTTTAGCTAACGGTAGTTATAAAAAAAAAAAGCATTATCCCGACCCTCCAAAAATAGCATTATTATATTGAATCAATAAAAAGAAGATATGTTTAATACTACGATTATATAGGTATCATCTAAGAAAATTTGTAGGGCACCAAATATAGTCGGTATTGGTTAGGTTGGGTCGACGTTTCGGTGAAGCTTCTATAAATTTTGTAATGGTTGTGTATGAAATTATCATCTATTTCGTTTATGTGTTTGTTATATACTCACAAACTTATAACATTCTCGATGCGCCATGACATGAATTCTATACATCTAAGTATCGTTTATACTTTAAGCACAATACCTAATAAGCGACGTGTAGTACGAATTCGAAAGTAAATTCACACGTTACAAAAAAAAAAAATATATAATGTAAAACTGGTAAGTAACATGAAAATGAAAGTACATATCTAGAAATATAATCATCACCAGCCCTAAAAGAGGATAGTGACATTTGCTCTTCACAATATTATTAATTATCTTTACTTTCACGTATCCACTTTGCTTAAATAATCCACATTTAATTATCGAAGCTTTAAAACACTTTAAAAAAATAATATAAGTAATTAAGTAATAATTCAGCCTCTACTATAAATACAAACAAATATTACACTCCCCTCTCTCTCTCACTCTCAACAACTCTCTGTTTCTGTATATTTTTTTTGCAGTGAAACTAAAAAAATACAAAAAACTATTTCTCTCTTCTTCTCCTTCTTCTTCGACCTTTTAACTCTACGAGCAGATCAGAGCAGAGGAGAAGAGAAGAGAGGGCGCAGAGTAGCACTGGCATGCGAAATGTGCCTCTCAGGGTTCTTATCCTACGCCTGATCTGCTGTTTTCTCAGAAATCTAGAGTTCTTCTGCATTCTCGCGATGCTTTGGATTACAAGATTCTCCGCCATCTTCTCCGCCGCATTAGCCATGATCCTCCTCTCTCCTTCACTCCAATCGTTTTCTCCAGCGGCAGCTATCCGATCATCGCATCCCAACACCGACGATTTCAAAAAACTCTCCCATCACACCTCCTTCTTCAGAGAATCTCCAATTTTCCGTAACGCCGAACAATGCAGATCTTCCGGCGACGATTCCGGCGTCTGTAACCCTAATCTAGTCCATGTAGCTATCACTCTCGACATTGATTACCTCCGTGGCTCAATCGCAGCCGTCAATTCTATCCTCCAGCACTCGATGTGTCCTCAAAGCGTCTTCTTCCACTTCCTCGTCTCCTCCGAGATTCAAAACCTAGAATCTCTGATTCGTTCGACTTTCCCCAAATTGAACAATCTCAAAATTTACTATTTTGCCCCTGAGACCGTACAACCCTTGATTTCATCTTCCGTGAGACAAGCCCTAGAGCAACCGCTCAATTACGCCAGAAATTACTTGGCGGATCTGCTCGAGCCTTGTGTTAAACGAGTCATCTACTTGGATTCGGATCTTATCGTCGTCGATGATATTGTGAAGCTTTGGAAAACGGGTTTAGGCCCGAGAACAATCGGAGCTCCGGAGTATTGTCACGCCAATTTCACTAAATACTTCACCGGAGGTTTCTGGTCTGATAAGAGGTTTAACGGAACGTTCAAAGGGAGAAACCCTTGTTACTTCAATACTGGTGTAATGGTGATTGATCTCAAGAAATGGAGAAGATTTAGGTACACGAAACGAATTGAGAAATGGATGGAGATTCAGAAGATGGAGAGGATTTATGAGCTGGGTTCTCTTCCTCCGTTTCTTTTGGTATTTGCTGGTCATGTAGCTCCCATTTCACATCGCTGGAATCAACATGGACTTGGTGGAGATAATGTTAGAGGTAGCTGCCGTGATTTGCATTCTGGTCCTGTGAGTTTGCTTCATTGGTCAGGTAGTGGTAAGCCTTGGTTAAGACTTGATTCGAAGCTTCCATGTCCTTTAGACTCATTGTGGGCACCTTATGATTTGTATAAACACTCCCATTGACGCCGATTTCGAGTTCGCATTCACAGGTAAACTATCTACACAAACTTTGTTCAATTGCAGTGTCATTTTGTTAATTGTCTTCATCAATGGTTGAACTATAAGTTAGGAATCTTCTTTGTGGGCTTGGCTTTTTTACTCTTTTGAGCATATATGAAGTTTTACCATTTCTCGCTATGAATAGGGCTTGGCTTTTTCTTTGGCACTCATAACATTACATAAACAGAAAGATTGAAGCTTTATGATTTGCTTTATAGTTAATACTCCATTGTTCGCCAATTGGTGGAGATTGTAATAGTGGGGATTTGGGTTAGTGGTAGGGCACATTTCTTGGTCCTTACCGAACCTAATGCATTGTGGAACACCATGTGCACACTGATCCAGTGATTGTTTAACCTTTTTTTTTTGTATTTTCTTAGTGCATTTAGCTTGTTAAGGCAAAAGGTCAGAGATCTGCACATATGAATTTAATTGACTAACTCTAAAGGATCTGGAATCTTTACCTAGTTTCTGTATTGAACAAGCTATGCATTAGACACTTCTTGGTTACTGTTTTGTTTCAAAGAATCCAATGATTATCATCAGCTTTTGTAACAAATGTAAATCTGTAACTTGTCACTTTATGTAAGTTTAATTTGGTGGGATCAACTCGCTTTTTAAAAAGGACTTTTTCTTGCATTCGGATTCCTAAGTGCATTGTTCAGAATCGCAATCTCATCTTAAGTTCGGTTTTGTTTGTTTTAACCAGCCAACATGAGGACTAAACCGAAGATTAGCGGAGTTTCATTGGTCCAGAGACCGATTGGTTTCAATTGGAATTTGAAAACCTTGCTGGAACAGTACTATAGTAGTGTTGCTTCAAACAGTTCAACGAGATTAGAGATGCGATTTAGAAGAGAGAACTTCTTTTTAAGTGTTGTACCGGCGGTTGAATATGTTCTTGTGGGAAAATAAATAAATATATAGTTAGGTTATTCACACATAGCTCAGGTTAAACCGTTTTTGTTGTTTATTATTGATTCTAAAAGTAACTTTGTGCAGATACTACTACTACTTTGGTTCTCAAGTCTTTAAAGATGCTCTATGGTTAACGATTTTGCCTTTTTATTTCTCCAATGTCTGATGTCTTCGTACTCTGTCTCCGAACAGATCATCAGAACCAAACACAAACACTCTAAATATTAAATAAGATGCAAGACTTGCATACTTCATACTAACATCAAAGAAGACAGTGTTGTGGTTTGCATAATGAGCAGTGTTGGTCCGATACTTTCAAACCCCTGAGGGAACTAAACATCTGTAACTTACCAGTCACTTTGGATCGTTAATACTCAACCGAAGATTACCGGAGTTTCATTGGTCCAGACCGTTCTGAGTAACCGAATAATTTTGTATCCTCGTCAAGACTTAAACAATCGTAATTATAATATCTGATTACAAACATGAAGCCTAGAAAGAAGAACTTTCATGCCTTGTACCACAAACAAAGGAAAAAAACCTAAATCAAGGGAATTGAAACTGCATATAGTCTTGTTTTCCTGAAGGAGGGTTAATATAAACCCAAAGCAAAGACACAATAATCGACAACAAACCTGACCACACAAACACTATCGTCGGAACTTTGCCTCTTCTTCCCATCAATCCTTTAGCAAACGGATACAGATGACAAAGCACCCAAAAGCTGAAGAACACTCCTCCAACAAGCTTACTCCATTGCGGAAATGGACTGTACAGAGTCCTCGCAAGCCCCACCGCAATCGCAATCATATTCACCATCATGATCGTTAGCGGAGGAACCATCAAAAAGCTCCATTTCACAACATACAGATCTGCAAACTCATCGTCTCCGTCTTCTGGTGTAGATGACTTGGAAGTCAAGGTAAAAGAGATATCGACTCCTGCAATTACCTTGAGAAGACCCTGAAGCACGGCTGCAGGGTGTGCGCTTGTGCCTCCAATAACCCAGAACTGCTCGTTTCTCCACCATTCGTGGAGAGTTATGCCTGACCATTTGATCTCAAGGAGTGATAACATACAGAGCGTGAGTGTTATCGAGAGGAGGAAGATCAAGAACGTTATGTCGAGTGATTGGACTATGAATTGACCCGAGAAGAGTGAAACTGCAGGGAGAATGCAGTAGACGATGAGGAATAGTGATGTGAATGGATACATTCCGACATTAAAGTAAGCCACTCTCTGCAAAAACTTCATCCTTCTGGTTGCGAAAATCGCGTTGTTCCTAGAGAAAAATATCTCAACAGATCCTGTTGCCCATCTCAGAACCTGGTGAAGTCTATCCGTTAGATTGATCGGAGCTGTTCCACGGAAAGCGTCTCTTTTCGTCACGCAGTAGATTGATCTCCATCCTCTGTTGTGCATTCGATATCCCGTGACTACATCTTCAGTCACTGATCCATAGATCCATCCAACTCTTTTGCCCCACTCGGTTTTGTCCTCGTAGAAGCAAGAGATCACACTGATTGCTTCAGCTACAGTGGCTGCATCAAGTGGTTCACGTGGGACAGCAAGTGAACCAGCTGGTCTACTGTTCTTGCCTTTGCCTTGCAAGTCTTGTAAGAGTCTCCCTTGGTATTCAGCAACCGGGATTGAAGCGACGAAAGAGTTTGAGTTGCCGAATCTCTTTGGGAGAAGCAGAGATTCAATATCTCCATCATCATTCTCTTCTTCGTTAAATTCTCCATTCATGGGCAGAGAAATCTCGTCATCTTTCTTCATCACAGCTTTTGGTTTCCTCAGCGATATCTTGACTTTTCTTCTTCCAAGCCAGCCATGATGCTCGGTTGCTCTCGGAGGGCTAAACCCATAGAGAGCTGTTCTGCGGAAGATGCAGCCAGTTCCCACATACATTGGACCTTGAAGTCCATCCAAAGCTCTCATACTAACATCAAAGAAGACAGTGTTGTGGTTTGCATAACGATCATTTGGGTCAATACCTTCAAACCTCTGAGGGAATTGAACATAGCAGATTCTATCACCTCCACGATCAAGCATGAAGCACATTCCTTCTCTCAAAGCCATGGAGTTGTAGATGTAGTGGTCACAATCAAGATTGAGGATGAATGGGCCATTAGACATAATTGCGCTGGTTCTAACCAAAGCATTCATGGCTCCTGCTTTCTTGTTGTGATCATAACCCGGCCTCTTCTCTCTTGAAACATAGACTAGCATTGGCAGCCTGATGTCAACGTCTGTTGTATCAATTAAGTTCTCAGCATCTGCTTCTGCTCCATAAACTGGTTCTGCATTTGGAGGGGCTAACATTGCCTGCAGCAACACACAAAATTTTAGAACAAACTTTTCAATACAAACCTCAAAAGATACATGAAACCAGTCAGACAAATAGCAAACAATCTTGACAGAAGAAGTTACCTGGATGATCCCAGCGTGGTCTCCTCGGGAATTATCGGATTCTCCAGAGGACCAAGTCCCTGGCCAGTGAGAACCATCTGACATCCAAGTGGCCTTTGGAACTTTAACAGTTTCTTCAGGATTGCTTCCCATCATCATTTCCATCTGTTTCTTCTTAGCTCTGAGCTCTTCGTGCACATTATAAGCATCAGACCTCCTTCTTATCGCCTCAGGCAATGAGTTGATTCTGACCTTAAACTCATCGTATTCTCTCTTCACTCTCCTCCTTTCCCTCACAAAATCCAGCCTCACTTTGTTCTTGAGAAAGTTACGCTTCTGGCCAAAGTAGGCCTCAGGGTTCCTGGGCTCTATATTGTGTTTCCTGCAAAACGGCACCCATGTGCTAGCAAAGCTAGCTGTTTGAGCCAAGGCTTCAAATGTTAGCAAAGCTCCTCCATCGTCTGATAAGTAGCAAGCAAGTTTCTCCACAGGATAATCAACAGCTAGGATCGAGAGGATGGTGTTGGCTGTAACCAGAGGCGGTTCTTTCTCAGGATCTGCAGTTGAGACAAACACATCGATACCCGGAAGATCAGATCTTCCTTTGGGGTTCCTGAGGTTGGGAGATTCAAAGCGTTCTTTGAGAACACCTAAATCGGTTAATCTGTTAACCGGACAGAGTTTTGGAAGCTGGTCCAAGAGCCAAGACAAGGCAAACCAAAGCTCACAGGTTGTTGACATTCCCCACAACCACATTGCCTCTCTGTTTGGGTGACGAATCCTCCATGTCAGAAACAGACCGAGAGCCACCAGACGCAGTGCAATGAGTAATCTGTTTCGTTACACAAGAAAAATCAAAACTTTAGCAAAAACCAAAAAAAAAGACCATAGTAAATCAATTCCATCAGCATAATTGATACATCTAAGAGATTTTTTCACCCAACAAAAACATACCAAATTAGAAACATTTCTCACCTGTAAGGACTGATAATTGCTGCAGACACACTGACTTTCCTAGTTAGAGGTCTCTTGCTTCTCTCTCCAAACTCCGGTGGCGTCTCATACCCGTTTCCATTACCACCAGACCCGATCCCATACCCATCTTTAGGCCAAACAGCGTTCCCATACCCATAAGTTCCTTTAGTCTCAAACAACCAGCGAGTATGATCAAAGTCCCCAGCTTGATTCTGTGCTTTAAACGACTTGACAACCGAAAGTCTCTTATCTAGCTTTGATTCACCCATCTGAGGAAGTGGTTTGGCTTCATCTTCTTCATCTTCTTCCTCAGTTTCGACATCGTCGTTGATATCCCTATAAGGCTCTTTACATCCAGGACAATTGCCTCCACCACTTGTGATACAATCAAAGTAACAATCTCTACATATTTTGAAACCACACTCACATCTCCCATGAACAACTTTCTCATCACAACCTTTTAACCAACAGATCTGACCTGATTTTTTCTCCGGATCAGCTCGATCCATAGAGCAATCTATAACATGCCCACGAGTCACAGATTTAAAGCCACCAGTAAAAATCGTCCCAGAGAGGAAACTTCTATTATTCGAATTCCCTTTTAGCATCTCATCTTCTTCACCCATACCACTCTCCTGCGAAGCAAACACCGTTTGATGATCCGGCGTAGGTGGAATATGAACAGTATAGCTCACAACGCACTCGGAATTATTCGTCTCAGCCGTTAGATCTTCAACAGACATTGAACAGTATCTTCCTTCACCACCACTGGATCTCCGATTTGCGCCGGTAATGGAAGTGCGACGTGTAGCTCTTGAGCTTAGAGGAGAGTTTTGGTTGTTGATAACGGAGGCGCGTGGTATAGGACTCGTCAATCCCATGCTTCGGTCACCTGATCCTTTACATGGTGTCACCGTTATAGTCACCGGAGAGGATGACTGAGAAGCTGCTGATTTCACCATCTTTGGTTCACAATAGCTGTGAACCCCAAAAATACGAGAAGAAAAATCAAAGATTTAGAAGGAAAAGAGTAGATCTCAAACTGAAATCAAAAACTCAGATGAAGAGATTTTGAATCTAAGGAAGAAGAAGAAGAAGCTGAAGCTAGTTGAAAGCAGAGCATTGTAAGTTCAAATTTAGAGAGAGAGAGAGATAGAGATATAAAGGAGAGAAGGGTTGCTATAAACGGTCGAGAGATATGAACCGTTAATTTTCATCACGTTGCAACTGTGAGATCGGACGGTGTTTATCTAATCCAAACGGTAAGTTTGAAAGATTATGTGGGACCGAGGGGATCTATAAAGAAAACAAGTCAAATAAACGGAGAAAAAGAAAAAGAAAAGAGCGTTTATTATCTCTCCCCTTTCCGTAACGGTCAAATAAATATATATTGGAGCTGATTAAAATAGTCATTTGTCATCTCATGTGATTTGATAATTTTGAACTCATTTGTACACAATTACGCATAGTATTATGATTAAATCATTTACTGTATATTGTAACTGATAAAAATTCTTATTTGCTTTTCAGCCCATGTGATTTCATAATTTTGAACTCATTGGGTAATCTTGCTCAGTATTATGATTACTGCTCGAGTAGATAATCATCTCTTGAGATACTAATCTGCTTGTATAATAATCATTATATTATTGTTTTGTATACGTCAAAGAGAGTGATTGAATTCATACCACAAAATGTTTTATATGTAGATTCAACTATAACAAAAAAATAAAATTAATAGAAGTTACTATGATGTTAAATAATTAAAAACGATAATTGCAAAAAGAAAAAGACTAATACAGTAGTCGTATCAATGGATTTAGAAAGCCGACAGAACAAGGACGTTAACCACTTTCATAATCGAGACCGAACCTATAATAGTTAGAACATAGACGCACATATACTACAAACAGTAACTCGCTGCACATTCTTACAATCATTACGCACCATCCTAATCTTCATTCTTCTTCATTTCTTCCACTGCTTTGTATGCCGATACAAAAAACAAATTCTGATTCTTCCTCAAGAACCTGCGTAAATCATTAAAGTGTTTTTCTTTTTTTTAATTCGTCTTTACATTGTAAACTGTTCAAAGCGTTAGTTAAGCATTAAGTAGGAGACAAAAATAGACCTGAGAATATCAACAAAGTTGTCCTGCAATTCCTTCATTGTCTCTTCTGCCATATTCACATGGATTAGCAACTCCGGCAATTTCACTGCAACACTCCATATAATTAGGCTATGATGACAAATACAATAAGAAGCATATATCGTCTTTATCTCACAGGTTTGATAAGAATTAAACCACACGATTAAGGCGGACTTAGCAGATCATTCACAATATTAAATCTTGCTTAGAAAGAATGGGCTTACCAAAGAGTCGTAACAAATGCTCTGCTCCGTACACATTTGAGGGAGAAACATCCGCGGATACGGTTTCCTCGTATTGCTTCCGTTCATTGTTGTAAAGCAACATCACCGGTAAAGCTTTGTCAAAGTAGCAACGCAAACCTTTTAGAATTTCCTCTACTGAATCGGTTACCCTATAGAGACTCCCCAAACAAAGTGATATATATCAGAAGCTTGGAATACTCTGATCCGTCAAATAAAATTCGGCTACTATCAATGGAGCATCTACATATGATTTATACTCTTTTTAAGTATGTGAGAACAGCGACAAAGGAGATTAACAAGTATAACTGTTGCAAACTGACAAGAAGAAACTATAGCCCACAAAGAGCTTACCTGCCATGTTTCTTCATTTGGCTGTCAATGTACTTCTTCAAGATGTCATCCACATTTGGAGAACGTGGAAGTTGCACAAGCTGCTCAGACAATTCCCAAAAATGACTAACGATCAATTCCTTAATATATGATGGACCTAGGAAAAGCATATGACATTCACAACAAACATATTCATGCGGGTACAATATTATGAAAGACTGGTCATTTGCTTTTTAGATCACTTAGAAGGGACCGTCTGAAAATTGAAGTGAAGAAAAAACAGGCTGATAAAAAATGTAGGGTAATCTTCATTTACATATTAGCACATTAATTATGAATACCTTCTGCATTTGAGTAACATATTCATAATCGTCTATTAGTTGTTTCCTTAATGCTGGTGGGATATGGAAACTTAAAAGGTTGTCAGAGGAAACCACATTCTTCTCCTGTGTTCAGCAAACAACAAAATTTAAGTAAAACTCTCCGAATTAAAAAAAACAATAGTAAAAAAAACCTGGATATTGGAGAGATTACCGTATCAACAGAATCTTGCTTCCGCTTTCTTCCTCTAGCAACTGCAAAAATATAAGAAAATGTTGGACAGAGTATCAGCTGACATATAACATTCTAGTTTAATCTCTACATCTCCCACTTGGTTGACAAAGAATAAAGCAAGCTAGACCGAAAGAGAGACCCTGGTACATAGTCCGAATATCCACGAAAGTAGCAAGAACTTCACCGAGAAAAGAATTACGCAAAAAGAAATAAACAAAGCAGAAGCTGACTGACCATTAGGACTTCTAGGTTTCATCTTTGATACTCTCCAAGCTAAAGCACTCTTAATTCCTTGCTTCATACCCTGTCCCTTCTGTTTCTCGATATTTTCCTCTGTATGTTTCAACAAACAGTCCAGACTTATCCACTCGTCCCAACTATCATCATTGTATAAGAAGATACAAGTAATCAGACCATGAAATTATCAAAAAAATTAAGATGTTGGCAAGCATTCGATTCAATAATCACTAAATCACCATCTGAATTCCCTTATATATAAATAGTTTACCAACACAAGAATGATTTCAGACCGATAAATGTAATAGGAGGAAGCTCTACAAACCTTTTGTTCCAACCCTGCCAAAAGAAGTAAATTTACATCTTCAAAACGAGAGAAACAAAATATACAATCTACATTTTCATTTTTATTGACAGATTAATAATAAAATATCTAAACTTTATTGATTGTGCAAAATATCTAAACTTCAAAATATCAACTTACAATGTAATGCACAAAATACTTCCATTCATTGACTCGATATTCAACTTTAAGCACCTGAGACAAAAACAAAAGATCACACATAAATCATAAGAAGAGAACAACACACTCTGATTCAAAAATAGAGTATAATTTTCACTACCTTGGCTTCGTAGAAGCAATCACTGTGCTTGGCTAAAACTCTTTCTCCTTCTTCGAATTGACCAGGAGGAGCAGGAAGAAGAAGAAGAGGCAAGTCGTCTCCGTCGCAATCAGTGTTTGACTCTGTATCAGAACCGGAGTCCCGTCGTGTGTCTCCGATGGAATCGGTTGTAGGATCCGTCTCGGTGGCGGCGGCGTTAGGGCTTCCCATCTGAAAACTGAAGAGAGATTTCTAGGGACTACAATGGCGGCTCAATTTCTTCCACGGCGTCGAAGCGACAAGGTAAAATGACAAAAACTCACTCAAAACTTTGTTGAATCTCAACGCGGCTCTCTGAAATTTTCCGGGAAATTTTGGGTTTTTCAATAAATGTATCAGAGAATCTCAAAATTTCTCCGATTTAATATGGGCTTTTCTACTTAGGCCTTTAAGCCCATTTAAATAATTGCAAGTAAGGCCTTTAATGCTATTTACTTGGGGTCCAAACACGAATAAAAGACAGAAACAGCCCTAAGTTAGTTGAGAAAGTGGCTCGGTACAATGGAAGGGTATGATAGTAATTGAAGCTTAGCACCCGAAGTATTCTTGTCCATTAAGTCTCGGCTAGATTAAAAAAAACAAAGGTCTCGCCTTTGGTGTAGTTGTTTCTTGACATTTTCTATGTCACAGTTGGGTATTTAGCTGACACGACGAGGAGGAGAGGGAGGTCTCTCAATTATCTATAATCCAAAGCTTATCTGAGGTTTTGATAAAAACTCCGATTTGTGGAGATTCAGAATCAGATGGAAGACGATATGTGGGGCGTTAGCTCATCTGGTTCTTCAAGAAGCTATCGATCAGAAACTGCTGCTAAGTATCAATCAGGTTTATTATCCAAATCCCCTCAATTTTCAAACTTCATTTTAGAGTTTATTTGTTAAGATGGGTTTGAATTGGGTTTCGATTGCTCTTGATTGAATTGGGTTCCGTATGGTCTCTTTCGGTACTTGGGTTTTTAAGTTAAAAATCGTAGCTTTACGTTTTGCTTTTAGATGAGAAGACTTTTTCTGGATTTTTCCTATTGGGGTATTTATTCTGAGTTTGATTTGTTGTGAAAATCTCAGGTCCTTATCTAGATTTGGAAGAGTTTGAAGAAGATGAAGATATAGCAGTGGATTACCCCTGCCCGTTTTGCTCAGATGATTATGATATAATTGAATTGTGTCACCATATTGACGAAGAACACCATCTTGAAGCTAACAATGGAGTATGTGAATTTACTTCCTATCTCTCCTACTCTTACCTTTTCACACTGAAGCTTCACATGTAGCGATTATAAACAGTTTAGTTATTGATGAATTGGTCTCTCAAACATGGCCCTTCAATCTTCGATTTGATTAGGACTTTTTTCGATGATGCTTTTGAATCTTATTGCTATTGTGAATAGTTTTAAAGAGAATCATGCCAATCAATCTTTGGTTACTCTTTGAATTGACATAACTCTCCATTGATCAGTTTAAGGTTTTAGAATATGAATATTTTTGACATTTTTTTGGCTTTACATTGCTTTCTTTATAGAGTAGGTAAGGAATTCTTGGAATTGAATTAAGTAGGACTGTTTTGATTGATGCTTTTGGGAAATCCGATGGCAGTTTTGAATAGTTTCAATTGAGAAACATGTCCCCTTCAATCCTCAACGAAATTTGAGTTGTAATAGCTCTCCTTTTTAAGCATTTGATTGGTTTTACGACTTCAAGAAATGGATATTTCATTGTGTGATGGTTAATTTTTTCTAGTTCTGTGAATTGTCATGTGGGAAAATCTTACAATTCGTTTTGGTTTTGTGGTTTTTTCAGATCTGTCCGGTTTGTAGCAAAAGGGTGAAGATGCATATGGTGGATCATATAACAACACATCATAGAGATGTCTTGAAGATATCCTTTTTATATCATTTCAAAACCTTTTAAGCCATATTATCTGTCTCTATAATGAATGTGATTTATTTGAATGTCCTTGACCGAGAACTTTACAGTGAGCAGAAGGATATGTCTTACAGGGAAGACCCGTATTCCTCGGATAAATATCTTCAATCTCTTCATGATGAGTTGCCACCAGTTATGAATCATCATCATACCTCTAAATCCGTTGTTTCCGATCAGTTTTTATCATTCATCAACAACTCTCCATTGCCAAATCAGACCAAGCCTGTGCAGCCTGATTCGAGTGTAGAAGACAAGAATTTGATTAAGGATTCGTCAGCTGCAAAAGAGGGGGTATCGTCATCTCCATTTTCGGATAGTGAACAATTGGAAAAGGCAAAGAAGTGTCAGTTTGTACAGGGACTATTGTCATCAGCCATGTTTGATGATGGATATGACTTCTTCTGAGTAGGAAAGAAAAATAAAGATATGAAGTCTCCAACTTCTTCTGATTGGCATTGTTGTAATTTTATTCAGCCCTATTTATATATGCATCTTTTTTTCAGACATAACACTAGCTTTTAGTTAATAATATAAGCTGATGAGTTTTCAGTTTGTCTCGTCAGAAGAATCTTTATCGCACAGCAGTCTTTGTAAAGTTGTAGCCTGCATTTAGTTAGGTTTGGGATGTGGTTCTTAGTATGAAGAATATTGCAAGAGTGTGCCACAGTCAATCTTGTGGGTTCGTACCCCACGGTGAGCGATTCCACATACGGAGTTTATGCAGTTTCGCTGTTTCAAAATGCTAGCAGACCTTGTTTTCTACTGAGTTGTTTAACTTACCCAATAGTTGTCTCTGTTCGTCCCTACAAATCTAATCCCAGTAACTTAACACTTGGAACATGATGTCAAAATTCTTGTAGAGAGACAGATGATACAGTTGAGATTTAGTATACCCAAAGATGGCTTCATAGATGGTTTTACATTTTCTTTTCGTCAATTAGATAGATGTAACATTGATGATATAGCTACGGCTGGAAGTGGTCGCTTAGATAGTTGTACTTTGATGATATAGCTACGGCTGGAATTGTTACTCGAGCAATGAATGAAAAGCGTTAAGAAAACAAAAAAAAAACATGTTTGCAAAGTAGGGTCTCTTGAAACACTGTAAACTAAAAATGTTAAACCATAACGATAAACTGACATAAGTTATGTTCTTTGCGAAAATAAAAGTTATTCCACAATCCCATATCGAAAAAACATTCAAAACCTTCTTCAAGTCTAATCCGTGAACTGATGATCGATATAGCTTCACACTATATATCCTCTTCACTTCTTTGACTTCTTCTTCGGTACACTACACAAGCAAGATCAACAAATGATAAAGATAGATGTTAACCAATGTCAAACAACAGTTAACGTTGCAGTAGAGATTACACTTACTTTGCAGTTTGAGCAGGCGTAGCAACAGGTGCTGGTGCAGCTACAGGAGCAACATCTCCTCCAGGACCCTACAGAAAAAAATCCATAACACATAAATAAGCATCTGTAACCATAATCCCGAATATCTTTTAAGGTGGTATGAAGTTAAATTTTGACCTTAGCTAAACGCTCCTCTCTCCTAGCATGCTTCCTTTCTCGGCTGGCCTTGTTCTTTGCCCTCTTGGCCTCAAACTGATCAGACAAAGTCTTCTCTCTGGCCTTCTCAGCCTTGGACTTGTGGATACTCTCCATCAAGACACGCTTGTTCTTGAAGACATTACCCTTAACACGCATGTACATGTCATGGTACATGTGCTTGTCAATCTTCTTGGACTCTCTGTATTTCTTCAACAGACGCCTCAAAACACGCATCCTTCGCATCCACAGTACCTTTGTTGGCAGCCTAGCTTCACGAGTACCCTTTCTCTTACCTTTTTAAGCATACAAAAGCAAGTAGAAAAGTTGCGGTTATACACTGCAATGCACTCTATAAAAAATCACACAAACAGGGAGATTAGGTTTAGTAGTGTATACCATATCCAGAATGACGACCCTTCATCTTGGCAATCTTCATACGTCGAGCTCTGGAACGAGAGTGGATCTTGGTTGGTTTCCTGATGATGAAACCATCTTTCACAAGCTTCCTGATGTTTTGGCCTACATTAAGTTCAAAAACAAGCACCAGCATCATGAAAATGGGAGCTTTTGACCTACAAATATATATAACGATCCTTAAAATGGAACACCATACAAACCTACAGTCTATAAGAAGCAAGATCGGCGATCAATTTAAGACCGAAAGCATCTGGTTCGATTCACGAACGAATTCGATGATACAGAAACAATTAACATTACCAAATCAAAGCTCTACAACTACAAAAAATCAAACAGCAGCAACACATACGTGATTTAAATTTTGAGATCGGAAACAAACAGAGTGATTTGACATAGACAGAAGATAACAGAACAAAAACCAAAGTGCGTCAATCATCTACCAACGCCGCAGACAATCACAGGATAAAAATAAACCCTAGCAAAGAAGCAAAAACAAAAGGAAGACAAAAAAAAAAAAAAAAAAAGAACAACGTACGGGAATTGGCCATGGAGATGTCGGAACTTTCATTCGGATCGAGCCATACTTTGCCCTTCCCGCACTTCATCACTGATGCGGCGAGCCGCTTCTGGAGCTTCAGCGAAACCATTTTTGCTTCTCCCCTTCTCTGGAGATTGGTGTGGCGGAGAACTGCTTATCGTGCAAGACGAAATGAATTTTTATACCTCGAAATTTTTAGGGTTTCTCACTTTCGCGCAATCCATTGGGCTTTAATTAAAACAGGCTTTTTTAAAAGCCCATTATAAACAAATGGTTATCGATGTAAAGTGAGAACTCTTATTTTTAACCCAATGTGTTTTTTTTTTTTGGTCTTCCACGTGCACTGAACACAAAAATGACATGAGCTATTTGTGGCTACGATTCTGAATGTCGTTGATGGTACTTAACTATTCCTTGTGATCTTTAAGCCAAAGATTTGAGTTTCATTTTAATTGATATTTTTATATTCTCAATGTAGAACTGTAAATTGTTTTTTCATTACAAATTCTTTGATGATTCTATATATGAAAAATTAGAAACTTGAGTCTTTGGCTGATATAAGATTGAAAAAAATTAATAGTGTTGTCTTTACAAAAGGAATACCAAACTTGAGTCTAAAACCTTTACAATCGCCCAAATAAAGATTGGTATGAAGTTAAACGAATCGAAGATTAGACATAGAGCTTCTTCTTGACTACAAAAGCCAAGCATATAATATCTCTGTTAGCATGGCTTTTATATATATGCTTGTTACTATTTTAGTTAACCTGGAAGCAAAATTTTCTTTTCAAGTTTCACAAATAATTTAAGCTAAAAAAATATAATAGTTTATATAGAAAGAAAGAGAGCTTCAGCTAGTTGATGATTTTTTATTTTTTTATTCCGTTATATGCCTTTAGATAGAGCATATTTTATGTGTAAAATGGATTTATACACTAATTTTCATAAACCAAATTCCTAACCAGTAAATCTTTAGAGACCAAGCTAAAGGATATGTTTATTATACAATCCAAGAAAAATCTATCAGGGAAAACATTATCAAAAGTCCAATAATTAATTTTTTTGATAAATTTCCCGAACTAACTCACAAACAAAACAAATGTTTGTGGAAACTTTTGATTTTTAAATATTAAATTGTTAATATCAAAAACTTATTTGGGACAAGTAGGAAAGGTAAGTTTTCCACCAAATATAACTTTGGCGTTGTCGCAAAGAGCTCCGACCACACCGCCTGAAGAAGATTTCTTCTCTGCTTTTGCATTGCCTATGAAGTTCAAGTTCACATCAACAACGTTCACTCCTGTGCATGGCACCGATTTGCTGCACATTAACTGAACAATATCTTGTGTAATTGTTGTTCCTCTTATGTTCTTGAACAACACATCACTTATCGCAACTCGTGAATCCTACAAAACACAAAAAATAAAAAAAAATAAAAAAGAATCTTGTAAGATGAATATTCAAGAGATTAGCATAAAATTTTGGCTTGATATATCACAATTATGTATAGATACTTACGCCGCCTCTTGAACCGTAGTTTTGATCAATGATGATCGGGTTCTTGACCCCTTCCATGATGACATCTTCAAAGTGAACGTCCACAACTTTGCTTGGATCCGAACCACCCCAAGTCTTGATCCTAAGTCCATTGTCAGTTTCTATCATTGTGCAGTTTTTAACGTGAATTCCGCTCACGTCTTCCTCGTTCTTGTACTTACCAAGACTACCAATACTTAAACCGTGTCCTGGACCGCAAACCACACGTTCGACGGCTACGTTGTTGCAGCCTCGGCCGACCGATACACAATCATCTCCGGTTGCTATTTTACTATCGAGGATTTTAACATTGTCTGCATTGCTCAAATGGATACCATCGGTGTTGGGACTTTCGGCAGGCGCGATAAGCTTAATGTTGTGGATGGTAACATTGTCAGTTTTTACTAAGAACATGTGGAAGGCCTTTGAGTTCACCGAGGATATGCCATTGATTTCAAGATTTTTCATGGTCCTGAATTTGAGAGACTACACATGTGTACATACATACGTGTGATATATTATTACCAATGTAACGTCAATGGTATGAATGGATATGTATAGAGTAATTATTTTTTACCGTTGGAGCAAGATTGCATTTGGCCTTTTTGCCACAGCCATCTGCTTTCCATATATCTTCACCTTTACCGTGGAATGTACCAGTTCCGGTGAGGACAAGATTGTCGACACGCTCGAATAAGAACCATTCAGGGGTCGCGTATCCGGACGTTGTAGCGATGATCGTTCCTTGAACATGGACGGTCACTTTGCTCTTGCATGGACCGGCGAAAATAACTGGACCAGTCAAGAATTCTCCTTTAGGTACTAATAGCGTTGCTGGTACAGGACTATCACACACTTGGATCCATGTGTTCAAAAACGCCTGCATACATGTTATTGGATGAATCATTAGAATACATTGTAATTTATTAACAATCAAAAAGATTATTATGAAAAAAAAAACTCAAACTAGTTCTCCAAGTTTAAGAAAATTTACCTTGAAAGTATTGGTGGAACCATCTCCTACAGCTCCAAACTTAGTAATATCAAAGACCGTGGGGTTACCAGAATTAGCGGCGAGGCCACGGCGACCGCCGAGATATTCACCATTAGCCACGCAAGAACCAAACACAAAGGCCATTAGAATCAATGAACCGATATTAGTATTGTTTGCCTTGGCCACCGACCTTCTTGCGTTAGCCATGGTGATAATATCTTTTATTTTTTATTTTTTTTGTTCTTTTAAAAAAGTGCAAACAAATTTAAAAGTGATTTGTTCGTTGGAGGATTAATGATGTTTTATAGGGTTGGTTTGTTATTTTTAGATTTTAATCTTTTTATATAAAAAAATAATGGTTTGAGGTAAATATTAGAGTGTGTGATTCCATCGTCTTTTGCGGATGTTTGACCCCAAACTTAGGTGGTAACGATAACTTTTTTACATAAGAAAAGAAAAATAGAATCTATTCATTAAGTGGTTGAAATGATCAAATCAGTTAATTAATCATCTAAAGTTGTAAGCAATTAGTACAACTTGTTTCTTTGTAGGTACTAAGTATTTGTTAAAACCACCAAAATATTATTTCCTTCCTCAAAATTCTGTTTTATGTGTAAATTTTTTTGTATATATGTGAAATATTGTTTTGTCTGATTATTGGTATTGTTCGGAACTGCATAACTAAATTAGTATGTGATTTATCTTTTAAATACTAATATAAATGAAATTGATACTTCTTTGTTTATTTTATCATATAAATATGACTGGTAATCCACACAATGGTAGATTGATATACAATTTTACTAATTATACTCTTTTGGAATCATGATTTATATAACTTATTATGCGACTAACTAAAATCAGTAACAATTCTATGGATTATAAAACACAATTATTTCCTATCCACCAAAATTTAAATTACCTAAACGTGAAAATAGATCTGTCGTAACAGAGACAATGACAGCTTTAATCGACCCATCTCTCTCTGGTCAATTGCTCGTTTCCCATTAAAAACATTCATCATCTCTTCGACATTATTATTATTATTATTATTATTGTTATTTTATCACCCTCAACGTTATTTATTATTTTCTAAATGTTACACACAAAAAAAAAAGTCTAAATATATAATAACCCTGTATCGTGATGGAAAACAAAAATTACACATCTCCCTTTGCATGGTAAATAGTAGTATTACTGGTATATACTCCTTATTTGTTCACCACCTCGCTTATAAATTCGATGATTTATCAGTTTCATTCATTTTAAAGACTGATTACCACTTCATAATTCTACTCTATTTTCCTTTTAAATCGAAAAAGCAAATAAATGAGATCACATTGAAAAGACATATATAGTAGAGTATAGTCAGAAAATTAAAATCAAATACCACATCATCTTAAACATCATTGAGTCGTAGGATCGAACAATCTTGGCCATTCGTTTTTATAAGAATCATTACTATTAATTAACATTGTAAACCAACAGTTAATTATGATTTATTCTTGATAAGAGTTGGACTTAGGAGCGAGCCAGATAAGCCAAAGCTCCAACAAGTGGGGCGTTAATGTAAGTGGCTGGCTCGGACCGACCGTAGTCGGATCTTTCGTCAGGGAATTGGTCGTTCTGGTCCGGACCACCAACAACTGCACCAACTAGGTCGTTTGGGTTAGGAGATTGAGAGGTAAACATGGAGAAGCCGTCGTGGCATTGGATCTTGCTCGGGTGGGCTGCAACGGAGGGGAGAGATGAGCCACGGTGGTGAATCCGACGTGGATATTTCGGACCATAACCAACCATGTATGACATCTTCAACGGGTTGTCTCCAAGTAAATAATCCACCTGCCACATAAACACATGAAATCACTTAATTTATTATTATAAATATACTATTCTTTGATCTATCCATTTTATATTGGGATATTCACGCTTTAGTGAAAAACATTTTTTCTAAAGTATTTGGAGAACAATGAGAAATATATATAGTTAAACTTTATTGACTAAAAACATTTCAATACTATATTTGAACCTGTTTCTTGGCTATGGAGCGGAGGCGGGCAGGGTTGATGACGGAGCCACCGCAATAAGCGACGGTGCGAGCAGAGGTTAAGTATTTGGCATAGGTTAAGAGCAAGAACGATGTAGACGTCACGTATTGCATGTTGCTCTCACCCAACTTGAACAATAGCCCACCTATACATACACTTACATCTTTAATTAATTTCCTTTATTATAGTCTTGACTCTTGAAGGGGTAAGATTAATAAAAGAAGAAGATTACGGGCAGATTTGTAAATAAAAGAGAAGGTGAGGATCAAAATCTGTAATTAGAAAAACCTGGGGTGTATTGGGAAGAGGAGGCTCCAGGTAGAACAGAGCAAATGAAACTATCAGCATGCTCTTTATATTCTTCAAGTGACTTCACTTTCTGAATCAGAAACTCCTTGATAAACAAAATCACACAAAGGTGTTTCATTAAAACTCAGCATTTATCAAACCAAAATCAAGAACCATCGGTCTAAATTTTGATAAGTTCTTAAAATTTTAACCTTGGAGAGAAGAATTCTAGCACCAACGTGCTTATTATCCCAGCTAAACATGTTATCAAACTCATCAGCTCCAAGGATTTGTCCATTAGCTTTGATGTAATTGAGATATGTTGGGTTGTCTGTTGCTTTGTGTAACCAAGCAGCTCCCCATAACAATTCATCCTGAAGACACCAACAAAAAAAAATCATTTTTTTATAAAGATTTTAGATTAATTTAGACCCAAATGTAAAAATTTAAATTTCTGAACCTGATATCCAGAGTAAGAACAGTAGAATGGACAAACTTCTGGTGCCAGACCTGCACTGTAGGGTCCTCTGTATTTGTCCGCAAATGCAAAAACCTTAAAACCCACAAAAGCAATTTTAATTAAAAGCTCAAGAGTGAAGATTGAAATGGGCAAATTTGTTGGTAATAAAAAAAAAAAAAAAAAAAATCTGCCACATGATTTATTAATAAATGTAAGAATAATATTTCACCTAATTACAAAACTTGAGGAATGACATAAATGATAAAATGTGTTTTTTGTTTGTTTTAACTACCATAATGGCTCGTTGAAGGAGGAGACTGGAGTAAGAAGGGTCACATTTCCGGAAAACAATCGAAGCGGCGGCAAGAGCGGCAGCAGTTTCACCGGCGATGTCAGAACCAGGATTGTTTTTGTCGACTTTAAACACACTTCTTGGTGTATCCATGTCTTCTGGTCTCTCCCAACAAGCATGGTCCATGTTAGGATCACCAACCTATGAAAACACTAACGTTAAACCACTCTGTTTCCCAAAGTTTTGAGATTTTTGAGCAAATAACGGAACCTGAACATAAATGGTATCAGGATGTGAAGTGGCTTTGAGGAGAAAGTCAGTGGCCCAACGAACTGCGTCTTTAGCGTTTGGTAACTCAGATTTCATGAGACCACCAAACTCAATTATGCTCCATGAGAGCATTGTCGTTGTGAATGCCATTGGTAATCCGAACTTCATATTGTCCCCTGCATCATAGTATCCTCCCACCAAATCCACCTACAATTTAAACCCATTAACAACAATCTGTGTTTTCAAAAAAAAAAAAAAAAAGATGTAACTTGTTTTCTCTGTTTTCTTTGTTTACATCAATCAAACACATAAAGATGAAGAATATTAATATACAAAACCCAGCAAAAATTAGGGTCTGACGTATGCATTACCTCTGTTATATACCAATAAAGATTGAATATTTTGATAGAGACGTTTATCCTCTGTTTTCAAATGTGAGTTATGTTCCCTCTGTTTTATGCGTCAAACCCATAAAGGTTGAATGTTTTGATGGTTTTGTGAGGAAATTTAACTCTATTCATTGAAAGCAGAGCTTTAAGGATGTTTTTTCTTCCTTTCTCTGTTCTATACATCGAACTTCCATAAAGGTTAAATCTTTTGATATTTTTGTGGAGTTTTAACCTATTTTGCTACCAATCATGGAAACCTATAACAAAACCCATTTCATATTGTACATTAAAATCAACAAAAAAGCAAGAGAAAGATGTGTCATTTACGTTGAGAGCAGAGCCGTCAGAGAGACCAGAGTTACTCCTCCAAGTCATCCTCTGGTTTGGAGGAAGCTTTCCGGATCTTTGACCTTCGAAGAAGAGAATGGACTTTGCGAGAGCGTCTTTGTAATTGTGGTTGTCGAGGTGGTGACGATGGTGAATGCTACGGTGAGTGGAAGTGGACGAGAAACCATTGGAGAGAAGCAAGAAGAAAAAGAGAAAGATGATGATGAGTCGAGAAGAAGAGAGATGGAGAGCCATTTCTCTAGAGAGAGGAAGAGAGAGAGAGAGCTCTGGTTAGACAATCAATGCACAGTGTACAGAGGAAGAAGAAGAAGCTTGCTGTTATGTGAGCCAAGGACGTTTAGCTCTTTATATAGAGAAAAGATTTGGTTTTATCTCTCCTCTCCCTCGCTTTCCACTTTTTCTCTCCTAGCTAAACCGGTTAATTAGTCATGTGAACCGAAAAAACAATAGTATTATTTTTTTTTACCAGCCAGGTGACAAAAATACTATTGTTAATTAACATATTCGTAAGTTGTTCACTTAGCTTTGTAACAAAAAGTTTAGCTTGCTCATTGTTAACACAATCTCGAAATCGTAAAAGTTTTGTAATCATTCACCCATGCCGAATTTAGTGGAAACATTTAAGTGTTCATCAAATATGGTGAAATGTAAAAGAAAATTAAAATTCAATCGAAACGTCCAGTCAATTTTACGTTGTCTGACCAAAATAATAATAATGAGATATGCATAAGCTTGTCAGAGAAAAAAAAAAAAGAAAAGAAAAGAAATGGAGCTAGAAGAGCGAAAGAACAATGCGAGAGTTGTGGGCATTGTGTCCAAAATTAGAACAAAAAATCCAGGTAAAAACATGAAATCTTAAATAAATGGAGGGGTAATTTGTAATATTTGGAAAATTTGTTATCGTCCGTACGCTTGATTCGGCTCCTTGGAAATGGGCTAAACGTTGAGGGCCCAACTTACAAAGTGGATAACCAATGCTCTTCGTTTATTCTTTTTTTCTTAAAAAAAAAAACATTTTTTCGCCGTTTTAACATTATTGATGCATCATGTAATCATTCATTGCATGCATACACATAGGGTTTTCGTTATCTCCATATCTTTTTTTCCCAAACTATCTCAACGTTTAGTTGAATACATGAATAATAGTCTCCAATAACAATGATTTCTTCAACATTCTTGATCATATTTATATGGTTAACGTTGGAGGTCCTTTTCAAGTTTGAGTAAATTCATATAAACAACCAAGAATGTTAAGATACCGAATGTTTCTACCAAACCGAAGAATCATATGTACAACGAAATTTTAAAATATATGAACGCATGTGGTTTCGATAAGTATATAAATATTGCTGAAAGTGAGTGAATTGTGAATATATATACAAAAGGAGTGAAGAAGCCCAAAAAGGATAAATATTTTAATAATGGAGCTGTACATGCTGCATGCATGTGATGTGATGAGTCCTTGTACAATAATGTCACTCGTTACATTGAATAAATGGACCGATAGTGCCATAGAGTTATTCTATACCTTATAACCGGGCCAGTTTGACCGGCTTGTCGTTTTCTACGTTTTGGGATTCATGCTCTCCATAATAGATACAAGTCTTGATGGCAAATCTGCGGTGATCAGTTCCACAGTTTATCGTCTTTAAATTCTTTATTTTAATGGATATAAGGTTTTACGTCATGCTCAAATATTTTGTTTGTAGTCAAGAAAAACATAACTGGTAACACTAATATAGTCAAGTGTGTTATTTATCGAAGTTTCCCAAAGAACAGATGAGATGAACTTTGTTCTGGGGAAGTCCATCGATTGGATTCATATCCAATCTAGTAGTTGGGCCGGTATAATCGCAAGACTTGGACACTTGGTCCATAATAAGTTATATACAGATTTAGATTTGTGTGAACTAGCTCTGGTATAAACCTCTAGAGAATCTGGAATTAAAGAAATGCAACTACATACTTATTTATGATTTACAAATCTAAGCCAGGGTCGGTCGTTTTCGGACCGTTCTGCCTTGAAACTGTGTGTTCCATGACAATTAATTTCAGCATTTCCGTATATCTGACAACAAATTATACTAGTACTTTAAGTTTTGATATGAAAACACAATTAAATTACTGTTGAGTTAACTAAATTATTTCGAACTAATTAATTAAAAAGGCTTACTGTGGTGAGCTCATCAAATCTCAACGGTTACAATTTCATTCACTCTACGTCGAGTCATTTGCATCAGTCGTTTACTAAGGAGATGGGACTTCTATTCACGTTAGATCATTAGCAATTAAATAGAGTTATGTACGAAGACATTGGATCGTTTTAGAAATAAAAATAATATTCATTCCGTTTCAGACTTTTTTTATTTCATAAAAAATGTCATTTTGTGTTTTTAATAAAAAAATATTAAACAAAATCCAAATTCAATCCAATTGTTTTCGTGTATTAATTACATAGAGAATATTTTTAATATATTAATTAGGAATGATATATTTCTTTTATATATTTCTTTCTTGTTTCTAAATTATTGATTTTATATATTTCTTTCTTGTTTCTAAATTATTGATTTTCTAAACTTATTAATTGTAAAATTCAATAAATACAAACAATTAAAATAAGTTTTTCATATTTTTTATTTTGTGTGAAATACTCAAAAAATGTTTTTTCAGTATTTGTGAAATTTTGTCAAAATAACACTTTTTATTTTTGTGGAATAGATGGAATAATATTTTGGAGCTATTAGTGGTATTTAAAAAAAAAGTAATTAATTCTATTTTGTTAGGTTGGGACTTGGAACCATCGATATTCCTTTATCGGGCAGGCTAATTTAATTCGAGAAAATAAATTTAATGATGATAAATAATTGAACAAATTGTCAACGTATATACTGCAACAACGATAAACGATAAATTAACACCTAATAAGCCAATCGTACAAATAAACCTGCCTCAGACATGCATTGACATTAAGGAGAGTTGCACCCATACTGATTTACTTAAATTTAAAGGAGTGTTGCACCCATAAAACAAGACCTAAATATCGTTTTGTTTTGTTTCTTTCGGTAATTAGAGAAACTGAGTGAAATCTCCAACAACAAACAAACAAACAAAGTTACATAGCAAAGTTTAATACTTAGCTTTAAGAGGTGTACCATTATATTAAATCGTTATTTCAAAATTCCGCGTTATGATGCACTAATGTTGATCAAAATTTATGTATATAGGTAGAAAAATACTTATAGCAGGTAACGGCTATTTCGAAAACACATTGCTCTTTTTAAAAACAAGGGTGCTAACCACTATTAATAACTAAATTACTCGATTATCGGAATACACATATATATACATGAATACTAAATCTTTCTTAAGATCAAATGAACATATGATTCTGCAATAACAGCTATGCATCTTTGAATAAGCAGACAGAGTATAAGATGACTATTAAATTACTATCTCTAAACAAACGACGCGTTTTTAAGTCTCCCAAACGAGTTGACTCAGGAAAATAATCGCATTACAATATCATAGTTTCATACACAAAATATAATATTAAAATGGACCTACCTCATCCTCATTCTTCATCAACACACTATATAAAACCACTTAACCTAAAGTTTTTATTCACATAAAATATCCAGTAACAACAATGGAATCTCCAATACTCTTTCTCATTACACTATCATTCTTTTTTCAATCACTTGTAGTTTCTTCTCAAACTCTATCAAACTCTTCAACAATCTGTAAAACGACACCGGATCCAAAATACTGCAAATCCGTTTTCCCACATAGCCAAGGCAATGTTCAACAATACGGCCGCTTCTCTATCCGCAAATCGCTATCGCAATCGCGAAAATTCATTCGCACGGTGGATAAATATATCAAACGCAACGCTCATTTATCCCAACCGGCCGTTATTAGAGCTCTCCAAGATTGCCGTTTTCTCGCCGGTCTAACTATGGATTATCTTTTAACGTCGTTTGAAACCGTTAACGACACGTCATCAAAATCATTCTTCAAAACGCTGTCGTTTCCAAAAGCTGACGACGTCCAAACGCTTCTTTCCGCGGCGTTGACTAACGAGCAGACATGTCTTGAAGGACTTACCACCGCCGCTTCTTCTTCCGCCACGTGGACGGTTAGAAACGGTGTCGCTTTGCCTCTCGTTAACGACACGAAGCTCTTAGGCGTCTCACTCGCTCTGTTTACCAAAGGCTGGGTTCCAAAGAAAAAGAAACGGGCCGGGTTTGCTTGGGCCCATCCGAGATCCGGATCATCCACTCACACTAAACCGTTCCGTCTGTTTCGTAACGGAGCTTTACCGTTAAAAATGACGGGAAAAACAAAAGCCGTTTACGAGTCACTCAGCAGGAGAAAACTCGTGGACGGTGACGGTGACGGTGACGGAGACGACGGAAGCATGGTTCTGATAAGCGATATTGTAACCGTGAACCAAGACGGAACTGGGAATTTCACCAACATTACGGCGGCTATATCGGCGGCGCCGAACAACACCGACGGAAGCGCCGGTTTCTTCTTGATCTACGTGACGGCGGGAATATACGAAGAATACATCTCTATCGCGAAGAACAAAAGGTACATGATGATGATCGGCGACGGAATTAATCAGACGGTGGTCACCGGCAATAGAAGCGTCGTTGACGGCTGGACCACTTTCAATTCCGCTACATTTGGTACGTCACACAATCACATGTTACAAATCATAATGTCTCGAGATCTTAAAATTAATTTTCAATGATATTTAATTTCTCGAGTACGTAAAATATAGTTTCCTTTAATTATTGCATTTTCAACTATAGGTCAAAAAGATCAGAATTGAAAGCGGTGAATAAGGGACACGATGCATTAATAATACTGAGTGTACTAACCATTATGTTCATTTTTTAAAGTAGATAGATATATAGTTGGATGAAGCAGCCATTAAGTAAATGATTATTTGGATTCAATTGATAATAACTAGTCGTGGACATGATTATTGTTCAGCTGTGACAGCACCGAACTTCGTTGCGGTGAACATAACATTCCGGAACACCGCCGGACCGGAGAAACATCAGGCGGTTGCGTTACGGAGCGGTGCAGATTTCTCAGTCTTCTATAGTTGTAGTTTCGAGGCTTACCAAGATACACTCTACACACATTCTCTAAGGCAGTTTTATAGAGAATGCGATGTCTATGGAACGGTCGATTTTATATTCGGCAACGCGGCAGTTGTGTTTCAAAACTGTAATCTATACCCGAGAAAACCAATGCCAAACCAGTTCAACGCCATCACTGCGCAAGGCCGGTCTGATCCAAACCAGAACACTGGTACGTCAATCCAAAACTGTACGATTAAGCCTGCGGATGATCTTGTTTCGAGTAACTATACGGTTAGAACGTATCTGGGTCGACCGTGGAAAGAGTATTCAAGGACGGTTTACATGCAATCTTACATTGACGGTTTCGTTGAACCGGTTGGTTGGAGAGAATGGAACGGCGATTTTGCGTTAAGTACATTGTATTATGCAGAGTATAACAATACCGGACCGGGTTCAAACACTACAAACCGGGTTACATGGCCTGGTTATCACGTGATAAATTCGACTGAGGCAGCTAATTTCACGGTCACCGGTCTATTCCTTGAAGATGATTGGATTTGGAAGACCGGAGTGCCTTACACCAGCGGTTTAATGTCGTAGTAATTTGTGATTTGCTCTTAATTATTTTCCTTTATTAATTTAATTTGAAGAAACTGTATTATTTTTATTGGAAGTGTTATAAGCCGAAAACCAAGCTCAACGCGAAGGAAATGTAAAGCTTGGTAATATAACTGTAAAACATTTTTTGCAAACAAAATACGAATCTATAGCACCATAACGACGTCGTTTGCTCACACTGTAACACGTAACCATTAAGCCCATCAAATCTTGACCGTTCATTTCCCCTTCACGGTCAGATCAATCACAACATCCCTGAACCTAACTTCACTTGTATCTAAACAGTAAACACACAAAGACTTCCCAAAACCCAACTACTATAAACAGATTCAGAACAAGTTTAACGATTAGTTAAGACACAAATCCAAAAGCAAACCACAATAAAGAAGCTAATTAAGTGAAGACACAATGTCCATATTGATGATCTTCTCCCTCCTCCTTCTTTCAACTTCTTTATCCGTCTCCGGCCAAACAAAGCCAAGTGTCTACGAGGTTCTCCAAAACTACACCTTACCACGAGGAATACTACCAGAAGGTGTCCGCGACTACGAGCTAAACCGAAACACCGGCGTTTTCAAAGTCCATTTCAATACCACGTGTCAGTTCTCTATAGACTCCTACAAGGTCAAATACAAATCCACAATCTCCGGCATCATAACAAGAGGACGGGTCATGAGGCTTATAGGCGTAAGCGTTAAAGTGCTTTTCTTTTGGCTCAACATCTCCGAAGTGTCTCGTGACGGCGGCGATGTCGAGTTCTCCGTCGGTATTGCCTCGGAAGAGTACCCGGCGACGTATTTCGTGGACAGCCCACAGTGTGGTTGTGGGTTTAATTGTTATAATGGGCTTGTCTCTTCCTCTGGAAGCCCATGGGTCTTAAAGCTGTTATGAATAAAATAAAATAAACACACTTGTTGAAAAACAAAAGAAAAAAAAAACACTTTGTTTTCTGTTTTCACTGAAATAAACACTCTGTTAATTCAATTTTGAACTGTGTCTTCAATTTCTTTCTTGTTATATGAGTGATAAAATAATTAATTAGGTTTAAGTGTTTAACAACATGACAACAAAGACTTTCTTGTTATTATTCTTACAATCCAAAAGGGCACATGACTCATGTGCTCTGTGATGACACGTGGCCAGTGGTACGGTGAAACGATGTCGTGTTCATGATATGCTATAGATTAGCCAAGCTAAGCTACAAAAGTCTCTCACGTCTTTCCCAGAAAAATCTTATTTGCTCTCTGAGAAAGTGACGGAAAACGAAATCCAAACGGGATAAACCAAAAACCTAAATCACTGTATATGCTACGGACTCCTAAAGATTCAAAATTTGGGTTTCATCGACATGACTCTGCTTTCGTTTTCAATCGTCTCGTTCCTCTTCTTTCTCTGCCTTCATTCGCCATTCATCGCCGCTGCTACAGATGACGATTTGCCGACGGCGTACTCTCTCCTCCAAAGCTACAATTTTCCCGTAGGAATCCTTCCTAAAGGTGTCGTATCCTATGATCTAGATGAATCCACTGGTAAATTTCACGCGTATTTCAACAAATCGTGCAGTTTCGCTCTTCAAGGTTCTTACCAATTGGATTACAAATCGACAATCTCTGGCTACATATCTGAGAATAAGATCACGAAGCTTACCGGCGTGAAGGTGAAAGTTTTATTCTTGTGGCTCAACATCGTTGAGGTTATCAGGAATGGTGACGAACTCGAGTTCTCCGTCGGGATTACATCGGCGAACTTTGCGATTGATGAGTTTTACGAGTCACCTCAGTGTGGATGCGGATTTGATTGTAAATCTTCAATGGTTAATTTGGGAAGAAACCCTTTTGTTTCTTCTGTTTAAAGGTTAAGACTTTTATTACAGAATCTTAACTCTTCTGGTTCGGATGCTTTATGTTCTTTCTCCAATCATTTAACTTTCATGGGGTTATTGTTTCAGTCAATGCGATGAACTGTATTTATGAATCGACCAGGAATAAGACGGTGGTGGTAAATGTTATTTCTTAAGTCTAATGAAAAGATTGACATGAATTGAGGGATTTGGTTTTCGTTTTGGCTGATCAATGGTTTGTGTGTTGCATTCGAAGTATGTTTATGAGTTCATATGAAAATGTTAGATCTTTGTTTACTTGGTTTCGGCTGAATCAATATGAAAAGTTGATTGTAGCCTAGTGAAGTAGTGATGATGAGAATATTTCTTTGGATTCCACATTCTTGGTTTCGACCAACACTTCTTCAAACTTTTAGTTTTAGTAAAAAGAAAAAGTTGGGATTCTTAAGAGATCACTGGGTTCTTGATCTGTGTTGGTCGGTGATTGAGATTTATCAGCTTTTAGTTTTGTTTTGAGTCATGGCTAGAGATTCTCTGCCACCGACATGGTCTTATCTTCCTCATCAAAGACTTGACAAAACTAAAGTGGACAATATCCTCCATTGACAGTACCAGGAATCAAACTTGAACATGAACACGAGTTTAATTGTAAAATAGGTTATACAATGGTTGGAAAATCTCTGTGTAAGCTGAAAATTTGGTTGTTGGAAACAGTATTTTAGAGATGACGAAGTAGAAAGATAGTTTCTTCTTTCTTTTTCTTTGTTTCTCGAGGAAATCAAGTTTTGATTCGTTGAAACTATATTAATATTCAGCTGAACCAGATCTTTGGTTGACTTGGATAACAAATTCTAATTTTGGGTCTGGATTCGGGTTCCGAATATGTTTAAAGTTTTGGTGTATGGTTTGAGTCAAACCGTTTGACCCATATGCAAGAACCGGTTATGGTATAGGTTAAGATTCTGGCCAAATTTGCATGACCCAATCCAGCTGAATGTCTATGTCTTTGGGACATATCCGGAATCCGATCCAATTCTGTTCGAAAGGATAAAAGTATCTGGAGTTTTCGAATTCGGAGTATGGGTATAAATAATGGCCTGAATGAATGTTAGTTCTAATATAATTGTTTGATTTCTAGTTACATACTCCATATGAAATAAATAACTGTATAAAACCGCCAAAAATGTAGGAATGGTCCTAGACTTTGGGACTAAATTTTCCATGTATGTTTGATGATCCTCCCGAAATTGAAAATTGGATACATATACTTCCTTATATTTAAAAAAACCCCGATATTTATTAGCTTAAGAAGCGCCATTTAGTTAAGAACGTGAGGTTACAAACTTTTGTTATGTCTTTTTTTTTTTGCATGTTGGCCTTTGGGATTTAGTATGAGCCACTTCTTCTCAAGTCTCAACCATTAACACGGAAGTTATGTGGTCTTCAATCTTCATACCCTAAAGTTAATTTCTGAGGCTCACAAGTTAAGAGCTTCTCGGCTTCTTATTTTTCTATTGCTTGTATTAAAACTTTACTTGTTTCTATGATCACCATTTTCCTTACTATAACATGGCTTGCCACGTGGTTGCATTGTTTATGGCTTTGATTTGTTAGTGTGAGAAAAATATCTATAGATGATGACATATTTTTTTTTCTAAATATTATTGAATTAACTATTGTTCTTATTTCGAAGGTTATCTTTCAATATCACATTTAAAATTTTAACAATGAAAAATGATTATGAAAGAAAAAAATATGGTAAAAAAATATTAAAGTTTTCTAAATTTGATATATTGTTCGTGCCGCTACTTGTCGAAGAAAAACAATATGGTTATAAACTGTTTGAAATAGGTGTACCATTTGTGATTCTAACGTTTTTTTTTTATTATCAATCACATGATTTAATTCTTTTTATATAATTGTTATGTATGTTGAGTTGAGTAAATACGCTTTTATACTAATTTTAATACAAAGGAAAAAGGCCATGCAAAGCTTTTTTGGATCAATTTAGTTATAATATCTGCCTAATAAATTTATTTAATTTGTTTGGATCTGGTAGTCCAAAATAGCTTTGTCACCAATAGAGGTTTATTAAGCACAGGAGTCCCTTGGGTCAGTAGACCATATATACTGACAAAAACTGATAACTTATTCATAGTACCATTTTATACCAATTGGAATTTATTAGAGAGTTTTCTTTTGAGTCTTAGTAAAACTTGGTCTATGGAACTTTTGAAGCGTTTAAAATTTCATAAATTAATAATAAGATCAAACGATACGATTATTACACAAATGGCAACGGAATAAGGTTGGGTTCACCGCAAAGGATCATAACCCATTTTCCTAAACTCCTCATTAAACAACATTAATCAAAAATAAAAACGTTTTTTAAAATTAATTATTGCTTGTTGTTCAAGAGAACAGCTCTTAGCTCCGCCGGGTCAATCTCCTCGGAAACGGTTTCTGGTCTGTAATAACCAGTTTTAGGGTCAGGAACCCATGGCGCCTTCTCGCTTGAAGCTTCTCCAACGTTCTTTTTCATCACCGCGGTAGAAGCGGCTCCACCGCTCGAAACGCTCCCCTCTGACGCAGATTTGGCTGCGACGGCGAACCCTCGTCTGAAGAGAATACAAAAATGTCACCGTTTCGTTACAGCTAGTAGAAAACAGAGCAATACAAACGTTTTTTTCGTATGAAATGAACTTTTCTTTATTTTTACCTGAAAACGGCGTTTGAGAGCTTTTCGGAAACGAAGACGGAGAGGTTCTTAGCGTTAGAGAGAGAACGAGCCATTGTGGTTTATGGGTTTAACGAGTTATGAAGGGAAACAACAGAGATCGAAAGAGAGGTTTCTCAGGTTCTTGCTCGCGCAGCAGCAGAAGAAGAGAAGCTTCGTTCTCTTAACTGATTTCAAAATGCTTTTGTAGGATGAGAAGGAAGAGAGAGGAGATGAGGGTTTTATATAGAGGAAGAGCATAGAGGCTACGTCAGTTTAGGCTTCCACCCAAAGTTTTTTTTTTTTTTACACTTTTCTGTTTCTTTTAAACTAATTTAATCGGATTTAGGGTTGTATAGTGAAACTAACTTTAGTTGTTACTTTTAATTAAAATTTTCTTTTTATTTCACAGTCGTTTTGTTATTAATTATGAATTTATTTTACTTAATTTGTATATGGACTAAACTTAATTTAATCACAGTTATCTAATCTAATTATAGACAAAACTACTATAATATTTACCCGAAACCAACTTATCTAACTTTTTTACTTATATTTTTCAACAAAAAAGTATAAATTATATATATGTATATATATAATTGTGTTAAAATATATATATCTATATAATAAATATGTATTTTGTATTCATTATGCTTAAAAGAAATTAATGTTTTTAGCATAAGATCAATAAAAATAAATGCTTATATTTTAGATATTTTCTACGTCTAAATTGAGTCGGAACCACTCAATTCTGCCGAACCAACGCGGCCCCAAAAAGAGTCGGCCACCATTAGTCACTACTATTTCTTTTAGAAATTTAAAATGAATTTAGTTATTCTTGTGTCAATCTTAACTAACAAATCATTCCAAAAAATACCAATGCCACACACACATATATATATATATATATTTTTTTTTATAGTAATAATAATTAACGTCCGTTCGAAGCAGGAAAAATATAGACAAGAGTGTAATTAAAACGGAATGGAGAAGGTCGAGCTCGAGCTTAATCTTCTACGTCACTAGCTGGCTCGTCGTCAATCCTGAAGTAGCGTACCTCATAGACGTTTTTCTCTTTGTTAGATGCAATCACACGGAGCCAATCACGAAGATTGTACTTCTTCAGATACTTCTTCGTCAGATACTTCAAGTACCTGAATTCAAAGTTCCAAAAACATATTTTAATCAAGTTTAAAACCCTTACGCTAGATTTTTGCAAATTGTGTGTTTAGAATCCACAAATAATGTGGTTACAATGAGCTCAATCGATTATTGAGTATAACAATGAATGCTTTAAGAGCAATATAGGGTTTATAAAGACGTGAGGGAGAAGAAAAGAAGTGTACCGTTTGGAGAAGTTGGAATCGGCGTTGACAGTGATTTTTCCTTTATCTTTGGTAATGGAAACTGAGTTACCAAGAGCACCAGGTTTACCTCCGACCTTGATTCGTTCCTGAAGAAACTTCTCAAGTGTGGCGATCTCCATGATCGTATCATCAACTGGTTTAGAGCAGTCAATCACGAACGACACTCCTTTCTTCTTAGCACCTGCAGCTCCACTCGACTTCACCGCAACTCTTCGAGCCATCTTCGTACAGAGATTGACTCTCGCTTAGACGCTCAACAGGATGAAGAAAATCTTCCCGGGGCGAGGTTAGGGTTGGAGTATATGAACGACCCACAAGAGTACCCTAGGGTTTCGTTTAGTGTTAGCCCAATGGGCTTCAAGCCTAATCTTGGGGTAATAACTTGTCTAATTTCGGTTTGATCCGAAAGATCGTTTCTGAAATTGTACACCCTAACTCTATGATAATACTTTATGGTTCACATTGAAACACATAAGAGTATCTTCTTCTTCTTTTTTTTTCAATTTTATCAAGAGTAATCTTTCAATAATGGATGAAACTACTACATCAAACCTCAGTTTATTATATTACTACACAATTATGAAGAAAACATCTATATACAACTTCTCAAGGCTTTGAGATGTCGCTTTGCAGACTCAGAAGCAGTTTGGATCAACGTCACTCACCTGAAGAAATGACATTATTTTGACTAAATCTATGAGGTTGAAGATGAAGTAAAGAAATGTCATCAATTATGGAATCAACAGCTTTGTAATCATTCCTTCTGCCTCGGCGACCTCTATAGTGAGATTTTTTGTATGAGAACTCTTTCTTGGTAGCACAAATCTCCTTGCTTGATTCTGTATCTGCTTAACAAACAACAAACATCAAATTCATATTTCTCATACCATCTCAAGGCAAAGACGTTCAATAACAAACCAATTCAAAAAGATTCTTACGCATATAATGAAAGCAAAAATGTCAAATTTTGGAAAAAACCAACACTAGTTAGTGGTCTAACAAGCTTGTGGCGGGGCTTCACAACTAATTACCTTGAAAGTAAGTCTCTTTGGCTGAACTATGTACACGTTTTGCCATATTTGTCTTCCTAAAATCTGACAATTTCTATGTTTGTAGCTGAACAATAGTTAAGACGATGACGGGAAATACCATTTACTCGAACAATATAGTCCTCGAAGCATCTCCATAAAGTTGAAATGGTCATAGGCAAATGTACTTATCCAACAAGCCATTTCTAATACACAATTCAAAGTTCATCACTCGAGTCTCCAGATTCGGATCAAAAGATGCAAATGAGTTCTATTGCGAGTTCAAAAGCCAAAACCCACTGTCAAATAAGATTAGACTATCTTTCTCTTTGTAGAAAGGTTCCAACTTCAGACTCTATAGGATCAATCAAAATCTTCAAACTCGATCAATGATCATACACGAATTTCAGAAGCTTAGACCCATATTTGCTGTAACTACTTCTAAATGCTAAACAATTGAAGACAAAAGAGAGGTTCAGATTAATACCTCCCCAGAACAACAGCTTGGAGTCATCTTCTTCCTCATCGAACTCATCACCATAACCGATTTCAGCATCCCCTCTATAACCAGGTTCACTTCCGTAACCGGATTCGTTACCCATTGGTTCAACGACCCCGATCCCAAACCCTAATCCGAATCCTCCTTCCTTTTCTCCAACGCTTGAATCTCGATCCCTCCGTGAATTTCGCGCCGCCTCGCTCACATCGGAGGACCAATTCGCTTCACAGAATAGCTCCCCACTAGAATCCGTACCAACGGCGAATTGAAATTCCGAGCAAGTGGTCACTTGAGCATTGGCAGAGCAGCACTGAGGAGTCCCGCTTCGATCACTACTTCGACCAGAAACCGATCTCGATCCACGACGACGCCGTTTTCTCTCCACAGGCCTGAAACCTCCTCTCTTGTAACTCGATTTCTCTCCATTGTCGTCGTCTGCTATCGAGAAGCGGCTAAAAGCTTCAATGGAGAAAGCAGTGGAGCGATCAGAGAGACAAGGGCGTTTGGGAGTGGAGTGAGAGCCATAAGGTTTGTGTAGCGACTCTGATGATGAGTCCAGGGTTTTGTGAAACGGCCGCCATGAGAGGAGATGCAAGGTGCAAGATTCGACGGAGCTTTGTGACGGCTCCAGATGCTTCGGAGACATATAAAAGCTAGAAAGACCTCTTTTTTTTTCTTTTCTGATCAATGGTTGAGGAGAGAGATAACAGCAAGACTAACCGCCAAAACCCTGATCGGAGAAAACGATTGGATCTTTCAAATGCCGAAAACAGAAAGCTGAAGATTGAGAGAGAGATTATAGTGAGTTTAAGCTTTAAAGTTGCTCTCTTTTTAGCTTTTGTGTTTTGATAATTGATTATTGTATTGTTTCGTTTCAACAACGTCACTGAAATAGGTATGCTCACGTGACGCACGTGACGCTCTCTGCTCACTATTAACCTAACGCCTCCACTCCGAAACCCTAATTCCCAAATTTAGGAGGCTGAGATCTCAAATCGACCAACAGGTGAATTTCGGCTTCTCTGCTTCAGGTTATGTGGCTTTGATGATTTTTTGTGTGCTTGTTTGAATCTCTAACTTTAAAGTTGTTTCTTTTCTATTTGATAAAGGAAGAATGAGCAGCCGTTCCAGTAGAACTGTGTACGTTGGAAACCTTCCTGGCGATATACGTGAGAGAGAGGTCGAAGATTTGTTCAGTAAGGTAAATGAGTCACTTTTGCGTTATGAACCTTGTTTTGCTCACTTCTATTTTCTGCTTAGGCTTGTAACTGTCTGGTGGAAGTGTCCATTAACATTTGTTCTTACTTTTGTTGTTGCAGTATGGACCTGTTGTTCAAATTGATTTGAAAGTCCCGCCAAGACCTCCTGGCTATGCATTCGTAGAGGTCAGCTTACCAACCAATTCCACAACACATATTTCTTGCAAATGACATGTGTTAATTTTTGGGATGGTTCTGATTTGTTTCTATAATCTGTTTAGTTCGATGATGCTCGTGATGCTGAAGATGCTATTAATGGCCGGGATGGTTATGACTTTGATGGGCATCGCTTACGGGTTAGTTATTTATCAAAATCAAGAAATTTTAACATGATACTTGAACGTTTTCGTATTGGTTTCTAATCAAATTTGATGAATGTTGACCTTTTTAGGTGGAATTGGCACATGGTGGGAGGCGTTCATCAGATGATACTCGGGGTAGTTTCAATGGTGGTGGCCGTGGTGGTGGTCGTGGCCGTGGTGATGGCCGTGGTGATGGTGGTAGTCGTGGGCCATCTAGGAGATCAGAGTTTCGTGGTACGTAGTCATGTAATTTGCATCAGTCTATTCAAAATTGTAGGAATATTTTGGAATTTGATTTTTTTTTTTGTTTCCACCGCAGTTCTGGTGACAGGCTTGCCTTCATCTGCTTCTTGGCAAGATCTGAAGGTGAGTACACACTGGTGGATAAAGTCCTCATTTTCCCTTATATCTTCAAAGGTTTCTTGATTCCAACACAAATCACTTTTCCTATAGGATCACATGCGCAAAGGAGGGGATGTCTGTTTCTCACAAGTGTACCGTGATGGTAGAGGTAAGTGTGCTCATATAATCTTGTGCCTCTAAATCAAGTCGAAAGATTTAAATCTTGGTAAATCTTATTTGTAGGTACAACTGGGGTCGTGGATTACACCTGCTATGAGGACATGAAGTATGCGGTGAGATATTTTCCCTGTTCCTGTTCTGTGGTGGAGACTTTGTTATAGGAATCCTTAATTTACTAATTAGTTCATACTCTTCAATTTCCCCAGGTGAAAAAGCTCGATGACACAGAGTTTCGAAACGCGTTTTCTCATGGATATGTTCGGGTTCGTTGAAGCTGAGTTTCCTGTAAATTGTGATCTTTCCATTGTTGCGTTTTTAATATATTTTTCCGTATCTATTTAGGTTAGAGAATATGATTCAAGGAAGGATTCTAGGAGCCCTAGCCGGGGAAGATCCTATTCTAGGAGTCGTAGCCGCAGCCGTGGGCGGAGCTTGAGCCGAAGCAGGAGTAGGAGCAGGAGTCCAAAAAAGTCTTCACGTAGGTCACCTGCAAAATCTACCTCGAGATCTCCTGGCCCCCGCTCGAAGTCAAGGTCACTGTCTCCAAGAAGGTAGTGTTTTATACCTTTTTCAAAATGCGTCAGGTAACATTTCTTAGTTGGTAGATTTTCCTGTGAAGTTAATGAAAATCTGATCTGAAAAGTTATTGTTGATGACTCCAAAGTTCTTGTTGATATATGATGTTTTGAGACGGTAGCCATTATTGTCTCTTCCTACACCATCCTTATCGCTAAATGCTGACCCCATTTCTGGTTGAGACTTGAGATTTGCGAGATTAACCTTGCATTTTTTGTCAGCTCTTTGCTTTCCTGAGTAGAATATGGTTCTGTTTCATAGATATGGATTTACATACAATAGACTAGAAAATGGATATTAGTATCTGGATGGAATTATTTCTTGGTTGTTCACAAGTGTTTCGACTCAGAGGTATGGGAAACTTTGTATTAGAGACTTTGCTTTATCTGGCTTTCTTAGTATTCACTAGTTTCCGTTGCTGCTAGATGGATAACAATGGAGACATTGGATCACAATATTATATCGGGATTTCAGTAAAACTAAATTGGCCGGATGATGGAATCTCGGTTCTCTTGGGGCGTCCATGGCACATTTTACTACAGAAGTTGTTTTGCCACATGGTTTTACAAAATCTTCTTTGTTTTTCCTAAGTAGCATTGTCGATTGGTTTAAGTTATTTCTTTTTTTGTTACAAATTCTTGTTCTCTTTAAGAAAGAAGAGGCATCAAGGATCATGGTGAACGGTATCAAACAGAATAATATGTTTGGATTTTTGAACCTGGGTTTGTTTTCTTGGACTTCTGCAGATCTCAATCAAGATCAAGATCTCCTCTGCCTCCTGTGAGTAACAAGATCCGACCCCTCGTTTATTATGACATTACGTGCTGTTTTACATTGTTCGTTATCTTAATAGCTTTCTGTATCGCAGGTTCAGAAGGAACGAAGCAAGAGCCCCAGCAAGGCAAGCCCAGCCAAGAGCCCTGTCCACACTAGGAGTCCATCGCGGTACTTATTCTCTCTTAGAAATGACTATTGCAATCTAGTTTTGTTGTCTAGTGCGTAAATCTAAACCTGAGCTCTTGTTTGCAGGTAAAATGTGAGATATCCAGGTAAAGATAAAAGAAGAGAGAAGCATCTTCTTGCTTGGAGGAAAAAATTCTACTTTTTTTTGAAGTGGATCATATCTTAACGCTTATTGTGACTGAAGAAGATGGGATAAGTTTTGGGAATGATGTTTTGTAATATTCTTGCCATTATTCATCTTTAGGATCCTTTACTTTGGGAATGATGTTTTGATTGAAGATGTCGTCTATTTTTCTACTTCTGATTCATCCTCTACTTAACTAACTGAAACGCTCACTTAAACGACGTCGTGTTTAGACCCAATTCGGAACCGGGCTGTATAGCTGGAACAGTACGATTACAGTAACCAGTGAATCTGGTGTGGAGACCGTCTTAAAAATGCAATGACAACGACCATACGTAGAGTTTATGTTCTTTTCTTCTTCTTTTTTTTTTGCACTTTACGTTCAGAACTAATTAATGAATTTGAGATGCTTCGGATTTTGATTTACTTAAGAGTGTGTGGTATTTCTTCAGACGAACTCGATATTTTAAACTTGTAGTTCCAAACAAAGAGACTAAAAAGAAGGAAACAAACAAAAGAACTTAGAAAGCCGATGTTGCTCCCTATCTTCTATTGTTGGACGTTTTGGTTTTGCACTTTACTTCTTCATCATACTTGTCAAAAGGAGTGGACCCACTCTAGAAACAGAATGAAATTTCGTGTTTCTCCACTTAAAGAATATATAATATATCACATGGCTAATGGGTTCACCGTTCATATTTGTACTTGCTTGCTAAAAGTTTTTGCTCTGTTCGGTGACGAGACCAGAGAGATGAAAATGTTGAACAATAGTCTCATCCTTCTTCCCCTGCTGGCTTTGGCTTTTACTGCAGTCTCCTCCCTCGAATACAGAAGAAATGACTTCCCTCCAGACTTTGTCTTTGGGTCTGGCACATCAGCTTATCAGGTTCTTTAACCCTTTTCCTGAGATGTAACATTACATTTTCACCTTCATGTTGCGATGATAAAAGATCAGAAAACTATCAGATATAACAGTGTTTTGTCCATATGATTTACAACAGGTGGAAGGAGCTGCCAAGGACGACGGGAGAACTCCTAGCATTTGGGATGTTTTTGCTCATACCGGTTTGGTTTCTTTGCTTGATCATAATTTAACCAACTGAATAGTATTAATAAGCTAGACTTTCATTCTAGGACACTATGGAGTAGCAGCTGCAGATGTTGCATGTGACCAATATCACAAATACAAGGTCCCTTCATTAATTTTCTCATCTACAGTATTATCATAACATATCTCTCTGTCTCCGTTCTCTGTTCTTTCCGTGTGACAGATGAAAATTTTGATATGGTAAATCTCTGCATCGACCAATTCAGGCATTAACATTGCTTGATGTTTGCAGGAAGATGTGAAGCTCATGGCAGACATGGGATTGGAGGCTTACAGATTTTCCATATCATGGTCAAGGCTTTTACCAAGTATGGTTGTCCACTAATTGATTGAGAATTTTCATCGAACCATTCTCAATATGAAAGCTTTACACATTCAGTTTTGTTGCAGGTGGAAGAGGACCAGTAAATCCCAAGGGTCTACAATACTACAACAATCTTATAGATGAATTGATCACTCATGGTTAAATTTGTACCTTGAGCCTTTTTAATTAGCTATATATAATACCAAAGAGATCTTCTTGTATCAGCTTTTTTTAATGATGGATCCTGATGCTTTTGACTAAGCAGGAATCCAGCCACACGTTACATTGCACCACTTTGATCTTCCACAGGCCCTAGAAGATGAATATGGAGGTTGGCTCAGCCAAGAAAGCGTGTATGATTCTTCTCCTTTCATTTAATATTCCTTGTTGACTGGTAATATTATCAATCTTCTTGTAATGATTCTAGGAGAGACTTCACAGCTTATGCAAATACTTGCTTCAAGGAGTTTGGAGATAGAGTGTCACACTGGACTACTATAAATGAGGTCAATGTGTTTGCCCTTGGAGGGTATGACGCAGGTATAACACCGCCTGCTCGATGCTCTCCTCCATTTGGACTTAATTGTTCCAATGGAAACTCTTCCATTGAGCCTTACATTGCCGTCCACAATATGTTGCTCGCACATGCTTCTGCGACAAACTTATACAAGAGACAGTACAAGGTTCTTCTCTGTGTTTTTTTTTTCTGTCTTTCATATGCATTGCATTGTCTTTAGCTCAAGCCAGTATCTCCTCTTCATTCATTACACAGTACAAGCAACATGGATCAGTAGGCATCAGCGTATACACATACGGTGCTGTCCCTTTAACTAACTCTGTAGAGGATAAGCAGGCAACAGCTAGAGTGAATGACTTCTATATTGGTTGGTAAGTCTAAAGAATCCAATTTAAGGATGTTACATGTTCTATACATTCACTGTTGAGTTTCTTGATTCGGTTTTTGTAAGGATTTTACATCCTCTGGTGTTTGGCGATTATCCTGAGACGATGAAGACCAATGTTGGATCTAGATTGCCAGCTTTTACAAAGGAAGAGTCAGAACAAATTAAGGGTGCGTTCGATTTCGTAGGAGTGATAAAATTACATGGCACTTTACGTCAAGGACAACTCTTCCTCTCTGAAACCAAATCTTCAGGATTTCACCACAGACATGGCCGTGGAACTGACCGGTAAGTTACATACTGATTATATATGATACTGTCTGAAAATTAAAGCTAAAAATCTGGCTCACTCTGGATTCTCCAATTTGCGGTTGCAGTGTTTGGAAACACATCTCTCGAGAATGAGGTTTGTATGTAGATATCAATTTCATATGCTATCACTTAAAAGGTGTTTGATGTTTTACTTCTTTCAGTATGCAAACACACCATGGAGTCTGCAACAAATACTTTTGTATATCAAAGAATCTTATGAAAACCCTCCGGTCTACATCTTAGAGAATGGTCTCTCTCTCTCTATTTCTCTCTCAGATTTTAGTTTGCTTCTTCATGTGTCTGAAACGCGCTCTCTCTCTCTCTCTCTCTCTGGTGATTGACTTTTCATTTACAGGTCAGATGACTCCTCACAACTCATCACTTGAGGACACAACGAGGATTAAGTATCTGAGCTCACACATTGAAGCAGTGCTTCATTCACTCAGGTAACAGTTAAAAAGTAGTACAAGTTTCATTCAATGAATGTGCTAGTCAGTCAGATTCTAAGTATAAAGATCTCATAGCAGAAAAGGATCGAACGTAAAAGGGTATTTTCAGTGGTCGTTGATGGATGTGTTTGAGCTATTTGGTGGGTACGAGAAGAGCTATGGATTATATTACGTGGACTTCAAGGATCCTTATCTTAAGAGGATCCCTAAACTCTCTGCTCACTGGTACTCTTCCTTCCTCATGGGAACACTACACTATCCATCGCATGCTTCATCTTGATCATTTGAATTCAAAGCTCTTTTATCGCGTAGTTGCAGGCCATCATAATCAATATATATTGTGTTTGTTTTTTCATCTTTACAATAAATCTCTCTCTATATATATAATACATATCCAATGTATGTTGGTACTAGGTGTTGGTCTATTGTTACAGTTTCTCTTTGATTGAAGGTGATTAGTCCAACACAATTCCAAGTTCCAATGGCGATGATAACTATGTTTTCTTTCATAACTATCGATCTTTGGGATTAACATAAGAGCTGGATTTAGCGTGTTTGACCTAGATTTAAAACATTGCGTACGAAGCAAGACATGACACTTTCGTATACAAGCCATACAAATAACCTATTATTCCTCAAGTGTTTTTTGCATTTCATTTACGCAATAGACGATTGCTTTCTTGTCAAACACTAAGGGCATCAATTTATTTACTTGTTTATTACACATTTTACGTATTTTAATTGGAATTTACAAAATGGTTGTATGCTAAATTGATCAAAACCAGTCGAATTGAATAAAACAAAATGACCACTTGAGCAGACAAATTAAATGAATGGTGTGCCACTTATTGGATCTCTTGGATTTTTTTTTTTTTGGTTTGTCAATTGATATTTTGGAACTTCTTAAAAAGTAAATAGTGTAATGAATAGGAACGTTCAAAACCTAGAAGATTATCCAGATGAAAAATCATGACATTATATGTCATCACATTACCTCATTATGATGGAAGAATACAAATCATATAGCTTTCAAATTAAACATTTTAGCAAAAAAAAATGCTAGGGTTTAGTACATGCATCACTATTACACCATTCAAATAAAGATAAAAGTAAATTGAAGTTTCGAGTTAAAATATCTTTGCCACTTGAGCATCCTCTTTGTAAGTAGAGAAAAGAGGACAGTGGCGGTGGTTGGTGAAGAAATATGCTAATGCAAAATCATGATACACATATAAGAAAGAGGGGGGTCGTAAGTTAAAATGCGCGGCTTTGAAAGTGATAAAGCAAGTTTTGGTGGCTAAATACCTATGTTTTATTAAAAAAAATGTTATTTTAACATGTTTAATTTTAAATTTAAAAAAACTATGTGAATTTCTACTATATATATTTTTATAAATATACCCAAAGATTTTTTTCTTAAAATTAATAAGTTGAGACAATAGGGATATAAAAGATTGATATTTAGTATTAAATAACTACATAAAAAATACAAAACAATATTTTTTATGAAACAAAATTGAAATTCTTTGTGAAACATATGAAGTATATTCTTAGTTATTATTTCTAAAAGTTTCTAATTTTGACTCCACAAAGAAGAAAGACCTTCAAAGGGCACTTTTGTTGTGGCATCTTTATCTTTTTGTTGAAAAATTCATAATATATATTATCTTATATCATGGAATTACTTTTTCCTCAACTTCTTCTATCATGAAAGTTAAAGTTTCACTGATTGAATTATTACTTCTCTATATAATTCTAAAAAGTTTTTTCAGTTTTTAATACTAAAATAATCATTAGAATCTACATGGTAGATTTAAATAATTATAGCAAAAATAATTATAGTAATATATAGCAAAAATAATTATAGCAAAAATCTTAGTAACGATTCTGTTTCAAATGTCAAAGTATATAACAAAAATAAAGAAGTCACTGAAATTGAATTCCACCAATTGTGAATCTTTGCACAGAATTTTAGTAATATATTTCCATAACTCCCATAACACAAACTTCACCTTTTAACGAAGATATTCCCAAAAATAAAAAAATGTTTTGACTTTTTGCTTTCTCTTAATTTAATTTATTTATTTCACAAGTTGTGTTTTTTTTTTTTTTCCGCGGACCTCACCAGTCACCACCTTCGTATATTCATAAATACGTCTCTGTTCTGTTTTCTTTTTTTGGTTTCATACATAATAAAGCCAACACGAGACGCAACAGAGAGAGATATAAGAGATAAGAGCGAGGAGCGAAAAAATTTGTAACCTTTATTTTGTTTTCTTGATCAAACCCTGTTTGATTGAGTGCTGAATTTGTTGATGGTCATCTAAATTTGTATCCTTTATTTTGTATTATTGAGTGATTTTGATTTTGCGTTGTGAAATTGTGAGAAAGATGAAGTTCTGTAAGAAGTATGAAGAGTACATGCAAGGACAGAAGGAGAAGAAGAATCTTCCTGGTGTTGGGTTTAAGAAACTCAAGAAGATTCTCAAGAAATGCAGAAGAAACCATGGTCCTTCGAGTATGGCTTTTACTCAAGTAATTAATCAACAACATGATCACAATTGTCCTCGTGGATGCCCAGGTACTGTTCGACACAATTCCCCTGAGAGAATCCCTTCAATACCAGAGAGTGTTTATTTGGTGGAATTGTTTCTTTCTTTTGTAGTTTGTGATGGAACTTTTTTCCCGGAGCTTCTCAAGGAGATGGAAGATGTAGTAGGATGGTTTAACGAAAATGCTCAGAAGCTTCTTGAGCTACATTTAGCTTCTGGTTTCACAAGGTGTCTTTCTTGGTTCAAAGGCAATAGTCTAAAAAGGAACCATCTTGGTTTGATCCAAGAGGGAAAAGACTTGGTTAATTACGCTCTCATCAATGCCGTGGCCATTAGAAAAATCCTCAAGAAATATGACAAGGTTCATATTCTAAACTGCTTGTATCCATTAGAGATCCCAAAGGCTGATAATCTTTTGAACACTTCTTATTCTATATATTTTCATCTTTGTCCTGCAGATCCATGAGTCTAGGCAAGGACAATTGTTTAAGACACAGGTCCAGAAAATGCGAATCGAAATTCTTCAATCACCATGGCTCTGTGAGCTTATGGCGTTTCACATCAATCTGAAAGAATCTCAGAAGGAATCTGGAGCTGCTGTGGCTTCTCCTCCTCCTGTTCAGGCATTGTTTGATGGTTGCTCTTTGACGTTCGATGATGGGAAGCCTTTACTTTCCTGCGAGCTCTCTGATTCCGTAAAAGTTGACATTGACTTGACTTGTTCAATATGCCTGGTAAGCAACTTCAAACAACTCAATAGAATCTCAATGTCAAAAAACTGTTAGTTGACTTATTAGTAATCTGAAATATAGAAGATAGTATCAGCCTATAGGGATAAAGTCTTTATTTGGTCGTGTCAAGGTGCTATTCCACTCTCCTCTGTCAGATTCCACTTCAAAGACTAAGTCTTTTTCTAGCATGTGATTGAGAGACACTGACCCAAAAAAATGGATCTTTTTTAAATGTAATGCTATGAATATGTCCTCAACTTACGGATTACAATTGATGGCGAAAAACAGGACACGGTGTTTGATCCAATATCTCTAACATGCGGTCACATATATTGCTACATGTGTGCTTGCTCTGCTGCATCAGTAAACGTAATTGATGGCTTGAAAACTGCAGAGCTAACTGAAAAATGCCCGCTTTGCCGTGAGGTTAGACACACAACTTAGTAATCTATTAGTCTTCCTTGTTTCATGCTCTTAATCCCTGTATTCCGCCCATTCGATATCAGGATGGGGTTTATAAAGGTGCTATTCATTTGGATGAGCTCAATATCTTACTTAAGCGAAGGTAAATGCATATACAACCAATCTTCTTATAGTCTTTAAAACCTGCCTCTTAAGTTTTGAGGGTATCTGTGGAGAAAACTAAAAGGAGAAGGACTAAATTACAATTTCTAAAACCTGCAATTGCAGCTGCAGAGAGTATTGGGAAGAACGGCGTAAAACAGAGAGAGCAGAAAGGTTACAGCAGGCAAAGGAGTATTGGGATTACCAATGCCGAAGCTTCACGGGAATATAATATAACTTGCTATATTTGTGATACTCAAGTGAGATACTTTGAAGATTCTTGGTTTTGATAATAAGCTTTTGAAAGACTCAATGTTGATTGTGATATGTTTTACTCTCTGAATATGTGTTTGCTTACACAGAGGATGACGATTTGTTAGTGAAGAATGAAAACTCTAAGCGTTCTCTATATTATTATTAGTTGCATATGATTTTCATACCATATAAGGCTTCTCAACTGAACAAAAATCCTGAAAAACGATATTTTCGATTATAAAAACTTCATAACAGTTGCAGTGTTGTTGTTGCAAGTTTATAACAAAAATGAGCAGACAATACAAAGATCTCATTATCATGATGATCATCATCATGGAACTAAAATCGGGTTCTTATCTTTGTAAATCTGATATCTAGTGCATAGCTTTCGTAATGTTGCAACCGAATGCTGCATGGAGTTTAGCTTTCTGTCTCGGTACATCCCCTGTTCAAACAAATAGATGTTAGAAAAAGAATCACACAAAGGAAAAAATGGTAGAATCAGTAGCTAATAGATCTAACCTCAATGTCATCTCCATATTTCTCCACCAAACGTCTAATATGTGTGCGTTGCATAGTCGTAAGAGGCTGTAAAGGAGCACTCTTTCCATCTTTTCTTTGCTTCCCCAAAGCTGTCTTAAGATCTACACATCACAGAACAAAGCATTTGGACAATTACTTACCAGAAAAAAGAAAAAAAAAACTTGCACCAACTCTGTAAACTGCTTTAACAACCAGATATATATGAAGGTGTAAAGAAACCAGAAGCTAATGAAGCAGATTCTTGCTTAATATCAGTTACATATAAGCTTGTGTAAATTTCCATCAATGGCATAAACATATGTTCATGATTATATGAATATTTTGTATTCTAATGTTGTAAACTTAACACAAGCATTGTAGAGATAATGACGTTTGTTTGACGAATTAAGAATCTCAATTCACTATCCCCCCAAAATTTTCCGCTCGAAACCCTAATTTCGAATTTTCTTCAATACCGACTTCGAAAATGAATCCACAAGACTAGTCAAGCTAGAATCGAATCAAAAAGACAGAGGAGAAAGAACGAACCGTCTTCCTCGAGTTCGCTTCCGGAATCGATGGGCTCGAACTCCTTAGCAATAGGATCATCGGTGGGTGGTTCCGGAGGTGGAGGAACGTTGAGGGAAGCATCCTGGATCATATGGTCGGTGCGAGATCGAAGCAAATTAGGATTAGAGATGACGCCGAAGGATCTGTAGTTCTGGATAACGCTAGCTTGATCGTCCCATTCGGGGACTTCGTCCGCCATGAGAGCGCGGAGCTTGGGAGGGAAGTTGAAAGCTGGCTTGAAGATATTAGGGTTCTTCTTGGGAAGAGCTACGCGAACTTTAGCCCTAGAGTTCCTGTACTTTCTTCTCGACCTCGCCATCTCTCTTTCTTTTGCGATGATGAAGAAAGCAGAGAGATGAAGTTCGCGGCGGAAAGGGTTTATCTACGAGGGTTTTGTAAAACGACATAGTTTTATTGTTAAGCCATTTTTTTTCTCTTCTTACAAAATACTATTTTAATGAAAAAATAAGTTGTTCAGCAAATATTATTTTCATATCGCACTCGCAGCAAATACTTTGTAACCGGTTATAGAAGAGATTAAACCATAAAGAAACATAATGCTCGATCCTTAACCCACGACTAGATGAGGGAGGAAGTGAGTTTTCGATAGTATATTGCTAGAACCAAACAAATCTTGTCTCGAGACTATTGAAACTCACCGTAAAGCGTTCCTGCACAACAATCTATTATCTATGAAGACATGCTTAACACATGATCCATCTTTTCCCATTTACATTCGTCGTCTAATGTATCGGATCAGTAAACTAGGCAAACTTGTTGATAGAAAATAAGAGCTCATATATTACTATCCAGTTATATATTTTTGATGGTTCAAATTTTAAACCGGTTGTGATGAAATAATACCTGCAAAGCCACATTATTGTATATAGTTTTACATTTACAACTTTGGTTAAAAATATCATTTTCCCAAAATGTATGTACTATATAGGTAACTTTCCGGCCATAAACTCTGGTTGTGTCCGATCGCAGCTTATAGACTACGAATAAGTTCTGGAGATCAAACTTAGAGAAGAGCTTCTTCTCACAAACTCTTATGTCACTACAACCAAACAAAATATTGCAAGTTCAAAGCAACATTTCAAATTGATAAACAAAGGATCAAACCATATAAGAACCAAACCGTGAACTCAACAATCCAAACTAGCAAAATCAGCAGAGGGAAATGATTTAAAAGATCAAACCTTTCCGCAATATTCATAAACACAAAGACTCTTCTCGGTTAGTCATACCCATATGGTTTAAGGACAATGTCTTCATTTGTCACTCTTCACAGCTGTTTGCTCTTCGGTTTTCACTTCTTCTGTCACATGAGCGGGAGCTTGAGTTTCCTCCTTTTTCTCTCCAGACTTGGCTTCTTCTCCTGCAAATACAGAATCATTTGGTTGCTAAGAGTTCTAAATAACCGATTACAGGATGTAACACCACCAAACCATATTACTGCATTATCTGATCAAAACTTAAAACAAAAATATAGGTATTGAAATCTCACCTTCATCATCACTATCATCAAATTCATCCATACCACCCATTCCGCCAAGTCCACCCATCCCACCCATTCCACCAAGCCCTTGAAGCCCTTCGAGGCCTTCCATACCGCCCATTCCACCCATACCGCCCATTCCACCAAAGTTCTACAAGAACAAAGAAATATTTAGTCCTCAGATCTTAAGTAAACGAAACAGAAGATAATTAACAGTGTAAGCTAAAAAGCATACCGAGAAATCCATTCCGCCCATTCCGCCCATATCCATATCTCCAGGACCTATACAAAAAAAAGGAGTAGGAGAAACCAAATTTAACAAAGCCTACAAATTTCATGTAAGTGCAGGGAGTGAAATTGTGAATAGATGTGGTCAAGAAGGTGCTAACCAGTGGGGGTATCGTCATCCTCATCAACCCACTTGTCCCAATCAACTTTAACATAGTGAGGCGGTTTCCCTCCACGCAATAGCTTATTCCACCATTTAGGTTCTGCTTTCTCCAAGATGCAGATTATGCTTCTTAATCCGGTGTTGATTTTGCTTTCCTAAATGGAAAAAATGAGAAAATTAGAAACCTAATAGGAAGAAACAAAAAATACAATAGCAAAACCGAGGAGACAAAGTCTGATCATCTCACCTCTACATTGACCTTATCGTTAAGTTCAAGCTTAAGCTCATAAAGCTGGTTATCTGGTCCAGCTTTGGCAGAAAAATTAAAGACTCCCTCAGGATCAAGCTTAACATTTGCATCCTTAGCATCGGTCAATTGCACAGTTAAATAAACCTTATCGGCTCTCTCAGCCCACTTCACTTCTGGATGATGACTGTCAATTCACACAGAAACGAATCAGATTGAAAGCCATAACAAAAGCAAATAACAGTAAGAAGATGATAAAACGAGAACAATTAGCAAATACATTAATCCCAATAATTTTGCATTCAGGTTAACGAAAACCCGCAACTTTAAACCTCCACACTACAAACGCAGATCCCAAAACCCTAAATCTTATCTCTCCATAGGTTTTCAGGGTTGAACAAGAACTCCTCGAAGCGACATTGGTAAACGCACAGAAGTTACTGAGCCGACACCATAAACCCTAGGTCTGAATCTAAAACCCCAGATGTTTTTTGTTGTTCCCATCTAACAGGAAACTAAAAAAATCGTATCCACCGGAATTATAACAGACGCCGAGAATTAATGGTTTTTTACCTCATAATTTTACAGGAAGCAGAAGGAACTCGTGTAACCCTAAAGAGACTTGAGTAACAACGATGACGATGCAAATATTTTCTTCTGATCGAGAAGAGCCTCTCTACTAGTTTCTTCAGCTAGATTATGTTATAGAACATCGAGTAGTTATCGTATGCGTGCTAGTGTATACAAGTTAGGTGACACACATAGAATCGAACGGCTGAGACTTGGTTAGCGTTCAGGATTTGGCTTATTTTTGGACAGGAAAAGCAATTTAGCCTTTTTACTTTTTTTTTGGCCCAAATTCAATACTTATACCAAATTTATAGTTTTGGTATCATATGTGAAACCAGTTGTCCTTTTAAAGCCTTCTTTAAGTACATATGTATAACTTCAACTACAAGATTTGTAAATTTAATCACAACCTATAGGTTCAGAACTTCAGTTATGTGTTTATACAACATAATATCATATCATATATTAACTACGCTACTAATCTATGTTAGAATTCATTGTCATGCAATGTTCTGATACTGATAGACCAGAATCGAAATTCGAAACCGACCAAAACTCGAGACTCTTCCACACCCTTAATTGCAGAAAATAAACATTGATCGTTGACCTCGATAAAGAGAATGAAACATATAACTAAGACCATTAGTAAAATATAAGCTAAGTAAATGGTCTATTTATAAAATGGTAGAAGATTAGATCTCAAGAGAGTATTCAACATAAACAAAAGTGCTATTAATAAGAACAAAGATCAACTTTATGAGAAACCCATTTGAAGGAGCTCCATCCTTAGAAAACAACAGTGTCAAGCATGGTGCCTAGTGTCTGAACAATGTTTGATGACATCAAGTTGGAGACATGTTCCTCTAAATGCTTCTTCGCGTCTTGTCTTCCCACATTCACAATCGCCAGTTTTTCAGGTGATAACTCGTCTTCCTCTTGTACCGCCTTGTTATATTTGGCAGCCAAGCTCAACATTTCCTGTTTAAGACCAAAGACAATGATGTGATTGTATCATGAGCATTGTGTTGCTTTGAATAAAAAAGAGTTTTTGGAACTTTGCACTTTTTCTTTTGTTCGGTTAAGTGATACCTGGACAGTCTGTTCGTTAGTCTTAGAGTGAGTGTCAAAGCGTCTTAGATTCAGACCATCTGCCCATTTCTTCTTGTGGAGATTAAGTAACATCTTCTCCTCAAGTTCGTTCTTCCTATAGTTGATGGCTATTGAGTAATAGTGTCTGTTCAATCCATGAATCAAGGCCTGGATAGCAAATAGAAATGCCAACATCAGAAAAATTCTACAGACCTATTCTAACTTAAAAAGGAGAAATATGTGTATGATTGAGTAATACCTGAATTGATGGTTTGTTTAGGTGTCCAAGGTTTGATGTAGTTTGACGGGGTTCTTGCCCGAGCATTATGGTCTGTGGATTTATCGAGCGGAACGCATCGATCACAACTTTTCCCTTCACACTTTGAATTGGATCTACAACTACTGCTACTGCTCGCTGATTCAAAGCTTCAAAACTCTACAGGCGCAAAGATTTCAACAATGAGAATATAAGTCTAATCCAAACTATATGAGGGAAGTGGGATGAAGTCTATGACGCAATCACATAACTCTTAGCTGCAACACCAATTACAACAGGATCAACATTTTACAATGCTTGGCCATAAAGACAATATGGAAGAAAAGACAACAGCAAACTCTAGATTGAATTTAAATTTCACACGAAGATGAATAAATCATATATTCAAGGTTTCTTTACCAATCATTTTCTCATGAAAAGTAGAAAGAGAGTAGGAAACAATTATGATAAGTTCATATAAACAAACACAACCTGTTGGGTATTGATGTCGACGCCAGAAAGCCAACAGCCGAACCCAGGGTGTGAATGATACCAACCAACCACCATCTCAGGTCTGAAGAAAGGAAACAAATTTTGAGGCAGCCAGATCCTGTAAAAGAGAGTATAAAGTAGATGAGATGAGTGTAGAGAAGAGTGAATACCTTCCAGTCTGTTTAAGCATGTCGAGCATATTAGTCTGGAAAACATGATCAACAGCTTCAACACTAACACCAGTACCACTCTGAGGCATCGCAAATACATCAACAACTCGAACAGTGTACTCATCCACGAACTCTCCAAGCATCAATCCCATCACTTCCATAGGAACCCCAGCTCTTCCTAGAAAACAATTTCTTCAGAACCTCTAACACATTCCACTTAAAATTACAATCGAAACCCTAGAGTTAACGGAAACAAGATCGGAAACCCTAAGAACGTAATCGGAGAATTGGGATGGATGATAAGTTATTACCATGTTTGAGCATTTTGAGGAGGGCGAGAGAAGAGATGTAAACCTGCTCCGACGTATCGAGAGTCGGAGAATCAGGGGATGGGTGACCTAAACCGCTTCCGGCGCCGAAGATTCGCTGCAATCTCTCCATAGATACAAGATTTGACTGTCTCAGGTTCCTAAGAAATTGAGAGATACTCAGAGTTGTCTTTACCAGCAAGACAAAGACCAAGATCCATCTTCCCTTTATTCGACTGTACGAGCTCAAAATTACAATATCGACTAAAGAGTTTCACTATTTTTATTTAAGTCCTCATAACATTTCAAATTTTTAACTTAGACCACGAGTAATGCAAGCAGCCAAGCGCATCCCAAAAGATCACAAATGTGGCGGAGTAAAAATACAAGAAGTCAAAGTTGGTTTCACCGTATTGAAAATTCAACACTTTTACATTTCAAAAAATATAAATATATTTGTATGGGAATCTTATAGGTGTTTGCACCGTTCATGGAACCAGTGCACAAAACTATCGATAAGAAACAACTTTAGGCTTTGTTGATTTTGTGAATGGTGAAAAAAAAGATAGAACTCTTTCAGTATGCATGGGTCGTAGTCTCCGACCATAATTAACTTTCCAATAGATAGAATGCATGAACTGATCGCTCACATGTCTGACATACTTTTACCATATCTCTTATCATGATGACTGTGGTACTTGTGCAGACCCATGTTAGCTTCCCATTCGAGAAAGAGGAGTACATCATGCTAATGTGCAACAACCCATTTGGTTTTGTTTCATTCTTTTATCAGTTTTCCAGTTCTAATTAGATTATAATTGTTCTTTTTAATCCTTTTTTATGTTTATATTTGCTTTTGTCTTTACTATTTATGTTTACTATTTTTGTAATCGCAATCACAAATACAAAGTGCGTTTTTCTTTTCAAACAATCATATGCCCTATCATACTCATTCACCTTTTGAGTTTTGTCTTTTCTCACACCGCACTAGTAGACTCCAATAACTAACCATTATCACATTTTGAGTTAAGACTAAGACCCACATGAATATGACAATAATCTCATAAAAAGCATATGATGTTCAAATAATGACAGTACTGGTACAACCAAGTATTACTAGCTCGTATAGTGAAATCAAATCAACAAAATAATGTTGAAGTTATTCGATGCAGCGGGAATATCATAGTAGCGTAAGACTAAAGTGTCCTTCTTTACAGCGCCTAAGGTGTATTGTCTTCTACCGGAAGTTCTGTTTTCTTTATAGATATAGTCCAGAGAAGATCCGAATCCGATTCGACTGTGATTTTCTCTTCTTTAACCAAGTTTGATGTACTTACCAACCCACCAAATCTCATCTCAGTGTTAGCTTTAAGACGATTATAACAAAGTTAGTTCGATCTGGTGATGCTGATGAAGATTAGGATGATATAGATGATGATGCAAAATGTTACTTACTGAGATCCCATTTAAGCCCTGAGGTTGTGGTTTTGGCAGATGGAGTACCAATAGGAATGAGTCCACAGTGAGGACCTTCAAGAAAAGACTGAATGTGTATTTCATGTCGATGAGTCTTTGGAAGGAGTTTGATGAGGCAATCATCAGATAGAAGGACTATCCTTGTGTCCGGATATCGATACAAGACGTTGAGATTACCGGCTTCATGATCAAATCTCCCCCCGAGTGCTCCAGTGGCAAGAATCTGGAACTGGCAAAGGAAATAAAGAAAAAGGTGAAAATGTTAAAATCGATTTTTTCATAGAAACTATGAGAGACAAACAAAAGCACAGAGCTTTATTGGAAGATAAACTAACTGTAGAACTCTCTTGATTGAAAGCAGAGTCACGGATATACAAAATGCATTTATCGAGATCTGTGGTATCTTGATCATGAGAATCATCTATAACCTTGGTTCCCTGAAAAGGCACAAAAGTAGAACAATCATGTTAGATCCAATCATGTTAGATCCAACCAAGACACCAAACAATGTGATCTATTGCATAATAACTCTCAAAATGCAAACAAAAAAGATTCACAAAGAGAGCTTACCAGGCTGACATAAAAGTGGAGGACATCACGGCGAATAGAATCCATATCTCCCTTGATGACATCCGGCTTATACCTAAAATACATTCCAAATACACTTCTCAGAACTGTCTTTATAAAGAAAAAGTTATTCCTGAAATCTATCTCTATGTATATACAAAATCTAATCTATCAAATATCAAAATCATAAGATAAGAAGAAGGTGAATCTATCTATGAACAAAATCTCCAGCTCCAATTTAGGCATTTTCAGGGGAGACTAACAATTCTAAACAGTTCCCATTAATGCAAATAAATCAAGAGCTATGAGAGAAGAAGGGATAAAGCTCCGAAATTAGAACCTGTTTCGAATGGCGAAAGCGTCTTCATGAGGGAAGAAGAGAGGTAATTCGTCGTAGATGCGATTAGCGCCGCCATCAGCACAGAGACGAAGTTTTGCTGTTCTATACAGAAATTAAAAAAAAAAAAAAAACCTAATTCGCAAAACAGAGTCATATTTTCAGAACGAAGAGCGTGAGAAGGTACCATGTTCCCAGAGAAGAGGAGTGAATCGTGGTAAATTCTGGTTAAGAACAACGAGAGCATATGGAGTTTCCTCGGCTGGATTTGAAGGGAGGAGAAAGCTAGAAGAGTGAAGCATAACATCCATGGCTGACATCGGAGAGAAGAAGAAGAAGAAGAAGAAGAAGAAGAAGAGAGCGAATTATTTTGTGATATTTTTGTTATGTTTATTTTTAATTCATACACATTTACTCACAGGTTATATAATAGTAAAAGATTAAAAGGCACATCACCGACGCGACCAAACGTTGACTTTTTCAAAGATTGGATTTAAAAAAGAGGGCCACGTCTCAATCTCATTGTCAGGTGGTTCGTAAATGTACCTGACTTTTTCTTTCTTCTAACCACGAAAAGGTACCTTTTCATTTTATAACCTATAGTTCTATTCTTGTTATATCAAAAAAAAGGTAGAGATATTTTGCTTGCAGTTATGTTGTTTTATTGATATAGATCAACGTCACGACTCACAAATGAGAAGTTAGACTTTTAACATTTGTTTTATTCAAATGCAACCCATAAACACACAAAAATTCAATTAACTTGTTAAGACAGATTCTTGATATAATGTGGACCGTTGGCGTCATATTCAAATTGTACAATCGATTCTAGTTGCTTCCTTCTTTGTCTCTTTCTCTCAACTCTCAACCACTATGCCTTAGCAATCTTATAATTTTTAATTATTTGTGTATAAAAAAAAAACATTCGGTTGAAGACATTTAACTTAGATATCAATGACCATTTCAACCAAAAGAGAGAAAAAAAAAGTTTCTGAAGAAATAAATAAATTTAGAAGTAAAACATCTAAACCATATATATCTTACATACATAGTAACATCATACTACATCAAGCATGTAAATAGATTGTACATCTCATGTTTATGAATTTTTGGAGAATCGAGGGGGCTCCCAACTAACAATTTTTAGACAATTCTAGAGGACTCTCTCTCTTCTCTCTCTCTGTACATGATAATTTTAATATATAGATTAAAAGGATCAAAAGAGAAATTTAAATATTCATAAACGAAGAAAACACAACCTCTCTGTTTTCTCTTTCTTTACATGAAGTAGCTCAGTGATGTCTTCTTCCTCGACCCTCCTTCTCCATAGAGCTCGTTCCATTGCTGAAGCTCGTTCATGTTCGATGAATCAGACGACACACTCGCACATACCTACAACAAATAGCATTCCACTTCATCCCAGAACTGGACCAAATGCTGAAACTATCATTTCTGTGTTTCAGTTTCTCAAACCTGATCATGTGCGGCCTTGAAATCATTCATGGTCAAGGGTCTAATGTCTGTACTGCTATATAACTGAGGCATTGGTCGGTTTTCCGCTTGAGCCACACTTCTCTCCTGCGTATTCAACAAAACCATGACTTCTGGTTTTTAAATAAGGAAACCACAAATCATAACCACTTATGATTTTAAAACCAGAGCCAAACCTTCTTTTCTTTTCCCAAAATCTCTCGGATAGGAAGATGTGCCGCCGTCACGCAAAGATTCTGCTAACCAAACAATTGTTAAGAATCTGGTTTTTATGAAAAGGATTTTCAGGTTTCTGCTTTGGATGAATGAAATTACAGACCTTTAAGTCACTCCCTGAGTACCCATCTGTCATATTTGCTATAGCTTCTAAATCTACGTCTTCTGCCATCTCTTCTTTCGCCAAAATTACGCCCAAGATCTTCAATCTGTTTGCTGAATCAGGGAGATTAACCATCAACCTGCAGAGAAGATCTACTCTAAGCGATGCTTCGAAGATGATGACATATACACAGAAAACAGAGAATAATTGACGGTTTTACTACCTTCGGGGAAGCCGTCTAATTACTGCTTCGTCAAGGTCGTATGGTCTGTTGGTGGCAGCCAGTACTAAAACTCTTTCTTTATCCTTTGTGCGTAAGCCGTCCCAGTTTATCATGAATTCGTTCTTCATCTTCCGCATAGCTTCATGTTCTCCTGGATTCTCACGTCTTCCCAACATGCTATCAACCTAAATAATTTCGTTCCAATTCAAAAGATTTTCAGAAGGAAAAATAAAATGTCAAGCGGATGGGAGCTGTTCTTAACCTCATGCAACATACCTCATCGACAAAAATGACACTTGGAGCTATCTTACTTGCTAATGAGAAAACAGCTTTAACATACTTCTCACCCTCGCCAAACCACTGCAAGAAATCTAGATGTCAAGTCTAATCTCAAAGGAAACATTACAGAGTCAGGTAACTATTTCACGTAATAAATACCTTTGAAGTAATGCTGGACATTGAAATATTGATAAAGTTTGCACCAGCCTCGGTTGCTACTGCCTTTGCCAGCATTGTCTTCCCTGTACCAGGCGGTCCAAACAACAGTATACCCTTTGTAGGCTGCTTGAAAATAACAGTTATACTTCAGTTTCCAGAGATGGAGTGAAACAGGTATTTGAAAATGAGTAGCGATAAAGGTACCTTTGTAAGCTGGCCTTTGCCAAACAATTCGGGTCTTTGAAGAGGAAGCATCACCAACTCCTTCAAGGTGTCTTTCACATTTTCCAAAGCCCCGATATCACTAAAAGATACACCGATATCGCTTGGAGGGATGACGTCTGATAGGAGTTTTTTCTCGAATTCATTCTCAGTAACAACATCCTACATTAATATAGTAATTGTTAAAAATCCCCAAGTAAGTGGGAGGCAAAGTAGCATCAGATTTATAAATATTACTTTGAGAGATTTCTTTGTGCTCTTGTTTTCGTTTTGAATCCCATGCAACAACTGCAGGCCAAATGTGATGCTACAACACATGCCAAACGGTTATTCTCAAGAAAAATATCACAACCGCAATCCTCATTATCTATATTCTATCAAAGGATCACCTTTCTGCCGAGATGATAAGCTTGTTGTCTTTGACCGTAGGTTCTGAGTAGTTCTTAAGATGGTGGCCGTAAGCCCAGCCAACTACTTTCTCCACACCTATAAATCACACAGTTTTCGGTTAGACAAATAATTGGATTGTCAAGGAAGAAAGACAGAAGAAAAAGTTAAAGATGCCTACTATCAGAAGGAAGGGTTTGATCTTTGATGCACAGGGTTTCAAGGTCAGGGCAGAATAGATGGTTTCTGCTAAGGACCTGCGAGAACCATTAACAGAGACATAAGATAACACAAAAAAAAAAGTAAAACCAGGAATATTTAGATAGAGACTGAAAGATGCTCACTGCACGGATGCTGGTAATATTAGATTGAGCCTTCAAGATCTCTGTGTCACGTTCAAGTTTATCCTTCCATTCCACCAGCAAAGCTTCATCCTATTATGTTTTAAGAACAAAAGAAAATGAAATAAAAAGTAGCATATGGCTCTAGACAACTAAAAAGGAGTAAAAAGGCTCAGACCTCAGGTAACTGGATGGACACTTTGTTAGGAAATAGCCTAGTGATCTGTTTCACTGATTTAGGCATTTCTTTGTTCCTGTCCTGCAGTCTACCACCAAAGTTATCCTGCAGATGCCATGAAAAATCACGTCCAACACATCAAAGAGAGAAAGAGAGAGACTAGAGAGTATGTAATTTTATGCATATGTGTATATGCTGCATCATCACTTCCAAGTTACAATTCAGAAGAAAAAAAAATTAGATGTTTTGCAGTCTTAGAAAAGGGAATTATTAAAGATGAGTTGGGTTATCATACCGGAAATGCAAGATCCAGCAATGCTGTCTGGTTGCTGCCAAACTTTGTGAACAAGAAACCTCCAGGGTGGGACTGATAATGATATATCAAACAATCAAATTAACCATTTTGAGAGGAACTTAAGAAGATTAACAATAACAGCCTAAGAAAGAGATTTTATAGAAATCCTACTTTTTCCTTTCGGCTGTCTAACTGGGTTTGTGAGGCTATAACAACAATATTCTCAGGTAAATTCTCCAGCTTGCTCTTCAAAGTTACATACACATCACTGTTTCCCGACACAGATTTCTCAATGTCTTTCAGGAACAATATCAATGACCCTCTTTCAATTTCATTAAAAGCCACCTACAATATCATTCAAGAGGGATTAATCTGTAGCTACAAGAACTAAGTAATACTGTTCATAGTACATAGAGAGGCAATAAAAAGTGGTAAGAACTACCTCAAAGATTTCATTAATGACAAGTTTATCAGCATCGTCACTGGAAGAACTTTCTAACCGAAGTGAACTCGCTGCATACCAAGAATGTCATTACTACAATTAACTTTTGAATGCAAATCTATAGATATTAGCACGGAAATTACCAGTACAAAAAAAACCGTGGTCTTCTTCACATAGACCACCAAGATCATTGCCACCTGGTACCGATCTATCAAATCTAACCCCGATTTTTGAAGATCCATTGTCTTCAAATGCAAGGAGTACTTTGCCCTGGAAACCTATTGCCGGTCCCCTAGAAAGAATAGCATGAACAAATAAATATATTGAGTTTTATAACAATCTAAATCACATGAAAAGACCTCAAAACAAAAGAATAGATTATAAACAACAAACAATACCTAGGTGGAGCTTGGAGAGAAGCAAGTGAAGAAGTTGAAGAACCTACAAACTTTACTCGATCACCTAAGAATTACAGAAATGCTTGTTCAGTAACAGAGAAAGTGGCGCAACAACAAAACTGGAAAAAAAAAAAAAAAAAGACATAAGCAATCATACCTGCTTTAAAAGCGTAACTTTTCGAGGTTGCAGTTGACACTTCTTGCCTGGGAACAGCCTGAGAACTCAGTGTTGATCCACCTGTTATATCAGCCTCAACACTTGAAGTTGGTTTCTTATGCTGCAAAACAGCAGCCTGTACAGCTCGTTTAGCAAGCACAGACAGTCTTTCACGCCTAGAACTTTCTTTGGTAGAATCTGCTTCCTTGGCTGTCGATCCCTGAAGCCATCCAGACACAGTAGAGAATCAATGCTAGCAGTACTGTATAAATCCCAATAAAACAAATTGCCGGGACATATAGCTTCTAAAAATTTGGAACCAATAGTCAAGAGTGCCAATTTAATACCAATATGCTCACTATTTAATATAGACATAAAATATGTTATGAATATGCATAAAATCAAACGCTCAATAAGAACGAAAAAGAATGGATGTTTACCCCAGGTAACAAGAGAGAGTCAACAATCATTAATTTGGCCCCAAATTTTTTCGCAAGCGCTTTTGCCAACATTTCCTGATATATCTCAGAGCCTTCAAATATTCCATATGAGAAATTTGTTAGGAAAATGAAAATATGGAACCAAAGAATTAACAAAACTTGTTCAGAGTTTCCCTAATACCAGCTGGTCCAGATAGCAAGATGCGGGGGCACGTTGTTGGCAAGTCTGATCCATACTGTACATACTTGCTTTCACACTTCATATGGACATATGTTGATGTAATCAAAACATCCTTAGTAAAGCCACTGTGAAAATTCAGAAAGTCGTTTATCCAAACTTGGAACACCACAATACATGTTTTCCATCATACCATAGCAACGGATAATAGAAATCTAATCGAAAATTATTAGCACTACTGACCTTAAGAAATATGGGAAGTTCTCAAAAGAAACTTCTATGTCCTGAGGATTGAGTACCCCTCCTCGCAGACTATCCTTATGTGCTTGACGTCTAGTTGATACCGAAGCTGATGGACTGTCATATTCTTTTGGCATTTCCCTCATTTCTCTTTGATCATCCACCAGTATTTTGGAAATGCTACCCCTTAAATCAAATTCAGAAGGATCCCCAAGTAAGCTCAAAATTGGTTGAATTTCAAAACCAGAACCAGGAATATTTCCACCTTCAGCTTCTTGAAAAGGATCCATTCCATTTCCATCTGCATTCTGGTCATCGTTGGCAGCACAAGAGGTCGAAGCAACAGATTTTTCCATTGAAGCAATAGCCGCATGATCATTATTACTATCAGCATCGTTCATGTCAACATCCGGAATACACTCATTGCAGCTAAAAGGTAGCACAGGAACCTCTGAATTTTGCTGCCTTTTGACACTTTTAGCAGTAGGTGGTAGAAAAGGGACATTATGTAACTTCGACATAGACGCCAATAAAGAGGCCCCATCAACAGATGAAGAGTCTCCTGCTCTCGTCTCAACATGAAGCCCTTTCAGAGGGGCACTCTGCGTTTCAAAAAAGCTCAATGAAGAAGCTCTGTCTGGAGCAGCTAGATTTTCATCTTTAAGAGACTGAAATATCTGAACACTAGTCAAGAAAAAAATAGGATAGCCACTGAATAGAGATTATACGAACCTCATAAATAGAAATGTAAAAGAAAAAATATAAAATCCCTAATTATGGAAAGTGGATAACTTTCCAGACCACTTTTAAAAGGATACATAAGCATGTTTCCCAAGGGTGCCGAAGACAACTTCATCGCCACCCCGCAGATGAACACAAGTACTCCTTTGGTAAATCTTGCCATTGACTTGAACAAGTAGACCATTCCCTACTATCTCCAACGATGCAACTGATGGACCTCCGTGCTGCAGAAGACATTATAAGTAAAAGGCTTTTTGTCCCTTAGGCAATCCGAAGACCAATAAGATAGTGTCCTTACCTCAGACTGCCTAAGTACACACAGAAAGTTGGGCGCAGATTGATCTTTGATACATAAATCGCATCCTCGCCGTCCAACAGTAAACACAGAGCCTTTCATGACACGATGAGGGTTCTGAAATTGCGAAGAAGGACAGTCAGAAACCACAAATTAGTAGTCACAGGAAGTTATAAATCACACGATAGACCAGCCAGAAAACTCTGAAAACCACAGCACGCTTACAGCAACCAGAAACATGCGAGTGGAGAAAAACTAAGTTGCTATATCCATAAACCAGGAACGCTAGTCCACAATTCTTACTACTATGCTACTATTTCACCATTTGTTAACATTTCAACAGCATAACACAAAAGTTTGCTCTTCTAAAAGCTGTGAAGAAATACACAAAGCCCAGTCATAAAATACTGTACACTACATTGTCACAAACTGCTCCGCAGCGACCCATAATATCACACAACATTGCGGAAAAGAAAATTTTGACATGGCAGCAGACTAAACTCGAGCCAATAAACCGAAATCCACGATCTTTACTAAATTGCCCAATCGCAGACAGCTAAAACCCACTAGGCTCACAATTTACAAAACATGCAAGTAACATATAAAGCAATCACAAGAAAATAACACACCTGAGAAAACTGAGAAATAAGCTTGGCCCAAGGAGACTTAGCAACCCGCTTCTTTGAGGATTTCAATTTCTCAGCTTCCACCAGCACTTCACCTGAACAGCCCAACACGAAGAACAACAAAACATATGAGCAAAAGAGATAACCTTTTATTTGTCATGAAAAGGTGAGAACATGCAACATGCGAACCAGCACGGGTAGGCGTCACCAAGCCTTCAACTTGTGGGTTTGTGTGGGTCTCCATGGCTGTCACATCGGTGGGTCTTTCCGCATCATTAGTCTGCGGATCAGGAGTTCTCAGTTCCGGCTCTCCAGATTCCGATCCAGGATCCGAAACCGGCCCTTGATTTTCAATCGGCACCTCACTCGCCGATGAAGATGCTGCCGCTTCCGCCGCACCCTGAACCCAAAAAAAAAACACACACAAATCGAAAACGAAATTGAGAATTCAAAAACCCAGATTTCAAATCAAGGAGAACGAGAATCGATGAAGAATTACGCAAGGATACGTATAGAAGCAGGTATCACGATCTTAACCTTGGATCGTTTGGTAGGGCGTGAGGATGAAGTTGTTTCGGGAGAAGAAGCACAAAAGCGCTTCGAAGCAGAAGAGCTACGTCTCGTCTCAACCATATCTCTTCTTCTTCTTCACCGCCGCTTGATCCAAAGAAGAGACGCTTCCACAGAAAGAGAAAGAAGAGAGACAGAGAGAGAGAGAGGAATGAAATGAAATGATTTATTACTGCAAAAGTCAGTTTGTTGTTTTATCCTCTCCTAATCCATTTATTATTACTTATTAGTATTTAGAGACACTTGCAACTTCCTCTAATCTTCATCTTCTTCTTCTTCTTCTTCTAAAGTTCGTATCTGCACATATTTAATTTTTACATTTTCCGTTTAAGAAAGCATTTTTACTCCCTCGTATTAATTAAAGACGACAAAAGAAAAATTAATTAAATACGAAATCAGCTCCACTTGAGCTTTTGACTAATTTAGTTTTAGATTTTTGAGGGAACTAAGTAGATTCTCTAATCTCTTCACTTATTTGTACAGCTTTTAAATCCAAAGATCCAACGGTCATTATTTAAAATTTTCCCATTTATATTTTAAAAATAACTTATTATCGAACTTACATGGACCGAACCATTAGCATATTCTTCAGGCTACTTGTCTTGTTTTCGTTAATTTTTGGGTTTGCATGTTGACAACTTGACATGCGTTTATTGCATTTGAAGTAACATTATTACAGCACATTCTTACGTATTTTATCTAATCACCCACACAAGTGTGTTATGTTTTACTACTAGATTAAAATCTCGTGTTGTGTTATAGAGTGACAGATTATGTAATATCGTCTATTGTAGTAATAATTATGTAACCACCTAACCCCTTTTAGCAGTTAGGACCGAAACGAATGTTGTATTTAAGCACGTGTTTTGATCCCGCCATTATATGACCAGTACGTGTAAATGTAACTAGGTGAAAACCCATTAAGGCCCGGCCCATTCAAATCCAACAATCATAAGAACATTTGCGACCAGGCATTTTGGGATAAGAAGAGTGTTTTTATTTGTTTATAAAGAGAAAAACTCAATCCTCAATGTTATCTTCTTTAGTTTTTGGATATTTGGGATACTGAGAAGATTAAAACCATAATTTTGTGACTCATGTTCTTTCTTTTTTGGCGTATACAAAAATGTAGCGAAATTTTGCTCCGATTAATGAATATATGTTAACAAATTTAACAAAAATTCTAATGATTCTGATTGAAGATACATATAAAGTTTGGATTCTCTACCTACAGTTTTTGTTGTTGTACTTTTGTTTTTCTCAAAGATGGAATGGTTTAACCAAAAAAAAATGCAAATTTTCTAGAAAATAACTTATTTAATTGATGTTGTTTTGGTCCTTGCCGACAGTTCAACTATATTGATATAATTATTAAGATAATGTTCTCCTCGTTATAAAAGCTAAAATTCCAAAAATGCATCTCTTTGTAAATAGCAAATGATGACAAACAAAGAAACTATGAAGATAACGATCAACAGATTCAACACAACCACTTGGTCTTAGTAAATTTAGAACCATGTTGTCGAGCTGATCAACGACATGTTTTATTGAGACAACCCCAATAGTGATTAATTAGACAAGAACCAAAGTGTTGGTTTGTTTTATTCATGTCTGCCTATATCAAGCTCTTTATTTACTTTATGTTGCTATCATGGATAAAACCAATTTCTTACGATCGGTTTGGTTCAATTCGATTATGGTTTTGATTTGGTTCAAAATCAATATATAAAAATATTGATTTTAAAACAAAATCGCCAACATTTATATTTCAGCAAACGCGAGTTGAGAGTTGTTAAGGGTTAGGTTGAGAGTTGGTCACTTGTGTGTTACAACTTGAACACTTGAAACCGGTTGATCAATTTGACTTTACTAGCGGTATGACGTACAAACGAAACCCGGTTTGGTGAAAACATAAGGCTTTACTATTGTGGAGAGACACATGAATATTGAAAGATTTAATTAAAAATCAAACACTTCAAGGGTCCTAAAACCCAAGATTATTCACATATACAAATTAACACGTTTTTGATCAAACATACGTCTTTAGTTACTATTTTGGAAAAGACATGAATATTTAAAGATTGAATCAAAATTAAAAACACTTCATGGATCCTAAAACCCAAGATTATTCACATCCAAATCCAAATGCAACCTACGAGGATAAATTAAAGAAAACATAAATCAAGAAGATAGTTTTTTTTTTGTTTTGTAGTTCTAACTCCTGCAACGAGCAATAGCGCTGCAACCACGACTGTAAGGATTAGCTTGAGCTCCGTTCTGACAATTGTAATAAGACGCACCTCTTCTTGAACAAGGCACACTGTTCCGTTTCAACGATTGATAGCTTATGTACTTTGTGGTCGCCAATATTCTTCTATTGATCTCTGAATCCATTTCTTCTTCCTCTGCCCCAATACACTCTGCTATTGAACCATGGCAGCCTGAGCCATGGACTCCGCTCTTGGCCCACTCTAGACCGTCGAGGTCATTGGTGAAACCGGCTTGGATCAGAGGTGATGAGATGATCACGATGAAGACGATGAGTATCATAAGGGTTGGGAAGAGGGTTAAAGACTTGGCCATTTGTTTTGGTCTTTCTTCGTTCTATTGTGTTATCATTCTTGCTTGAGTTAATGTTTATATATACATGGTGGGTACATGGAGTGGACTCAGTTTTTGGTTTTTGTTAGTGGTTGAACCTTTTTATTTTATTTTTGTGTTCTTATTAGAATTAGCTGTTTTTTATAAAGAAGATCATAGAATGGGAAAAAAGTTTTTTTTTTTTTTTTAATCGAAATGAAAGTTACGATTTTTTTTTTCTGTTTGTCTTTGTTATATTCAAGTTTTGAAAATATAACGAGCTTCGATATGGAGAAATAACTTTTTGTAGATAAAAATATAAATATTAGAACATAATACTATTATTTATGTATTGAGATATTAACAGAACTGCCACTTGCCAATGGAATTAGAAAAGATTATGCAAATTAATGATTTATTAATGGAGAATTGTTGGGAGTGGTTGAATATTTGTTAGAACCGACACCAATTGAACCAAAACGATTTGATACATTTGAGCGGTCAAATCTTATCTCATTATCTCATTTGACTTTTCATAATGAATAGTATTATCATTTTTAATGATCGGAAAGCACTGAATCTAGATGACATAATAAATTTAATTGTTTTATTTATTATTTTTTCGGATGAAAATTACTCTTCTTTTGGACAAATTGAGTAATTATGTAGACTGATTCTGATATCTCCATTCACTATCTGAATTTTGTTATTTTCATTCACTAAATATCGACCGAGATCAATTAGTTTTTGTAAATTATGTTTACTAAACGAAGAGTCTTCTTAATATGAAGCACCAACTATATAACTACTGAATTATAAATATATATAATTATCAGGGTTCGCTTTGTAAAGATAAAAACGTATATTGAAACAACGAAAAGCTTGATTCGTTTTACCCTTTTCAACAACCATAAAACGAGTTGGAACATCGTTGTCCCAACAAAACAAAGAAAAAACCTAACCCCCTCTTTCACAACTAAAACAATCGAGAATTATTAGACTAGCACTTTTAAAAATATCATGTTTTAAATTATACAAATGCAATTCATATAATTATACAATAGTCTTGAATATCCCAATTTTCATGTCTCACCGAATGAAAACGCGTTTCATACGTATTAGCCTTCATATGAATGACATCTTTAGATAAAAATATGATGATACTCTTAGGTTTATAAGCTTTAACCTCCTGAGCAAAACAAGATCATAAAAATCATTTTTTTGAAAAACAATAGGTTTATAAACTTAACCTATTGATATAACTCGTCCAATGACTCATTTAAGAGAGAAAATACCGAAAATGATACAAATTAGTTTCTTTTTGAAAATATAAAAACTGTGTTCACAAATACAAGTATCATTGTATCAATCTCACCGAGCTTGTGAACACAAACAAACATTACAGGCTTTTTCTTTTCCTATGGGCTCTCTCTCTCTAGTCTCTTCTAAGGCTTTACTTTTATGAAGATACAATACGTACGAAAGCTTCACAGTTTCATCTTTCTAGCTTGCTGAGCACGTCATCCATTGGCGGCAACTCCTTCGATATCTCTGCCCAATCCGGCATCCCCTGAAAAACAGATACGTAGATATCGACCAGTAAATTCATCAGCTACGAACACTAAAGGAGCCATTTTTGCATCGAACATGAGAAACCATGAGAGGAAAGGTTTTTAGATGAAACTTACTCTACCCGATCTGCGGACTCGACCATCTAACCGCAGTATAATGTACACGTCATCACCTGGGTCAACTCCTTCAGATATCTGCTGATCTCTTATCCACCTGAACCGAACATAATCAGAGACAATCTTTAAGACTCAAAAGCAAAGTTTCCCTCTCTCTTCTATCAAACTTTGATCAGCACAAAGGCGATGAAAGTTTCTGACCTTTCCCATTCACCAGGCGAAACAGTCTCTGCCTTGAACCTGATTTCACCTTTCAGCTTCGATTGGGCTACTACCGATTGAGCCCTTGTATCGAAATCTTCCTATAAAGTAAAGAAAATCACTGCTTTGCAAAATGAGAATGAAGGTGAATATTTGTTTGTTTTGTTCCAACACAAAATCTTTTTGTTACCCCAATTGAAGGAAGAGATGTAGCTGCCTTTGAAGAAGCTCCAAAGCCTTTTTTTTCGACTTCCGGTGTTTTACGTTCACCCCATACCACAGGAACTAAGAGAACCCCTCTTCTTAGGAGCTCGGTTCTGAACCTATCTGCTTTTTGCATCGCAAGTGTAACAGTCTCTTTTTTCCCAGCCAGAATAACCTAACAACAGTGGCAATCACCTAACTGATTCAGAAACTCAAAGGCTAATTAACACTTAAGGCAGCAAAGTGGGATAAAAAACTCACGGGTCGAACTGTATCCCTTAGCTGCACAAGTTCAACAACTCTGTTGGTTGACAGACGTAGAGGCAGCCGGGAAAGAGTTTCGTCACGAGTTATTTGAACCATTTGTTCTTCCTCTTTCTTGTTTTCCCAAAGGAACAATAAAACCAGAACAACAATACCTGTACATTGCTGTTCCGAAAGCTTACTCACATAACAGAGTAAAAAATTGAATTTAAGATTCAAGTTGTGTTTATGACTCACCTCCAATGTTAATCGCAGCATTTCCCGTAGTTTCCAGAAGATCTGGAGCACCATCACCGCCTTTAAATGCCTGAATCAGTCTTGGTACGGTAAAGAACGTTGAGATACCTGCTGCTGCTGCAAATGCAAAATAAAAGAATTTTCTAACACCACGAAACGGTGCTCGTACTTCACTGATAAGTTTTAGATCTCTCCGGAAACTATCGCCAATATCTTCCCCGCCTAACCTAGCCTGAAACAATTGGAAGAAGTTTTCGCCAATGAGCAAGTTCTTCTTGGGATAAGAAAAAGATAGACAAAAGGAGAGTACAAGACCTCTTCTTGCAGCTCCTTAAACTCGGGTAATGCACGAAAGGATGCTAAGTCAGGATCGTTAAGAATCGTGGCAAACTTTAGATTATAATCTCTCAAAGCAATTCTCAAACAATCAGCAGCTTTTTTTCCTTCGCCCCTACCTCAAGATGATTAACAATAGGGATGAAATAAAAGAGAAAAGAATCTCATCAGGATCATCCAAATCGTTGTGTTTATAAGGTAGTTTCATCGGTACATGGTTCGAGGTTCTTACCGGTAAGCATGACAACATGCTTTGTTATAGTAAGCAGCTTGTGACTCGATAGGATTTGGATTCAAACTCAGTGCTGTCTCAAACTGAACAAGAGCATCTTTGACCTGAAAGTATCCAACATTATGTATCAGCTGAATCAGTTGAAAACAAAATGTATTGTCTAAACTTACGTTCTTCCTCAACATAAAATCAGTCATCACATAAGACTGTTTCGCTGGCCAAAGTATCCACATTTTGTAACTAGTACAAACGAATTGCTAACTTTGTTTCAAAGTTTTACACACAAAGTCTCCATTAAGATCAAGAACCTAGTAACTATCAGAAAAAAACTCATCGCATCTGTTTTTACAAGCTTGTGTTCCATAACATCAACTGACGAGTGGCAAAAGTAACTAACTTCCATCAAATTAAGGTTTACCCATTTCACAGAATCATACAAACGTCGAAATAGGAAACGAGGAACAACCAAAAAGGTCAAGACATAAAAAAAACAAAAGCCACTGAAACAAATTCACCTACGAACACACCATTCGAATCTAGAACTTACCCGTCCTCTCTTAAAAAGATCTAGACCAGTATTGACGCACGACTCAGCCGTGAGATCATCCGTCGGAGAATTCGGAGATGGAGGCGAAGACGACGGAGACGGAGAAGAAGAGGAAGCGAAAACAAGGAGATGGGAATCCCAATTCCGGCGAGAATAAAAAAGGGTAGCGTCTCCTGGTGGTCGCCATGCCCGTCGTTTCTTCACTATCGAGTAAGGGTTCGAGACGCGGCGTAGGAAATGGCGGTTTAGCGACGGAGCTGTAGCCACAGCCATTCAATTTTTTTCTGCGCTTCCAAAACAAAAAAAAAAAAACCAAACTTTTATCTTAAAATCGTTTCCTTTTTTTCTCTGTTTTATTTCGGAAAATAATATTCACTTCCAACTTCTTCGAATATTATCCATGAACTTTTTTTGTTGCCATTTACGCCCCCATTAAAAAAAACATTGTTGACTTTGAAACTTACATTGTCCCACAAGGTTTGGAAGCGATTAGGAAAACAAAGAATATTAGTGATTGATAAGTAGCAGAACTAATTTAGAGTTAGTGTTAAGATAGTGATTGATGAGTAGAAGAACTAATTTGGAGTAAGTGTAGTAATATTCTAATAAAATGAGTCTTTGTATAATATGAAACTTAAACTCTAATTAATTTGAAATTCAGTCTTTCAACAGATTAAGAAGCTTTCAAATTCAACAGTAAATTTCTTCCATACAATGACAAAATTGAAGTCTCAAGTCAACTTTCAAGAATTAGAAGAATAAAGTCAACTTTCAAGAATGAGATCAACACTAATTAGTAGCTTAACTTTAAGATACCAATTTTTTTTTTTATATATCAAGACTCTTTATTGAAGATTACATTCCAACCAATCACTCAGAAACAAAAAAAGAAAAAAAGAAACAGAGTACATAAAAAGAAAAACAGAGGAAACACACACACACAAAAAACAGAGTTTATGAGAATTGGGCAATGAAGTCATCGCCACTTTTATTGCTTATGAGAATTGGGGCAATGAGGTCATCGCCACTTTTATTCAATCTTGTGATTGACAGTTTGATTCACTTAAAGAACCTTCTGAGCAGAAGGCCTAGAAGTGATGTCAGCAACCCAAGCACTGACATGTGGACGCTCGTCGAAGAGTTTCTTGGTTGGAGTACCAAGTAAGTACTGAATCACAGGGATGGTGTGAAGATCAACCAAAGTGAAGTTATCAGAAGCCAAATACTTAGACTCACCAAGCCTGTGTTCGTAAACATCGAGGACTTTGGCTAACTTAACCTCTTCTTCTTCAACAACTGTTTGGTCAGTGGTCAAACCATAGAAAGACTTGAAGACTTGCTCCCAAGCAAGCTTTGAAGCAACTGGGTCAAACTCATGCGATTCAATTTCTATGCCCATGGCTATAACCGCAATGTCCTTGGAGCCAAAGGAGACAAGTTGGTTTCCTTGGTCTGGGTAATTATAAGCCAAGTATTGAGTAATTGCTCTTGATTCTGTCAACAAAACAAATATGTTTGTTGAGTGTTTCTGCTTTTCTTAAATTGCAATGGCCTAAAACAGAATGTGAGAGATTTAACCAAGATTGGACATCTGAACCGAATAAATCGAACCAACAATCAGTTTTAAACGAATATGAATTTAGTCTCATTGAACCGAAACTAACCAAATAAACCAAAATTTTGTAACATGACATATATATATACTATATCATATATATGTACAAGATAAACTTGATAACATTTAATCGATAGATTTGACACTTGTCACAATTATGTTAAGGTCTAACTTTTGAGAAACCAAACATTATAAGCTAAGATATGTTTACCGAAAAGCTTGGTGTCTCCGTCTTCAAAGGCTGGAATTTTACCAAAAGGCTGCAAAACAATATTCAAGATGTTCAGTATCTGAATGGAACAGTCTTTTGTCTAGACAATATCATATGTACTCACGTTGCGATAGATGAAAGGCTCTTTCTTGTGTTCACCATCTTTGAGCTCGATATGAACTAGCTCAAAGTCGAGATTTTTCTCGTGTAGGGCGATGAGAACTCTTCTCGTGGCTATGGAAGCAGGGTGACCGAAAACTTTGATTCCTGTCATTATTTGATGCTGTTTTTTTGTGTCTTTACAGTAATGTGGAGATATATTAAAGTAAAGAGATCTTTGTGGTTGATGAAAAGATATACACTAATGGGGAAGTGTATTTATACAACTAAAATTGTACTTATAAAATAGAGCTCGGCGCCTCCAATCTTGAATACTCTTTACTAGAGGACTGTTTCAAAGTCAGGCTGAGTAATGTATGATTCATCGTTTCTATTGGTTTAAGACTTTGACAGAACGATAGTTTAAATTATTAAACAATATAATCCGAGAAAATATCAACCATTGCGTGATAAAGACCAAAATAATAGTCTTTTATCTACTAGTCCAAGTTTGACCGACGTTGTTGGGTTCATTCGGATCGTTGGATGTTCAAATTGGATCATTGAGTCAAGGAGATCAGCCAGTGTGCTATACTTTTAAACCGTTCTTCGTATATCTAGAATCTTCTCTAGCTTCACGTTGGTTTCATGCACAACCGTATAGTCCGTTTTTTTAGACCGTACATAGGCTTGATGGATTGCTCCCAGGTCAGTATTGATGCGAGTGGATTGAACTCGGAAGGGTTGATATCAGATCAATTAGTTGCAAGTGTATGAAAACTGAGACTTGAGCAAATGGCTGCATCAATACTTCAATATACACATTGGTAAGCTAAAAACCTAAAATGTAACAACTTGAGATACAAGTAACTAATTGTTATGTAAAAATTAGCCCTCGTTATGACTTGTTTACTAGGTCGATGATTCATCGCTGAATTAATATATAAATTGTTAGAAATACGTGGATTTCAATAAAGAGTTTAGAGATTAGAAGACGGTCGTTTAGACAGAAGAGACCAGGGTAAATGGAAACCCTAGTTAAGACCTAAATTTGTGAAACACTAGTAATCTAACTAAAGGTGAAAGGTACATTGAGAGAGAAATAGAGAGAACGTTAAACGTGGCTTCTTCTGGTCAGCGGCTTTCCACTCGACGGTGATGGGATCGTAAGAGAGACCTTTCTCGTGGAGAGCGGCGAGGATACGCCTTGTGTTGGTGAAGACAACGGAGACCGGAGAAACAGATGAAGCGAACAAGGAGATGGGAATCTCTAACTTTTACGCTTCCAAAAAAAACCCTAACTTTTATCTCTGAAACGTTTCCTTTTTTTGTGTGTTCCTCTGTTTTATTTGGGAAAACAATATTCAACTGTTCAACTCCAACCTCTTTGAATATTATCTAGGAACTTTTGTTGGTGCCAATTACGCCCAAAAAGTTAATTAACATTGTGGACTTCGAAGCTTGCCATCATCACATTAGGAAAACGAAGAAGATTAGTGATTGATGAGTAGCAGAACTAAGTTGGAGTTGGAGTTGGTGTTGTATAATTATAATAACTAAATGTGTTTTGTCTGAATATGAAGCTTAAAATACTACTGTACTAAAAGTTTGCAAATTTAAGACCTTCAACAAATTAAGAAGCTTTTAAAGCCAACGGTCAATTCCTTCCTTACAATGCAAAAAAGGAAGTCTCAAGTCAACTTTCAAGAATTGGAACTTGGAAGAATAAAAGTCAATATTCAAGAATTAGATCACCACTACATAGTAGATAAACTTTAAGATAACAAAGATAGTTTTATTCATCAAGACTCTTTATTGAAGATTACATTCAAACCAACCACTCAATAGCAGAAAAACAGAGTACAACACAAAAAGAAAAACAGAGTTTATGAGAATTGAGGCAATGAGGTCATCGCCAGTTTTATTCAATCTTGTGATTAACAGTTTGATTCACTTAAAGAACCTTCTGAGCAGAAGGCCTAGAAGTGATGTCAGCAACCCAAGCACTGACATGTGGACGCTCGTCGAAGAGTTTCTTGGTTGGAGTACCAAGTAAGTACTGAATCACAGGGATGGTGTGAAGATCAACCAAAGTGAAGTTATCAGCAGCCAAATACTTGGACTCACCAAGCCTATGTTCGTAAACATCGAGGACTTTAGCTAACTTAGCCTCTTCTTCTTCAACAACAGTTTTGTCTGTGGTCATACCATACAACGGCTTAAGGGCTTGCTCCCAAACAAGCTTTGAACCAACTGGGTCAAACTCATGCGATTCAATTTCCATGCCCATGGCTAAGATCGCCATGTTTTTGCCAGGTAACAGAAGGTCGTTTCCTTTGTCTGCGTAATTATGAGCTATGTATTGAGTAATTGCTCTTGATTCTGCCCAAGAAAAAAGAAAAAAAATGTAAACATAATTTGAGAGATCTATAAAAGATTGAACATGCGAACCAAACCGAAATTAACAATGATTTCAACTTGAATAACCATAAGCTCAGAAAAGAAAACACGGACCGAACCGAACAAAACTCCTAAGTCCTAATAGATTAGGCCTAAAGTTAAGTGTTTTGTTGTTTACCGAAAAGCTTGAAGTCTCCATCTTCAAAGGCTGGAACTTTACCAAAAGGCTGCAAAACGATAATCAAGATTTTTCAGACCAAGACTCAGTACAGTATCTAAACGAAACAATCTTTTGTCATGACAATATCATATGTACTCACGTTGCGGAAGATGAAAGGCTCTTTCTTGTGTTCACCATCTTTGAGCTCGATATGAACGAATTCAAAGTCGAGATCTTTCTCGTGAAGGGCGATGAGAACTCTTCTCGTGGCTGTGGAAGCAGGGTGACCGAAAACTTTGATTCCTGCCATTAGTGAATGCTGTTTTTTTGTGTTCTTAATAGTATTGTGGAGATCTTTGTGGTTGATGAAAAGAAATACACAAATGGGGAAGTGTATTTATACAACTAAAACAGAGTACTTAGTGAATAAACAAAAAGCAAAAGAAAAATCTCGGCGCCACCAAGCTTGAATACTCTTAATTTGTTAGAGGATTATTCCAAAGTCAAGCTGAGTATTGTATGATTCGCCGTTTCTATTGGTTCAAGACTTTAATTACTTTATATAGTAAAATATAGTTTAATTAGCATGACGTTAATATAAATTATATAACAATATAATTTGAGAAAAAATCAACCACCGCGTGATAACGACACACATGAATAGTCTTTTATCTACTAGTCAAAGTTTGACAGATATGGTTGTGTTCACGTGGATCGGTGGATGTTCAGATTAGATAGTTAACTCGAGGATTTGTCGTCGATTCCTTTCTTACGATATATTTCATAGTTGATTCGATAAAATAAAAATCTTTAATTTATTTAATATTTAATATAATATTAATCTTGTATATAGCGTAGGACATCATTTAGTAAATTATATATTTTTTGTAAAGAAACGTTCGAAGGAACAAAATAAATTTTACGTTTTTCACATCCACAAAAATGCTCTTTATATTGAAAGTATACTAATATTCTTTGGAACTTGCGATCATTACGACAAAATAGAGTGATTCCAGTACAATCGATTTCTATTATATATTATATGGACCAAAAGGGAGATGACCATTCAAACACAATCATGAATAAAAATTTATTCACTGAAATTTGCAAAAGTTTGATTTCGATAAAGTTTTACCCTTTATTCATAACATATAACTTAGAGAAAACAAACGAACATCTTATAAGATCACAACCGAAGAGACAGCACAAGCTTACAAAGATCACATCTCATTAATTCTTCTTTTTATCTTACTAAGACCTCACATCAAATGCCCTCTTCCAATCCTGTCTAGATGTGATCTTAGCCACCCACCGGTGCACGTTTGGCCGGTTTTCAAACAATCTCTTTGTAGGTGTATCCATAAGGTATTGTATATTAGGGAGGTGATAAAGATCAGCCATTGTGAAGCTGTTACTAGCCAAGAAGTTAGATATTTGGAGTCGTTCCTCGTATATATTTAGAACCTTCTCTAGCTTTGCCTCGGTTTCATTCACAACCTTATAGTCCGTCTTTAGACCATACATAGGCTTGATAGATTGCTCCCATGTCAGTATCGATGTGAGTGGATCGCACTCTAAAGATTCGATATTCATCCACATTTGTTGTGTTCCCATTGTTTTGTGGTTTTTGTAGTTCAGAAGTTGTGTTCCGCTTGATCGATGTATAGTCGCGATGTATTCAGATATAGCTCGAGATTCTAAGGAAGACAAAAAAAGGTTTATCATCAAATCATTCAATTGTAAGTGTAGTTTATTAAAACTCACCAGTCAACTTAAGATCCCCGTCTATCATAACTGGGACTTGACCAAATGGCTGCAACAATAATACAATAAAACACATTAGCTATGATGTAACTAACTTAAGACACAAGTTACTAGTCTTTTGAGTAAATATGTCGATGATTTATCGCTAAGTTAATCTATAAACTTGTTCAAAATACGTAGATGAACAAAGAGTTTTGAGATATTAATTAGAAGACGATCGTTTAAAGAGAAGAGATCAATTAAATGGAAACCCTAGTTAAGACCTAAACATTGAAGCATAAGTAATCTTAACTAGAGGTGAAAAAAAAAATACATTGAGAGAGAGAAAACTTGGCTTCTTCTGGTCACCGGCTTTCAAGTCGACGTAGACGAATTGATAAGAGACACGTTTCTCAATGAGAACGGCGAGGACACGCCTTGTGTTGGGGGAGTCAGGGTACCCATAAATCTTAATCCCTGCAATTTTACATTCTCATCATGAATTACGAAGGAGTAACAAATTAACCCATAAAACCATCAATGATACTATATATATATATATATATATATATATATATATATATTATCCAATTGATAAGAATCTTTATTTATTCTGCTATAAATCAAGATTCTATCGGTGTTTAGTATGATTACCAGCTATTTCTTGACATTGGAGTGATTGAAAAGAAATGGCCAACGTAACCACGAGAGTAAACGAAACCAAGATGATGGAGGAACCCATTTTTTTACTCTCTATACAAAATATGTTTTTAGATTGTGGAGGAAATTGTTTTTATATATATTTTTTTCTTGAGATATACATCTGGTGTATATTCCTTATTCATAGAGCTTCAAAATATGTATTTATAATTAAATAAATTATTTATTACCATATCCATTTACTTTATGTCCTTCTTAAATATGCTAATTAGGTACATTTTGACATGAAATTGTAGATTTCTTTCCTTTACTGTTTTTTCTTCTTCTTATCATATATGGACTTGTTGTATGTTTATCCTTTTGTTTGTGTATATAAATTTTTTTTCCTATTTAAAGGGTTTCCAGTCTGGTTGTGCAGTGTACTAGCAATTTTCTTAATTTTCATTTTAAGAAATATTTAGTATACTAAGAATACCCAAATAATCGTTGAAACTGGATTTTTTTCTGTGTTTCATTTTTTCTTTATTATTAAAAATACTTTGAAATATAAAAAAAAAACAAATTCAATATGTTCAGTACAACATCTGAGAGGCTATGTCAGAATTTACATCCTCCAATAAGCTAAGATTGGTAGTTTTGGAGTAATGCAAATTGCATGCACTTTAACAGCAAGAATGCATGAATGTACAGTATAATGCTTTATAAAATTCAAAATCGTAAACACGTATAAAATTCAAAATCTATTTGGTTTTTAGGTGCTATATATTCTCTCCAATTAGTTTAAATGATGAGTTTTTGTTCTTTATTTATATACTACATCAAACATTTATAAACCAAACACAAAACATCTTATAAGAGATTCACCACGCGACAAACAACTCAGGATTAGAAACTTAGAAAGAAAGACCCAAACTCAACACACAAACACACTCAGCACACAAAGTTTACTTCTGCATTCATGCATTTACTTCCTTTGCTTATTTAACCAAGATTTCTCTTGATCACAAGCCATCTTCCAAGCCTCTCTACTCGTAATCTCATCCACCCACTTATGCACTTTAGGACGATTTTCGAACAATCTCTTCGTTGGAGTTCCCAAAAGGTACTGTATATTTGGTAAGTGATGAAGATCAACCAAAGTAAAGCTATTACAAGCCAAGAATCTAGATTCTTCGAGTCGTTTCTCGTAGACATTTAGAACCTTCTCTAGATTAGCCTCGTTCTCTTTGACAACCGTATGGTCAGTCTCTAGACCGTAGAGAGGCTTAATGACTTGTTCCCAAGTGAGTTTGGATGCGGGTGGATCAAACTGATGAGTTTCAATTTCCATCCACATTGTCAGTATTGCCATTGTCTCGTGGCTTTGAAGATTCAAAAGCTGCGTGCCTCTTGGGCTATGAACATATGCGATGTATTGTGTGATGGCTCGAGACTCTACAAGGAAAAACTCGAAATTGATATGAGTCAGAAAAATCAATTAACTAGAAACAAATCTTCATCAGGTTGTTGTTAATAAGTGTGTATGTAAGATTAACTCACCGGACAGCTTAACGTTTCCATCTTCAAAAACGGGGACTTGACCAAATGGCTGCATCATAACACTTTGTTAAAACTTGAAGTTCTTGTGTTAAAAGTAACTAAACCCTAGGTGAGAATAAAAACCTTGCTATATAAAACAAATTCATGTCTGTGTTGATCATTCAGTTCATAAACCCGATGAAACATATATATGAATCAACAAAATTAGGCTTAAAAACTTCAGAATAAGATATATACTATATAGTGTAGCATAAACCTAATGAGTTGGCACTGAAGAAAGCTTAACCTAGATCTTACATGCGTTGAGTGACAAGTAATCTATCTACAGTTCTGCGATATAATTACTTACGTTGAGAGAGAGGAAAGGTTCCCTTTTGTGCTCACCGGTTTGCAAATTGACGGTAATGGGATCATAAGAGAGTCCTTTCTCATGGAGAACAGCGAGGACACGCCTTGTGTTGGTAGAGAAAGGATCGCCATGAACCTTGTAACCTGCAACTTTAATTTTCCATTTTCTTTTAGTGTAAAGAAGAAAAATCATGAAAACGAAATTCAGAAAAAAAAAAGAAAAATTCAGAAAACTGTGAAATCACTGAAATCAAAATCTTTCTTAATTTTTCGTAAACCTATATATTAATCTTACCGAGGTTTTTAACTTGTGCCTCGCGCTTCCAGTTAAAATTTGGCAATAACTTGAACACCATCTTTAAGCAGTCCATATATTATATATAGACTTGTTTCTTCATCTATAGCTCCTCGACAAACCAGATTATATATACTAAGTAATATGCCTTTTCTTTTGCAATACAAAAGCGAGGAACATTTTGCTTTTTCTTGAGATACACGTAAAGAGTCCACTTTTCTTGTGTATCAGGAGATAAATTGTTCCAATGGTACAATACAATATAAAACTAGGGATCTACCATTTTTTATTTTTATTTTATTAAAATTGTCCTTTTAAATTATCAATAGAGTTTTTGAAGTAAACAACAATTTCATATTCATTTTAGTAGTGGAAAAATAATAATCATAGAGTGTTGATTGGGAACAAGATTTTTTTTTATTGATAAGGGTATAACAAAGACTTCTAAAACGACAATTTGTAACGGAGAGAATATCATTTTTAAGTCGTTAGGTTCTTTAATTATCATTTTTGTTTAATTATTTAAGTGCTAATAATTAAGAAAAAGACGAATACTTAACCTTTTTAGCTTCGTGAGGTTACCACATACTATGAGCATGCTTTATTTTGAGATTTACCAAAGCATAAGACAGGAATCAAACCAACAAAGAGTTTATGTACAACTAAAACGTGTTGAACAATTGGTAAAAACTAACTTACGCCTTTAATCAGTAGCAAAACCACAAAAGAAAACATGATAAAACATTTTTAAAATCTGCTTAAAAAATCGCACAATACTGGTATTCTGCAGTTTTTTTAAGAATCACATAATTTTGGAAAATCATTATTTCTGTTTTGAAGTTCTAATATTTTGATCATATAAAACGATTCCAAGATTTTGCCATTTTTCTTTTTTTCCAATATTCTGCTATTTCTCAATGTTATTAATCAGAGCTTTAATTATCATTTTTATATGCTGTGATAAAAACATTTGCAAGCTTTTCACATATTGGCATTTGTGTGGGTTACATTACAAACTTGAGAAATGCGAAGACAATATAATCACATCATTGGTTTTCTTCACTTCCATTTCCTTCCTGTTGAAATTGAAAAGCTAACATCACAAAAGAGCTTAGTGATATATTGACATGGGATAAGAGTCTAAAGAGTGGAATCAGAAACTGACCATGGCGCATATAGTCGGATAAAGTTCCCTATTTCGATATCAACATCCGCACAAACTTTAGGACTAAAGAGAATTGTTGTTTCTGTCTCGTTGGCCGCAAGAGCTTGTGTGTTCTTGAGCAATAGGGAGTCCTACAATCGAACGTACGTGACTCAATCAGTGCTTATAATCTGATTGATAGATCTTCAAAGGGTCTAATTAAAGGAGCAGTTTTATTTGATGTGTCAAAGAGATGGAGGTAGAAACCCCAGAAAGGTCAATGACAGAGCATTTGCAGACGACAAGCTTTCCCTCCAAGTGTCTTGACATAATTTTTACATCAACATAGCTCGACGCATCTGAGTAGGGAAACGGGAAATGACATATACATAAGTATGAACTAGATTTTGTTTATATGGGAGTTACAAAGCAAGGCTACCTGGTTGTCCAATTCCGCCCTGCAATTTCTTCGTGATTTCCATTTCCGTCTCTTTTTCTTGTTTCATGATCTGTTGTAGCTTGCCATAGAGGCTAGAGCCACTACAAATTGATGCGATAGAAAACGGGTTTTGATGTTAAGGCATATGTGTGGTTTTAAGCGTTGCGCCTAAAAGGAGTTGAGAGTTTGATTACCCAGATAATTTAGGTGAACCGAACAAAAGACCTTCCTTACTCAAAGAGGAAGCTTTTATTGCTTCATCAAACCGGTCTCCAACAAATTGTTTCTTCTGATTGGAAATGATTGGCACTGAGCTTTGATAACTAGGCTATGTAACAAACAAATATTCTTTGGATATAATTGTAGATTGAGGAGAAGGAGATTACGGAAATCACAAGAAAGGAAGAGATCGAAACCTCATCATCGCTTGATGATCCACTATCCATAGGTCCAGGAAGTTCATCATCAGTATCACTATCATGGAAGTTAGATGAACTTCCCTTATGAGCAAATTTCCGACTTTTACCGTCATGTCTGCTGTCCTGGAGCAGAAAGGAGGCCAACGAATGAAACAGAGAACTAAGCAGAGTAGCAAATCAACTGCTAATCCACTGAATACGCAAAATTACCAGTTCAGAGCTTCTTTTTATCAGTCTAATCCTGTCTGGAGGAATGTCTAAAAGCTTGGGTATAGCACCCTCAGTGCACCCGTGCAGAACCTCTCTTGACTCAGCAACAGAAATACCTTGTCTGTTTTCTGATCTCTCATCGAAATCGTTGGTGCATTCAGCAATTGGATCCTCTTCTATGACCTGATCGGAAGCAGGCTCAAAGTTTTCAGCCATGTCACTTATCTTGGATGACGTTTCTCCATGAGTATGTGAGCGAAATGAAAATTTTAGCCTCGCATGATCTTTGACAACTGCGAAGACATAAGAAACCCAACTCAGAAATTTCAGAAGTTTATGCAACATGTGATCTGTTTCTTTGAGTTTTCATTTTGGATGAAACAGTACCTTTACTACCTCTTTTGGCTCTGAAGCCAGATAGATGGGATGATGAGACTGAAGCAATACCATTTAAATAGATTAGTGACTTCGTTTCTTTACTTATAGTAGACCACGTTGCCACTTGTTCGTCATGTTGAATCTGAAGGAACTAATAATCATCATTACAAAAAATAGAAGTACAACATATCAATAAGAGAAATACTGTCATCAATTCCACAAAATAATATACAGAACTTTTCAAGATGCACGGGTGAAATGGACTACAGATTCGGATGTCATGAAAAGAACCAAAAGAAGTCGGAGGTTTGATGGTAACCTCATCATCTGACCCAGTTTCCTGAGCAGATACATATGTTAATCCGGCTCTTCTGGAAGAAGCAAGATAACTCTCCTCAGGGGAATCAGGAACTTCAACGTCATCATCAAGAGAGGACGGTATCTTCTGTATCTAAGAATAAAAAATCTCCCATCACCATTTAAATCCATTTTCCTCGGAACAAGATGCTGCAAAAAGGAAATTTAAAACGAAAAGCAAAGACTCACAGTTGCTTCCAGAGATAGAACGTCGGTTTCCTTAGCATAATTTAATTCACCACATTCTGGAAACAACACAGAAGCTCTTCGTGAAAACACTTCCTTAATGTAATGTAGTCTATAAATGCTGACCACAAACTTGATATATTATATACCTATGAGTTTTTCGAGCTTTGTATGAAGTAGTAATCCCCCCTAAAATATTGAAGCCAGCTATGGTTAAACTACAATAAAATTCCCTAGAGCTCCTCAAAACTACTCAAACCACAACAATCAATTGGGATATTTCACCAAAATCAAAATTCTCCGATAAGACCAGAACAGTGTGCTTCATAGGAAAATGAATAATGGATACAACCTAAGAGACTCATTTTGGAGAAATCCAGATTCTGATGAAGATAAATTCTCCTCATCCAGTAATCAAAGACATAACACTTGATGAAGATCACTTGATTGATAGAGGCTAAACATTACCTCTTCCTTCGTATTCTCACTTGGCCACATATCATTTTCTTCCAAACTAACATCGATGTGCTCTTCCTCTTCCTCTAAAAGACCAAACAACAGCTTGAGAAATCGTCAAACAATGAAATATATAAAAACTAAGATCCTAAAGCGAAATTTCAGATGACAAAGCACAGTCCTCACCAGATATGCTCTGATCCGAATCTGGATTCCCCTGAAAATCCAACAAGAAATAGTAGAACGGAAAATCAAATGAATGTCCTGGAAGAAGAAATCGCAAAAGTAAAGAATTCACAGGGGTACAGGACAGTCACCGGTAAGTTACTTCGCCGCCACATTCGCCGTCAGCGTGATCTCGCCGGTGTTCTTCTCTGAACCGCCGTAGCAGAGAGTATACTTAGATATGGGCCCTTGACCGAGCTCAGTTTGTTTTATCGGATTTTTAATGGGCTTTTATGGGCCCAATACATCCCATTATTTTAGAATTTGTTATTGATCCCCCACATTTTGTTTAATAGTGAGATTTAATACATGTTTTTTTGGAAGCAAAGATATGCTAACTTTTTAATTGGTTGACCAATAAAAATACAACTTTTTAAATAAAAAATATACAAATTGGAAATCGTAATTTGGAAATACATTAAAAACATTATTTATTTAATATTTAAATGCCCTGCATCGTACCACTTACCAAAGTGCTAGTGCTATTATAGAAAAAAATATTATTATTAAAGACCCACCAAAGCTTACATGACACGCTCGAAAGAAGATCTGCTGCACCTCTACTTTATGTCACAAAATATTACAATCTTGAAGATCGAACGGTCCTAAATTGATATTATAGGAAGTGTACCGTAGTCATTGATGCAGCTGATTACTACCAAATTTTAGCTCGAAACGCTAAAAGACTCGAGCGCGCAAATTTTGAATTAAATTATTTATTTCGATTAAATTTCTTTACTTCCATCAGCCATCGTCATGTTCGAGAAGAAAGGAAGAACACTGTTGACGAAGAGTAAAACCCTAGGGACGATCAAAACTAGAAGAACGAAGAAGATTCGGAAGATGGAAGGGACATTGGATCGACACTCTCTGCTTCAGTTCGGTCAATTGTCGAAGCTTTCTTTTGAAAATCGTCCGTCGTCGAATGTTCCGTCATCGGCGGACTCGTCGGAGCTTTCTTTTGAAAATCGTCCGTCGTCGAATGTTCCGTCATCGGCGGACTCGTCGGAGCTTCGAGATCAGTTGGGTTCCGTTGATGCTGATTCCAATTGCGGAGAGAAGGACTTTATTCTCAGCCAAGACTTCTTCTGGTAATTTTTTAGGCATTTCTTAGGTGTGTATATCTATGTTGAGATCTATCGTTATCTTCTGGGTAGCAGCACTTTGGGGCTTAGTTAGTATTACGATTACAAGATCTGTCAAAATCTATCTATTTGATTCGGTAAAATCTAGCTTGTCTGAGAAATCTCAGACAAAGCTAAACTTCTATAGATTTATGTTTAGGTACTGAGTTGTTGATGATTTAATGGTATAGTTTGGAAGATGATACTTGTGATTCGTGAAATTTCTCAGCTACTAATAATTCATTTTCCGATTTATTTTGTAGCACACCTGACTATATAACCCCGGACAATCAGAACTTGATGAGCGGTTTAGACATCAGCAAGGTGAACTGAGAGAAAGCTGTTGACTTTTTCCATGATTTTTATTTCCTCAATATCTCAACTTTTATGTTTCTCTCTATCTTTGTTTTTTGTAGGATCATTCTCCTTGTCCTAGGTCTCCGGTTAAACTGAATACAGTTAAAAGCAAAAGATGTCGCCAGGGTAAGCTTTTATTTTACTGTTTGTCCCAAAGATTGTTTCATCTGGAATGAGTAGTCATTATCGTTTCACAGAGTTTGAAGTGGATCCTTTCTTGTTGTCGACATGGTGCCTTGATTGGGATTTATGTTTAGGATGAATAAAAATAAGATTTTCATGTTCGAACGAAGATATAGGTTACAGAGAAACTTGCTGGAGTGTTTTGTGGTACAATTCTTATTATAGTTATGTTTGATCTCCTGTTTTAACTACTATCCAACATTCAAGTCTTTATTGCTTTGAGATTCGTAGAATTATTTAGTGATTTGATGTTTTTGTGAGGTGTTCTTTTCCTAAGTTTTTCTATAACTCGGATATAATAAATTTCTGTGTTTAATGCAGAAAGTTTCACACTGAATCCTTCAAATTCTACCTGGTCTTCTAAAAATAGAGTAGATGAACTAGAGAATGATGATATTGTCACAGATGAGGTCATGATGGATAAACTCCAAGCTAATCGAACAGAGAGGACTGGATATGTTTCACAAACTGCAGTTGCTCTGCGGTGTCGGGCTATGCCACCCCCTTGCCTCAAGAATCCGTATGTGATGAATCAGTCTGAGACTGCTACTGATCCTTTCGGGTATCAGAGATCAAAATGTGCAAGTAAGTTTGTTGTCCCTAAAATTCTTACTCAAGAATTTCCTGAAAGGCTTCTTCAGTAAAATGTATTAGATATACTGTTGTTATGCAGGTTTTCTCCCTGCAAATATAAGTGGGGATGGCTTGTCAAGATATCTCACGGACTTTCATGAAATCCAGGTAAGCTAAAGGTGGTCTTTTAACTTGGAATTATGATGATGACGGAATTATGTTGCTTTATTTACGTTATTTGGTTTGTTTCTCCAGCAAATTGGTGCTGGACATTTCAGTCGTGTATTTAAGGTGTTGAATAGAATCGATGGTTGCCTATATGCTGTGAAACACAGCACAAGGAAGTTGCATCTAGATTCAGAGAGGTACAATTTTCTGTAGTTTTCTTAGTAAGAGAAAGATACATATCTGCTGAAACAATAGTTCATCTTGTTTAGACCATTTTGTTCAAGTAATCATTACCGAGTTTTTGCAGACGTAAAGCTATGATGGAAGTTCAAGCTCTTGCTGCTCTGGGTCAGTACAGTCTCTCGTTTCGTCTTTTTGTCTGAATCTATTATGTTAATTCCCTGTTTGCAATCTAAGATCAGTGTAGCCTTAAACCGTTTCTATCTTATTTCGTTTGTAGGGTTTCATGAAAATGTAGTAGGATACTACAGCTCGTGGTTTGAAAATGAGCAATTATATATTCAACTAGAACTCTGCGATCACAGCTTGTCCAAGAAATCTTCTCTTAAGGTCTCAGAAAGAGAAATCTTGGTGATTATGCATCAGGTAAACACTTACTTAACTTTCATGTAAAAGCAAGTATAGAGAATCTTAATTCCTGAGAATTCTTATCTACATTTCATTGTACTATGTCTCTTACAGATAGCTAAGGCATTGCAGTTTGTTCATGAGAAAGGAATAGCTCATTTAGATGTAAAACCAGACAACATATACATCAAGAACGGTGTTTGCAAGCTTGGTGACTTGGGTTGTGCCACGCGATTGGACAAAAGCTTACCTGTAGACGAAGGAGATGCACGCTACATGCCTCAAGAAATACTAAACGAAGACTATGAGCACCTCGATAAGGTTGATATCTTCTCTTTAGGTGTCACGGTATACGAGCTGATTAGAGGATCTCCTCTTACAGAATCAAGAAACCAATCCCTTAATATCAAAGAGGGCAAACTTCCTCTCCTTCCTGGCCATTCATTACAATTACAGCAACTGCTTAAGGTACGTTAGTTGCTTTCTTACTTCTGTCTTTTCATGGCGGTCCCGAGCATTGGAACATAGCAGTTAAAACGGAATTTCTAACATGTTTTTGAAACAGACAATGATGGATCGTGATCCTATGCGTCGCCCTTCTGCTAGAGAATTGCTGGACCATCCTATGTTCGATAGGATTCGAGGTTGATTCATAGACTCTCAGATGTCGAGAACTAAGTTTTGTAAATTATGGTACCAATGATTAGAGGGTATTGGTCCATGGCCATGCACCAGTTTTTTGTTTTGGAAAACTATTGGCGTAAAAAGGTACCATAATCTAGGCTTCGGTACAAAAGATCCGGCTAACCAAAAAGACTGAATTGAAAATGTTGCTGGTTTTGTTGTAATTTTATGGAATTGTAAATTTCATGTTTCATTTTTCGTTATTGATCTCAAATGCTATTTGATTTTTATGAGTTGAAATCTAAATGGAGTAATCATAGGTCACATAATGGTGGAATGATAAAAATAAATAAAACGTTGAAATCATAATGATTAGTTTTAAAACATCTTCTTCTAGTTGTTGATCAAAAGTCCAATGATTTTACACTAGTTTCATTTTTATTTTTTCTTGGTCGTCAGTTACGGCCTTACGGGTTCAATTTCTTGGAAATGCAATGTCTGTAAAACTCTCCTTCATAGCCTCGTTTGATAGGGGGATAAAATTGTCCACGATTTTATTAAGAAGGTTTAGTTGATTTTATCCTACAAAAGATATTAGCTTTTGCTTCTCTAATTCCCAAAATAGTTAAAATTTATCATTATTTTCTTTTCCTCAAATTCCATAATTTCATAATCTTATAGTATTGAAAATTATAATAATAAACAATAGAATCATTTAAAACTTTTAAAATATCCTTTTTATCATTATCACAAAACTCAACACAAACTAAACCTGATATATAATTCCAAATCAATAAACTACAAAATAGTGAAATTTATCATTATTTACTTTTCCTAAAATCCCTTAAATTTCATAGTTTTATATTAATAATTAAAAATAGAATCATATAAAACTCTCGATATATCCTTCTTATCATAATCACAAGAAAATAATAAAACATATATCATTCCAAGTCAATAAACTACAAAGATGGAAACACATTTGTTAAGATACATATATTAACTTTCATATATAAAGATAATCATAGGTTTCCAGATTTCTATTTCCTTAAAAAAAAATGTTAAATGGTAAGTGTTTTTATTTTGTTGACTTTTTTCTACTTTTAACAGAAAAAAAAAAAAAAGTGTTTCTCATTGCTATATATTTTAAAAGGAAATCAAAATAAAATAATTTAACTTCACCGCCTTCGCAACGCTATATATATCTCTCCCGTTTCTCCTCTAAGCTTTTCTCTTCTCGATTCCGTAGCTCTTTCATTTCCGGTGAAATCGGATTCGATCCTGCTCGTAATCTTCTGGTACGTGACGAACTAGCTAGGGTTTACGAATCACACAATTACTCTTCGCCTATCTCGATTTCGTACTCGTCTTTAGTCTTTCGTTTGATGTCTTCTGTTTCTGTTACTGTTTCGCGTTTATGTACTCGATTTTGATTGAGTTAGGGTTAAGGTTACGTCGGCTTCTCTGTACTTTGTTTATCTTAATTGCTTTTAGAGATTGGTGTTTTGCGCTTTGTCAGATTCGTTGTTCTTTTGGTAGTCTAATTAGTTTTTAGTTTGCTGATAAGATTATCGATACTAACCTCTTAAGAACTAAAATATGTTGTAGTAATCATGATTTATCCTGTTTTAATTATTACATTATTGTAGAATCTTCTTAAAGGGAGCTTGCAATGAGTGATCTCATAATGAATCCCGTAATTGAGTTGGAAGAAGGATGGTCCTACATGGAGAGTGGTGTTACAAAGCTAAAAAGGATTCTGGAAGGGTTGCCTGAGCCATCATTCGAGGCGGAACAACATATCCTTCTGTACACGTATGTCTTTCTATAATGATGTTTGTTGTTTTACAACATTTCCGTGTGGATACTTAACCACAGTGCATTCTTATGTGATTCACAGGACTATCTACAATATGTGCGTCCAGAAACCTCCTAATGATTACACTTCGCAGATTCTTGATAAGTATTGTGAAGTAATTGAAGATTATAATAAGCAAACAGTGAGTATGAATACACCTATGTTTTCGTTTGTGCTTAATTCTTGGATGTGGTGCTCTACATTGAAATCAATGTGCGAAGACTGCATGTTCTTTTTGCTTTTTAACTTGATCAAACTGTTTGATATTTTTTTATGTGTGGATAGGTGTTGCCGGATATGAGGAAGAAGCATGATGAATATATGTTGAGAGAGCTTGTTAAGAGGTGGGGTAACCATAAACTTCTGGTTAAATGGTTAGCCCGCTTCTTCGACTATCTTGACCGTTATTATATTCCTCGGAGAAATCTTCCATCACTGAATGCTACTGGCTTGACATCCTTCCGGGACCAGGTTTGTCATGCTTTTCTGTAGCTCCTAATTTTGCATTGCCACAAAGTATTTTGTAACTGTCCATGCAATCATGTATCTTCAGGTATATCAAGAGGTGCAGTCCAAGGCCAAAGACGTTGTACTAGCACTTGTAAGTATAGTATCTGTAATGAAACTAATTGAGTAACTCTGGTTTAGTGATACTGGTTTTTATCTAACACAATTTGTATTGCCAGATTCATAAAGAACGTGAGGGCGAACAAATTGATAGAGCACTATTGAAAAACGTAATAGATGTTTATGTTGGAAATGGAATGGGAAAGATGCAAAATTATCAAGATGATTTTGAAAGCTTCATGCTTCAAGATACTGCATCTTACTATTCTAGCAAGGCGTCAAGGTGGATCCAGGAGGATTCTTGTCCTGATTACATGCTAAAGGCATGTCTCCGGATATCATTTTTGGGTCTGTGCTTTCATTCAAGTTCAGGGAATAATATATATATTAAACGTCAGTAATTTTATATTGCAGTCTGAAGAGTGTCTAAAAAAGGAGAAGGAGAGAGTCACTCACTACCTTCATTTAAGCACTGAGCCCAAACTAGTTGAGGTTGGTTATGATATATTTTGTACGCAGTTAGCTGAAATATATAATTATTTGGAATTATTCATATTGTGACGAGAAGGTTTTAACGTTTAACTTAGAGTTATGCTTATTTATGACAACATTTTCTGCTGGTTACAATTATATTATACACTGATATTTCTTTGCTTGTTTGTTTATTTTTGGATGCAGAAAGTACAAAATGAATTGGTGGTAGTTTTTGCGAAAAGGCTTATAGAAAATGAGCACTCTGGGTGCCCTGCATTACTAAGAGATGACAAGGTAGACAACTTTTGTGGGTTTCTTTGATTCTTAAACAATTCTCATCTAAAATTCTCTCTTTGACGGAGCATTGCGGTTTACTTTCAGATGGATGATCTCTCTAGGATGTATAGACTTTATCATCCAATCCCGCAAGCGTTAGAACCTGTTGCAAACTTCTTCAAGCAGGTTTTTATTTTATTTCTTTCATTTTGCATTACAAATAATCGATACTGGTACCACACTTTCTGTTTGTTTCCAAATCATTTTTCTAATTGCTAAGTATAGTTTTTAACTGAAAATGTGTATACAGCATGTTACTGCAGAGGGAAATGCCCTTATCAAACAAGCTGCCGACGCAGCTTCTAATCAGGTTTATTTCCTTTGCTCATTATAGCCTGAGAACTCTGTGGAGTCGAAAATTAGATTGTAGTCTACTCCCTTAGTGATTGCTGAGATTTTTTTTGTTCTCTAGGCTGCAAGTACTGCTGGCGTGCAGGTGCAGGACCAGGTAGTTATGCTAACCTGATAATATAGGAGAAAATCTTTTCAGTTTAATGATTCACTATTTTTATTTCATGGCTTCAGGTGCTTATCAGAAAAGTAATTGAGTTATATGATAAATACATGGTCTTTGTCAATGAGTGTTTTCAGAAACACAGCCTCTTCCATAAGGTCTGAGTATGTTCACATGTCTATCTTATTCCAAAATATTTTATTTAATGACCATAGTTTCTTTGAATGTATTGTAGGCATTGAAAGAGGCATTTGAAGTCTTCTGTAACAAAACAGTGGCTGGAGTGACCAGTGCAGAAATACTTGCAACGTATTGCGATAATATTCTCAAGAAGGGAGGAGGAACTGAGAAGCTTAATGATGAAGCTATTGAAGAAACGCTTGAGAAAGTAGTTTCTTTTTCCTTCATACTGCTAATGCGTTCAATGTCACTTATCCTTTTGATGCTGAATTTTTTATTATATATTACAGGTGGTTAAGTTGCTTGTTTATATAAGCGACAAAGATCTTTTCGCCGAGTTTTACAGGTACATATCACTTCCTCTAATATTTGTTTTTGAATTTTGTTCCTTACACCAATTATTTGTTGAGATGGCATTCAATAGTATTGGAATGGGATTAACGAGCTATATGCTTTTCTAAATATGGTTGTTTGCAGGAAGAAACAAGCCCGACGGCTCTTATTTGATCGCAGTGGTAGTGATGAACATGAAAGAAGTATACTTACAAAGTTTAAAGAACTACTCGGTGGACAGTTTACTTCTAAGATGGAGGGCATGGTCAGTTAGATGAGTTTAATTTCCTTAAAAAAAGGTAGTTTAGCAGTAACTAAGGTTACTAATGCTTTCTTTTGTACATTCAATTTGTTTCATACAGGTGACGGATATTACATTGGCAAAAGAAAACCAAAGCAACTTCGAGGACTATCTAACAACTAACATGACCACAAAGCTGGGGATTAATTTGACTGTCACTGTTCTTACTACTGGTTTTTGGCCAACTTACAAAACAGCTGACCTCAATCTACCCACTGAAATGGTAACTCTTTTATTTTCAGGTCTTGAAACGAAAAGGAAATATTTTCTCAGCTCTGACTTTCTTTTTGTTTCAGGTCAAGTGTGTTGGGGCTTTTAAGGACTTTTATGGAACAAAAACTAAACACAGGAGACTTTCGTGGATTCATTCTCTGGGAACTTGTCACATTTCTGGAAAATTTGATAAAAACCCAATCGAGTTAGTCGTTTCCACCTACCAGGTATCCATTTGTTTCTGGTTTGTTTTCTCGTGACTTAGTGATATGTTCTTTGTTTGTACATTGATTACTTAAATACATATATTATCTTTTTCTGTCAGGCTGCTGTGCTTCTGCTCTTTAACGACACAGAAAGATTAAGCTACACTGAGATTTTGGAGCAGCTTAACCTCAACCATGAAGATCTTGTCAGGCTGCTTCATTCACTGTCATGCGCAAAGTACAAGATTCTTATAAAGGAACCAATGTCAAGAACGATCTCTAAAACCGATACTTTTGAATTCAATTCTAAGTTCACTGATAAGATGCGGAGGATTAAGGTAATATATGATGAGCAGCATTGTGTTATTTTCATGTAGCCCGGATCGAAAAGACTAATTCTTAAACATGAATAACAGGTGCCTCTTCCTCCAATGGATGAGCGGAAGAAAGTTGTTGAAAGTGTTGATAAAGATAGACGCTGTGCAATGGATGCAGCTCTTGTTAGGATCATGAAAAGCAGAAAAGTGTTGGGGCATCAACAGTTAGTCTCTGAATGTGTTGAGCAACTTAGCAAAATGTTCAAGGTAAAAAAAAAACTCGATGGACACGGTAGTTACAACATAATAAAAGACACAGAATAAGGAAATTCACATATTGGTTATTTTGTTTTCTTTGCAGCCTGATATAAAGATGATAAAGAAACGGATTGAGGACCTTATCAACAGAGATTATTTGGAGAGGGATAGCGAAAATCCTAACAATTTCAAGTATGTGGCTTAGTCACAAAATAGTATAAAAAGGGTGTTAATTGTTTTCGATTTTCGATTTTGTAAATGACCTTACATTCTTTTGTTGGACCATTGGATGAATTGGTGATTATAAAAGAACAAATTGTCTTTACCTTCCTTTTTCAGAAATAGTGTGTCGCCATACATACTCTGGGTGATATGATGGAGCTTGATTATCTACTCTATTTAATGATATAAAATGTGGATAAATAATTTGAATGAAGGAAGCTCAAAATTTCCCCTCTTTTCAGAAAATAATTGCTACAAAGCTTTGATTGAGTAATTTTAGTTTCACGGTCCTTGGAACCTCTTCCTAAAGTATATATATATGTACAATTAATCATACACACAGAACACAAGATGGTAACTTTAATCTTTTAATCTTGAGCAAGTCTCACAAATCAAGGTCCTAACCACTATACACTTGAGCAGTGAAGAGAACAAACATGTTTATATAAAGGCCTTTGTCTTCAATCTTCCAAGGTCGCTTTCCTTTCTTCTCCCTCAGTATGGCATGTAGGGTGTGGGTGTATGACAAAGTGAGATCATAATTCATAATCACCGGTTTATGCATTCCATTGCAAGCCTCACCACATGCAACAGTTTCTCCATGTCCTGAAAATTGAAGTCAATAGCCCTTTTGATGGATGTTATACCATCACTACTGTATCTGTTATCTAACAATTTTCCCTTCGCAGCTGCAAATGCGATCTGCGCTTTTCTTGAGGCATCCATAGCAAAGCTTACGTTTTGCGACTGCAAGACCAAAACAATTTTATCTAAAAAACACATTCAACCGCACGATCCAGATCGATGGCACAACTTTCACGAGAGCGAATTACTGAGTATATAATGGATCATCTACACACTAAGTACTGTATTTGGTAACGATTTTCTATGATGATGGTAATAAAATGATGCTATGTTTCAAGATGATTCCTATTCATGTTGCTTAAGCAAGCAATTATCTCACTACGTTACTAAAAACCTGTTGATATTTCCATAGACACGAATTATTTAGTCGTTTCAAACCAGCCTAACTAGAGCAGCTAAAATGTTTTGTAAACATAGACTATTAAGTACAAACTTTTTTACGGCACCTCATCAAATCACAAAAGTAACATAAATGAACTTACAAATGCCAAAAGCTGTGAAAGAGAGGAATTGTTTCCTGAAGAGATAACAAAATTTCCGGTTAAGCTTGGGGATGATCTCACAGTGTTGGACAAAGCAACCTTTTCCGCTGCCAATGTGTGGTTTGAATTTTCACCATCAGAAGCAACGGAAGGAGACTCACCTATTTGAAACCCAAACAAGATGAAAAGATAAGTCATCATAATCATGCTCACAAGCAACAACAAATAGGAACAACATCTTTATTCTTTAATACAATCTTGTATATGTCTTCATCTACTGAAAGAAGTTTCCTTTTTTTTTTACAAAACAACAAACGAGCCACCCATCTACTTGAAGATTTGTTCTGCGAAATTTGTTTTTGAACGACTAAATGCAGCCCGAGTGGTTGGTGGTTTTTCCTCATATGGTTTACATATAGCCCATTTGTTGTAAATACGGTAAGTACATATACTATGATGTTTTTCAGATAACTTCACAGAATAAAGGCCATCCAAGAATCTTCCAAACTGTGATAAAACTGCCCACCACCAGAAACATGTTGAATATAGTTTCTTTCTTATAATAAATACCTGAAGGAATCACTTGCAAAGCTGCTTGCAACTCATATCTGCATCTGCTTATGTTACCATGGGAAGTATAAGTTATCCTTAGATAAGCTACTTCCATACATTTATAAGCTAGAGCAGCAGCCCCCATATCTTTATTTTTCTCGTATTCATGAGCACAGAACCTGTTATATAAACAGTATAAAAAATTCGTAACATCAGGACAGGGTTCACTAGATCATCTTGCATGTTAGAAATATCTATAGGCCACAATGCAGCAGCTGAGCGAAAATGAGAGGGCAACATGAACAAGTACCATCACAGTGAAAGACTCCCTCTAAATATGAAATTGGCGGACTTATTTGTGTTGACTATCAGAATAATGCAGCTATCTCACTCCCAAGAGGTGCACAACAAATCGAGTAGAAGAAAGTCACAAATTAAGATCTTGTTGAATGCCAAACTTACTCGCAAAATTTTGCTGTGCTGCCATAAATATCCCTGGATCTGGCAGTGTCAGATGACTCCAGAAGGGAGGCACCATGAAGAAACTTAAGCGCTGCCTGAAAGTAAACACCTCTGCTCTCGTGATTGGACCCAGCATTCTGCAAAAGGTTACTGTCAATGTTAAGCCAGGGGAGACAACATACATAACCACAGCCACATTTTCCCATAAATATGCCAAACCTTAATAAGACGATCAGCCATGTGTTTTAAGTCTTTAGCCTCTTTGATTAAGTTGGAGACAGCCTGACTCGTGGATTCCTTTTTCAAAGGGCTTAAGCCAACGTGATCCTTATGCCTACTTCCATTTTGCTTTTGGTTTTGCGAACCTTCATTGTGGGTCACACTGTGATTATCATTTCGCAGTATCTGTTTCTTTGTATTTGATAATTCACTGCCGAGACCCAAGGCTTCAACTTGATCTGTGCCAGCAGGTGAAGCTGATTTATTCTCTAATTTCTCAGTGGTCACTTCCAAGTGGTTGCTTTTCCCACTAGAAGTTTTTGCTGTACCAGGTTTCTGTGGAGAAAAATGACTACCACTCCTATCTAGCTTAGTATTAGGATCTTGATATTCCCTTAGGTCTTCTTTATTACTTTCCATAGACACTTTTTTACCAGGTCTTTTCTTGCTCCTGCTTTCTTTTGTTTTTACTTTAACAGCAGTGCCAAGATCTTGCACTTCATTCACCGTACCCCAGTTATTATCTTTCGAAGGTGCAGATGACCCCTCTTCCCTACTCTTTTGCTGAGAGTCACCCTCTAAGCAATTTTCACCAGAAATTCTCCCTGACTTTTTTGGTTTACAGTTTTCAATAGAACAATTCCCACCGTATGCTCTCTCTCTATCCTTGGAATTTTCTGCAGCCTTCTTTGTTGCTCCTGGTTTCTCGATAGTGCTATAACCTTCACCATCTCGGCATCTTTTTAACGTATCACCAGCATTAGGGTCAGCATCATGGTATTCATCTCTCTCTGTAATTCTTCCTGATTTAAGCTCACGTGCGTCTAAGACCCTCAAGGCTGAAGGGGCAACTGATTCAACTAGTGAACCTTTGGCTTCGTGGACACTATTTTTGATAATTTCAGAGCCCAAATCCTTACATAAACTCGGAGAGGACGCTGTAAAAGGTAGATGGGAAGCACTATCTCTACCATTTTCCTGACTAACTCTTCTGTCCTTATCACAACTTTCACTACTAGAAGGCAACTCCTTTTCATCACAACTTGAACCCTTAAGCCTCTTTTTCTTTCTAACGTTCTCACCACTTGACTCCATTACTGTAGCTTCTCTAAGTCTCATACAATCTCCACTTTCTTTAGTTTCCTTCAGTTTCCTCTTCCTGTCATCGCGTTCGCTATGCGAGGAAGCCTTAGCAATATCCTTGACATTTTCAGCTGAGGCTTGAGTAATCATAGTCTTGTTATTAGCTAAAACGTCCAGAATTTTGTCGGAATTCTTGGATCCAGGTTGATCTACAGCCGAAAATCGTGACTTTCCAGTCTTTGGTTTCTTAGAAGTCCCAGAAAGTTCCTTTTCAGATTCCATTCCCAGATTCTCCATCCCTCCTACATGTGCATTCACCAAGCACATCAGATAGTTTGAACAAACAGTATATATTATAAGGAAAATCAATATCTTTCACAAATAATACCTTCAACAGAGTGCTTATTTTTCACTTCCTGTCTAACACTCTGCTTAGTGTTGTGCCTATCTTCATTCAAGTCACTCAACTTAATAAGGTGTTTCAAATCTGGTTCACATACCAATTTTAGATGGTCACATGCCTTTTCATCATTTTTAACACTGTTGAAACTCTCCTCCGATGCATTTTTTGTTGAAAGCTTTTCTTTCTCAGCTTTAAGTACCGGACTACTTTGTTTTTCTTCTTTTGATTCTTTCGAATAACCAAAGAGTTCCTTATACACGTGTTCACATCTTCCAATATCTTCCTCCAATTTATCCGGTACATTCTCCTTATTTATATTAACAGCAGCATCCTTGCCTCTCAAACTATTCATGGCAACGATGGAGATTGAGCTTTTTTGTGACTTCTGTGCTTTAGGCAGTTTTGACTTCGAAATTTGTTCTTCATTCCTTGTCTCGCTCTGACTACCCTTAACTGCAGAAGAATAATCTACATGTTCAATACTTGGAGCTTTCTCCCGCTTGGATTTACTTTCCAATGAGTTTAGAGGTTCACCTTTTTTCAGGTACACGTCATTTCTTGTGTTAATACTTTCGGTTTCCTTAACACTTCGATCTGAAAATGCCACTACATTATCTTCTAGTTCAGGCTTTGAACCCATCAAAGCTGAATAAAGGTCAGGGTTGTTCGTTCCTCTTGATGTACCCTCGACACTAGAATCTGAAACTTTATCAATCTCTTTTGTCTGGTGTATATACGACGGTGATAGACAGGACAAAAGCGGAAGCTTCATAGTCTTGGAAACAAGCTCCTCACAGGAATCTTTGTCAGCCTCTTTTTCAGTATTGGATACAATATGATTTCTGTCCAGCTTGTTTAACGGTGGTATATACTTTACCCTCTCCTTTAACTTTTCCTTCTTCCCAATGGAAAACTTACCAGCACGCTTTTGTGAATCAGAAACACCCAAAACATCATGTGTACTTTTTGAGTCTGACTTGTTGACAGAACCATATCCACCATCTTTCATATATCTTTCTTTCTTTCCCAACTGAATAAGATCATCAGAGAGTGGTGATAACAGCTGATCTTTATGCAAAGGGAATGACACCATAGCCTACACCAAGGAATATGTCAAAATCATATTCATCATCGTCTTTTTAGGCAGAAACAGAAATAGAAAACAAAATCACCATAAGAATTTTAGTCGGCGAATCGCAAATCCCATTCAGTAAGTTTTCTTCAACTTCTGAGAGGCAATTCGCCCGCGATGCTGATGGTGGCATATTTATGCCTTCTTTACTATGGGTTGAAACGTTCTTCAGTGATGAGAGGTCACTTGAACCAACTTTTATACGAAGTCTGAGAGTCTTATGATTTGATGAAGCAGAACAAGAAGTTTTGGTGTCAGATTTTTGTTTGCTATCAGGTGTCCCTATATTACTTGATTTGACGAACTTTTTTAATTTGACCAAAACATCAGAAGCAGGAGCCTTTGAAGCGGATCCGGATATTGATGCTCCAGGTACAACCAATGAAGCTGAGCAATTAGATTGACCCCCCTACAAAATAGATAGCAGATTAAGCAGAAAATTGACATATACTATAAAAGCTAATCGGAGGAGAGAAATATTCGACCTCGAAGTTTGAGTTGTTTAGTGATCTTACCAGTTGGTTTTGTTGAGCTCCTGGTGGAGTCTTAGGACGTGAACAAACAGGAGATCTTTGATACATAGACAAAAACGAACCATAGCCACCAAACTTTGCACCTATAAAAACATTGAAATTCATAAATGAGATGCCTCAAAGGTAACATAAGGAAAGCAACTAAGATTTTATTTACAAGTAGAAACTTACCCAAATTTTCAGCTGAAACTCCACCTTCAAAATCTTTCTGAAAATGTCCCAACACGTTTTCGAGTTTCTCATCCTTAAAAAACGGAATTTTTTTTTTTAAAAAAGGATTCCAAGTAGTAGAAGAAAACATCTCTAAGGTCAGAAGAAGAGTAATGAGCTTACAATATAAGAGAGAGCAACATCTGGGTCAACGCAAGAAACATAAGAATGTGTGCTTTCTTCCTCAAAGTCGCTATCTTCCATTATTTCTTCACCTAATCCAGCAAACCCTAACCCTAATTCGCTTCTAGCATCGCTGCTGCTCACCGAAATCATCTAAAACCCACCACCACCTATATCATATCAATCGAAGAAGCTAATCTCTTCCGATTTTTCAGGTAAAAAAAACCCAGATCGAGATAAGGAAACTGTTAATAACCCATTACAACATAGACTAGAACAAAGCAGCCGATAAATCAGCTGAATTCGTTGGAAATGCTCACGACAGATTCAGAATCCAAAAAGCGAACGCACTAGTCCTCAGATTGGAGCTCACGTGAACAAATTTGGAGGAGCTAGAAGCTTTCTTTGGAGATCAACGAGATTCCTCTCACGTTGTCAAATTCAAAATTCCGTTTTTCTGATTCTCTCTCATTCTCTTGTCTCTATTTTCTCGACCCAAAAAAAAAAAAAACTAAAAAAAAAATTACTGTAATTTATTTCGGACCAGCTCTCCACGTGATAGTGATGTCACGGTTTGTCTTAATCTCTATGTTTTTTTTTTTTCTTTTCTTCTTATATCTTCGACAAGGTCTCAAATTCATAAGTAATCCAATTCTTACAGTTCTAAGTTCTAACTAACAAGACTTATGGAAATCGAATTAACCGGTGAAAAAAGCAGCAGATGTGAATCGTTCACCACTTGACTAATCTTATACTTGAATCTCAAATAATGATGTATAACATGAAATAATCACATATGCTTACCAAATTTATCAGTAACTCTAACCGCCAAATTTATCTTGTACAAATATTTTTTTCTTTCTTTTATTCACTATGCAATAAGTAAAGAAAATCCTAATATACTTACAAATATTAACCGAGCAGATTATATGTAATAGCACAAAGCCATTTCAATATAACAAAGCTAATTGTATTATTGAGGAATTGAGTTTATAATAGTTATAAGAAAGCTATAAGAGTTTGATTGGCTATTGTGTTCCTATCACAAGCAATATATTCAGCAGCTCTGTAATTTGTATGCTAATTTTTTCTTTTGGGTGAGGTCATTTTCTGTATGTTGTTATTACTGAGGGATTTAGCTCGAACGGCCTTGAAATTGATCTCGAAGCATCTCATACTTCTTAAGCTCAGTTATGGAGAGTGATGGCGAGAGCTGATCCATTGCCTACAAAGACAAGAAAGAATGATTATGACATATGAAACTGGAGATCACTCAGGAAATCAGAAACCACAACCTTGATATAATGAGACTGAGATTATTTCGATTCTTAGGTTTTGCTTCGAACCAAACCGAACAAAACCCAAAACAAAACAAAAAAAGACCAAAAAACAAACCTTTGATTCTAGTTTGGAATAGAACTCTCAGCTGACTAAACCGAATCAAACCAAATTAACATTACTACCCAACCATGAAATGGCAACTTCTGAGTAGGTGGAGGAAAAAGGTTATTACCTTTATAAAATCCACATACTCTACAACGACTGAATCCGGATTATCTTCTGGAGGAAAATCCCCTGAATCTGATTTTGAGACCTGCATTTGCCAAGTATGCAGATAGAACGTGATTTCAATAAGCCTTAACAGAGAATAAGAGACTTATATAGTCTTAAAGTCTCAACCCTCTCTCTCTCTCTCTCTCTAACCTTACGCTTAGCTGCCTGAAACCAAGCATCAGCACACAAGGCGTACATATCAGCGCCAGTGAATGTAGAGGGACACTTCTTTGCAACCGAATACAGAGATACATCTTCGCTTAACTTAAATTTCCGAGTAAGTGCTTTAAGGACCCTGTAAAAACAAGAATCAGGCAGCTTCTTTTTTTGTCACTCGACAAAAATCGTGCTTTTGATTGTTTAAATGCGTAACCTTTCCCTGTAAGACGCATCGGCGTTGACTCCAACATATAGTAGTTTGTCAAATCTGCCAGGTCGTAAAAGCGCCGGATCAATCAAGTCAGGTCTGTTGCTTGCTCCTATAATAAACAGATCCTGCGAAGAATCGCTGAGTCCGTCGATCTCTGCAAGCATCTGAGAGACCACTCGATCCATGACTCCTCCAGAATCACCAGAAGCACCTCGGGCTGGAGCAAGAGAATCCAGCTCATCAAAGAAGATCACACAAGGCCGGGCTGACCTCGCCTGCAATTGAAGAAAACACATTACTTTGAGAATCAGGTCCATAGATTCAATAGGCTTCTTCTAGGGAAGAAGAAAAATAAATTACCTTTTCGAATATATCTCGAACATTTTTCTCTGACTCTCCAATATACATGTTGATCAATTCCGGACCTTTTACACTGAGGAAATTCAAGGAGCACTCTGTCGCCACAGCTTTTGCCAGTAACGTCTATAAATTTCAATCAAGAAACCACAAATATAACTGCTAAAGAAAGACTATTAACATACGTTAAAAGTCACAAAACAAAAACGGGTTACTTACTTTCCCTGTTCCTGGGGGGCCATAGAGAAGAACACCAGAGCGTTTACGTAATCCAGACGAAAATAAATCTTTATGCAGGAGAGGTAATTGAACTGTGTCCAATATCGATGTCTTCACATCCTCAAGCCCCCCAACATCATCCCATTTCACATTTGGAACCTACGAATTCAAAATAAACCTTCTAAGATATATGCATCTCCAGTAACAATTATGCAAAGCTGTCTCATAAATAGGAAAGCAACGAGAAAAAACCATGTGGTTATGTTACCTTAGGAGCACCAAGGGCTGATGCATTTCTCTTCTTTGATCTGTACAAAGCTTTAGTAAAATCCTCCTTAGCTGTTAATGTCTCGCTGCTGTTACCTAATTGGCGTGCCTGGTCTACATCAACTCCACTAAGATTTTCTGACAGGAAGTTAATTTTCTTGGTCTCAGACTCTTGACTGATGAATAAGTTGGCACCAGCATCAGCTACAAGAGCACGCAAGTCCCGAGGAAGGAAACCAGAAGTCTGTCCCACCAATTCTTTCACAAAATCATCTGAGCTGGTCTACAATGTAATATATCTAAGCATCAAGTCTGGAGTTGTACATATAGTTTCAAAATCGAAGAATAAAGGATTTGGTATCTATATCATAACACAAATTCTTTATAGAGCATAGTACTCACATACATTAAGGAGTTGAGAAACGCCTTGGAGGGACTGAGACAGCATCTCAGATCTTTGTTCGTCATTCAAAGAACCCATACGTATTTCATGGCTAAAGCAACGCCTGATTGTTGGAGAGAGACCCTCAGTACTTTCAGCAGATGCGATCAACAACACTTGATGTCCCCTAAACTTCCCCACTTCATCTGCAGACTGAATTAGCAGATACAGACAAGGATATTATGCAAGGATGGATTCTTGAAATCAAGATATTTTTTGTTCTTTACCTATTACAGCACGAAAAAAAGAAAATTTATATTTGCTTATCAAGGGAGGAAAGATGCTTTATAGGTTTAAGGTCTACCAGTATGAGTTGTTTGTCTGCTAAGCAATGATACATTATGTGACAACAATTAGGTAAACTGAAAAGTGAACTCAAGTGAAACTGTGCAACATGCAATGGAACACCAAGGAAAGAAATGCAAATCTTACAAAATTGGCATTCGAATGCTCCTCCATGGAACTGTATTCACCATTAGAAACTGGCTCAGTAAGTTCCCTAATAACCGATGCAATCTCAGAGGACACACCAACTCGATCACCCATTGAACCATCCTGAGAGCCCAGATTTTTAAAAACCTCAAAATGCCGGAGCAGAAGTATCGTTGGTGAATATCTGCCACAGTGAAACCAAATGAAAACAAGGCATTCACCAAGATGTTGATAGAATAAGTTTCCAGAAAGAAGAGCTCAGTAATTAACAATATTACGAAGGTATAGTAATTTCCACTTCACAAAATACAGTCACTTACTGAATGCAGAGAATATAACATGTCACTGTGCGTAGTACGAATACTGAATATCTGAAAGAAGAAAAGAACAAGTCCTTTTACCTTCGTGCCATATTAAAAGTCTGGGCCAACGCAGTAGATGTTTTCCTCTCAGATGATGCTAATAAACTGTGGCAGCTATATTCAACTACATGCAGCCCCAATCTCCTAGCAACATAGTTAACAACAGTTTTCTTCCCACACCCTTAAACAAGCATTAGATACAAGAAGCTATTAGCACCTTTTATATGCATCACGCAAAGGTACGAATTTTTTGCTTCTCCCAAATCACTGTAATTGGAAACACCAAAAAATGTCTCTTCCTAGTCTTGCCAAAACATTGTTCTCCAGATAAAGTTTAACACGTAGAACAGATATGAAAGTGAATAATATTCTCGACCGAAACAGAAGCAAAAGTACCTGGAAGACCATGCAGTAAAACAGCAACCCTGAGTTTTGAGGCGAGTGCTGACGGACAGAGAGGTGGTGAAAGCACCGATGCCAAAATATTTACTGTATCCTCTTGCAAGGGCATAGGAACCTTTGATCTAGATACCAGCAGATCTGGTGGAAGACCAGAGGAGACCGTTCCTCCAAGGACAAGGGCGGTTTGGGAGTGATTGACTCGAAGAAACCTCTCATTAGAAGGTTCCATAGCGATGACCTGAGCAGAGCAACTAAAGTTTCAGTAAGTTCTGGCCAAAATGAGCCTTTTCTGGCAAAAAAAATACAATATTACCTTGAAATATATAAAGTTGTCGCTTTTGGAGCACAACCTTTGACTACATGGAATACATATGCTTGAACCACAATTCCAGTCAATGTAAATGCGAAATAAATCACCTCTTGACAGTTGTCTATCAATTCCAAAGTACTTATGTAATGCGGAATCTATTAACCCTTGTCGCTCTTCAGCTTCGAATGAAGAATTGACTTTCAGAAATTGAATGGAACCACACTCTGGGATTTTAACAAAAGAAACTCTCAGATGTGATGCATAGTCTGGAACTTCGGACACAGGTTCCAAATCCAAACCAATCTTTGACCCATCTGCCGCAGATTTTTCGATTAACTCCTCATCAAACTTAGCTTCAAAATACTTCTCTAAGACTACGTTCCCTCGGTGGACAAGTGATTTCAGGCAAGATATGTGCAAGCTAAGATTAAAAGCTAACATCGGGGACAAGTAAGCAACTTCTTGATCTAATAAATTTTGGGCCATCAAATCATAAGTGGGAAAGACAAGCATCGTATGAAGGGAGTCTGAAACAGGTACTCTAGTGACAGATGCATCTTCCAGCGTCTTGGGAGGATCAAGTACAACAACTTGTGCAACCCGCTGAATACCTATCTCAATGTTCTTGATAACAACCTAACATTATAAGTACTCAACGTTAACATCAAGAGTTGCAACAACTTTCTACATAAACAATCCTGCGGAAGGAGAACCGATAAAGACTAGCAGAAATTGGATATCTCAATCGACTGATTCCAGCAACATCAGACGCAGGTTAATATAGCTATGTTTTAGCTGAGTCTGTTATCTTAACAGTGCTATAACTTAGAACTCCCAACAGTTCAAGATTTTTTTCCAATATCCTAGAAAAGCATCCATTTTTTTCCAATTACTGTTATGAAGCCAGGTAACTGAACAAGATAAAAAGGACTTACCAAAGAACCAGAGTTGATAGATAGTCTCTTGAGCAATTGAGTCGAGAGTCCCACCAATGCAGAGTCATCAAAAGAATCCAATTTTGCATCCTTGTGGCACCGGAGAATGCCCGCCGACAACCTAACGTTCCCTCGTAACAAGTCGGATCCGCCCAAAACAATCCCGCCGTGATTCAGAACTCGTTCGCCATCGGCAGCGACGGGTTGTAACGAATTGAGCACTGAACGGAGTGTAGTTCTGGTGGATGATAAAACCAGAGGATTCCGTCTCTCCACCATTCCAACGGAATCAAATCCAATTCCAGAATCAGACACAAAGATAGAAAAAGAGAAAATAGAAAAAACCCTAATTTTCCATTAAAAGCTTGACGTTTGCACTTTGCACTGAAGAGATTCAATTCAAAGACGATATTCACAGTACGCTAACCGAGGAAGAGGATCAGATGATCCTGGGAGTGGGATGATGATAAGGATTTTTTTTTGTTTTTTCCTTATATTGCACTGTTCCTAATTACTATGTCAAAAAAAAATCTAGTTTATAGAAGAAAAAAATTATACAAACTCCAACATATTATTATTCATTCGGATGAAAAACCAACATTTTCTTTATTTCTTTCGTATTTGAATCCTACGAATATGTAGTTACATAAACTGATTACGATTAAGCGTCCAATAATTTTGTCGTTTAGAAAATTATCCTAATCTTCTTGATTAAAGATCGTATCCTTGTACCATGAGTATGTACAAACAAAACTCGAACAAAACAAAACAAAACCTTAAGTATGTACTTACCCGATCACAATAGGTTTACTATTTGTTTGGTATGAATACCAGTAATTATTGGTCAACATTACACAATCAAACGAACAACACAAATCTATCCATCATGAAGTGTTAGTTTATCATAATTACCATAAATATAAAATGATAGGTTTCGAGGGGCTCGAGAATTTCGATCAGCCTAACATCATTACATAAACAGCCTTAAAGCTAAATATAAATCTCAATCGGTGTAATCACTACAGCTTTCTAATTCTTTATTTTATTTTTCTAACCAAAGCAGGTTAAGGCTCTAATCTTGTTTGGACCACACACACAAACAATACATTTTCAAAATTAAAGCATGGAGTGATCTTAAAGCTTAGTCTCACCAAATTATTCACATGACACAAATATATTCCTTATATTTATATTTATAAACAAAAAAATTGCATTGTAAAATCCATAGATAATGTATAGAAATTTCAAACTAATGATCATCTTAATTTTTGTTAGAATTGGGTAAACAAGAGTGGACATAATCATTACGATTACCATAGGATCGACCTTAGAAAGATAGAAACCTTAGCCCATAATAATGGATGGAAATGCCTCAAAGGACACTAGCAACTAGTAATGTATATACATATACATGCATTAATTTTCACTAACTTAATAATGATCTCAGCTTTACACGTAATTAGTAGATTAATTAACCCGATTAATCAAAAACCCCTTTTGCATCATTAACTACGTACATTCACTGCAATTACAACCGCAAGAGCTCTTCTTCTTCTTCTTCTTCTTCTTCCGTGTGGAGAGAGAAATAAAGAGAGAGAGGAGAGAAAATGGGACTTGTTACAGTCGGAGAATTGAAGCCAGCTTTTACAGGAAAGAGAGGGTTTCGTCTGAATTCAAGTATCAGACATGCCTCTGAATGGTAATATACACATATATAGACTCTGTTCCAAAAAAATCAGTTTTGTAATTATATGGTTCTTGTGTTGTCTGCATTCACATCGTTGTTTTTCGACGCAGATTCACGATAAAAACTGTCAGTAAACGAATTAAAGATTTGTTCTCTCTGATGAAATTTCAGCTAAAGATTCAATCTTGTATATATGATGTGAATCTGTAGCCACAAGTTATTTCTTTTTAAACTCTTACTGTTCATCAAAAACCAATAATTTCTTTAGCTTATTTTGTATCTATGTGGAACATATCCGTACTTTAACAAGTCATCTGGTTCTGTCTTCATTTGAAAAAGTTTGATGTTGACAAAACCTTAAAGGACCCTTGTGAATCTGAAAATGTCTTCAAAACCAGGAAATAAATACACTATTTTTGGCGATAAATTCCCTGTTTTGTTATCCTAGAATCTTAGCGTCAGAGTCATGGAATACAGAAGCAGTTCTTATATGATCGTCAAATTCATGTCCACACAGCTCCGATCATTCATAATTCAGAAATCTTTTGCTAATTAAAAAATCTCGGAACCTTTAATTGATTTTTAAACTATTTTTGCAGGCCGATATCGGATGTCTCTAGTGATCTTACAGTTCAAGTTGGATCTTCGAGTTTCTGTCTTCATAAGGTAAAAGCAAACACAAGAACCTTCAAACAGAGTATCCTCTGTTCTTGAGTTGTATTAAAGATTTCAACTGTTACTTGTTGTTTTCATTTTCTCAGTTTCCTCTTGTGTCTCGGAGTGGAAAAATCCGAAAGCTTCTCACGGATCCAAAGATCTCTAATATTTGTCTCCCGAATGCTCCTGGAGGATCTGAGGCTTTTGAGCTCGCAGCTAAGTTCTGTTATGGAATCAACATTGAAATCAACCTTCTTAACATAGCTAAGCTCCGTTGTGCATCTCATTATCTTGAGATGACAGAGGATTTCTCAGAGGAGAATCTCGCTACCAAAACAGAACATTTCTTGAAAGAGACAATCTTCCCGAGTATTTCGAATTCCATCATCGTTCTACATCACTGCGAAACCCTAATCCCAGTCTCTGAAGATCTCAACTTGGTGAATCGGTTAATCATTGCTATTGCCAACAATGCCTGCAAAGAACAGCTAACCTCGGGTCTTTTAAAGCTCGATTATACGTTCTCGGGTACGAATATCGAACCAGAAACTCCATTGGACTGGTGGGGGAAGTCACTAGCTGTTCTGAATCTTGATTTCTTCCAGAGAGTTGTCTCTGCGGTTAAGTCTAAAGGGTTAAGACAAGACGTGATAAGCAAAATTCTGATAAGTTACACAAATAAGTCTCTTCAAGGGCTAATCGTTCGCGACTCGAAACTGGAGAAAGAAAGGGTTATCGATATAGAATGTAAGAAGAAACAGCGATTGATTGTGGAAACAATAGTGAGGTTACTTCCAACACAAGGAAGAAGAAGCTCTGTTCCAATGGCGTTCCTTTCAAGTCTTCTCAAAATGGTCATCGCAACATCGTCATCCGCTTCTTCAGGATCCTGTAGATCAGATTTAGAAAGAAGGATCGGTCTGCAATTAGACCAAGCCATCCTCGAAGACGTCTTGATTCCGATAAATCCCAACGGAATCAACAGCACCATGTACGACATCGATTCTATCTTGAGAATATTCTCTATATTCTTGAATCTCGATGAAGACGATGACGAAGAAGAACATCATCATCGTCAATATAGAGACGAAACAGAGATGATTTATGATTTCGACAGTCCCGGGTCTCCAAAACAGAGCTCGATCTTAAAAGTATCGAAGCTAATGGATAACTATCTAGCAGAGATAGCTATGGATCCAAATCTCACAACCTCAAAGTTTATAGCTTTAGCAGAACTCTTACCAGATCATGCTCGTATCATCAGTGATGGACTCTATCGAGCCGTTGACATTTACCTCAAAGTAAGAAAGTCATTAATCTCAAATTCTGGAAATTGTCAAAACTCATATAAGGTTTTTCTTGTTGACAGGTTCATCCGAATATAAAGGATTCAGAGCGTTATCGTCTCTGTAAGACGATAGATTCACAGAAACTATCGCAAGAAGCTTGTAGCCACGCGGCTCAAAACGAGAGATTACCTGTGCAAATGGCCGTACAAGTGTTGTACTTTGAGCAGATCAGACTTAGAAACGCAATGAGCAGTAGCATTGGTCCTACTCAGTTTCTATTCAGCAGCAACTGTCATCAGTTTCCTCAACGGTCAGGAAGTGGAGCAGGTAAATTACCATTTTACCCTTATGTTTAGACCTCTTCTAGTAACAATGTAGTCTAAAACCTTTTTTGTTTGTTTGTTTTGCTTGGATCACAAGGAAGTGGAGCGATTTCTCCAAGAGATAACTATGCGTCGGTGAGGAGAGAAAACAGAGAGCTAAAGCTTGAGGTTGCGAGGATGAGGATGAGATTAACGGATCTAGAGAAAGATCACATCTCGATTAAACAGGAACTCGTGAAATCTAATCCAGGGACTAAGCTTTTCAAGTCATTTGCTAAAAAGATAAGCAAACTCAATTCTCTTTTCAGTTTCAGTAGTCTTAAACCTTCCTTGGGTGGCAAGACAAGTTCAGAGAGTCGTTTCTTGTTTCAGAGAAAAAGACGACACTCTGTTTCTTGATTTTTAAAGGAGTAATAGAATCTTCAGATTTCAATCTTTTTAATTCACTTTGTATAGTGATGAGTTTTTTTGTTGGGGAGTTTGATTTGAGATTGTGTGTATGTATAGCTTTATACAGTTGTGTTTGTGAAATGTGAGCGATGGTGTTTTTTCCGGTCTTTGCTATAGATTTGTAAGAAAAGAATGTGCATGTTGCGACTTGCGAGGGCATACTCTAATGCTCTATACGGCGCCGTTATGCTCTGGCACGTAATACGACGCCGTTTTTCATCTGGCGTTCTAAGACGACACCGTTTACTTCTTACATTTTTATTTTTTGTTAGCCATATGGTTTCAGCCTTTCAGGTAATAAAAGTAAATTAATGAAGTAGTTTTTTCCCTTTTTTTAAAGCTTTCCTGATTTCAAAGTAAATCAGAATTTGCAGGAACTAGATAAATTATTTCACTAAATTTCGATAAGATTGCACAATTAAATACCTTTATAGAAAACAAAAATTAACTATTCACAAAATTGAAACTAATTAATATCTAAACCCAGACTAATTAAAAATCTATAGAAACCAATATTTCCTTGTTAACTTGAAAACATTTTGCTTCTATACCAGTCCATGATCAACCACTATAATCACATTTTCTACTGATTTTGTATGACTTGAATAGTTGAATATTGAACATTTCTTTTCTTGAATATATATATATATATACATATATATATATCTACATAACACAAGAAACAAAAAATTTCTTGAATATTTCTTGTTTTCTTTTCTTGAATATTTAGTGCTAACGTTTATGTTAGAATATTTATTCAACCAAATAAGTCAATAATCACATGGACATAAATTTTATAACTTATAAGTAATGCACCATAACACATGGCATAATCATAATCATAATAAATAAACAAAAACTATCACTTTATAACGTCCTCAGGTAAACAGATATTATGCAAATACGATTTTATTCCTAAGCAATTGCGATTGCATTGAAAACACAAAAGCAAAATTTTATCAAACTGCTTTTCTTCTTCTTCTTCTTCTTACACCTATATATTAATATATATGCTTTAAACATTGATCATCTCGCAGTGTTTGAAGCATATACATATTTAAATCACTCTATGAACTAAAAGATATATAGCTATATATATAAATCGAAATAAAAGACAATATAAGCGTTTGGGATTAAAAGTCTTAAATCCATATGGCTCCAGCTCTCCGGAGCAGCGAACCTAGTTGGTTCTTGACTTGAAGAGACATAAGCTGATTTGCACCACCTACGAGCTGTTGTCCTATAAAGACAACTGGCACGGTCGGTTTGCATCCAAGCTCGACCAGGGCTCTTTCGACTTCTGGTCCATTAGACATCTCATCTAGCTCGTACACCGTTGGATTCGCACCGTATCCAGATATAAGCGACTTGATCGTGTGACTCATACAGCACGATGTCTTGCTGAATATCACCACTGGTTTGTCTTCTAACAAATTTGATATCTTATCCATTGATACTGTCTGAATGTGTATGTGTGTGTGTAGTGTAAGTAACTCTCGGTGTATTGGTTTGTAAGTCATTGGTATTTATAGAGGAACTTCGTTTCGGCAAAATTACTAACAGCCCCTCTTATTTTACATGATTTGCTTGTTAAACCCTATTGCTCTCAATTAATGCTTTATACTTCTGATTTATTCAGATCGGTACCTAATCTAATATTTTTAAAAAGGATAAACTGAAGAGTTTGAATTGAATTTTAGTTCTAAACTTACTTTCAGTTAGAAGTCTGTTTGTCCAAACCCTAATTTCAACAAACTTCTATGTTGGGGGGGGGGGGGGGGGGGGGGGGTTAATATGTATTTAATAAACATTGGGGGTTTATAGGAACAAATTTCAATAATTCTCTTTCGATTTTTTCTGGGACTATTTATTGAAAAGACAGAACAAGAGAAAAATTGAAGAACATTGAAGAGCCTATAGAAAGAAAACCACAATCAACAAAGATTCTATCTCGTTTTCGATTTTCAAGCAATTCATATAAATTATTAAGAGAAAAATCTCATTGTATACATTAAATGGAATAATAATAGTGATATATACCATGAAAGAGCCATTGTCGTTTATGTCGTACAAGCTGGAGAGAAGATCACGAGGAAGATGCTCCCTCTGTACGTTCGGATCATTCGACCGACAAGAAAAGAGAACCAATCTTTATACACCGAACAATCGCAATCAATAATGATATGGTTTATATATGGTTAATTCTTATATATATATATGCCTATTAATTAGGGCGTAATTATTTCGAGAATGGAAACTTAAAATTGATTAGTTTAGTACACAGAACCGTGATCATGATTAGTTTTGATATTTCCCTAAAAAATGTGCTCTAATACACCCAACTAAACTACAACGTTAGGAATTAGGATAGAGAAGCTTGTATCACATATTTTAGTGATCTTGACGCTTTCAATGCGATTTATAAAGAAGTTCATTTCACGTGTGTTTACAATCACATTATCACAACATATATTCTTATGAGTCTTACAAAAGGAAAATGATTCATATGTATACTTGCTTCAACTAGTTGATATATTTTAATGATTCTATCTTTCACATGTACCTCTCCCATATGAACTTTGCCCTGAAAATGGTTTGGTTCATAACTTCATATATGTACTTTGCCCTAAAAATGGTTTTGTTCATAACTTGATATATATATATGTACTTCAAGTATTTAGACTTTATTTCGCACGATCATCCAACGTACGAGATCTTAATTAGGACTTCGAATCTAGAAATTATACTATCATCAATTTTCTTGATAGACATTTTTTTTTCCAAGTAGAGACGATTTTAGAAACCAAAAACTATTTCAACCCTAACAGATACGCCGGATGATACAAAGATAGAAAACGTATATTACCAATAACATAATCATTTTTTTTGGCGTTCAAGTTAAATTGCATTAAAAATGAATAATGCACTATTTTTTTCTCATACAAAAGAACAAAATGTTATTTTAGAGTAGCAATGAATGGAAAAAAAAAATGGAAACGTGAAAAAGTCCAGACCAGAGATTGCGAGGAACGTGTCGTCGGTATAAGAAGGTCTCGTTCGAACATATTCGACGTGAAGAAGAGATTACAAATGGACCCAACTTATTACTTTTAATTTCCGGAAATTTATTTCTGTTTTTATATATATCAGTTTTATAATGTAACAAATAATATCCAAATAAATTATGCGTATATGCGGGGAAAATGTAAAAGCACTGGTAAGCTGTTATATATTCCAATAAGGCAAGAACATGATAGGCAACGTATCTCTTTCACATGAAATGAGTTTACGCATTTATTCATATTTGAATTCGATGCTTTTGCATGGATGAATAATAATCTCTTTTATTCTCCCTAGTTTCATTCGTATATATATTTCAAGATCCTTGTGGTATATAAAGTAAATTGGCTCTATGGAAATTCGAAGGGCCGCTTATTTACATGAGGTCACACATGAATGTTGATTTTATCAGCCAATATTTTCTGAAGCACGATTTATATATAATCAGAACATCGATTTATAATTTGTAACACGATTCTTATATGAAAATTCTTTAGCAAGGGAATTACTATTAAAATCGCAACACACACATTACAAGATACAATGCAGTATTATTTTTTTCTCACACATATCTGATTTCATTCAGTAAAATTGTTATTATTCAACTATTATACTATACACCAAAGCCAGATTTTATAAAAGAGAATACGGTTTAGCCAATGATCATGTTGACATCTCTCACGCACATCCATATATAGAAGTTTTGGTTATGTAAAGATTCTACGAGAGTTGGTTCCTATTTTGCTTTTTGTCGCGTCTATAGACTATAGTCGTGATGATACTATGATAGTAAAGTGTCGTCATGTAAAATATATGACCATATTGTATTTTATATACACCCATAAGGTGTCCATCGATCTATACTAATTTCCTAGTTAATCACGAAGTAACGGTGAAAAACTGGAAAACTCGATAAGGAAAAATCCCAATTAAGAGGTAACTAAAATACTTCCTCTTCTGTCCCTTAATGTAAAAGCACAAATATTAAAAAATAATTAATATTTTTTAATTAATAAAAATTTAGTCAATAAAAAACTGAATTTATATTTGTGCATAAACAGAATTCAAATGGTCATAAACAAATATATTAATATAAATGATGCATAGAAAACTGAAAAAATTTATAATTTTGGAACAAAAAAATTTAATTAAAAAATTTAATTAAACAAAGCATACAAAATCTTAAATTTTGTAAACCAATGGGAAATGAATTAAAAATTAATTCCTACCAAAAAAAAAAAATGAATTAAAAATTAAGCTATACGGGGATTATATATAGGGACGAGGGAGTCAGACCAATCAAACTGTTCCAGATCCTGGCCCAGTGGGCCGCTGGTAAGTTTTTGACTCAACGCCTCGAGACGGTGGTCAACGGCGTTTTGCGAGCATAAAGCATGACACGTGGCTATTCAAATAAAATAAAACATTTATTTTATTATTATCCTCTGCAAACGAATACAGAAAAACAAAAACCGGACTTTTGTTGTTTGATTAGGAGCTGTTGTCAATTCATACATCTTGTTCGCAAATTTTCAGTATTTGATGTGTTCATCAATGGAGGTTTCTTCTTTCTCCACTGTACCCAGATACTGTAATTCATACTCCTCTGTTTCAGGTTTATTTATTCGTTTCTCAATTCTATTTTTTTCCTTATCGGAGGAGGATTTCGATTAAGAGCTCACTACTCCCGATATTGCAGAATCGTCTCGTTTCAGAGTTCACTTATGGGACCAATCTCTTTTTCCTGTTCAATTGAGCATACGAACAAGAAGAAACAATCGTAATTTGGTAGGTTTTCTAAAGTAATCATGTTGTGATTTGCTTAATCTTCCGTGTCAACTGAAACTAAATCGACTCTTGCAGATTTCTTGCAGTCAGAAGAGAGATGTCACTGTTGTCGATGGAAGGTAAACTGATTCCTAGACTACTACTGTATTGTGTAAATTATCAATCTCCTAGTCATCTCAGCAACTTGCAGATTTCGTAGTCGTTGTTTATGTTCAACAAAAGTTGCTCTTTTCTAAGATGATCAGACTGATCTGAGCGGATTCTAGACCATTATTTTCTCAATCCATACTGATTTTTTTTTCTGACCAAAGATACTGAAACAAGCTTAGGATGCTGTATATTGTTTTCTGTTAACTGCATGTGTTATTGTTCACTTCTCTGCTCACTGCTTCTACCAAAGTATTGAGACACTTTTATTCTCCTTGGAAGTTGTATGGATGAGATATATGATAAGTTGGCAGAACGTCTTGTCCCTACATCAGCAGCAATGTTTAGCCCCAATGTTAAGTAAGTTTGCTACTGTTGGAAACTCTTTATAAATGTTGTTCCAACTGTTCTTTTGGCTGCACCTGAGTATGTAGATAACTCTTTATTAACTATGTGTGCTGACTCGTGTAGACGTTTGGTCGGTTTGGCTGGTCCTCCTGGTGCTGGAAAAAGCACATTAGCAAATGAAGTTGTACGTCGTGTAAATAGGCTATGGCCTCAAAAAGCTTCTTCTTTTGATGCTGAGGTTAATCCTCCGGATGTTGCTATAGTACTTCCCATGGATGGGTTCCATTTGTATCGTTCGCAACTCGATGCAATGGAGGTTGAGCTTAATTTTATGATGAAGAGTTATCTCTCTCTCTCTCTCTTGCTCTTTGTTTTTAACCTGACTTTTTTCTCTCTCTAGGATCCCAAAGAAGCCCATGCGAGAAGAGGAGGTGAGATCTGTTTATCTTTTACGAAAGATTTCAAATGTTCAAAATTGGTTTGACCCCTCTATCCATTAACCAGCTCCATGGACTTTTGATCCTGCACTATTGCTTAACTGTTTAAAGAAGCTGAGAAACGAGGTAAAGAGAATAGTTACAATATTTTTGTTGACCTTAGAATCTTGGAGTTACGACACTTACATTAGACTCTGATTAGTTTTCAAGCTGTCCAGGGCTCAGTTTATGTGCCATCATTCGATCATGGAGTTGGAGATCCAGTTGAAGAAGATATCTTTGTTAGCCTCCAGTAAGTAGTTAGTAGCTACCTAAACCTGTCAAATCCTAATGTAGTATCATATAATGGTTTTATTAACCTCTTCCCGATACAATCAGTTTTCTGTGTCCACTTTTTACAGGCATAAAGTGGTAATTGTAGAAGGAAACTACATCTTGTTAGAAGAAGGATCTTGGAAAGACATCTCGGATATGTTTGATGAGAAGTGGTAGAACAAACTAATCGAAAGAGTTTTTAATTCTCTCCCTCACTCATGATTTTTGATTTCAATATTACCAATCAATGTCTTCCATCTTCATTCGAAGGTTCATTGATGTCAATCTAGATACCGCAATGCAACGTGTTGAAAAGCGGCATATCTCAACTGGTATGTACTAGTCCTTTTCAATTCTTAAAGACTCGCAATGACCGTAGAGAATCCCGCTTTAGTTTTATCGTTTTCCCTTTGCGTGCTACAGGTAAACCACCAGATGTTGCTAAATGGCGGGTAAAAGCTCAGACTCTACTCTGCTTAGTAATATTCAGTTATATGGTTTCTCAATGGTTGTCAAGGTAGCTACTTTTTTTTTTTTTCATATTTGGATGGCAGGTTGATTATAACGACCGACCCAATGCAGAGCTGATAATAAAGTCGAAGTCAAACGCTGATTTACTAATCAGATCTATTAACTTTTGAATCTGCTTTCTCGGGGGCTATTGCATGAAGATGGTTAGCTACAGACAATCTTTAAATAAGCAATTTTGTATGCATTAAACTGTGTATACTGTTTCCAATGTTCTTGCAATATACACGGATTTTATTCACACATTGTGTTTTTTTTTTTTACTTCTAGAAGGTAAATCGATATGATAAGTATTTTGATAGCGCGAGAGATTACCTAATCAGAAATGGAATGTAAAGATTCGATCTAAATTTTTGTAACAATCATCATTTTAATAAAATAATTGACCAGTAAAGCTCCCAACTACTGGGCTACATATATCATTTTGAACAATTAAATGATCTTATCCAAATTAGTGCAAAAATTTTTAAAAGCATAGTACTAACATTTTGTTTTTCTTTTTTTTTTACATAATTCAACACGATCCCACGCTTTTCATTACTACTACTACAACTAGTTACTACCCTCAAACACCCACTAAAGTCTTTAAACAAAAAGAGTAACTTTCATCAAAATGATATATATTAGACAAGCAAGCGAGAGAGCCCTTTTTCCATCTTTTGACAAATCCCATTTTTTACTTCTTAGTTACTGCACAAATCCTACCTTAGATTCCACCTCCAATGTCCTTTTTACTTACCTTTCATCAGTCACAAAAGTCTAGTAGTGGGAAAAGGAGCAAAATGTCAATCTTACGCCGAGGAACGTTGGATGCTGTCAATAAAATCTACGGTGGAGGATTCATCTCTGGTTTGACGATTGAAGAAGATGTGTCTGGTGTCTGAGAATGGTAAATCGCCATAGCCAATGAGATCGGCATTATGCAAAGAGCTTTTGATTGCAAAAGCTGCATCGCTGCTCCAACGTTTTCTTCCATCAGCTTAGCCACTTGCCGCTCTGTCCCATCGTTTGACCATTTCTCCCACACGGCCTGCGTCTCATCCTGAAGAAATGTTTTTTAACCAGCAGTCAGTAAATCAAACCCATTAGCAAAGTTCTCTTCTTTTATTCTCTCTCTCTCTCTCTCTCTCTCTCTCTCTCTCTCTCTCTTTAGTCTAACCTCAATTGATGACGACAATGGCATTTCAGTGACTAGTGGTGCGACAGCACCGGCTCCACCAAGACGACTCATGCTCAAGACCTGCCATAGTTGACCAGAGATAAAGCTTATGAAGGAAAAGTATCATCAAAGCCCATCATCATAGCATAATATTCTTCAATGTTTTCTTTGTTTTATATCCATAGTCCGCAATTGTGATGATTCTCCATGGGAGGAAGGCAAGCAAAAGCGAAAGAGACTAATGCCAAAAAAACACAATCATGTGCTCTTTGATTACTCTTTGTTATCGGATTAAACAATTATAATCTTTTATTTCAGATTAGAGTTTTGGTTGAAGAGAGTAGGTGGTGGTGGGGACAAGGATTTATACCACCAAATCCTTCCGGGTGTTTTAAATAATCTCTCTACAAACTTTTAAAGACAGCATTCTAAAGAAACCAGAGAATTGTAACTGAAAAACGACTAGGTTTTTACCTTAACTTGGAGTCTGAGAAACTTCACATAATCGACAATCTCATCGATCATAGCAGCCCTATCTGTCTGCAAGAGGAAAGCAAACGCAACATAAATCTTTATTATTCACAATTCCAAAGTTTGTGAATACCGAAGTTTCTATATGCCAACTACAAAGCTTCTCTCTCATTGAGAACGCCAGTTTTCTGACTAGCTTTGAGCTCTTTTTCAAGCTATCTCCGCGACATGAGAACAAATCCTTTAAAAAATTAATATAGCTGAATCTTTAGGCAAAAGATACCAACCTTGTTAACAGTAGGTACAAGTTCCTGCAACGCCCTGATCCGTTCTGCTATTCTTTCCCTACGCAGCTGTTGCAAAGCAAATATATTCAGGTAAGGTCTCCGTAAGCAAGATAAAGCCGAACTTTCTCAACTAAAAGCTATAGTTGAGGCTTTGATCAAAAAATTAGACATGAACATCATTCACATGGAGATTGCAAAATAGACCAGAAGATTTCAAAGTGTATCAAACATATTACCCGCTCAGCGATGCTATGTGGATCGGTGGCCTGACCTCGCCTAGCCCTAACTCTAGGTCGAATTGTAGATTGCTGATGCGGCATTGGTGGAGCTGGCTGTGACATTGGCTGCCCATGGTAAACCTGTCAACAAAACACAAAACAAGGAAGCAATAACATTAAAAAAAAAAAAAAAAGCTTAAAACGACTTTTCACAAGAACGGTCTCCACTGGAGCAGGTGAAGATATCACTTCAACTTTGACGAAATTATCCACGAGAAAATAAATTGCAGAGCAGATTTTCGGACAATCTAGTTTTGACATAAAGAACATTCTTTTATGTTAAAGTTGCTTACAAAGTTAATTTTAGTGTTATGAGTTGAGAAAACTCAAATCTTCAACTTGGGTTTCTTCAAAAACAAACGAAAATCAGTCAAAGCTCACAAATCTGAGCCAAAATCGCTGTAACTATCAAATTTAGACCTAATACTTTGGCAAAATTCAACCTTTCTGAACTGGGTTTTCTCAAAAACTTCAACTTTTTGAAACCCTAAAGAATTTTTAATATCACTCGTTTATTTCATCGAAAACCACAAACACAAACACAGACAGAACAAAAAGCTGAAGATTTCAAGAGAAGCTTACAGGTTTCATAGAGGAACATCGATTATCAACAACATTATCTTGGAAACGTTTCCCACTAGGATGAACACCTTCAGGTTTAAGAAAGCCATGTCCTTTCCCTTGATCGAGGCTTAATCCCAACGGAAACATCTGATTATGAAACCCTACAGGTCCACCTCCTCCAATGGCACCCATATGATTATGATTTCCTTCGTCGCCTGAACCGAGCTGAAGCATCATCGGCGGTGGACCCACGCCACTTAATCCTCCGCCAATTCCAGAAAGAGCAGAACCAGAAGAAGCCGAGAAGTTCGAAATCCCGAGTATCTGCTCGAAGAAATCGTCGGTAGTAGATGGATCGGAGATGTTATCATGTGGGTTGTTGTTGTTAGTGTTAGCCATGGAAACGAGTTGAGGTTAAGAATACGACTCAGTGGAGCTAGGTGAGTTAAAAGATAACGAGTCAGAAAGAGGTCGAAGAACAAGTTTCCATGGGAATCTTTGTAAGGTATGGAGTTGTTAGGTGAAGGAGAATGATGATGCTTAAGCTAATGAGGACGAAGAGACACAGACGAGAGGACAAAAAGAGTGACTTTATGCTCCTTAAATTAAAAAGAAAAAAAAAACAATTGTCTTTTTTGATTAAAGGACCTTACTTTATGAATTAATTTCGTTTGTGCCCTTATTCTTAGTTTACCTTCCAGAAACTTGAAGTGGGCTTTTTTTGTTTTTAAGTGGGCTTTTTGTTTTGACTTTCTTTAATTTATAAAGTCACATCATATTAAGAAAAAGGTCCTATATAGAAAGAAAATACAGTAGTACCAAACTCTTTTTTAGTAGAGAAAGTTAGAAATTAATACAATTATATAATACTATAATGGTAATGGGAAATTCCCAATATTGTCGGGGTCGTCATCATCTCGTTAGTGGTAGAAAACATATAAGAGACCCTTTTTTTTATAATATAATTTGTCTCCCTCATGTCGTTTTCCAGAAATTTAGCACTCATAGAGACATGGAGTAAAGTTTTCTAGTATCCAATACGAAAATGACACGTGTGAATTATGCCAGATGATATTACCACTTGCTTCTCCTTAGTGCTGATCCTTTGTCCATTTTGATACAGTAAATAAGAGTTTACCTTTTTCACAAGGTAAAATATTTCTTGTGAAAAAATTATAAACACACGAGTAAACAAATGTGAGCAGAGATGGGCTGGATCAATTTTGTTTTGTCGACTAAAGTCAACATTGGGCTTCTCGTAGAGGTGCTTTGCAATAATTTTCCTCTTTAATCAATCTCTCCTCCCCCTTTCCATTAATGGTAATACAAAACTAAATTTCAGTTGAACCGCCAATAAAAGGTAAGCCACGTGGCGGTATTTCTCACCGGACACCAAAGAAACTACGTTGACAAAACACAGAAGAAGAAACAAACAAAACAAAGCTTAAAACCTAAAAAAGAAACAGAGGAGAAAAAAACGGAAACGACGAGGAAACGCAAAACAAATCAAACAATCCTCGTTCTTCCCTTTTCTCTCTTCAAATCTTTGTCTTTTTCTTTAATTTTCTTAAATACATTGTACTAATTAATTAATCATAATAAATGGGTTCGAGTAAACTTAAACGAGCCATAGGAGCCGTAAAGGACCAAACCAGCGTTGGTCTAGCCAAAGTCAATGGTCGAAGCGCTTCTTTATCAGAACTTGACGTAGCCATCGTCAAAGCCACTCGTCACGAAGAGTTTCCTGCAGAAGAGAAATATATAAGAGAGATTCTTAGCCTAACTTCTTACTCACGCAATTACATCAACGCTTGCGTTAACACCCTTTCTAGACGCCTTAACAAAACCAAATGTTGGACCGTTGCTCTCAAAACCTTGATTTTGATCCAACGCCTCTTAGGAGATGGAGATCAAGCCTACGAGCAAGAGATCTTCTTCGCCACACGCCGTGGGACCAGGCTTCTCAATATGTCTGATTTTAGGGATGTCTCGAGGTCAAATTCTTGGGATTACTCTGCTTTTGTAAGGACTTACGCTTTGTACCTAGACGAAAGGCTTGATTTCAGGTAAAGAGTGCTCGAGATCCGATTAGTGTTTTTCGGTTTCAAGTTAAATATGTATTTGAAAAGATATTTGTGATGCGGTTTTGGTTTACCCAAAGTAAGATTTTTCATTTCGATTTTTGAGGATGCAAGCAAGACACGGGAAACGCGGAGTTTACTGCGTTGGAGGAGAAACCGAAGAAGAGGAGCAAGATCAAGCCGCGGCTGATCTCTCCACGGCTATCGTGGTCAGGTCACAACCAATCGCCGAGATGAAAACAGAGCAGATTTTCACCAGAGTACAACATTTGCAGCAACTTCTTGAGCGTTTCTTGGCTTGTCGTCCAACAGGTATAATAGTTACTTATATCTCACGGTTCCTTTCTCTGTGTTTATTGTCTTGGGTAAAAAGTTACATTTTTGAATAGGTAATGCGAGGAACAACAGAGTTGTAATTGTGGCTCTGTATCCGATAGTGAAGGAGAGTTTTCAGATATATTATGATGTAACGGAGATAATGGGGATTTTAATCGATCGATTTATGGAGTTAGATATTCCTGATTCGATCAAGGTCTATGACATTTTCTGCCGGGTTTCGAAACAGTTTGAAGAGCTCGACCAGTTCTACTCCTGGTGTAAGAACATGGGGATCGCACGGTCTTCTGAGTATCCAGAGATAGAGAAGATCACACAGAAGAAGCTTGATCTCATGGATGAGTTTATAAGAGACAAATCTGCTTTAGAACAGACCAAGAATTCAAAATCTGTTGAATCTGAGGCTGATGAAGAAGATGACGATGCGAGAACAGAGGAAGTAAATGAAGAGCAAGAAGATATGAATGCAATCAAGGCCTTACCTGAACCTCCACGAAAAGAAGAGGAGGAAGAAGAAGAAGAAAAAACCGAGGAAGAAGTGATCATAGAGAAGAAACAAGAAGAAATGGGTGATTTACTGGATCTTGGGAATACGAACAGCGGTGGAGCAGCAGAAGCTGGAGATAGCTTAGCATTGGCTTTATTTGACGGGCCATACGCGAGCGGTTCAGGTTCAGAGTCAGGTCCAGGATGGGAAGCGTTTAAGGATGATTCGGCGGATTGGGAAACAGCTTTGGTACAAACAGCAACAAACTTGTCCGGACAAAAGTCAGAACTCGGAGGAGGCTTTGATATGTTGTTACTTAACGGAATGTATCAGCATGGCGCTATAAACGCAGCCGTGAAAACATCGACGGCTTATGGAGCCAGCGGAAGCGCGAGCAGTATGGCATTTGGTTCTGCAGGAAGACCAGCAGGTTTTAAAGAAACACAAATTTTCTCTGTTTTTAGTTTCTTACAACTTTGCTCTGTGTTTTTGAGTTTCTTTGACATGAATTTTCTATTGATTACAGCAACTATGCTGGCACTTCCAGCACCAGTAACGGCAAATGGAAACAGCGGAAGCAATAACAGTCCGGTTCCCATGGATCCATTTGCAGCGTCATTGGAGGTTGCGCCGCCACCCTATGTGCAAATGAATGATATGGAGAAGAAACAGAGGATGTTGATGGAAGAACAGATGATGTGGAACCAATACTCTAGAGATGGAAGACAAGGACACATGAATCTAAGGCAAAACCAAAACCAACCTTACTCTTACACACCTCAACATTGATTGTGCGCCCCGTAGATGGAGCTCTTCTTAAGTTGTGTCAGCTTTTTGTTTTGTCTAACAATCAGTTTGGTCTTATAGATCTAAAAATGGCTTTATTCTTTTTGCAAATTCATTTATTTACTAATGATGGCTTCTGTAATTGTAATCTCTGGCAGGGGTGTAACTTTAAGAGAAAAAACTTAAATATGTTTTGATATCACAATTATATCTAATCTCTCTAGAACAAGCTCTAATGCTTCACACGCCTTTTGTTTGATTTGCCTGCAAAAACAGAGAATTGTCATTAATATAGATTCTCAAATTTCTTGTTTAATAAGTTATCTTGTCAAATTCGACATTAGAGGATCACAAAAGGTTTTCATTCTTACAGAATTCAAAGCATGGTTGTTTCATAACAGGATCATCTTGGATCTCCGGAGGCTCCCGACCAAACATCATCTTACAGCTAAGATCATTAAAATCTGCAAAACTCAGTATAAATGTTAATTAGTGTTGTCACATTTGTCTCCGTATGAAAGATAAGAATGCTTGTGTCTTAAGTCAAATCGTTGACTTCTTGGAAAGAATGATCATACATCATTATTCAGCTTGAAGGCTTAATGGGTCTACTTGTAGTGAATGGTGTCCTTAGTGGTGAATCAATGGGACCCCTAAAGATCACATTAAGCCTCCACAAGTTGAGAAGTGCAGGCTAATATTTTCACAATATATAATTAAGTTTGATTCAACTGTTTTATCTATGCCCAAATCTTCTTGTTTCAGTGATTGTTATCATAAATTAAAGAGAAATAGATTCAGCATAGTACCGGGCTCCATGTAGATAGGCATTCCAAATGAGTTTTTGATGAAGATTTGAGATGGAATTTTACAAATATGAGTGCACATACCAACACAATTTGACTGCTCAAGAAACCTACAAATTAAACAACAGTCAAGGACATAATAGAGTGACTGATCTCAACAGTGAAATGGTTGTTTATGGAAGAATGATTTTGATATTTTTCTGAAGTTTAATGATTAGATGGGACCAAATAGAGAGATTACAGTATAACCTGCACTTCTCTATGAACACAACACTCTTCTCTTTTCTTCCATCAACCTCAGTCTCCCTCACCTTGGCAATGAAGTTCTCAAATTAAAACTCATGAAAATTTTCTGTTAATTTCAACTCAGAAACAAGGACAAAAAAACTAGTATCTTACCTCTGAAGGTCCAACAAGCCAAGCGAAAGATATTGTGGTGAATAGCGCAAAGAGCTCCCTCGAGAGTTTTGAAGGTGGAAAAAGTATTTTGATCTGTTAATTCAGCAAGAAATGATGGTGTAATATGTTCATAGTTTGCTGCAACTTTATCTTATTAATCCATAAGAAAACTTACCAAGGAGCTTATCACTGTCGGTAATGCTCTGTCCAAAGAGCTAAGAACAAGCTCATGCTGTTTCTTGGTGTCAAAGTTAATCGCAACCCTAGTTGCCGTATCTACTAACCTATCATAATCTGTACTCTTGCTGCTAATACTACTCATCCCTGAAGAAAAATTTCTCAGACTTCTTCCTCAATAAGTATATCTTTCAAAAGAAGCAAAGATTCAAAGAATAGATGTGGGATACGAACCTGCTGCGTCTTGAAGATTCTTTGTTAGAAAATTAATTGCAATTTTCGAGAAGAAGCTGTCCTCAATAATACTCGCATTATTCGTATTTGATGGCTCGATTCTTGTTGTCTCTTTTGTAGCCTTGAGTTCGATATTTGATGGCTTTAAGCTGAGAATTGGGGAAACGCTTGAGCGTCTACCCAAGCCACTTCGAGTGTGTGTATCGTTGAACCGAGTTGTGAAAGTGAGAATCTTGGTCTGAGAAAGTGATACCTTAGTGTTCATCATTTGGTCTTGTAGAAGAAGAGTTTGGCAGAAACTTGTTGCAGGTTCTTTTTTATTTTTTCTAAATTCTAAGGCCAGTAATTGACGTCTCCAGAGTATATATATGGCCTTGAATAGCTCTGTATCTTTTTTCTTGTCTTTATCTTTAGATTTCTTTCTCGTTTTATTAAAAAGACAAAAAAGACTGTCCTTTTTGAGAAAAAGTAAAAAAGAGAAAACAATATTTTTGTATAGAATATACTCATTTTTATATTTTTTTGAAACTAAACCTCGAGTGGTAATAAAAAAATTCTATGTTTTCTGTTTTCTTTTTCCTTTTATCTTTTTTTTGTTTGTTTTCAGTTTATGACTTATAGATCTTTTCAAAAGGCTGAATGGTAAAAGTGTTTAAAATGGTATATTATCTTCTTTTTTTCTGTAAAAATCTCATCATTTATATCAGTTTGAATTAGTTATAGAAATCATTATGATTTACATAAACATAAATATCATATTGATATCATATATCATAAACACATGTTTTTTTTTGTAAATTTACTCTGATAGATCAATATAGAGAATATTAATGAATTTTAGTGATGAATTATTACATTTTGAGAATTATTTTTGCAATGTATTTGGAAAAAAATCTCTTTAAAGCAGTTGACAGCAAATAAATCTCGTTAAAATATACAATAACGAGTCTTTTTTCGTTTCTTCTTTTTGGTATGGTGTCTTTTGTTTTCTTGTTGATCTACTATAGAGATCAAACTTTTAGATAACATATATGAGAAAGAAAATAGAAAATTAAAACTAAGAAACCATATATATATATCTCTCTCTGTCTCACTGAAGAACAAAAAAAACTTACCATTGACATTGAAGCAAAACATGAAGAATACAAAAGGTTACAAACTATTAAAACAATGCAAGAATTGCATCTGAGAAAATACAGATACAGATGGGGCTGTAAATACTAATATGCCCAGCTTCTGCTATTTTCAAGGAGTTTCAAGAAGAAATAATGTAAAGTAAGAAAACAAAAAAAAATGGCCGCAAAAATACCATACTGTACACAGTACACACTCCCCTGTAAAGCTTGTAACTTCCCATCTATTTACACAAATTCTCAAACCAAACCTCTTCTCCTCCTTCTCAAACTTGAAAACTCACCAGCAAAACAGAGTTGAGAGTGGCTCACTATGCTCTCTTTCTCCTAACCTGAAAGCCAGTGATGTAGGAGATGCACCAGAGCCAACCCTTTGTTCAGAATTAGGTCTTGCTTTCTCCTATGTGGTCCTGTCCTTAAGTTCCCTGGCCAGCTCTTTCGGTTCTAGCCAAAGAAACCAAAAGGGGATTGACTGGTCTCTGCTTTAGATTCTAAACCTATGAAGCCTGTTTCAATGAAGCCTGTTTCAATGAAGCCTGTTTCAATGAAGCTTGTTTTAGTGATGCCTGTTTCAATGAAGCTCTTAATGTCTCATCTGGTAATGTCCATGAAAGCAACTGTCCAGCTGAATCACCGCTTAGTAATTGCTTCAGGTCGCTCGTGAGATGGAGAGCGGTGACCGGTTGCTTATGGAATTTCAACACCTTGTGTAGAATCAACTTGTACTCTGGCACTTGATCACCCAAATTCAGACCTCCTGTTCTGTTGCTACTACTTGTTTTGCTCTCGGCACTCACCGGATCAGTACAATGTATCATCCGCCATACTTTAACTGCTCCACTCTGATGACCAGTTACATACCAGCTTGTTTCAAGCCAGTCGGAAGCTGTTGAGCCTGTTACTGATAATACCGAATCAGATGGTAACTGTGAGGTGTTAGCTACAGCAAGGCAATCACCATTGATGCTCCAAACCGCAAGGACAGTTCCAGCAGCGGTTGCAATTTCTCCAGTAAGGTCGTTTATGTAGATTGCTGAAATGGGAACTGGGAAGTCAGGAAGCTGCCTCACAAAACTCAATGAACTGAGATCCCATATGATGACAGTACAGTCATCTGACCCGCTTGCAATCATCATGTATGGTTGGCTTACACGTAGACATGTGACTTTAGCTGTGTGGGCGCATAGGGCTTTCTCTAACCGTAAACGCCGTGAACCACGGGGACCATCCTTGCTTACTCTCCACACGCACACTAAACCATCCTCTGCTCCAGTGACCACAATGCGCCCATCGTGACTAACACCAGCACACTGGATCTGGTTGCTTTCATGGAGATTTTCATGGGTTGATAGCAGTTTGTCCTGATCATAGCTCATAAATCTCAAGCTCCTGTCTGGGAAGCCCCATGTTATGTACTTGGTATAGCCTCTAGGTTTCAAGAAACAGTTAGCTCCGGCAACGAGAACCTTGTCGTGGAAAGTAATGATCTGGCTTATAGAAGATGAACATTTACGTGTTTCGTGAGGAACTAGATGCATCGAGTGTTTCAGAGGGTGGAGAGGAATTTTTCTGTCTGTTCTTCTTTTGACATGAGCTTTCGGGAATAGTTGCTTAGGAGTTTGACCAAAGTGATTAATTTGCGCTAGTATGGAAGCTTTCATTGCGGGGTCGGTAACTGCATCAATATCAACATTTCCCTCGTATGTATAATGATAGAAAACATTCACAGCTTCTTCTGCAGCCTGAGAATAAACATTCCAGAACAGGAAAAGAAAAGTAAATAACATAACAATACTTTGATTTCTGCATTGTACTTGACTAGCAGCAAAAGGAAAATATTATGTAATGTACCTTTCCTCTCTGTTTGTACCCAAAGATAAGATCTATCCAATGATGCAAATTCTCTGAGACATAATCTGACTCCAACGCTTCTCTGTGTTTGAGGATGAACTCACGTACACTACCTCTAGCCCATGGAGGTAAAAAGACATCACCAACCTGAAATATGCAGGAAATATAAGTATATTAACTCAACATGAAAGGAAGTGGTACAATCAAACACTATGGAAAGACCTTGAACTGGCACAAACCTTCTCTCCTGACTGTTTTTCACCCAAATCAAGGCTGAATCTATTTTCCAAAAACTCGGGCATGTAGAAGAATTCAGGAATTAGTTCTTTTACGTCTGAAGTATTTCCCTTTCCTGCTGCACTTAGCCAAGTATCTTTAATACTATTGAAGAGTCTATCGGCATGATCAAACTGACCGCCCTGCAGCTTCTGATTTTCAGCACTGAATGGCGGGAGGCGAATAAGGTAAAACAGAACAATTCCAGCACTCGAATAGTGAGAACCATAATGGAATTTTGGAACCTCAGGATCATCCCAGCTCTCATATCTGAAATAAAGCAGGAAAAAAAGAATGCATGATAAGCAAAGATTAGATACAACTATGCTATCATGAAACCGTAGCTAGTTAACAAAAAAAAAAATTGACGTATGACAAAGAACACAAGGGAAACATGCACTATACAAATTTAAATGCACATCACAAACCGTTTTCTAAATTCTTCTTCTCCTTCAGGTGTCTGGCAACCCATTGGTTTGTGAAGCTTGCGGAATGTTTTTGGATCTGACAAATCAAGACTCTCGCTATCATAATCTGCTAGAACCCACGGAAATACAGGATACTGCGTTAGATCACTGTATCCACGTCCTGCTAAGGTATTGAGATGCATTAGGTATTGGAAATTGCTGATTTCTCCATTTTGCCATCTTTTCGAGAAAGACTTCGCCATTAATTTAAAAAGGCGGCTTCCCTCGTTACTTTCCTGTTTAGCTGATCCTGAAATGGTTGTGTCGAGCCTAGGAAAATATAAAAAAGAATAAATTACACTTTCGCAGATCAATGAAGACAGAAAATCTCATCTATAATAACTAACTAGCCACATGAGTACTACGGTCAAGAAACAGAAGACCATTCAAGGATGCTAGCAAACAAACAAAGAATAGAAGCCTCAAACACTAGTCAAACTAAGCTTTGAAAAAGAGACACACCCATGCTAACTCAGGCCAGTAGATTGACAAATTTATTCATTTTACTAGACAAAAATAAACAGCTATAAAACGTAAAAAAGAAACAAATGCATTATGTTCAATCCAGTGGAGAGGAAAAAAGAAACGAGATGAAAAGAACGATGATACCGTACATGCTGTTCCTAGGAAGATTCATGGCAACCAGATTTTTGAAAACTTCTTCCCTCTCTTTCTTGTGGAACACGAGGAGATCATTACATCCATCCATGCTAAATATCTCAATAGCAACTGGACGCAGCTGGTAATCACGTTTCAAAATTTCGTGAACATTATTAAGCTTCCACATACGCCAAGGATGTGGCAAGTTACCAGTCATGCACATTTTTTCTTTTCCCCAAGCACCACCACCATATGCCCATGCTCTTCCCCCTACTGCTCCTGTTTTCAATGTTGTAGTCCATGATGTGCTAGACTTGGAATGGAAATCCGAGCTTCCAGAGACATCTTTTTTCACACCCAACGCTTGATCAATAACGGATAACTCATCTTCGCATTCCTTCTCACAAATACACCCCTCTCCGTCAATATAAAAGTTTTCTATCACATACAGACAGAATTCCCCTATTAAGAAGATTCCATCATGCTTGTCGAGATCAACAACTCTCTCACAGTTGTATCTGAACCTAATCTTCTCAAGATGCTCCAGATAAGGTCTAATCAAATACTCACCATCATCGTTCAGTTCCTTCTCTGATTTTTCCTCCGGGCCATTAGTTTCATTCATTTTCGCAGAGGATGAATGTCTTGGAGAGCCAGTCTCAGATTTCGCATGTGTGTTGTCTGTTATGGGCACAGAAGCTGTACTAGATTTTCCACCAAAATCAAGAGCAGAATGAAGACTTGCTTCGTTTGTACTGCTAGCTCTATCATCATTCCATCCATTTCTGGCGGAAGCGACATCTTGAAAATCATCAGCCTCTTTCAAAAATGACTCATCGTAAAGTTCACTGAGCAAGAAAGCTGGTTCGGAATCTGTGTCAGAAATAACTGGTCCATCTTCTTTTTTGCCTTTGGGAAGCTCAATTTCTCCAAGTTCCAACTTTCCATCAAGAACATTCTGAATGCTATCAATTTTTAGCTTACATCGTTCAAGCTTTTTGCGCATTCTGTATGGACCTTCAATTGGACATAGCTGCCATTGGGGATCTTCAGCCTCTTTGGATTTACGCATTGGGAATATCCCACGCTCATGTACAAGCTGCTGGAGATGAGTTTGCCACTCACTCTCAGCATGAAGTATCCAACCATATTTGTTTTGCCGAACAACTCTAAGCTCAGTAGACATGGCATCACGCAATACTTCTAGCGCGTATCTCCGTTCATTCAACTGATCCCAATGTTTTAGGTCTAACTTCGACATATCTCGTGATTTTCTCCCCATCTCTCTCTTCCGACGACCTTCCATACCCTTTATCCTGACACCGGGAAATTTTGCCGAGCCAGCTATGTACTGTACCCACATAATTGCAGCACACTGCTCCAGTACTTTGTTAATAATCTTATCGGAGCTTTCAAGCCACTTAAAGAATTCTGGTAGATTTCCAGTCAACAACTTATCAAAACCTCCATGTAGAACATCAAAATTTTGTCCTTGGTTTGGTTTAGTAACAAGCAAATCCTCAAGGGCAGATCTTCGGTGTACCAGCAAATATTTGACAATATCAAGTGACATGTTTTGCACACTCTTTCTCTGGTCAAGGAGCAGGGAGATTAAATTCACACATAAACAGCAATTCAAATCAGTATCAAGGTTGCTTGGGCAGAATATGATTCTCCTGTTTGCGACCAACAACTGCAAAACTGTTGATATATCAATCCCGGATTCATCAGTAGCTGGATTCGGAGATGGCCTCTTCTTAGATTCAACAAGCAAACCCAGTTGGGATAGTAGGTCCTCCTCTCCAATAGTTATCAAGAACGATGGCAGGAAACAATATAATACCATTCTATTTGTGTTTTTCAAGATTGAGTGCACATAAGCATCAAGTTGCCTCGTTGTTCTTCCAAGGGATAACAGACCTTTCCCAGAAGGAGTGACTTCTTCAACCCTACCATCTTTGTTAGCTAATTGGAGCATCGATAACAAGAACTCTAGCGCCCTAAGAACACCAGTGGGTTGAGAAAATGCACCCATATAAACACGATCCACTATCATCCAGCAAAATGCATCCAAATTCGCAGACCATTTGGTCTTGTCCAGTTTTTTCGTGTCCTCTTCATCATCACGCAAGAGGCGCCTTTCAAGATAGTTCATGACCCTGCTAAGGCATAAGCCTTGAAAGACCAGCACACTTTCAGGATCAACATAGAAAGGAACCATTTCCAATACGCTCTCCAGAAGAGGTACTGCTTTGATCTGTTCAGTCACTAAGTCAGCAAGTGCCTCTGCCATAAAATCTAATACGGCACTCGCTCCAGCAGAACAAGGCCCACCACCATACCCTGTTTCATCTGTTTCAAGGAGAAGTTTTGGGCTAACTGTGAAGAATGCATTGGCTGCAGAAGATCCTTGGGAGCCTGACTTTCGCTCTGAAGATGCATCAACTTCATTAACAGAGACATAAGATTCAAGAGATGGAGTACCGAAGGTAGAACTTTTAGATTCGTTATAGTTAGAGCCTAGCCAAGATGCAAGTGCAACAACCGGGGATGGTGATGGAGTGATTGAGACTTTAAGACTTGATTTTTCAGATAACAGGGGAGACTCGATCATAGGGAAAGATGCAGCGCTCTGAGAATCTGTTGCCTGAACTTGACTTGGATTACCTTTAAAATCTTGAAAGTCCCTTTCACTGGAAGCTGATACAGGGCCGACATGACTATCATCTTGATTTTTAACATCTTCAACACCTTGAAGTAATTTAATTGAGTCCTGTGGTGGTGGCGTTAAAATGTTCTCCATCTTATCATTAACCACATAATTTGCAGGTAAAGACATGTCTTCTGAACTAAGACTGACCTGCCCTTGAGGGAAGCTTCCAGCACTGATTGAAGTTTTAGTAGACTGATCCTGGTCATGAGGCAAGCTAGAAAGAGTTCCTTGTGAGCCGCTATCGTCGCCGTCATTTACATGCTTCTCTTCCGCCTTCACAGAGAGCTGTTTCGCCATCTTCACAGCATAGCCAGCCCTACAGCACATAATAACCTTTAGGTGCAAGTTATGCAAATAAACATCTTGTAGGTCACACTAAATCCAACATGAAAATACTCTCTGACATTGAGCACGGCATGATAACTAAAACAAAATACTGTTTACATATAGTCTATTCAAGGAAGATAAACTCTATGCAGAAAAATAATTTATTTCCCAAAACCTAAAAAATCATCAATATCTGGTAGGTGGTGAAAGAAAATATCATTAGGTCTGTAATACCGACCTGACACAGGAAAAGTAGAGATCTGCACAATTTTCAACAAATTCTGCACGTCTGCAAGCAGCAGAAAATTGAGGGCACATCTTTGCAAGGTCAACCATGAAACGGAGAACAGACGTTGCAGCAGCAGGAGCTGATGCTTCGCCACCCATCAAACGTGCGGCATATGTTTTGTGCATTAAAGCTTCCCCTTGAAGCTCTCCAGTCATTTCTGCGCCCTCTATAAGCTCTGCCACGAGACTAGCACTCACCTGAGAAAGATTTCCAGATTGGTGGGCGAGCATTGATTGCATGATCAACCTGTCATAAGTAGATTTAGCCATTGCCACCACTGAATCCAACAGATCTATGAACTTTAGCTCCACATGACTTCCATCATTTGGCACTAAAGCATGAAAGTCTAACATTCGAACCTCCGGTAGTCTTGGATAAACAGGTTTCCCAAAGATCAAGCAGAACAATATGTAATATATGTCTGGGGAATCATAAAAGTTTTGAAGTACTCGCATCAGCCCCTGATAACCTCCACTTGTTCGAAATTTAAGGGAAAAGTTTGGAGAAGAAGCAAGACAGACACCGAGAAGGGTCATGATCCACCTCATACTAGTGGGATGCACAGCTTCATCAAGGAAGTATGTTATTAATTTTGACGAGACTATCTTATGCCACAGCTCTAGAAGTTCCTCTGCTTTAATGGTTACCTGGAGATCAATGAGCATTTCCAAAAGCATGTTTCTCACAATTACATGCTTTCCCATTGACTCGCGCAATAATGAGCTTCGTGACTTCACTTCAGGTGGATTAAATGTCATAATCACAAACCTAACCACATTTTCAAGCTCAGAAGTTAGGAATCCATCTTCTAAGATGCATCCAAGCAGAACAACTAGTTTTTCTAGGACCGGAACTTCCACATCACCTCTCTGAAGTGTCACTAACAAATGTTCCACCAGATTGATTCTGCGCAGAATCGTAAGATTGTGATTCCTGTACCAATGCATTGAAACCAAATTTTCCAGGAAACCAAGTAAAGCAATCTGGATGGAAACAGGGGATATTACCCAAAGGGTCCAGTCCAGGAGGACGTGTTCAACCATATCCGCGTTGGATAAGACAATGCAGTTTGAAGTTTCAACAGGGATATCTGTTTCTAGCTCAGAGAGATGGCTAAACGAATCCTTGGGAACAGAAAAGTCATCCATATCCCCATGAGACCCAACTGAGGAATTATCGTACCGGAACCTCGAAAGACCAAGATCCTCGTAGCTGTTTTCGAATATAGTCTCCGTAGGTGGCATACTAATATTACTCTGTCCACTCTCCAACTTTTTCGGCTCTGAAAACAAAGCTTCGCATGCAGCAATTTGAAAAAAGATCTCCAAAGACTGCATATCAAACAGAGTCATTTTGGGACGCAAAAACAGAGCTAGTAAATGATATCCCCTGATGGTTTGCATATCCTTCACATTCTGAGGGTTTTGATGAAGCGCACAGGCAAGCAATGAAAGAGCCATATGTAGCATATCTCTAGATTCGGCAGCCTCAACAAGCGCAAGTACAACAGTCATTCCTCCCACAGGGCGGATAGTATCACCAATCACACTTTGTCTGCAGATAGATACATTTCCCACTAGACGCCCAAAACGTGGTATTCCTGAACCATTTGAAAAAAAAAATGATAAAATTATGAAATCGATTTAGATGAAAATGTACAAAAGGAACAAGAATTTTAAGACCACTATATACCTCCAATTGGAGAAGCAGCGGCGGACAATGGGTCAACCAGATTGAGGAGAGAAAAATTTCCAGACGTACGGATGAACTCCGAGCATGTTCCATCAAATGCGAAAATAAGTTTTTTGCCAGGTAACTGAAAGGAAAGATTTCCTAACCTCTCAAGATCCCAGACAATTCCACTGCCATCTGCCTTAGAGTCTCCTTGTCTATTGCTTCCATCAAACTTTTGTCCATTCGACGTTGAAGTCATGTCAGTGTCTAACGAGTCCAGGATAGCCATGCTGCCCCCACCACAAGCCTGGTTAGGCACAAAGCGTAAGAGGTCTGCATCCTGGAAAAGACCTTTGTACCCTCTACCAAGAATGTACATGAAACCAATGCAACCTGATGTGAGCACCTCCTCAAAAAGATAACATGAGCGTGTTTTCCATGTCAGATCACTAACTCTGGCACAAGTAGCTGGAGTTCCAACTGTTACTTGCAAAGATTTTCCAACAGGCGAAGGAGAGTACCCCAATTTACCCGTGTGCCTTAGTTTTCCATCAAGATAGACATATGCAACACTAGCCTGGAAGAGTCCAGCAAGAGCATTCGGTTTACTGTGAACAACAGCAAGGTGATGCCACCTGCCTTCTTCAATCTCCAATCCAGAAAACGACAACGAATGTGAACTGCTAGTGGCAAGGGTCAGAATACCATCCTCCTGCAAGTAAAGTTCTGCATAGAATGGACTTTCATTGCTTACAGCACCAACAGAAAACATCCGGAAAATGTTCTGTTCGTGTTGCTGCGCACTTGAAATGCACGTCTTTGATGAACCGCCAACTTTGGAGGCTTCTGATTCTTTTCCTTGGGTTGTTAAAAAGTTACGAAACTGGAACCAACAAACAAATGAATAACCAGCAGCAGGAGGCCAAGATCTTTCTCCCAGTGACACCTGAACAGAACCATGCCCAGTTTTGCTCATATCCATTTCTACAAAAGGAGCCAGAGATAGATGTTCCAAAGCTGTGTCTTCCATGAGAATTAGCTTTTCCATCATGCCAACTATTGCATGACCTGAATTCATAATCCTCATTTGCAAAACATATCTAAAAAGCATTCGGAGCTCAGATGGGGACAATCTACACACAAAAAACTATCTACTAAGATAACAGATAGAAAAACAAAAGCAGTAATGTTGGAAATATATTTTAAGTTTAGAAATAATGCAGGACATTATTTACCTGTACGCTCCAAGAATTTCCACAATCTTCAAAGCATAAGAAAGAAATGGAGATGAACCCGCAAGAAAGGGGTAAATGATCTCCAACAAAAGTTCCACGCAACCTGTTAAATTATAATTCATGACGAGATAGAGAATAAAAAGGAAAAACTAACAGCGATAGGGATCATATTGAAGAATTAACCCCAGAGGAGCATTGAGGTATGGTTCTTACCCATTGATGTGAGGTTTTCCTGATTGAATGGACTGGCACGTGCAAGACTTTCCAGTAGTTTCAAAAGTTCTAGCTGCATTTTTGGACTAAAAAGCAACAATGAACGAATTAGAACTCTGACAGCACCTGCATTGTAAATTCTCTCCTTGTCAGGATTGAACTGGCCCGATGGGGTTGTTACAATAAAAGTTGCTTTTTCACTCTCCGGTATAGTAGCAAGGGCCGTTGACTCTGATGTTAGAAATGGGGGAAGCACCACTTCAAGTGCAAGTTCTAACAATAGCTGTATAACCTGCCTTTCCAACTCAACACACAGCAATCCAGACTCCACCAAAAGCTCATAAAATGTCTGAGACGTTATAACAGCATGCAGTTTCATCCTATTAACAGCGTTCTCACAGACTGCAGCTGTCATAAGGCGAAATAGATATTTAAATAATTTGATGTAAACCGTCAAATCAGACTCATCCATGTGCTCTCTTTTTCCTTGAAAAGTATGAAGGGTCGTCAGTAAAAGAGAGAAACCAGTGGCTTCGCCAAAGACTCTTTGGGCAGAACCATTAACACCAACAATACGCCATAGAGCACCCATTGTATCACATTTGGCATCATCATGAAGCTTGTATTGATGGCCAGAGATACCAGTGACCATTCCACTCTTCAACAAATCAACAACAGCTCCTAATTCGTCATGATGGATCTGGTTGGAGAGAACGCAAGAAAATTAAGAATGTTGGCCAATTATGCAAAATAAATACCTATAATGGCATCGATATAATCTAGCACATACTTTGTGATAAATTTGACTGTTGCCTAGTTGATTCAAGAAAATTAAGTTACCTGTTTAATGTCTTCTGTGATTAGACATGATAAGATCCTCAAAACGCCAGTTCGATGGGCATCAGATATCAAGAAAGGAAGAATAATCGCCACACCATTGGCCGCCCGAAAGGATGCCTGATTAGCCTCAGCTTTCTTTAACAAAGCGATCATACAATCCCAACCAACAGTAATAGTGTTGTCAACTTCAAATACAGGTAACTTCCCTGAGCCAGATTCCATCAACTTTGGTGATGAAATAATGGCATCTTTAGTATCTAAGTGCTTTTTGAAGCTATCTGAGCTAGGCTTCCGATCGGAATGATTAGAGACTCCACTATACTGATCTGGACCCATAAGAAGCTTGTGCTGCTTTAAATCATCCTGTAAGACTTCCAAAACACCAACTTCACGTAGGACTTTCTTATATTGTTGATCAAAAGATATGAGCTTCACAAAGAAAGAAAGTATGGTGTGCTTCAACTGAGATGTGATTGGCTGTTGCAATAAGCAACAAAGTGACAACAATTCTTGCTCTGGAACGCAATTCACAACCGTGACAGCATATTCAAGAATTTTGAGAATTATATCTTGCAGCGAGGAAGGAAAACCAGCCATATTGAGGACAAGTAATGGAACGGTTCTTAATTCCTGACACAATCTATAGTTTTCCACGTGGCTTGAGAATATCTTAAACATTCTATTCAATACTTCTGCCTGAAGATCCTTATTCTCTGCCTTCAGGAAGATATCTTGCAGCATTTGGACAGCTTCCAGGTCTTTAACTTTACCACTTCCCTGTTCCCATGTCTCGTCATATATGCTGTCAACAGATGAAGTTCGACTTCTGCTATGCCCAGTTGGCTTCGTTTGGGATGACCGTGAGGCCCTTCCTACAGATGGCTCAGCTGGACCAGTCTGAGCCAGGGTGACGAGGACATCAAGCAATCTTGACAACGATGGAGCAAAGTTTTGTGAAGAAAAATCAGCATTTTCCCTTCTGTTCGTATCTTCTCCATCAGGAAACACTTCAGAGCCATCTGAACCACTATTTTGATTAATAGATGAACGACTGGACACAAAAACCGGATTTTGTGGCAAGGGAGATAGAATCAGGGCAAACTGAACAAGAAAGTGGTAACCGTGTGCATTACGTATGTCCTCCCTGAGCCTAACACCACCAGCCTCTACAAAGTCAAATTTGAAAAAGATTAGTAGCCATAATCAGAACAGCTTCAGCTTACATGTCCATATATATAATGTGATTGCTGAATGTTCTAGTCTCACACTGCATTTTTTTCATACGGGCATAACATATATAGAACTCTGTAGACCATATTTACCAGGTCTATATGAGAGTTCCACACATTCGAGTAACAAGTCCACAATGCCCATAGTGTAGGCAGAGTCACCACAATTCGGATCAAAATCTTTGACAGCCATCAAGAGCACCTTAATCTGCACGAGAACTCAGAAAATTGAGAAAATCTTTTTCAGTACCTTGTTGCCCTTATCACTTTGTAACACTAAGCTTCTGAAATTCATGCATACAGCATGTAATTATCATTAGCTTTTATCCTGAAATCAACATAAGTTTCCTGATAACCAAGTTCTTTACCACAGAAATCTCACATAGTTCCAACATTAGCAAGAAAGAATAGCCCAAAGTCAGCTTATAAGTATGCATGAGAATCAATATACTACACTTAAGCAGTCTGCATAGTTCACTGGCGTACCAGATGATGCTTGCGTATGTATCTTGCTGTGCTCCCATTGTCATTGACTAGTAGAAGTCCAAGGATCTGGAAGAGACACGAAAGGGTGTCAAATGAAACTATAAGCATCAGAGTATTCAATCCAGTTTCAATCATCCATTTAGAAAGCCGTTCACGAAATTTTTCGGTTTCATAGCATGATGCTCTAAAACAGATGTGCGAAAATACCTGCATTGCATGTCTGTGAAGCTGTATGTTGTGGAGGGGAACTAGACCTTCTTTATACTGAGAGAAAACCGTAACGGAGCCATTGGCAACCATATTGAAAAGCGACTCAAGAGAGTCATCTTCGATCAAACTCTGAGCAGCAGAAGGATTGCTTGCTAATGCTTTCATGATATGGACAACACTACCCTCCACCTACAAGAACGAAGGGGCACAAAGTTTTTATAAAACTGATCAAGCATTTGTGTAGTACAAACTTGGTTGTCAATATCCAGCTCAAAACAATGTCGAAAAACATATATAGTATTATTAAACTTAAGATAAAACTATCGAAACAGAACCTCAAGTCGTCTAGTATGTAGAACTCTGTATCCAGCATCTTTTTCCGCTGATACCTCTTCCAAATCAGCAGTTATTTTACTTTTGCTTAGTTCATCATATGCTAGAAGTGCACTGAGAACGTGTATTAGACAACAGAATATCCCCGAATCTAGAAGTGATTGTTTGTCGATAGGCTGAAAAGAAAACATAAGAGGTTGCATTTAGGAGGCAACACAATATATAAGGCAAAAAACCATCAAAGAGTAAGCATCATGGACGATGAGAAATTGAGCTTTGCAAGCTTTTGTGAAGTGTTTAAACTGGAAGACAGGAAAAAGTCGAAAAGGTACCCCAGATACAAGTATTTCAACAGCTGTTAAGAGGTTTGCACCAGGACTAAATCCCTCCTGTAGGAAGAAATCATGGATTAAAAAAAGAGAAGAGAGGGTGACATGTCAAGATGCACAATATTCAGAAAGAAAAGGCGAACCTTGGTGACATCTGAAAAGAACCTTAATACTTTCTCTACATCCAATGACCTTGTCTTGCTGCCGATCTTCAACTTTTCAATATCTGTCACAAATGCTCTCCCAATGACAAAAGAGAATATATGTGTTTCTACTAACCTGCAATTAGAATTAATTTCTCAATATTGGTGATTATACTATATCTGAGTACAAGCATAGAATTCGAGGTACAGAAGAAGACTCGCTAGACAGGGAAGAACATAAAGGTTGAGAAACGTATCTCCCAAAATAAGAATTCAAATCATGTGAAGACAGGGAGACACTCGGAAACAACAAACCCTACTTCTACATATATCCAACCAAAACGGAAAAAAGAGTTAGAAACACCTTACATAGTAACTAACTGATCTACATTAGCGTGCCGCTTCACTAATCTACAAAAAGTATCCACGGTCAGATTCAAGGCGGCCTCCTTCTCCTGCATGACATATGGACCATTAGAACTCATAAATTGCTAGTTTTTTGTAAGCCCATCCAGTATAGAAAATACAAGAAGAGATAGGTAAGACATTCTGAGAAAATGACTAACGCGTAAACAAGAGTATGGATTATCATAGTAAGAACCTTTTCAGAGCTGGATGATCGGAACTCTTCCCATAATCTCTTGAAGTCCAGTTCCAACTCATGGTTATCTCTGCTTTCGAGAGGAGTAAAGAGAGGATCAACAATTGTTTTACACCAACAGCGATCAGTCAACAAAATTACAGAATCCAATTCAAAAAGTGTAGCAGCTGACAGCTTCTACGACTATATTTGCGTTTCAATTAAAAATGTAAGAAATGAGTTTACATGAAAGCAGCAGCAGTCTTTGACACTCATTTATCAATCAATCTTCCAAAACATCTTATCACAAATATATAGCACCAGAAATGTTGCAGTAAAGCAATCTAAAAGAGACTTAGTTGATGTCGATCACTTATAAAGCAACCTAAAAGAGAAACAACTAAACAATCTAAACTCTGGTCCCCAAACAACTAAACAGAAAAGCAAAGTCAGAAACTATAAGTAGCAACATCGGAAAACCACAACCAGATCAAGCAAAACCAGAAGACAAAAGTAGAATACCTTGAAGGAGATGAGTTGAAAACATGTTGAGGAGACGAGGTGTAAGCAAAAGAAGGAGAAGAGGAAGAAGACGGCGTAGCAGTTAGGTCAACGGCGAACGGGTCGGCGTCAGAGGATTGAGCTAATCCAACCTTCTCCTTGATGTCCTTAAGCAATGTTGCCCATTTCATCGTTATCCTTTTCGATCCCAGAAACTTTCATCCGACGACGACCTCACCAGACCAGACCCTGACTCGGTCTCGAAACACGACCCACCCCAGATCCGAGTCGTCGATCAGAAAAAGAAAAGAAAAATTCAAACCCAAAAATGCGATCAACCCAAAACTCTCATCCTTCACCAGAATAAAACAAAAATCACAGACAATCCTTAAAATGAGGAATTCGAATTAAAGAAAGAAGAAGAACCCAAACAAAACAAACAAACAAAAAAAAAACTCTTTTTTAGATCAAATTGAGCTGATACAATGTATCAAATTAGGGTTTCTTAGCAAGAAGAAAGATCTAAGATCCAAAAACTTCCAAATCGTGAATTTTTTTAACCCCTACCCATCCACAAACACTTCAAATTTTCCTTTTTTCCTCCACGAGAATGAACAAAACCCAATTTTTGACAAAAAAATAAAAAAGGAAGAAAAAGAGCTTAGCAAAAAAACGCGATTTTTAAATTTAACAGATTTAATCAAAAATCTACTTCTCTCTTTTTTTTCTTCCTGCTTTCTTTCTTTTTTTTATAATTAAATTTTGATTTTGTTGTTCTTTGTGTTGACGGCGTCTCTCTCCGCGCCTTGTTTCTCGCTCAAAGTCGTCTCACTTTCTCTCTCTAAAACACGATATTGTTTGTTCTTCCTTCGTTATTATTTCCAGTTTTATTACTTTATTAGCCCTTATATTTTTAATTTTATATTATCTTCCACCCACTATAATATTTCATTACTATTTTGCCCCCAAATAGTCTTTCATTGCAACCCAACTATATTTTTGTAGACCAAACAATGGCGCAGACAATGTAAGCCAACGTTATACAAAATTATAAACTACGGACACTTGAATAGCTTTGACATTTCATTCGTGAAAGTAACAAAGGTTGACTCGTTCTTTTCTATCATTTTTTAAAAAAAATTATTGTATTAGTATATATACAAATTGTCAAATTAAGGATGGTTCGATATACACATTAGGATATTTTTCAAATAAATTTAAACAACTCTTTATATACTAGTACTACTTATGGATTTTTACTATAAGTCTTAACTTATCCTTTAAAGTTAACTTTTACCCTTTTTAGCTTTTACCTTTCTTTTTACTTTATGCCAAAAGAATTAATTAATTTGTAAACCATATTTGTCAAACCTTATTGCTAGTGATTTTTTTTATTTTCTTAAAAAAAATATGTTCTACGATTGTTCCCATCTAGGTGAAGTCTTGATTGGTGGGAAATTTTATATAAATATAAATATTAAGATTTAAAGAAATAAAAAACAGAGAGAGACAAAAACACACCAACAGAAAATAGAAAATTAACCGCAAAATGGATCTGGATGGAAAATTAAAGAAAATGAGACCTAAATCATAATTATTAAGAAAAGAAGGGCCAATTAGAGGTCAAAGACCAATAAAGTTTCTAGGTTCACGTCTACTACACTCGGAAGTAGAGCCCACGGAACGAGAATGCCACGTGTTCTTATAGGCTTGCTGAGCGATTATGCGAGACGTGATCCCCTCTTTGGAAATTAAAACAAACACTTGCGACCAAAAACTAATAGTAGCACTTAATTGTTAAATTTCAAAACAAAATCAATACAAACCTGAAACAAGTTTTTAAAAATATATGTAGCCAATAGTAAAAGAATCTATGTAATACATTTTTTCTTTTTGTTAGAGAAGACATTTAAACATGCTTCATATTTCATGTCAATTTTACAATAAAAACAAACGGAAAATATATTATTGTTGTTAGGTCGTGGAGAACAATGTTTTAAATAGACAACTATCTAACTTGGAAACTTTCAAAATTACAAACAAGTATTTGATCTAATTTGCTCTATATAGTGTGTACTTGCAGCTATTATATTAATTTAAATATGAATAAAACGTATGATATAGCGTATGGCATCGGGAGCAAATTGTGGGTTTAGGTATTCTTAAAAATAAAATGTAGATGTCACCTATATTAAACAAACAATAAATATTAGTAGTGGTGGTAAATAGTCATCAAACAAAGTAAAAAATTTGGTGAAAAAGAAATTATATATTTGCAGAAATTAAAAATATAGAACTTGGTCAAAAGATCAAGTAAAATTGATCTGATCTCTATTGTATGTTGCGTCAAAAACAATTTTCCTACAATAATTAATATTTCATTTGTCTGATTCCAAATTGTGTGTGGCAGAAAAATAACCACAGCCGACAAAAAGCAGACAAAATTATGGTCGGAAAATTAATACTGTGTTTAATTACCTCACTGAAAACTCTCTCGACGACTAAATTCAATACTCCCTCTTTTCCACAAAATTTAATTTTTTAGAATTTTCACATATATTAAAAAACATTTAATAATAACTTTTTAAAAATAAATTTTTATTTTATTAAAGCTTAAAATCCAATAGAAAATAAGTTATGACTAAAGTTTTCAGTAAAACTAAATTTCTAAAAAAAAAAGTACTAGAAGATATGAAATCAAACTTTATGAAACAAAATAAAAATCTGGAAAATCAAACTTCATGAAACAGAGATAGTATAAGTTAGATGAACTAGAAGGTTTACTTCATAGAGTAAAGTAATCATCCATTTCTTCATGATTTGGATTTGGCAGATAAATAGCATGATGTCAAAACTGTAAACATTTAACTAATCATTTCTTAATTAAAAAACTGTTTGGCATGTATCACAATACAATATCGTTAATATAATTAGACATATTTAAACATTTGTCACCAGTTGCAGTGAAAAGGTAATTAAGTGTCACACTATTGTGAAACTCGTCTAAATATATAACAAAATACATTAAAAATTAATTTGTATATGTGAAGATATTTAATACCACACACCTCAACGCATTATTGCACTAATTAAGCCATATACTTTGACTCGTCGTCACTCCCACCCACTTTATCCCTATACGGCTATACCATTGTTCCAACGTTGTTGCCTTCGCGTCGCGTGTGCATGGTCGGTCTCTGCCCCATCGTCCAATTGAGGTCCGATTTGAATGGCAAATATTCAAAATGCAAAATAATAAGAAGTTTAGATGAAATTTTGTCAAGAGAATATCGAGACATCAAAATTGTTCTATGTATATCAAATATACAGAATGCAATATTTTCATATAAGAAAAACGTTTTATATATATACAAATTGTTCTCAATTTTCATATAATTACTCAATGCATATCTCCTTTACATATATAAATAAATAATTATATATATTTGTCTGCCTTTTATATTATTTGATTATAAATATTATTTTTATATATCTTTCAAAATTGTTTGACATGTATCTCAACATGATTAATATTAGATATATATTTAAACATGTGTTACATGCAAAATAATAAAACGTCACGTACATCACATCTAAATATATAACAAAATAGATTACATTTATTTGTTACATAGTATATGTTAAGATTTTTGATATCACACCTCAAACATTACTACACTAATCAATTAACCCATAATATAGTAAAAAAATATTTGGTTATAAAATCTTATAAAATTTTGCGAAAGTTCTTTAGGACTATGGCGAAATCATAATTTTGTTCAACAAAAAAAAGTGAAAAGCTTTGTTTTATTCTTCTAAGAAAGCACTTAAGACCTTTGGAGCCATCTAGAGACTTTTAGAGCCTCTTAACAAAGTTAACGTTTTCGTACGACACGTGTCAAAACCTGGTGCCTTCAAGAACGTTCTCATATACTCATCTCGCAACTGCTTTTATAACTTCAAAATCCTAAATTTCTCTCAACCCCAAAAATCTCAAATTTTCTCGGGAAAAAACGTAACGAACAAAAACGCAACTTTCTCCGCTGGTGAAAACAAATTTCGAGACTTGTAAATTCCTCGATCGTCTCCTTCTCCGGTTCCACTGTTTCCAGAAAGTTTCGATTACAGTTTTACAGAATGTATAAGTGGAATCTTCCCTACCGGAAAGATGACGTGGAGGCCGGCGGTGGTGGCGGTGATAGATCTCTGTATCCGTCGATGCTTGAGAGCCCTGAACTCCGATGGGGTTTCATTCGTAAGGTATATTCCATAATAGCTTTCCAGCTTTTAGCAACGATCGCTGTCGCCGCCACGGTGGTTTTCGTACGTCCGATTGCTGTGTTCTTCGCCACCACTAGTGCCGGTCTTGCTCTCTGGATTTTCCTAATCATCACGCCTCTTTTAGGTAACCAAATAATCAAATTTGGTGGTTATTTGATAATATTAGGGTTTAATTTGTTTTTGAAGTTGATTTTTTTTTCTCTGTGTTGCAGTTATGTGTCCTCTGTATTATTACCACCAGAAACATCCGGTGAATTACTTGCTTCTTGGGATTTTCACGGTGTCTTTGGCTTTCGCCGTTGGATTAACATGTGCTTTCACCAGTGGTAAGACTTTTCTTGTGACACACTCTACTTCTCCTTGTTCTTATCTTACCTTTTAAGGGACTTAATTGCTTGAAATCACACGCTTTAGATTAGCCTGTAAGATCCCCAACACATTTGAGCTGGTTTTGACTTTCCTCATACTCAATAATTGGTTCATTGATAGATTAACGTTTCATGTTTGCAGAGAAACATTGATTTGTGTTTAAACCACATCGGATAACACATTATAGTTTCAAATTATTCATTAGATTTTGGAACTTTGTTGCTGGAACAGGAAAAGTGATTCTTGAGGCAGCGATTTTAACGACAGTAGTGGTGCTTTCCTTAACTTTATACACCTTTTGGGCAGCAAAGAAAGGATATGGCTTCAATTTCCTCGGTCCATTCTTATTTGGTGCTCTCATCGTTCTCATGGTCTTTGCTCTTATTCAGGTAAACACACGTCTTGTCTTTGACAATTGCTTCTTTTGGTTTAACATTCAAATGCAAGAATAAGGAGCACAGGAGGGTATGAATCTCGAAATTCAGGTTGAAACCTAAGCCTGATCGTGGGTTTTTTGGGTTGTGTTTGCAGATATTCTTCCCGTTGGGTCGGATCACAGTGATGATCTATGGTTGTTTGGCTGCGATAATATTCTGCGGCTACATAGTTTACGATACAGACAATCTCATCAAACGTTACAGTTACGATGAGTACATCTGGGCTGCAGTTTCGCTCTACTTAGATATTATCAACCTCTTCTTGGCTCTCCTTACCATTTTCAGAGCTGCCGAATGAAACTCTTTTTAAGTCTCGATCACTGTTATTTATCATCTCCTTGAAATATGTAAATCTTTACTATTATTTGTTAACAGAACTCATTTTCTTTATTGTATTTTTCTGTATAGTATTCTCATGTGCACAACATAACATGGCAATTTAGAAATTAAGTAGTATTGGAACTTGCACTTGGAGAATAGATTATGTTGTTTAAACAAACCACGCAGCTACGTCTGCAATTGAAACGCAGACGCAGAACAAACTTGGAACATTGACTTCTCTTATATCTTAATCGAACTACAAGAGGATCTTTAACCGTTTGCAATATACTAATTTCTTTCAAACTCTACCGAAACGCAAATATCAAACTTCAAATCCATTCCATTCACATGATTATTATTAAGCTTACTTGCAACAACAGTTCTCACGATCAAGGAGATGGAGGCGGCTGCACGCACCCGCAAAACGCAAACCGCTTTTTCATCCTCTTTCGTCGCTCACCTCTCACTCCGCTATAGATATAATCCCGAAGAAGAATCCTCGTTTTGCTATCTGATATCTTTGCTTTTGCTCGATCCTCTCTATCTCCTTCCAATTTCAGTAACAAAAACTGTAATCTCTGTATCTCCAACTGTAACCTACCAATCTTCTCTGATCCTCTTCTCGCCTGTTCTGATATCCTCCTCCTTCTGCTACTCTCATTCTCATCAAGATCCATTGATGATTTGCTTCCATCTGATCTCTCAAATCCATTTTGGACTTTCGTCACCAGCTTCCTGTTGACGATCAAAAGTTTCTCTAATGCTTCTTCGGCATCATTGATCTGTCCCTTGATCGTTTCGTATTCGTTTTCTTTTCCTTTCTCGCCTTTCTCCTCTGTCTCCGCTTTGCTTTTCAAATCTTCAACAGCAACATGAAGATTTGAGAGCTTCTGTAAATCTGAATCAAGTCTCTCGAGAACTTTCCTCTTGTTTGCTTCTTTGTTTGGATCTGTGAATCTATCAGAGATCTCTAGTTTGTCCACAACCAATGACTCTTCAGAAAACGATTTACCTTTCTGAGGATTTTGTGGCTTTACCTCTAAACTGTGGTCATCTTCTATCTTCAAAATGTCCCTCTTACTTATCCCATATGATGAGCAATCAGAAACCTGATCAAGAACGATATCTTTTGTGATCATCTCGCTTTCCTCGGAATAGATTTCATGGTTCTGTTTCCGTAGGCTTCCATTTCTCCTTCTGTTTCTTCGAGCAGAAGAAGATTTTAATTTTTCCATTGCAAGCTTTTTGGTTACTGCCTCCTCAATAGCTTTGATTCTCATACGCATTTCTTGCAACTCTAAGAATCCATCAATGTTATCCCCTGTTGAAGCAGTGTCCTAGAAAGAGATACCAACAAAAGATTGGTTACTCTCCGGCAAGAAAAAATTGAAATTAACAAAGCAACAGCTGTTCAACGGAGAATTACTTAAACCACGGGTAAAGCTATCTAAAACTTCATTATGGTCGACTAAAAATTATTTGATTATTAGAAGCAGAGTTGTGCTAAGATAACTTACGGTGGCTGGTACATTATTGAATTCGTGAGGCATGGCATGTTTTTCCAGAGATTCTATGCTTTCCTTCAACAGGAAAATAGCTTGAGCGTATTTGCACATAATATCATTTTGTTCTTTGTTCGCATCCTCTAAGTTGTTCACTCTTCCTTTAAGCTGGTCAATTTCCATGTCTTTTAACGCGCTGCTGCTTTCAAGGTTCATACAGGCTTCGGCCAGCTCATGGGTCAACCCTTCAAGCAATGTTTCATGAACAGCCGAAATCTGCAAATTTCCAAACAATGTTGCAGATTGAGACTCCCATTTTTCAATCTCATTTCTTTCTGTCAAAAGCTCATGGTTTAGCTTTTCCTTCTCCATTTTGATTTTTTCGAGTTCCATGAGTAAGTTCATCAGGTCAGCTTTCAATTTCAGATTAGCTTCATTCGAATGACTATTCTTCTTCACTTGCTCATTGTAATCTCCTCTAAGTTTCAAGACCTGCATATCCTTATCTTCTTCTATCGCTTTAGCTTCCTTGTATCTACATTCTAAACCCTCCACTGCCTTAGATAACTCAGATTTTTCATTTTGCACGAAGGAGATCATCATCATTGCTTCTAGAAGCTCGTTCTCCTTTTGACCCAACTGATCCTTCACACTAGCAATTTCATGTTCCAACTGATCATTGGCTGATCTGGCAGAGAGCAGTTCGGCAGCCGATTTCTCTAGCAAACCTTCAAGCTGCAACTTCTCAATTTCTGCAGATTTTAACATATCTCTAACCTCCATTACCTCTTCCTCGAGCTTATGCTTAACAAAACTGAGTCTGTCCAGATCTTCGTTTAGTTTCACCGCTCCTGAAAGTTTTTCCAAGACGACATCCTCCAAAACAAGAATGAGATTGCTTTGATATATAGTTTCAGAAAGAAGTAAAGAGATATCCTCTTCTTGTTTATGTTTTTCCTCCTCTAACAGCAATGTTAATTTTTTCAAGTATCTTTTCTCGTCTAGAGTCTTGTAATTCTCTCCCTGCAAAATTGTGTAGTCATCTCGAAATTGCAACAATTGCCTATGCAAATCCTCAATTTCCACCTTCAATACTTCTTCTCTGTTGACTCCTTGATTAATTTTTGTGCTCAATTCTCTGTTCGTAAAGATAAGTTTCTGCGTCTCATCCTGCGAAAACGAGAGCTGCTGACACTGAGATTCAAGTTCTTCCTCAAGGATTTTCTTCTCTGTTTCAATACCTACAGCTTCTGTTTTAAGTTGCCGAAGAAATTCAACAAGGACGAGGTTCTCAATGGCAGAGTGCTGGTTTTCATCCCGAATCTTCAAAAGCATAGTTTGCATGTCATCAAGTCTATCCAAAATTTCACGCATATTTTCCTGGTCTTGCGAGTTCTCATCAACGGAATCTATACCTGGAATTATTTCAAGCTTCAACAATACCTGGTAGATCCCCGTTCTCAGCATTTCAATGCAGTTCATCGAGGAGTCAATCTGCAGTTGTTTCCCAATATTTTCCTCTTCTAGTTCAGAGACTAGCTTCTCTAACAGTTTAGAACCCTCTTTGATATTCTGATTCTCAACAATCAGAGAAGAGCTCTTCTCAAGCCACTCCTGCAAACATTTCTGCAGAACGATAATCTCAATGTGAGCATCATGAGCTCGATCCAGATCCACTTGATATTCTCTCTCCCGGCATTGACTTTCATCTTGAAGGTGACGGATCTTTGATTCCATGCCATTAATCCGACTCTCGGAGAACTGCACAAAACTAGTATACTCGCGGTCCTTGCCATCTATAGACACTCCCAACTGTTCAATTTTCTGAAGGGAAGATTCTCTCTCGGTCACTAATTCCAGAACTTTCACTTTTAACTCTGCCTGTACTTTCTCCAGATCTTCAATTCTTTTTCTCATGATATCCATTTCAGAGAGTAAGCTTTCTGTTTCACTAGTTAAATTGGACTTGTCTTCATTCAGAAGGTGGCATGAATCTTCCAGGCTTTTTAGTTTTGACTTGAGTTCTTCAAGTTCTGCATTGGCATTACAGAGAGAATTCTCTAATAACCTGTTTTCTTCAGAGAGTTTTTTGCTGTTTTCTGTAGCACTCTGCAGACGGGTAATCAACATGTCCTTCTCAGAAAGAAGGCCTGATTTCTCTTCTGCAAGTGACATACAAACTTCCTCCAATGTCTTTAGCTTTCCTCTAATTATTTCCAGCTCAGAATTCAAATCTGAAATGGAGTTCTCCAGAAAAAAGTTTTTCTGAACAAGCTTTTCCATCATTTCTAACTTCTCAAGCAAGGCCGTCTTTTCAATACTTTCTTTTTCATTAAATTCTTTTAGCTTTGAGTTCTCCTCCTGCAGCTCCTTGACAGAAGACACAAAGCCTTCTGGATGTAAACCAACCAGCTCCACCTGTTCTACAATAGACTGGTGTTTCTTCCCTATCCGACTTAATTCCTCTTTAAGACAGTATATTTCTTGCTGCAAAGCATTTCTCTGGTCCACTCTCAGTTCAACTTCTGCTTCAAGTTTCTCTATTCTCTCCCGTAACCTTGAGACCTCTTCCTGCAAACTTTTAATTGATGCAGCCGAGGAAAGATTGAGCTCACTGAGGCTTTTGTTCTCGTCTTTGGCTTCCTGGACTTCTTCCTGTAAACCATTGTTACGGGCCTCCATATCTTTCAGGATTTGAGACCTGTTTTGCAGTTCCAATGCCAAAGTGCTTAGCTCCTCCTGAGACTGAGAGTGCAATTGTTGCAGGGTTTGAAAGGCGGTCTCAGCTTCCATGAAACGCAAGTGTTCTTCTTGTACACAAGTCCACAATCTTCCCATCTCTTTCTGTTTCTCCGTGAGCTCATGACTTTGACTCCCCAGTTTCTCCAATAGACCATCCAGCTCAGAATGCAGATTTTGATTTGATCTCTCAAGCACAACACATTTTTCCTCTGCAAATTTTAACTTAGCAACTCCATCCTCTATTTCACGGCTAAGCCTTTGAGTTTCTTCTTGAGCATGAAACAGTTTGAGCTTTAAATCTGCAATCGTGTCCAGACACTGTTGGTATTGGAGTTCATAAGCTTCATTTTCTTCAATTAATTTGGAAATCTTTCGCTTCAAGCTTTCAACTTCACCCTCAGCATTTTCTACCCGCTGATTGGTTAAACTTGCATTTTCCTCAGCCTTGTGCAACCTCTCTTCCAGGTTAGATATGGTTTCCAAGCATTGTTGATATTGAACAAGAGCAGCTTCCTTGTCAGTTTCTGATCTAACAAGGCTATGTTTCAATGCTAGAGTTTCAGCTTCGGCTCTGCTGGCTCGCTCATCTACTTCTCCAGCCTCCTTCTGCGCTAGAGAAATGCGATCCTCCAAATCAGCTATGTTTTGCAGACATTGCTGATACTGAAGAAGGCTGGCCCCCTTCTGAACCTCTACTTTGCTGAGGGATTCTCTGAGCGTTTCAACCTCAGATTCGGCTCTTGTGGCTCGTTCAATAAGCCCCCTCGAGTCCTCTTGTGCACGAGATACCTCAGCCTCCAAATTAGATAGTCTCTCCAAATTCTGATCAAACTGGGCTAAGCTAGCTTCCTTTTCAGCCTGCACTTTAGAAAGAGCCTCTTTTAAAGCAACAATTTCAGCCTCAGCTTTGCTTGCGCGTTCAGATTCTGAAAGAACCTTAGCATTTCTTTCTTTTCCATCAACATCATTGAAATTCAGTCCTTTCCTTGCCTTTCCAGTTTTCAAACCTTTCCCGTTACTCACAGACTGAGGCTCTTCCATGAAGGCTATATTGCGCTTTACGGTACTCAAATGAGAGAAAGGATTCCCCAAAGCACCTTTTCGTAAATCATCGGGGTAAACCGGAGCTCGGATGGGTGGATAATTCTCAGGCGTTTGAGGATCAAACTCATCGATGGAAGAACCAAGAGGTGACTCCTCACCAAACATCATGGGATCTTGATTTGGGAACGCTTCTGCCATAGTCTGCTGAGCATGACGAATAACACCGGTCGCATGATCGTATCTTTCAGCTAATGCACGATATGCTCTATAAAACTCCTCAACCAATTTCATAAGTTCAGGTCGCTTTTTGTAATACATTTCTGCTCGCCTAGCAAAGGAGTCTGCATCTTCTTCAATAACCTTAATCATTTGCTTGACTTTACTATCCATATCTATCAACAAAAATAGAAACATGTACAAGACAAAATAAAGTCAAAAAGAAATTTGTGGTTTCTACATCATAGATGAAAATGTTACTTCGCTTGGGAAATACAAGGCACGTTAAAACAACAAAGACATCTGTACCTGTAAGATTCTCCTGAAGCCATTTCGAGTTCTTGGGGCTTATATGACTATCCCACCACCAAGAATAGCGTTTAGAGTTACCATTCACAACAGCAGTCATTTTTCCCAGTAAAATAACACACACCACCACCAAACTATGAGGGTATTAGATCACTCCGGAACCAGAATGTGCAAATACAAGTCTCTCTCAATGCCAAGTACACCAAATTTCCTCAGTGAAAAATTCCTAAACTTTAGAAGAAAATAAATAAATATAGAAAGGGTTAAAGCTTCATAATGATGAACAAGTTGATGAATCATATAAAAAGACAAATACAGAGGAAAACAATAGAAAAATAGAAACGATTTACCAAGTCAATGAGGCCAAACTCAAAGAAACGTTGGCCAAATCAATCGGTAAAAAAAACCTGTTCAGAAACAAATCAAGCAATTCGTTACAGATGAAATATAGAATCAGCAATCAGCATAAAAGACGATACTTATGCTCTAGAAACGAGAAATGAATTCGTCTCAGGAAATATAAAAAAGACGATCACACCCAGAATCCTAGAGAAGACAGCAAGTGAAACCACATCATCTTACAGGAATCAGCGACTAAGCCGAAACTATTAGCTAGAGAAGTTAATTTACCAAGCGAATCTAACAGTAGTGAAAAGCAAAGATTGTGAGGCTTACCGGAAAGAATACTTGTACTACAGAAATCTTCGGATCAGCTTCCAGCTTTCACTTCTTCTTCTTCCTCTTCTTCTTCTCATCTCATCTTCTTCCTTTAGATCTTCTTTTCTAGGCGTTTCAGCTCTGGTTCCTACTTTTTACGTTGTGAAGAATTTGATTTGTTTTAGGTATGGTGGACTTAGAGAGAGAGAGAAGCTTATGAAATGACGATATTACCCTCCAGTACAGTTCCCAAAAATGTTTTTGTTTCATTATTTTAGTGCACTGTTGCGTGACTTTGCGTCCTTGGGATCGCCTTCGCTGCCAGGGATCTGCAATTAAATATTTAAAAACCTTTCATGTCCAAATATAAATGATTTTATCGATCTACAATTAAATCTTGACATTTTGTGTGATTTTATTATTTTAATTAATTTATTATTTGGAATCCATAATAATATTTCATACATGTATTATAAATAAGAAATTATGATAAGGGAGGCTGACAAGAGATAAGTGACAAAGACAGGATGTCTTGGACGGTGAGGTCTCGGTCCACTTTCGTCACCTTTTGTTATTTCTCCACGTTGGATTTTACATTCGACCTATTGCGATCTTGCGTGTCCAACTTTTTTCAATCACCTAAAGTTGCTTATTAGAGTTGAGTCGGAGTTACGTTGTTCATGACTTCTTTACGATCGAATCATTTCATTCAGCTTTCTTATAAAATATCAAGATTAAATGTCAAATTAAATTTACAAGAATTAAGTAAATCATGACTTGAGATGCATGCTTTTTGGTGTTTGGTATGCCTTATGCATTACTTCTTTGACACCACTTATGTCGTCCTTTTTTTGTTACCAACCAAACTCAAACGAAGTTTGAAGAAACGGACAAATAAATTATCCACCTATTCATGTTTACATGACGTTTCGAGTGAGCTAAGATTCATTTATTGTTAAACTAAATCAACAGCGTGACTTCAAATCAATTGTGTCCTTTTAAGTTTATTAAAATATTCGTTGCCAATATTGAATTGATGAAAAGGTGTGTGTGTGTTTATTTTCTTAATGTTATTGTTATTGTCGGTTCTAGAATAGAGGAAGTCGATGCAAAACCAAAAAAAAAAAAAAAAAATGAATAGAGGAGTCAACACTCAACAGCCACCTACCTAACAAACACTTTAATAGTAGTATTTATTTTTCAGAAATCATTTATAATTATCCCTCCATATGCTTTTAATATAGTCAAAGTTGATCCTATATTAAACTCTAAATAGTAAGAATAAGATCAAGTGAAATTTAAAAATACATGACATCAATGTGATTTAATTTTAATTTATATATAGAAATACATATAACATCAATGTGATTTATATCGATAATTCAAATATTTCAAATCGAAACAGGCCTTATAGCTTCTAATACTTCGCGAAAGATAGGCCCATTACAAAGTATTGAAGCCCATAAGCCCAAATTGGTAAAGTCATCTATCAGGTAGCGCGAGAGGGTAAAGACGCAACGCAAGCGGCACATCAGAGGGCATATCTATTCCGACAAACGATGATAAAGTGTGCCACGTCACTATTCATCCTTGATTAGTTTTTATCTAAATGACCAAAAGTCCCTCGCTATTTCGTTTTATCTACAACTACAAAGTACAAACACAACCAAAGTCTGAGTCACACTTGTTTTTTTTTTTTTCACTCTCGAGATCAATGTCGATGATGACGGTGTGGGCACTTCGGCGGAATGTTCGCCGGAAAAGTTACTCGATGCTCGTGAGATATATCTCCGGCTCTGTAGGAGCCTCGGTTAAGCCTAAGGAGCGGTGTATTGAGAAGATTTTGGTGGCGAACAGAGGTGAGATTGCTTGCCGGATCATGAGAACTGCGAAGCGTTTAGGGATTCAGACCGTTGCTGTTTACAGTGACGCTGATAGAGATTCGCTCCATGTGAAGTCTGCCGACGAAGCGGTACGTATTGGCCCTCCCTCGGCTCGGCTCAGTTATCTCAGCGGTGCGACTATTATGGAAGCAGCGGGTCGGACTGGTGCGCAGGTGTGAGTTTAGATTAGTCTTCTATTGTTTAATTCTCGAAAAGAATCAATTTTTTTTTTCATGTAGGTGATGCCTTCTTTGAATTATAAAACTAGGCAATACATCCTGGTTATGGCTTCTTGTCAGAAAGTTCCGACTTTGCCCAACTCTGTGAAGATTCAGGTCTAACATTTATTGGACCTCCAGCATCTGCTATTAGAGACATGGGTGATAAAAGGTACCATAAGTGGCTTCCTTTGCAAAAAACTGTCTTTTATCCTCTCTTGATCAAGTTCTGAGGACATGTCCCTCTTGTGTATTTAATTCAGTGCATCCAAGAGAATAATGGGAGCTGCTGGAGTTCCTCTCGTGCCTGGATATCATGGCCATGAGCAAGATATAGATCATATGAAGTCAGAAGCTGAAAAGATTGGATACCCTATAATAATCAAGCCTACACATGGAGGTGGTGGGAAGGTATGTTATGATTTACGACATTTCCTTGTTGTAATAGTCAACTTACTCATGTCACCTTGAAATGTTTCCACTTTGATCAGTAAGTTAGATACCCTTTTAATGTTTATTGGTTTTGAAGTAAATTAAACTTTTGTGTTATAGGGAATGAGGATAGTCCAAAGTGAGAATGATTTTGCTGATTCATTTCTGGGCGCTCAACGTGAGGCTGCCGCTTCTTTTGGCATTAACACAATTCTTCTTGAGAAATACATCACTCGACCAAGGCATATAGAAGTCCAGGTAGTGGGTCGGGAAACTCCATATTCTATTTTTTTGTTTGAAACTCTGGTTATAGCGCCTTAGCCCAATTACTATGTATAGAAAGAAGACAGATACTATTACTTTGGTTTAAAGCGTTAACTTCTATATCTTCTGCCATGTTCTGTTTAAAGCTGAATTGGATGAAGTTACATAGAGAACTTTTTCTGGCTCTTCGCTTTTTCTAGCATTTTAACGATTTTTCTTTTTGGGTATCCACTGCTTTTAGATATTTGGTGACAAACATGGTAATGTTCTTCATCTGTATGAAAGGGATTGCAGTGTGCAAAGAAGACACCAAAAGATTATCGAAGAAGCTCCTGCGGTAATGACTGTATTTCTTTCTGTGATTGATCTGTTCTATCATAAATGGATGTGGGTCTGATTGAAACTCCGCTGCTGCAGCCTAATATATCTGAAAAGTTCCGCGCAAACTTAGGCCAAGCTGCTGTCTCTGCAGCACAGGTATCCCTACAAATCCTGCTTTCATCTTTTACAGATTTAATGGTTTCAGTGAAAAATCTTATTCGAAAATGTTTCAGTACCACTGTACCATGTTTCGTATATTGCATTCATTTTGTAGCAGATTGTATGTCCCATGAGTCGCTATTTTCAATATTTTATGTTGTTCATTACTAATATTTGATGAGTCACATGATCGAAGATTACTTCATTGTTATTTTGAGTTCCATTGATGTGTAGTCTTTTAAAACCTCTTCTTGCTAGGCTATCTTTCACTTCAACTTCCTCAAGAAGTGCTTATAGTCTGTTACCTTCTGATATTTGAAGGCAGTTGGATATTACAATGCTGGGACAGTGGAGTTTATAGTTGACACGGAGTTTGATCAATTTTATTTTATGGAAATGAATACCCGTCTCCAGGTGCTTCTTTGATCCATATATATAACAAAACTTACCTCAATCAACATTTGGTTTATCCAAAGGACACTGATGATCCTTCTTAGGTCGAGCATCCTGTAACCGAGATGATAGTTGGTCAAGATCTTGTGGAATGGCAAATTCGGGTTGCCAATGGGGAACCTCTCCCCATAAGCCAATCTGAGGTGCCAATGTCAGGTATTACCCTTCCTCCCTGATATAAATGGAAACATTTTTTTGGTTTTTCCTCATTCCTTAATTTTTTTTCTATTGAATCCATGGTTTCTCAAGATATAACTTCTGGCAGAAAAAATTGAATAACTTTTTTTTTTGTGAAAGTTTATCTATTAGTTTTGCAGCTGTTAATGATCCGCATATGTATTCTCTTGGCAGGTCATGCCTTTGAGGCCAGGATATATGCTGAAAATGTTCCAAAAGGATTTCTTCCTGCAACTGGGGTCCTCAATCATTATCGCCCTGTTGCAGTTTCATCATCAGGTGCGGTTAAAGATAGTGTATACACTGTAATTTCTTCCATCTTGTGGAAAGTTTTTATGTCTGTCAGACATCGACCCTGGTTTTTTTCCTGTTGTGAACCTCTTTCATGTTGGAATTTTTCTGTAGCAGTTCGGGTTGAAACTGGAGTTGAGCAAGGAGACACTGTTAGCATGCATTATGATCCTATGATTGCAAAGCTTGTTGTCTGGGGAGGTAATCGTGGCGAAGCTTTAGTGAAACTGAAGGACTGCTTGTCTAACTTTCAGGTACAGTCCCTGACAACCTGTAACACCCCCATCAAGGCCTTGCGGTCTCATTATGACTTTCTTAAGAAATTTTCCCGAGTTTCTCTCTTGCACATTGCTTCTTAGTTACCACAATAGTTCAGTAATTACATGATATATGTTGGCAGGTAGCAGGTGTACCTACAAACATAAATTTCCTTCAAAAGCTTGCTAGTCATAAGGAGTTTGCACTGGGCAATGTTGAAACTCATTTTATTGAGCACCATAAAAGTGATCTTTTTGCTGATGAAAGCAATCCAGCTGCAGCAGAAGTGGCATACAAGGCAGTTAAGCATAGTGCAGCATTAGTGGCTGCTTGTGTCTCCGCAATCGAGCAGTCTGCTTGGAATGAAAGTAATCATGGTCAGTTCACTTGAGGCTGGTCTCTTCTTTACAAGTTTCATGATCCCCGAGCATACCTTAATTTATTATGTGTAAACTCATCCAGGGAAACTTCCATCGATATGGTATTCTCATCCTCCTTTTAGGGTTCATCATGAAGCCAAAGACACCATTGAGCTAGAGTGGAATAATGAATGCGAGGGAACTGGCTCTAACCTTATATCACTCGGTGTAATATATCAACCAGATGGAAGCTATCTCATTCAGGTTTTAACTCACTTTTAGATTCATTTAAAAGGATATCGCTGAATCCCATTGCTGTATTATATACACACACTTTATTTATATGACTCCTATAACTGGGATTCTAATGTTTTGACAACATTCCACGAGCAGGAAGGCAATGATTCTCCAAGTTTGGAAGTCAGAGTAACTCGAGCAGGATAGTGTGATTTTAGAGTTGAAGCAGCTGGATTGAGCATGAATGTTAGTCTAGCCGCTTACTTGAAGGTAAATAATTAGCATCATGTTTAACCAACTCTTCACAGCTTTATCTCATGCTCTTTCTGTCTCTCTCGTTATTGATGCTTATGATCTGTTTTTGGTAACAGGATGGTTATAAACATATCCATATATGGCACGGTTCAGAATACCATCAGTTCAAGCAGAAGGTAGGAATCAAATTCTCTGAAGATGAAGAAGGTGTCCAACACAGAACCAGCTCCGAAACATCATCACACCCTCCAGGAACCATTGTGGCCCCCATGGCTGGTTTGGTAGTCAAGGTCCTTGTCGAAAATGAAGCCAAAGTAGATCAAGGTCAACCTGTATTAGTCTTAGAGGCAATGAAGATGGAGGTTAGTATACAAACCTCTTCATATACCCGCACACATATACCATAAATATAAGAAACAGTAAAGTAATTATCGTTTTATTCTCCTTCTCCATGGTGGTTCAGCACGTTGTGAAAGCCCCATCCTCTGGAAGCATACAGGACCTCAAAGTAAAAGCAGGCCAACAGGTTTCAGATGGCAGTGCTCTATTCAGGATCAAAGTTTAGTGGTAATTTAGTACTAACTTTTCTCTCCTTTATAAATTCATATCATCCTTTGAGAATTTCAACCAACTCCACCAGTTTCACAACTTTTGCAGGATAAATAACACATTTGTTATTGATCGAACCAATCCACTGGCTACGTGAAACCTGAACTAATAAGCATTTGAATGTGTATGTATATAAACCCAAATCTTACAAAAGATAAATAAATCAAAAGCTTTATCAATGTTTATGCTGCCTCTATATAGGTCTCTGCAGCTCTAGATTGAAGGTAAGTTATTAGACATTAGTATACAAAAAGGTGATTACATTCATAATCAAGATAGTCCGAGCCATTTCTTGAATACTAAACCAGCTTCTCTCTTCTTAAGCTGAGACTCGCTCTGAACTTTTGGAGTTTTTCCTTTATAAGCAGTCTTGTGATACTTCAAGAAGAGCATTCGATACTTGTACTTATCAACAAAAATATCTTTTTTCTCCATCATCTCCACAACTTCATTAGCCCGTGAGAAAAATCCGCCTCTAACAAACGTGTAGAGTACCGCATCGAGCAACTCTTGATCAAACCTCATCGATGAAGTAGCTGCGGCTATGGACTTCATTTCTCCCCATAGCTCAGTGACCTCTGTGTATTTACTCCCTATGGCTGCATATCCTGTGACCATAGAATGAAAAGTTTGAGCATTCGGCGAATGCCCAAGACTTCTCATCCTCGTTAACGCCTTCTCTGCATCTTGCATCAAACCTTTCTTGCTAAAGAAATGGATCACATTGTTCCAATCATGAACACCAGCATCCAAACTCTGCCCTTCTCTGATTTCTCTCAAGAGTTTCGACATAAGTCCTGCCTCTGCGTTTCCTTCGCATCCCTTTAAGAGTTTCTCGAACTGCTGATTTCCGCCTCTCGGTATTTTCGCTTCTTTCATTTCCTTGAACATATTGAGAGCTCCATGAGTATCGTTCTGAATCACTTGAGATTGGATTAAAGCTTCATAACAGCTTGAGTCTAATTGAACCCCTGCCTTTTGAGCATCTCTAAGGAGTGATGTCACTTCTCTAGTTCGGTTTGTTTTGCAGTAAGCTTTGAGGAGCGAAGAATAAACCGAAGAACCAGTTCTTACACCAGCCATACGCATCTCGTCGAGTAGATCATGCGCTTGATCCAACATTCCTAGAGAAATACAAGCGTTGATAACATTCACCAGCATTGAATTATCACTAGAAACAGGGGAGTCTTCATGTTCTGCCTTTAACAGAAACTCTGCTAACTCCTTCATCTTTCCACTTTCCAGGAATGCCTTCGCTAATTTAACATAAATCTCTTCCGTCGGCTGCAGAACACCGCGTTCCGAGGTAATCAATTCGACTTGTACATGCAACTTAGCCAACAATGCACCAAGAACATCCTTTGCCTCAGCTTCAAGTTTCAAAAACTTCCTGTCTCTAGAGAACTCATCATAGGGAATCATACTGTGAATAGAAACCACTCGAGTTTCAGGACTATCGTGTTCTTTAACATCTGATCCTTTTCCAGATACTTTTTTGATATTTAATCTATCATCATCTGCAGTATCAAATCCAAGAATGGCGGCTCCAAGTGAGTTCCTTGCTACCTGTCCTCTTCTTAGCATTTCCAGAACCATTTTCGAAGCGGATTCAAGATCCCCGAATTTCAGGTGACACATAAGCAAACAGTTATAAAATTGCCAAAACTGAGAATCATTTAAGTTACAAGCTTCATCAATATGCCTTTGAAGCTTCCTCAGTTCCTCTCGCCGCCCATTTCTTTCGTATATATGAGCCATTATAACTAACAAGTTAGCGTCAGCTTTAACACCGATCTTTGGTATCATATCAAGAAGCTGCTCGGCTTTTCGTGTTGTCCCAAACAACAAACAACCCGCCAAAGCAATGTTCAATGCCTGAGTATTAGGCTTCATCGCAAGCAAAGGTGCGTTGCACTTCTTCCGTGGATCAACTCTGTTATTCTGAAACAAATAACCAATCTCAAGAACCAACTCAGCAGAAAGATAACTTCCTGCTCCGGCAAGAGACATATGTGCCAAAACCGCTGACCAAGCACTGACGTGAGGATACTCTTCCGTCTCAACTAGCTTCCTCAAGATCGTTGATGCAGGAACAGCCATGCCTGACTTGGCGAGAGCCAAGGAAAGATATACAAGAGGTTCCTTCTCCAACAAATTCTGTTTACTCTCCTCATAGGCTTGTTCCACTAAACTGTAACCCTTTTGTAGCCAATTGGAATCAAGACTCTCAGCAAAACAAACTAAAACATTGTTAACAACAGACTTTCGTGGAAACCCTTCCATTTGCATATGCTGTTCAAATAATCTCCAAGCTTCATCACATCTATGTTCATCAACTGCAATTTGAATTTCTTCATTGAGTTTAGCAGGATCTCTGGCTTGAAGCAATATAGATCCAGAAATGCTTGAAAATGCTTCTGTTCTATGGATAGACCATACATCGAACCTGGTACTAGTACGAAGCTTAGATAACAAACTGAGGTTTCCTGCATTAGACATAACAGCTTTACCAGCCAATCCATGTTGTAAAGAAGTTTGAGATTGAGCACCTGTAACTTCAATGGTGTCGAGAAGAACTCCACGAAACAAAGAACTCAAACGACACTGGTGAAGTAAAACAGCCTGAATCTTAGTTTTCCCCCATGAAAACATCTCTTTTATTTGAAAGATCTTTTTTTTCTTCTTCGTCAATTCGTTAAGAACAAGTTTGAAGCTTCTCGGTTGGTATGAGGATTTGATGAAACATTGTCTCCTAGGTTCATTCAGTCATTTCGTCGAACACTTGGAGCGCGAACCGAACCAGCGAGCTTCCACGATGTAGCTATATAAATTCTGTTAAATCTATCATAAAAGCCATGTACATATATAAAAACAGAAATTATTTAATAGTCCAATGGGCCAGAAAGCTTTCTATTTTCCGGGCCAGTTAAGAATGTAGCCTGCATATGGTTGAAACCAGTCTTACGCGCATCGAAAGCGAGTACTATACACGCTCGATTTCCTTAACTCTAACGAGAGAACGATAAGACTAACATCCAAACAATCCAATTATAACAAAATCGATTGGTTTTGACTGTGGCGGCCTTTTCTCACGAACTGCTTTAAACCCTAAAACTCCAACCTTTTCTTCCTTCTCTGTGTAACAACAATGGAAGAATCTCATATCGAAGAAGCAGAAATCCAAAATAAACTCGAAGTTGCTCCTGCATTGATTTCCGTTCATCCATCTCAGAAATCTGTAGCTGTCGCTGTTGGGTCTGATCTTCGTGTATTCGATCTTATGTAAGCTCACTGGCTCTTTCAAATTCGACTTCAAAGACGTTTCTCCATTCCTCTCACGGCTCTATAGATAGGGTTTATTTTGAAACGATTAGTAGGGTTTTGACTTGCTTTTGACTTGAGAGGAGTGTTTAGTTTATCTATCTACTGATACTGCTTGTTAACCGATTGCTTTTAATGTTTTATCGATAGAGAGAATTGTCCAGTTACATTGGTGGATGAATCTGATGGGCCTTCCCGTAAGGAATCTATTAGAGCTATTCGTTATGGTGCAAGTGGAAAGCTTTTTGTGTCTGCTGGCGATGACAAGCTCGTTAAGATTTGGTCTGCAGAGTCTTGGCGCTGCCTTAACACCATGTAAGTTAGTAACAACATTTCGTAAGGACTGTGATTAGGATTAGGATTCAAGGATTTTCAATTCCACACTGTGTTTCTAGAGGCTCCAAGCATTTCACTTCTATGTTTCTCAACTTTATGCTTAAGTTGCGTAATCGTATTTACTCATAATTATGGCAGATGTTCTGAGAAGAGAGTTAGTGCAGTTGCTATAAGTAGCGATGATTCATATGTTTGCTATGCGGACAAGTTTGGTGTTGTATGGGTGGTCGAGCTGGATGGGATCATAGAGGGTGAAGTTTTACCTAATAAGAAGGGTGCGCAGCTGCTTTCCCACTATTGTAGTATTATTACTAGCCTGGTAAGATAAATTTTTGTCGAAATTCCTTTTTATGGTGTCACGTTCTTGTTTCATTACGAAATAGCTGAAGTTTTAACTGACTATGTCACTCATTCTAATCTGTTCATGTTCATAGGAGTTTTCCCCAAATGGTCAATATATTCTTAGTGCAGACCGGGACTTTAAGATAAGGGTAAGCTAGTCTAATCCACTAATGCACAACGTCATGCCTTTGCTAGGATTGGTCTTATAGTGATTATGGTTGCCATCACAGGTGACTGTTTTCCCCAAGAAGCCTTTAGAAGGGGCTCATGAAATACAGAGTTTTTGTCTTGGACATACAGAGTAAGTGAGTGTTAAAAGCAGCATGTAATCTCATCCCATATATTCTTGTTTGCACCCTAAATGTTTGGTTTCTAGGATATCTATCATTGTTGTTTACTAAAGAAAAGATTGTAAACAAGACTGATTACTGAACAGCTACTGTAACATTGTCTTAAACACTCGATAGGTTCATCACCTGCACAGCATTTGTCAGCACTGCAGAGCTTACTCAGGGATACCTCATGTCTGGAAGTGGAGATTCAACTGTAAGTGATTTTAAATTTCCCTCCAGTTCTTACAACCAGTGAATGATGCTTGACTCCTTGCTAATGTTGTTAATTTCAGGTTCGACTGTGGGATATTACATCTGGGTCTCTTCTTGACACATGTGAAGTTAATACAGTGGTAGAAATGTCGATCCTTATTAACTTTTACATTCTTCTGCTAATTTATCTTTATTTATCTGGTTATATATCTTCTTGATATTCGTCAGAGTAAGTGATTTCTGTTTGTGCGTTTTGAAGGCAGGACATGTAGAGACTAATGAAAGTGAGCTGCCGACCCAAGTCACAGTTACTGACATATGCACTATCCCAAATTCCTCTCTTGCAGCAGTGGCAATTCAAAGGCAAGTCCAATATTATAGCCTGCATACGTTTCTTTTAAATCAGATGTTTGATTGCTTCTATTAATGTTAAATGCAGTTTTCAAGGAATACTCTTGTTAAGCTGTGATTTGGTAGCACATACTCTCTCTATCACAAAGGTAGGACTCTTGTTATCAAATCCAGTATAATCAGCAAAACTATAATTTAACCGGGTAACTTATCTTGTAGGTGATAAAAATCCCTGGAGAAAGTTTCATTCCCACAAGTATCTCTGTAAGTACATCTATAAGATTACTTTGGATGGTATCAGGAGCCTCAAACCTACCTGGTTCAAACCATCATGGTTTTTCAAGGGTTCGGGTCATCTCGTGCATCGAAGGTGAAGTATCTTCAGTCCTTGAAGACGAGCAGATTCCTGGAGGGACCAAGCTGTTGGAGCAATTGCAAGGTAAAATTCCAATAGAAGATAGTGTAATGAGTGCTGCAGCAGAAGCTGTGAGAGCAGCAATGTCTAGCCTTTTGATGAAGAAGCAATACTCTGAAGAGAAGAGGGAATTCAGAAAAAGAACCAGAAATGATAAGAAAACCACACAATGATTGCATTTTGCCAAATTGTTTCTGGCTTATTATTATCTGTCTTTGTGACTCATTCTAACGTGATCATTTTGTTACCGTTATGATTTTCATTTTCATATCAAATGCTTGGTGATTTTTATGTAGGGTTCATAAAAAATTTAAGGTCCACTTCAATTAAACTAACCAATCAAAACATTTCAAGTTTCAATATACCACATATATTGAATTAAAATTCCAAAGTAACACTCTAGAATTTGAAATTTTCAGAATTTGGATTTAAACGATGAAAGGAAAATATTGGCAAAAATATCCAAGAAAGTCGAACTATCTCATCAACATGCGGCAAGACAAGTGTGAAGTTAACATCCACGTGTCAAGCAGACATTTAACTAATATGATTCGTACTTTCAAGATCTAAAACAAGAACAAAACAGAAAATCCCAAGAGGAAACCTAAGATTTGAAAAACACAAAACACACAATAACAAGCAATGCCACAGCATCAGAATTCTCCACAAAGGCCAAGAGATCAGGAAAACACACTGCAACATGATCAACACGGCGACGGCGTCTCCGGTGATGACGTGGCGAGAAAGCAAAGCGTTGGTTTCCCTCAACCCGATCCAACGGTTGTGACGATGGGATCCGTAGATACGGTTACGATTGGGGAGGCTTTGGAGGCTACGGCTTTATCGCTTGGAGATAAGCCTATCGACCATAAAGACGCAGCTGCGATTCAAGCGGCCGAAACTAGAGCCACCGGTGAGTTTAACGCTCGACCTGGTGGTCTTGCAGAAGCGGCTCATGCGGCTGCTGCTACCAATGAACAGACGTTGTCGGAGGAAGACAAAGTGACGATAGAAGACATTCTCACCGTAATGACATTTTTTCAAGTTTTAATTTATTTCATAAAAACATGAGGTATATGGAGAGATTGTTTGGATATGTAGATTTCATATTTGCCTAGATAGATTAGTCTAGCTTCGGGTCCGCATTCTCAGAGCTAGGCACAACAAAAATGGTTGGAAATAAAATGTGACTATTCTCTGGCTAATATGGAGTTGAATTCAATCTAGTTGCTAATATAGTACGATCTATTATGGATTTTTTTTTTCTCTTTCTCTTAGTGTTTCATTCTAACAGTCGAAATTGGTGCAATTGGATTTGTTAGGATGCTGCAGAGAAGCTTCCAGGAGACAAGGTGGTGACAAGGGAAGATGCGGAGGCAGTGGTTGGAGCGGAACTTAGAAGCAGTCCGGAGATGAAGACAACTCCTGGTGGCGTGGCAGATTCCATGTCGGCAGGGGCAAGGCTCAATCAACAACTTTAGCTAAGTTTCTCTTCCTTGGTCTCTTAACGAAGTTGTATAGAAAGGAATAAGAGAGATGATTTCTGTATCAAGACTTCTGTTTCAAGAGGCTTCTTTATTTATTATGATGTTTATAGAAAATCTCAGATTACACCATATAATTCTAGTTGCAAGAAATTTACTTGGTATTATCAAAATGGTTTAAGTTTTAAACTATGTTCGACGTCCCAAGCAATGGACTTTTATTTTTCTAAAACTAAAAGAGTTTTACTTACCATGATATGGTATCATTCGATGTCTCGACTGGTATTTCTACTGTGGTCAGGGTTGCATAAAACCAAGATTCTCAGCACCATAATTTCAAATAAGATATACATAAGATTTGTATACTTGATTGGTCTCTGTCTCTCTGATCAACTACTTCAACAATATTTGCAAGCATAACTTGTGAGATTTCACATGTATAATTTTAATGTAATCGGAAGTTCATAACATCCACAAGATTTCACATATATAATTTTAAAATATGTTTCTTTGTCTAGCCATGGATAAATACAAATTAGAATCTTACAAATCATAAGACTGTTTCCCAGTGAATTTAACCTCAATGGGACTAACATTTTTACCGATGGATCTCATGTTTTGTCCAACACCTTCTCTTCCTGGATTCGCTTTCTCTGGATAAACTCCATCTTTCGGGTGGAGATACTGAACCTCGCCGTTAGGGAACACTCTGTAAAACTGGTAATTGATCTTGTACTTTGACCTCAACCTCGTACCTAAAGCCAAACACTGTTCTTTCCTCGCTAGTTTCAATAGATTCGGTCCTTCTCTCATTATCGCAGCTCCCCCTGTCGGCATCTCGAAGATTTGTTCTTTCGGTGAGTTCCATGTGATTACGTAGAATTCTTCTACTTGTGCTTTACGGAGAAGACCTCCTGTGCTTCCTGCGAAGATTGGTGATGGTGTGTTTGGATCTAGCTGCGGCGGAGTGAAACCCACCGGAGCTTCTTCTTTCACGGCAGCGGCTGGGGTAGCAGAGGAGGACTCTGTTTTCTCGGCGCGGATGGCAGTCTTGGTGAAGGAGAGAGACTTGGGACGGTGGGTTGTTGAGAAGAGGTGGAGTTTCTTGACGGCGGAAGCAGAGGTTATGGCGGGGCTGAAAATTCCGGCGGCTTGAGTTGCCATAGTCCCTCTTTTGTTTCCTTTCTCTAAATTTTTCTTTGTGAAGTAAATGGATTGAGAAGAAATGGCTTAATAGAATCTGACAACGAGGGTGTTCATGAGAATCGAACATTTTTGGATGAGGTGATCATATCATTTGGACCAATAAGATTCCAAGATTCGATTCTCCTCTTACCCTTACCAGATCTTTAAGCGATGTCGTTTTGTGAGTTTAGATATGTTTCCTACATGCCACATAAGACTAAAGAATCAGGTCAAAGTTTAAAATTTAAATATAGAAGATAATACAGAGTCAACGTTTTGACAAAAGAAAATCACCCATTTTTTGCGTTCCAAACAGTGTCGTGTGTTTATTCTCAGTTTGCAAAACATCTGATGAGATGAGCTGTCTAAGAGAAGCTTTTGTTATTTGTTTTTGGGCCTGGTCGTGATGGAATTAAAAAGTATTATGTGTTTGGTTAGTAGTTTGAAATAGATTGTGTGTATTTTTTACCTGTGCTGGAATTAAAAAGTATTATGTGTTTGAAATAGTATTATGTGTTTATTTAGTACAAAATTTGAAATAGATTGTGTGTATTGGTTTGATGGACTTAAAAAGTATTATGTGTTTGGTTAGTAGTTTGAAATAGATTGTGTGTATTTTTTGTACATGTGCTGGACTTAAAAAGTACTAGTAGTTTGAAAAAGATTGTGGGTATTAGTTTGATGGATTTAAAAAGTATTATGTGTTTGGTTAGTAGTTTGAAATAGATTGTGTGTATTTTTTGTATATGTGCTGGACTTAAAAAGTATTAGTAGTTGAAAAAGATTGTGGGTATTAGTTTGATGGGCTTAAAAACTTGGCTACTTTTTTTTGGCACAGATTCAGGGGCACTGGAGGAGGACAAGGGCAGTGAAACTGGTGAAACTGCCTGCTGGGTTTGCTCAGTTTGCGATCCTCATATTGCTGGCCAAGGCTTTGAAAATTTCACCACCCATCTCTCTAGTCAAGAACACGCACATATGGTAATTAAGCATCCTAGCCAAGCCGGACGGACTTGTTGTATCAATACGTTTTTGTCATTGTATAACTGTTTTTGAGTCAAACAACCTCTTACCACAAGTAGTTTCCCTTTCTCACTTGTAGTTTTGTTTGCCTAAATTTGACCCCATGTTATCTTTTCTCACTGGATTCTCTAGATGTTGTTGGACGTGCCTTTCATACATGTTGGTCGTTCACACATGGCTGCAGCACCAAGTGAGCATCATGAGAAATACAAGGAGGCGATTGAAGCCGGAGTTGATTCTCACCCGAAGAATGCTACTACCATGGTGAAGAAGCAAGCAAAGGCAAGTTTTAATATATGAAAACGTTGAGATTTCTTATTTTTAGAAATTTGGGGTTTTCCTAATGAAAACCAAAAACATTGCATGTAGTGCAAGAAACAGAGGACCTGAAGAAGTAGAAGAAGAGAAGAAGAAGAAGAAGAAAAGTACATGGCCCATGGTGTTATTCTCACCCGAAGAAAAGCACCCATTTTTTGCGTTCCAAACAGTGTCGTGTGTTTATTCTCGGTTTACAAAACATCTGATGAGATGAGCTGTCTAAGAGAGGCTTTTGTTATTTGTTTTTAGGCCTGGTCTTGATGGAATTAAAAAGTATTATGTGTTTGGTTAGTAGTTTGAAATAGATTGTGTGTATTTTTTACCTGTGCTGGAATTAAAAAGTATTATGTGTTTGAAATAGTATTATGTGTTTATTTAGTACAAAATTTGAAATAGATTGTGTGTATTGGTTTGATGGACTTAAAAAGTATTATGTGTTTGGTTAGTAGTTTGAAATAGATTGTGTGTATTTTTTGTACATGTGCTGGACTTAAAAAGTACTAGTAGTTTGAAAAAGATTGTGGGTATTAGTTTGATGGATTTAAAAAGTATTATGTGTTTGGTTAGTAGTTTGAAATAGATTGTGTGTATTTTTTGTATATGTGCTGGACTTAAAAAGTATTAGTAGTTGAAAAAGATTGTGGGTATTAGTTTGATGGGCTTAAAAACTTGGCTACTTTTTTTTGGCACAGATTCAGGGGCACTGGAGGAGGACAAGGGCAGTGAAACTGGTGAAACTGCCTGCTGGGTTTGCTCAGTTTGCGATCCTCATATTGCTGGCCAAGGCTTTGAAAATTTCACCACCCATCTCTCTAGTCAAGAACACGCACATATGGTAATTAAGCATCCTAGCCAAGCCGGACGGACTTGTTGTATCAATACGTTTTTGTCATTGTATAACTGTTTTTGAGTCAAACAACCTCTTACCACAAGTAGTTTCCCTTTCTCACTTGTAGTTTTGTTTGCCTAAATTTGACCCCATGTTATCTTTTCTCACTGGATTCTCTAGATGTTGTTGGACGTGCCTTTCATACATGTTGGTCGTTCACACATGGCTGCAGCACCAAGTGAGCATCATGAGAAATACAAGGAGGCGATTGAAGCCGGAGTTGATTCTCACCCGAAGAATGCTACTACCATGGTGAAGAAGCAAGCAAAGGCAAGTTTTAATATATGAAAACGTTGAGATTTCTTATTTTTAGAAATTTGGGGTTTTCCTAATGAAAACCAAAAACATTGCATGTAGTGCAAGAAACAGAGGACCTGAAGAAGTAGAAGAAGAGAAGAAGAAGAAGAAGAAAAGTACATGGCCCATGGTGTTATTCTCACCCGAAGAAAAGCACCCATTTTTTGCGTTCCAAACAGTGTCGTGTGTTTATTCTCGGTTTACAAAACATCTGATGAGATGAGCTGTGTAAGAGAGGCTTTTGTTATTTGTTTTTAGGCCTGGTCGTGATGGAATTAAAAAGTATTATGTGTTTGGTTAGTAGTTTGAAATAGATTGTGTGTATTTTTTACCTGTGCTGGAATAAAAAAGTATTATGTGTTTGAAATAGTATTATGTGTTTATTTAGTACGAAATTTGAAATAGATTGTGTGTATTGGTTTGATGGACTTAAAAAGTATTATGTGTTTGGTTAGTAGTTTGAAATAGATTGTGTGTATTTTTTGTACATGTGCTGGACTTAAAAAGTACTAGTAGTTTGAAAAAGATTGTGGGTATTAGTTTGATGGATTTAAAAAGTATTATGTGTTTGGTTAGTAGTTTGAAATAGATTGTGTGTATTTTTTGTATATGTGCTGGACTTAAAAAGTATTAGTAGTTGAAAAAGATTGTGGGTATTAGTTTGATGGGCTTAAAAACTTGGCTACTTTTTTTTGGCACAGATTCAGGGGCACTGGAGGAGGACAAGGGCAGTGAAACTGGTGAAACTGCCTGCTGGGTTTGCTCAGTTTGCGATCCTCATATTGCTGGCCAAGGCTTTGAAAATTTCACCACCCATCTCTCTAGTCAAGAACACGCACATATGGTAATTAAGCATCCTAGCCAAGCCGGACGGACTTGTTGTATCAATACGTTTTTGTCATTGTATAACTGTTTTTGAGTCAAACAACCTCTTACCACAAGTAGTTTCCCTTTCTCACTTGTAGTTTTGTTTGCCTAAATTTGACCCCATGTTATCTTTTCTCACTGGATTCTCTAGATGTTGTTGGACGTGCCTTTCATACATGTTGGTCGTTCACACATGGCTGCAGCACCAAGTGAGCCTCATGAGAAATACAAGGAGGCGATTGAAGCCGGAGTTGATTCTCACCCGAAGAATGCTACTACCATGGTGAAGAAGCAAGCAAAGGCAAGTTTTAATATATGAAAACGTTGAGATTTCTTATTTTTAGAAAACGTTGAGTTTTAATATGTGTTTATTTAGTACAAAATTTGAAATAGATTGTGTGTATTGGTTTGATGGACTTAAAAAGTATTATGTGTTTGGTTAGTAGTTTGAAATAGATTGTGTGTATTTTTTGTACATGTGCTGGACTTAAAAAATACTTGTAGTTTGAAAAAGATTGTGGGTATTAGTTTGATGGACTTAAAAAGTATTATGTGTTTGGTTAGTAGTTTGAAATAGATTGTGTGTATTTTTTGTATATGTGCTAGACTTAAAAAGTATTAGTAGTTGAAAAAGATTGTGGGTATTAGTTTGATGGACTTAAAAAGTATTATGTGTTTGGGTAATAGTTTGAAAAGTATTATGTGTTTGGTTAGTAGTGATTGTGTGTATTTAATTGGGAAAATAGTCATTTTAATAACGAACTTACACGTTTTTGCCAAAATAAATACGAACTCTTTATTGAGCCAAAAAATATACAAACTTTAAGTTGACTGAGCCAATTTAAGTCCAGAAAAAGTCAACGTTGGACTACTGTTAACGTTGACTTTTCCTATACTTAAATTGGCTCAGTCAACTTAAAGTTCGTATATTTTTTTGGCTCAACAAATAGTTCGAATTTATTTTGGCAAAAACGCATAAGTTCGTTATTAAAATTGTCATTTTCCATTTTTAATTAACTATTTAGAATTGAATTTTTATTTAAAATAAGCTATAATCTTTCACCTATATAACTATAAAATATAAAATTATTTTTAAGTAAATTGACCACTCATAAATATAAACCATATTTTATTAAAAAAAATTTCTCAAATACTACAAAATTGATTATATTTAACTAGTTTTCCAGTAAAGATATTGCTATTATATTTTCATGTGACGAAAGCATTTTTTTGGAAACATTTAGAAAATTTGAAGAATTCCGTTCATGCAAATGTGATACAAAAAACACAACCAAATACAAAATTGACACACCCATTTCCGTAAATATAACTTGATTTTAAATTGTAATATGGTTATATGATGCTGATAAAGTCGCAAAGATTATCTAGCAAAAATAATTTAAAATTTAAATATCATGTATAGTATGAACTCTTTAGCATATCATCGTAAAATTAGATACATACTCTAAAACAATTTAACATAAAAATATTGTAGCAATTATTTTACCGGAAACTTAGTTAAATATAATCAATTTTATAGTATTTGAGATATTTTTTTAAAAATGAAAATATGGTTTATATTTATGTGTGGATAATTTACTTAAAATAATTCTATATTTTAGTAGTTATATAAGTGAAATATTATAGATAATTTTAAATAAAATTCAGTATTAAATACTTAACTAAAAAAGGGAAAATGACCATTTTAATAACGAACTTACACATTTTTGCCAAAATAAAAATGAACTTTTTGTTGAGCCAAAAAATATACGAACTTTAAGTTGACTGAGCCAATTTAAGTATAAAAAAAGTCAATGTTGGACTACTGTTAACATTGACTTTTTCTGTACTTAAATTGGCTCAGTCAACTTAAAGCTCGTATATTTTTTGGCTCAACAAAGAGTTCGTATTTATTTTGGCAAAAACGCGTAAGTTCGTTATTAAAATGACCGTTTTCCCGTATTTAATTTGTTAAGGAGAATACACGGAAGTTGCTTAATACAGAAATTGTGATATTATATCCGGTGTCCGCACGGTCTGCTCTCGAGTGTTATGAGTTTTTATCACATATATTAAAAAATAATAAATATTTAATTATTAACTATCTATGATTTTTTTATGAGTGAAAACGGAAAATATAGACAATTCATGCCATAAGAACAAAAAAAAAAGCATTAAGCGAGAGAAAATTATTTCAGTTTTTATAATTTATAAAATTAATTTTATTTTTTGAAAAACAAAAAAGGAAAAATTGATTATGTAGGAACAGAAGGAAGAGTAGCATACATTTTTTTTAGTAAGCTAACATGACCTAAACTTAAGTCATTTCCATTGGTTAAGATACTATCGTGGTATCTTAGTAATAAAATAATAATATTTTTAGTAGAATTTAAATATTTAATTAAACTTAAATTTGTTAAAAAAAATTGATTAATAACTATAAGTTATGTGTAATGCAAGTCTCATGAGCTCTTAAACAAAATTTTTTTACATTTTCTCAATCTATGGGTATCTAAATTTATTACTCTCTCATTTTGACACATTTCACACGTATTAAGAAAATTATAAAAAAAATTCTCTATTACCTCTAATTAATACACTAAAAACGAATTCTCTCTCTAATAATGCACTAAAACAATAAGGTTAAAATTGGAGTTTGTTTGATATTTTACATAGAAAATACAAAATGACACTTTCTTTGAAGTAAAAAAAAAAAAAGGCTAAAATGACATTCTTTGTGAAAAGTAAAGAATATTATTTTAATGGGGTATCTAATTTAGATAAGATGTCTTTTTTAATACTCTTTGGGAAACTATTATTCACTACAAAAATCTTGAACTTACAATATCTATATGGAATCCACAAACTATTTTTTTCTAGAATTAGACCACTACCACTTATTGTTTTTTCTTATGAGTGTAGTTTCCAAACTACCAACAGATCTCTCATCTTGTCTGTGCGCTTCTATTTACAAAAACCCTAAACCCCACGTGGCTTCTCTAATGATTTGGAATCATGCATGACACTTTTTCTTTTCTTATTAGATCTGACACGGGCTGGTGTCACACACAATCACCTCTATTGTATCATCATCACTTGTATTACTCACAAACACCCTCGCTTCTATTGTGTAGCATAGTCTGTATAATGTCTTGACATGTGTCACCATCTTGAGTCTTCCAAACATAACTATTATATTCATTCTTTCAAACGAGACTGACAAATTCTTAAAATGAAAGCAATCGACAATAAACCCACGAGCCTGCCCACCTGGCATTTATTTTATCGACTAGCTACGACCCATCCACTCTGTTTCCTTCTCGCTTCGAATATTTTTATAAATTAATCACGCACGATTCATTCATTAATTAAGTAACACACTAATTTTCTTAAGCCATCAACCCCTATAAGGTAAACTTTACTTTACATTTGAACAAAGAAAGCAAAGACCGATGCCAAAACTTATGTCCTAACCCAACAATTACTATATTTTATTTGTGTCATTTTCAGATAATAATATGCATTAAGCAACATCACGAAATCATATAATATATCATAAGCATCTTAATAAAAGTCAAGAACGTGACACACACCAATCCTCTCTTTCAAACTCATCTATCACAATCATCTTCATTCACTCTCTAACAATGGCGTCCTCTCCGATAATTTTTGCCGTCCTTGTTGTTCTCTTCTTCTTCTCACTCTCGTAATCTGCTCAATCATCATTTCGACCTAAAGCTCTCATTCTCCCCGTAACAAAAGACCCTTCTACTCTCCAATACACAACCGTCCTCAACCAACGCACTCCTCTCGTCCCCGCCTCCCTCGTCTTCGAGCTTTAAAGCGTTTACGTCGGAGTTCGTTAGACAAGCAGCGGCGAGGAACATCAAGAGAGTAGCGTCGGTGAAACCGTTCGGCGCGTGTTTCAGCACGAAGAACGTCGTCGTTTTGTGAGTTTAGATATGTTTCCTACATGCCACATAAGACTAAAGAATCAGGTCAAAGTTTAAAATTTAAATATAGAAGATAACACAGAGTCAACGTTTTGACACAGCAAAACACAACAAAGCAGAAAACACAGTGACATTAGCTTTCGCTCTGAGAAGGCACGAGCCAGAGTCTCTCCTCAGAGACTCGCTCACGATCACCACCAAAGAATCTCTCTTCGGCGAGCAAGGACTGTAAGTCGCTTCCGTTGGCTAAGAAATCTCATCGTTTTCAGATATTAAAACTTGCCTTTGCTTGCTTCTTCACCATGGTAGTAGCATTCTTCGGGTGAGAATCAACTCCGGCTTCAACCGCCTCCTTGTGTTTCTCATGAGGCTCACTTGGTGCTGCAGCCATGTCTCAAGGACCAATATGTATGCCAGTCACGTCCAACAACATCTAGAGAATCTAGTGAGAAAAGATAACATGGTGTCAAATTTAGGCAAACAAAACTACAAGTGAGAAAGAGAAACTACTTGTGGTAAGAGGTTGTTTGAATCGAAAACAGTTACACAATGACAAAAACGTATTGATACAGCAAGTCCGTACGGCTTGGCTAGGATGCTTAATTACCATATGTGCGTGTTCTTGACTAGAGAGATGGGTGGTGAAATTTTCAAAGCCTTGGCCAGCAATATGAGGATCGCAAACTGAGCAAACCCAGCAGGCAGTTTCACCAGTTTCACTGCCCTTGTCCTCCTCCAGTGCCCCTGAATCTGTGCCAAAAAAAAGTAGCCAAGTTCAGCAACAGATTTGCTTGTGATTTCAACAACACTGTGAGGGAGGACAAACACACACCTGCCAGAAGAAAGCTTTCCCAGAGGCACTCTGCCTTAGTGGAGGGGGAGGCGGAGGTGGATGCGGCTTCTAGAGGAGGAACATATGGAAACGGCTTAATAATGTTGTATCCCAACGAAGTTAGATAGCCAAGAATAATATTGAAGGTTCCCGTCTTGGATATGACCATCATATTTGCTGGAGGTGTATTCCTATCGGCCCACTCAAACAAAAGATCCACAATGTCGCTGGAATCTGTTTCAGAAGAAACTAAAAGACTTGAGACTCTCAATTAATCAAGGAACATATCTATTTATATAGAAAGGCATAAGGATGAGAAGAGTTTAACCGTGTGGGGTGTGACGAAGACCAATTCCAGTGGAAGAGACCGCTCGCAGGGTGTCGTCAGGGATGTCTGTTAGTTTGCCAGCGGCAGTGATGGTGAGAGAACCACAGTAGCCTTTATCCTCCAAAAACCGTTTAATACACGGACCGACCCGACAAGCATCAAAGCCAGGGGGAACAGGACACCTCTTTATGTCCCAAAATACATATGTTACATCCAGATTCTGCCACGTACCCGGCTTCGTCATTGAAGGGGTCAAAATTAGGCAAACAAAACTAAAAGTAAGAAATCTCAACGTTTTCAGATGTTAAAACTTGCCTTTGCTTGCTTCTTCACCATGGTAGAAGCATTCTTCGGGTGAGAATCAACTCCGGCTTCAACCGGCTCCTTGTATTTCTCATGAGGCTCACTTGGTGCTGCAGCCATGTGTAAAGGACCAACAGGTATGCCATGCACGTCCAACAACACCTAGAGAATCCAGTGAGAAAAGATAACATGGGGTCAAATTTAGGCAAACAAAACTACAAATGAGAAAGGGAAACTAGAACTTCTTAGTGTTATATGTGTTAAGCAAAGCACTAGGAAGAACAGAAGAGGTTGTTTGACTCAAAAACAAGTATACAATGACAAAAACGTATTGATACAACAAGTGCGTCCGGCTTGGCTAGGATGCTTAATTACATTCTGTGTGTGTTCTTGACTAGAGAGATGGGTGGTGAAATTTTCAAAGCCTTGGCCAGCAATATCATCGCAAACTGCGCAAACCCAGCAGGCAGTTTCACTGCACTTGTCCTCCTCCAGTGCCCCTGAATCTGTGCCAAAAAGAAGTAGCCAAGTTCAGCAACAGATTTGCTGGTGATTTCAACAACACTGTGAGAGAGGACAAACACACACCTGCCAGAAGAAAGCTTTCCCAGAGGCACTCTGCCTTAGTGGAGGGGGAGGCGGAGGTGGATGCGGCTTCTAGAGGAGGAACATATGGAAACGTCCCAAGAATGTTGTATTTCATCGAGGTTAGATGGGGAAGCATAATATCGAAGATCACCAGTTTGGATATGACCATCATATTTGCTGGAGGTGTATTCCTATCGGCACACACAAACAAAAGATCAGCAATGTAGCTGGAACCTGTTTCAGAAAAAACTAAAAGACGTGAGACTCTCAATTAATCAAGGAACATATCTATTTATATAGAAAGGCATAAGGATGAGAAGATTTTAACCGTATGGGACGTGATGAAGAGTAATTCCAGTGGAAGAGAGCGCTCGCAGGGTGTCGTCAGAGATGTCTGTTAGTTTGCCAGCGGCAGTGATGGTGAGAGAACCATAGTAGCCTTTATCCTCCAAAAACCGTTTAATACACGGACCGACCCGACGAGCATCAAAGCCAGGGGGAACCGGACACGTATTTATGTCCCAAAAGACATATGTTGGAGCCAGATTCCGCCACGTAGCCAGCTTCCGCCGCGTAGTCAGCTTCCGCTTCATCGTTCAAGACTTTATAAAACCTAAAAAAAAATCAAATTCAAAATTGGGAAAGCAAATCGCAATAAGGTCTTTGATCTTCTCTAGAACGGAAATCAAAAATCAGATAAGCATTATTCGGAGAGATAGATTGACACGGTTAAATCACCGACCAAGAGAGAGAGCGGAACACGGCCTTAATCGTTTCGATAGCAAATACAACTTTTCAGATACTTGTGGGCCAAGATATAAATTGTAGGGTTCTCTGCAATTATGTTCTCAAACTCTAAAACTGTAAACTCGACTAGGGTTCGAAATCCCTGATTGAAGAAAATAAAATAAGCGTGGGCGTCCGTAGATATATTTATATATAGAGTTGAGAATGGGCTTCGTTTTAGTGGGCCTACTGTTTGCAAGTTGGGATAGCTTTGTATACCCAAGTCAAGTTTTCTAATCTGTCTTGACTTGTAATCACCATCTTAATGATCCAGGTACGAGCTAACATTACCATTCCTAAAATATGTACTGCCCCCTGATGATTGCTAAACAATGAAAAAAACAACTCCTCCTTTTTTCTTACAAATACACAAGATTCATAACATCCACAAGATTTCACATGCGTAATTTAAAAATATTGTTCTTTGTCTAGTCTTGCCTTTGATAAATACGAATTAAAATCTAACAAATCATAAGACTGTTTCCCAGTGAATTTAACCTCAATGGGACTAATAATGATGCTCTTACCAGAGCTTTAAGCGATGTCGTTTTGTGAGTTTTGATATGTTTCCTACATGCCACATAAGACTAAAGAATCAGGTCAAAGTTTAAAATTTAAATATAGAAGATAATACAGAGTCAACGTTTTGACACAGCAAAACACAGCAAAGCAGAAAACACAGTGACATTAGCTTTCGCTCTGAGAAGGCATGAGCCGGAGTCTCTCCTCAGAGACTCGCTCACGATCACCACCAAAGAATCTCTCTTCGGCGAGCAAGGACTGTAAGTCGCTTCCGTTGGCTAAGCTATTGAACTCAACGGCTTTAGAAGGCATCGTTGGGTAACGTCTTTGACAGAAAGTCATCAGTCTTTTAACTGACTGAAGATACTTGCGAGTGGTTTCATCATTCATGATGTGAGCAACACTGTTGGTGTAAATCTTCTCTCGAGCTGAACGTTCATGGATACCAACCATAGTCACTCCAATGGGCCATGGCGCGTTTCCGATAGCTAGTTTGATGTAGTGGTCCATTGCAGCGAGGTAGTCTCGCTTTATGCAGTAGTTAACCATCACCATTAAAGCTTGACGAATATCAGCTGGTAAACCCTGCAATTTGTAAGCCACAACTAGAAAGATTAAGTTCAAGAGAGCTCATCAAACTTCAGTGTAAAGAGTATATTATTAACACTGATAAGACAGAAAGGTAGAAACTTTTCTTGCACCCAACATTCCAGCTTATATCTTTTCATCTAAATGGAGATAACAGAGGCTTCAATGGCACCTTCAAGTTGCATATAGAGTTACTAAAGAAGCAGATTGCTACTTGCTATTCTACGTTCTAAATGTCTATGTAGCATTAGAATTATCGAAAACTTGTTCTGGTCACCATTTCTGAAACCAAAAGTACCCAAAAAACTAATGGAACCTAGACGTTATGCATCTGTCTTCCTACCCAAACTAAGCTTAATCAACATAGTTCTGTAAGATTATTAGATAGAACTTCGATAGTTTATTTTTACACCTAATCAACAATCGAAAGCAAGAATCTTTACCTTCTTCCTGCATAAGTTGAAGAGAGGAGTTAGATACCTAGCACACTGCTTAAAAGTGGCTACCATCTGTTTTCCTTTGGCAGTTCTCCTCTCAGTGTTCTCCATCGCATCAAGCTCCTGTTTCCACTCAATCAATAGCTTCTTATAAAACACAAGGATCTTATCCTCATCGCATAGATCCTCAAAGTTAGCTTTCAAACGCTTCATATCTTTATCAGCATCAACATCACTCGATTCACCACCACTAAGCTCATCTTCCCTCGTTTCACCTCTGTCACCTTCGTCTCTTCCTCTTTCATCTCTACTCTTCCTCTTCCTATCTCCCATGATTCCACTCTTCTGGCGCTTCTTAAGCTCTGCGATGTCACGCAAGAAATCGTTCGTCTGTCCTTCGTTCATGTCACTATCCACCTCGAACAATCCTTCCTTCAACACGTACTTGAGTCGATCGAGCCGCGCTTGATCATCTTCTCCGAAGAGAGTCATCGGCTGCTTAAGGAATCTCAAACGACGAATCACTTCCTGCCTCGGGAGAATTAGGTTTTCGATGTTTCGCTCGTCGGTTAGGGATTTGGAATCAGCGATAGCAGCAGCGTCCGATGTGGAGGATTTGGAAGACGCAGATACAGTAGCGTTAGAAGAACCAGGAGCAGATGAATCACCGGATAATTTACCATCTCCACCGGCTGCGGCGGCGGCTCTCCGTTGAGCCTTAAGCTCGTGCTCACGTCGTTCTTCCTCCCGAAGCTTCTGGATTTTCTTCTGCTCAATCTCAGATCGCTTGAAGAATTTCTTGCCACCAGATTCCTCAGCTAGACTTTTGCGTTTCTTCAGAATCTCTTCCCTGAGCAGATCCATCAGAAGGTTTCTTCAATCGCCGCCGAGGATTTGATTCTATCTGAGATGGTCGCGACGACGGGAATTATTAAGAATCTGCCTATCTTGGGCCCAAATATAAATGGGCTTTATTTATATATTTTATTAGCCGACTTATAAAGCTTCGTTGTTTCTTTCCTCGTTCTTCTTCCAGAAAATCCGACGAAGCTCGAAGGGATTTGAGAAAAAGAAAGAAAGAGATGACGACGATACGTAGATTCAGCTGCAACGACCTTCTCCGATTCACATCTGTGAATCTAGACCACCTCACTGAAACAGTAATCTCGTGTTTCTTTTTCGCAATTTCTGGTTCTGTCTGATTAGTTTAGTGCTTTGTATTAGTATGGCGATTTTATTGATATTTGTTCAAATTTTGTTTCATGAGAAACAGTTCAATATGTCCTTTTACATGACCTACTTAGCGAGATGGCCTGACTATTTTCATGTTGCCGAAGGTCCCGGCAATCGTGTCATGGGTTATAGTAAGGAATCTTTTCTCTTCTTCTCTTCGTTTTGATTTCGTTTTGTCTTCGTTTGTCAAGGAATGTGAAATTCGTGGAGATTATGTTACTTTTAGGTTTAAACTTAGATGATTAAGTGTTAGTGGAAAAACCACCATTGATATTTTATGTTATCAGATGGAGAAAGCTGGTATGTTGTAAAAAACCAGGAAGAGTGACCGTGTTTGAAACTGATTTACAGGCATTCGAAAATGGGTGGACCGAATTTTATATTTTTGCGAAAATATTTCTTCTTGTTATTTATCTATTGTTCCTTTTTGTTTGATGTATAAGTATCTAAACAAATTTCTCATCTATCTCAGTTGTTTTGTGGCATTAGGCTAAATTTGGAAAAGGGATTCTTGAATATGCTTGTATTAGTTCTAACCTCTGTAGTTAGCGGTTTTAGAAATCTTGATGTGGGGTAGAAGAGGCATAGGAAGCATGGCTTAAGATTGTTTGTTCTAACTTCTAAATGTCCACATATCAAGGTTCAACTTTTTCTGTTTTTCAATGTTTGTAGTATAGTTATGCCATGCCTTGTTGGTTCGAAATGTAATTTATTTAAGGCTTCATCTTTCTTTCTTTTCTTTAAGTACGATATATGCTTCTATATTGATCTGAATCTTTGACGTTCTGTGATTGTGGTGCCCTGTTACTTGACTGGTTCAAGCCGTTTGGCTTTGTTTAGAAGATGTAATTGTGGGAGAGGGATTTCACGAATTCATACCTGTTTTCTCCTTTTTTTTTTGGGTCAAACAATGATCCCTCTTTTTTACAAAAATCTAGGAACTAGAGCTGCTGAAAGACTACAAACATAAGTAAAACTTCTGCTTATGAATATCATTTTAAATGTATGTGTCTAATATTCTATATGGTTTCAGTTATGGGTAAAGTTGAAGGACAGGGTGAATCTTGGCATGGTCATGTGACAGCCGTCACTGTCTCTCCAGAATATCGCAGGCAACAACTCGCAAAGAAACTGATGAACCTTCTGGAAGATATCAGTGATAAGATGTAAGACTTAACTAAAACAAAGTATCTCCAGCTTTAGTGTTTTCTTTGATATGGATCGTTATGATTAAATAAAAGGTGGAATCCTTAATATATTGATATTGGTTTTCAAAGTGGACCATTTATATTTTTCAAAACCGATATTTAGATAGTTTCAAAGGAAGAAAATCTTGAATTGCTGCTCATTGTAGCTCTACCTATTGTTTGATTTTATCTTCTCTGGTCTCCTTAGTGATTATTATACTCTTGCAGTGATAAAGCCTACTTTGTGGATCTTTTCGTAAGAGCTTCTAACACACCAGCCATCAAGATGTATGAAAAGGTAATTGATGAAAATGATTAGAAGCTTGGAAGCCTCCTAATTGATGACATTGTAAGAAAAAAGGAAGTTTATATAACTTTCCAGACGGGACATGCACACATTTTACATAATTCCATTTGTTATTGTCAAACCGCCTTCATAGCTTCTTCTTAATGGCCGGTTTGATGAAACTAGTCGTTTCTCTTTCTTTTTTGGCAGCTTGGGTACATAATCTATAGGCGGGTTTTACGCTATTATTCAGGAGAAGAAGATGGATTAGGTGAGGCTTTGATTCACTTCTTTTTATCTATGATTCTCGCCCTTAAAATTTATTTCGTTTAAGCTTAAATCGTTTGATCACAATAAACAGATATGAGGAAGGCATTATCAAGAGATGTAGAGAAAAAGTCTGTGATTCCTCTCAAGAGACCTATCACACCTGATGAACTAGAGTATGATTAAGACTCTAACTTGGTCACTTAACAACTGTTAAAGACTGAATGTTCTTTTTATTTGCCTTAAAAATACTCCAAGATCCTTAGATGATGTTACTGCTCTGTGGTTTCGTATCTGAAGTATTATTTTTCTTTTTCTTCCACACAAATGTATAATTAGTTTTATCAAACTTTAACTAGCTTAATAATTAAATATATGTTTTGAAAAATAATTAATCGCGCCGTCCGTATAATAGCTTTGGATGGGCCAAGCGAATATTTAAGAAGATAAGAAAACTAATCAGAAACACAGAAGAAGAAATCTCTCACTCAAACTCGCTCCATGAGAACTCTAATCTCTCACCGGCAATGTGTGACGTCACCGTTTCTTATCTCCGCCATATCTCCACCGTTTCCTGGCCGGTGCTGCCGATTTACTTCGTCATCGTCCTTTTCTCCTTCACGTCCTAGGCGTCTATCCTCTCTCTCGATTAGAAACGTTTCGCATGAATCCGCCGATCAGACTTCTTCTTCTAGGCCGCGAACTCTTTATCCTGGTGGTTACAAGCGTCCCGAACTCGCCGTTCCTGGTCTACTTCTCCGCCTAGACGCGGATGAGGTTATGAGCGGGAATCGTGGAGAGACTCTTGATTTGGTCGACCGTGCGTTAGCTAAATCGCTTCAAATCGTCGTGATTGATGGCGGAACTACCGCCGGTAAGCTCTACGAGGCGGCTTGTTTGCTGAAATCACTTGTCAAGGGTCGTGCTTACCTCTTGATCGCTGAACGTGTTGATATCGCCACCGCCGTTGGTGCTAGTGGTGTTGCTCTCTCCGACGAAGGTAAATTTTAATTTTTGCAATTTCATTCAATTTTAGCTTTCTTGTTGTAGCTCCCCAGTAGGATATGTTCATCACTATTTTCATGGTGAGTTCGCATTGGTGGTTGAGATGTCTCCAAATGCTATGTACAGGTCTTCCGGCGATAGTGGCTAGAAATACATTGATGGGTTCCAATCCCGACTCGGTAGTTCTTCCTGTGGTAGCTAGGATTGTGAAGGATGTTGATTCTGCTCTAAGTGCCTCTAGCTCTGAGGGTGCTGATTTCCTTATACTTGGATCTAGTGAAGATAAACAAGTGGGTTTATTAGCGGAATCATTGTTGAAGAGCGTGAAGATACCAATTTTTGTGACTTGCAGAAGCAAAGGAGAAGCTAAAGAAGAATTGCAGTTACTGAAATCAGGCGCTTCTGGTTTTGTTATATCGTTGAATGATCTGCGTTCTTCTAGGGATGTAGTTCTTCGCCAGTGTCTTGATGGACCTTATGTTTTGACTCATGAAACATGGAACGAGAATGAAAGCATTCTTAACGAAAAACCATTTGTTGAGGCTAGTGACCTGCTGGAGAGAAAGAATTCTGCTGGCTTCATAAAATTAGAGGACAAACAAAAACATATAGTAGAAATGGAGAAATCAGTGTTGAGAGAGACAATTGAAATTATCCAGAAGGCGGCTCCACTGGTGATTTTTATTTAACACATTTGGTAGTTGAAGTCAATTTTCATGAAATGGTTCTAAACTAAATTTTCTGCGGTTATAATTTGGTTTAATTTGCTTCTTGGACTGTTTGCCAATAACAGATGGAGGAAGTCTCCCTTCTAATTGATGCAGTTTCCCGGATTGATGAGCCGTTTTTAATGGTTATAGTGGTAATGCTGCACTCAACTCCGTCAAATTGTGGTTCCAGGAATTTGCATTGGTATTAGCTCTATATTCATTAGAATATATTCATTAGAAACGTTTTTAGTTACACATTATTGCCAGCACTTGATAACGACGGGCATGCTTCTAGTCACTTCTTCTATTTGCGCTTCCCAATACTGTGCACTTCTTCTAGTCACTTCTTCTATGATTCAGATGAATCATCATTATCCCCTCTGATTTTGGGTCTTTCTTTCTCTGTCTATGCTTCCATTCCTATTTTCCTTTTGGATCTGGTTATAGGGGAACTGCATTTTTCTTAACTGTACCATCCGATCTTGGAGTTGTGGACATAGTTTTCTCGCTTTCTTGTGCACATAGGAAAGAAATTATCGTGTAATTCTGTTGAAGCATTGCATGTAATTTCTATAGAATTCCAACTAGTTTTCTATCTTCTTCTGCTTTACCTTTTTTGGAGAATGTTCAAAGTGGGACAAGTAGCTTTTATGACAATATAGTTTTTTCTATATGGATAAGCATTTTATTGGAATCCACAATTTGGTGGTACTAGGGGGAATTCAACTCCGGAAAATCAACTGTAATCAATGCACTTCTTGGGAAGAGATACCTCAAAGAGGGGGTAATCCCCACTACCAATGAGATCACTTTCCTGTGCTACTCTGACTTGGAATCCGAAGAGCAACAACGCTGCCAAACGCATCCAGATGGCCAATACATCTGCTATCTTCCTGCACCAATACTCAAGGATGTGAGTCATCAAAATTCTACCATCGTAGCCCTGAACTAATTCTAATTATTTGGAGGAATTGACTTGGGTTGTTCTCCTTTCGAGCAGATAAATATCGTTGACACACCTGGGACCAATGTGATCCTTCAAAGGCAACAACGTCTTACAGAAGAATTTGTTCCACGTGCAGATCTGCTTGTTTTCGTTCTTTCTGCTGACCGCCCTTTAACTGAAAGTGAGGTAGAAGTTATTGTTTTTCCTGGCATGTTTGTTGTTGTTGGTTTTGCTTACTACGTATCTGCCTTAGTAGCTGGTTAAAACCTGTTTTTTAACCAAAGTAATTAGTAAAGTCATCTATAAACCATCGATACCTTGTGTAGGGAAGGGGAGGTTGTCTCTAGGTTGAATGCATATATCGAGGTTTTCTTTATTATAAATTTGAGTTAGACTAATTATTTCTCAAGTAATGGGTGCTATAGCTATTGCTGGAACCAGTATGTCCTTTTGGTACATATTGTGGTAAAGCTTTGGTCAAGACACATGAGAAGTGTGTTGTTATTGGTACACCAAAACTTATTTTGCGTCCATGGCAACTGTATGTAAATGATCATTTATGAAAGTTCTAACTTTATAGATATTTGGTTTTTATATAAAATATCTGAAGAAGTTCTCAAATTAGGGACAAGCTTCTCAGTGTCATTATACCCATGTCATTTTGATCTCTACCTCTGCAGCGTCCTGCTGTCATAATTGTACTGTAAGCTAATTTTCATCTCATTGTGTATGTCAGGTTGCGTTTCTCCGGTACACGCAGCAGTGGAAAAAGAAATTTGTGTTTATTCTGAATAAATCTGATATCTACCGTGATGCTCGTGAGGTTTATCAGAAACAAGATTTATGTCCTTTCCTTGATAGTTTCTGTAATTGCTGAATTTTCTTGACTAAAGATTAATTTTACTGTTGCAGCTTGAGGAAGCTATTTCATTTGTTAAAGAGAATACGCGGAAGTTGCTTAATACAGAAAATGTGATATTGTATCCGGTGTCCGCACGGTCTGCTCTTGAGGCGAAGCTTTCAACAGCTTCTTTGGTTGGCAGAGATGATCTTGAGGTCTCAGATCCTGGTTCTAATTGGATAGTTCAGAGCTTCAATGAACTCGAGAAATTTCTTTACAGCTTCTTGGATAGCTCAACTGCTACCGGGATGGAGAGGATAAGGCTTAAATTGGAGACACCCATGGCGATTGCTGAGCAACTCCTTTCTTCTGTGGAATCTCATGTGAGGCAAGATTGCTTAGCTGCTAAGGAAGACTTGGCTTCAGCAGACAAGATTATCAATCGAACCAAAGAATACGTGCTTAAGATGGAATATGAGAGCATTTCTTGGAGAAGGCAGGCTCTCTCGTTGGTATAAATTCTATTAGATATATCTTGTTGAATCATGTAGGAGGAAATTGGATTGTTCTAACATGGCTTTTTTGTGATTTTTCGTCTGCCTTTGATCGCAGATTGATAATGCCAGATTACAAGTTGTTGATCTAATAGGAACTACCCTGCGACTATCAAGTCTTGATCTTGCGGTCTCTTACGTGTTTAAAGGGGAAAACTCAACCTCAGTAGCAGCTACATCGAAAGTTCAAGGTGAAATACTTGCTCCGGCACTCTCAAATGCTAAGGTAAGTCTGATGCTTTATTCTTTCAGTATTGTCGAACTTTGGAAATGTTGGTCATATATTTGAGGTTTGAGATATGATCTCTGTTCATGCAGAAATTAAATATTGTCTAACCTTGTCTTGTTGTCACCTGATTGATGCTGGTTACTGGTTAGGGAATTGATTCTGGCTACTCATTTTGCCTTCTGTTTTCTATTTGTAACCACTTCCTTTTTCCTGTTTGGACATTATGTGAGAAATTAATTATTTGTTTTTACATTTTCTGGTGTGCAGGAATTACTTGGAAAATATGCTGAATGGCTACAATCAAATACTGCCCGTGAAGGAAGTCTGTCCCTGAAATCATTTGAAAACAAATGGCCAACATATGTCAATTCGAAAACTCAATTGGGCATAGACACATATGAATTGCTTCGGAAAACTGATAAATTCAGCTTGAAAACAATACAGAATTTGAGTGTCGGAACCACAACAAAACGATTAGAACAAGATATTCGAGAAGTGGTGAGTCTCAAGTATTAAATACTTTTATTCTATCTAGATTGCAGTCGATTAAAGTGTCTTGGTCCTTAACATTGTATAGTTGTGTCATCTGTTCAATCCGAACCTAAGTTCTGACGGAGATGTTTATTCAGTACCGTATTTTCCCAGATACTTCGGTCTGGTTATTCAAGAATAAAATTTAAGTGACTCTTTTGATATAGTATTACTTGCCTTTTCTAGTTCTTTGTGACAGTTGGTGGGCTTGGAGCTGCAGGACTATCTGCATCACTTCTAACCTCAGTGCTACCCACCACATTGGAAGATCTTCTTGCTCTTGGCCTTTGCTCTGCTGGAGGGTAATAACACCTTCTCTAGTTTCCCCTCATTCCCATACTCCACCTTCTTATATCACGCCCTAGTGTATTTTTTCTTGCAACTAGAGGCATATTATGATTTTTAAGATATAGTGGTTGTATCTATAACATAATCTATGTTGCAGGTATGTGGCGATAGCAAACTTCCCATATCGAAGACAAGCTATAATTGGTAAGGTGAATAAAGTGGCTGATGCATTGGCTCAACAACTCGAAGATGCTATGCAAAAGGATCTTTCAGATGCGACAGATAATCTAGTAAACTTTGTGAATATCGTTGCCAAGCCTTATCGAGAAGAAGCTCAGCTAAGACTTGATCGCCTTTTAGGAATTCAGAAAGAACTATCAGATATTAGACGTAAATTACAGTTGCTACAAGTTGATATTGATAACCTTCATGTATCACGAGACGAGATGAGACTTTAGCTGTTCCAGCACAATGTTGGGTTTTCCCTTCTTGACATTGTTCAATGGGGACAAGTGTGTGTACTTTGTCATAATGAATAAGACCTGCCAGTTCCAACTTGAAATGGACTCGCTGATGGATTCAGAAGATTAGAGTAGTTCTTGAAAGAACCAAACAATAGCATTATGGGCATGAAACTCTGGTATAATGTTGTTTTACTTTTTTCAGATTGATTGTGATACAAATAACTGGATGAACTGGAAGAGTGGAAGCTCATGAGACTCGTTGAGAACATATTCTTCTGATCTATAAACTGCACATGTACTTCACATCACAGGTTAGTATATTAGTTGACTCATTTTTTCTGTCTCTGGAATTTTATATACCCCTGGAGTTCATGAATAGCTTGAATACATTCATACGCAATCGATTCTCCGCATAGGGCATCTAAACTTTCTTGTTAGTGTACTAATCTCTTGACTTTAGTGACTTAAATTTGGAAAAATAAATCTTAGTATAGGTTTCCTTGGTGAGTAATTCTGAGCATATGCTAGCTACGGTTTCGAAAGATAAAAGTGCATAAATTTCTTATCTAGGTAAGGATTGGTTCAAAAAGTATTAAAATCCAGAATTGGTAGAATAAACCTTAGTTAATGCTTGATACTGGAAATTATTTAGAATTAATGTTAGTCTATTTAGAATTAATGTTATTTGGAATTTGACAAGTGGTATAACATTTTGTTGTATTATAATTTAGGTTGAAACAAAATATGCTGAATAAATTGTAGACGACAAAAAATAATAAAAATAATATATTTATCCACGCTGAATTTGTGGATCCAAGTCTAATGTTTTGTTGAGTAAATCGTCTTGTCTGAAAAATAAAATTTGCTGATACTTATTTTGGTTCAATATAGGAAGTGGCCTGGTTATTTGCTGATACTTATTTTTAAGTTCTTATTACATTATTGAAATTGTCCAACTGGTAGGAAGATTCAAGGCTACTGATGCAGGAAGATTGCAAGCTGAATACAACCGGCTGATTGAGGGTTTAGCACTGAGAGGGGACTTATCTGGTAAGTATGTGTTCAGGAAGGTGATGTGTGGTTTGGAAGGAGAAACACAAAGTACTGGGCATATTTTCTAATTCTATGAACTTGACGCAACAAATATTTTTTTCTGCACGTAGTGATCAATGGCTTGCAAACCCTGCACTGCCCCATGACATTCTAAAGGAGGCTGTCCCGGGGAATATCAGACGGCCTGAGCATTTTGTGCATGTTTTACGCCGATTACTTCAGTACTTGGGGGTTCGGCTGGACACTGAGAACGTAGAGAAAGAAAGCCCTGTTAGCTTTGTATTGTCGCTGAATTCTCAGGCTGGAATTGAGCAGAAAACACTGAAGTTCTGTTATGACCGGCTCCAGTCTCTCATGCTAACCCTTGAAATTACAGATACAGATGAGTTTTTGCCAATCCAGACAGTGTGCGACTTCTCAACTCTTGTTGGGACATATGCCCGGGGATTTTCCATCATCATTGAGCCTTATGACGAGAGAATGCCTCATATTCCAGATCCTATATTGCAGGTAAATATGGTGTTGATCGACTTTCTTTTGAGTATTGTCACTGTGGTGTTAAATATTTATGACTCAATTTGTAAATGCTACCATTTGAATAATTGAGAATTGTATCTGACAGATATATCCCTTTGTATCTTAGTTGAGCTGTCATGATGCGTCTCTGGCGATCAAACCGGTGTTTGTTCGTTTCCAATCTGTGGTGATTACTCAGGCACCTTGAGCCCAATTGATCTTTATCCCCGTCTTCTTAGTTTCACTCCTGTTGTAAGTCAAAGCTTTAAGATGTCAATGACACGAGACTGCATCTGCCCTATGGTTCTAACTCGGGGAAGGTATGGGGTTTATGAAACAAATCCTGAACACTTACCTTATTGTTTAATCTTATATGTATTTACATTATGGGTTGTTTTCTTTTTCAGTGATCAGCTTCCTGTTAGCACCAAATTTTGACATGAGAAGTGATCCTGGTGTTGTGAGGAATTATGGAAAGCTTTTGGTAGAGATGGTATCTATTGTTCCTGATGGAGTTGTCTGCTTCTTTGTTAGTTACTCATACATGGATAGCATTATTGCTACATGGAACGAAACTGGAATTCTGAAGGTAAGGTCTTCTTCTTCGCTTAATTGGAATTTTTATGATACCTGAAAGTATTTTGTAGTTGCCACAGGTATTAATGTATATGTGTTTTACCGATATTACCAATGCTCTTAATGCTTGTAGGAAATAATGCAACAGAAGCTTGTTTTCATCGAAACACAAGATGTTGTAGAAATAACATTGGCACTGGATAATTATCGCAGGGCTTGCGATTGCGGAAGAGGTGCAGTTTTCTTCTTTGTGGCCAGGTAAAAATTCTATTTGTGAATGGTAGCTGGTTTGGGAATTCATGGCAAGGAATTTGTTCACTTCTTTGATTCTGTCGTTTATGTATTATAATACTGGAACCGTTTCTTCTCTCCTATTTTTGGTTGTTTAACTAAATATTAAAGAGGTTTCACTATGAATTCTCTTTTAGAAATTTCAGAGAAAGTGATCAAATTTTGTATTTGAACGGCAGGGGGAAAGTTGCTGAAGGTATCGATTTTGATCGTCGTTGTGGAAGACTGGTTGTAATGTACGGAGTGTCGTTGTGGAAGACTGGTTGTAATGTACGGAGTACCATTCCGGTATACATTAAGCAAGTAAGTTCTACTCAAATGAATGTTTATCCTATCAATTTCCAGTTTTCTGCTTTTATATTTTCAGCATACGAATCGATGATATGATGGAAACGGGAAAAATTTCAGGATATTACTAGCAAGATTGGAGTATTTGCGTGATACATTTCAAATAAAAGAAGGCGACGATTTCTTAACTTTTGATGCCTTGGTAAGATTCTTATTTTATGACCTTATTATATTTTGGTGCAACTCTTTTACCTGTTTGTGAATGTTGTTAATAATTAAATATTTCTTATTTTTTAATATATGTGAATAAAAACTCATAACACTCGAGAGCAGACCGTGCGGGCACCGGATACAATATCACATTTTCTGTATTAAGCAACTTCCATGTATTCTCCTTAACAAATGAAATACACACAATCTATTTCAAACTACTAAACACATAATACTTTTCAAACTACTAACCAAACACATAATACTTTTTAAGTCCATCAAACTAATACCCAAAATCTTTTTCAAACTACTAACCAAACACATGATACTATTTCAAACTACTAATACTTTTTAAGTCCAGCACATGTAAAAAAAATACACACAATCTATTTCAAACTCCTAACCAAACACAATACTTTTTAAGTCCATCAAACCAATACACACAATCTATTTCAAATTACTAACCAAACACATAATACTATTTCAAACACAATACTTTTTAAGCCCAGCACATGTAAAAAAATACACACAATCTATTTCAAACTACTAAACAAACACATAATACTTTTTAAGTCCATCACGACCAGACCCAAAAACAAATAACAAAAGTCTCTCTTAGACAGCTCATCTCATCAGATGTTTTTGCAAACCGAGAATAAACACGACACTGTTTGGAACACAAAAAATGGGTGCTTTTCTTTTGGTCTGTGAATCCCAAGGATGTAATAGTTATTAAAAGAAAGTAAAGTGAGAAACTCACAACTGGACTAACTGGCATCAAACCCACCAAGTTTTGGCGTACATATAAACAATTTAAAGAATCATACCTTTCTACGTTGGGTCTTGACCATGAATTCATGAGATAGATGCCGAATAGGGGGTGGCTCAAGTGGGCACGATAGGGTGGCTTTGCCGAGAGGGTCATATTTCCAGTCATTGCTAACAACGCCACTATCCAATTGCTCTGCAATCTTTAGCATGAAACAGCCACAAAGTAATTGTGCTTGAGCACCAAACATTACAAGGACAATACAAAAGTAGGAAGATCTCTTACCATTGTTAGTCTGTTCTTTCTGTTTGGTGTCTCAGCAAAACACTTCATCGACAAAGAATCAACCACCGTCTCAGATTGAAACCACTGGATCTGCAACCTGCATCTTAAAGATCAAACAAACAAATCATCGATTGGCTAGCAGAAGAAGATTAATGTCATAGAGCCAAAATTACACTATCTTTACTTCGACTTCTGAGTAGGGCTCCCTGAGGTCTATCATAACAGAATCCAAGTACGACTCACCCAAGCCTAGAATAGTATGTTCACCAGACTCCTCGACTTTGGTAATCGCAAGGGGATAGCTTTTGCTAATTTTCCTAAGCCCTTCCAACATTTTAGGCAGCTCACTAGGATTCATCGTATCCATGAAGACAGTTTTCTCATGCTGTAGATGCCCCACAAGAGCAACATTCCTCACAAGCTCAGGATTAGACATGAGGCTGGCAAGAAACTGTGTTGACACGTATGTTGATTGCTGAAGAGGCTGCTCATCTTCATCCATAACCAAGGTCTCACCGTCCATATCCATAGGGAGAACAATTTGCTTCTCCATCTCAACATCATTGAATGTGGTAATCCAGCCATCTGAACCCCCAGGCCCATGTTCACCATCATCTTGGAGCTCTTCATCTCTTTGTTCACTTACACTTGGCATCATCTGACCAGCTCCTCTCTGCAACGGATGTGATATTATACCTTCTCCACTCCATCACACTATAACAATGCTTCTTTCGTGTAATTCTTCATGAAATCCTCCTCCGTCTCCTCTTTCGTATCCGTCTCCTCAGAGCTTGATGGGCCAGATGAATGCCACATTGAAGCACATCGGGCAATGAGACTGGTGAGTGATTTGTCAAACGAGGAAGAGTCGACTGAGGGAGATTCATAACCAAACTATCGAATCCTGGTTTTGAGATGATTGTCTTCAAACATTCGGAGTATCCACCGTCATTTGCAATAAGAAGTAATCATCCAGCGTCTTATCCAATACGTCCGCGGCTTGACGTACATCTTTAAGATGAAGAGATATCTTATAGAAACAAGAACGTCATGAAAAAAAACAACAGGAAATTCAAGTATTTTCCCGTACTTAGGTGATAATATTGTATTCCAGTTGACATAATGTCCATGCGAATACGATAAGAAACCCTATCTTGTCTGGCTGCTACAGCATCGATAAAAAGAAGACCTGTAAAACCCTTTCTAAACAGTTCCTTGCGAATACTTCCATATACATTTCTAGCGTCATAATCATATGAGACATAGCAATTCTCAATGTCCCACAGGCCGTGTTTAGATTCGAGAGGGAAAGAACAATAGATTGACGATCTTTCTATAGCATGTGAGACATAGAGAATTACTGTCCCATATGGTTACGACGCTAAAAATGTGTATGAAAGCATTTGTAAAAAGCTGTTTAGGAAGAGTTTCACAGGGCTTCTCTTTATCGATACTGTAGCGACCAGAGAAAATAGAGTTTTTTATCGAATTCGAATGGACATCATGTCAACTGTACAATACTGTCACCTAAATACGGGTGAATACTTGAATTTACCGTTGTTTTTTTTATTACGTTCTTGCTTCTATAAGTTATCTCTTCGTCTTGCTTCTATGAGAAGGCATGAGTCGGAGAGTCTCTCCTCAGAGACTCGCTCACGATCACCACCAAAGAATCTCTCTTCGCGAGCAAGGACTGTAAGTCGCTTCCGTTGGCTAAGCTATTGAACACAACGGCTCGTTGGGTAACGTCTTTGACAGAAAGTCATCAGTCTTTTAACTAACTGAAGATGTTTGCGAGTGGTTTCATCATTCATGATGTGACCGACACTGTTGGTGTAAATCTCCTCTCGAGCTGAACGTTCATGGATACCAACCATAGTCACTCCAATGGGCCATGGCGCGTTCCTGATAGCTAGTTTGATGTAGTGGTCCATTGCAGCGAGGTAGTCTCCCTTTATGCAGTAGTTAACCATCACCATTAAAGCTTGACAAATGTCAGCTGGTAAACCCTGAATTTTGTAAGTCATAACTAGAAAGATTAAGTTCAGGGGAGTTCATCAAACTTCAGTGTAAAGAGTATATTATTAACACTGATAAGACAGAAAGGGAGAAACTTTTCTTGCACCCAACATTCCAGCTTCATCTAAATGGATATAACAGAGGCTTCAATGGCAAATTCAAGTTGCATATAGAGTCACTAAAGAAGCAGATTGCTACTTGCTATTCTACGTTCTAAATGTCTATGTAGCATTAAAATTATTAAAAACTTGTTCTCGTCACCATTTCTGAAATCAAAAGTACCCAAAAAACTAAAGGAACCAAGACGTTATGCATCTGCCTTCCTACCCAAACTAAGCTTAATCAACATAGTACTGTAAGATTATTAGATAGAACGTAGATAGTCTAATTCCAATTGCATAAACAGAGATAAAGCATTTTCCTCACCAGTTTACACAGCAAGTCAAGCAAAATTATTTACACAAACAACAATCGAAAGGAAGAATCTTTACCTTCTTCCTGCATAAGTTGAAGAGAGGAGTTAGATACCTAGCACACTGCTTAAAAGTGGCTACCATCTGTTTTCCTTTGGCAGTTCTCCTCTCAGTGTTCTCCATCGCATCAAGCTCCTGTTTCCACTCAATCAACAGCTTCTTGTAAAACACAAGGATCTCATCCTCATCGCATAGATCCTCAAAGTTAGCTTTCAAACGCTTCATATCTTTATCAGCATCAACATCACTCGATTCACCACCACTAAGCTCATCTTCCCTCGTTTCACCTCTGTCACCTTCGTCTCTTCCTCTTTCATCTCTACTCTTCCTCTTCCTATCTCCCATGATTCCACTCTTCTGGCGCTTCTTAAGCTCTGCGATGTCACGCAAGAAATCGTTCGTCTGTCCTTCGTTCATGTCACTATCCACCTCGAACAATCCTTCCTTCAACACGTACTTGAGTCGATCGAGCCGCGCTTGATCATCTTCTCCGAAGAGAGTCATCGGCTGCTTAAGGAATCTCAAACGACGAATCACTTCCTGCCTCGGGAGAATTAGGTTTTCGATGTTTCGCTCGTCGGTTAGGGATTTGGAATCAGCGATAGCAGCAGCGTCCGATGTGGAGGATTTGGAAGACGCAGATACAGTAGCGTTAGAAGAACCAGGAGCAGATGAATCACCGGATAATTTACCATCTCCACCGGCTGCGGCGGCGGCTCTCCGCTGAGCCTTAAGCTCGTGCTCGCGTCGTTCTTCCTCCCGAAGCTTCTGGATTTTCTTCTGCTCGATCTCAGATCGCTTGAAGAATTTCTTGCCACCAGATTCCTCAGCTAGACTTTTCCGTTTCTTCAGAATCTCTTCCCTGAGCAGATCCATCAAAAGGTTTCTTCAATCGCCGCCGAGGATTTGATTCTACCTGAGATGGTCGCGACTAGTCCTGGGCATTCGGTTTTTCGGGTGTATTCGGTTCGGGTGTATTCGGTTTTCGGGTTTTCGGTTTTTAAATTTTGCTAATCATATAGAAACCGAATTAATTTCGGTTCGGTTCGGTTCGGGTTCGGATGAAATCGGTTTTCGAAAATCTCAACCGAATGAATAGAAAACCGAAAAAAACCGGAAAAAAACCAAAAAAAACCAAAAAAAAACGAAAAAACCGAAAGAAAATCTAAATAAGTTGAAATAAACCGAAATAAAACCGAAAACTAACCAGACAAAACCAAACCCGAAAATATTTATAATCACAACCGAACGGTTAATTTCACATAACCAAACCCGAACCGAATGGTTCTTTTCGGTTCGGTTCGGGTTTTCGGTTAAGGTTTTTTTGCCGAGGACTAGTCGCGACGACGGGAATTATTAAGAATCTGCCTATCTTGGGCCCAAACATAAATGGGCTTTATTTATATATTTTATTAGCCCACGTATTAAATACTTTTATTCTATCTAGAATGCAGTCGATTAAAGTGTCTTGATCCTTAACATTGTTTAGTTGTGTCATCTGTTCAATCCGAACCTAAGATCTGACGGAGATGTTTATTCAGTACCGTATTTTCCCAGATACTTCGGTCTGGTTGTTCAAGAATAAAATGTAAGTGACTCTTTTGATATAGTTTTGCTTGTGTTTTCTAGTTCTTTGTGACAGTTGGTGGGCTTGGAGCTGCAGGGCTATCTGCATCACTTCTAACCTCAGTGCTACCCACCACATTGGAAGATCTTCTTGCTCTTGGCCTTTGCTCTGCTGGAGGGTAATAACACCTTCTCTAGTTTCCCCTCATTCCCATACTCCACCTTCTTATATCACGCCCTAGTGTATTTTTTCTTGCAACTAGAGGCATATTATGATTTTTAAGATATAGTGGTTGTATCTATAACATAATCTATGTTGCAGGTATGTGGCGATAGCAAACTTCCCATATCGAAGACAAGCTATAATTGGTAAGGTGAATAAAGTGGCCGATGCATTGGCTCAACAACTCGAAGATGCTATGCAAAAGGATCTTTCAGATGCGACGGATAATCTAGTAAACTTTGTGAATATCGTTGCCAAGCCTTATCGAGAAGAAGCTCAGCTAAGACTTGATCCCCTTTTAGGAATTCAGAAAGAACTATCAGATATTAGAAGTAAATTACAGTTGCTACAAGTTGATATTGATAACCTTCATGTATCACGAAACGAGATGAGACTTTAGCTGTTCCAGCTCAATGTCGGGTTTTCCCTTCTTGACATTGTTCAATGGGGACAAGTGTGTGTACTTTGTCATAATGAATAAGACCTGCCAGTTCCAACTTGAAATGGACTCGCTGATGGATTCAGAAGATTAGAGTAGTTCTTGAAAGAACCAAACAATAGCATTATGGGCATGAAACTCTGGTATAATGTTGTTTTACTTTTTTCAGATTGATTGTGATACAAATAGCTGGATGAACTGGAAGAGTGGAAGCTCATGAGACTCGTTGAGAACATATTCTTCTGTTCTATAAACTGCACATGTACTTCACATCACAGGTTAGTATATTAGTTGACTCATTTTTTCTGTCACTGGAATTTTATATACCCCTGGAGTTCATGAATAGCTTGATACATTCATACACAATCGATTCTCCGCATAGGGCATCTAACTTTCTTGTTAGTGTACTAATCTCTTGACTTTAGTGACTTAAATTTGGAAAAATAAATCTTAGTATAGGTTTCCTTGGTGAGTAATTCTGAGCATATGCTAGCTACGGTTTCAAAAGATAAAAGTGCATAAATTTCTTGTATAGGTAAGGATTGGTTCAAAAAGTATTAAAATCCAGAATTGGTAGTATAAACCTTAGTTAATGCTTGATACTGGAAATTATTTAGAATTAACGTTAGTCTATATAAAAGCTTGTTCATAGGTTCCTCCTTTATTTTCTAATGAAAGTCACAGCTTTAAGCTAATGACATGTATGCTTGATAACCAAACCTTTTATTTTATTAAAAACAAAGAGAGAATATTATGTATGGTCAAAAGTTAGGAAAGAGAAATCCCCAGTTGACATGTTTTTGTGTAAACATGAAATAGATTCCACCTTACTTTGTTGCTAAAGATAAATAGACTAGCAAAATTATATTAAAGTTGCAGAGACTTGAACAACAAAAAGAAATTTTTGAAGGGATCTAGCTTTGGATTGTCCTTGTCAATTGGGGACCAGAAGTGGAATGATGATTCAGAGAAAGCCCACCTTTTTGGGTTCTTGTTTCAAGGTTTTTCTTCTTCTGATTGGTTTATACAAATCTAAAACTAAAAAGGGGAAAACACACGGAAAAACAGCGATTGGGGAATGCGAGATTCGGATGGTCAGGGCTCGCTAGAGATAGAAAATAAGGTACAGATTCTTGCTTATAGCTTTACTTACCAGTAAGTTACTACACACATTTTTAACTTGGCTTTGTCGACATTTCATTGCTAAAAACCTTTAGCTTTCACAACACTTGAAGATTTGAAAAGTTTTCTTCACTCAGAAATGGAAACTTCTTTTAATACGCGTAGCTTTTTAATGCACTGTTCCATTAACTGAATAATTGTAATAGACATCACTACTTATCATCTCTGTTAGTATGAGACATGCTTATTGTCTATGTTCCTTAACTGACCCTACATTTATTACTTCTTTGAGAACCTATGGACTATAGAGGAGTCACTCTCTAACCCGAGCATTGATTCGTGCTCCGAAACACGCTTCCCCATAAGTTTTCTAATACTGTGGCATACATGTTTTTAATCATTCATTACATTTAAGGTGTAGATTAATCATAAGAAGAAAACTCGGTTTTGGCATGTTGTACTTCCTTCTTTTTTGAATCTGGTTTCAATGTACCTAGAAGTATTAGGAAACGGTCAGTATGATCTTGTGGTGCTGCAATATCAGAAACACAATCTCTAGGATTTGGACATGAAACAAATTTCGGGCCATTGGGCGTTGGCCATTCTAATATTGATTGGTAAGTATGTTACTACTACTTTTGTTTGATTCTGGACTCTTACTCTAAATAATTTCGAAACAGAAGCAAATACTCGATAATATCATGAGTATGGCTATAATTGGTTTATTACTCGATAATATGTATATTGATTCTTATTGTTTAAGGTTCATATGAGTTGCATTTACAGTTTCAAGTTGGTAGTTGTAACATAGGTCCCAGGAAAGTGTGGACTTCGAACAATGCCTTTTTGTGATTTCTCTGCCTTCAATTATTAATTTTTGGAAAGTTTCATCAGTGAGGGCATTTTGGTCTTTCATTTTCACTTTGCAAAAATACTGGATTGTATAGCATTGGTATGAGCGGTGACAGGATATATATATTTTTATCCTGTATTCGATCTGGTCTGAACGGATCATAAATTGTATCATCCGTATTTGATAACTAGTCGCGCATAAATACGAGTTTTGTTGTTACTTTTGCATATGTGATTCATTTTGCAGTTCAAATTTCCAAACCATATTTTTTATCAACCACATATTGCATTAGTTGTTCAAATCATGACAAATCTTATTTTTTTATGGAAAAGATAACTATGGACTCTCCAGCCATTGATGATATTTAAAGGTGAAAATCATATATCTCCCAAAACAAAACAAAACAAAATAATTCTGAAGTTTTTTTTTTGCTCAAACCAAATGAATTATCTTAATTGGGTATTCTAAATACGGGTTTTATGCTGCAAATAATTAGTTACCTGAAAATATGTATTTCCTGTAAGAAAATACAAGAATGCACCAATTCTTGTAGACAGAGTGATTTCACAAGATCAAGTTATAGCCACAACTTGAGGAAGAAACCAAAAAAATAACCTCTCAAACGACTATATAGGTTAGGCGAGCCTCTTCAATAGGATACTTTCACTACATTTCTTTCCTTTTTTCTATAACTGACTAGAGTGTTCATCATGGAGTGTTTTCACAATACACCGCAGAACATATATATAAATGAGATATAAAATCATAATTTGGTGGAAGTTGTTCCTTAGCTAATTTAATATTAGTTTCTTTGTGTTCTTAAATAAAGAAAGTAACTTATAGAATTTGGTCGGTTGAAAAAATTACAGCCAAAAGACAATGGTTGGCAGCATTTTGAATTATTGCTTTACAAATTTGCTACAAACTAAATCTGTAATATGGTAAAGGATTATGCTTTATTCGGAAAAGATTAAATATGTTGGTATCAAATTTAATAAATGTGTTTAAACGAACTGTAACAATGTGTCACTTGTCGTGAGCTTTATTTTAATCCTATTACTTCACAAATAAATATAAAAATGAAAGCCATCTCCGTTGTGCTACCGCTTGATAGGCCGAATATGCGTTTAAGGGCTATTGAGAATGCTTAAAATGTCTAAATGCTATGTTTATGTATCATCTATCTGTTTTTTTCTTAAGCTTTTCTCTACGAATTTTTTAATTACTTGTTGGCACAACACAAACTTATATTTTCATCCTTTTCGTTTGCATAATATAAAATACTACGAACGGATATACGATAATGTCCGAGTCAAAACATAAAGATTATACAAAACTAAAATGTTGTCGTTTGTGGTGCAGCGTTCGAATTATGAAAGTTTTTTTTTTTTTTTTGTGGAAATTGACAAGTGGTAGAACATTTTGTTGTATTATAATTTGGCAAATAAGCTTTTTATATTAATAATAAATTCAGGTTCCAATCTAAAATGTTTTGAGACCAGGTTAGGTTTATTAACTCTTCCCCAAATGAAATAATAGAGTTCGAGGATTAGGATTCAATGTTTTTTGGAAGAAAAGTGTACACTTCACTAGACAAAACAACCAAAATTTGGATGATCTGGTGCCAATTAAAATTGTTCCATATATATGATTAATATATAATAAGACTTTAGTATATGTTCATGCAATAAAGGTGTAAAATAATAATAATAAAAAAACCTAAAAGAATCCGATGCCAAGTGAACTTGCCACTATAAATACTTGTTCACCCCTCCCTCTTCCCTTTCACATTCATTCCTCTTTTCTTAATTACCTCTCAACTCGTTCAACCATCCAATCTCTCCATAGTAATCACACAAAACTTTTGTTTTGCTTTGTTCTTCTCAAGAACATAGAAAAAATGTCGAGTGTTGTTTGTCCAGCTCAAGATAAAATCATTCCGAAAAATCAAAGAAACGAAAGTTTCTATCAAAAGGATGACATGGGTGGGTTGAGTTTCCTTCAGTCTATGTCCGATATTACTGCCATTGTCCCAAACAAAGAGGATAAAGCATATGTTCACCCCATCGAGAAACGCTATGTTTCCAAGCTGAATGAGAAAAGCTTAGAGATGTGCACTGAGAGCCTTGGGACCGAAACAGGAAGCGAGAGTGGTGACGAGTTAGCATTGCTTGCGTTGGAAGCAACTACTACCCCTAGGGTTCCTTCTCCTCGTCAAGAACATGAAGATACTAACTTGCCAGTCAAGAAATCAACGATGAGTCGCAAAAACAGGTTCCCGCCGCCGATAAAGTTCGTTGAAGATTCAAAGTATAATCGTATGGTGAGATGGTTAGGCGAAGATGGTCGACTTGTAGTCCAAGCAATTAGGGTTTCGTCTCCGCCTCGTTGCTTTGTAGCAGAACGTGGTGAAGGAAGACTTAGGCTCTGTTTATCTTCAGAAAGTTCTCAACTTAGGCACAGCCATGTGGAAGAAGAAGAAGAAGAAGAAGAAGAGGAGGGCATGGATGAGGAAGATAGTGAGAACTTGGAGGGTAAAAACGGAAACAAAAAGTTAAGCAGATTAAGCAGCAGATGCAAGGAGAATGGTCGTGAGCCTAAACCAATGCTTACTTGGAAGCAGCAGCAGTTTTGGGTCGCCACTTAAAAGACTTAATTCGACTCCAATATTTAATAAAAATAATTTAAAAATGTGGGGTTCTATTTTAGTATATGTTTTCTTGTCTTTTCTATTTTTAGTATGATTTCTCGAGGGGACTAATTAAGAGTGTTTTCTATTTCTCTTAAGTGTAATGTAAAATAGGAATAATTATAACTATTGTTATTGTCATATTTATGTATAATCATCATAACAAAAAAAAAAAAACCTGAATATTGTACTATTTCTCTTCATTTTGTACGTGACCGAAAATAAAAACTCTGAAAATGTCCTTTAGGTAGATTCCTAGTATGATTTTCCCAAACACAACTTTTTTAGGTTTTCCACTCATGTTCATTTCCATACATTTCCGACTAATAATAATCATAGACAAAATAATTTTTCCGTAGTTGAAATTTTCTGAGCGGTTCATTTCTTTCCAAACACAAGAAATAACTAGCTATTAAAGTTGACAAACAAACAAAGAAAAAAACTCTCTAAGACTTAAATTAACCGCATACTACGATAACAAAATTTGTATGTAAACAATATAGGAAATTAAAGACATCAACAGTAGTAGTAGGAATTGTAATGAGGAAGACAATATTAACGTAAGTACATGTATAGTTGAAGTAAATGAATCGAAATGAACTAAACAGTAAAAAGAATATGAGATTATATCTGTGTTTACGTGCGAACATAATATGTGGTACGTGAAACGGCCACATGAAGATTATGAGAGATTGTAAGTTGTTTGTTCCCACACGCCCACATGACCATCACATGCAAAATCTGCTCACTCTCCTTTTCATTCCCACCAATTTGGTTTTTTTTTTTTTTTTTTTTTTGCTTTTGCTGCTCTCATTTTGATTCTGTTTTTAGATTTTCCTTGTGACGAATTGTGACGAGGCTCTTTTACTTTCTTTCTCCTAACTTACTATTTGCGTTGTCATATCCTACCAAAGTGCATGACCTCATTAATATACTCAAAATAATAATAAAAATATTGTTTACTTGTGGTCTCATTAGTTGATATATTAGATTTTGCTAAGACACCAATCATAGAACCGGTAGGTATCATGTAGATTTTGAAGTAATTTAGTGCGTGCATCAACTGAAAATCGATATGAATATGAATCATTTGTTTTCTACTTATAATATTTAGTAAAATGAAACATAAACACATGAGCATTTTCATTATAATTTCATTTAATCATGGAAAATTCTAAATCAGTTCATGCTAGTTTAAGTGGTTGAAATGTTTACCTTTAAAAATAAGAAATCATGGTTCGAGTGTAATTATGGTGGGCCATTTAAAATGTTATGAGAATATTTTAAAACTACATAATTTGGAATATCATCCATACATAATTTTTTCGAGGATATGATTCAATTTCATTAGGATTTACTTGACCGGTTATACATACTTTTTTTTGGGGATAAATTTGTATATATACTTTGTTTTGGTCTTTCGGTTCTAAAGAGACTATAAGTCAATATGAAACATTATGGAGTTAATTAATGTATTTGTGTGTACAAATATACATTTTGTAGATGATTATTTGGAGAAACTATTTGGAGATGTATGTGTTCTGCATATATTCTCCGACATAGACGAAGAAATAAGTCACAACGTGTCCGTACATAATGAACATCCCAACATATATATAAATTTGCAAAGTATAGAAATGTGCACCAATGAGAATTAGACAGCATATGAATAATGTCCAATCCAAAGTCCCTAAACTGTGCAAAATCTATTAAAGAGTATTTTGTCCCTCTGCAAACGAATATCGAGAGAGAAGAGAACTCTATTTCTATGGTTCTCTGTGCCACTCGATGCTTATTATTGACCACTATCTCCATGCGGCACCCATTTCTGTGTTATTTCAATCATTCTTTTTAACTATCCAACCTTATTTATTTTTCCAACACTTTCTAATTTTCGATTTCTTTCTATTTTGGTAACCTTATCTCTTCAACCAATACAATCACTTGGTAACCACTACATAAATTATGGCAACAACATAAAGCCACTAGCTACAATAATTCCGTATTGGTTAAATATGTGCATTCATTATGTTTTTACTACGATATAATGTTTCGACTAATATATGATGAAGTTCGTTATCGCACACAACAAGATGTTTTAACAGTTTTGGTTATGTTTCCTTAATGGCATTGAACTAATTTCAGCGGAACCAAAAATCCGAAACATAGATAAACTATAGGGTTTTCATACCAAATTATATTACTGTTTGTTTTTTTCTTTTACTTATGATGTAATTACCCTTAATGTTCATGAACTTATATTCAATATTAGCAAGTTGTTCAATAAACTAACATGGTTATATTTATCAAACTTTGGTATTTTTTAACATTAGTTGCGAATTTTTTATTTGCTTATATAATGTACTTAAATTACCGAATCTTAATTTACATTAAAAATATTTAAAATAAGCAGATCATTAAAAAACGATTAAATTAAAAGTTTGAAGTTTGAAAAATTTAGCTCGTTGATATACATTGATGATAGAACCAGAAAATTGGCCGAAGCTGGGCCTAATTATCAGTGACATAGAACGTGAAGCGAGATCTGGTTCCGGCCCAATACGTAGAACAAGGTTAAATTTGAAATTAATAAAGTGTAGGGGTTGATTTGTTATTCTGATTATCTTTAGGGTTTGGTTTGTCATTAATTCTCTCTAGTTCTTCCTCTTCCTCTTCCTCTTCTTCTCTCCCCCGCCTACTGACTTTTTTTTCAAATTTCTTCAGTAAAACAAACACTCAGGTTTTAATTTTCTTAGAGCTTTCGATTCACGATGGAAATCGCGGAAGGTGAAGGTACAACAGAGGAGAACTACGATGTAGACATTGCGACCACCGCTTCTTCACTCGGCGGCTCCGGCGTCTTCCATATCATCAATGACATAGTCGGTTTCGTCCTCTATATGCACCAGCAGATCCCTTCGTGTGTTATCTCTTCCTCCTTTTCGTATATCTATGCTTCGATTTATTCTTATTTGATGTTCGAATCTGGTGGCCATGCATCTGTTTGTTTGTTCCTCTGGGTTAATTTTGCGGATTAGTCTGTCTATTGAGTTCGATTTCCCGCGATTAATAGGTGTTTTGTGAAGAACAGAAGATTGTTGTTTATGAATTTTATGGATTAGTGTGAGTTTAGATAAGTCTTGGTAGAAGAAATTAAAAAGCTTTGAGGCAATTTTGTTTTTATGCTTGATTCGACCTCTTGCTAAATTTTTGTGATTATATGTTGCAATTACTCCAGAAGCTCTTATTAAACGCTCATATTGATCAATTGTGCACACTACGAGTGTTCTTTTGTTGTGGATTAGCGTTTACTAAATACTTAAGCTAGAGACTTGAATATGCAGCTTTTTGGTTTTGGCCACACAAATCTCTTTTACCAGTTTGCCTGTTGGTTACATTTGTACAGGGTATTACAAGACATGAGTCTTGAGTTTGATGGATTGCAAACAGAATGTATGGATTTGGTATGTTAGTTCTACTTACGCCATTTTCATTGTACGGTTAAAGTCTTTTCCACGCTCTAAGAAGCTTAGGTTGTAGGAGGCGAATCTTACACAACCTGAAGTGAAACCACTGGTTAGAAGAAAACTGGTGAGTAGAAAGAGGGAGGTGAAGAACGAAATTAAGAAACTGGAGAAACTGATGAGAACCATCTCTAATCTCCGAAGTGCGCTGCAGTTAATGATCCGTGAAGCTCCTGGCATTCAGAAAGTTGTGTTGATTCTTGGTGGTAGTCCATTACGGCCTCAAAAAGCTTATGAGTTGTTATTCTCACAACACAGTGACTATGTTCTGCGATATGAAGGTGACTTTGCTAAATCCAAAGCCACAGAAGCACTTTCAAAAAAGGTTATTTCTTACATCTGTTCATGTTGCTCGGGATTTGCTCATTTTGAAGTAAGAAATGTTGATCCTACCATTCTTTTTTGGCTTTCTAGACTATCCGAGCACTGATATCGACGGGTGCTGGGTCAACTTCCTACCCAGGTAACTTTTTCTTAATTCTTAAACTCATTTTGTGCCGTGCATAAACTGGCAGGTGAACTATGGTGTAAACTGTAAATGATATTTCCCGTTTATTCTGAAATACAGGTCCAATGAGGCTATTCATATTGGTTCATGCTCCACCTACTTTGAATCTTACCCAACATTTCCTTCCTAAACGAGACTTCAGATACAACAGAAAGGTATAGACTTCTGCTAATTCTTTTCACACATCCAAGTAGAGCTTTCAATTTCGATCACCTACAAACAATCTCCTTTGTTATTGCAGTTTGTGCCTTCAAAGTTGAGATTCAAGTGCAGAACTCAAGAAAATGCTACAAATTATTCTCTCAACTCTAGCACAAGTGATTTAATATGGTAGTTCTCTTATTCAGATATACACACCAAACAAGTTCTTGATCGGATCATTTGATAATTCCCTCTGTGTCATTGCAGGTTTCAATGTCGACATGTGATAAAAGGCTTAGCTTTCCATCAACCAGTGGAGGAATAAGACGTGAGAGTTTGTATATCTCTAGTCTCTATTGTTGTAACTAAACCTTGTAACTAAACCTTGTAACTAAACCTTGTAACTAAACCTTGTAACAGATCTTCGATAAAACCAGCATTTTTGTATCAAATCCAATCTTGAGAATACATATAAAAATCTAATTTTGTCGAGAAATTTAATATATATAAAGTTAGGGGGTCAAACGTATTGAAAATAAATAAACACGGGTCAGAATGAAAACAAAACTTAAAAGTTTTATAAAGAGTCCTCTTCTTCTGTTCTCCTCCCTGGTGACCACGGCGAACACAGACGCAAAATTTCATACTCTTTTGTTTTACCTTCAAGCTACAACCGAAGCCGAAACTTTCTCTCTGAGTCGTTAACTACACTGAAGCTCACATTATCACCAGTAAGCTTTCTCTCGCTATTTTCTTCGATTGATTTCAGTCTTCCTTCTTTTTCGTTGTTTGGGTTTATATACTTCAACTCGAATCGCTTGTTTTGGTGAAGGTGAATTCGAGTTTAAGGGTTTTTGTAAGTTCAAAATTCTTCTACTGATTTCAATTTCTAGGTCTTTAAGGAGGAGGAGAAAGATGATCTTCAAGATAGAAGACGTAACTGTCTACTTCCCTTATGACAACATATATCCAGAACAATACGAATACATGGTTGAATTGAAGCGAGCCCTTGACGCTAAGGGTCATTGTCTTCTCGAGATGCCTACTGGAACTGGTAAAACCATTGCCCTTCTTTCACTCATTACAAGTTATCGACTCTCTCGTCCTGATTCTCCCATCAAGCTTGTCTACTGTACTCGTACTGTCCACGAGATGGAGAAAACGTTAGCTGAGCTTAAGCTACTCCATGACTACCAAGTACGCCATCTCGGCACACAGGCTAAGATCCTCGCCATTGGTCTTTCCTCTCGGAAGAATCTTTGCGTAAATGCTAAGGTTTTAGCAGCGGAGAATCGCGATTCTGTTGATGCGGCGTGTAGAAAACGGACGGCTAGTTGGGTTAGGGCTTTGTCGACGGAGAATCCTAATATAGAACTCTGTGACTACTTTGAGAACTATGAAAAGGCTGCTGACAATGCGCTGTTGCCTCCTGGTGTTTATACTTTAGAGGTAAGAATTAAAATAGTTTAAGGTTTTTAGCATATAGTTTCTTGATCAAGCTTAGGTTTAAGACTGGAATGCTGTTTGATTTAGGACCACTTTCGAGGTTGCTTGCTGATTTTGGCTGATGGTATATATGTGTTTGGATTTTAGGATTTACGGGCGTTTGGTAAGAATCGTGGATGGTGCCCTTACTTTCTCGCGAGGCATATGGTTCAGTTCGCCAACGTTATTGTTTATAGCTACCAGTACTTACTGGATCCTAAGGTTGCTGGAATTATATCAAAGGAGTTACAGAAGGAGTCAGTTGTAGTGTTTGACGAGGCCCATAATATCGATAACGTTTGTATTGAAGCACTCAGCGTTAGTGTGAGGAGGGTTACACTTGAAGGAGCTAATCGAAATCTTAATAAGATAAGGCAAGAAATTGATAGGTACGTTAATTTTTTCCTACATAGCTGACAGTCTGAAGTTCTCTTGAACGTGAAACATAGTGATAGGGTCTTTTCTTTTTCAATTGAATTTCTTGAATGCCATCTGGGTGTCTGCTCACACCAGTTGCTAATTGTTGGTTTTCTTATGGAAGTTTAAGTTAGTAAGAAATGGATCTGCTTTTATGAGACTGCTTTTTCTCAAATAACTGGAAGGGGAGCAAAACATTTAGTCATTTACAAACGCTTTTGTCAGCATCTTAAACACATGACTGTCTTGTTCAGTGATCCTATGGTGCATAATTATCTTGGTTCAATATAGGAAGTGGCCTGGTTATTTGCTGATACTTATTTTTAAGTTCTTATTACATTATTAAAATTGTTCAACTGGTAGGAAGGTTCAAGGCTACTGATGCAGGAAGATTGCGAGCTGAATACAACCGGCTGGTTGAGGGTTTAGCACTGAGAGGGGACTTATCTGGTAAGTATGTGTTCAGGAAGGTGATGTGTGGTTTGGTTGGAGAAACACAGTACTGGGCATATTCTCTAATTCTATGAACTTGACGCAACAAATATTTTTTTCTGCAGGAAGTGATCAATGGCTTGCAAACCCTGCACTGCCCCATGACATTCTAAAGGAGGCTGTCCCGGGGAATATCAGACGGTCTGAGCATTTTGTGCATGTTTTACGTCGATTACTTCAGTACTTGGGGGTTCGGCTGGACACTGAGAACGTAGAGAAAGAAAGCCCTGTTAGCTTTGTATTGTCGCTGAATTCTCAGGCTGGAATTGAGCAGAAAACACTGAAGTTCTGTTATGACCGGCTCCAGTCTCTCATGCTAACCCTTGAAATTACAGATACAGATGAGTTTTTGCCAATCCAGACAGTGTGCGACTTCTCAACTCTTGTTGGGACATATGCCCGGGGATTTTCCATCATCATTGAGCCTTATGACGAGAGAATGCCTCATATTCCAGATCCTATATTGCAGGTAAATATGGTGTTGATCGACTTTCTTTTGAGTATTGTCACTGTGGTGTTAAATATTTATGACTCAATTTGTAAATGCTACCATTTGAATAATTGAGAATTGTATCTGAAAGATATATCCTTTTGTATCTTAGTTGAGCTGTCATGATGCGTCTCTGGCGATCAAACCGGTGTTTGATCGTTTCCAATCGGTCGTGATTACATCTGGCACCTTGAGCCCAATTGATCTTTATCCCCGTCTTCTTAGCTTCACTCCTGTTGTAAGTCGAAGCTTTAAGATGTCAATGACACGAGACTGCATCTGCCCTATGGTTCTAACTCGGGGAAGGTATGCGGTTTATAAAACAAATCCTGAACACTTACCTTATTGTTTAATCTTATATGTATTTACATTATGGGTTGTTTTCTTTTTCAGTGATCAGCTTCCTGTTAGCACCAAATTTGACATGAGAAGTGATCCTGGTGTTGTGAGGAATTATGGAAAGCTTTTGGTAGAGATGGTATCTATTGTTCCTGATGGAGTTGTCTGCTTCTTTGTTAGTTACTCATACATGGATTGCATTATTGCTACATGGAACGAAACTGGAATTCTGAAGGTAAGGTCCTCTTCTTCGCTTAATTGGAATTTTTATGATACCTGAAAATATTTGTAGTTGCCACAGGTATTAATGTATATGTGTTTTACCGATATTACCAATGCTCTTAATGCTTGTAGGAAATAATGCAACAGAAGCTTGTTTTCATCGAAACACAAGATGTTGTAGAAACAACATTGGCACTGGATAATTATCGCAGGGCTTGCGATTGCGGAAGAGGTGCAGTTTTCTTCTTTGTGGCCAGGTAAAAATTCTATTTGTGAATGGTAGCTGGTTTGGGAATTCATGGCAAGGAATTTGTTCACTTCTTTGATTCTGTCGTTTATGTATTATAATACTGGAACCGTTTCTTTTCTCCTATTTTTGGTTGTTTAACTAAATATTAAAGAGGTTTCACTATGATTTTTCTTTTAGAAATTTCATAGAAAGTGATCAAATTTTGTATTTGAACGGCAGGGGGAAAGTTGCTGAAGGTATCGATTTCGATCGTCATTATGGAAGACTGGTTGTAATGTACGGAGTACCTTTCCAGTATACATTAAGCAAGTAAGTTCTACTCAAATGGATGTTTATCCTTTCGATTTCCGGTTTTCTGCTTTTATATTTTCATCGTACGTAATCAGTGAGAGATGATATGATGGAAACGGGAAAAATTTCAGGATATTACTAGCTAGATTGGAGTATTTGCGTGATACATTTCAAATAAAAGAAGGCGATTTCCTAACTTTTGATGCTTTGGTAAGATTCTTATTTTATGATCTTATTATATTTTGGTACAACTCTTCTACCTGTTTGTGACTGTTGTTAACTACTTTTTGGCTTTAAAACAGAGGCAAGCAGCTCAATGTGTAGGGCGAGTAATCCGGTCAAAGGCTGATTATGGGATGATGATATTTGCAGACAAAAGGTATATGCACGCCTTAAAGTTTCTCTCTCTGAGTCTAGTCATCTAGATTCTTGCTATTTACAATATGTGATTCTCTCTATACTCTTAGGACAGAACAGAGACAGATGTGCTTATGGTGGGTTATAATGTCATATATCTTTGGTCTTATATAATAACACACTGCCATTGACGTAAAACTTTCAGATATAGCCGTCATGATAAGCGGTCCAAACTACCCGGTTGGATACTTTCGCATCTGCGTGATGCACACTTGAATCTAAGCACTGACATGGCTATTCACATTGCTCGAGAGGTAAACCTATAATTCACTGCTTTTCTTTAACTCAAGAGTGAAACACACAATAAGGCATTAAGAATAATTCTTTTTGGTTTTTTTTTTTCTTACAGTTTCTAAGGAAAATGGCTCAACCGTATGATAAGGCCGGTACAATGGGAAAGAAAACTCTGTTGACACAAGAAGATTTGGAGAAGATGGCTGAGACGGGTGTGCAAGACATGGCTTATTAGTAAACCGGTTTGTTGTTTTTTGGTTTAGGTCTATCAAAAACTTAGCAAAAAATTTCACTATAGGGTGCCATAATTGTTCCATTTTTTTTTTTTGATTTTCAAGAATCGAATTGAAATTCAAAGCTCATAAAAGTTCGGGTTTGGTTTGTTAACTATATTTACAATTTGTGCTTAGTTTTAAGATAGCTATATTATTCACTCAATACATCATTATTCCGATCAAGTAATAAAAATTGCCAAGAAATTATTCATTGGCTCCTTGTTAAATACATCTAACATATCATATAGCCACTGAAACCCGTAGGCACTAAAAATTGTATCAAATAAAATTCACTCATTTTATTCAAATCAAGTAATAGAAAATGCCAAGAAATGAGCATTGGCTCCTTATTAATCACATCAAACACAACATGATAGCTCGCTGGAACACATTTATTTTAAGAAACTGATGAATCAAGCAGTGGAAGTGAAATTGAAGTTGGCGCAGGTAGTGCGACGGCCCAATAACGTAGAACTAAACCCAAATCTGTTACTGGCCAAATCAAATTCAATCAAATTATCCTCCAACTGAAACCCTCCGATCACCACAGAGGTTCTCTCTTTGACTCCTCCGTCAACGAAACCCAAACAGATGACGTCATCGCTGACACTCACCATCGAGTTAGCTCCAAAGATCCTCCAAACGACGTCGTTGCTATGAAGCACAAGCTGAATCTCCGGCACGGCGTACCCCAGGCGCGTGACTCCGACGTTCTTTGTGCTGAAACACGCGCCGAACGGTTTCACCGACGCTACTCTCGTGATGTTCCTCGCAGCTGCTTGTCTAACGAACTTCGACGTAAAAGCTTTAAAGATCGATGACTCCATCACCGTGTAAGGATTAACAGTGCTGATTTTGGTTCCTCCGTATCCAGTACTGTTAATCTTCAAAAGCCTTGGATTGATCGGAACTGATTTCTCGTCGATTTTAATCGCCGTCACGCCGATGAAATACTCTGAGGATTTCTCACCTTGTGAATACGCAGAAGCAGTGCTCACCGGATTGATGAGAAGCGGCGTCGTTTGGAGACCTGAGATCTGGATTCCGGGGAGGAAAACGTAAGGTCCGTTGCCGTAGAAGGCGACGCCTTTGCCGGAAGATAGACACACGGCGAATTTCCGGTTAAAGCTAAAAGCGGCGGCGAATTGCGACGGTAAGCCGGTGTTGCTACGTCCCATTGCAGCCATACCAACAGTTCCACTAGCAAGCCCTTTAAGAAGAAACGTTGATCCACAACTGAAGATTAAATTCGGGATTTTAACGACCCGACCCGGATTAGATCCGTTAGTGGATTGGATCGAGACAACGTCTAATGCATATTCGCCGGAAGTAGCGGTTCCGGTGACGGTGTTATCTGGAATAGAGCCGCAAGTGTTGTTACTACAGCCAGGTCTCGGAGGAGAGAAGCATTGGCCGCAGCTGGTGGAGCCGGCGCGAGAGCAGACGGCGGAGTTGCAGCGAGGTGATTGGTAAGTGGAGGAGACGTAGTCTTTGTCGCAGTCGACCCAGAGATCTCGACCACCGAGGTCGAAGACGAGGGAAGCGGGGACGAGAGGAGTGCGTTGGTTGATGACAGTTGTGTATTGGAGGGTAGATTGGTCTTTCGTAACTGGGAGAATGAGAGCTTTGGGTCGGAATGATGAAACTTGAGCAGATGATGAGAGTGAGAAGAAGAAGAAGAAGAAGAAGAGAACAACAAAAATGATCGGAGAGGACGCCATTGTTAGAGATCGAATGAAGAAGAAGAGGATTGGTGTGTGCAGTTTTATAGGGAAGATTTTGTGTCGGCTAATTTGAATAATTGGATAATGGTGTGACGTTTTTGACTTTCGAGATGCTTACTTATTATAGGATATATGGTTTCGTGATTTTGCTTCTCATTATGTGAAAATGACACAAATCAAATCTAGCTTTTTTTTTTATAGCATCGGTCTTTGTTTAAATTTGTAGGTATTTAAATAAAATAAACACAATGTCCAAATATTTGAAAACATGTACGTTTGTGATTATTGAGTTTGGATTTTTTTGGTTTAAAATCTTTTGGTTATTCTTAAATCAATATAAATTGGAGTTGATTAAGAATAATAATAATAGTGTGTAAGTTAATTGATTAATGAATCGTATTCGAACGTAGAGGAGGAGGAAACAACGTTGGATTGGGATGCCTTTTTTTGACTTTTCCTCTTTCTTTCTCGATTGCTTGAATTCATTTTCACAATTAAGAATTTGTCACTCTCGATTGAATGAATATATTCATTATGTACTGTTATAGATTACTCCCGACACGTCCACGGATTACTATTCTATAATGATCATCTTATCTTTTAGATTAGCTTGCATATATACAGATTAAAATATAATATTTTAAACTCATAAAAAAATTAAAAATTTTAAAAAATAAATAAAATCATCCGTAAAATATATATACGATCAAACATCATATATTTAGTAACCATAATAATAGTAGTATTATTTCCTTAATAATAGTAGATATATATTAGACATTTACTATAAACCGATTTGTATAATTTCTTTATAATAATAGTAGTATTATTTATTCTTTTAAAATTTCATTTTTATAGAATTATTTTTTATATAATTTATTTTAAATAATTATTTTATATTTTAGTAACTTTTTAATTTCTGTCAAAAACTCATATAACCTAATTACATTGTTCAGACAACTTTCTTTTTGACATACTTCAGACCATTTGTTTTGGCATCTTTTGCAACTTTCATTACCACACTGTCATCAAACCCCACTTCACCTTGAAACTGTTTCAACAGTTGTGTCCCTCCCTGAATTTGGAGATCTTTAAGAATTGAAAATTCAGTGAGTGAAACGAACGTAAACTTAGACAAACCAGGATGTTTTACAACTAGGTGAATATGATGCTCGTGATAAGTCCACATACCAAGTTTGCCTACTGAGATGCTTGTAGGAATAAGATAACGCCGCCGACTAATAGGAAAAATAATCCTCCTCAAAAAAATGAAATAATCCTCCTCAAAAGAGAGAGTTATATATATTATTAAGACAAATATATCAAAATATAGGTTTATGGAATTTTTATTCATTTCATCGTTCTCAAGAGCTTTAAATTATTTTATAGCCAAATCAAATTAAGACGCAACCTTCCATTACAATGATTGCTTTGCCTCTCAACAAAACCCTCTGCTTCTCTTTATCCAGATGCACCTTCAACGTTCCACCTCTACTCGATGCCTAACCTCGTTTGAAAATAAACAGATAATTTATCAGGAAACTAATACTTAATCATCATTTCAAATTTTGTCTCAAGTCCTCTGTTAAGAGAGAGAAAGAGAACCTGGTAGGCCAAGAAATCACACTTGTTCATCTTGAGGCTCCAGTAAGGTGCTAAGGCACAATGTGCACTTCCAGTAACAGGGTTCTGAAGAACACACAGTAAGAAGCAAAAGAAGTAATGTTTTTCTTTAGCTGTTTTGAACACTCGCTCATAATCGATAAAGGGTTTTACAAGTCCTCTCTTTATCGATGTTGTAGCAGCTCTTTACGAATGCTTCTATATACATTTTTGGCCTCGCAACCATATGGATAGAGCAATTCTCTATATGTCCCACAAGCCATAGATAGGTCGTCGATCCATTGTTCTTTTCACTTTCAAATCTAAGAGAGACTTTTTTTTCAAATCTAAGAGAGATTTTTGTTATTTGTTTTTGGGCCTGGTCGTGATGGATTTAAAAAGTATTATGTGTTTGGTTAGTAGTTTGAAATAGATTGTGTGTATTTTTACATGTGCTGGGCTTAAAAAGTGTTAAGTGTTTGAAATAGTATTATGTGTTTATTTAGTACAAAATTTGAAATAGATATATATGGGATAAATTTGAGATGCTTACTTATTATAGGATATATATGGTTTCGTGATTTTGCTTCTCATTATGTGAAAATGACACAAATCAAATCTAGCTTTTTTTTGTATAGCATCGGTGTTTGTTTAAATTTGTCGGTATTTAAATAAAATAAACACAATGTCCAAATATTTGAAACATGTACGTTTGTGATTATTGAGTTTGGATTTTTTTGGTTTAAAATCTTTTGGTTATTCTTAATCAAATATAAATTGGAGTTGATTAAGAATAATAATAATAGTGTGTAAGTTAATTGATTAATGAATCGTATTCGTACGTAGAGGAGGAGGAAACACCGTTGGATTGGGATGCCTTTTTTGACTTTTCCTCTTTCTTTCTCGATTGAATGAATATATTTGTTACTGTACTGTTATAAATTACTCCCGACACGTCCACGGATTAATATTCTATAACGATCATCTTATCTTTTAGATTAGCTCGCATATATACAGATTAAAATATAATATTTTAAACTAAAAAATTAAAAAATTTAAAAAATAAATAAAATCATCCGTAAAATATATATACGATCAAACATCATATATTTAGTAACCATAATAATAGTAGTATTATTTCCTTAAAAATAGTAGATAGATATTAGACATATCTACTATAAACTGATTTGTATGATTTCCTTAATAATAATAGTAGTATTATTTATTCTTTTAAATTTTCATTTTTATATAATTATTTTTTATATAATTTACTTTAAATAATTATTTTATATTTTAGTAACTTTTTAATTTCTGTCAAAAACTCATATAACCTAATTACATTGTTCGGACCACTGTTTTTTTAACATCCTTCAGACCATTGTTTTCTCTTATCGATTTCCATCTTCTTCTTTAAAAGTACTCTCAATGCATCTCACATGGCATCTTTTGCAGCTTTCATTACCACACTGTCATCAAAACCCACTTCACCTTGATAATTGTTTCAACAGTTGTGTCCCTCCCGAAATTTGGAGATCTTTAAGGATTGAAAATTCAGTGAGTGAGATGACCGTAAACCTAGACAAACCAGGATGTTTTAAAACTAGGTGAATATGATGCTCGTGATAACGTCCACAGACCAAGGTTGCCTATTGAGATGCTTGTAGGAATAAAGTTTTTTTTAATGGAAATTGATCACCTTTGTGATAGACACAAAATCAAAAACGTTTTTAAATATCCTATGCAAACGGAAAAATATAATATTTTTTTAGTATTGTACCAAAAAATAACAATATTATAGAAAAATCATAAAAAGTTACCAAATCTATAAAACCAATTTGTAAGGAAAAAAAAACAGTAATACTAAAATTAAAAAAAAAATCTAAAATTTCACTAATAAAATCATTAACAAACGCATATAATATCTATTGTTTTTAATTTAATAAATATTTTGTTAACTTAAAAACATGAAACATAGATGTAAAACTATCTAAATTAAATATAGTAAAAAAAACCCTTTAATATTATTTTGAACATAAAACAAAATATTATTTACCCTAAAACATACCTTCTAAAAATTAGATGTTCTAAATCATTGTTTAGGTAGTTTATGCCGTGATGCATGCTAAAAAAAATAGACGGTACGGTAAAAGAGATAGATGTTTTTCTTTTGGTGTTTTGATCACTCTTTCTTATTAACCAGAGACTATAGAATAGCTTAAGTATAAAGACATGTGTCAATGTATGGAAATCGAGTCACTAATTACCATGTTAACTCCCAGTTTAGGCGAAAACGCGGCCGACTAATACGAAAAATAATCATCCTCAAAAAAATGAAATAATCCTCCTCAAAAGAGGGAGTTATATATATTATCAAGACAAATATATCAAAAAATATAGGTTTATGAAATTTTTATTCATTTCATCGTTCTCAAGAGCTTTAATATTCTTTTATAGCCAAATCAAACTAAGACGCAACCTTCCATTACAGTGATTGCTTTGCCTCTCAGCAGAACCCTCTGCTTCTCTTTATCCAGATGCACCTTCAGCGTTCCACCTCTACTCGACGCCTAACCTCATTTGAAAATAACCAGATAATTCATCAGGAAACTAATACTCATCACTTCAAAATTTGTCTCTCTGTTGAGAGAGAGAGAGAACCTGGTAGGCCAAGAAATCACACTTGTTCATCTTGAGGCTCCAGTAATGTGCTAAGGCACAATGTGCACTTCCAGTAACAGGGTCCTGAAGAGCACACAGTAAGAAGCAAAAGAAGTAATGTTTTTCTTTAGCTGTTTTGAACACTCGCTCATAATCTAAGAGCAGCAAAAGACTGTGTGATTACCTCATTGATTCCGAATCTGGGGGCAAAGTAGCGACTACAGAAATCATATGTAGAATCTGCAGAAGCAGCGGCAGTGACCATCATTCCTTCGCAAGGGCATTTCGATATCTCATCTAGTCTTGGCTGCAATTCAATGACAGCTTCCCAAGATGAAAGCACAACCTGCAAAAGAATCGTTCAAATGGCAAGAAAGTAAAAAAAAAAATGGACAGTTGGTGAAAATATATACGAGGATGTCATTCTTAGTAGCTTTAACATCAACAATGGTAGCTCCATTCAAGGCTTTGGAGAACAAAGAGAGATTATCATCAGTGTAGTTGACTTGAAAAGTTGGAACAACAGGGAAATTCAATTCTATGGAGAAGGTTGAATCTTCATCTTCATCATTTTTGAGATGTTCAGCTGTTAGAATCCCTGATCTTGTGGCGAACTCCACTGTTTCCGAATCAATCAAACCTTCTGAGAAGATAATGTGAGCAGATGCTAACGTTGCATGACCACACAGATCCACCTGCAATCAGAAAAGAGTATCATCTCATTCCAAATTCACAAGAGCCACTGAAATTAATACAATATCTACTTCTCACAATCTCTTCAAAGATCTACCAATGGTCAAATCAATTTCATAAAGAGTCTTCAGTCAAAAAGAAAAAAAGTCAAAACCGAACAATCCAAAATCAGGAAACCATAGCAGCGATTAGCTAACCTCAGCGACTGGAGTAAACCAACGGAGACGGAAGCGAGGGAAATCATCGTCGGAGACGGTGATCGAAGTGATGAAACAAGTCTCGGAGATGTTGAACTCTGTAGCAAGAGACTGAAGCCACGCGTCATCTCTCTCGTTATCGTCATCAAGAAAGCAAACAGCAGCTGGATTACCTTTGAAGGCGGATTCAGCGAATGCATCAACGATGAAGTACTTCACTCTCTTTTTGTCCGCCATTTTTGTTTGACAAAATCTTTTTTTTTTTTTTTTTGTGAATTAGTACTTGAATAATTATACCTTTCACTCTGAGTCTCTGACCCTCACTCAATACACAATATAATTATATAAAAAGCGTACAAATTGATTGTCTATTCTGTTCTTTAATCACTTAATCCTATAATCAACTTTATTGTCTATTTTGTTCTTTAATCATAAAACCGTACAAATTGAGAATACAATACAAGCTTACAAGACCACATAGGGGAAGTAGCAAAGAGAGAGAGAGAGAGTCTTGCGATCTTTTTGCTGCATAAAGAGCCCTTCATATTGAGGCCAATGCATCCTTTTTATTCATATAAAATTACAGCTACAAAGGAGTGTATGTGATGTTACCAAGCTCCTTCCTTTGACATCCTAAGGAAATGCGCGAGGCTGATGCTCGGTTTCTCGCCCGAATCCACACACTTCTTCCATTTGATGCTTGTAGTCTTCATTGCTATCCTTCCTATTTGTTCTGTTGCAGTTGTTGATACCAAATTGTGGTACTGCTCCAAAGAAAAGAGTTTCTTTAAGTTGTTACTCTCTATATCTTTATTAAACATCTTAACAGAACATAGCTCAGGAAATGTCATGGCTCTTACCTCACAAACGCCGTGCAAGAGCAATCTATGGAATGGGTCTTGAACCTTGAGCTCAAGGACATCTCCTTCACCACCTTCCTCAAGGAAATGACTTATACAGTTCTGTGAAAATAATAAACATTTCTAAATTCTAGGAGCAAAAGGTCTGTCTTTACATGTATGGCTTAAAATTGTAATATCTGAAAAATATATACCTCATATCCCTCGATTAGTTCTGGTAAAAAGCTACGTCGAAGAGCATCTCTTGTCCTACAATCTATTCTTCGCCAAGCATTCAAGACAGCGGTTTTATCAGCATCCACACGACCTCTCTGCCTCACGGATGACCGATTCAAGGAATCCATGATATTGGCCTGACAATTTTCAATTATTGGTAAGACTTATACCAAGTATGTAAAACAAATCACATATTTTCAGATCATTATTACAATAACTTCTACTTCTACTGACACCCAGTCCCAAAAGACAGCTAAATTACCTCCTTGTCCATGTCTATGCTTCTAAATTTGTCCCATTCTCCAACATTAGTCAAAGAAAAGGCTGAAGGTGGCACATCATCACCTGTTGAGAACATTCGTAAAGTCAGTAAAACAATGAACCTAACACCGAACGGATTAAGAAAACATGGCTAATCCTAAGTGAATTTGAGATTAATAGAGGAAGAGTAACTTTGAATGGAATGTTATATTACCCCATGGTGGTGGAGCAAACAAGCCTCTGATTTCTTGGGCATCCAAACGAGGAACAAGTTCCATGAGAATACGATCATTTAACCACCTACGAGATCGCCGGTTACTAACCTGCATTAGCAATATAAACTAATTACCTACAACAAATAAACCTAAAAATTCATCTTGATCCCTTGTCTAATATAACCAACCAACCTTTGGATGAAGAATACAGAAAAATCACATCTCAAAAATACTGTATTAATAAGAGAATACCAAAACGATACCATGATGAAAAATTTGGCTTTACAACACGAATGACAACATTTCCCAGCAAATTTAATGAAGAAATGAAACAAGAGAGAAAAGGCACTCACTTGTCCTGTCAGGCTCTCAAGAGCCTCAATTTTCTTCTCAAGCGAGAGGCCACGAGAAACAGAAGTATCTCCTGCAAGTAAACCCTAAGAAATTCATTCCCAGGAAACGAAAAACAATTCCCATAATCAGAAACCCTAATTCCCCAATACAGAAATTTCTCGAATTTAAGGAGATGAGACCAAACACGGGTCTATCACTCACTAATTATCCATCTGCTTAGAAAAAGTAAAAATTGAATTACCTCTATGTGGATCAATAAGAATGCTCTCATCTCGCCGCATGACATTGGTAGCCGCCATGATTCAACAAATGGATATGAGGAAATTGGCTAATTTGAACAGCAAACCGAGCCACGAGACTGTTCTCTTTCAAAGGAAGACTCTTTCACAATAGGTTTCGATGTTGTAATTGCGGTTAGAGACAAGGCAAGCACCACGGGAATGAACGGAGACGACGGAAGCAACGATTTGGGGGATTCGGAGATTTTTAGACAAAAAAGGTCAGACGCAAACGTATCAGTTCAAGGCCATGGAATATGCCGGGATATTGATCTCTAACCCGACCCAACCCAACCCGTCTGATTAGGACTCGAGTAAAATTAATTTCGGGTTAACTAGTATACCACCGGCTTTGTATTCTTACAAAACTCGGAAAACTCGAGTAAGTAAATTAACCCAAGTGAAGAAAATACGGATTAAACGGTGAATAAATGGTATTATGATGCTATACAAAAAAGTATCTAAATATTCTCCCTCGGTAAAAAAAATTTCGTGAAATTTACAAACTCGTTAGGTTTCTTCTGGTCTTTTTTTCTCTATTCAAGTATTGAATGGATCGATTCTGATAACGAGAGGCTCGTGTAGATCCGGTGGTGGTTCTGCGATGGGGAGCAAAGAAGCGTCGTCATTCTTCTTCCCATCCAAATCAGTGCCATTCTCAGCTAATGCTTTGTCCAAGGATGATTTCGCCACTCTTGTTATGCATATTATCAGAATTACTGCACCCACAAAAAAAAAAACATGGTCACAAATCCACTGGCCAAAACATAGACCACACAGTGTCATTCCAATGCTAACAACAAAGTGAAGGTAAGCTAGATAACATATTTGGAAATAATTACAGAAGAGACTTACCAGCTAGAGCAACGCCAACCATCATAATTACCTGCATCCACAAATGACGATGCAGAAGGAGCAATCAGACTAACAATGCAAGGGGACATAGATACTTCAAAGCAATAAAACCACAGCTACTAATAAATGCAGCGAGACTATTGCAATGTTAATCCTTACATATAGGATGCTTCAGCCTTGGTTAAGAAATCATCATCCTCGAGATATTTAAGCAAAATTCTCAATATTTCAGATCCCAGAAATGTATATCATATTATGGAAAATAAGCAACTCTACATTATATTGTGGGATAGACACCAAAATGTTTCCACTAAATCTCATAAAATAAGACTTAATTTAAAATTCATTACGGACAAGTTGTTATTTTCTTACACTACAAACTCTAAACCTAGTGTTCTCAATATAAATAATAAGTGATAAGTAAGTATGCATTACAGCAGAGACACACAAGTATCTTCACTCAAGCTGATCTACGATCATTTCCCATCTAGTAGTCAAGAGGAAGTAATGCGCGAAAACTTACCCAACGAAATAGTGACACATCATGCCATCCATGTGTAATATCAGAAAGATCTTTCAGAGTAGTTCCAACATAAACTAGTGCAAACGTAATGGGCTGTTACATCAAAACATTTCAGAATATCAGTACTACTGTTACGGATTATATTAGCAATCAGCACTTTTTCATGCATGCTAACTTGAAACTATTTCGTTGTTTTCTCAGTTTCTCCCCTTTAGTGTCAGTCTATGAATTGTGTACAGACAACACTCCGTTTGAAGGAACCGAAACCACAACTACTGATCTCCAATAATAGAGTTTTTTTGGGTTGTAAAAACAAAGATCAAAGTACTTGGCTCTTCTTCCACCACTATCAAAGTATAAAGGCAACATACAAGCGAATTTTAAAGAAATGTCAGTACCATCATTCCCAACCAAGTGGCCAGCATGTATTCCCCTAAGCGAACAGGGGTTACAGATAGGAGGTAATTCAACATATTGAAGGGCAGTATGGGGACAACGCGTAGCAGCAAGACTATCTGTAAAGGAAGAAATAACCAACATGTAGTTAGTAGTTAATCAATTTAATGTAGCCAGAAAATTGAGGTCCTTTTCCATACTGTTGCTCCCAGGGCTAACTTCTAGGAAGAAAAACAAAATTAATTAAGAGAGTGCTAATAGATTGTCATGCCTTGAAGCCAGATTTTTGAATTGCAACGGAAACAGCTTGAAACTTTGGGTAATGCTTTATTTTTGAGGTGACATAAGATCTACCAATCTGCATAATACCAGAGAGACAAAGATAAATCATTAGCGACAATGTGATTGCCAAGATGCCACACTTAGATAAATTGACTAGTTGTGAAGATATGAAAAACAGGAATCAGTACTTCTGTGGTTATAGCACGCAAAACCATTGCAAGCGAAATATATTAGATTAGATACTACCATATCAAAGAGACATACCGTTCTACCAAGCAGAAATGCTGCTGTTGCACCTAATGTAGCTCCAAGAGAGTCGGCTACAAATCCTACTGGCAGGCCAAATAGGTAACCACCACCTAGCTGCAGAGAGAAAACTAAGACTATCAGAACAGGGATAAAAATTCCTAGAATCCTATCTTGTAATGAAAAATTATGAACAAACATCTTAGAGAAGCACCCTAGATTTCATTACATAGTTATGAATCTACACCTACCGTGAGTACAGAAGCAGGAACCGCCACAATTGTGAGAGGAATATAAGCCAAAGCCCTGCAGATTTCAATTAGGTAAAAAAGGCTTATCACAAGATTATTTAAGGCCGCCAGAAAACAATGTCAGCAAAATAAACCAATAAGTGGTTGAAACTAGAGTATAGAACCAAAAAAAGTAGCAAGCATGGAAAACTTACAATGCAAGTGGACCAAAAGGTCCAAGATCTTCCTTAATCCATAGCAAGAAGTCCTTCAATTTCTGCAGAAAGGGAACATAACAATGATTCCAAAAATCATATATAAATTACCATCCGCCTGATCTATGACAACAGCTCTACGACTAAGTCTAGCAAAGTTCTTGATTAACTTCATAAGAAAATAAAAATTTCTCGCTTATTTCAAACTAGTGATCTTCATAATGAAGAGTCAAAGTGTAAACAATCTAGCGACAGAGCAGCACTAGTTCCAAACAAAGATATAGTGATCTAGCAAGTTCCAGCAATAATACGTTCTATTCATTTCTAACGATATAAGATACATACACTATCGTTGCTACATTATCACTACAGCTACAGAAACACGCAAAATGCAAATGAAGGGGATGGAGGGATAGAGAAATTGCCTGTTCGACGGGGAGAAAAGTGAAGGCGGTGACGATAGCAACAAGGAGGAGCAGAGAGATTGCGATTCGAAAAGTGGACGGAGTGAATGACATCGCCACCATATACAAGGATCTGAGGCGACGCCGCCACCAAGGCTTAGAATGGTCATCCTCCGCACCGTCGTAGTCATATTGGCCTCCATTAATACAAGCTCCTGGCTTCAGCCACGGCCTCGCCCTTAGGCCCTCCACTTTCGCCAGATTTTTCTTTCCCTCCCAAAACGAAATCGTGTCTCCTTCTCTCCCGATTCCCGGAGATATGATTCAGACGCGTCGCCTCTCTCTCCTCCGATAGGGAAAACGAAACATGCGATAGAGAGAGTGGTGTTGCAGGAATAGATAGAGAGATTGCAGAGATTGAGTTGAGAAGCTTGTGCTTCAATTCTTCGATTTCACTGTTCTTCGATCTTGAGATTTTTGTTGCGTCTCGCTCGTTCCGGTTTCACTGTTAAAAAAATATTTTTTTTTCCGCGAACTCTTTTTGGACCATTAAATGTCCAAACAGAGCTAATAGTTGGGCCCCAAAAGCCCATACAAAGCAGATCAAATTTTTTACTATGATAAACACGGATGAATTAAGGGAAATTAGATACTGGTTTACACTTAAAAGTTAAAACCCATCTAGGATACATTGATTTTTTTATAATTCACGTTGACGACCTTAAGAAATCTTTTATGTTACAACTTACAAAATGTTGTAGCTTTTCAAGATTTGATCTTTTGGGTTCTCTAGTTTTAATTTAGGATTTTGTCATTTTGATGATAATATTAGAGCATCTACAATGGTGAACCCCTTAAGAGTTCTTAATTTGGGGTTCTTAAGATTGTAAGTATATAAAATAATAATTAAATATTAAAAAGTTTGTAAAAGAAGAGAGAGGAAAGAGATTGTTAAGATTGTATGTATATAAGATAATAATTAAATATTAGAGGGGTTTTTAAAAGAAGAGAGAGGTTCTTAAATTTGTTGTTTAAGAAACTTTCGTGGTGGAGTTTTCAATGAAGAGAGAGGAATTGAGTTGTTAAGAATGTATGTATATAAAATAATAATTAAATATTAAAAAGTTTTTAAAAGAAAAGAGAAGAAGGAGGTTGATAAGATTGTATGTATATAAGATAATAATTAAATAATGTTAAGAACCCCAAATTAAAAACCCCTAAGGGGTTCACCATTGTGGATGCTCTTATTACTCTAAGACCTCTCGTTTTTTTCTTCTTTTGTCAATAAACGTTAGATTTGTCACTTGTAATTGTAAATATATTTAGTTATATATTTTTCCTAACGGTCCAAAAATACATTCGATAATCTCAAGAATAATGTGATGGTAGTAGATGTATCTTTCTCGAGCGTTAAAACCGGTAAAGGCAGAAATAAATAAGATGATAGCTAATTATCACGTTGTCACAAAAAAGAACTGATATTTATTAGTCAACAAAAGAAAAAATTTAAATAAAACGCATTAGTAAAAAAAAATGAGAACGGAAAAAAAAAGGAAAAAACGCATGTTGGATGCTGACGTGTCAGGTGGTCCATGTGTCCCCGTATCACCGTCTTCTTCTTCTTCATAACAAAAAGCCTTTCACATCACAACACACACACACTCTCTCTCTCTCTCTAGCTCCGTTACTGTTTTTCTCTCTTCAAGCGACCAAATCGAAGCGCGACAATGGTTGTTCTGAGCACTTTGGCGTTGGTAAGAGCCGCTTACTCGCTGAACAGCTTTGTCTTTGAAGCCGAAGACATCCGATTCGGTTCGCCGTGGTGGTTCGTCGTCGTCGGTGTGGCGTGTGTCCTTGTTCTCTTCGCTGGGATAATGTCCGGACTCACGCTTGGACTAATGTCCCTTGGTCTCGTTGAGCTAGAGATTCTCCAACAGAGTGGTTCCTCTGCCGAGAAAAAACAGGCCGGTAAGGCTACATAGTTTTTTTTGTGATCAGACTAGATTCGACTTTCGTTGGCTTGGTTCTCGATTTCTCTGTAAAACTTGATGTGTCGTTAGCACAAAGCTACATACTTGACTTGCTCGATTCGTAATGGCTATAGAATTCTAAAAAATATTATTTTTTCAGTTTCTTATTCTGTAATTTTGGCTATAACCTAAGCGTGGTAGTAGTTTTCTCGAACTTTGAGTTATATAAATTGTTCTTGACATTTCAGCTGCTATCTTACCTGTGGTTAAGAAGCAGCATCAACTTCTTGTGACTCTTCTTCTATGCAATGCAGCTGCCATGGAGGTAAAAACTTTATTTGTTACCCAAATTTTTCTGATTTACAACGATACATTGCTGTTTTTTTGCACCTCAGAATCAATAAATTTTGTGCTTGGATCTTTTGTTTTAACATTTCAGGCTCTTCCTATATGCCTGGATAAGATATTCCACCCTTTTGTGGCTGTTTTACTCTCAGTTACTTTTGTTCTTGCTTTTGGAGAGGTAACTTTCTTTACATATCGTCTTGGTATCAGTTGTGATATATTCAGTACTTTCCATTTATCTGATAGTAATTACAGTATGTTGTTGCAATTCTAACTAGATAATTCCGCAAGCTATATGCTCGAGATACGGGCTTGCTGTTGGCGCTAATTTTTTGTGGCTGGTTCGCATTTTGATGATTATCTGCTATCCCATTGCTTACCCTATCGGAAAGGTGATGTTGTTGTATACTACACTTTGTTAGAGTACTAAATGTCAATTGACCTTAGTGATTGGTTTTGTTTGACTAGTTGCTACAATAGTCAATTGAGTTATGTTACAACCATGGAAGAATGGGGAATTTGTTGAAAAATCTAGCAATGTCTTTAAGAAGTGGTACTTGTTAGAGCTAACTGCATTGATTATATAATCTAGGGTAAGTTGATACATTTATTATGCCAGAGTGGTATGCAGCTGCAGATGTTTACTTTTATCAACGTTTTATATGCCTTAGGTTCTTGATGCTGTAATTGGGCATAATGACACACTATTTAGGCGAGCCCAGCTGAAAGCCCTTGTCTCAATTCACAGCCAGGAGGTACTCTTTCTTTATGATCTAACTAGACAAATCCAGAATAGGAAAAAATGGACAGTTATTACGCTGTAACCTTGTCTGATTTGTGAAGTAGTTAATTAAGTTACTTGATTATCAAAAGTATTTCTCACCAGCTCCCATTGACATGCTATTTCTCTACAACATAGGCTGGTAAGGGGGGTGAACTGACGCACGAGGAAACAATGATTATAAGCGGAGCCCTGGATTTGAGCCAGAAGGTATGTATTTGGATTAGCCGTGCATATCTGAAACCTCCCAAGGTCATTTCAGCTTCCCCTGATTCTTGTATTCTTTCCACACTGATGAACAAGTTACGTTGCAAATGAAGTGATTTACTTATTATGCCTCATTGATCGGATTGAGATTCTTCATCTCCATGAAAATTTGTTGCATGAGGTTGCAAATGGAGGATGACTTACTTTGTTGAACTGATGCATATACTTTGATTCGTTCGCCTTCCAATTCAGAACATACTTTAGTTATCTACTGCTTCAAGATTACTTCCAATGATCTAATTCTTAAGCTTTCATTTACTGGAAGTTCAGACTGCTGAGGAGGCTATGACGCCAATTGAATCAACATTTTCGCTGGATGTAAATACAAAGTTAGACTGGTGAGTTAAGGTTAGAGTTGGCCTTTTTCGACGATTTGCTTTCTCTATCTGTCAAATGTTTCAAAGGAAAGACGAATTTGAGAAACTCTATTGGGATGATTGGTTTATAATCCGTATTGTAAATTGATATGCAGAGTAGAGTGTAAGCTCTTTTCCTTGGTCTATACACAGAGTAGAGTGTAAGCATGGTTTAACATCATGGATTTTCACCTTCCAAATGCAGGGAAACAGTTGGAAAAATACTTTCCAGAGGGCATAGCCGAATCCCGGTCTACTTAGGGAATCCGAAAAATATCATTGGGCTTCTATTGGTACTCCTGTCAAACTTTTACATTGCTTCATTTCACAAAACGCTATTAGATTACTTATTTCTGTATCTGCTGCTGTTTTCTAGGTTAAGAGTCTTCTAACTGTACGAGCTGAGACAGAGGCACCTGTAAGTTCTGTTTCCATCAGGAAGATCCCAAGGTATATATCTTGCTTCCCTGAGCTTGACCTACTTATAATATGTTTCCACATAAAAATATGTATAAGTTCCCATGCATTGCCTTTCCAGGGTTCCGTCAGACATGCCATTGTACGATATCCTCAATGAATTTCAAAAGGGAAGCAGTCACATGGCTGCAGTTGTCAAAGTTAAAGACAAAGATAAAAAGAATAATATGCAGTTGCTGAGTAATGGCGAAACACCCAAAGAAAATATGAAGTTTTACCGGAGTAGTAATTTAACGGCTCCTTTGTTGAAGCATGAATGCCATGATGTTGTTGTTGATATTGATAAAGTACCAAAGCATGTGAGAAACAGGGGGAATTTCCGACAGAACGGTATTGTGACAAGAGACTTGCCGCGTTTGTTGGAAGATAGCGAGGATGCTGAAGTGATCGGCATCATCACATTAGAGGATGTCTTTGAAGAACTTCTACAAGTATGATCTTATACGTTTCGTTTTTCCTTCTCTAATTTTATACTCTGAGCGTGTTAATCATTACCGTGACTTCAAAAATCTCTCTTTTACGCATATTTTTCCATATACATTTCACTTAAGAAGATTTCCTATGGTGATTTACTGAAAATGCAGGCAGAAATCGTAGATGAAACTGACGTTTACATCGATGTACATAAAAGGTATTGTAGTGGTATTTATCACTTGTGTGAGTCACTTCTCTAATGCTTACAAAAGGTTCACTACAAAGAAACTGTATCATATAATTTGCCATGATTTCAGGGTACGTGTGGCGGCGGCTGCAGCAGCTGCTGTATCATCCATTACACGTGCTTCACCAGCGGTAAGCAAGCAACATTTGCTGATCAAATCTTCGGAATCTTATTGAATCAAAGTTGAAAACTTGTGGGGGTTAAAAGACTTTTGTGTGGTACAGGAGGTTCAAAGCAAGGTAGGACAAACCGTGAAGAAGCTTGTTGGGAAAGAAGCACGAAGTACGAGAAATTACACAACAAAAATCACAGAGCCTCTTTTAGCAGAATCAGATAGATAGTTTTCTAAGGTTGAAGGTTCAATGTCACGTCTCCTAGCACTTTGTTGTATGTTGTGTCTATACAAAGTTGAAATAATGAACAAAATAAGAAAAGAAGAGTTTTGCGTCCATCCAATCAAATCTTGTGTTATACAATCTGAATGATTTTAATTAAAATTTTACGTTATTAAGTCGACATTTGCAGAAAAAAAATAGAAATTCTTCTGTTAATTTTATTAACAACTAAAATAAAAGCTAAAATTTAGTATTAAAATCTGATTGTTTGGAAATCTAGTTTTAAAACTAAGGTCAGGTTGATCTATCAGACTTCAAAGCTATTCGACCATTTGTTGTTATCTCTCTCTCTTTCTCTCTCACTCTCCGCGCCGTAACCTCTCCCTCTCTCTCGAACTTTCCGGTAAGCTTCGTCGATCTTCCTCTTCGACTAGTGATCTTAAGAGTACAGAGATGAGATAAACCTAGATAGATATCTCAATTCTTGTAGAAACAATACCTAACTCAGTCGGGTTCTAATTGGTTCTTCGAATTGAGTTTGATCCCTCTCACGTATAAACCCTAATTTTGTGGTACTTGTGAAGTTTTCATCTCTCTTTATCTATTTGCTCTACGAACATCGAAACTTCTAGTATCTTATTTTGTCAGTTAATATTGAGTGGGGGTGTAGCTTCTTCGTGCCTCAAATCGTATTGCTTTTGTTTATATAGCCTCAGTTTGTTACTTATACGGCGATTGATCTGTTTTAAGTTTATTCTCTGTATCAATTACAGATTTTGTATCAAACACGAAGAACCTAAAACTGGTTCCTCGACTGGTAACGTAAGTATCTGGGTTGTTAAGTCCATGGACAAATCTGTCCCGGTGCAGAAAACAGTTGTGATCCAGCCATTTGTCAAGTAACTCTATACCACATTACCTTTTTGTTTCTATTTAGTTACAGACATAGCTATACTTTTTTTTTGTCTACATCTTTTTATATATGTTCAAATAGTGCCCCTATCAATTGTTTTTGCATTTCCTGTGTTGCTGTACATTATTTTTTAGGCTGGTGAGGCTTGTAGCGAGGGCTTTCTATGATGATTATACCACGAAAAGCGATAATCAGCAGAAATCTGCAAGAAGTGACAACAGAGGGATTGCCGCCGTGGTGCTGGATGCGCTGACAAGGTTTGTGTGCATATCTTCAAATTTTATCCCCATGAGTCTATTAGGTGAATATTGATGATATTTATAGTTGTCACAATATTGATAATATGAGGTTTGTTGAGTTACTGGCTCACATCTTCCTGTCACCTGGGGTTAAAGGATAATGGTAGATTAACTTTTGAAACTTGATTATGGGCTGTTTAAGGTTGATATTGCTTAGACTGGCTATTTAAACCCGCTGTGTTTTCACTGACTTTCATTTCTGGTATCTTTTTTGTTCTATGTCTGTTAGACGGCAATGGGTTAGAGAAGAAGACTTGGCAAAAGATTTGCAGTTGCACGCCAAGCAACTTCGAAAAATAATAAGACTCTTTGAAGAACAAAAATTGATTATGCGTGACCATAGGAAAGAGGTTTGTGCCAGAAACTATGTTCTTTCAGATTGTTATATAGTAGTTATTGCGCAAAATGCCTCAGCTTTCAACTCAATGACTCTTTTAGTCTTGGGATAAGTAGCATATTGTCATAATATATCTAGAATATAACAATGATCAAAAAACATGAGTGTGAGTATATGATAGGTTGGGTAATTCTTTTCCAGGTTTTTGGTTCTTCTATATACTAGGGTTGATATTCATGCATTCCTCTAAAATTTGTTTTTCCTTTTGAAACTTGTGGCTGTATTTTTTCTCCACGTGTTTGATTTGGTTCTAATGTTTGCTTGTCTTTAATCCTTTAACATTTCTTTTCCTTGCTGCCTTATTGATTCACGATCTTTTCAATAGACTGCAAAGGGTGTAAAGATGTATAGTGCTGCAGTGGCTGCTACAACTGATGGCCGAGCTGAGGACAAAGTTAAGCTCCACACCCACTCGTATTGCTGTCTCGATTATGCACAGGTATGCATCATGTCCCTAAGTTAATATTATTCTCCTTTGCTTTTTTTTATAAAAAAAATCGAACTTCCCTTTACTTTGTTAAACTTGCACTTTTTCTTATTTTACAGATATCTGATATTGTTCGTTGTAAACTTCACCGGATGAAAAAAAAGCTCAAAGATGAGCTAGAAGATAAGAATACTGTTCAGGAGTATGGCTGTCCTAACTGCCAAAGGAAGTACAGTCCATTACACTTTATGTTCTTATAGAATCTTTACATGAGTGGTATTATGTTCGCGAAAGCTGAATAGACTTTTATTTCTGGTTTAGATATAATGCACTGGATGCTCTGAGATTAATTTCTATGGAAGACGATTCTTTTCATTGTGAAAATTGCAATAGTGAACTTGTTGTGGAATGTAACAAGCTAACTTCCGAAGAAGTAGTAGATGGAGATGATAATGGAAGGAGACGGCGGCGGGAGAAACTAAAAGATATGCTTCAGAAGTTGGAGGTCTGTGTATATTGTTTTGGCGGTTCAGTTCAGTATTCTATATAATTTGATAAAGCTTCACTGATGTGTTGCATCGTTCCATATTCATGATGACACCTGAATGATTTATGATCTTGATTTAGTTTTTTTTTGGCTGGAGATCAGATCTTAAATGACCAATGCTTGAGAAATAAAGAGTCTGTTGCTGTATTTAAATGTCTCCTTGGTGGTTGGTGATATTTTCATGGTTACTTCTGATAAGGAAATGTTAATTATCTCTTTTGCATCAATCTCTATATTCTATTTTAAGAATTGAGTATTGTTTCCCAATGCAAACTGTTAACTTACTTTCAAGTTGATAGTTTCGGAAATTTGTCTCTGTGATGTCAAATTATACCTTGCTGTTTTTTAGCTATTAGTTTTGCTCGAAGTCTTGATTTTTTTGCTTATTATTCTGGCGTTAGTCTTGTTGTTTGTGAGTTGACACAATTTGAGTATAAAGTGCAGGTTCAAATGAAACCTCTGATGGATCAATTGAATAGAGTAAAAGATCTACCGATTCCTGAATTTGGATCTTTTCTGGCATGGGAGGCTCGTGCAGCTATGGCTGCTCGCGCAAATGGTGATCTTAACCCTAATGATCCTTTGAGGTCACAGGGTGGGTATGGTTCAACACCAATGCCATTTCTCGGAGAGACAAAGGTGATCATTAGTTACACTTTTTAATGTTTATAAGTTCAATGTTATAATGGAAGATGAGGCAATGGTACTGTAATGAAATTTCCATTTTGTGTCTCCAGCCAGTTCATGTTGAAGTTTTTTTCATTCCGCATATACATCTGCGAAGTATCCCTGCATTTTTCCTCTTTCATTGTGGTTAGTTGATTTCTTAAATCTTACATGGTTAGGTTGAGGTTAACCTTGGTGATGGGAACGAAGATGTTAAATCTAAAGGTGGAGATTCCAGTCTGAAAGTCTTACCTCCATGGATGATCAAGCAAGGAATGAATCTGACCGAGGAACAAAGAGGAGAGATGAGACAGGAAGCAAAGGTTGATGGTGGCTCAGGAGGAGCAGCAAAACTCTCAGATGACAAGAAATCAGCCATTGGAAATGGCGATGAAAAGGATTTGAAGGTATGCTTTTGGAGACAAATTCTTTGTGCCTATATAGATTCCCACGGTAGCATCTTCTGGATTGTGTTTCCAGATTTTTGATATAGTATTTTCATTTTGCTTCAGGATGAATATCTCAAAGCTTACTACGCCGAACTAATGAAGCAGCAAGAGCTTGCTGCAAGGCTTAATCAACAAGAATCCGCTGGCGAATTAAATCCTGACATCGAATTGGCTACTACATCCTCCGGTCGTCAGATTGGTAAGAAGTCCAAACGTGAAGAAGAAGAAGAAGATGTTGAATGGGAAGAAGAGGCTCCTGTTGCAGGTCAGTTTGAGTTTAAATACTTCATTTCCAATACGATTACTAGTTGATCATATGAAACGATGCATTAGGTAGTTATAAGGAACCTTGTTTAGTTAGATATCGAATTGCAGAGCTTCAACAAGAAGATAGTTGTTAAGACATGGTCATTTTTAACTATATAAGTTAGATTAAAGGTCTGTCATGGGTACATGATGTATAAAGATTATGATATGCTTAATTTGGTAACTTAACATGTCACGCACTCGCAGCTAATGGAAGCTACAAGGTGGACTTGAATGTGGAAGCAGAAGCTTCGGGTGGTGAAGAAGAAGAGGACGATGATATTGATTGGGAAGAAGGCTGAAGGAATTGAAACAACCATTGATCATAGAATTAAGAATTGATGCATGTACACTATAATGACTCTAGTAACTTTTTGGGAATCTCATCATCTACACCAAATTCCTCAATTTGCACTTGTCGAAGCAGACTAAAGATTGATGCATCTGTGTAACAAAAATGGTTGGATGAGGTTCCATTTGCGAATGTTTTGTTTTATATCGAGTTTTATCTTATAAAATATAAATATTCAAAAAGTGGTGATAGGTATATAAATTATGCACTATCAGTTTAATAGATACAAAATAATACAAAATAACAGAAAAATATATTTATCCTAATAAATGTAAAATACGTTAGTTTCAATTTTTTTTTTTTTTAATTAACATATTCCGTTAGATAGATAAATCTGTTGAGAAATAGATTCACACACATAACTTCAATTTGTTTCATCCGGAAAATTAGTGGAAAACAATTAATTTTAGTATTATTTTCTTGCGGGGGAGTTAATAAATATAGTAGCCAATCATAAATTAACGTACCTTACTGGTTCGCCAAAACCCAATATATGTCCATTGGCCATTGGTTGTTCCATGAACCTTTAAATCTTAGCCGAGAAAGCCACGTCAGTCAAAGTCAATAAAGTGACGAAAATACCCTCAGACACGCTGCAAAATTACGCTACCACCCATATATGGTACCGACTTAGTCCTCAAGTCTTAACATATAAGGGAAACAATTACGGAGCAATTTACACTGACTTCTCTGATCTCTTGCTCCCCCAGAAACGAAAATTTAGTAAAGGTTCGTTCTATAAATCTTCGTTCGTCTCTGAAAATTAAAAAATCGAGGAAGCTGAATCGTCGAATTCAATTTTTGATTTTCCTGTGTGTCTTTTTGATGTTTTGTGATCGTTTCTAAAAAAGAATAGTTTGATCTTTTCATGATCTGTTGATAATTCTGAAGACTATATTTGTCTTTGATTAGGTTTTGTAATCTCCGTTCTCCAATTTTAGAAAGCTTAGGTGATACTGAATTCGTAGTGTTTGGATAATTGCTTATTTTTTGTTTTCTACACTTGTATGATTGTATCTCTGCCTCTCTTAGTTGCATATCGCTGAAAAATTTAGGGTTTAGTTTTTAGTGTACGTTGCAAAAACTACACGCTTATGAACGTTAGGGTTTCCACACAAAGGGGTTCTGCTGTCTTTCTTATTCGTTGGCTTCACGAGTTTTATATTTAGAGTTTGCAGAGAGGTTCTTTGCATCAAAGACATAGCATGAATACTAAGGCCATTATATTCGAAGATAAAGTTTGGCTTGTTTTCTGCAGGGTTTATTAGCATTTACTGGTGGGTTTTGGTTCTGTTTATCGCTCTCTAACGGAAATATTTCCTCAGGTAAAAAACTGGTCTCTTATTTGATTAGTACAACTTTAGCTGTGAAATTGTGAAAGCATCCATCTTTGGTGCTCAGAATGTCACAAGAACTTGTATTTTCAATTGCTGTATTATGCATTTTGATCAAATAGTTTTACTTACAAGATGCTGGCACCATTTTAGATTTTGGCTTAATCGTCTTTTATTTCCTGTCTTTTGTAGTCTAATCATAACCATATTATATATTATGTTCCACTGCAGATTGATGCACGAATTTTGAGGGCTGTTGCAATAGAACACCCAAAGGATGCTGATGAAGCTGCTGCTGTTGTTCTTTCAGAGATTGTTCCTTCATTTACCTCAAATTTGTCCCATAATCTAACACAATCTTCGAAAAAGTCGTCTGAGTGCGAAGGTACAATTTAGCCCATGAAATTGTTTGTTTGTTACTCTGGCTTGTACATTCACAGCTTGAGGTTTCTTAGTCTTCTATTTTCAGTGCGCATATGTTATAAAATGCTTCTTTAAAATGCAGTAGAACGTGGTCTGGAAGGTGTTGATTCTAGGTTTCGCTCTTTACTTGGATCTTCTTGTTCAAAGTCCAGCGCTTCTTCTTCTTCTTCTTCTTCAGAAACTACCCCCCTGGTTGTTACCCGTAACCACGATAGCAGTCCTCCAAGTACTGATTTGATCCCAAATTTGAACGAGCTAACAAATTTGCCACCAAATGTTGGTCGTGATGTTTGCCATAAAGATTTCGAAAGTGAGGAAGTTCAATCTTTGAAAAAGGCTCATGGAAAAGAGCACGAAAACTATGATTTTTTTGGTAGGTGTTTTGATGTTACGAGCAATGCAAAACTTGGCTTGCATGTTCCAGAGGATGATACTGCCTCAGTGGTCTCTGCCATTTCCCAAGAGAATGTTAAATTGACTTGCGAATTTTTGGAAGATTGTGGTTTTCCTTTGACATGGAATCAAGTAGAAAATGCTGTATTGAAGGTGGCCGATTTAACCCCTGGAGATAATACGACAACTATACAGCAGGGTTCATGTTTTGAAGTTGGCTATGGTAGTACAAATGTTGTGGACGAGACTTCAAATCGTTCATTGGTCTGTGAAAATGGTGATACTGAATTAGGTGATGCTTTTAGCACATCAACCCATGTATGCAGCATTGATCACCTTGAAGAGATTATCGAAGATGCCAAAAGTAACAAGGTATGACATATAATCTTAACATTCCTTAAACTGTGAAAATATTTACTCTTTTTTACATACATGGAAGTCGTGTTCACTGGTACTGAGGTACAGAAAAGCTGGACCTAATGCTTCCAACTTCTAGTTACTTATTTGCATTTTGGTAGATTGGGAAGAAACCATTATTACGTTCTTTTAAATGAGATTTTGTGAGTGATACTTCAATATGCTTTCTTATTCTTGTGCAATGATGTAGAAAACCTTGCTTACTTTGATGGAATCGGTTACAAATTTGATGAGAGAAGTTGAACATCAAGAAAAGGATGCAGAGAAGTCAAAGGAGGAAGCTTCTAGGGGAGGTTTGGATACTCTTCAAAAGGTTGAGGAGCTCAAGAAGATGCTGGAACATGCGAAGGAAGCAAATGACATGGTAACGTTATTGTTACTTATAATGTGCCAATACATATTGCTAAATGTGCTCTGATATTGCTAAATGTGCTCTGATTTTGTAATGAGAACTAACTTACTATGATTTTACAGCATGCTGGAGAAGTGTATGGAGAGAAGTCAATTTTGGCCACTGAAGTGAAAGAGCTTGAAAACCGGTTGCTCAACTTATCAGAAGAACGAAACAAATCTCTTGCTGTCCTTGATGAGGCATGCTTCATCTGCTGATTATAAAGATTTGTCTTTGTTTTCTACTTCCTGTTAAAACGAAACTGAGATGACCAATTGTCTGCCTCTGTTTCAGACTGTACATAAATTTATCTAATTGTGTTTCTTTGTAGATGCGAGGAAGTCTTGAAATAAGACTAGCGGCAGCGTTGGAGATTAAAAAGACTGCTGAGCAAGAAAAGAAAGATAAAGAAGATTCTGCACTTAAGGTACTTGCTGAACAAGAAGCCAACTTGGAGAAAGTAGTCCAGGAATCAAAGCTTCTACAGCAGGAGGCAGAGGAAAACTCCAAGGTACAATCACTGTTATAACACTGGCAATGGGTTTCCTCTAAAGTTAAAATTCTTCTCAATCTCATTTTTTTTTCTTCTTCACCATCTGCAGCTTCGAGAGTTTCTAGTGGATCGTGGACAGATCGTAGATTCCTTACAGTAAGTCCCATTCTCGAGTTACCAACCGTACATCAGTCCATTTATTTAGAACATCTATGAATCTTTTAGCAAAATTTCTTTGAGCAGAGGAGAAATTTCTGTGATCTGTCAAGATGTGAAGCTGTTGAAAGAGAAATCCGACAACCGAGTGTCATTAACCAAATCAATCTCCTCCAGCCACACTAGTTCATGCGGATCATCTATGAGAAGCTTGGTGCTCGAGAATCCTTCAGAGCGATTGAATGGAGTGCCTGATACTGCAAGCTACAACTATATCCCAGAAGCAGCAGCTTCCTCCATGAACAACGAGAAAAATGATTGTAGAGAGCTTGTTGAAGATGGTTGGGACATCTTTGACAAGGAGACTTACCTTTAAGGTGGTTGGTTCTGAAGAATGAAGTGACTGTACATATAGGGTTCTTAAATGCTAGTATAATTAAAGAATAAATGGATTTGTTTCCTACTTCTCTTAGACCAAAACTTGGATCAGGGATTGTATACTGGTTCTAGCTTTATTCAACTTATGAGCTATATGGATGTTCTCGGTCTTTTGGAAAAAGAAAAAGATAATAGAAGTTTCTAAATTGTATAAAGGGGCGTTAAATGATTCAGAAACATGATAGATTGATTCTAACCATCATAAGATATACAAAGGATTATTCTCTAGTTAATCTTAGAAGATAAGCTACACTAAGCATCATCAACAATAACCATACTACTACGTCTACTCTCACATGTCTTTCATTCATGGTTTTGTTTTCTTTATCTTTTTACCATGCAGCTGAGACAGTTGTCTGAAACTCATGCTCAACATCTTCAATCTCTTGATCAATGGTTTCTGCACATGATTTCATTTCAACTATTCTTTTGTCCACCACCAACTTCTTCTCTTTCGCAGCCAATTCTTGTCTCTTCAACTCCAGAATTTTGCGTTCTAACTCAGCCATTTCTTCTTCAACCTTCTGCCTTTCGATCTCTTCAGCTTCAATCTTCACCTCAAGGCATTTTCTTTCCTCCGCTTTCTTAGCTCGCCCAGCTTGGAGAGACAGCAATTTGCTGATCCGTGACTGTGGATTTGCTACATTGAAACCGTGCTTCTCGAGCTCGGCAAAAGAACTACTGAGGCTACTTAATTTGCTTGAGGAAACATCGAGATGCAAATCTTTGACTTCCTCTAATAACCCATAGAAAGTCACCATCATACCAACCGCTGACCATTCGCGGATATCTTCATTAGCATCAAACAACGGGCTGAAATGAGGACTTTGTGGTACTGTTTTGTACAAGTCATTTGTTTCATATGTCTTCCAAAATGGCGACTTCTTTACAAAAGGAGAAATCATTTGTGAACCCTTTGCTGCTGGAGTTTCCTCAACATCAGCAGCTGAACTATACACCACGTTCGGGCTCTGACAAGAGGATAGCTCAGTAGAGAGAGGCTGATTGTCAACATCATCATCGTTGCAGAAATTTTTACCTTTATTACTTATCTCAGCCTCTGAACCATTACAAGTCCCATCAGTTTCATTCAGGCCTGAGTTGTGTTTTTCTTCTCTTTTCCTCTTTCTACGCCCATGTTTGCTATTCTCCTCCTCAGGCAACTTCTGTCGAGTTGAATCTCCCAAGCAATTCCGTTTCCTCATCTGCTCAAGTGTCTTCTCAGGGGATTTCTTTCCTTTAGTTCTGGCCTTAGTTTGTTTCAACGGTTCTACAGATGAAACATAATCTTTTTCTATGGATGCCACTTTCGAGGTTATTACCGGAGAAGTATCACCAGCCTTCTTCTTTCCCAGTCCTCCAGTGGCAGCTACAGTTTCGGGGTTTTGCTTTGGTCCGTTATGCCAAACCCCATCTTCCCACACCTTAAAAGGTCTAAGGTTCGCGTGTTTAAAGTACAAGCTCTCCTTGGTAGCCTCTAAACTAACCATGTACCGTTTCCCAGAGAGAACTCCCATCACAATCCCTTGACGCCAATTCGAACCATTAAACACCTCTACACAATCCAGCAAGTTATACTCTTCAACTGAAAAAGGAGGCGGTGTAGGCCTAACACGGTGTGAATCAACGGCCATGGTTGGTTTTGCCTCATCACCACTGCATCTCAAGTATTTATTGCAGATCTTCACAATGAGTTTCTTCTGACCACTCTCCTCAATCTCCTTAATAATCATTGCAGCAACCCACGAAACTTCCCCTTTACCAATGACACAACTAACTTCCACTAATGTCCCAGGGCTAAACATGGACTTACTCAGTTCCTTGATTTCTGGTCGGACCCATTTCGAACCGGTCCAATCAAGATGAGCCCGCAAATGCTTTGTCTCGAACTGAACAATGTCTGGTGGAAGATCGAAGTAAACCAAATAGTTCCCGTCCTCCATTATCTTTATCACAACACCGGTCCACCATCCGCCTTTGTAATCAGCATCAACCACAGATCCTTCCTCCAAAACGACGCCGCTGTACAGATACTCCGGCGGGACCGGTCGTAGAACCTCCTGTTCAACCGTTAGAGGAGACGAGCGGTCTTTGTTGAGCATCGTCATATAACGAATGTGAAGCTTTTTGCTTGCCGAAATCGTATTCGTTGAGAGTTTCTTTCAGAATTACTCTGTAACAAGCGTTTCTAAAGCCTTCTTCTTCAGAACAGATCTCAACTTCACAATCTTTGGAAATCGTTTTGCTCCATTGAAAGAAGCTAAACAGCGTTTTGGGCTCTGAAACAAAAACCTAGAGGAACAAAAATAGAAAAAAGGCGCCCTTTCTTCTTCTTCCACAGACACACCTTAAAACGGAAAACTCCACTCTCAAGTCTGAATGTTGGAAAACAACTCACCTCTGTTGTCTTTGTTTTGGTTCAATCATTGGGCTCGTTTAGTTCTCTAAATTATATATAGTCCATTATGAAAAAGTTAACAAAGCTGATGGGCTCGGCCCACATAAGACCACTTCTCTTTCACTCCCAGACCCAAGTTGTAATCGTGAATTCCATGCGCGTGAGGTGAGGATGAGAGTTCGTGAATGAACAAGACAAAACCTTTCAGTTTCAACCCCCAAAAAAAATCATTCTTAAACTCACGGACATACACTCACACACACACACTCAATTTATCAGATGGGTAGTCTCAGATATCTCTGTTTCAATCATTGTGAAATTCTCCATATCAAAGATCGATTTTTGCTTCAATGGCGGTGATCATGTTTATGCGACAGTAAGCTCGACTTTTTATTAGACGTTTGTCTCTTCTTTACGCTTTCTTATGTTCCATATTTTTTTTCTCTATTATTTCTTAGTGTTTCGATGTATCGACTTCTTGTTCTTGTTGATTCTACTACACTTGCTTTCTTAATGTGCTTGAATTTGAAATGCCTATTCGTAATAAAAAGGAACACTTTGCTAAGTGGGTTTTGTTTGATTTTAGCTTTGAGATGGCAATCTAGCTGATTCGATGAGTGGATTTTATGTTTCGTTTTTCTTATCTATAGAGATGTGATTTCGCTTGTGAAATTCACATAGTGTTTTCTTCCATTCAGTCTTAATAAAGAGCTTTGGTGTTTGATATTATGTTCTTAACAGGGATTTTCATCACTTGGATTGCTAAAGTTTTGGGAGAAAGAGAGAAGCTTTCTGCTTTGTTTGAATAATGGCTACTTGGTCACCGTCAGTTGGGATAGGATCTTTTTGTCTCAATAATAGCATCACTAGAACATGGAAGTTTCCTTCTGCAGGTTTTTTTACAACAAACCGTTTCTTGGGGGATTTGGGTACAAGCGTTTGTGCTTCAAAGACTTCTATCTTGGGGAGTTTGAGTAAGATTTGTGCTTCAAAGACTTCTATCGAGTTGAAGGAGCAAGTGTCTATTAGAAGAGCTCAGGTCGATGACCTAAAGAAGGCAACATCGTATTTGTTCAGGACAAAATCTGGTGCTCTTGTTAAAGTTGAAGTTGAAAAGAAGAGAGAAAAGTACAGCATCATGGTTTATGTCTCATCTTTGGAACTAAGTGGTGATGACAAGAGTAGACTGGTGATGGTTTGGGGTGTATACAGGGCTGATTCTTCGTGTTTTTTGCCTCTGGATTTTGAAAACTCGTCCCAAGACTCACAAACCCACACAACAGAAACTCCATTTGTGAAAAGCTCTTTGTCTGAGTTAATGTTAGGGCTAGAATTTGATGGGAAAGAATCTCCTTTCTATCTATCATTTCATCTGAAGTTAGTGTCAGGAAAAGATCCGGACGGTCAAGAAATTCTGACACACAGGGATACTGACTTCTGTGTCCCAGTCGGTTTTACTGCTGGTCATCCATTGCCGTTAGGCCTTTCTTCTGGTCCAGATGATGACACTTGGAATTTTGCATTCTTTTCAAGAAATTCAACGAATGTGGTTTTATGCTTGTATGATGATAGCACGACTGATAAACCTGCTTTAGAGCTTGATCTCGATCCTTATGTCAACCGAACAGGTGATGTTTGGCATGCTTCAGTTGACAATACATGGGATTTTGTGAGATATGGCTACCGTTGCAAGGAGATGGCTCAGTCGGAAGAAGATGTCGATGTTGAAGCTGAGCCAATTCTTTTGGATCCATATGCCACAGTCATTGGTAAATCTGTCTCTCAGAAGTTTCTTGGAAGTTTATCTAAAAACCCTTCCTTTGATTGGGGAGAAGATGTGTATCCGAACATACCACTGGAGAAACTTATTGTTTACCGGTTGAATGTGAAGGGTTTTACACAACACAAATCCAGCAAGTTGCCTAGTAACGTAGCAGGGACTTTTTCTGGTGTAGCTAAGAAAGTTCACCATTTGAAAACCCTTGGAGTCAACGCTGTCCTCATGGAGCCAATATTTTCGTTCTCCGAGCAAAAGGGTCCTTACTTTCCAGTTCATTTCTTTTCACCGATGGATATGTATGGACCTTCCAATGTCTTTGAATCCGCAGTTAAGTCAATGAAAGAGATGGTGAAGAAATTGCACAGTCAGGGAATAGAGGTACTTTTGGAAGTAGTTTTTACACACACTGCTGATTTTGGAGCTCTTCGCGGAATTGATGACAGTTCTTATTATTACAAGGGAAGGGCCAATGATCTTGATTCGAAAAGTTACTTGAACTGTAACTATCCTGTTGTTCAGCAGTTGATTTTGGAGAGCTTGCGTTATTGGGTAACTGAGTTTCATATAGATGGATTTTGTTTCATAAATGCTTCGTCTCTCTTGAGAGGTGTTCATGGTGAACAGCTCTCTCGTCCTCCCTTGGTTGAAGCAATAGCTTTTGATCCACTTCTTGCAAAGACCAAACTAATTGCTGATTGCTGGGATCCTCTTGAAATGATGCCAAAAGAAGTACGGTTTCCACATTGGAAGCGATGGGCAGAACTCAATACAAGATATTGTCGAAATGTAAGAAATTTTTTGAGGGGAAGAGGTGTTCTAAGCGATCTGGCTACAAGAATATGTGGTAGTGGTGATATATTTACTGATGGAAGAGGTCCGGCTTATTCCTTCAACTACATTTCCAGAAACTCAGGACTCTCTCTTGTTGACTTAGTCAGTTTCAGTGGCCCTGAGCTAGCTTCAGAGCTTAGTTGGAATTGTGGGGAAGAAGGAGCAACAAATAAATCAGCTGTTCTTCAAAGAAGGCTAAAGCAAATCCGCAATTTCTTGTTTATACAGTATATTTCACTCGGGATTCCGGTGCTTAACATGGGAGATGAATGTGGTATCTCAACAAAAGGCTCGCCTTTGCTGGAATCACGGAAATCTTTTGATTGGAACTTGCTAGCTTCAGCTTTCGGTACACAGATCACACAATTCATCTACTTCATGACTTCAGTAAGAGCAAGAAGAAACGATGTGTTTCAAAGGAGAAACTTTTTGAAACCTGAGAACATTGCTTGGTATGCTAATGACCAAACAACTCCGAACTGGGAAGACCCTGCTTGCAAATTTTTGGCACTGGGGATCAAAGCCGAGGCAGATGAAGAAAAACCTGCGTCATTGGTTGAGCCAACCGAGCCAAATAAGAGCAGTGATCTGTTCATCGGATTTAACGCAAGTGATTGTCCGGAGAGTGTAATCCTACCTTCACTTTCTGATGGAAGCAAATGGAGGCGGTTGGTCGATACAGCTCTTCCTTTCCCGGGATTTTTCTCTGTCGAAGGAGAGACCGTTGTAGCAGAAGAACAGATGCAGCTACTGGTTGTATATGAGATGAAGCCGTACAGTTGTACCCTTTTTGAAACCATCAGTTCTACTGCTTAGAACTCAAGTTATGATCTTTGTATATGTTATTGTGTTGTAATATTCCAATAAGAATATCCAATTAGATCAAGGATTTCCACAATATCTTATATATAACATTCTCTTGTGCCTTTCTCTTGTATCCAAAGCTTAATATCCTCTAATCAGTGATCCTTATTAGTTCTGATACGAGGTGCTGAAACATGCCTTTGATGGATTCAAAAGAGTACGTTAATTATATATATGGAAACAAGATTTTCCCGGATTTAAAAGCATAAAAATAAAATCTTCATTCATTTCGTGTAGATGGGATAAGATATGGATGCTTAGGGTTTATAATCTTTGAGCAATTACATAACCGATTCTATAAGTAAAAACCCAAAAAAGTTCGTCTGGTTTCTAAGTTTTATTCTCTTTTTTTTTCTTTGAAAGCAGCAGGTACGTGATCTGAAAAATGAACGACGGTTGCTGCTCAAAGTGTCAGGCTAAAGCAACGAAGAAGAAGAACTCAAAGAAAATCGAAGGTGAGTTGTTTTACCTTTCAGAAAATTTTCTTACGTATCTTCACAAATCTGAAAGTTTTGGCCTTTCTGATGAACAGAGGAGTCTGATGAAGAGGATGTGAAACAAAAACAGAGCGTCGCAGAGAATGAGAATCCAAAAAGAGATTCCATTGAGATAAAACGATCACATGAAACTTCAGATCAAAAGGAAAAGAAGAAGAAGAAAAGCATCATCACCTGGCAACACTCGAGTACAAAGAAAGAGAAGGATGGTGGTAAAAACTTGTTAAGCGAGAAAAATGGTGTTAACCCGCCTTGTTACACCTCTAAGTCGATGATGCACCATGGTGGACCCAATCCTACAAACTTGTGGCCCATATCAGCAGCCCCAAGAGGTCGTTATCCCCCATTTCCGATGGCACCAATGTATGGGCCATATGGTGGTTCTGGTGGTCCGATTCAACCATACCAATCCATGCCTCGTGCCCCGATGTTTAATGGTGTCCACATTTCACCATATCCACCTATGGCTGCAGCTGCTCCTTTCCCCTATTGGCAAACCAGACCGTATAGGGATACTAATCCTATGACGCGTTACACTAGCTATGCAGACAATTACTCCTATTGCTTTATCTAAGTTCCTCTTAATGATATCATATGTTTTCCCTCTGTTTGCTTCATTTTAAAAAGAAGAAAATAAAGTAATGACAAGAGTTAAGGTGTTTCGATGTAGATTTTTATAAGCTTTTCATCAAACGAGGAAAAAAATATCCTTCAAAGATAATGTAACAAGATTCATGGTCATACCATAGGCTCTACATCAGCGAAATATTCAATTATCAAGCCATTACACCAGATGAAAAGTACCAAGTTTGGACACACAATGGTTTTGCAGAATTAGCCACCCCTAGCTTCTCTTCTAGCGGCATCATGAAGCAAATCAACATCGACTCCATCAGGAGGTAACTGCACATACCTTACCACTGATCCTCTGATGAAACAGTTTCTCACTGAAAGCTACACAATTCAACACACAAATATGTAAGCTAAAAACATCATCAGGAAAAATTTTAGCAAAGTTGTACTCTTTCAGAAGATTCTTAAAGTGTGGCGAGATAAAGAATATAGTGCCAAAGATATACCAATTAAAAAGCTTATAAGCACTGAATTTGGTTCTGCAAACATATTGCAAATCTGTTGTACTTCTGAGTAAACTTGACAAATTGCAGCATATAAGCAGCAATCTCAATGAAATATGTCAACCAGCGCCACACCAGTTACAAACTTATCACCTAAAAATTGTCTTTGCGTTTTTTATTTTAATCAATATCACCTTAAAGCTTCTCAAGCTTGGTCATAGTAAATGTAAGTAGGAAAAATAAGTAATGTGATGGCTTAAACATATCTGCAAGAGCCAAGTGATATTTTGCAATAGGGAGCAACAGAAGTGTAACAAGAAACTAGCTAGAGAGACTATAAGCCCAGTGGTTACATCTCAAGATAATGTCAAACCAGATATAAAAATCACACCTTTTTCTACTGGATGGATAAACCACTAAAGAACAAATTCAAGCTCACACAACAAAGAAAATATTCCCTAGGCGAACAAAAAATCACTGGCTACTCCAACAAACCCTATATTCCCAAACTTAAATCGATTTAAAGAAGAAAATTACCATGTGTGGGTACTTGTCCTGGTCAACAACCCTAGTATTCTCGAGCTTGATATTCAGATACTGGTCAACTGAGTGAAGAGTTCCTCTTATGGCTAAATCATTCTTCAGCTCAACCGTCACTTCTTGTCCAACCAAATCCTTGAAGTAAGAAAAGAACAACTGCACCAGAGAACAAATAAATCTAAAAGACCCATCACGAGAAACCCTAGAACCAATCGCTTAAAGTAAACAAACCAACGAATAATAACGCAGAAAGACGAAATCTTTGTTAGACTTAGGTCAAACAAACAAAAAAAATCCCAACACTCAAATTCAGGAAATACGAAGAAAGGATTCAAATTTACCATTTTTTCTCTGCTGATTCCTTTATCTGCTCGCAATTCAACAAAGAAGCTGATAACTTTTAGCGGAATTTGAGACTTTAGAACTTCTCTCTCTTGCTCGAGTAGAGTACCCTAATAATGATCTTTGGGTTAATTTTAAATATATGAACCAAAAGCGATATTTATGTAATAATTCAAAAGTTTGGGTATGATCTTGATAATTCAAGTAATATGGGTCTCCAAAAGCAAATATTTAAAATCTCATGTGTGTTTTGGTTTGGTCACCAGCCAAAACTGAATAAATAAAAGATTTATACAAATCTAATAGTATCTGGCGCATATATAGGTGAATTGCTAACGATAAGCTTTTTCTTAATTTTCCATTGGTTTGTGACGAAGAAGAAGGAGCAAAGAAGAACTCAAGTTGGGTTATCAAACTTTGCCTAATGGCTTCTCATAACTATCCAACACTTGGGTTTAGTCTTCTTCAAGAGTTAGGAAGTAACGAAATCATCAAAGTGAGTTTTGTTTTTCTCTGTTTTAAACATTTAAATCGTTAGAATCTCTCGTTGAATTCTTGTATTGGTTCTGTCTGCTTCTACTTCTCTTGTTTGATTCTTATGTCTATGAATGATTCAGAAGAGCCGGGCTTGTCTTGTGAATCCTTGGGGAAGAAAACACGAGTTAATACTAGAAAGCTCTTTTAACCTGAAACAACAGCTCTTTGAGCCATTGAAACCTCTTTGCCCTTTGAGCAAGTCTAATTATTTTGTAGAGTTCAGTTCAACCATGATGAAGCCTAGGCTTATGGATGTTTATGGTATGTTATTTCTTTGGCTAGAGTTTGATCAATTTGTAAACTGATTGCACAAAAAATTTGTGATGGTTTTTTGACATGAACTGATGTGTGGTTCCAGAGTCCAGACCAGAACCTCTGTGTTTAAGCTTGGGATTCACTGAGAAGTATGCAAGACAAGAGAAGGTGATAGAATTCCTTTTGTCTAGATCAGAAGGACTCAAAGAAGGAGGATTCGATTTGTCTCTGCTATCTGAATTGATGGGTCTAGAGGCTTTAAGATCAGGTTCTCAGATGCCATATGCGTCCTCCTCTCTTCTTTACTTGGATGGTAACATTCTGTTATCAAGTAGCAGAGCTGAGTTGGTTTCTACCGCAACAAGATGGAGAAAGCTCTCACGGCTTGTCGCGCAGTTTCAGCGGTAGTTAATTCGTCATTTCAACTTAGCTCTTCATTACAACGAATCTCATCCTTTGGGGTTTACCTTCAATGTTTTGCTCTCTCATTTAGCAGATTCGACAGTGAAGTACTAATAGACACTTCAGAGCTACCCGCGGTTAAGCTTGACGCAGTTACACTAGCTTCTCTAAAGAGGTATCTGAAATCATCAACTAGTTTTTGGTATTTTAGATCTTCTCTGTTTTTTAAAGAAAGTATCTTTCGATTTCTAACAGTCCGAAGAAAACCAGGCTCAAGCCTTCACCAAAGAAACAAAATCCGAAGATAAGAGATAAGGAAAAAGACCTCTACAAAAGAAACCATCTTCATGCATGTGAGAGCCTTATCTCTCTGATGATAGGCGATGAACAACATAGACAAACCACAATGCTATCTCTAAAGAAATCACGTGGAGAACTCTTAGAGCTTTTGACTCAGTTGTCTATTGGCATTGCTGGAGCCAGTATCGCTGTGCTCTTCTCTTTGGTTTGTAATGTTGCTTCCAGGCGGGTACCCTTTTGCGCAAACAAGGTCTTCGAGAGTGCACTAAGTTTGAGTTTGGTATGGCTCTCGTGCTCGGTGAGTAGACTCAGGGAGGCCATTGTTGATGTCACTAGGAAAGCAATCAAGGAAGAAGAAATCACAAATAAAGTGGAAAGAAGAATCAAGGAAGTTTACTTCAGTGCTGCGACAGTATTTACCATGATTGCACTTAGGTTTGGTTGAATGTTGAAATGCTGATGATTTGGAGTCAAGTTTCTAACTCCATTGATGGCTTGCTTAAAGGTTGATATTACATTAGGACTTAGGAGATTCTTTTAAAACACAATTCTCTCTGTTATTTGATCTAACTCTCAAAGTAGTAGAAGTCTCATGAGAGATGAAACTTAAGATACTAGAGAACAAACTGAGAACAATGTGTTTTTTTTTTTTTGACGAACTTTGAATCTGCTATAGAGACTTAGCTCATCACTTTTGATACCACACCGGCTCCAACTGTTCTACCTCCTTCCCTTAGAGCAAATCTTTGACCTGTTAAATCACAAAATAGAAACAACTTGAATTACTCAAGAAACTTGAAGAAACTCGAAGTTGGTGGGTTAATGGAGATATCAAAAGCCAGTGAATCTAACCTGGCTCAAGTGGGACAGGAAGGATTAGCTCGAAAACTGCAGTGACATTGTCACCGGGCATAACCATCTTTACATTTTCAGGTAATTCTACTTTTCCAGTGACATCGGCGGTCCTCAGATAAAACTGAGGCCTGTAGTTAGAGAAAAAAGCGGTATGACGTCCACCTTCATCCTTCGTGAGCACATAAATCTCCGCTTCAAACTTCTTGGCAGTCTTGCAAGAACCAGGCTTAGCAATTACCTAAACAACACAAAGTTGAATTCAGTAAAGCTAGTTTGCAATATTGGTCTTATCACTCTTCTACATCACAAGGATATTGAGCTTACCATTCCACGCTGGATGTCTTCTCTCTTTAGCCCACGTAACAACAGTCCTACATTATCACCAGCCTAACATATTTGAAAATTTTATCAATATCACATGCCTATGAAGTTTCTGTAAGAAAAGTTCTCACCAAATTGACTTTACCTGTCCATTATCCAAAATTTTCTTGAACATCTCAACACCAGTTACCGTGGATTTCAGTGCAGGTCCCTGGAAATTATATCTCGCAATGAGATTTAAGACAATTTACAAGAACAATGCTTAATTGTAATAGGCCAGTACTAACTCACCGGACTTAACCCTAATATCTCAACTTCTTCACCTACTTTAATGGTTCCCTGTTCAATACGGCCGGTTGCAACAGTTCCACGTCCCTTTCATAGGAAAGGAATCGATTATAAATTTTCAGAAAAAAACATTTGAGTGAATGAAATAAAAAAAACAGATGTATATTGTTATACCTGAATCGAGAAAACATCTTCAATTGGCATCAGGAAAGGTTTATCAAGCACACGAACAGGGTCAGGTATATATTCATCTACAGCTTCCATTAGCTTTAATATTGCCTTCCGACCAATTTCTTCGTTTGTACCCTGCAATGCAGACAGAGCAGATCCTCGAATGATGGGAATATCATCCCCAGGGAACTTGTAGAAGCTGAGAAGTTCTGGCCAACAAAACGGTTGACGTAAGAGAGCTTATACGTCATAAGGAAAAATACTGAATTTATAACTTCATGACATAAGGATTTTATATAGAAACCACGCAGTTCCATCTCTACAAGCTCCAACAACTCTGGGTCATCAACAGCATCAACTTTATTCAAGAAGCATACAAGCGATGGAACGCCGACCTGTGGAACATTGACATATTTGATTGTGGCTAATACTTAACGCATTCGAGCATCTTATATTGTTCAAATCAGATTGTAACAGTGCAAACCTGACGTGCAAGCAGGATATGCTCCTTAGTTTGAGGCATTGGTCCATCTGGTGCTGAAACCACTAGAATTCCACCATCCATTTGTGCAGCTCCAGTAATCATATTCTGAAAATCAGCAACTTAAGCGATGAGATACAAGTGTTTATCAAATGATTCTTCCCTAGGGCTTAGATAATATCTTACTTTAACATAATCTGCGTGTCCAGGGCAATCCACATGAGCATAATGACGCTTAGCAGTCTCGTACTCCACATGAGCCTACAGAACCAAGTACTGTCTAGAGTTAAGACCACTTCGATTCTACTCACCACTGGAAATATAAGAGTGCATAAGTTAACTGCAGACCGTTGCAATCGTAATGCCTCTCTTCTTCTCTTCAGGAGCTTTATCAATTTCATCAAACGCAACAGCCTTCGCATTACCCTCTTCAGCCAAGACCTAAAACAAATCGAATATACTGTTTTCAATTCTATGGTTTGTCATGAATTTTGAAGTAATTTAGACAGCTAAAAAAAAACCCACCTTTGTGATTGCAGCAGTCAAAGTGGTCTTCCCATGATCAACGTGTCCAATTGTTCCAACATTTACATGAGGTTTTCTGCCAATCATATAAACAAAAATAGAAAATTTAAGAAACCAATTATTCTCCCTCACCACTCTTTCACCACAGAAACAGAGACTTAGCACCGATCAGGATATAAAAGCAGAGTAGAAACCAATTCCAAGCAAACTAAAATTTTCAATAACCCAGTAGAAGAGAGAATTCTAAAGAATGTGTAACTCACGTTCGGGTGAAAGTAGCCATCGATCTCCACCACGAGGTCGCGTAACTTGGAGAACAACGATCATCACCTCCGACGAAATGTGAGATCGAGGGGTTGGAACATCCGCATCGTAGATAGATCTGAGAAGAAAATGGAATAAGGCGTTTCGAGCCAGGGTTTCGAAGAGCTACGGTAGCCATTTGGAGTGGAATTGGTCGGAGCCACAGAAAAAGAAAGATCGAAACTTTTGCTTCTCGCCTTGAAATGGTGGTTGGGGTTTAAGAGAGGCTTAATTACTCACCTGAGGGTTTCTCTCTTGAATCCGACCCGTAAGCCCATTTACGAGTAATGGGCCTCAATTTTAGCCATTTTTTTGTTATTCACAAAAGATATTGCGTTTAATTTTGAAACAACCAAAGCTTCCTAATTTTGTTCGTTTCATTTACCAATAAGATTCCGAATACGCAGGGTCAGATTTTTGAAATACTCAGAAGAATTGTAGATAGTGAATATAAAATTTATCGATGAATTGAGCACTCCTTATCACAGGATGGAATATTCAGACTTTCCTCTGACCATAGTCACTTAGAGCAACTCGGTTAGTTTCGGAACTATTAATGTCCAAATTTTGAGATGAAATACAAATGTAAAGCATATTTTAAAATCAATTTATATAGAAACGTTGAATAGAAAAACAACTTAAGAATGGAGGCAAATCGCCAGAAACTTTTAAAAACAAGTGAAAGGAGAGAAAAAAAAGCACACCATTTTAAAACTAACATTAAGCTTTGGATGATGATGATTCTTCCTCGTCGTCTTCAATGTCCCAACTTAAATCTTCATCATCCTCTGCTGCACTCAGACGTTTACGCAGCTCAGCTCTGTTTGGACTACCACCAGACCGACTCACTTCCTTATTATCAATGCTACTCATATCCTCGATCTCGTCCCATCCCAAATCCTCTTCAGATGGTTGTTGAGCTGATGAAGAAGCAGCCACATCTGGTTTAGTTGAGTTTTGGGATTGATCAGCCTCATCAGATTTAGGTTTGACGGAATCTTGGATTGGACCCTCATCAGATACAGGAGCAGTAGCATCAACAACTGGTTTTGCTTCTGGAACTTCCTCATTATCAGTATCCTTCTTTTCCTCGGAATCTTTATCTGTCTTCGAACCAACATTGCTCACTTCAGTCACTGAATCTGCACTTGTCACTTCATCTTGTGTGCTCACTTTAGCCACTGAATCTGCACTTTTCACTTCATCTTTCACAGTTTCACTCATATCTCCACTACCCATACCATCATTCCCTTCAAGTTCCAATCTTGATACTTCTTTAGTAGCTTCACCTACTTTCTCGATGCTCTCCTCTTCATCATCAATATCCCAGCTCAACTCTTCCTCGTCATCCAGAGAGATTGCTCGCTTAACAAGATTAGCCCTTAAATCCTCAGCTTGCTTGAGCTTGTGAACCTTATAGAAATACCTAAACCAGAAAGTCTCATGATCAACCATATTGGGAACAACCTTTTTATACACTCCTAACATATCTCCATTCTCCTCAAACAATTTCTCCATCTCCTCAGCTTTTTCATTCAGAGAAAGCCCAGATTCCCACTTTTTGTAATCATCTAAATCCTCAGGCTCTTCACAGTAAGTGTTGAGATCGCCTTGAACAGCACGAACCTGAGCATCGAAACGACTATAGGGTTTCGAACTGAAGCTATCACGACGACCAAAACTCTGACTACTATTGTTATCAGAAGAATCAGATTCATTACCAGCGGCTAAGATCGCTTCCTTACCTTGAGCAATGATATCAGCCGTACCTTTTAGCACTGTGTTCCCAAGTTCATCAATAGCATGTCCCACAGTACCAAGAGATCCTTGAGCCACTTCGATCTCCTTCTTCAAACCTGTACCAAATTCTTCGAGATCTCGTCGGTAAGTTTCAATCACGGATTCGGATCTGGTGGCTAGGGTTTTCATCAGACCACCGAAGCTCCATCCACCGTCATCGTTAGGGTTAGATTGCTCTGGATGTTCATGCTCTTCGCTGTGTTTCGGTGAATCGGATTCCGATTCGGTTCCTGGCGGATCTGGGTCGTCCTGGAAGACGGATTTGAAGAAATTCATAACGGAAAAACTCAGATCTTACCCAATTTGTGCTATATGAAATTAGGGATTTCAAACAATTTGATCGGTGAAGTGAAGGATGCGAATTTGCGTCTGCTATATGAAGATCACAAGACTTGAAGCTTCGCAGGAGAGACGTTAATTTTTATTTTTATTTTTTATAAAGATGAAAAAATATTTTGTTTATATATGAAGATCATTTTGGCGTCAGTTATCAGATTAATACTATAGAGAAATGGGCCACAAGTTTTATAAATGGGCCACAAGTTAGATCTGTAAGTCCGACAAATAACCCAAAACCCTAGAAATTCATACCAGGCGTTTTTTTTCTACTCTCCCAAACTTCGATTTTGCCTCGCCATTGTTGTGTTGCTGGAGATAGGTAGAGAGAGAGAGAGAGTCTGTGATGGTGATGAGAAAGCTACAGTTACCGTTAAGCCAGACGCAGAAGGTTAGGCTTGAGAGAGCAATCGAGCGGCTTCAATCATTGTCGTCGACGGCAAACTCCGACGCTTCTGTTATCGTCACCGACTCTATTCCCGTCAACCACGATGATGCCTTCCTCAAGTATTTCATCTCGTTCTCTGTTCTGACGATTGAAGTTTTTTTCAAACTTCTTTTTCACGATTGGGTTTTTGATTGAAGGGGACACGGAACTTCCGAGGTCGATGGTGAGTTGCTCGCGACGGTCTGTGGAGTAGTGGAGCGTGTGGATAAGCTTGTCTATGTACGAGCATTGCGAGCCAGGTGGTTTTATTTCCTCTTTGTTTGCTCTTCGAGTTTGTTTTTAATTTTTCGTCAGGAATTGTGAGTGAAATTGACTCTCTACTCTGAGATTAAGTAGAACTGATGGTTTCGAGGATCTATATTTAGGTACAAGCCTGAGGTTGGGGATATTGTGGTAGGCCGTGTCATTGAGGTAGATTTTTTTATTCGTGTTTTGGGTTTTAGAATCAGATTGAGAGCCTAACAGATTGGTTTCAATCACAAGCTCTGAATTAATGTTTACTTATTCTGTTATTCAGGTTGCTCAAAAACGTTGGAGAGTGGAGCTCAACTTTACTCAGGATGGAGTACTGATGCTTTCTTCCATGAACATGCCTGATGGTATTCAGGTACAATCTTATTTATCAATATTTTGGTATATTTTTGAATGATTTCTAGCTTACCTCGTTTGGCCTCCACAATGTAATGTATGTTGGCTTCAATGATATAAGTTTCTTGTTGTTGGCAGAGGCGAAGAACGTCTGTGGATGAACTCAATATGAGGAATATCTTTGTAGAGCACGATGTCGTTTGTGTAAGTCTCTGTGATTATTAAGGTTCCATCTTTACATATCTTCATCTTTGAACACATAAGCCAACCTGACAAAAAGGTTCCCTCTTTGATTTGTACAAACGCTTAGGCCGAAGTTCGTAACTTTCAGCACGATGGTAGCTTGCAGTTACAAGCCAGAAGTCAGAAATACGGGAAGGTTGGTTCTGATCTGGTCACATGCTCAAGGTTTTACCTTTTGCTAGTCTCTTCCTCTGAACATTGATTAATCCATGAATCGCTGCAGCTCGAGAAGGGACAACTTCTGAAGGTTGATCCTTACTTGGTTAAGAGAAGCAAACATCACTTTCATTACATAGAAAGTCTTGGGATTGATTTGATTATTGGCTGCAATGGTTTCATATGGGTTGGAGAACATGTGGAAGTGAGAGATCCTATGGCGATAGATGATCAGAAAGATGAGGAGATGATCTCATCTTCCACCAAGAACACAGAAAAAGAGCAAAGCCATACAACACTCGAGACTCGACAAACCATATGCAGAATTGGGAATGCGATACGCGTCTTGTCTAATCTAGGCTTCACCGTGACTCTAGAAATAATCATAGAGACTGTTAACCTCAGCAACTCAAAGAATATTGATATACACGACATGCTTGGATCAGAATTTCACGTTGTGGTCGCAGAGAATGAAGCTGAAAGAAGACGTGCAAAGAGGAAAAAGTGAACTCATACCCTTTTTGTGGCTGATTCAACAGAGGACTTGTGTAACGTGTATTAGATCATGTGGGCTTTTTTTTTGACTCAACTTCTATAAAAAGATCTCGAATTTGAAATCTGATTGAGATAGTATGTATGCGATTTATGAACATTAGATTATTAATCGATTAATCGAGTAATGTTTTTTTGGAGACAGCTAAAATTCGTGTAGTAATGATAAATAATCAAAAAGATTCGCTCCCTATTTTTTGGGGTCGGAGAAGAATGTGTGAATTGACTGAAGTAACCTTAGGAGAATCCAAGTAATTCAACAATTTACCAAACCTCTTTGTCTCATTTCCGACAGAAACAGTGTTTAGTGTTTACGGCCAATTTCTTCGTCTCTCTTCTCTTCCCTTTCAGTCTCTGCAAGCACACACTCAAAACAATATTCTTCTTCGATCTCTCTCCTTCTCGCTACCGATCTTCTTTCCCGCGATTTCTCCTCCGGCGCCGTTCTCCTGAAGCCGTTATCGTCTTCGTTGAAGGTCGGTTGTAGGAACCCCTTTTGCTATGCTCGTGATTGTTTTTGGTTGAATGATAATGGTATTGCGGGTTTTTTTTTCGATTCAGTGAAGGTTCTAAATTGCATTACGATTAAGCACTCATTCAGAATGTTGTACGCTTTGGATTTGAGGAATCTCTATACGTTCACTATAATTTTTTTTTTGCTTTTTGGCGTGTTTCTGGGATTGCATTAGTTGGGCGATTTAATTACGTTCTGAAAGTTACAACTAGGAGAGAAGATCATCTGTTGTTTGTATCTATACAAATAATTTGTATGATTTTGGTCTACTTTAATGGATTTTTGCATATGGACAATATCGCATCTATGTAATACGCTTTTTTCTGTGTGTTTAACTTAAATTGTTCGTGTGTATTGGATGAAAAGGTGAGCAGTATGGTTCAAAAGCAAGAAGAAATGAATGGTTGTGCCCTCAATGGTGACAAAGGTGAAGTTTTTACAGTGTCACTTCAGGAAAAAGCAAGGAAAAACAAGAGAAAGTTAGCTGATCCTTCTCAATTAAATGCTGCTTCTCTCACTGAATTCCCTCCATATGAGTTACCTTTGTTGAAATCTCAGAACCATCTGGGTGGCAATGGGTCGGTTGGGAAAGTTTCTGATCAGCTGCAAGCTGAAGAGTCTGAATCTGTCGAATGGGATGACCCGTTTGCCTGTCATCTTGAAGAATTGTTGTCATCAAATTTGCTCACGCTCTTCCTTAATGCAATGAAGCAGCTTATTGATTGTGGCTACACTGATGACGATGTTTTGAAAGCTATTTCAGGCAGTAGGCTCTACTGTGGAGGCAATGATCTTGTGTCAAACATTGTCAATAACACCTTGAGTGTGCTCAAGAATGGAAACGAAGGTGCTGGTTCAAGAGACTATGTGTTTGAGGATCTACAACAGCTTGTTGCGTATACGTTGATAGAGATGATAAGTCTTGTTAAGGAGGTTAGGCCGTCCCTATCAACAGTTGAAGCTATGTGGAGGCTTTTGATGTGCGACTTGAATGTCTTGCAAGCCTTTGAAGTTGAAGGTGATGAATTGGTGAGTTCGAGTAAATCATCTGATTCTGAATCTCTTAGTTCTGAATGCAATCTTCCAAACTCTAGTGACCCAGATAACCCAAAGCCTCCACAATCCAATGCTCAAAGCAATCCGAGTGAGCCACTAAAATTTGGAAACTTCCCAAATATAACCAACTCCAAAAAAACTCTGTGTAGTGGATCAACTCCAGGAAAAGAAGTATCCTCATGTAGCACTGTTTCTTGTGACGGCATGAAAACTACATCTTTTACTCTAGTCTCTGATGAAAAATTGGTATCTTGTCGAAAAGGCCGCACTAAAAAAGAGATAGCCATGCTGCGGCAAAAATCATGTGTGGAGAAGATTAGGACTTACAGCAAATGTAGTGGCTACAAGGCGGCAAAGTTTGCATCAGTTGGCAGCTTCCTTTTAGAGAAAAGAGTCAAATCATCTTCTGAATTTGTGGCAAGAAATTCTTCGTCAAAGATAACAACAGAGATTGGAGTGAAAGTTTCATTAAATGAGGGAGGAGGCTGTTTTGTAAGAAAGAGCAGTAAGTTGGAATCACCTGTGGTAGTGGTAGATGCAAAGGGATATATAACTGCCTTACCTGCTACTTCTGCCAATTCGGTAAAATCTGCTTCAAAAAAAAAGCCTGGTTCTGAGTCTGCAACTCTGATACCATCAGTTTCAGAAAAGAAGTCTGATTCTTTGGTACCATCTTCTTCAGAAAAGAAGTCTGGTTCTTCGGTACCCTCAGCTTCAGAAAAGAAGTCTGGTTCTGAGTCTGAAGATAACGCGTCTGTGTCTGCAAAGCTAGCACCAGATTTCTACGCTGGGATACCATATGATGCATCTTTGGGTATATATGTTCCTCGGGATAAAAAAGATGAATTGATACTAAAGCTAGTTCCCCGAGTGAATGATCTGCAGAATGAACTGCAGGTCTGGACTGACTGGGCTAATCAGAAAGTAAAAGAAGCAACTGGTAGACTTCTTAAGGACCAACCAGAGCTTAAGGCACTAAGGAAAGAGCGAAAAGAGGCAGAACAGTATAAAAAAGAGAAGCAGTTATTGGAAGAAAACACTAGGAAAAGGCTGTCTGAGATGGACTTTGCGTTGAAGAATTCAACCAGCCAGTTTGAAATAGCTCAAAATACTGCTCGCAGGCTCGAGCTGGAACAATCTTTACTGAAGAAAGAGATGGAAGCTGCTAAGATAAAAGCCGTCGAGTCTGCTGAGAGATGTAGAGAAGCAAAAGAGAGAGGGCAAAAATCACTGAAGGATACTCACTTGTGGGAAGGGCAAAAAATTCTGTTGCAGGAAGAGCTCAAGGGTCAAAGAGACAAGGTGACAGTGCTACAGAGAGAAGTTACCAAAGCAAAAAATCGCCAGAATCAAATCGAGGTTAGCTGCTTTTGTAGACATATGTTAGGTTGTCTTGTCTTTATGATGTGTATCGCTAGCTACCAGCAATTCACCATATTTCTCATCTGCTAACGTCCCTTTTTTCCAGATTCGATTTTCTGGTAACAATTTCAATCTTTTGGCGGCCTTTTACATTGCTAGATCTCCAAGGAAGAAAAAATGTTTGCTTTTTTTTAATGTCTACGTTTTGGTAATGAAGTGTAAACTGTGTAATAATATCAAAAGTTTTGTTAATTGCAATTTGATGTTTCTTATCTATCTATATAGCTTTGGTCGATGTTGTAAGTTTAGAAAGGGTTGTTTTTAGTTACGGGAGTTGATATAACTAACGGAAATTCAACTGCAGGCTACTTTGAAGCAAGAAAGAACAGCAAAAGGGAAACTCAGTGCTCAGGCTTCATTGATAAAAAAAGAAACAAAGGAACTTGAAGCACTTGGAAAAGTGGAAGCAGAGCGGATCAAAGCAAAAGCAGAGAACGATGTGAAATATTATATAGAAAACATCAAGAGACTTGAGAGAGAGATCTCAGAGCTGAAACTTAAATCAGACTACTCGAGAATTGTGGCACTGAAGAAAGGCAGCAGTGAGTCAAAGGCAACAAAAAGAGAGAATATTGGGAAGGTGAAAGTCAAAAGGGAAAGAGAATGTGTAATGTGTTTGTCTGAAGAGATGAGTGTGATTTTCTTACCTTGTGCTCACCAAGTTCTTTGCTTTAAATGCAATCAGCTTCATGAGAAACAAGGAATGATGGATTGTCCATCTTGTCGCGGGACAATCCAGAGGAGGATTCAAGCTCGTTTTGCTCGCGCCGGGTGAAAGCTTTCTTACCAGTTTAAACTTATAGAACAGTCTCTCTTCTCTCTATGAAGAACACAGCTTTTGGTTAATAATCCATCTTGGCTTTTGCTTTTCTACTTTGAAAGGTGAATGATTTTAAATACCAAGCCAATTAGAGTACACGTGGCTTACCTTACAGTAATTTAATTTTTGCTCTCTGTATTTTATCTATTACTATTTCTCGCATAAATCTTTTCTTATTTCACAATACCATCGAAATACAAACAAAACTTTTTACTAAAGAATAGGGAACATAATTTACAACTAAACAAACTAAATTAATGTGTATTCATAACATTATAAATAACAACTACACCAAGTTAATTAGAGCTTGCTGGTTTATGATGTTTTGAAGTCGAAAAAAACCCCAACAAATCCAGAAAAATAATTCAGTTTCGTTTTGGGTTTCCTGTTTTTCTGGATTTCTGAATTCGATTTCTTTTTAAAATTTGGGCGAGATTTTTGTGTTGTAAATATCAAATAAAACAAAATTTATTATAACTGATATTTAATTTTTGATAGATTGTTGTTGAGAGTTCATTGATAATTTGTTAATATGGGAGCGTAAAGCAAAGATTTATAATTTATGAAGCGCGCCAATGTAATGTTAAAAAAAGAAAAAAAAATACAGATAGCTTCACTGAAAGTTTCGCGTATGAAAAAGTCAAACAAGACATTAACGTTGACCAAACAAAACAAGAGAAAAAAAAAGAAAGAAAAAAAAAAGACATAAACGAAGACTTGGTCGCCGAGGACTTTGTGGATTTTATCGTTGTTGTTAATGTTACCTCTTCCGATTTGAATCAAATTAGGGTTTATATCCCAGCCAAATTCCCTTTTTCATGCTCAATGATCGTTTGAAAGTTGTCTCCCTCATCTCCGATTTTTGAATTTGTCTGGCTTCCTCCATTGTTGAGTTTTCGAGGTTTTCTTTCCCATTTCGTCTTATTCCTGGGAACTAGTGGAGGATCGTTATTGCCTCTACTCAAAATCGTTAATTTGACTGTGTGAATCCCATCTGCGGGAGTTCATCAGCGGCGAGATGAAGCTTCAGGTCCGAGTCGTAGAAGCGAGGAATCTACCGGCCATGGATCTCAATGGGTATAGCGACCCTTACGTCAGATTACAGCTGGGGAAACAGAGGTCACGAACCAAAGTAGTGAAGAAGAACTTGAACCCCAAATGGGCTGATGATTTCAGTTTCGCCGTCGATGATTTGAATGACGAACTCGTCATCTCTGTTCTTGATGAGGATAAATACTTCAATGATGACTTCGTTGGGCAGGTTAGAGTTCCCGTTTCTCTTGTTTTTGATGCAGAGAATCAATCTCTTGGCACTGTTTGGTATCCTCTCAATCCTAAGAAGAAAAGTTCCAAAAAGGATTGTGGTACGTCTTTGACTACATTAGAGCGTCTTGATTGTAATTCTTCCTAGGTTTTGGAAACTTCATTTTCAATTTTGTGTCCAGGTGAGATACTCCTGAAGATATGTTTCAGTCAGAAGAACTCGGTTCTTGATTTGAATTCTAATGGGGATCAAGCCTCTGCTTCGAGGAGTCCTGACTTGAGAGTGGAATCTCCTATTGATCTCCCCACTTGTGCCTCTCCTTCTAGATCAGATGATACTTCCTCTTCCAAGGACGATAAATGTGTCCCGCAGACAACCTTTGCCGGTCGAATCACTCAGATTTTTCAGAAGAATGCTAATGCTAATGCTGCCGCACCTACACAGTCGATTAGTAGGAGCATTGACGCATCTGACCCATCTGAGACCTCTAAACCAGTCTTTTCTCTTGAGCTGTTTGAAGATGAGTCATCTTCTGCTTCCTTTGAGGAACTTATGAAGGCAATGGAGTCAAAAGATCAAGGAAGTGAACCTCCTAGTAATCTACCAGGTGGGATCGTTGTGGACCAGTTGTTTATGATTTCCCCATCAGATCTTAACATTCTGCTTTTCTCATCGGATTCGAGTTTCTACACATCGTTGACTGAATTGCAAGGGACCACGGAAGTTCAGGTAGGACCATGGAAAGCAGAAAATGAAGGCGAGAGCGTTAAGCGGGTTGTAAGTTACCTCAAGGCTCCAACCAAACTTATTAAGGCTGTCAAAGGCACAGAGGAGCAGACATACCTCAAAGCGGACGGAGATGTTTACGCAGTTTTAGCAAGTGTTGCCACTCCAGATGTCCCATTTGGAAGTACCTTCAAGGTTGAAGTGCTTTACTGCATCTCTCCTGGGCCTGAGCTGCCATCTGGGGAGCAGTGTTCCCGTTTGGTTGTTTCATGGAGATTGAATTTTCTTCAGAGCACAATGATGAAAGGTATGATAGAGAATGGAGCCCGACAAGGTCTGAAAGACAACTTCGAACAGTATGCCAATCTGTTGGCTCAAAGTGTAAAGCCTGTAGATTCCAAGGATATTGGGCTGAACAAGGAGCAAGCTCTCTCTTCCTTGCAAGCTGAGCCTCAATCAGACTGGAAATTGGCAGTACAATATTTTGCCAATTTCACTGTGTTTTCCACTTTCTTGATTGGTATATATGTATTTGTCCATATTGTGTTTGCCATACCCAGTGCAATCCAAGGGCTTGAGTTTAATGGCCTTGATTTACCGGATTCACTTGGGGAATTTGTTGTTAGTGGGGTTCTAGTTCTTCAGTGCGAAAGAGTATTGCGATTGATTTCCCGTTTCATGGAGGCAAGAAAACAGAAAGGTATAACATTTATGAAGATGCATCAGCGACCATTTCATTTACTTTCTTGCGGCCTCTCATTGGTAGCCTGATGTGTCTATCCGACTGATCCTTAACTGTCAAATCCAATTATAGGCAGTGATCATGGCATCAAAGCGCATGGAGATGGTTGGTTGCTAACTGTTGCTCTAATTGAGGGGGTTGATCTAGCAGCTGTAGATCCAAGTGGGCATTGTGATCCGTATATTGTATTTACTTCCAATGGGAAGACAAGAACCAGCTCCATTAAGTTCCAGAAATCTAATCCTCAGTGGAATGGTAAATGGTTGCTTTATGGTTTATTTTATGTCTAAGTTATAATAGTGCTAGCATGGGTCTAGTTATCCACTTGTTGCTTCAAATTTTGAATGTTTCAACTCTTTGATTTGCCATCATAAGTTTTTGAAGGTTGGAATTTTGTTTGTGCAGAAATATTTGAATTCGATGCGATGGCTGATCCTCCTTCTGTACTGAATGTTGAAGTTTTTGATTTCGATGGACCTTTTGACGAGGCTGTTTCATTAGGGCATGCCGAGATCAACTTTGTGAGATCTAATATATCTGATCTGGCGGATGTTTGGGTTCCGCTTCAAGGGAAGCTGGCTCAGGCTTGTCAATCCAAGCTGCACTTGAGGATTTTCTTGGATCATACAGGAGGTGGAGATGTTGTTAGAGACTATTTAAATAAGATGGAGAAAGAGGTGGGCAAGAAGGTATGTGGCTACTACTTTATTCTCTCAATCAACATTTAAACTGTTAGTGTTGGTGTGTGTTCTTATCTGCCGAATGATAATTTCAGATTAATGTGCGGTCTCCTCAAACAAATTCAGCCTTTCAGAAGCTCTTTGGTCTCCCACAAGAAGAATTTCTAATCAATGACTTTACATGTCACTTAAAGCGGAAAATGCCTTTGCAGGTGATGAAATCGTCATGTACATCACATTTTTTAGTATCCAGCCGCATCCTATTTTCATCAGCTTTTTTTTCTTTGCAATGAAGAGAGTATAAGTCGTTAATTTAGTTTTGTATCTGCAGGGTCGTCTTTTCCTGTCTGCAAGAATTGTTGGCTTTTATGCAAGCCTTTTTGGTAACAAAACAAAATTCTTTTTCCTGTGGGAAGATATAGAGGATATTCAAGTGCTTCCTCCCACTCTTGCCTCAATGGGGAGTCCCATTATTGTCATGACTCTCAGACCAGGTAGAGGTATGGAAGCAAGGATAGGCGCAAAGACACAGGATGAGGAAGGCAGGCTTAAGTTCCATTTCCACTCATTTGTATCTTTCAATGTGGCGCAAAAGTAAGTGACGAGTCTTCCTCTTTCCCCGGTGTTTTATTTCTTAATTGCGTGCTCGCTTATATTATCGTCCTAATTTTTTCTGTGCCCCAATCAATATGCATAGCATAACTTGGATATGCCCATTTTCGCATCTGTATAAGAAAATTGGTACATTCCTGTAGTTTCAACTGCTTTTGTTAGACATGTTCAGACGTGGAAGCCTGTTGACTATGTTTCAAGAGCTATACCCGTAGTAGAAATAAACAACTATTTTGATAAGATATAGACATTGAACTTATTTTTTGTTTATAGGACAATAATGGCTCTGTGGAAAGCAAAATCCTTGACTCCAGAGCAGAAAGTGCAAGCTGTTGAAGAGGAATCAGAGCAGAAACTCCAAAGTGAAGAGAGTGGTTTGTTCTTGGGCATTGATGACGTGCGATTCTCTGAGGTGTTCTCTTTGACTCTCCCAGTTCCGGTGAGTTCTTCCCTTTCTTTGTAAAGCAACTGAGGCTGGAAATGTATGAGTTTTGAAGTTGTCTTACGCATCATTCTGATAACTCCAGGTAAGTTTCTTTATGGAGTTGTTTGGTGGGGGTGAAGTGGATCGTAAGGCTATGGAGAGAGCAGGTTGCCAAAGCTATTCATGCAGCCCGTGGGAGTCAGAGAAGGCTGATGTGTACGAGAGGCAGACATACTACAGAGACAAGCGGATATCACGTTATAGAGGAGAAGTAACAAGTACACAACAAAAGTCGCTTGTGCCAGATAAGAATGGGTGGCTTGTCGAAGAGGTCATGACCCTCCATGGAGTTCCACTGGGTGACTATTTCAATCTCCATCTTAGATACCAGATAGAAGAATCAACGTCAAAACCAAAGACAACGTATGTGCGGGTGTACTTTGGGATTGAATGGCTAAAGAGCACTAGACATCAGAAAAGGGTGACAAAGAACATCCTAGTAAATCTGCAGGATCGGCTCAAGATGACATTTGGATTTCTGGAGAAGGAATACAGCAGCAAACAACAGCAGCAATTAACATAAGATATACTTATATTATAGCCTTTGGTCTGAAAATGGAGGACTCGAAGTTAACTCATTCCAGCTTGAAAATGTTGGTGTGGAGGTTTGCAATTGTACACACCACACACAAGCAGCCAAAATGAAGCGAGAATGTAAATTGAGGCGAAACTCTAAGATCTGCTAGTGCTACTTTGTTGATTCTTTACATTATCTGCATTCACTGCTTCTTTATTGTTTGATTTGTCTGTATTGAAAAGAGCAACAGTTTTGTGATTATGTATGTTGATATGTTCTGCCTAAAACTGTTTGAAACTAGTCTAGCATTCTTGTGAAATTGCTATTGCTAGATGATACATTGGTTTCGAGAGAAGAAACTTTTTGTTTTCGATAATTCTAATGTTTACACATGTCATTTATCAACACACAAGAAATTGTCATATGAGCTTTGTATTATGGTCGTATCCAAATTTGCTTTATGTGGAGTGTAATAAAGTACTATTATTATATAGGTAACCCAGATTTGACCATTACGCTGCAGATTAATTTGCAACTTTTTATATATTGGTCGCGATTGGTTCTACAAATTTTACAAAAATCCGATCCAAAATTATTTTTAATTTTTTCAAAAAAGAAAAATAAGTAAAACTGAGAGAAAAAAAGAGCAAGGAATTTACAAAGTCGGGGCGTATATAATTGAATAAATAAAATGATAATCCTACGAAATCTTATGTATATTAAATAAAATGATAACGCAGAGGAGAGAGCCTGAAAAAAAAAACGCCTGGGGTGAAAATCGCTTTCGCTGAAAATCAAAGGCGAACGGGTAAGAGAAGTAGTAGACGAGAAGACAACACTTTTTTTTTTTTTTAAGAGAGAGAGAGAGAGAGCTGTTTCTGTTGAGATATCCATCACCTTTTCATTGAAGTCAAACACTACTCAGAGCGATCCATCGGATTTCATCATCGGATGTTATATCTGTTCGTCGGTGGTTATCGGAGGACATGCTCTATGGTTGATTTTGTGGTGTTGGTTGACGGTGATGACGGTGGCGGTTGATGATCGAGAAATCAAAGTTGAGAGCGATGTTCGGTTTTTTCTCCTTTTTTTCTTTGGTTGTGAGTTTGCTACTCGTCTATTAGGTGTGTGTGGTGGTACTTGGTAGAAGAAGATGATGATGAAGAAGGGGAAAGGGAAGAACACTGGTTTGTTACCGAGTTCCTTTAAGATTATATCTTCTTGCCTCAAAACTGTATCGGCCAACGCCACCAACGTTGCGTCTTCTGTTCGTTCCGCCGGAGCTTCCGTCGCTGCTTCTATTTCGGCTTCTGAAGATGATAAAGATCAGGTCCCTTGAGTTTTTTTTGTTGTTTCGCAGTTACTGTTTGGATACTTGCTTTTTGTTTTTGCTATTTTGTTATATCATTTAAAAGCTAGGACGTGTTTAGGATTCTTTCCTGTTTGGAAACGTTTAGTGAAATAATGGTTGGTGGGTTTATTTCATCTCATAGTCTAGCTTTACCTGTTGTGTCCAGAAAGGATTGAGATACATTGGCTGAGTACCAAATTGCAATTGCTTCTTTCTTATCTGAAATTTTGTGTTGGGTTTGTTTGTTGTGGTTGGTTAATTACTGGAATTAGGTGTCTAGTTCCTTTTCCCTGTTGACCCTCATTGAAATAAGGTTTGCTTATTTTCAATTCTAGGCTAGAAAAGTAGATACTTGTATGCCCTGCGTTCACATCCGATCTCTTTTATGGTTCTTAAAACGAATATCCTAGGTTTTTTTGTTCTGCATCTTTCTTTCGGTGGTTTTTGTACTCACTTTCTTCCCTTGTTTTCTTCTGATTGAGAGTCAACAATTCCTAATTTCCTTTTGAGAGGGCAAACATCTGAACTTTGCTTTCATGAGCAGGTGACATGGGCTGGCTTTGGCATTCTTGAACTGGGTCAACATGTCATCAGACATGTTCTCTTACTCGGCTATCAGAATGGCTTTCAAGTCTTTGATGTTGAGGATGCCTCTAATTTTAATGAACTGGTCTCTAGACGAGGTGGTCCAGTTTCTTTCTTACAGATGCAGCCGTTACCTGCAAGGTCTGGTGATCATGAGGGTTTTGGGAACTCACATCCACTTTTACTGGTTGTTGCTGGAGATGACACAAATGGGACTGGTTTGGGTCACAGTTTTTCCCAGAATGGTTCATTAGCAAGAGATGGTAAATCAGACTCTAAAGTCGGGGATGCCATCAATTATCCAACCACTGTTCGCTTTTACTCCCTTAGGTCCCACAGTTATGTATATGTCCTGAGATTTCGGTCATCTGTTTGCATGATTAGATGCAGCTCCCGAGTAGTCGCTGTTGGCCTCGTGAATCAAGTGAGTACTACTGCGGTTCAAGATATTCAGATTCTTTTGATAAAATTTTCACATACCAATAGCACTTCATCTTATATGATTGGCAAAGTACGTGTTTGGTGCTTGGTCTTCAGACCAAATTGAACCTTACTTGTATTGAACGTAGTTTTTTTTTGTGGAGTGGAAAGTTATACTTAAGTGTAACAGAATAATATTTTGTTCTTATGTCGTAGACTGATGGTTCACGTTTGGTTTGTGCAGATATATTGCTTTGACGCACTTACTCTGGAAAATAAGTTCAGTGTTCTCACCTATCCTGTTCCTCAGCCAGTGAGACAAGGGACAACCAGGGTTAATGTTGGCTATGGTCCGATGGCTGTAGGTCCAAGGTGGCTTGCATATGCGTCTAAAAGTTCCATGTCCATGAAAACAGGGCGCCTAAGCCCACAGAATTTTACTTCTTCACCTAGTCTCAGCCCAAGTTCATCATCAGGTGGAAGTAGTTTGATGGCCCGTTATGCCATGGAGTCTAGCAAGCAGTTAGCCAATGGATTAATCAACCTGGGGGACATGGGATACAAAACATTGTCAAAATACTGCCAAGATATGCTCCCTGATGGATCTACTTCTCCAGCATCACCTAATTCAATTTGGAAAGTTGGTGGGGTCGCTGGATCAGATGCAGAAAATGCTGGCATGGTTAGTTTTATTCTGGATCTGATCATTGTGAGCAATTCTTGAGTCATGCTATTCTCTTACACTAGAGTCGTTTAGCAGTAATTACTAAGGCATGGCAGACGTATTACAAAGCACAAATTTTCACTGTACCTGGGTTCCTGAATCAAAGATCTTAATCAATAGTCACTTGCTTCGAGTTGCTAGTGTTGTTTTATTGCCAGATTGTGATATGATTTAAATGTTCGTCCAATAGGTTGCTGTTAAAGATCTTGTTTCTGGAGCTGTAATATCACAGTTCAAGGCGCATACGAGTCCTATCTCAGCACTTTGTTTTGATCCTAGTGGAACGTTATTGGTTACTGCTTCAGTGTGTGGGAACAATATCAATGTCTTTCAGATCATGCCATCTCGTTCACATAGTGCACTTGGTGACCTAAGTTATGAGTGGGAATCTTCTCATGTGCATCTCTACAAGCTGCATAGAGGGATCACTTCTGCTGTTAGTATACTTTTAGGTTGATATATGTCCTTTTCCTTTCAGGTGTTCTCTTTTCTTGACTGAATTTTTTTTCTGCTCTTTTTAACAGATTGTCCAGGACATTTGCTTTAGTCAGCACAGTCAGTTGGTGGCTATTATTTCATCCAAGGGTACTTGCCATATATTCGTTTTAAACCCGTCTGGCAGCGACGCAATGTTTCAACCTAGTGAGGGTGAGGAGCCTGCCCGATTTCCAGCTTTTTCCTTGCCATGGTGGTTTACTCAGTCGTTGTCAAATAATCAGCAGTCCTTACCGCCACCACCAGCTGTTACCCTTTCTGTTGTAAGCAGAATCAAGTATAGCAGTTTTGGGTGGCTTAACACAGTAAGCAATGCTGCTACCACAGCAAGTGGAAAAGTTTTTGTACCATCGGGTGCTGTGGCTGCTGTTTTTCATAAATCCATCACTCATGACCTTCACCAGAACTCCCGGACTAACTCGTTGGAGCATATCTTAGTCTATACTCCATCAGGCCATGTGGTGCAGCATGAACTTCTACCATCAGTTTGCACAGAATCACCTGAAAATGGTTCGAGAGTGCAAAGAACATCACATGTTCAAGTTCAGGAGGATGACTTGAGGGTCAAAGTTGAGCCTATTCAGTGGTGGGATGTATGTAGAAGGTCTGACTGGCTGGAGACAGAGGAACGACTTCCCAAAAGTATCACTGAAAAGCAATATAATTTAGAGACAGTTTCAAATAACTTGACAAGCCATGAGGATGCATGTCTTTCCCTCGACATCAGCAGCCATTCTGGTGAAGATAACTATATGAAAAGTTGTTCTGAGAAGCCCCCTGAAAGATCACATTTCTATCTTTCTAACTTTGAAGTAAAGGTTACCTCAGGGATGCTACCAGTGTGGCAAAATTCAAAGGTATTTCTTTTTGTCAAAAAATCTTCCTTCTTTGATATAGCTGTACTTGTCTCTTGAATGTTACTTTCTTGATGTGTTCCTAGATTTCTTTTCATGTTATGGATTCTCCAAGAGATAGTAGTTCCACTGGTGGGGAGTTTGAGATAGAAAAGGTTCCATCCCATGAACTTGAAATAAAACAGAAAAAACTGCTGCCAGTTTTTGACCATTTCCACAGCACCAAAGCAACATTGGAAGACAGGTATTCCCAAATGTTGGACAAAAGAATTCTGTGTATCTTGCTGTCTTTGTGGATTGTGCATTTCTTGATGATAGTTTCTAGTTGGGCAAGAAGTATTCTCTTTATATTCTCAGAAGTTTGCTTTGATCTGCATATCTTATATGCTTTGAATCGTGGAATGTTCTACACAGGTTTTCCATGAAATGTTATCACATATCCGCATCTGGATCTCATCAAGTTAACGGAAAAATATGTCAAGATATTATCAACTGTCACTCTAAGCCAGGATCAGTCGAGTCCGCCGAAAGTTCTGAAGAGGGTAAATTATTAATTCTTTCCCTAGTAGTGTAGTTAGTTATTCATCAGTTCATAAGATAAAATATTCTTGAGGGAAGAGATCAAAATCTAGGGTTGTTTTATTTCAAGCCATGTGGAAGTAACCATTTGGTTTAATGGAAATAGGTTCATCAAAAAAGATGGAGAATCTCCATGATTCGGATCACAGGAACAACTCATCCAAGTCTTCTTTACCAACAGTAAATGGGATCTACAAGGAAGTAGAGAAGAGCAACACAAATGGGTGGATTGAGAAATCCGTAACAGCCAAACTCTGTACACTCAACGAAACCCGGATCAAAAATGGTTTTACCACACCACCTTTTTGCACTGATATTACTGTCAATGAACAGATGCTTTCTACAGGAAAACCTCCTATGGGGTTTGGTTTTTCTTTGCGTGAGGAGCACTGTAAAGCAGTAGCGGATCCGAAAGAAGAACACCTGAAAAAGAAGTTAGATGAAGTTACTAATGGTCATCATCTAAACGTCAACAACAACACCGAGAAACTACAAGAAGATGAAATGGTATATGGTATGGTTTCCTAGTGTAGGTGATTAAATCTCTCTTGGAACCAGAAATAACGGTCTCGAGTCTCAATTCTCTCTACGGTGAATTCTCCAGACACCTTTATGATGATATATTGTCTAAGCGAGTAATGAGAAGCTGACCTCTTTGCTCTCTTCCTAATCTTGTGTTTGAACAGGTAAATAGTTATCAAAAGTCCTGAAGGCTTCTGGAGTTTGTATGTATATAAAGATTTCCTCCGAGTTGGTGGTAATAATTTCTCTGCCCCTTTTCTTCTTTTATGTATAATATCGCTGTCCAAATAGGCCGAAAATTATGTACATTTTTATAGATGGGAGTTTGGTAAATATGGGTGTCGTTGGGGCGTGGTTGAAACCTTGAACAGAAAAGAAAAAAAGAATGAAAATTTTCGAATCTGGGGTTTCCATGTTGTTTTAAACCCTACTAGTGAGCCCTAGTCTTTGTACAGTTTGATCCATGTGGAGATCAACACTATGGCCTAAGACTTCACCAATGTTTTTTTTTTTGGGTATCTCTTGCTGTTTAAGTGATTAAGATGAATTCAAATTCGTTCTCTGGTCCTTAGTTCTGTGACTTATTTTGCTTGGAGATGTGTTTTTGAATATTTCTTGTTGTTGGAATAAAATCATGTGATTTGACATTTTAACATGACTTTTGGTTCGTATCATTGACTTATTTATGTACAATCATTTAAAGATAAAATCCGAGTGAAATTACGAACAGCAGAAGGAGGCAAGCAAAGGCAAACCACCATGCTTTGGTCATTACCAGACTCAACTCCTCCTTGAGGCAACAACACACAAACCTGTGGCGTAGGCCTCAAATCAGTTGGTCCTGCATAAACCGGTTTACCCCATCCAAAGTCCGCAGTCTCATACATTTCAAACCGGGTCCATTGTGTTATCGTTAGCTTCCCACCAAACTCTAACCTCTTTGGCCTATTTACCGCAACGTAATCTACCATTGACCGCAAGTAATCCTCTGAAATCCTAAGTCTCGCCTCCTTAACCAAACGTGTTGTCTTAGATAGAGAATCGTTAATAAGACTGTCAACACTGCTCATAGCACAGGCCAAACATACCACATTGCCGTAAAACCCTTTTCTTAATTTTAGGGTTTCGAGTCTTGTTCTTACGTTGACCGAAAACGTGAGCCTGAGATTGTAATCCAGTGGCTTCACATCAAGTGCTTTGACCCATGATCTCCATATATGTGCAGCCATTGCATCAAACGTGCTGCACACTAAGCTTGAGTCTTGTCCTTGAGCGATGCTTTTAACCCGACACTGAAACTGGTGGCTGAGCTTGTAACATTTCTGCAATGGCTTCATATCCCACAAAGAGTTCGTCAAATTTGATCTTTCTTCAATCGGAAGATATTCATGATGTGGGTATTTCACCATTGGAGGGTTTCTTGGTTTGAAAGTCTCTCTATCCCAAACCGGTTCAGGATCTGTAATCAATTTCCCGATTTTTGCGGTAGCAGCCCACGAGCCAAGAAACTGCATAGCTCCAAAACCATCGCAGATGCAATGGCAAAGTCTGATCCCAAGGCTAAATCCACCGCATGTGAAAAACGTTACTTGAGCTATAAGTAACGGCATTTGGAGGATTTTGTAAGCTTCTTCTCCTGGGTTTCGAAAGACTAATGGTAACCAAGCTGGATTTGGCACTGTAAGATCCCCAAGATCAGCCAAAGCCATTGAAGAATTCGCCGACACCATTAACGCACCTTGCTCTTCTCCAAAGAAAACTTCCAGTTTCCCATTTTCCACTTCCCTTAGCCTACCGGAGAGTGGATAATACGGAACTAAAACCTCAGCGAGAGCATCTTGAAGTCGCTTCAGTACCAGAGATTCTCGATTATTGGTTGATCGATAGAAATAAACGGAGGGAGTAAAAACTCGTGCTCCGATAATATCATCGAGGTTTGATAGATAGAGACTATGGTGAGGAGATTGATTTGTAGGTGTTGGACTTGATGGATGAACAAGAGATTTCTGGTTGATGGTGACTGGGATATGGAGGTGAGTGAAATGAAGTTCTTGGATGCAAGAATCCATTTTGATAAAATTAAATAAAATGGTTTTGACTTTAGTTACTCAAATACCCATCAGGGCAAAAAGGGAAGAATTTGTAGAGGGATCTCAATTAGTTAAACCGGTTTAGTTTAGGTGAGAGATAGGTCGTAGGTGTTGTTCTTGCATATAGATTTGTTATTTATCTGATGTATCATCCAGCAAGCATGGTTAAATGAAGAAGGTATATATATATGTCTATTTATTGAGAAACAAGATGTGTATGATTTTTTATAGGGGTGGTTCTGTTTTGTGTTTTTAGTAATTTGGTTTGTAAAATGTTGTACCATAATTCTCTGGGTCGGTTCGGTTTAACAGATTTCAGTTTTTCGTAGATCCTCGATCTAGACTCACAGGACGAGTCCTCTACTCACTCAAACAAATCTAGTGAACTATATGCTACTTTTGATGAAGTTTATAAGAATTTTTGATGAAAATATAAACTATCATGGGTGGATGATGATGAATGAGGCCATAAGCTTCAATTATATCATGGCTTAATGATGAAGTAGCACTTTTAATTTTTGTACCTTATTTGAATATTACAAATATCCTTTCGCCTTTTGAGAAAGTACGTAGACAGAAATGGTCACACTTATTAAAAAAAAACTTCAAATTAAGAGTCTGATAAGAAGACCAATAGTGGTAGGCAAAAAGGTTTTAAAAACTAACAGTCTCAGATCCTGAAATGGATTAACGCAGGAGTACTGATCGCTTTTGATTTGACGATGTTTGTGAACTCGGTCAGGGTTAAGTCTCTATACTTTGCAGGATTTTGTTCTGACAGAAGCTCTTTTCGCTATCACCCTATGCTCGGGGCTTATGAACTTGTCATTGGTTACAATCTGCACACAATAAAAAACTAGAGGATCAATAAATTCCCAATCCATATATGAAAAATGTAACAATATTTAAATATCTTCTTAACCTGGAGAAGATCTCCAATGTTAATGACAAGAGCTCCGGGAACAGGAGGAACATCAATCCAGTGCTGGTCATGGAAAACTTGAAGCCCTCCAATCTTGTCCTGAAGAAGAATGGTGATAAACGAAAAATCGGTGTGCTTGTTTATGCCTAAAGTAAGATCAGGCTGAGGACAAGTTGGGTAGTATTGGCCAAACATCACTTGAGATTTGGCGCAATCCATGTCCTTGAGGTAATTAGGGTCTAACCCCAAAGCCTGTGATAGAAGCTCAAAGAGCATTTCACTTAAATTCGTCAAATGACTTGAGTACTCCATCATAATCTCCCTGCCACATCCTCGTTCGGAAAAAAATGCATTGAAAATCGTAATTCATATTCAAACTCGATAGACGATATGTGCATATGTCAGTTGTAGTTGGTAACTATTAAAAATATACTACGCTACATATGAAAATACCACAAATATGCACTCGCATCTTGATGCATATGTTTTCGAACGTATAATGTATTATTCAATACAATTAAATAACAAAAGGAATCGTCACCAAGAAATAATATAACGAAAAAGAGGATGCATCACAGCGATTTTGATTAACTTATTTTTCGTCCAATCATCTTTATGCACATGTTTTGAAACTACAATTCAATTAAATAACAAAAGGAATCGTCACTCAAAAATAAAATACTAGAAAAAAAAAAGGAGGGTGCATCACAAACGAAGTGGAGCTTCTTCTTATAATGTTATTTATATGCTTTTCATATTGTTGAACTCCAAGTTGGTTGTCACCAAATTGTTGGAAAAGAGAAACAAAACTTATGTTCTTGGTTATAAGTATTGATGAAGTATGTTTGAATTATCCAAAAAAAAAAAAAATGCTAAAACTGTTATTAGTAACTTTCGTTTCGGATGGTACCAACAACTACAAGCTAATAGTATTCGTAATAAAACCTGGGTTCGGCCCATTGAGGTTCAATTGAAGGCCCATAAAATGATATCTAATTAATATATCCACATCAGCACATAGTCGTTGTCAAAATCCATAATTTCAAAGTCAAAATCAGTCAACGGAACGTGCATTAACTTTGACGCTTCGTCTCCGATCAGATTCCAGGTTTGTCGTCGACGAATTCACCTCCGATTTTGATTTTTGTTCGGAGTTTCGAGTCTCTTAGTTCAGGTTTACTTGATTGTTGATCTGTTCTAAGCTCTGAATCTCTGATTTGGATCGATCGGAGTTGTGTGTTTGATTCTTGAAGAAGCTAATCTCGTCAAGGATACTGGAATAAATAATAAAGTAATTGTCCTCCATTGTTGTTTCTCGCTTCAATATAATGTGAATCTCAGAGTGAATGGTCTGCAATCGCGTTTGATTTGACGATGGTGTATTTTGTATATTTGAACAGCTCTTACCCATCTTCACATTTCTGGTTAGCAGCTATGAACACCATCGTTTCCCAGTTGCAGAGACAATTTCAAGACTTCATCGTTTCTCTTTATCAACAGGTCTCTTTGCTGACCTCTTTTGTGATTCTTGCAAAATTTAGGTTTTTAGAGTCATTTTCTTAAATGGGGTGGAATCTTAAGTCAAAGTTTGTGGATGTGATCATTTTGCTTGTTCAGATTCTGCCTTTATCATTTGTTGGTTTTCTTCTGATCCTTCTGTTCTTGTTGATGTTATAGATTAGACTTGGGTTACTATATAGTTTCAGAGTTAGATAAGCTTAGTTAATGTGTAGTGTGTGCATTTGAATTTGAGGTTTTTTTTAAGATGATCGTATGTTTATCTGGTCTTTGAAGGGATTTCTTGATAATCAGTTCTCTGAGTTGAGAAAATTGCAAGATGAAGGCTCCCCTGATTTTGTAGCTGAGGTTGTCTATCTCTTCTTTGACGACTGTGCAAAGCTTATAAGTAACATGTCTAGAACGCTGTAAGTTTTTCCAAATCTTATTTTCGTTGGACGAATGGGTTTCATGACAGCATTTTATGAGTTTATTATCACATTAGGGACTCGCCAGATAATGTGGATTTCAAACAGGTAGATTCAGGGGTGCATCAACTCAAGGGTAGTAGCTCAAGGTATGTCAGAATGTCTTGGATTTCTCTTTTGTTCGCCTGATCCATAATCATTGCTTTTCTAGGACGCTGTGAACACTTTTTCATAAAACTTATCTAGTCCTAAGAGACCAAACCACATTGATTTAATGGCTCAGCCTCTGCTTTGTACACAGTGTGGGTGCAAGGAGGGTAAAAAATGTGTGTATATCCTTCAAGGAATGTTGTGATGTTCAGAACCGTGAAGGGTGAGTGATGTTTAAAACAAGTTGTCACTTTTTATCTGATGTATTGTTTAGCTTGTCGATGCAAAAACGTTACTGGATCTCTTGGATTTCTAAAATTTATTATCTGAGAAACTATTCTTCTAAATATCACACGAATTGTGATAATGTTATCTGGTACAGGTGTTTAAGGTGTTTGCAGCTGGTGGATTATGAATATAAGATGTTAAAGACCAAACTTCAGCATCTGTTTAATGTGAGTTTTCTTTTTCTGCAATGTTTTACTGAGATATTTGCTACTTCTCATAGTTCTGTTTCTGTTATGTAATGCATGTTGTTGCAGTTAGAGAAACAGATCATCCAAGCTGGAGGTACAATTCCTCAAGTGGATATAAAATAGACTGATGCGTTTCTCGATTATGCAAATGTTCAAGGCTGAAGACACGATGAACCGACCCTCCTCTGTAGGATTTATTGTTCTTGTTGTGTTCTATATTGAATTAATGAGGTTCATCAACACTGTCCCTAGCCAGATATCTTGTCTTGTTTAGACTCTTAATTGAGTTATAAGAGTAAAATTGAATTAAGTTTATAACTACACATGTCCATATATATGTCTAGATCTCTGTCTGGCCATGGTTGGCTTCAGGTTGTGTTTGTGACCCATCTGTTTAATATGTATGGTAATGTTGATACAATGATACTGGAGATTGTTAATGTTCTTTTTCATGAATTTTGTGATCCCTAATGACTTTGTGAGCCAAGTTCAAGAATTCGTTTGTTGAATCTGACAGATTTTGTAGATTGTTAACATCATTCTCCTTGTAAAGGTTGATTCGTTGCTGGCTTTGGTTAAATATTGTCAAAATGTGATTTCTTCAAAAGTTAGAATTCTCAGCATCATTCTGAATCTGATCTACTCTAGTGGCTTCATGATTTTGGTTTAAAATTTAAATCATAAAGCAAAAGGGTATTAATTAGCTCTTTAGGCGATTGGATTATGTGTGGAATAATCAACAATGATTTGTTTCAATTATGAGTATTAATGTACATCGTTTCTTTTATCAACATTATTGTTATAGGGATTATAGGACATGATTGTGACAATAGATTGGGGATGTCTTGTTAGGTATGTATTTAATATGATGTCCGAACCTAGAACTAGGAATGAAATAAAAAGAAAACGCAGAAGAAAATTTTTGGATTGTTTATAAGTGGAATCAAAATGTGAAGCCATGTTTTTATGGTAATCACTTGATGAAGCATTTAAAAAAAAAGAATCTGGAAACAAATAAAAAGAGAATGTGAACGTAACATTAATTGAAGGCATGGAGCTAGACGTGTAACAATAACAAAGCTTTTCTCTCTTGCCATCATTTCATCTTATCCCTGTTCATCATTCGTAGATTATTATTATCTCTCACTCAAGAAAGGTTTCTTAAGTAATTTATAAATATATTCTTATGAGGATCCATATACCATGGTTGGTTATAGGGTTCTTCATTAATCTGAAAGAAAAAATACTACTAAATTGGATTCAAAAGTCAAAGCAAATCTTAGTATCGGTTACTAGTGATCTTACCTTCTCTGGTGAGATGATTCGACCACACACCAAACAAACACAAGACTCCCAAAACGAGTGTGTTAATTGTCTCGTGGTAGGACCATATTATTCTTCTAGGGTTTAGACTTTTTATCTTGTTCATTGTGATTGGAACCTATTGCTTTGGCTTTCTCGCAAAGCCAAGTTTCTTTTCGTAAATCTAATTTGGTCCACTACCTAGGTCTCTTACAATGAGTAGTAAAATCATCTTTAATAAATTTATGCATGGTTGGTATACGTGAATGAGTAGCGAAATCATTATTCGAAACGTATTATACAATTCACGGCTATGATATTTTCAGAAAAGTGTGTAGTTAAACTTATGAAACTAATGTACATATAACATCAAAAGTAGAGATGAGTATGCAAATACCCAAATGGCAAAAGCTTGTACAGGTATCGAGCTATTTTGTTGTTTGCGTATGTATTGAAACAAATGTTAAAATTGGGTAAGCGTTATAAATGTTGACCATCTCACTCATGCATGTGTGTTGCTAAGACTTGTGGTCCAAGCTCCTATTCCATTTTTTTGATGCCTCGATTCATACAATTTTTTCATTTTATAATAGACAAACAACAAATTTTTGTGAATCCCAAATGAGTAAAAACTAGAGAAATACACATAAGATGTCTCTGTTTTTACCATATTTCCTTTTTTTCTTTGGTTTTTACTTTTGGAAAAAAAAAAAGCGGATGCGTTGTCAAACTTTACCAGTTATCTATCTTTACGCCCACGGAACGCAAGGACCATTTTTGCCAGCTATCTTTGTCAAAATTTATACAGTTGGTACAATTACAAATCTTTCCTTTTTTCTTTTACCATTTAAATGTCATAGCTTTAATGTCTTTCTCATGTTTAATTTATATATTCGTAAAATATTAAAAATTTATTCGTATAAAAAGAAGTGATTGCTAAGATAATAATGCCTAAATTTAGACGGGTGAAAACAATTGACAAACATTTTTTTTACTTCGACCATAACGTTTGTTGTTGATTTATGCAAGAGTCGGATTACGAAACAGTTTATTTGATAGACATGCTTATCCATGTCAAACCATAAATATTAGTGCTAAGTAAGGACTACAACTCTTTTTTTGTAGAGTTTTTTAAATTAAAATTTGTTGTATTTAAACTAGTTATGTGGTGGCAAGATTTGTTGGAAGTGGATAGTACAGTAACGTTTAACTAGACTAGAACACACATTATAAAATTGAGGGTTCGTTTTACTTTTTTGACTAAGCTTTCATCTGTTACATTGACCATTAACCATGTTTCATAGAGGTAATATAAAGGAATAATAAAATATAATAATAAATGGTTATAAAACAAAGGTGGTGGTGGTACAATAAAGTAATTAATCGAACAAGAAAGCTGACGTGTCACGGAAGTCTCGCTCGTCCAAGCTGTCAACTCGAAACAGTAAAAACTGAAACGCACACAAAACTCACGTGACGAGACCTCATTGAGCACCTCTTTCACCGAACCTAACCTGTTCATCCGAACCTATAAGGCTCGGACAGCCGTTTTACCAAATTACCTGTTCCCCATAAAAAAACCCTAAAAGTCACCTTTTTCATGTTTTCACTGACACAACCCAAATATATAAGCTTTCTTAATTAGGCATTCTTATTAAGTTTTTGTCCGACCTTCATTAAATTTTTCATATCGTCTTCTATCAGAAGCCACCAAAGTAAAAAAACGAACAAAGAAGAAAGAAGAAACAGACGAAGAATATTCATTTCTTGTGTTTTCGCTTCCTTGTCAAGCCATTTTGTTTACTCTTTCTCTTCTCTCGATAAAACTTTCTTTTTATTAATCGTTTTGATGATCCGCCATTAAAGCTCTCACGGAAGCTCCCACGAGAACACCTTACTTCCACCACATAAACCAGACTTTCCCTCTCACGAGAAATCAGAAAACCAAACCCATTTGCTCTGTGCTTTACAGCTTGTCTCTGTTCTTCTCTTTTCTGTATATTTACATATATATATATAGTCTCTGTTTCTTAAACCTTTATTAACAGCTAAGAAAAGAGAAGATGAGATTTACCAAGTTGATATGGTGTTTGTTGTTCCTGCTTCGATTCGGGTTCTTTACGGAGGCCATTCTCGACCCTGTTGATTTCTTGGCCCTGCAAGCGATTCGTAAATCACTCGATGATTTGCCCGGTTCTAAGTTCTTCGAGTCCTGGGATTTCACTTCTGATCCATGTGGATTCGCCGGCGTCTACTGTGACGGAGACAAAGTGATTTCTCTCAATCTCGGCGATCCTAGAGCCGGGTCACCCGGTTTATCGGGTCGGATCGACCCGGCTATAGGCAAACTTTCTTCCCTCACTGAGCTCTCCATTGTCCCCGGTCGAATCATGGGTGCTTTACCGGCAACTATCTCACAGCTAAAAGACCTACGTTTTCTCGCAATCAGCCGGAATTTCATATCCGGTGAGATTCCGGCGAGTCTCGGCGAGGTTCGCGGTCTCAGAACACTCGATTTGAGCTACAATCAGCTAACCGGAACCATCTCTCCGTCAATCGGATCCTTACCGGAGCTCTCCAATTTGATTCTCTGCCACAATCACTTAACCGGATCAATCCCACCCTTTCTCTCACAAACCCTAACCCGAATCGATCTCAAACGCAACAGCCTCACCGGCTCAATCTCTCCGGCGTCTCTCCCTCCGTCCCTGCAATACCTCTCACTTGCCTGGAATCAATTAACCGGACCAGTAGACCGAGTTTTACTCCGGTTAAACCAGCTCAACTACCTCGATCTAAGCTTAAACCGGTTCACCGGTACAATCCCCGGTCGAATCTTCGCCTTCCCCATCACAAACCTTCAATTACAACGCAATTTCTTCTACGGTTTGATTCAGCCGGCGAATCAAGTGACGATCTCAACCGTCGATCTCAGCTACAATCGATTCTCCGGCGGCATATCTCCGCTTCTCTCAAGCGTAGAGAATCTCTACTTGAACAGCAATCGGTTTACCGGTGAAGTTCCGGCGAGCTTCGTGGAGCGGTTGTTATCAGCGAGTATACAGACGTTGTATCTGCAGCATAACTTCTTGACAGGGATACAGATTAGCCCGGCGGCGGAAATCCCGGTGAGCAGCTCGCTGTGTCTGCAGTATAACTGTATGGTACCGCCGTTACAGACGCCGTGTCCGCTTAAGGCCGGCCCACAAAAGACTAGGCCCAGTACACAATGCAACGAGTGGCGAGGGTAATGTCGTAAATTACGCTTCCTGATATAATATGGTTTTTTTGTTTTTTTTTTAATATATTTTGTTACAGTTTTTAAGGGACACAGTGTTTCATTGTGTTCAAAAAAAAAAAAAAAACTTTTAAAGGAAAAAACGATTCGTTTATTCGTTAGGTGACTTCGTTGTGTAGAAGTGAATAAGGATTTATAATTGATGTGAGGATGAAGCATAACTTACTACTATCCATCTATTTTTTGCGTATTAAAACTGGAAAATGACGGTTCTGTTTTATCGAAGAGTGTTCATATAACATTTTCATGAAAGATATTGTTGACAATATACATTAATCAGAAAATGACAACTTATAAGTTGTCTTTTTTAGGAAAAAGATGTGAAATCTATGGTTGACTATGCAATTCGCTAAGTTTTATTAAATTTATTTATTTTCTAGATACAAATTTACAACTTGATAATTTTAAAATACTATCCTATGCCATTTCGGTTCAAATAAAACAGATTTGTTAGACGAAAATAAAGGAGTAAATCAATTTCAGATCTAAGAACTATATTCCCTTTTAAGTTTCAACCTCAGAACCATTTATTTAAAAAAGATATTACTTATCATAAAAGTAGAATAAATGAGGAAAAATGAAAAAGGAAGAACAAAAAAAGGGAAGATGAATGTGATGGTTTTGGGCTTTGGTCTGCAAGCTTCTTTAAGACTTTGAAGGGGACGAGGTTCTTTTGTTCTTTAAGACATAGTTTATTATTCAAATGCTAACCAAATTCACAGTTTTTTTTTTAACTTCATAGTTGAGTTCTCTTAAATGTTATAGTCTTCAATGTTGATGTTAACACTCCACCGAAAAAAAATCATGGTTCTAAGTTCTAAAACTCTTTAGTAATATATACAGAGACTGAAATAAAGTGAATGGATCATCTGTGAGGACTGAGAATAATGGGATGAATATAAAAGTTCATACAAGGTGATATGCAGAGCCCTTCGCCGGATTGATTCAAAAATAACGAAGAGATATATAGCTAGCTCTCCTTTTCCATCATAGTCTCAATGATTTAAGGTCCCGATTTGAAATAATTTATAAAACAACTACATCGAAATATTTCAAAATTGGTCCTCTGCCAATACCAAATTTAATTATATAAAAAAAAAAAGGTTCCAAGAAGATAAGAAAGAGAAGGGACAACAAGAATGATCAGTCACTTGAGCCAGCTTGCAAATGAAACACTTTCAACACCAAATCGCTGGCTTTTTGCACCTGACTGCCCTCGAGCCGAAGAAGACGGCCTCTGTGCGTTCAGCTCCTGAGTCCAACACGAAAAAACAGTACTTAAAGCTCATATATGCTCTATATGACTATATGGTAAAGAAACGGTGAGTTTACCTCATGCATCCATGCTTCGTCTGGAGAGTATTCTGAAGATGAGATGGGAGGAGGCTCAGGATGAACCATCTTTGGATAAACGACTAAATCTCTACCGATTACCAATACTGCTCCAGCATTCTTTCCTTGTCCTGTTCATCAATGGTTTTTTTCATTCACATGCACTTTGCGAATGTCGAAATAAATGAATATAAAGTTTTATAAACAAAACAAACGTACGTACCGCCGTAGCTTGTAGCAGAAAACACAGTTATAAGCCGTCCCTGTGAAAAACGTTCAAAGCCGTCATTTACACATTCATGTCCTCGTATGATCATGTCAAGGTTATTTCTTTTGCAAAAATCTTTTACAATATCAGGCTGCACATATATATATGACAAGACTTTGTATTAGTCATATCGATCAAGCTTAATATATATATAGTAATAATAATAAGGAGAATAAAAATATATAGAAGGCCTAACCCCGAACGCGACAACACCTTCTCCTCTGACATTTGGTTTTATACCCAAAACAGAATCATTTTCTGTTGGATCAGACCTGTTTTAACAAAAAGAAAATTTGTATTACATACGTACAGTTTCCAAACACACAAGAAAATAGTTGAGATCGAGGATGTTCAGTTACGTACCATAATGTGTCTTTCAACACAATGGATCCAATATCCGGGTAAGCAGGGCGCCGGATGCTTGCTATTTCATCGAGCCAAACTGTCCTCCCAATTCCTCCATGGATACATAAAATTTTATTTCCAATCAACGCACCAAGTGGAAGATACTCAAAAAGCTTATTAATCTTGCACCATGCTTGTAGCCCATCGGCCTCTCCCTGGTATTTATATATATATGGTACACAACAAGATTATATTACTTCACTAGCCAAGACAAGGACAAGGAGAATAATATATACGTACCATTCTTTCTTTGCATTCTTTAAGGAAACCATAAATTCTATTCGTTGCAGAAGACTCGTGATTTCCACGAATCAAGTGGATGTTCTTAGGATATTCAATCTGCATTCATATATAAGAGACACAGATCTTAGAAGACAGAACATTAATAAACATCAAAAATTAGGAGCAATAACAGAAGAAAGCTAGTAACATATAGGTCATGATGTCAGATCAGAAAAATATATATCTTGCCTTCAAAGCAAGCAGCAACATGATGGTCTCCAAGCTGTATGATCCTCGGTCAACATAATCTCCCAAAAACAAATAGTCAATATACCTGAATTAGGCATATAGATACAATTGGCTCAGTGAATAATCCTAAGCAAGACTCACAGTTAGGAAGACATATATCTTTGCTTAAACTTACGTGATATCTCCTTGCATTGAAGGAGATCCATATTCATAAAATAAACGCATCAAATCCTCGAATTGCCCATGAATATCGCCGAAGACTTTCATAGGAGCTTTGAGCTGAAGAACCGTTGGTTCTTCCACAAATATTTGTTCCACAGCATCGCACAGATACGCAACTTCTGAATAACTCAGGAAAAAGTTTCTTTGGGCAGGAGGTTTCCAGTCTTTAGGTTTCAACAGTGTCGAAATGACCTGAAAAAGTAATGTGTAAGTAAGTGCAGGGAGATGGGAAAAATATATATGCTGAAAGAAAGATCATATACCCTTTGATGCAACTCTTTATCATCAGAAAAATCATGTTCGTAGAACTTTGGCACTAAAATATTATACTTCTGGCTCACGTTACCTCGATCTCCAACCGTCTCCTTTAATATCAAAACCAATATTATCAAACATATAACATTCTATATAAGGGAAACAGAAAGAAAGAAAGAGGAGTGAATTGAATAGAAGAAAATTTCACACACAGCTCTCTCTTGAAGTGGAACATATCCTTGAGTTTCACTTTCATAGAAAGCAGCTTCTACAGTTGGTAAGTTATATGCCTTTGCCAATCTCTCCTGCGAACTTTCGCTTGAACTGATATCACTATGGAAGAAAGAAGGGTTTTAAAAAACTAGTAGATAGATAGGGCTAAGCACATAACAAAAGAGAGTAAAGAAGTTGATCATAGAGAGTATAGACCTCCACCTTATAAAGGATGGGACTTCTGGTTCAGAACTTGAAGCCTTAGATTTTACAGCCACTAGAATATCGTCAACCAACATATCTACACGAGAATTAAATTAAAGCAATTGTTACTTTTAACTTAAGTAAGAGATCCGCAAATTAACTTCATAATATAAGAGTAATTAATATATGAAATGCAAAGATATATAGTTTCTTCTGAGACTAGTTTTAGGAATTTACAATTTTCAGGATTATCCTCTGGTTCAGGACTCGAAGGCTGGGATGTTTCAGCTACTAGCAAATCGTCGAGCAATACATCTACACCAGAATAATATCCAAGCCATTGTCATAGAGATTGTTACTTTCCCTTCACTCAAAGAAGATGAAATCTAGAAACTTCATAAAAGTCAAATTCACCAGTGTAAAGATATGAAAAATCTACACAATAAATACATGAAAAGCAAAGAAAAAAAAAAGTATATCTTTCTGATTCTAATACCAGTAATTTACAAGTTTTAAGGATTACCTTGTCTAATTCCACCATACACATATATGCGGCTCCCAACCGATGCAGCAGCATGGCGAAAACGTTGCATAAGCTGATATTGATATTGGCTATTGCTGCCACAAGTAGAGGTATCTGGTCCACTAACATCTGACCATTCCCCAGTCTCCGTATCAAGCACTGCAAGCAAAAAGATTCCATAATATAATCCACTACCATAATAAAGATCAAACTCAGTTTCTCTATGCGCTTTACATTCCATAAATGAAGGATAACCCAACCTGAGACTATACGTTAAAGCGCCTAAAAAGGATTGGGAAACAAAAGCAAAAGCAGAAAAGATAGAATATTAAAAGTTCTTACCTGCAACAATGGCTTCACTATCGATTAGGCGAGCCCTATTCAGGACACCCCCAAAAACATGCATTCTTGGACCTTCAAAAACCTAAAAAGAAAGACGAACAAGCTTATGAGGTTTTTGCCAAGGATAGGATTGGAGACAGTGAATTTAAAACCAATGTCGTGTATCTCAAGTGTGGCAAGGAAAGATATTGGTTCTTACGTACCGCTGTATGTTGATATCTCGGGCAAGGAGCTACACCTGGAACAGGAATCCAACAACACTGAGCAATGCTATCCATTTTCAGCACGTAAGTATCTCCCAGTGGCTGCATAAGGCAAGCATAAGGGTTTACATATATGCCAGATAATTTTATTGAAAGAAAATTGGAAAAACGACAAAAGTTGGCTATTACAGTAAACAAGAAAACTTGTTGCACTTGGACTTTCAAAACTTCTATTGTCCTATTTATAAAAGGAAGAAACATTATACCACCCCTGAGTAGTCTCTTCCGCCACAGATCAAAATAAGACCATCTTCTCGAGCACTAGCAGAAGCATACCTATAGCAAAATATTAAACAATGAAGAGTAAACTCAAACCAAAGATGTGTTACACTAGTTACTTAAATCAACAAAATCACTAACATTCTCCCACTTGGCTGACTGCCATATGGGTTCAGTCTGTCCCATGCAAATGGTCCGCGCGTGTCCAGTGCCCATGTATCGGAGAGAACTTCATTTCCTACTCCATAGACAAAAGTAACAAACTTGTTTTAGGATGTTGGACATTTTTTACCAAAGAAAATAGAATAATGATAACCAAAAGTTCCTGTACAGAAACATAAGTAAACTTTTGTTAGAACATGATTACTCAATGCCAAATACGTAAAATTTCACAACCATATGAAAAACTCTAGCTAGTTGGTAGATTAGGGATTTGTTCGAGACAATTTCTTTTCTGAGGGAAGCATATCATATAAATGTTTTCTTACTCATGGCTGTACTACATGATGTATATATGCTAATGTAAACAGAAGCAACAGTTACGAAAAGCTAACGAGACCAAATCAATGCCAAACCAAAGTGGAAAACATATATACATAGGTTTTAATTAGTACCATTCTTCCCACCGAATATGACAAGCCACCTCTGAGCAGCTATACTCATAGCATGGCCATAGCGAGGGCCTGGAGCCACCCCGTGAACTATAAACCTGAACATATATTATATTAAATGCGTAAAATATTCAGTAATGAAGTAGATCTAGCAAAGATAAATTCATAAATGAACTCACCTACGCCACCTGAGGTCATTACTAGTCAAATCAAGCATGTAGACATCTCCATTAGAAGGCCCGAATGGACCAATCCCACCCTGCCAACGAAACAACATGGTCATGTGTCAGATTTGGCCTAGACTCAAGCAACCAAAATGTTCCGATCTTTACAAGTAAACTATTCACTATATGTACCAAACCAGGAAAGATGTTATGATAATCAAAAATAAACAAAATCTTTCTAGATCTATGTTCTTGCACAATCATGATGAGTAATCAGATTACAATCATCACCTGAATTAGGAGCAAAGTGCCATATGAAGCGGCAGCATGACAAGCCCTAGGAGACGGAACTTCACCATATGTATTAAGCCTACACAAATACGAGATATTACAAATCGATCCACCACTAATTAAACCAATTTACATCATAGATAATTAAAAAAAAAAAAAAAACCCTAAAACAAACATCAACATATAAACACCAAAGATAAATCATCAATAACCTAGTCCACTTCCTGGTCAAAACGTCAAAAGAATGCACCGAATTGGTAGCGCCTCTAAAATCTAGAAAAAAACAATCACAAAATTAAGCCGATATCATCAGGGAGAATCTCGAAATCTCAAAACCCTAAGAATTTTCGAAATCTTACTGATCTTGGGTAAAGAGGAGTCATGGGCGGCGACGGCAGTAGTAGTACCGCCGAAGAGGACAAGCTGATGGGAATTGTTGGCGAAAACCGCCGTGAGAGTATGACCACATCTAGGTCCCGGCCAATCCTCATCGGTATCGAAAAAGGTCTGTAGCGATTCATACGAAGGAGATGGATAGTGATAAGATTGAGAAGCCATAACACAACACAGAGTAAGAGATTAGGATTCTGTGGTTGAAGTTGGTGGTGTGGTGAAATCCTATCGCCTTCGTCTCCATTTTATAACCCAAACAAGACACTTTTTAGTTTTGGTAAGCAAATAATGAAGTTTACAATCCGACGAATTTTGTTGAATCGCATGCAATGGTGTCCAACGGCTAAGCTCTTATTTTGTTAAATAAATGACGATAATACCCTTTCAATGGCTTCTTGCCACGTTTTGCTGGTCGTTGTTCTACCATTTTTTCGCTGTGCAAAATGGTAATTAAATAGCAAATATGAAGCGTTTTAAAAAAATGCGCGGCATGCACACTTGTTCTACGGTCTTTTCCAATATGATACTTTTATCGACCGGACCGGGATAATGTTTTTTAACAAAACTGATGCAATTGTTATACGTTTTAAGCCACCAATAAAAATTTTGGTTGCGTATGTTATCTGAACTATATCTATTTTTCTAGGATCTAAAATTTTATTTTGACAGTTTGTAATATACAAGTTATGTATATATTTTGCATCGAACACATTATTTATCAAAAAGATGTATGGAAATACAAAACCTAGATACAACTAAAATATTTATTTTAGTTTTGGTGAAATTATATCTTTTAACGTAGATAATTAGATTTGTTTCTCGTCGATGAATATAAAGTTGTAGGAAAATATCAATTTTCTAATTAAATGTACTACCTACTATATTTTAAAATTTAACTTCTTAATGAAATCAACGAATATTAAAAGAATTAGTTTACCATATACTTTATAGATGGTAACAACATGCACATGTAAGTTTGCATTCTGGCGCTAACATATCATTACCACTCTACCACAAAACACTAGATAACATGTTCTATGGTTTTAGCCAAGTTATCCAGATACTTCAATATATTTATATTTTTCCTAATGACTTGGATTTCTTTCCAAAAAACTCAATCTATTTTATTAATTAAAAATGTATGTTTATCGTAATTTATCTAAGAAGATAATGACAGTAAAAGTAATGAAAAGATAATTCATTGAACCTCTTAAATTTTGGATACGAAATGTGGACCTCCCATTGACCCTTTATTAGGACTATTTAAAATAAAAAATGACATGTGTTTTAATTTTAATTACCAAATAATAACATGTGAGCTGTTTATTATTATTATAAAATAAAATTATAGCATGCATCTGTTTTTGCGATACATTGGTATTTAGGAAAATATAATTAAGTGAAACAAAAAAAAAACACATGCATTTTGATTTAACAATGAATATGTAAGAAATTTGGAAAGAACATTACAATAATATACTCCAATTAAAGTCTTGAACATTTTGTTTTCTTTGAATATTTTGATCTTTACCCCTCACTATACTTCTAAAACAAAAGGGTACGAGAAGAAAATATTATAATTTTCAAGCAGTCAACTCACTTGATTCATTTGTATCAACTTATTTAGAACATAGCAACATTTTGTATATACAATGCAGTTTCTTATAGTCAAGAATATAATACATCTTCGTATTAGTGATGTATACGAGGAAGGGTTAATTAATGAAAATCGAAGACATGTTATAATATTTTAATATGATTAGTGACTCTAATTTATCCATCTGAGAGACTGAGACCAAAGTTTGTAATTACTTGATTCGAGTACTTTTGTTTAATAAATGAATTTATAAAGGTATCATAACATACTATACATGAAATTTTCAAACACATAACTAACAAATTGTATGAAGAAGCAAGTTTTAGAGAGAAAAAAAAAACAGAAGAAAAGTGAGTGTGGAGGATTTGTTCAGCTTTTCTGAGCGATCAAGAATTTCTGAACCATATGAGACTTGGATTTGTTCAAATTGGCAAATGTTAATAATGGTCATCTCAAGATCCATCTTAATGTCTAAACCGGATTAGCCATTAACCGCCCCGCCCGCAAACTCTTAATGATGAAGAGAGGTCAGTGGTAGGTTTTTACGAGTTTAATAAACCGTTTAATAACGGTTTGTTACTCTGTTGTTGCTGTTGTCCATTGTCTCTCTTAAGCTGGACTTTCAATTTCTTACCGCTTAATTGGCGACCGTTCATTGTGTTAATAGCGTTCTCAGCAGCGTTTTGTGAGTCATAACTAATGAATCCTGCCGCAACAAAAGGGATGCATAACCGTTTAAATTAGAAGAGTCTTGGGAAAACATGATGATGATAGAGGAAGTAAAGCAAGAGCTTACCGAAACATTTGCTTACACCAGTGGCCTTGTCTACAAACACCTTGGCGCTTAGAACCGTACCGAAAGGTTGAAACGCAACCGCAAGTTCTTGATCCCCGAATTCCCGAGGTATGTTATAAATAAATAGATTAGCACCTGCTGGTCCTGAGAACATCAAAGAATTATTTTTAGATATTAGTCACATAACGACTAGACATTTAATATCATATTCATATTTGTTCTTGTTTAGGACTAAACTTAACCTTCAGTTTGAAGTGAAGAAGGTATCGATGTGCCGTTGTTAGCAATTCCAGGTGAAATTGTGGTTAGAGGAAGGCGAGGAGGTATCATCCCTCTTGGAAATGCCATAGGATATTGAAGACCATGGTAACCGTAATTTCCAAGAGCCGTAGGTAAGTTTCTACGGGCGGCTAATCGTGGTGGGACAGACTCGGACAAAGTGGTTCCCTGCAATGCACTTCCGTTACCTTGGTTCGGTGAAATCACATTGTGAAATGCATGTTGACTCTGGATAGGTGGTAGCATGTACCCATAAGTTCCAGGTACCTGTTATAGAGTACATAATTTTAAGGATAGAATCAAAAATCTAGCAACCAATATACTGCAGTGTCTAAAGTTTTTCAAACTTCTGAATCAAAATCCACTATGCAAACGGATAAATCTAAGATTTACCTCAAGGAATTAATATATCTCGATATTTTATTACTAAGTGGAAAAAGTAAGTCCAGAACTTGTACCAAATATATGAGAGAACAAGAGCTTACATGATAGCCGTATCCATTATAAGGAGGAACATAACTCATAGGTGCTCCAAACATTGAGGGGTTCTGCGGATCGAGTCTGGAGACATGAGATTGAACTTTTTGAAGTCTTCGGGCTTGTCTTTCCCTTTCTGTGTCTGCCCATTTGACAATCAACGGAACAGTTGCACCCTAAAAGAAACCAAAGAATGTGATATTGTCACAGTCTCCATACAAGTCTTTATTACGTAATAAGAATATCTAGAAGTTGTAATAAGTACACACCTCCATTATATGTCTTCCGTTAAGGGCTTCCATAGCTGCGACCGCTTGTTGTTTAGACTCATACTTTAGAAACAGACATCCTAAAATAAATCATGTCAATCACAACTTTCGTATAGAGAGCTAAAGATGCTGAAGAAAATGGAAATCAAGTGATGGACATACCCTTGCTAGTCTGTAGAGACCCTCTTAGAATCTGTAAATCCTTAATGGTTCCGTATTCAGAGAATAAGGATAGGACTTCAGCTTCAGATACATTCTTTGGAAGCATACCGACAAAAAGTTTGTGCTCTGGATTGCAAGAACATTCATCAAATTGATAGTATACACAAATAACAAAATGCGGCACATCACTCAGAAGCATTTCCGTACCTAGTCTTTCCAACTCCCCATCTGCATATTTTACTTGTAACGGGCTAGAAGCCTGAACATAACATGAAAAGGAGAGTGAATGTTGTGATGCAATGTTTCAGAAACAAGCCACAGTAAAGAACCAAAGACATACACCACACTTTTGTTTAGCTTTTACCATGTATCCTAAGTTGTTGTCTAAGATGAATCAGAGTTCTCACCATAAAGAGCTCAGCATATTTTATAGCAGCCATTAATCAACAGTAAGTCAACAAACTGAGACAAAAGTTAATATTCGTCTCGATCTTCTCAGTCCATAGATATTCTAGTTTTTTTTTTTGCATCTTGCACGTTATAGTGATTCGTACATGCATCTATAGTGAATCAATGTGCTTTCTTGGGTTTGAAGAAATCAACTATAGAGGGTGTGAAACTTGTCATCAGATTCCAACAACCAATGAGGCAGATTCTGATCAGCAAAATCAGTATCATGATTTTATGTATATATAACAACAACATGCAAAACGCTGAAATCACTAACTATAGAATTAACAGGTACAAAAATCAAGCACAATGCAGATCGAGACGGATAAAAAGAAGAGAAAAGCAACCTCGAGATATCAACCAACTTGAAAATTGTGCAACTAAGATCAATTAGTTTTAAGGTACAGAAACATCAAATTCAAGAATCAGAAAATCCCAGAAAATTAAGCAAAACAAACAGCTTCAAGAAATGGAAAGAATGGTAAAAAAAAAAAAAAAGACTCACCCCAGGCAATGTCTTCTTGTTATGACAACCATTGACCACCTTGTCTGCTTCTTCCCTTGAAGGACATGTCAGAAAACAACATCCTAAAAATTCCAGGTGAAATTAGGGTTTTCAGAGAAGAAATCACGCGCAATCAAAAACAGAGGAAGCTCCCAAATCAAAGAAAAAAAGAGTAACAAATTAAACGAGGACGACGGAGAAAACATGAGAGGCATAGATAAATTTAGGGGTTTTAAGAATCCAAAAATCAAGACGAAACCACACGAATCATAAACCCGTCTCAGAGTATTCCCAAAACAGAGAAAACTTCTTCTTCGTCAAAAAAAAAAAGATCTAAATTAAAGGAGGAAGATGGAGAAAACAGAGGTAAAAAAAAAAGAAAACCTCTGGAAGCTTGTGTTGTCTTCTCCTTAATGATGTTGACTTCATTAACGACGGAGAATTCCCGAAACAATGTGAGGAGCTGAGCCTCCGTCATATGCTTCGGAACTTGTCCGACGAACAGCTTTACCCTCTCTTCATTCTCCATCGTCTCCTCCGCCATTGTTTCTCTCTCTCTCTCGACGTCGTCGTCTTCTTCTTCTTCTTCTCTCTCTACAGCCTTTTTCTTTTCTTCCTGAATATTTATTTATTTACTCTTTGTTTTTTGAAAAACAGAAAAAATGGAAGAACTTATGGATGAGACAAAAGTAGTTAAATTAAATACGTGACTAAATCTGGGCTCGTTGTTATTGCTCAATTACGAGATTGCCATTTTAAAACAGCTGTTCAAATAAGAAGACGAGCCTGACTTCGGATTTGTTTTGTCTGATTAAGAAATTGTAAGCTGAATTTACGTTATTATCCTCCTTCCTTTTCCCCGCGGTTTTTTTCTTATAATTGTTTTTAGGGTTTTTTGAAAAATATTATTTTTTACAATTTTATGTTCTATCTCCAAAAATTACAAATTAATCATATATAATCAAAAATAATACGTAATATAACATTTATATATTTTATAAATGTTTTCATGGTCACATATTCTAAATTTTTGAATATAAATTTAGATTCTTAATCGCAAATTAATCATACATAATCAAAAATAATATGCAATATAACATTTATACGCATTTTATAAATGTTTTCACAGTTATATATTTTAAATTTTCAAAATTTTAAATGTAAATTTGGACTCTTAATCGCGAAAATTTCGATTTGATATATTATTAATCAATATTTTACGAATTTAATGTTGATAACAAAGAATTATATTACGTATTAATTTTGATTTCGCAAGATTAACCTGCATTTTTTTAGAGATAATAAATAAAATTGTAAAAAATAGCAATTTTGAAGGTTTTTTTCAAAAAATTCTTATTTTAATATGGAGTATGTGAAATAAGCTGGCAACATTTCTGCATTATCAAATTTAAACGATATTTTTTTGGATTTTGTTTTATCTGATTAGATTAGATTAAAGAAAAGTGACCAACATTCTTCGATAAAGAAGTCTACCTTTTATCCTAATTTTAATACGTTGCTAGCCACTTAAATGTAAAAATGCTAATTCTCTTCTTTCTTTCTTTTTTTTTTAGTTATAAAAGCTGGGTTCGTTTAGAGGTCCAAATCAAACCGACAAAGTTACAAACACAAAAAAAAAGAAAAAAAAAATCTTCTATATTTGAGCAGTTGACATTTAGACAATACACTTGGACACGACTATATTTGCATATATTGTTTTATGTAATATATATATATATATATATATATATATATTTTAGTTTTACACAACAGTATATTGCACTGTTGAAAAGAGGGGTTGGACATTTCAATCTCGGCAAACCAACTCCAATGCAAACTGTCATATTTTACTAACTTATCGTTATAAACAACTTATCGTTATCCACACCAAACAAGGAAATTAAAATTAATCCAACCTTTTCCAATGACCAACTCTAGATTTCTAAATTTTTTTAAAAAAGGTAAGTAAATCGAGAAATACTTAAATAGAAATAAATACGACTATACTAGTTGACCGTGGAAATTATATCCATGAAGGAGAGGTCATTTTCAGTGACAACGAGAACAGGACACACCAAGTGTAAGGGGCAAAACGGGCAACGTCATATAAGGGCATAGTCGTAAATAGAAGGAAATTCTAATGGCAGAAACATAAAGATGACAGACTGTTCAGTTTAGTAATTTCTTTTAAGCTAATTTGTTTAAATTGATCATTAAGAAGTAATAGAGTAATTAAGAAGAGAAAAACAAACACCACTGCCGCATAAATATGTAGTAATATTTTCATTGTATCCTTCGTGAAGAAGTCAATAATATCAACAAAAAATTATGAAGACTTCAATCATGAAATTGTTTTGACATATCTATCGAGTATTCATTATTTTACTAATATATAGTATGACTCTGTTCGTTTGCTCATCTGAAATTTCCATCCAGATGATTCATCTAAATGTTTCATCCAAATACTTCATCTGAATGTTGTTCGTTTCAATTTTTGGATGTTCATTTGAATGGAGCATATGGTTGAACCTTTGTTTGTATGATTCATTTTTGTATATATTAATCTTCATCTAGATGAATTTAATTAGAATATGACTAAAATACCCAAATTTTGATTTAATCATAATTTTAAATATATTAATTTTAATTATTGATTAAAATATAATGAAAATTGAAAAAATTATGATTTTCTGTCAAACCATAAAATCGCAGAATAACGTTTTCTTGTCAAAACCGCAAAATCATACAATTAAGTTTCTTCCGCCATAAAATCACGATTTAAGCGGGAAATTATGGAATTGAGGTTTAAAGGGAGTACGATATTCCACAATTTTTTTCGCTAAAATCGTGATTTGACAGTTTTGGCGGGAAAACCTAATTCTCCGATTTCAATTTTTCCGCCAAAATCGTGATTTGACGGTTTTCCAATTTCAATTTTGGCGGAAAATCAATTTTTCCAATTTTTTCGCCAAAACTGCAAAATCGCGGAATTAAGTTTTTGGCGGGAAAATTGCGTTTTCCGATTTTGATTTTGGCAGGAAAACACATTTCTTCAATTTTCTCGCCAAAACCGCAAATCGCGGAATTAAGTTTTTAGCGGAAAAATTGTGTTTTCCGATTTTGATTTTGGAGGGAAAAAACATTTCTCCAATTTTCACGCCAAAATCGCAAAATCGCGGAATTAAGGTTTTGGCGGGAAAATTGCCTTTTTTTATTTCAATTTTGGCCGAAAAACACATTTTTCCAATTTTTCCGCCAAAACCGCAAAATTACGGAATTAGGTTTTTGGCGGAAAAATTGCTTTTTCCGATTTCTCAGTTTTGACGGGAAACACAGTTTTGAATAATTCGGCAAAAAGATTTTGTTTTGATGGAATTACAGTATTTTAAGATTTTGGTTAAAAAACATATTCCGAGATTTTATGATTTTGACGGAAAATATTAGTCCGTGATTTTACGGTTTTGGAAAGAAAAAAAATTGGTGCAATATTGTGATTTTTTAAATAAAAATATGAAATATATATATAGTTTATATTATTTGAGTTATAATTGTAAATAAGGGTATTTTAGACATTACAAAATTTTGGAAAGTCATCTCCATCCAAATGGTCCAACTTGGTTCATCCAACTCATTTTAAAAATTTTGCCTAAATTTTCCAAACTCATCTAGATGAACCATTTGAATGGTTGTCATTTTTAACACTAAACGAACACTAATTTCTATCTCCATCTAGATGGATCATCTGGATGAGAAAACGAACAGGGTCTATATATTATATATTGTTAGATCAATCTATATCCAATCTAGATAACGTGCTTATATAAAAACAAAGATAGATTAGATTCTACATCTCACAAGTTTATGGGCATTTCAATATATTTTTTAAAAATCATTTGTTAATTGTGAACGTAAAAGGCATTGTTAGATTTCAGATCTTTGCGCATATGGTCGAATGAAACGACAACATTGCATATACAATATACCACTGTATTGACTAAAATTTGTAACTGTAAATGGTTTGTGAAAATGTATCGTTATTGTGTCACCATCTATGAAAAAAACAGCATCTTATTACCAAAACCACTTTCTAATTGTCTACATAGTTTATACCGGACGACAAACATCTTAAATTGTTAGGAACAAAAATAACAGCTTAAAAAATTCTCAATTGAAGAATCTGCACCGTTGAAAAAATATATCAAATGGTCATGTCTGTTGATAGATGAAAATTGCTCAAGCTGTATGTTGCTCGTTTTTTGGGTTATTCATAGTCAAAGACTTTGTCATATATATTCTACGAAACCACGTTCACATAAACTAATTCACTACAAGAAGCTAAAATGATGGTCAAAAACTTGTAACAACTTATTATAATTTATAACCATTTAGTACACAAAAAAACTTACAGATATTAAAGAACAAAATAATTGATTTCGCAAGAAAGAAAGAACAATTGACAAACAAAAAACCAACTATAGAACCAACCTCCATGGAGTTAGCTATAATTGTAATCCTATGAAACCTTACACTAACTACCTGAGCATACCCCTTACCTGTCACAGATTACAAAGATGTTTAAAAGAAAGTTCCTCAGTTTCTGTTCTTGATCACACAGACCTCTCTGTTGAAAGAGTCACGACCTCTCCGGCAGTAGAATCTGTGTTTGGAAGGACCCAATTTCCTACTAGTTTCCCCCACAACCCTTCAAGCTTAATCTTTTTAAATTCAAATGGCTTCCCCATTTGTTGCTTCGTCTGAGAACTATCACCTTCCTTATGCTTTGCAACAACAATAGAAACACGTTTCTTGAGCTCTAAGTTCTCTTCTTTAAGCATTTGTATTGCTAAACTCATTTGCCTTATAGCTTCTCTCTTCTCTTCATCTTTCTCCATCACCATTTCACTGTAAACCTTATTCTCCTCTCTCAGCCTCTCTATCTCTTCATTCATCATCTCATAATTTCCACTCTTTTCACCATAATCGACTTGCGATGATTCGATTTCCTCGACAATGCTATCAATTTCACCTTCCTTGACCCATTTTCTTTCACCATCATCTACTTCAGACTCTGCGTACTCCTCATGAGTCTCGCAAGCCTCAGACCAAGAAGACACATCACAAGTTGATGAGTTCTCATGACTATCTGAGCCATGTTTGTGCACAGATGAAGGTCTCAACAAGTCGTACCTCTCGGCCAACGAGCGATGTGAACGGTAGAACTCTTCTACCATAGCTATAAGCTCAGGTCTTTTTTTATAATACATCTCAGCTCGTGCGGCGAAAGAATCCGCATCCTCATCAATCACTCTCAGCATTTCCTTTGTCTTTTCATCCAGTTCTTCAATTACAAAATCAGATTCACCATGTCAAAATCTCAATAAAATTATACACTTTTTCACTACTTTTACAGTATTATCTAGTCTCAGAAAGTCATAACCAAAGATAAGATACCAATACAGAATCATCTTCTCCAACAAACCTAAACTACTATTCTATACCAATTTCAACAAGAAAACGAAATTAAAGACCCATAAACCAGAGACCATAGAACAAAATCAACAATTGGAATTTGACATTAGCAGAACCAAACTTCACCATGTCAAATCTCAATGAAATTAAACACCTTTTATCACTACTCAGTTGTCACATAAAATCAGAAAACCAGATAAGACTCCAAAGAGGATCACCTGCTCCAACACAGCTTAGTCTACTAGTACAAAAGTTAAACAAACAAAAGTCAATATCTTTGAATTCAATAGACACACACACATATACCAAAATCAAAAAACTTTGAATTTGACACTAGCAGAACCAAATCAGAAAGAGAAATATATACCAGAGAGAGTAGAATGAAGCCAAGGAGAGAAATTTGTAGTGTTGTGATTTCCAATCCACCACCATTTTGATGAGTCCATCACCATCTTTCACTCTTCTTAAAGCTTTCTCCACTCAAAATACAAAACAGCAAACAAATCTTCAGTTACTTTTTATAAAATTAAACCAAAGACTCACTCTTTGAATCATCATCCACTATATTAGCTCCATCCTCTACAGCAAAAAGAAAAAAGAAAAAAACAGAGACTCGGAAATAACTAACCTCAGTGACAGAGACTAAGGCGCCGCTTCTCTCTACTTCTTCTTCTCCGCCTTCTTCGTTGTAGTCGTAGAGCAATTTTAAGAAGTTTATGTATTCTTCTTCTGAGTACAGAGTAGTACTAGTCTTTTTATCATTGACATCACTGAAATAACCAATAGCATGTCGCCACGTGTGGTCTTTAAGGAAGATACAGCTTCGTTTGTAAATTACGGAGATACCCCTGGAGATCAAGCGGCGGATGACATGGCAGAGTTACCACTGGTTATCTTCTTAAATGACGTTTTCACCCTTCTATTACTCTTTGTAAATTTTTGGATTGGTAGGTTTCGTTAGTCAAAACGAATTATTTGTTTCTTAAAATAACAATTTTTTACTCAAAATTTCCATAAACAAAAGTACAGAGGATATTATGTACTAATCTCCTCCCTATAAGAAGATCTTTTCTTTTTATAGATTTTTAATGTTTATAGCCTTATAGGTATCAGTGTAGTCAAGAAGCTGATAGATATGAACAGGGGTAGTTTGGGAATTGTGTTCAGCTGATAGATACGAAAGTTATCTAAATGGGCCCCACGAGGCCATGTGGGCCGTGGCGAGCGTAACACGCAAAAGGCGTTTCTGCAACGGTCGATAAAACTCTTTCCATGCTTAGTGTAAAGAATAAGACAAAAAAATAAACAATAAATTAAAATTAAAATGATGTTGTATTCCATTATTTAGTTTTTTTTTTTTGGCGTTTCATTATTATAGCTCTTTTTACAATAAGACAAGTGAATCTTTATTTCTTTCTATTTTTAAGGTTGTTAATGGTGACTGATATTGGCTTTGAATGGTAGTGTTTGACGTTAATAGTCTTACAATTTTGCACTATTTATAGATTAAAGACATAAAGCAGAGTAAAATTTTCAATTAGTTAATATTGTTAACGTCATAAATGTTATTAGTGTATGTTCCATACGGTGGCATCTTCATGTCTCGCTTAGCAAAAAGCTCAATTTTCAAATCTTTCTGCAATTATTTTGTTTTCAACTGGATGGGATTAGATTGTGAAAAAATATGCATTTGTAGAGTTTTAACTTTAAAACATTGCTCTTAAGTTTGTATTCATTGCCACTGCAAAGAAACGAAACGAAACGAAACGAAACGAAACGACAGTGTTTCAGAAGCATGTTTAACATTCACAGCACCTTACCAACTCTCTTTCCCTCTCCTCTTCAGTAATCTAATCCTCTAAAGTCGCTCAAAACTTACAAGAAACAATGGAAATACACTCACTTGTCTCAAACAATGGAAACACAGGCTAGAATCTAGATCCACTCCTTCGGGTTGATACAAGCATCCAATAGCTTCCATTCTTCGGTGCCCTCTTCCGGTTTCTGCACTCACAAACACCATTACCACATTGTGATATTCTAATCAATTAAGAATTAGTGCCCTCACTCATGGGAAAGGAACTTACATGATCATATTCCCATCTTGCTGAAAGTGGAAGAGAGACGAGAATGCTCTCTATTCGTCCTCCTGTCTTCAGACCAAACGTCGTTCCACGATCATATACCTTTCCATCATTACACATACGTTAGCGAACAAGGTTCATAGCAAAGATAGGAGATGAAAACAGAGAAAAAGCTAGTGTCTGGCTATAATACCAAGTTGAATTCGACATATCGCCCTCTTCGCAACTGTTGCCATGCTTTGTGCTGCTCCGTAAATTCCATGTCTTTCCTTTTCTCTACTATAGGTATATAAGCAGGTACCACTGAGTTTGCACATTCTGTGAATCGCAATTACTACATTAGTCTACGAAGAAACTAACCCGATTGTGATAACCGGTCCTTGATACATTAAGGATTGACAGTTAGTCCATTACCAGTGGAAAATGACAGAAGCATTTCCTGGTCATAGTCATTAAGATCATCAAAAAATATCCCTCCAAGTCCTCGTCTCTCACCACGGTGCTGCAAGCAAGATCAAAGAGTTCTAACCTCTTTAAAAGGCCTCACAAAAACAAAAGGCTTATCCTCTAAGCTGTTCCGATTTTTGAATAATATCCCTAAACACAACTTTAGAACTAAGGCCTTCAGTTTCAAAAAAACTGCTTAAGATCTCATAAAACACAACACACCTTGATGTAAAAGTAGTCATCACACCACTTTTTGAATCGGGGATAGAAGGAAGGGTCGAATTTGTCACAGGCTTGCTTTTGAACCTACAACAAGAAAGACACATTTATATAGAAGCAACTCCATGATCACAAAGCTCATATCTTTATAACAAAGAATAAAGCTTAGTACCGAATGGAAATGCTTGACGTCTTCTTCAAAGATGTAAGCAGGTGTGAAATCAGTGCCACCACCAAACCACCATTGCCTCGGAGCTCCAGGAACATCTGAGCATCGAAAAATGGCAAATCAATGCTGTCGTCGAATCAAAAGATAACAACTTTACGATCTCACTAAGAAATTAGCTTTTACCCTTTGGAGCATCTGTCTCGAAATAGCGATAATTGAAATGCAGAGTTGGGGCAAAAGGATTCTTGGGATGCAAAACCTAGAATCACACAAAAAAACCGTAATGATGAAACATGATAAAACCCAGAAACGTGAAATTGAAGGGAGATATTTATTACCGAGCTAACACCAGCGGCGAAGAACGGAACTGGACCTGGTTTCTGATCGGAAGCAGAGCCCTTTGCAGCTCTATAAGCTTCAGGAGGCATAACTCCATAAACCACAGAGACATTAACACCAGCTTTCTCAAAGACATTACCATCCTGCAAAACACGACTGATTCCACCTCCTCCACCAGGTCGAGACCAAACGTCTTCTTTAAACTTAGGACCGGCTTCAATAGCTTCAATGGCTTCACAAACGCTGTCTTGAGCGGACCTAATCATAGTCTCGAAACGAGCCCTGACGGAAGAAGTAGAAGAAGAAGATTGAGTGGAATCATCAGAATCCCTAAGGAAAGTAAAGGGTCGCTCAGTTTCGGGGACTTCTTTCTCAATTGAGACGGAACATCGCAAGGTGAGATTCGGTTTATTCCTGATTGGATGGGAAAAGCGGAGAGTAGAGAGATTAGGAGAATGATGGAGACGATGAGAGGAGAAGGAAGCGAAGGTAGGAGAAGAAGAGGAAGAGAGGAGAGTCGAAGAGTGAGAAGCCATGACTCTGATCCGAATTTGGATTTGATGTTGAAGAATGAAGATGATGATGGAGAGATATTAAATGATAAGAAGTCGTCGTCGTCCACTGATTTTGACCGCTTCCTCTTTGTTACAGCCTCTGGTACCGTAAAATCAAAACACTAGTCCATTGTTTCTCTTCTCTTGCAAACCATTGTCTAAGACAAAACCACTTTGATTAAAATTGCAATTTAATTTGGTCGAACCGAAGATTTTGATTTGAATTTTAGAATGTCCATAGAGCAATAAGATCAGATTTTGATACAGACCAATAGGCCCAAACCTTACAACCCAAATTAGACCCAAAAAGGCTAGCGTCCTCGACCACGTAACGGGAAAAATTGTCTAAAAATGCATGAATTAAATTGGTGAACGTTTTAATTCTTAATTTTTAAAATGTCATTTAAATCTCTAAGTTAAAATGTCATTTAAATGTCTAAGTTTGTGTTGACGTATTTGATTATTAGGGGTTTTGTACAGTGGATCTATAATTCAAAACCCAGTTTATAATTTAGTGAACAAAACAAATGAATAGAGCCCATCATTCGGTTAAATTTATTTTATATTGAAGAATTGAATTATACTTATAGTAATTTTCCGTAATAAAAATTTTCAATTGGCATCTTATTTAAGTATTTAAAATGAAGGGTATATATATAATTGTTTTTTCCATAAATATAGAGTACAATTGAATTGTAACAGTTAAGAACTATAAAATGAACATCTAATTGCATGCAATATAGTGTGGCATTTTGATTTGAAATTTTAGTTGTGTATATGTTTTTGTGTTTTCAAGATAAATTGTAAAATACTGAAAACTAACAGTTGTGGGTTTGATTATGATGTATCGGGCTCATTGCTTAAGCAAAAACATAAAAGGCCCAATATAAACAAACTAAGATAATGGTGGTTGTGGAGGTTGGGGCACACGAGAGAGCGTCTGATCAAATTACACAACTGAAGCAACTTCTTCCACTTGCCCGGTGGGTTCAAGACAACATTTGTCTTTATAAAAATACAAATGAAGTCGTTTCCTCAAACTTAATCACACCATGGCTCATCTTCAACCTCCTAACATCATCGAGACCACTCACATCTCTCCCCCAAACGGCACCGTTCCATCCACCACTCTTCCTCTCACCTTCTTCGATGCCCCGTGGCTCACTCTCCCACTCGCCGAGTCTCTCTTCTTTTTCTCTTACCAAAACTCAACCGAATGCTTCCTCACAGACTTTGTACCTAACCTCAAACAATCACTCTCCAAGACCCTCCAACATTTTTTCCCTTACGCCGGTAAACTCATCATCCCCCTTCGGCCTGAGCCTCCCTACTTACGGTACAACGATGGCGAAGACTCTCTAGTTTTCACCATCGCAAAGTCAACTGGAACTGATTTCAATGACTTGAAAGCCGATTCTGCTAAAGATATCAGAGTGTTGCATGGCGTCTTGCCCAAGCTACCTCCTCCTCATGTCTCTCCGGAAGGATTTCAGACGCGACCAATAATGGTGATGCAAGTCACCATTTTCCCTGGAGCCGGAATCTGTATAGGCAACACAGCTACGCATGTTGCAGGAGATGGAGTAACGTTCTCTCATTTCATGAAGTATTGGATGTCATTAACCAAATCCAACGGTAGAGATCCTACCACACTTGTTTTACCCTCTCCACCTATTCACAGCTGCAGAAACATGATAAAGGACCCAGGCGAGGTAGCCGCAGGACATTTGGAGCGATTTTGGAGCCAAATCTCTGGAAATAACAGCTCACATGCCATGCCTGAGAACATGGTCAGAGCTACTTTTACATTGAGCCGTAATCAGATAGATAATCTCAAGCTTTGGTTTACAGAGCAGTCTGAGAATTAGTCTCCTGTTTCTACCTTCGTGGTGTCTCTAGCGTTCACTTGGGTGAGCTTGATCAAGACACTTATTGAGGACAGTGAAACAGAAGCCAAGAAGGAGGAGGACAAAGACGAAGTCTTTCACTTGATGATTAATGTGGATTGCAGGAATCGTCTCAAATATACAGAACCAATACCACAAACATACTTTGGAAACTGTATGGCTCCCGGTATTGTATCAGTCAAGAAACGAGATTTGTTAGGACAAAAAGGCGTTTTGGCAGCTTCGGATGCAATTACAGCGAGAATCAGAGATATGTTATCAAGTGATCTATTGAAAACAGCACCAGCTTGGGGACAAGGAGTACGTAAATGGGTCATGTCCCGTTTTCCAACCTCAATTGCAGGAGCTCCAAAATTGGGACTGTATGATATGGATTTTGGGTTAGGAAGGCCCTGCAAAATGGAGATTGTGCACATAGAAACAGGTGGTTCTATTGCATTCTCAGAGTCCAGAGACGGGAGTAATGGAGTTGAGATTGGAATAGCACTTGAGAAGAAACAAATAGATGCCTTTGCTTTGATTCTACAACAGGGGATCAAGAAATTTGAAACGTAGCCTACACTCTCTTCAAAGTTGTACGTTAGTTCACCAATCTAAATATCCCATAAATTATTATATCATTGCCCACCTTTCTCATTCGACCAGAGTCTTTAACAGTGTTTAGTATCATGTCATTGTGATTATTCTCCCCAATCTCATTAATAAAAAGGCAACACAAGAAAACAAAAAACAGAGGAAAATTAGGAAGAGAACAATGTAGTGTACTTGTTTAACTCTAGTCTCATGGATAAAAAGGAGACGGAAGCTGATGAGAACACAGACAAATATATGAGTTTTTTCAGACTACAAGCACTAAGGTACAAGTGCAAGTGTATAGTTTAAACTCAATGGAAAAACGAAAGGATAATGTAATGAAAAAAAGTCTCAGTAAAATCCAAAGAAATCATAGAAATTGCAGCTTATGCCAAGGGGTTCTCCCTGAAAACAGGGTCTCGGCTCCACTGCACCTCGCAACGATAGGATTAGATCATCATCGACATTCAAAAAGATACAATTTTTCTAAAGAGGCTCAGATATGAATACAGCTTTTTCTATCAAGAATTATCTGAAGCAGAACTGGCGTATCAAGCTGTTGGAATTAATCATCACTGCCAAACAAACAAACCCAAAAACAAAACATAAAAACACAAAGAGCTATAGCCGCTTTTTTGACACAGAAAAGCCTAAGGAATAAGGCCAATCTGCAACACAAACGGCAAAAACAATATTGCAGGAGCTTTGGGGCTTTCTTCCTCAAGTGTACTTTCTTGTAATCAGATTAGCCCGGGAGGCTCCTGCTTACCTTACTCCATCTATATATCTATCTATCTATATAACCCTAAGTGACGATTCAATAAGAAAACATCGATAAACTGTGTAAGAAACAGAGCCTGGACGAAGATGATGTTATATAGCACGCGGCTGGTCCAAACCCTAGGCTCCCATCTCTATGCCCAAAAGTCAATATTGCCCCCATTAGTCTTTTATTTTATTTTAACCGGCTCAACGGATATATATTAAGTTGGTTTTAGCTTTAGGTTTCTGCAGCTCATATATGTCGGGCTTTACAAAATTCAATTTCCATCATCTATGCTATCTTAACTTGTTACAAGATCACAAATTACAAACTTCTTTTGGATGTATATTTGCATATTAATTCCTAAGAATTAAAGAGTATCAGTTAAATTATACAATCAAATTTTCAAAATGTGTATGAGCTTACAACACTTTCATGAGCATGGTAATATGTCAATCTTTGAACAAACACCAACTACTACCAGGTGAAACCGTCACTCCTATCTCCTTCATCTTCAATCTAAGTCTCTCTGCCTCTTCTTGTCTTCCAACACTCATATATATCTTCCCCAACAACACATAATTCGCCGGATTCTCTGGCTCTATCTTCAACAATTCCTTTGCAGCAATCTCTGCGAGCTCAACCTCACCGTAGTTCCTACAAGCTCCAAGCAAAGCCCCCCATGTCTTAGCCGTTGGATTCTCAGGCATAGCTTGAATCACTTTGTAAGCCTCTTTAAACCTCCCTACTCTACTTAAGACATCCACCAAACACGAGTAATGGTCCTTACTTGCACGCAAACCGTAATCAGCCTGCATTCTCTTGAAGTAAACAAGAGCCTCATCAGCTAAACCAGCGTGACTGCAAGCCTTTAGCACGTTCAGAAACGCTATGTCATCGGGTGGTACTTTAGCCGATTCCATTTCTTGAAATGTTCTGAGAGCAGATTCTGCATCACCGTGAAGTGCATAAGCAGATATCAAGCTACTCCAAGCAACCACATCCCTATCAATCAAGCTCTCAAACACCAACTGCACATAGATAATGCATCCACACCTCCCATATGCCTCTACTAACCCGCTTTTGAATTGCGGGTGCGGCTCAATCAGATTCCTAAAAGCATATGAATGAATCTCTTTTATTAAACGAAAAGCCCCAATGGCTGAGTAAGCAGATACTAGCGCAAGAAGTGTAATCAAATTAGGCTTGAATCTAAACTCTATCATCTTCCTATAGAATTCGATTGCTTTATAGGACCCATCTTCTGTACCCACTAAACCCTTTATGATGGCATTGAAAGAAGACTCATTTGGCAAAACATCCATAGCTTCATACAACTTCATTGCTTCCCGAATCTTACCACAATGCGTGTAATGTGAAATCATAGCGTTCCACACAACATCATTCCTATGAGGAATTTCGTCGAACATTTTACGAGCATGAGAAACAGACAAGCATTTACCATACATATCGAGTAACGCGCATCCCACAAACGGGTTGGCAAGAAAATTGGATTTGAAGGAGTGTGCATGGACTGATCCGCCTAGAATAGGACGGAAAGCTGCAGCGCACGATTTGAGAGCGAGTGAGAAGACGTGTGCGTCGAGAGGTAAATCAAAAGAAGAATGCATTTGGCGAAAGAGACAGAGAGCTTGTTCATGGTTTCCTTGGTTCGCGTATGAGCTCAATTGTTTGGTGAGAGAGATCAATTTAGTGTAGTTTGACGCGTACGAGGAGGACATTGAAAATTAAGCTTTCGGTGTTGGCGGCAAGAAACGCGACTAACAACAACGTAAGTTGGCCTAACTGGTAAAAGTATCAATCATACGTCTATTAACTTTATTTCTAATGCTGCATGCAACAATGTCGTTGTAGTATAGTGGTAAGTATTCCCGCCTGTCACGCGGGTGACCCGGGTTCGATCCCCGGCAACGGCGTAGTTTTTTTATTGGCTTTAAAAGGTATTTGGGCTTATTCTTTGTCCCCCTATATTAATGTTACTCCACTCACGCTATTTGGCCCATAAAAAGCCCACTCCACTTGTTTTTGTTGTCCTAGTGTCTGTTCCACATCTTGTATACTGAGTTCTACACTTCCACTTCCTTGATTCATGGTGTTTCGAAGATATTTCTATAACCAAAATTTATAATCAACTAAAACAATATACAACATTATATTTTGCGTGATCATTAGATATAACTTCACGAACACTGTTTTCTCCTAAATTCATCAGATGAAAGTGTCTGTATAAGCTCCTGCAACCTCTCAGAACCAGGTCCAGGTTTCAACACTGAGTCGTCGCCTTGCACAGAGCACGGATCATTGCCATAAGCTGAACTCCCAACACACCATCCTCCTGGTGCAAACCGGTGTGTCCGTCCCAATAGCTCTTTATCGATCTTGTCTAACACAGGATCGTTCTTGTGGAACTTACGCGCAAATGGAGCTTTGCTCTTGACCATATTGTCAAAATCCTTCAAGGAGAGAGATCTAGGGTGTTGCTTTGGAGGATTGTCCCAAGCAATGTAGTGTAGATCATGCCCAATGGCGGTGTTGACAAACTCTATGCTGTTGCAGATCACTGTGTGGAAGTATCCTTCAGGAGAAGATACGAAATTTGTGTAGTACATTAGTATTGTTCTTGGGAAATTATCCCATCCCCAAATGCAGTACTCGAGGAAAGACCGAGTCAACATTATCCAAGCTGAGCCTGCAGAATTAAGACATTGATCATCTTCAGGACGTTCATAATTTGCTCACAGAAATGAAACTGTGAGATTAAAGAAGTTAACCGGTGAATAGCTTGAAAGATGTTGGAAGTGATCTTCGTTGAGTAGTCCAAGCAATGTCGGATTTCTTTGATAGGTATAGGCCAGGATCAACAATGATTGATTTAGCCCTCTGATTCCTGCGAAGAGAGTTCAAGTAAGTACATATGCTTTGAGATTCCGGAGTAACTCGAATAATAAAGCATGGTTCTACTTACAGTTTCCATCCGGTGAGCTGCATATTCTCGATGAAATTGATATTCCGAGACAGATTTGAGAAGACATACAGCAAATCTGCAAGAAAAGCCAGACTTATATAAGTCAACTAAATATGAAGCTCAAAAGGATGAATAGTCACCACAAGGAACCAAAACTGCAAATGAATCAGACCAGAGACTACTAAAGCATTATAAAGAGAGTATTTTGAGGCGAAGGGCATTCATTTACTAACCATCTTGTGTTACTAGAGGATAATCCGAGGCGCTAAGATTAAGAAACCAATCCCAACGTAAGCTTTCTCTCAGCAAAATCGCGACGGCTTGAAGAGTACAAGCAATCATTGTAGGGCCTTTATAAGTAACAAGATTAGACTGAGCCATTACGCGAACATTCTCCATTTCCCGGAAAGTCGGATCATTCTTCACAGACATCGCCAGCTCCATCCGTTCTCGAGGTGGAGCCTCGAGATCCAAATGCAGAACATACTGGTTTCTAGGATGGTACACAGCTTGTAAAGTCCTCATCATCCTATGGCTATCGCCTTTTGTTCCTGATATCAAATAAGCTAACCTAGGAGGCTCTGGATTAACATCAGCCGTCGAATTCAAAGATTTTTCAAGACCTGATTCTACAAAGTACTCATTAGACTCTGCCTCAACATCTAATGGTAATTGACCTTCTTCCGCATAGAAGCCGTCGAATTGGCCAGAAATGAACAACATCAGGAGTGTAATCGACATGATCAAGCTTGCTAAAAAAGGGAACATCCATTTTCTGTTGCTGAAAACTCTAAACCCTGAATGTGAACTAACATGTCTCTTCACCCTAGCAAATGGGTCTCTGAATGAAACCAGCTTCCTATACAATTTTCTCATTCCCTAACCACTTATTCTATCCCAACAAAGAAACCCAGTTCAGATACCTTTAGACAGACGTTCGAAGGTGTCTGTAGAATGCCAAATTAGTATCAAAGCCCAAATCTTTATCTGCTTTCAAATCAAACAAGGGTTGCAAAAAAGTTTCAGAACTGGGCAAGTTCAGCAAAATTGATTTAAAAGAGAGGATTTTTGAAACGATAGAGAGCATCCACTACGGAATCAGCAACCAAAAGCAATTGCCTTTTTTGGCGTGCAGCCAATGGAAAGAGAAAAGGCTTGTCTTAGTCCAAAGCTGAGTCAGATCTAATCTCAAATTTGATTTCCACAAAAAAAAAAAAAAACAGACAGCAGAAGAAGACGATACTTCAAGTTTAAGTCTTAAACATTACCTTAAAGAGACAATACACGTCTGCTGAAAGAGACCGAAGCTAAAGAAGAAAAATTAAGGCAGCAGAAAGAGACAAGATAAGCGTTTAAACTTCTGATTGCAAAAATTTCAGAAGTGGGCAAGAGAAGAAGAGATGAAATTTCAATCCTTTCCAGTTCCAGGAAAAGAAACTTGGGGGAGATATGAAAATGTCAATAGATTCAAAGCTGTCTTAAAGAGAGAATGTGAAATTGACGCGGGGAAAAAAGAGAGAGAGAGAGAGAGAAAGAGTAAGATACAGAGAGAGACAGAGAGACATGAAAATTAATTTAAACATGAGACATTTCGTGGCGTTAAGCTGCCCTTTAATGGTTGGCATTTGGCAAAATCAAAATCATTAGACAGAATTTAATGATCATGTAACCTAGAAGCGATGACGTCCACGTGGCATTATCGACGGATAAGAATGCGTTAGATAAGTAACGAAATTAACGGCGAGAAAAGAACACTTCTTTTGCTGCTGCTGCTGCTGCGCTTGAACAAAAAAGCGGACTAGAGACTAGAGCCAGTTTGACTTTGGTACAAGGAGACAGAAGAAGAAAGATCAACGTTTTCGTTTTTACTGTTAGCAATTTTAGAGATGTGTGAAAGAAAGAGCATAAATTCATAGCTTTGTTTTTTTAGTCAAAAAACTGGCATACAAAACTAAATAAAGACTGTTTTTGACACACATCAACATGCTTCACAAAAACAGTTTCATCCAGACTGTTGCCGTCCTCGACCTCGCCCACGTCCGAAGCGCCCCCGTCCCCGACCCCTACCCCTACCACGGAACCCCCTTCCCCGTTCAGAAGGCTGCCTGGTGCTAAACCCTTGAGACTGTGCTTGCACTGGGGACTGCGAGTTAGTTGGTGATTGCGGGATTTGCGACTGTGGTCGCATATCAGATTGTGGTTGCATTTGGATTTGCGGGTTCATTGGAGACTGTGGTGGGTGCATCATTTGGTGCTGCGGGTTCATTGGAGATTGAGGGTGGGTTTGGAACTGTGGTGGCATTTGGAACTGTGGATTCATTGGAGACTGTGGCCGGTACATTTGAAGACCTTGAGAAAAGAGATTAAAACTCAGCTCATTCGGTAATGGCTGCTGCTGAATACCGCGACCCATCCCAAAGGGTTGGTTGAAAGAGTTCTGACCAACCAATGCAGGCCATGGCGCTGAAGGCTGTCCTGGAAAGAAGTTTAAGCCTCCAGGTCCACCTGGCATCGGCATCTGCCCACCATTGAACTGTTGTTGGAACATCATTTGATTTTGATTTTGCATTGCCATCAAAGGCATCTGCATTGGGGCTAGATTGGGCATTCCCATCTGATTAGGCATAGGAGGAAACTGATATGGGTGCTGCTGATTACTTTGGGGCCTCCATGCTGCATTGTTTGGAGGAAAACAGTCCATTTGAGGACGCGGATGAAGAGTTGAAACCGGACCACCCATTTGAGGATCAGAACGGTTTGAGGATAGAGAACTAGATCCCTGGTTCTCTGTCCATTCCCCTGAGTAACTGCTTGTAGGCCTTCCGAGATCTCGGTTTTTCTTCTTCTTGTTTCTTGTGTTACCAGGTTTTTGGTCATTCATCATCCCTCTCTTTTCCATCTTCTGCATTCTTTTGTATTCGGCTTCTTTTTCATCATCTGAGAACTCTAGCTCGTTTGGTATCTCCTCGTCGTTATCCCCAGATGCATCGTAACCTTTCTTCTGCAGTTCCTTGATATTAAGGATATGTTGAGCGAAATCCTCGACAAAAGAGACAGGTGTCCCTTGACCAATCCCTTCTGGCACTTCGCTCTCTGAATTGAACCTCACAATATAGTAAGGGCACTTTACGGGTCCAAAGATCTCATCCACCAGTCCCAATGGGGTTCTTTTTTCAGTTATCCAGAGGATAGAACCTTCAGTCAAAGGACTATGCTTTTCCATTCCCTCAATTATTACTTGAGTGCTCATTACCTGTAAACTCAAAAATCACAAGGGTATACTTTTAGCAGTGGATTGTCAAGACATCAAACAGAGAAGAAATTGCAAACAAGTAAAGGTAAATATACCGAAAGAACAACTCCAACAGGAAGTGTGGCATGATGCGGTTCCAGAGTGACATCCACAGCTGGAACTGGAGGAAGCTCCTGCAAAAGTTAAAAAGGGAAACGAACTTTTATAATTTACTCAGCAAAAAGAAGGCTTCTATGCCTAAAGAGTAATGACAAATAGCTTGAGGGCGATACATAGGTTTCTTGTTGCAAGTTTTAATCAGTACTCTACAAAAATAATGGAACATACTTCTTACTCTACATAGATAATGAATTGTAATTCTTTCCAGTAAACAAAGCTTCAGCACTATAGCCAGCAACATTTACCTAGGGCTAAGAGACAAAAAAAATCAACCACTAATATCTATGAAATGTGTAAAGCTGAAGCATATGTACCTTGAGCTCATTCTTTGACCTTATAGGTTCTTTTGTTTGCAAACCGAAGTCATCATCCTCATCATTGCTCCAAGCAATCATCTCATTCACTTCATCATCGTCATCATCAGCATCATCATCATCATCATCTTCAACAACCTCAATTTCGTCATCATACTCCTCATCTAAATTCTCTATCTCACCCTCTTCAAGTTCCCCTGCTAGATCATCCTCTTTCCTCATGACCATGTGATCTTCAAACTTCTTTTCCTTCTTTTTTTCTTCTTCGTCGCTCCCTTCTTCATCACTCTCCTCTTCTTCACAGCTACTACTAGTACTACTGCTTGAAGAAGAGTTTGAGGTTTCGCTCTCAGACTCAGCAGAATCCGTTTTCCCGTTAGCATCATCATCCATCGCCAAACTTACCTTCTTCAACCCTACTTCAATAGAACAAGCCAAACCCTCATCTGTTTTCTTCAACCCTGTATCATCCAAATCCATGGTAGGACAAGCAACAGATGCATCAGACACAACAACTGGCTCAGTCTCACCTTCCATTGGCCTAGAGTTGTTAGAAACAACCGGTTCTGAATCTTGGGCTCTTTCACTGCTGGTTCATCCACACCGTTTGCAGACATGTCATCACAAACCTTGGGCTCTACCTCAACCACCGACTCAGAGTTGATTGAGCTCACTCCAACTTTCTCAGACATGACACAAAGCACATGCTTTTCTTCAACCATAAACTTAGAACTAATCTAACTCACACCAACTTCACCAGGAATGTCATGACAAAGCTCAGGCGTTAACTCAATCGACTGAGACTTAACAGTAACAACAGCTTCTTGACCCATCTCCATTGTGTCCTCAAAGAAATCAAAGTCCATATCTTCAATGCAAAACTCCTCAATATTCTTGACCCATCTCCATTGTGTCCTCAAAGAAATCAAAGTCCATATCTTCAATGCAAAACTCCTCAATGTTCCGATTACTCCCCAACCAAGTGACGGAATCGAAATCAAGAAGAGAATCGATGGAAGGGAAATCAAGAGTGTCCTTGAAAGTTTTTACCTTGGGGTCTTGATCGACTAAGCCTTGCAAAGCTAGCTCTTCTTCAACGGTTTTAGCTGGTTTAGCGGGAAATCCAACCATGGCAAGAAGAGAGAGGAACCAGCGAAGGAAAGTGAAAGAACATGACTTTATGAGAGTTGAAGCGGCGGCTAAGTTATAAAGGCAGCTACTTGAGCAAAGGCGCGAGGGTTTATCGCAGCAGATACGTTAGGGTTTTAAGAGCAGAGTAAAGGACTCTCTGTTGGGGTGGTGCCACCACTAATTTAGGGTTTTAGGCTTTTAGCTGTTCCTTTCATTTTTCTTTCTTTTCTTTATTTATTTTTTTTCATTTTTTAAAAAAAATTTCAATGCTTTTAAATTTTATTATAACGTAGTTGCTCATATACACGTTAGAACTCTTACGCCAATATTTGAATACAAAACACTTATAGATTTGATGGAAATTTTTAATTAGTAATCTGTAAAATGATGATTGTGTAATAGATATGTGAAATTCAATTAGTTTCTATCAGTCATAGAATCTTACAAAAATCGTAATTTATGTATATGAAGCATCACAAACAAAGGTTTGTTACTAGTACTATTTTACAAAATTATTTGTGCTTATGTTTTAATTTGCCTTGTATATTTTTTTTTCCATCAAGTTAGTTATATAGATTCACCAATTTGTTCACCGGTGATTGTGGGGGCCTCCGATGAATCGCATCCTGACGCGCCATTTCAGTCAACAGGTCTCTCATCGATGTCTCGGCCCTTCAATTTCATCCTCTGCTCCGACGAAACAATCTCGGATCCTGGAGCTCTGTAAATCGGGTCGGCTCACCGATGCCATTCGGATCCTAAACTCAACAGACTCGTCTGGGATCTCTACGAAGCCGAACCTCTACGCGTCTCTCCTACAAACATGCACCAAAGTCTTCTCCTTTACCCACGGCCTTCAGTTTCACGCCCATGTCGTCAAATCGGGTATGGAAGCCGACCGGTACGTTGGGAACAGCTTGCTCTCGCTGTACTTCAAGTTGGGACCTGATATGAGGGAGACTCGGAGAGTTTTCGATGGAATGTTCGTCAAAGACGCGATTTCTTGGACTTCGATCATGTCTGGATACGTTGGGGTTAACGAACACGTTAAAGCGCTTGAGGTGTTTGTGGAGATGGTGAGTTTTGGTTTAGAGCCGAACGCGTTTACGTTGTCTTCGGCAATTAAGGCTTGCTCTGAGCTTGGAGAAGTTACGTTAGGGAGGTGCTTCCATGGTGTTGTTATTTGTCGTGGGTTCGAGTGGAACCATGTTATCTCTAGCACATTGGCGTATATGTATGGTGTGAACCAAGAACCAGTAGACGCACGCCGAGTGTTTGACGAAATGCCTGAACCAGATGTTATTTGTTGGACAGCTGTACTCTCTGCGTTTTCGAAGAACGATTTGTATGAGGAAGCTCTGGGACTTTTTTACGCGATGCATAGGGGCAAAGGGTTGGTGCCTGATGGGTCTACATTTGGAACTATTTTGACTGCTTGTGGTAATCTGAGGAGGCTGAAGCAAGGGAAAGAGATTCATGGGAAGCTTATTACAAATGGGATAGGTAGCAATGTGGTGGTCGAGAGTAGTCTTCTTGATATGTATGGTAAATGTGGATCGGTACGGGAAGCTAGGCAAGTGTTCAATAGGATGTCTAAGAAGAACACCGTATCTTGGTCTGCCTTACTCGGGGGATACTGTCAGAACGGAGAGCATGAGAAAGCGATTGAGATGTTCAGGGAGATGGAAGAGAAAGATCTCTACTGTTTCGGGACTGTTCTTAAGGCGTGTGCTGGTTTGGCAGCAGTAAGACTTGGGAAAGAGATTCATGGCCAGTACGTGAGAAGAGGATGTTGTGATAATGTGATTGTGGAATCGGCTTTAGTTGACTTGTATGGGAAGTCCGGGTGCATTAATTCTGCTAGTCACGTGTACTCCAATATGTCATTTAGGAACATGATAACAAGGAACGCAATGCTATCTGCGCTGGCTCAAAATGGAAGAGGTGAAGAAGCTGTTAGTTTCTTCAATGATATGGTAAAAAAGGGAATAAAGCCTGACTACATCAGTTTTATCGCAGTTCTCACTGCATGTGATCATACAGGTTTGGTTGACGAGGGACGGAATTACTTTGCGTTGATGGCTAAGAGTTATGGGATTAAACCAGGTACCGAGCATTACAGTTGCATAATTGACCTTCTAGGACGCGCAGGTTTGTTTGAAGAAGCAGAGAATCTGTTGGAGAGAGCCGAGTGTAGAAATGATGCATCTCTGTGGGGAGTTCTGCTAGGACCTTGTGCTGCAAATGCAGATGCCTCCAGTATTGCAGAGCGGATTGCAAAGAGAATGATGGAGTTGGAACCAAAGTACCACATTAGTTACGTGCTTCTCAGTAACATGTACAAGGCGATAGGTCGCCATGGTGATGCACTCAGGATTCGTAGGTTAATGGTGAGACGAGGAGTAGCAAAGACTATTGGACAGAGCTGGATTGATGCTCATTAGAAAGCTACAAAAAAAATGTATCCCTCTGGGAGGGATCTTGCTCTAGTATTTATGAAGAAATGGTTATGACAACTTTAAACCACACAATTTTGCCTTGAGGTCTCCATGTAAGCGATTTGTCTTTACAAAGTAATTCAAACAAGAAACAGTTGCCAGCCTAGACTTTGCAGAGAAAAGAGTTGTGTCAAATGTTTTGGGGATGATTCAAGATTTTAACCTCAAGCCGCCATTGATACATTTTTCTGGTGAAGAGTGTTTTCTTCATAGTGCACGCATCAAGGTCGATTTTGTAGCTTCACGCTTCATCTCTGCAGCTTTGCCACTCCCTCGAAAGTATGCATATACTTGCTGAAAATTAAGTATTGCACGTCATGGGTTAGAAAAACAGATGGATTGAAGTGATTTACAGTGTTGATAAATTCTGGAGTAGATGAAGTTGAGAAACCTGAATGACCCAGATATTGAGAAGTGTTTCGATGCAGAAGAACCCAGCACCAATGAAATACATTATCTGTGAGGGTGAAAAAGTATAAAAATTAGGTAAGAAGACTCTCACAATCCAAAGTAAAGTGCTTGTAAATGGGCGGAAAGGTTACTTACCCCGACTGCAGCATTAGTAGTTAGAAGCTCAATTGCTGGCAAGAAACCGCTGTCCACATAACCAACAATACATGGAATCAGATGGAGCTCATCAAAGACTCAAAAGGTTTTAACATCTTCATTAATGACGAATCGTTAAAGAATGTAAAACTTAAAGGCTGATTCTGATGCTTTCATATAGAAGAAAACTCTTACGTGAGAGACTTTCCTTGAAAGATGACTGGTGGAGCAACTGCAGCAAAGCCGCAGAACGCGATGTGAAACTGAAAAGTGCAAGACACGGGTTTATTTTCTCACGGCTTCCGAAAAACCTTTCATGCAGAGGAAATCTACCAATGGAAATTCGGTTTTTCTTACCACGTAAAACAAGAAAAACGTTCCAAACTTCAGGGCACTATCAGTTCTGCAAGAGGTACACATGCATGGTATTATTGACTCATTTCATATATCTTTTCACAATGCATCGTGTTCCCAAGCAAGTTCCAGGCGTCAAGCATATACTAAGAGAACTAGTTTTACCTGGTAGCTCGGTATAGAGGACGGTACCATAAGACATAAGCTCCAGGTACCCCAGCAATGAAGTAGATGATAGAGAGAAGCCATATAGTGGGACCTGATTACAAAACAAAGCACATCAGATGAATCAACATGGTCAGAGGAAATAACATTATGAATCTCATCGTTTGGGTAAAACAGTAACCTTCTCCTTTGATCCAAGCTACAGTTACTGCCACAATATTCCACAAGAGACATCCTACTAAACCTGCATAATTCAAAAATTTACCCTGTTAGATTTTGTCTGGATTTTTTTTTTTGCAGCGGTCTAAGGCGGGTTTACATACCTAACAGTGTGGTGAATGCGACATATTGGATCTTCTGTAAATGAATTGGAATCTCATTTGGAATGTCATGATGAATTAAAGGGAAAAACTCCGGCCAATTCTTCTCTTCGATGACAACTCCAGCTATCAAAACAAACGTATCAGGTTAGATACAAAAACCCGTAAAAAGTCATGGAAGATGTAGATAGACATATATAGAAGATTGCACTACTTCGCGCTATTGCGTCCTCTCTTCTTTTAAGCTCCTGCATTAATGCAATGAGAAGAAGAAGAAGACCGTTAGATACGATCCACATATTGAAACTGTAGATCTCAAGATTAGCTTGGATATCGACCCAAGAGCCTCGGTAACCAGAAATCACCTGCTCTTTCCGCTTCAATTCGTTCTCCTTAGCCTGAAGTTCCATCTCTTTAGCTCGAAGATCCTTTAAACAGAATCAGAAAAATGAATAATTTCCCGATTCATCTAACCAGATATTGAGTAAACATGAAAGGTAAAATGCAGAAGGTATTGAAGATATAGTACATTGCCAGAATCCAAAGGGATATCAACGGTTGCACCACGATCATAAGGTTCCGGTGGAAGTGGCTTGAGATAAGAGTTGCTCGCAGGAGGAACACTTGTATTATTCTACAACATTGCAAATTGAGATCAAATGGATAAAGATTACAGAAAGGTCAGACATTTCTATTAAAGAATTATGGAACAGAGCTCTTTACCGCAAAAGGATTGATCTCTTCATCAGCAAATGGATTAGGATCATGTCGTGCCATTCTTTGAGATCGTTTGTTTTAAGATCAAGAAACTTACTCAAGAAAGAGTTTTTGGAGATTGTGGAGGTCGTTGAATTTTGACAAATGGGAAGAAAATGGTTTCAACGAATGGGTACTTTGTAGTCAGAGAGAGAAAACTAAATCAATGGCGCCAGAGAAATCGAAGGCATTTTAAAAGGTGCTCGCTTCGTTTTTGTTCAGCAAAATTTTAACACCTATTAAACAGGAATGTTTTTTCCAATTTGGTTTATGGATCGGTTTACTGAATTTTATTCGGTTTTATAAGTCTTCAACTGGATTTAGTTCACTATTAACAGAATTCCGGTTTTGTTTATAATTAAATTTTCCAACGGTTAGATTCAATTTGATTAAGGAATTTGGTTACTAACCCTCAAACGCACTTGAATAGTTTGAATGCGAACTTTGCGGTTAGTGGCTCGAAAGTCACAGGTCACAACTTCGCTTGTTACAGAATACAGATCATTCTATTGTTAGTTTATCAAAATTAGAACTCAATTAGATAATGCAACTTTTACTATATAAAAGATCATTACTATAATGTTTCAGCTCAACGTGCTAACATGTTACAAGATCATCCGAGAAGATATAAACCCAAACAATTCTTAATAAAAGTGAGAATCAGAAGTATCAAGTAAAGTCCTAAACTTGACTCGCCTTTTAACACTACCCATTCTCTCATAACCAATCCCAATTTTGCTATGCATTAGCTTCATTGATAAATCTGCTTTTCCCACTTTTCTCAAAGCATTGATCATCACAGTCCTGATCCTCCCAGGCACTTCTCTTCCTCTCTCTGTAATCCCATCAGCCAATTTACAAGCTTCCTTTATCCTACCAGCTTTACACAGTGTATTAATCATATCTTCACAAGCTGCATCAAGAATCACACCCATTGGAGCTAACTCATCCAGAATCTTACAAGCTCTCGCCACTTTTCCCGACAAACAAAGCCCAGTCGATAACGCCCTGAAGCAAGCTGCGGTTGGTGTAATGCCTTTATCTATCATCATGTCCCAAAGCTTTAGCGCCTCTTCATTTCTATGTTCTTTGAACATTCCGGATATGAGTATCGTGTATGTATAAACCGTTTGATCACAACCTTCTTCTTCCTCCATTCTCTTAAATAGCGTTATCGCCTCATTGACTTTCCCATGCTTTGTAAACGCATCGATCAGTGCATTGTAACAGTATGAATCCCTTGTGCATCCTTTTTCAGACATTTCTTCGAAAAGCCTCTCAGCTTCATCTATTCGACCTGCTTTTCCTAAACCGTCAATAAGACTAGAATAAAACATTGAATTGATAGCCAATCCATTAAACCGGCAAGTTTGGAAATAGTCCAATGCCTCTTCCACTCTCCCGTTTTTACACAAACCATTAACAACAACGGAATAAGTTACCACGTCCGGTTTAAGCCCTTCATTTATCATTCTCTGTAAAAGCCTTATCGCCTCTTCAACACTTCCGCTTTTTGCATAATTATCAATCAAAGCAGTGTATATAGCTACATTTGGTTTTGACCCTTTACGGATCATATTCTCGAAAACAGCATAGCCTTCATTCAATTTCCCTTCCTTACAAAGTCCTCCAATCACTAAACTAAACGCATGAGGCGGGACTTGAAGTCCCTTCTCATCCATTTCTTGATACAAAGCCACACAAGAACCAAAGTCGCTATCTGCATAACAAGCCTGGATCATAGTCATATACGTAATCTTATCAGCTTCAAGGCCTCTCGCCTCCATATCTCTAAGCTTCTCCAAAGCTTTCTGTGTCTGCCCTGCTTTACAATAACCCTTGATCATCGTGTTATAAGTCACAACATCTGGTTTGATCCTGCCACTTTCCATAACCCCAAAAACGCGCTCTGCGGAATCAATGAACATCGAGCTCACTAATCCGTTCATCAGAAAGTTATAAGTATACAAAGTGGGCTCAATCCCATTCTCTTTCATTTTGCGCCAAACCCACAACAATTCCTCCACCATTCCAAGCTTTCCAAAGCTCCTAATCAGAGAATTCGCCGCAGAAACAGTCATAAGAAACTCAAATTTCCTAATTTCACTACAGACAAACCTGATTCTATCCAGATCTTTTGCCAGAGCCAACACATCAACCAAGGAGACATAACACTCGAGGTTATGCGTATACTTCTTCTGCTTACCAGCCCAACGGAAGAATCTCCAAACAATACTTGGTTTTTCTTGAATCCCATCGGATTTCAACACGAACGAAACAAAATTGGGCGATAGTGTGATAAGGAACTTACGGCAGAAACCGTCTAGATTCGATTCCATGGAATCTGAACCATCTAAAAGGTTGAGAATTTGGTTTACCCATGGAGATGGCTGGAGGTTACGATTCGATTTCACCAAATCGGAGACATCGTTAAAGGGTTCTATCCATTCGGGAGGAGGAAGTGAGCTGCTATTGAACACCCACCTAACACTCGTCCTTGAGCTAGATAAAGGCAAGCACTTTGAATCATCCGACAAAAAGCCGTCATTTTTGTACAGAAAAAGAGATTGTGAAGAACAATGCGGACGATTCAGAAGAGCTACAGAAAAGGGCTTCCGGTAAAATCTTCGCATCGGTAATTTCTTCAAGCTGCCGGTGCGGCATCGACATGTTCATATAATACTCGGAACATTTAGTTTTTAGTTCTAATTGAACTTGGAGAAATAAGACACAAAGGGTCCCATGGTCTAGTGGTCAGGACATTGGACTCTGAATCCAGTAACCCGAGTTCAAGTCTCGGTGGGACCTTTTTTAATGTTTACTTAAACCTTTCTTATATCACAAAGTTTTTATTCTTCTTTTTAAGAGTTCATCAAGCACAGATTTTGAGGCAGAGACCAAAGGACCTAAGACATTTACATATGTTTCCACAGGCATTTTACTCTAAGAAAAATAAGAAGACTATGTTGAGCAGAAAACATTTTTTTTTCCTGACCAAAATCAGTTCTGAAACCAATCAAAAGCTATGTCTCAAGTCTTTGGTTTCTCTCCAGGGAATCTCGGAAGTTGAACAAGAGAGTTCACTCGAGTAACACCTTCTAGTCCCGACCAGTTCTGTTCTCCTTCCGCCGTTTTCTCCTTCTCTGCATCATCAGTGTCTACTTTCACATTACCGTAACTGTTGTTCTCTTGATCCATCGATGATGATCTGACTGTGACGTTTCTCTGAAGACACGGTTCTGCTCCCTGGCTTTCTTCTGATTCTACTGCGTTTGTTGCTGAACAGAAGCTTTGTTCTTCGTTATCTGATGAATCTGAGTCCATTCTGCCATCTAGAAACAAACACACAACTGCACAATCATCCATCTTCGAAGTCGGGTACTTAAGTTTCCATTCGCGTACAGCTGAATCCACCACGAGCCTAGCTGCTGATGCCCGGCTTGAAGCTGATGCTACGACTTCAACCACTTCTTCGTTGCTTAGCACATCCCAGACCTATCAAAACAAAGGTTAGAATCATCAGTAATAGAAATTCATATTGATAAAACTTGGAAGACACTTTAAAAGTTCAGTGCTTTACTCCATCTGAGGCCAAGACAATGAACCGATCTCTATCTGTTAGAACACGGTGAGAGAACTCTGGTATTGAAATCACACCGTAGTCTTTTAAACAGAAATCACCGAAAGCTCTAGCCATGGCTAATCCAGGAGCATTATCAAATGGTAGCCAAACTCGTGACACCTCTGGCTCGTCTTGTAGCGCAAAGACCCGACCTTTACACTGTTTGATCCTCTCGGCTTCCCCTATTAGACCCAAACCAGTAACAATATCTAATAAGTGAGACTAAATGAAAAGGTAGAGATTGGAGCAAAAATCACAAAATGTTGTTAAAGCATAATACTTGGTAAGTCAGGCTTCAAGTCAACTGTTAGCTGAATTGCAACCATCGAATCGTTGCTATCTTTGGATCCAAGTATCGCCCGAGAATCCCCAATGTTTCCCATGAATAAATTTGATCCCTGAAACAATCAAAACACATCAAAACCGATACTTAGAACACAATGGAAATCCCGAGGGAGATTGATTTTGAAGCCAAAAAATATGAAGAGATTTTTTGTTGTCAAGATTACCTGTTTAATGATTGCAACAGCAGTGCAGCCACTGCAGAAGCATTCTAGATTAGGATGGGATCGCAGTTCCTTATCCATAGCACTAAATGATTTCAAGAAAGCTTCTTCCCATAAGAGATTCAATTTATCCTCCTCAGTAGATTGTTCCTTATCAGCTTCTAGGCTATCTGATTTGCTTGTACGAGTTCCCGTGAATCCGTTTTGCTTCGACTTAGAGGAATTCAGAAGAGACAGCAACTTTACAGGCAATGAGTCTCTCACTTTACGAGCAACAAGATGACCATGAGGACCATGTCCATCAAACACGCCGCAAAAGGTAACATCTTTCGACATAAAATCCTATGAGAAACAAAACCAAATCCTGCTTACCAGGGGAACACAAAGTTTTAATAAACATCATTGAGGAAGAATAAGAAGAAACTCACTTCCCAAACGATCATTGCATCCTGATTAATACCCTTGCGTCCCTGTTGAGTAAAAATGCAAGAACTCCTGCTCTTTCCGTTGCCAATGATTCGATTCGGAATAGAGACCAAGTTATGAAGCGAAACGATGCGGTCTGAAAAAGCTCCCTTCCCCATTTTGCTCCCACAACATCCCATCCCGAGACATGGTCGATGCGTAGACTCTTCATTGCTCCACGTACTCTTAGAGACACAACCCCCCATTAGTCAATGCAAGCATACGCTATGAATCCGATCGCAGAGAGATTGTAAAAAAGGACAAAAAGACTTCTCCTTTTGAACCAAAACCAGATCCCCCAATGTAAAGGCTTTAGCAACACATTTGGTCAAATCAAAGAGCTTTCACACAAGGTTTATTTTTCTATATTAAATACTCTTTGTGGGCAAAACCTTTTCTTCGAATCTTGGTCAATGATGATGCATGGACCGTGAGCTGAAAACATTTGCAGAAAAATGTTTAGTGATTAGTTTATTGCAAAGTTCCAAAAAAGAAAAGCAGACGCAAACAAGTCATAAAGAAGAAAACCCAGCATGTGATTTTAGCAATAGAATATGTAGATATCACTAAACAGCCTGGCCTAATTGTTTGGCATTGGACCATCCTTAAGACTCTTATTGCTCCAGTTTTGTAATGTTTTCACTAACGAATAATTTAATCAAAAGACAGGAAAACAGAAAAACATACAAATCAAGAAAATGAGAGGTTCCCCATATGTCCTATAGGCACATGAATCAAGACCATTGTTATGGAGCAAATTGCAAAAATCATTTTTCCATTGAGAAACAAAACTAATGCAAATCCCAAAAGCTTTATCTGAGTAGTTTGAGCTAAAATGAAAATCTTCTGAAGCAAAAGAGATAACTTTATATGGGTTTTATATACAGTGACATATATAGCAATGCTGAAACATCAAACTGTGAAATCCCAGATTCTGGTAAATGTCTAAAATCAGAGGATTTCGTGATTCTTTTACTGAACTTTCTTCGTGGCTAAAACTCATGAATTGGACTCTGTAAGTGGCCAGAGAGATGAAAACCCCCAAAAGAGGAAAAGGTGGGATTTTTAAGTGGAAAAGCGATTAACTTTTTCATAAACTTCCGAGATAGATTAATGGATCTGAGAAAGATTCAATAACTTTCCTCGATACCCCCAAACAAATGCAGAGTGTAAAAAAAAAAAAAGAAAAGAACAAACCAAAATTATCAGAGAAGATCCTGCGAAACTCGAACGAGCTAATCAAAATGAGATTACTACACAATAGAAAGAATGAGAGAAACAAACAAAAAAAATGTAAGGAATTTGAGCAAAAGAACGAACCTTTGAGGGATCATTGAACAATTGATTCGCAGACAATGACTATGGAAGAGTGCGAAAGAGAGAGAGAGAGATGTGATTGAGTAGTAGTAGTTGTAGTTGTAGTGGTAGAGAGATGGGTGAGATCTCATTAATTGAAGAAAGCGAAGAAGCAGAGAGAAGAAGATAAAGAAAACAAAAGAGGCTTCCCCACAGAATCTTTTCTGGTTTTCGCTTCTTTCATGAAAGATCAAATCAAAGCTTACTTGCTATATTTATTATTTTCTTGTTACAAAAATTAATATTTAGCTTTAATAGTAACAACATGTAATTTGAATTCGGATGTTGATGATATATGGATAATATTATTATGAGGTTGTGTCATGTTTTAGAGATAAGTTAATATTTTGATAATTAATATGTACATTATAAAATATGGTTAGGTTTTTTCAGTCTACCTTTTTTTGGGTGTCCTAATTAAAGCAAGACGACATAACATAAGACGAGAATTGAATGACTTTGCAAATAGAGATGAGTTGTTCAACTTTGCCCCACATCCTAATCCACTTCTTCTTTAATTATTTTCATGCATTTTCATCCACCGAAACATTGCATTACAAAAAAAAAGACAGAGAGAAGTAGATGTGTGCTTTAAACGCGAGAACTATATGGTTGGTACTCAAACAGAGTACAATGTTTAGCTTATTGAGTTATTGTCAATTGTAAATATTAAAATGCAATTATTTGGTTGATTCATGTTTAAGGGAATCATGATATCCAAACACACTTCTTATTAATTTGATTTGGTTTTTGCAATGTGATTTTTAACAATAAAACCTAAAGGACAGGTTGGTTGGTAGATCATGACTCTAAATAAATGTTACACATCAGATGGAGTTTAAAAGCTTCTTCTTTCTTTCTTTCCCATTTAGTTCTGTTGACAAATCGTTCACGGAGTTCCCACGTAGGCCTTAGCTTTCGTTTTTTTTTCTTTTTTTCTCTTTTTCACACTTGGCCAATTAAAGATTGTTTAATTAAAAAGCTTTATTCCAAATTTTATTTCGTATATAAAGTCATATTTCTCTCCACACTTTGTTTCTCTTATTAAATCACGTCGATTTGATTGGGAAATATTATCAACCTTTCTTTGTTGCACATTTGAAAAGAAGATTAAAAAAAAAGTCGATATTGCACTTCATCTAAATTTTGTGATAATTTTTTAAAAATAGAAATCCAAAAGGTTCATCATAATCATCATCCCATGTGTAAGACAGCAAGAAAATGTCACGTAGTTGTGGGTCAATCTAACCAAATGATTCACCCTCTAATTGCATTATCAAAAACGATATACAAAACTAAGGCCACCCAAAAATGACTCACCACACTCATCATCTAGTGGGGTTCGACTTATGGGCTGTCACAGTTTAATCTGAATATATGGGCCTTATCTTATTTGGGCTTTAACTTTTAAAACAAACGAAGCTCAAAGTTAAAGGTAAAAAAAAATCTTGACCTGGCAGTAGGACCCAGAGAAGATCTACATGTCTTCATGTCTGACTCTGATCCTCAAAAAACCTTACAATCTAGATAAGAAGATAAGGTACACGTGTCAAAAATCCAACATCCCCAAACTCATTTGCCCAATTTTACTAACACACAAAACTCTGCACTCTCTTACACCCTTTTCCCGAGTTCCGACAATGGCTTCAGCATCAGCGACGGCTACTCTTCTCAAACCCAATCCTCCGCCGCATAAACCGTCCATCACCGCCTCCGTATCTCCGCCGCTTCCTCCTCCACGTCGCAACCACCTCCTCCGCCGCGATTTCCTCTCTCTAGCGGCCACATCCACTGTTCTAACGCAAGCAATTCAGTTTCTAGCTCCGGCGCCGGCTTCAGCCGCTGAAGATGAAGAGTATGTTAAAGATACATCGGCAGTGATCAGTAAAGTTAGGAGTACGCTTTCGATGGAGAAGACAGATCCGAATGTGGCTGACGCGGTGGCTGAGCTGAGAGAAGCTTCGAATTCATGGGTTGCTAAGTACCGGAAAGAGAAAGCTCTTCTCGGAAAAGCTTCTTTCCGGGATATTTACTCGGCGTTGAATGCTGTATCCGGTCATTATGTAAGTTTTGGTCCGACGGCTCCGATTCCGGCGAAGAGGAAGGCGAGGATTCTTGAAGAGATGGAGACTGCTGAGAAAGCTCTCTCAAGAGGAAGATAAAATCACAGTGAGACCTAACCATTTCTTCTTCTCCATTTTCTTGTTGATGAAATTTTATTTTCCTAAAAGTTCCGATCAAATTATATGAGAAGAGAAACTTGAATTCGCTTGCATGCCTTTTTTTTTGTTTTGTTTCCTGTAAAATACTTAATGTCCTGCATGATAATTTACTTAATTATCATTTATCAGAGATACTTATCTAGTAATATCGAATTACATTTTCTCAATGCTTATTGGAGCAATTCTCGTGTCATAACTCATAATTAGCTCTCTGTTTACACTTTCGTTGGTTTTGGTTCCCTATCGTAGTATCTGTTGCCCTAGCAAAATTTGCTTACACTTTCGTTGGTTTAGTACAGCTTGAATTACATGTTTTTGTATACCCAACAATTATAAATTCTCCAAAACTCATTAGTTACATAATTGCATTGAATGCTTATCTAACTAACAAGATCGAGTCTATCAAAAGTATGACCCATAAGCCCACAAAGTGTATAGTTTGATCATTTCAATATTTGAGTGACCACAGCTCCACAACCACACAACACCAGTCACCAGCATACGAACATGTCACGTGCAGGCCCACACGTGAACTACCACATGGCTAATATTTATACTAGTATTCATAATCTATTTTGATTATAATACAGTATTTGCTTCTTGTCTTACCGTAGCAGTTTGTGAAGTTCAACGTAATTAATAATTACACGTGTGCATCGTACACTAGTCTACCATTATACTGACCTGTCCAATACGTTAAAATAATGACGGTGTTTGCTGCCGACTACCGTATAGTTACGCCAAATGTATGTATTTAGTCAATAGTTAATAATCTCGCATCATTATTTTCGTGTCAACGTTATTTTATAGTAATTACCAGATGCAATATATCTAGCATTTTAGCCATACGGGTTACAGGGTTAGATTTTGTCCGTCAGTGATAATAATGAGGCATACAACTAGATTTCTTGGGACAGATACGAAAATTTTAATCTTGTGTACCTAATCCCCCATACCAAATTTTTAATCTTGTGTACAAAATATGATTCTGTAAAAAAAAAACTATACTGCATATAAATATTTTATATTATAGTATAACAAAATTGTCGAAAGTAATAATTTTGTAAACAACATTTACTACTAGATCAGTTGATTCATAATATATGTTCGGATTATTTTTTATTTTTATAAATAGCAGTTGTCTCCGGAGATAATAATAATAAATAAATAAAAAACACAACCACGTGAAGAAAATGAGCTGTGGTGAGTGGTGGCGAAGAAAATTGGTCAAACTTTACTAGATTATCTATTTTCTATTTTCTATTTTTTTTTGTCATTTAAACAAACAATTGTTTTTGTGCGTAGCTGATCATCTTACATAACCCAAATTGTAAAACACTAGAGAAACAACCAAAACCATTTGAGAGAATTTTGACACATTTTACGATCGTTTGTGACAGAGTAATTCAATCGTTTTTTTTTTTTTTTGTAATCTTTTCAATTTCATACCCTCCCGAGAAAAAGTTTTGACTTTCCCGGGAAAATCTCTTTCCTTCCTTTCATTCAACAAAAGTTCTGAATTTTTCTCTGTTCTTCTGTGTTTTTGTTTTGTTTCTGTTTTCCCCTAATTTTCTGGCTTTACCTTTGTTATCTCTTTAACCTTGTCGATTGATCTGACTTCAAGATTAGAGATCTCGACGAGTGGCTTCAGTTTTATCTCAGAGAATCACAGAGAGAGAGAGAAAAAAAAAACCAAAATAGAAAAAGAAAACAATATTCGATATTGCTTACTCATTGTCTGTCTTCTCGATTGTAATCGTTTTCTCCATACATCTTTATTTTCTTGAAAGAATCGATCTTTTTGTGTTTTGCTTGTCCCTTAAATTCACCCTTCTTCATACATAACGTCGAAGCTCAGAAATCTGAATACTCGCTTGCGTGCCTCTCTCTCTCTCTCTCTCTCTCTCTCTCTCTCTCTCTCTCTCTCTCTCTCTCTCTCTCTCTCTCTCTCTCTCTCTCTCTCTCTGGAAGACTCTCTCTCTCGCCAAAAGCTCCATCTTTCTTCTTCTCCATTGAAGAAGAAACCCAATATTTTCTCTTTTCTCTATTACGGTCGAGACGAATCATGGTGAACGTTAAAGGGTCAACCAAAAAATCGAATCTTGATCGATTCCTCCATTGCATAACACCCCTTGTGCCACCCCAATCTCTCCCCAAGGTTTGAGAATATGTTTTTATATCTCTCTTTTTTTATTTGTTTCAATGTACAAAATTATGTGATTATTAATTGATGGTGCTAATTGGGAATTGCAGGCAGAGATTAGAACCCTAAATCGATTGTGGCATCCATGGGAGAGAGAAAAGGTTGAGTTTTTCAGGTTGAGTGATTTGTGGGATTGTTATGATGAATGGAGCGCTTATGGAGCAAGTGTTCCTATTCATCTAACCAATGGAGAAGCTCTTGTTCAATACTACGTTCCTTATCTCTCTGCCATCCAGATTTTCACCTCTCATTCCTCCTTGATCCGATTAAGGTTCGTTTGATCCCATTGTCTTTTGATTCTATTACATAGAACAGATTGAAAATTTGAAATCTTTATTGCTCTCTAATGAATTTGGTGAACCGTTTTGAATAGATTGTGGTTTCTGGTTTAGCTTATAAAATTATGATGGAGCTGCATAATGTTTTTATATGAGTTCTTGAAGAATGATTGCTCTCATGGGTTGCTTCAAAGATAGCTGATTAATTTTTGGTGTTGGGTTGATTAGGGAAGAGTCTGAAGATGGGGAATGTGAGGGTAGAGATCCTTTTAGCGATTCAGGTAGTGATGAGAGTGTCTCTGAGGAAGGACTTGAGAACAACACGCTCTTGCATCCAAATGATCGTTTGGGTTATCTTTATCTCCAATACTTTGAGAGATCAGCTCCTTATACCAGAGTTCCTCTCATGGATAAGGTAGATAATAAACCTTATGTAGCCATCCGTTAGTTCACCTCATCCAATCGGATAAACATCACAAATGATGTTTTTGATTTGATTCCAGATCAATGAATTGGCTCAAAGATACCCGGGATTGATGTCGTTGAGAAGCGTAGATCTTTCTCCAGCAAGTTGGATGTCGGTAGCGTGGTACCCGATTTATCATATACCAATGGGAAGAACCATTAAAGACTTATCCACTTGTTTCCTCACTTATCACACTCTTTCCTCTTCTTTCCAAGGTGAAGATTCTCTCTGTCTATTTATTATCCTTTACTTGGTTAAATCACTCGGGTTTAACAAGGCTTTGTAATATTGCAGATATGGAACCAGAAGAAAATGGTGGGGACAAGGAGAGGATGCGGAAGGAAGGGGAAGACATAACGCTGCTCCCATTTGGGATGGCTACTTACAAGATGCAACTGCAAGGCGATGTTTGGCTTTCGCAGGATCGTGATGATCAAGAGAGATTGGCTTCGCTTTATAGTGTTGCAGATTCTTGGCTAAAACAGCTTAGGGTCCAACATCATGACTTCAACTACTTCTGTAGTATGTCAATGACTCATCGTGGCTAAACCTAGGTTCGATGACACTCTGACGTTTGCTTGTTTCCTTATCTACTCTAATTGTTGCTTTGTACTGGAATCGCTGGCGTTTTTCGAAAACGCAGTTGATTCGCTTGGCAGTGTTTTGGTTAGTATAGCGTTTCGAGTCTTCTAACCTTTGAGAAATACATGTCGTAAATAGAGTTTGTTGCTTGTTGAAACAGTGTAATTGTTGTTGCTTGTTAAAACAGAGTAACTGTTTCTTATAAAGTATAGCATGGTCGAGAGGAACATAACGTTTGTTGTGCCTCAAGTAATGTAACGAACTAGACATGCTAACAGTTTTTTTTTTTNTCTCTCTCTCTCTCTCTCTCTCTCTCTCTCTCTCTCTCTCTCTCTCTCTCTCTCTCTCTCTCTCTCTCTCTCTCTCTCTCTCTCTCTCTCTCTCGCCAAAAGCTCCATCTTTCTTCTTCTCCATTGAAGAAGAAACCCAATATTTTCTCTTTTCTCTATTACGGTCGAGACGAATCATGGTGAACGTTAAAGGGTCAACCAAAAAATCGAATCTTGATCGATTCCTCCATTGCATAACACCCCTTGTGCCACCCCAATCTCTCCCCAAGGTTTGAGAATATGTTTTTATATCTCTCTTTTTTTATTTGTTTCAATGTACAAAATTATGTGATTATTAATTGATGGTGCTAATTGGGAATTGCAGGCAGAGATTAGAACCCTAAATCGATTGTGGCATCCATGGGAGAGAGAAAAGGTTGAGTTTTTCAGGTTGAGTGATTTGTGGGATTGTTATGATGAATGGAGCGCTTATGGAGCAAGTGTTCCTATTCATCTAACCAATGGAGAAGCTCTTGTTCAATACTACGTTCCTTATCTCTCTGCCATCCAGATTTTCACCTCTCATTCCTCCTTGATCCGATTAAGGTTCGTTTGATCCCATTGTCTTTTGATTCTATTACATAGAACAGATTGAAAATTTGAAATCTTTATTGCTCTCTAATGAATTTGGTGAACCGTTTTGAATAGATTGTGGTTTCTGGTTTAGCTTATAAAATTATGATGGAGCTGCATAATGTTTTTATATGAGTTCTTGAAGAATGATTGCTCTCATGGGTTGCTTCAAAGATAGCTGATTAATTTTTGGTGTTGGGTTGATTAGGGAAGAGTCTGAAGATGGGGAATGTGAGGGTAGAGATCCTTTTAGCGATTCAGGTAGTGATGAGAGTGTCTCTGAGGAAGGACTTGAGAACAACACGCTCTTGCATCCAAATGATCGTTTGGGTTATCTTTATCTCCAATACTTTGAGAGATCAGCTCCTTATACCAGAGTTCCTCTCATGGATAAGGTAGATAATAAACCTTATGTAGCCATCCGTTAGTTCACCTCATCCAATCGGATAAACATCACAAATGATGTTTTTGATTTGATTCCAGATCAATGAATTGGCTCAAAGATACCCGGGATTGATGTCGTTGAGAAGCGTAGATCTTTCTCCAGCAAGTTGGATGTCGGTAGCGTGGTACCCGATTTATCATATACCAATGGGAAGAACCATTAAAGACTTATCCACTTGTTTCCTCACTTATCACACTCTTTCCTCTTCTTTCCAAGGTGAAGATTCTCTCTGTCTATTTATTATCCTTTACTTGGTTAAATCACTCGGGTTTAACAAGGCTTTGTAATATTGCAGATATGGAACCAGAAGAAAATGGTGGGGACAAGGAGAGGATGCGGAAGGAAGGGGAAGACATAACGCTGCTCCCATTTGGGATGGCTACTTACAAGATGCAACTGCAAGGCGATGTTTGGCTTTCGCAGGATCGTGATGATCAAGAGAGATTGGCTTCGCTTTATAGTGTTGCAGATTCTTGGCTAAAACAGCTTAGGGTCCAACATCATGACTTCAACTACTTCTGTAGTATGTCAATGACTCATCGTGGCTAAACCTAGGTTCGATGACACTCTGACGTTTGCTTGTTTCCTTATCTACTCTAATTGTTGCTTTGTACTGGAATCGCTGGCGTTTTTCGAAAACGCAGTTGATTCGCTTGGCAGTGTTTTGGTTAGTATAGCGTTTCGAGTCTTCTAACCTTTGAGAAATACATGTCGTAAATAGAGTTTGTTGCTTGTTGAAACAGTGTAATTGTTGTTGCTTGTTAAAACAGAGTAACTGTTTCTTATAAAGTATAGCATGGTCGAGAGGAACATAACGTTTGTTGTGCCTCAAGTAATGTAACGAACTAGACATGCTAACAGTTTTTTTTTTTAAAGTAAAATGGGAGAGACAAAATCATCAATTTAAGCTATTGTTTCATTGAAATTGCTCAATCATTTTTTTTTCAAGGTATATATGTTAATTCATACTCATATACTTTAACATTTTTCACATTAATTTAATAGAATTTAAATGTTTTGTTAAATCCATACAAAACCCCTCTTAAAACTCTATTAATTTTTGTTTAGGAAAAATCAGATCTTTTAAATCAAACAACATTTTTTGATAGAAAATTGATCCTAAATAATCCTGAAATGGATCGAATGAAATTTTAATAAGATTAATGTTTTTATTAACATATTGGATATTTAAGTTGTATTAAAATGCAAACTTTTGATACGGGGAGATTTATGTATTAATCATGAATTACCCAAGTTGATATGAATGACAAAAATGTCAAATATATGAGAGGACAAAAAATGATTTGGAAGTTTGACTTTTATAGGCCTTTCATGTTTTCTCCACCAAATTTTCTAGACATATATGCCAAACTTTTTTTTTTTTCTTTTAGTTACTTACAGAAATGTGAGCACCGCCTTGAATTCAAATATAGGCTTTCATCACATTATGTTATCGAAATTACTTGTAAAAATAAACAATAAATCAAAGATATAGATATTTTGAATTGAATAAGAATCATGGAAATGTGGTGGTAAGAGGCATCTTATCCTTCACATTAAAAAGTGATACCCTTTTGGTTCGTTGTTAATGGATAAGATCAAATATCCAAAGCACACGTAAGAAAGAAGTAGAGAACCTAATCTTTATTTTGATTTTTAAATTTATACAGGTACAAAAAGGTCATAAATCAGACCGAATTTTCAAAATAACGATCAGGATGAACAAAATTTAAGTAAATTATTTTGGTCTGAAGATATTTAAAATAGAAGAAAAAGTGTACATTCATTTATATAATGTCATATGAAATCAACCATAGATCACTCACTTAGTAGTAAGTATATCACAAGAAAAACAACAAATAATTCATAATTCATAATACACGTACGAGAGAGACAAAAGAGTTGATTTTTCAAAGTACAAAAGTCAATGATTCCACTTCCACTTACACTTCATAATTTCCACACCATCATCATCAATGTTAACAAACAAGGATGCATCATATACATGTGTTCATGATCATTCATTTTCTACTTTTTTAAGCTTCATTGGTTAGTTATCATTTTCATTTCGTTCATAAATTCAATTAATATACAACATAAAAATCCCTTAAATCAAACTAAAAAAAAAAAAAAACTATTGGAACAAAAGATTGTAAGCAGGGAGATCTTGAATCCGGTGAATATCATCCAAAGAAAGCTCTCTCTCTAGCTGATTCCGAGTGGCCTGTAATACTTCCTGATAAATACACACGGGTAGATATATACAATTCTTAAGAACTAGTTATTAAATTTTGTTTTGAAAAGAGAATGAAGATAGATAGATTGACTGATTGAGAATGACATACATTGAACTCCATGTAAGAAGCGTGCATTGCAAGCCATTGAGCATCCATCATCGCGAAAGCTATACAGTATAGTACATCGAATGCCTTCTCGTCTTCTGTTTATTATTTTGGAATATGATTCTTCATTATTTTGCGATCGTCAATACACTTTACTAACTTTTAGAAATCACTTTTTTTGTTCATTTTAGAAGAACATATTATTATTCTTTACCTTCTAAGAGTTTGAGAAAATTCATCCCTGGGAGACATTTCGGCTTTGCTGCACAAAATCAAAACACAAATTTAAAGCTCTTCATCGTATGCGAAAGTCAGTCAAGAAATGACTAGTTATTATACAATAACATCCTCTTATATTTGTATTTCATAATAAGAAATATGACCTGAATAAAATGGTATAACAGATTAAGAAACTTACGAGTATTTTGTAAATCGAGCATTTGGATCAACATGAAGGAGATGTTGATTCCGGCCACCGCAAAAGGGTACTCCCACTTTGCTCGGTCACCTCTTTGTTTGAACAATAGCCTCCGGAAACAAACCTTCACATTTTTATTTTTTAATTGTATAAACACATTTTGTGGAGCAAATTAAGAAGTTCCCTAAACATGATTATATTATAAAACAGCTATATATACGAACATGTTTTCATGAGTAATTTACCGGATAAGTTCTTGCAGAAAATAGCAAATTCTCTAGAGCGATAAATCCGCAACCCCTACAAACAAAATGTTTAACAAAACTTTAGTTGAGATGTCTTAAACATCTTTTTTTTTTTTTTTTTTGCCAAAACTTTAGTATAGATCCAATCTCACCTGAAATCGGTAGATGGATTGGGACCTTGCCATCCCATTTCTTTCCATTGTTCTGTTACTAAACCCGTGAGACTAACATTCGGATACGCGACATTCCACAATGCTTTAAGTGATTCCTGCCATTAATCGCGCAAAATATTTCACAGAATGCTTATAGCCAAAACAATATGTATAAGCATGTTGTTCGTTCACTGTCAAACATCTTAATGATAAGGAATTCACCTACCTGATGATCAGGACGTGCCTCGTCGAAAGGTACAAGCATACGGTCTTGCAGCCGTTGAAGTCTTTCCTCCTATGTATGATTGATTACAAATCCAAAAAATGTTACAAAATATTTCTAGTGTCTTATATTTATGAAACTTGTGATTAATTATGCTAACCTGAAGAGGAGACAAAGTGTAGTCGACTAACTTGTCTTGACGTCTATTGGAGCGTGTGAAGAGCCCTCCTATCCATGATCTTGTTCCAACCATAGCCGTAGCTACAACCACCGGTTCACTAATAGAACATTTATATACATATGAGATGATATAGATCTAAATATTATATACCTAATAAGTTAATCACATGCATTATATTTTTTATATGAATGTGTTATCATTATACCCTGTGATATCTAGCAATATATACTCACTAAAACATATATCTAGCCAATTAAGCTATTACTTGAGCGGAACTACTTGACCACTGCCATCTCGGCTCTTTGTTGCCTTTTTCTCGCCTTTCCCACGCTTCATCCTCCTCTACCTGCACACGTTTTCAGAGATATGTTGCGTTTAACATTAGCAGACCATATGATTTCAACTCAAAAGATCAGAAAGTTTGAGTGAGCTTAATTACTTACAAGTTTACAACCAAAATGACACTCATTTACTGTACATAGAAGATTAAAGAAACGGTTGGAATACACAAGAACAATGTAAATGCATGCGAGATTGAAGTTGATAACCCTCAATTTGATGATATAATTCAAATTTGAGAAGAACAAGAAGGAAAGAATTGCCTATGCTTTCTGAACTTCATGGGACACATATGTTCAAAGAAAAGAAGATTAAGTAATGATATCACAAATACCGAAAAAAAAAAAAAAGAGATTAACCAATGCTATCTTTGAAATGCATGTGAAAAAAAGAAGTTAGGTATTACCCTACATCCAAATTATTTAGTCATCAAAACAGAGATTAGTCTAGGACAAAACAATAAAAAAAAGTTATTAATATTGCAAAAAATCTTGGAAGAAAAGACCTAAATGATGCAAGTTGGATGGTAAAAAAGCTTAGACTTCTCTGTAGATTGGACAAAAAGATGGAGGAGGAAGATTTATTGTACAGAGCTAAGTTGATTACAGATAAGTTTTAGTGTTTTATTTGGTTGCTTACAGGTCAGAGATTATTGTTTTTTAAAAAATAGAAATATTTTCTTCATTATTTAACACGTTTAGCTAAACTAGACAGAATTGTGGGTTGTCATATATAAATTTGTAATTATAATTGGAGTTAATTTAGAAAATGACAAGAAGATGATAACATCAAAAGGGGTAAATGAATGATTATAATATAGCTACGCTGATGTATTAATCTTAAAATATTCAACAACTGATCATCATTACCATTTTCACTTAGTCAAAAATTTTGGTATAATTGGATACAAAAAGGTGTCTCTAGATATAGAAGTTGTAACAAACATAATAGCGCAATTAAAGGAGTAATCTTTTCATTACATTTTTACGTAAAGTTTGGAACTTTAAAATGCAACTACCTTCAAACAATGATAATTCAAATCAAATTTCACAGTTTTACGAGCAAATCGATATGATTATATAGAAAGATGAGGTAAAGAAAGGTACCTGTTATAGACAGACTTATGAAGGGGACAATGGAGGAGGAGATGGTCTAGAAACCGTGACCGGAGGAGGAAGAGGAAAGAGAAGAAGAAGAAGAAAATAGAAGAGAATGGCAAAAATGGAAATTTTCATTGTAAATTTGCAACTTTTAGAAATTGCAGAAGATGAAGAGAGCTGTGATCCAAAAGAGTTTTTTTATTTTCTTCTAATTTTTTGTTTTGTTCTCTCTCTCCAATTTCTCCATTGACCGTTAAAGTTGCCGCCTTCTTCTCTCTTCCACCAAATTATCAAACGGTGACCAATTCAGTTAAAGAGTTAACAAACAAACTTTTGTCAAGCCCATCTTCTTCAAGGCCCAACAAATGAGGGTCAGATATGATCAGAGAGACTCAGAAGAAGAATCTAAAACTAGTGATCTGATTGGTTAAGGGAAAAGCTTTAGCCTGGAAGACACGTGTCACTAACCCAATACTACCCTTATCTTTTGTCGCTCCTCAACTCGAAGACACTGTGACACTCTTCTAGCACCTTCACTTCCGTACAACAATGGCTCTCCAAGCTGCCTATTCTCTTCTTCCTTCAACCATTTCAATCCAAAAAGAGGTTTGCTTTCACTATTACTATGTAATTCATCTCTTCCTAGTTTTGTTTTCATGAATTTACCTCAATGCCTTGGTGATTTTTGCAGGGAAAATTCAATGCTTCTCTAAAGGAGACGACTTTAACTGGTTTTTCATCTTCCAACCATCTTAGAGCCGACAAAATCTCTACCCTGTTGTTACCCATGAAGGTAAAATCAATTATCCTATAAGATGTGCAGTTCTCAAAAAACTTAGAGAGATATCGAAAATGTCCCGAGGTTCTTACTCTGTTTCGATGCAGGAACAGAGAAGACAAAAACCGCGATTTTCTACTGGTATTCGTGCACAGACAGTTACAGCTACGCCGCCGGCGAATGAGGCCTCCCCGGAGCAAAAGAAGACTGAGAGAAAAGGCACTGCAGTGATCACCGGAGCTTCGTCTGGTTTAGGTTTAGCCACCGCAAAGGCTTTGGCAGACACAGGGAAATGGCATGTGATCATGGCTTGTAGGAACTTTCTCAAGGCTGAGAAAGCAGCCAAGTCTGTAGGAATGTCTAAGGAAGATTACACAGTGATGCATCTTGATCTTGCTTCGCTTGAAAGTGTGAAGCAATTCGTTGATAATTTCAGGAGAACAGAACAACCCCTCGATGTTCTTGTCTGCAATGCCGCTGTTTATCAACCGACTGCTAAAGAACCTTCTTTTACAGCAGAAGGGTTTGAGCTAAGCGTTGGGACCAACCATCTTGGACACTTTCTTCTTTCAAGATTGCTTCTTGATGACCTGAAAAAATCGGATTACCCATCAAAACGTATGATCATCGTAGGATCCATAACAGGTAAACAATAGACAATGAGAGTCCATTCCCACCAAATGGTATCTTGTTTCAGACAATGAATGTTATTTTGTATGTTCTCGTAGGAAACACTAACACTTTGGCTGGGAATGTGCCGCCGAAGGCAAACCTTGGCGACCTAAGAGGCTTAGCATCGGGATTGAATGGGCAAAACAGTTCGATGATAGATGGAGGAGAGTATGATGGAGCCAAGGCTTACAAAGACAGCAAAGTCTGCAATATGCTGACAATGCAGGAGCTTCACAGACGATACCACGAGGAAACAGGAGTCACGTTTGCTTCTCTTTACCCTGGTTGCATTGCTACAACCGGGTTGTTCAGAGAACACATACCATTGTTTCGGCTTCTCTTTCCGCCTTTTCAGAAGTACATCACCAAAGGTTATGTATCTGAAGAGGAAGCTGGGAAAAGACTAGCACAGGTCAGTTTGCATTTATCTCTCTAATAAGTATATATGCATTAACAAATTCTTGATTGATACTGAGGGTGTGGTTCGTGTTAGGTTGTGAGCGACCCTAGTCTTGGAAAGTCAGGAGTGTATTGGAGCTGGAACAATAACTCGTCTTCGTTTGAGAATCAGCTCTCTAAAGAAGCAAGTGATGCAGAGAAGGCAAAGAAACTGTGGGAGGTTAGCGAGAAGCTAGTTGGTTTGGCTTGAATTCAAGATTTTGATATGCAAATTCAATTACTAGATTACAATGTTTTGTGACATGTAACATAATTATTCGAGTGATGTTTAGTATATAGTAAATTGTCGAATTTGAATCTGCAGAGACACTTACAATTAGACTGAAGATTCGTAAATTGCTCCATAGTTATAGGTTGTGATCAATCCCGCATCATTCAATTTGAGCTCAGTCGAAATTCCCGAGTAGTAAATCTAAACACAGTAGCCCACACGACACAACCCGGAAGGTAGTTCGCCGGAGGCTTTGAATTTCCATCTTAGAGATTTTTCCGATGATCGGTATAACAAAACGGTTAAAACAACGGCGAGTACGGAGTCGGTGGATTATGTCGTGATCATTGTTTTCATAACAGGACGTCGCTTTTCCATATTTCTAAATACGCCGTCGTTTTATATTACCTAAAAAAATTAAACAATGCGGTGAGCGTGGATCGAACACGCGACCTTCAGATCTTCAGTCTGACGCTCTCCCAACTGAGCTATCCCCGCTTTTGACTTTAACACATATTAATAAAGCTATAGTTATTTAAATTAGTTTAAACACAATTTCAATAATCTTATACCATTTCCTAACATCTACGGTCATAATTCGATTCAAGGCATCATTTCTATATCATCGACATATGAAGTCATTACAAAGAAGAAATTTATGCTCCCAGAATTTCATTTTACATCGTAAAATATTTAAAACACACTAGACATATGTTGATCTAAAGAGTAATGAATGAGTGTGTACAAGTACAAGGCATAGCATTCACCAGCCAAGATCTGGAAAAACATTTATAATCCCTTTTAGCTAGGAGTCATCAAAATCTAGGTACATTCTGTAAGCATCTCTATCAGCCGAGTAATAGCTTTTCACCAGACAGTCTACTTGGAACCCAAGTTTTTTGTAGAGATTCACCGCAGCAGTCCTCATTGGGTCGACATGAAGTGATACCCGTTGCACCTTTCTGCTTCTGCACTTCTCAATAGCCACTCTCAACAATGCTTCCCCATGGCCTTGTCTCCTGCAATTCTCCTTCACTACATAATCCAAAACAACAGAAGAACGTAAACTTGAGGTACATTCTTCGTGATGTTTTTTTTAGCTCTTAACTTTTCTGATAAAAAGAACATTCCATAACTGTTCTTGTCTAAGCATGCAAACACAAAGCTAGAACAATGTACAATTGCTGTCTTGTAAGAATTTATATTGAAAGAGCTCGAATTTACCAGAATCATTGGTCCTTGACTATATATATTCTACAGGTTAATTTATCAAACGGCTTAACAGAAATTTCAGTAGACGTTTGGCCAGTAATTCCACTTCTTCCTTAACAAAAGTTACACAAAGGTTCGGGCGCCTTTAGCTAATTGAGTAATTTCGTCGAACAGTTGGTGGGCGTTTTTTATACCTGCGAGCTTAGTGATTGAAGCGGATAGAGAAGATGGCCAAGCATACATGGCATAGCCCACAGTTTCTCCGTCAGCGTCCACGTATAGCAAACCGGCGTTTCTCTTGCGCAGCTCTGCGTCGAAAGTTTGAGCGAGAGATTCGTGTTTAGGGAACGTTTTCTTCTCCAGCTTCACGATATCTTCCACAACTTTGGCCCAATTGTACGACCCTCTAATCAGCTCCATCACAACTCCTTTCTCCATTGCAGAAAGATTCGATTCTGTGGAATCTCTCGTTATTTTCGCAATCGATGAGCGAAGAAGGTGCGTAGTGCCTAGTGGGAACCGCGGTGACTTTCAGAAACTATTTAAAATTGTGAATTGACCCTCAAATTTTACTTTTGTGACAATTTATACCGCAGAAACAGGATGGAATAAAGCAAGAAAAGCAGAGGAACTGTATAGGTGAACACAGTAATAAACTAAAAGATAACACATCTGATCAATCATTGTGAATGAACTTATGGAAGATTACAAAGAGAAGCAATCAAGAAACAGAAACAGTGTAGACAAGTAAGTATGGATTGACAAATAGAGGATACTACATGAAACTATCTCCTATTTGTCAATCCATACTTACTTGTCTATACTGTTTATCATCACAAATTTTTAAGTCTGTGTGTAATGCTCTAACCTTATCTTAGTTATGCAATTGTATTTATAATTTAATGTTTTTAGTTAGACATTATAATTTTATCCCCTATGACCTGGTCTCTTCAAACCGAGTAGATCGGTAAATATCACATAAATGTTTTCGTAAACTCAATTTCTGAAAATCTGAGACATCATATTATATTATACATGTCTAGATGAACAGTGATGAGTGGGGAGTAGATGGGTAAAAAGTTCAGACTTCAGATACAGAGAAAAGAGAGACCTTTAACAGTGACCACTACTTCATTACAAGAATCTGTCGATGCTTGTTGCTAATGTGGATTTAGACACTGCACCGATGATTGTATCCTTCTTCTCACCCTTGATAAAGATCATGATGGTCGGGATGCTTCTAACACCATACTGGCTTGGGGTTGTAGGAGAATCATCAGTGTTTAGTTTGTAGAACTTCATCTTCCCTGCGTACTGTTCTGCCAGTTCGTTCACAATGGGGTCAATCATTTTGCAGGGTCCACACCATGGTGCCCAAAAGTCCACAAACACAGGCTCATCAGCCTTGAGAACTAGAGACTCCCATGTTGAATCGTTGACCACTGGAACTGCATGGATCATATAGCCAAAACAACATTAATGGTCACTATGGATTTAGAATAATGAATGAAGGGACAACAAAACAATGTTAATATGATGCTCCATAAGTTTATGAGAGAGAGAGAGAGAAAGCTGACTCTTTTAAACCACATGAAAAAATTCACAATAACGAGCACACATGTGATTTATTGCTAACATATCTGAGGAGAAAGGGGTTGATAATCATGTAGGAAACACAAAAAATGAAGTATTGTGATTTAAAGTCAGTTATTCCAATCCTAAAGGATAATGCTTTGTGTTTTAACGAGAAACCAATGGACAAGTTGTTTTCTTGATCTTCAATACATCCTTAATAATATCATGATTGCATACATAGAGCATGATAATGAAATACTTGTCTAAGATCTTAGAGAAGCCTACTTTGAGATAAGAAATCAAAGTGCTACTGCTACTGGCATAGCTACTTCCAACAGCAGTGAACTTAAAACTGCTTTCGATATTGTTTCATTTGCTATCTGGCCTAAGCATGAAACAGAATTTTCTCTTTCATTACCCAAATAAATAGAATCCACATTTATTGCATCAGTGTGTGTGATATCCAAATTCAACAAACAGCATCTGAGTTTCTATAGGTTTAAATGTCTGCACTTCTAAAGAAACTTGTCTAGCTTCTTCCAAGTTCAATACTTTTTGAACTAAAATTATAAGGTTTAACTCGGAATTTCACGCAGACCCAGTAATGGTTCAACACTAAACTCGTTCATCAGATACACGAATCCCAAATAAGAAACGCATTATTATAAAGAGCAAAAAACGAGATAACAGAAGAGACGAGAACATACTCCCTGTAGCAGTTTCCTGAGCTTCACAGATAACACCTCGTCGTAATCGGGAAACCCTAGAATTCTTCGAGACTGAAGAAAGAGAAACGCGAGTCCTCAATCCTCCCGATTCAGGTAACACACAGAACATCTGTCGAGTAGAGAAGGAACCCGTCGGCGACGATGCGATTCTCATCTCTGACCGGAGAGAAATCGGCGGACGGGAAGTACACGTGAAAGCAGCCATTGTAGAGAGAGAGAGAGAATGAAGCAAGGGCCACACACTCGACGATAGATTGGATTCCTGAGATTCTCCTTAATCCCCAAATGTAATAATATCCAGAAGAAGAGGATATGACAAGGATATGTTTTACGCAAATGTGAGATAGAAGAAGAAGACTGATCTTGATGATCTTAAAATACGGTTAGAGCTACTACTGTTACGGTTAAAGTTCTAAGCCCATTGGGCCTTTTAGAGAAGAAGTATATTGGATTTGTTATTTGGGAAAAAGAAAATTTTATTCCTCGATAGAAGCAGAACCCAAAGTGACGATGCGTTATATCGCCGGAGCACCCGTACTCGATTTATCTCCGTCTCTACTGTTTCACTGCTATAAACTCGGAGCTGTAGGTCGGAGATTGGTTATGACTTCCTTGAATTCACGTTCCCAGTCAAGGGAATCCGGCGGTTGTGAAGACGGAATCATCACGGTAGAGGAGTGGCGGAGATGGGGTCCGGTTTCTCCATTTCCAGCCGCGGTCAAACAGATTGTGGAGGATTTGAAGGTTCTGGAGTGCAAATTGGATTCGCCGATTGAGTTTGGTGGAAATGGTGGCAAGTTACAGGTATATGCCGATGATTATGAATGAAACCTCGTTGCTTGTTTCCTTTGAATCGTTTTATGCTTAGATTGCTTAGTGCTTACTTTCCTAGTTTACAAGGATCTTGCTATATATATTGGAGAATTATCATGAATCATTGAATCTGATTTTGTAATTTTGTGTTCTAACTAGTGTGCTAAGTTAGAGAGTTGACCCAAAAGCCATTTTGATTTAAGCTATGGTCTCTTGTTTTGTTTGTTCTTTCTTCTATGGTACTTCTGAAGCTCTATGAGTATAAGATTATTCGTCTTGTTGTGCTCTTAAATGTTAGTGAGGTTATAATACTTCTACTTATGTGCAACTGTCACAGGGACCGTTTGGTGCATATGAAGATAAGAAACACAGGGCTACATATGAAGCCTTAGATGACCCGGAGAAAAAGTTCAGGTTTTTTTCTGCTCGACAAATTGCATGTCGGCTGCTTGGTAGCAGGGGTTATTTATGCCAGAAGGTACTTCATTTACTGTTTCTTGAATTACTGTATATGCCATGAAAAACAACTCAATACCTAGGGGACGAAACATTTTCTGAATATGCAGTGTTGGCTTGCTATGGAGGACTGCATGTGTTCATATGTCAAGCCATGTGGTTTATGGAAACGGATACGATTTTGGCTGTATATGCATCCTAGGGTTAGTATTACACCAACCAGTCTCGTCTATTCCAATTGAATCTGTACCCCAACTCCTATGGATTGATAGGCTGTTTAGCTGTTGGCAGGATTTTCTACGCCAGAACAACACGGGGAAGTTATTGTGGCAGATATTTGGCGTCAAATCCGCTACACTCTGCATCTTTGGAATAGCTGAAGATGAAGAGATCATGTGGAATGAATTCAAGCGTGCAGGTAGTTGATTCTTCTAGTCTTAGATCCCTGCAAGTGCAGATGCATTTGTTTAAAATCTCTGTTGGTTTTGCCAAGGTCTTGTAATATTGTTCTGATGGATGCTCAGGAAAAAGCCAAGTCCGTTGCCTCTATCCCAACCAGAATTCAGAAGTTACTTTCTCGGTTAAAGACACTTTTGGTAGTTCGGCTTCAGAGAATACTGGATCATCCATGGTAAAGATTGCAATGTTTTGACTATAGATTCTCTGTTCTTCTATCGTATGCTTATTTCAAACAGAAAAATTCTTAGATTAGATTGTGTAATCAAACTCTACACTTTCTATATTTCCCAGACAGATGAGGATAAAACTCTGCATTTCATTTTGCTTGATGGCACGTGGAACAATTCTGCTGCAATGCTCAAGCGTTTAAAAGTACAGGCTGATCATCTCTCACATGGGTTTCATCTTTTTCCTTTCTCTAGAGAACTTGCTTAGCAAAAAGGTGCTTAAACTCTAATCTCATCTGTAGGATCACGCAAAGTCAGTATGGGGAGACGAAGATCTTCCTTGTATATCTCTTGCAACCGGTGCATCCGCAATGCACAAACTCCGGTATAAATAGTCTCAAACCTCTATATTACTCATGTTCCTGGTCCAATCTTTCTCTGCCATAAAAGTGCTCTCCCTCTACATTTGATCTTTGACGTTACGTGCAGACCACAACCGTCATGGGACCGGACCTGCACAGCAGCAGCAGCAATCGGACTCCTATCTGAGCTTAGCCTTCTCCCACAGTTAAGCAGCAACGAGTTAGACAAACAAGCTGATGCGGTCGAGGAAGCTTTGGTCATACTATTGGACTCACTAACAGGACGTCGCTTAAGAATGGGCAGGTCCATAACTCGTAAAGGCAGAAACACGATCAGCATGTGCTAACAACAGAACCAAACGGGACATAACGGATTTATGGCTGAGATTTGATTACATTATATACCAAGATCATGTCTTGGGTCAACTGAGTTCTAATGGTTGAAGCAAACACAGAACAGAAGTTTTGTAACCTTTCTGAACCCATTTCTGTAATCGGGATGATTAAAACAGTAACTACAGACAACCTAGAGGGTACACCTAAGTTAGGACAACGCCTCTGCTTCAAAACAAAACTTTTGCTCTTTTTATTACGTCATCAAATGAAGAATTATCCTTTTGTAAAAAGAAAATTGAGTTTTATAAGCTATTAATTCTGAAAAATAATTAATCTATGCTAAGAAAGAATATTAGCTTGAAAAATGTCGATGGCGTTTCACTATGAAATTTATTTGTTCATGCTAGTTGGTACAAATTAGATTTTTTTTCTTTTGCTTTATAATAAATCTCTTAAAAACAAAACAAAAAAAAAATTGATCTTGCATGACCGGTGGAGACAGTTGAAACAAACCCATCTAACACTCCAGTATCATATTCATTTTACTTTGGTTTATATTTCGTGACTTTGTTTTCTTACATTGTCTCTTTCTCTCTCCTTTTCTTAAATTTCACAGTTTAATCTCTCTAGATATACAAGAAATAAATAACTAAACTGATGGTGAAGTTAACACAGAGATTGGGTGGGTTGGTACTGCGATTTGCGGCATTTTGTGCCGCATTAGGCGCGGTTATCGCAATGATCACCAGCCATGAAAGATCTTCCTTCTTTGTCCTCTCCCTAGTGGCTAAGTATAGCGATTTGGCTGCGTTTAAGTAAGTTTTTCCTAATTTGCGTGTTTAATTAGGATTTGAAGGACTATATAATATGTGTATTGTAATGATATGGTATGCATTCGTGTGTGTGGCAGGTACTTCGTGATCGCAAATGCGATCGTGACCGTTTATAGCTTTCTCGTTCTGTTTCTTCCAAAGGAGAGTTTATTGTGGAAGTTCGTTGTTGTGTTGGACTTGGTAATTTATCATACTATCTCTATACTAGCAACGTTCTAGGAAAATATATATAAATTTTATTTGAATCATATGATTCTTCTAATGCTCTCAGTTATTTATTGCCTATCTTCGATAAAATATGTGTTTAATCAATTTTTTTATTTGTAAATGTTAAATTAATCGTAAAGATGGTGACTATGCTGCTGACGTCAAGCTTATCAGCGGCTGTGGCGGTGGCACAAGTAGGGAAAAGAGGAAACGCAAACGCAGGTTGGTTGCCAATTTGCGGCCAAGTACCGAGATTCTGCGATCAGATAACCGGAGCTTTAATTGCCGGTTTAGTGGCACTGGTTCTCTACGTTTTCTTGCTCATCTTCTCTATCCACCATGTTGTTGATCCTTTTCTTCTTCGAAAATCATGAATCGAATTATATAGGCTAAATATTCATAGAAAACATTTGTATCTTTTTTTTTTGTGATTTTAATGTTGTTCAATTTTTTCCTCGCTTTTCTTGATCACTTAAACGATTAAAACACATATTTATTCAATATCAATTAGGTTTGTTTTATTTGATTTGTTTAAGTCGACATGTTTTGTGATTTATTTGGGACTATTAATAATAACAATATATGTGACATCAATAAACAAAATGTTTGACCAAAACATTTTGTGTTATTTGTACAAGTGTATTGTCATGTCACTATTTGGATTCAAATCCATATATATATATATATATATATATATATATATTGTTAGAAAATAAATGAAACTACAGATAATTTTTTTCCAAATTAAGTGACATTCTTACTTTTTATGCACAATTTACTACTTTTCTATGCAAAATTTATGTAAAAAATGTTCTATGTTTTTTTTTACTGATGTTTTCAGTTTTTTGTTGAACTTATTAAGTAAATAATCAATGATGTTTTTATTATAAAAGTGGCATTTATGTAATAATTAGTCTGAGTGTGGAGGTGAATGTAACATTTTTTAAACCAAAAACTGTCTTGATGGAGTCCACTCAAGGACATTTCTCGATTGAAAAGTCCCACTCGCCACGAAATCCAATCTCACTCCCAGCCTCTTTCAAATCATAAAAAGAAAAACGGAATGAATCTAAAATTTTTTGTAACAAACCAAAACTTGACTCAATTAGTCAGATAATATACTAGAATCACAAGAAAAAAAATATGTATTACAAAACAAACTAAATACTATGAGATATATTGAACAAGTATCTTTGTAACTCCCGATGATTTTAATATAAGTAATCCATTAACTGCTATATGATTAATAACATCTTTAAAATTCTGAAGTTTCATGGATGTTATCGATCGTAAATCTGATCTAAATTTGATATTTAAATGCACGACGAAATGTATCTCTTGCGATCAGCTATTTTCTCTCGAGTTATGTAATAAATAGCTTGAAAAAGGCGTGTCAATGCGATGGGCCAACAAGTTTCTACAATTTGGTTATGACAATTTTCATTTTATCAAACCACACTTATTCATTTATAGTTGCCAATATTAATTTAGAAACCCTATTAATTACATTGACATAATCAAAAGATAGACGTTAATCAAACACAATTATAAATAACTATTACAAACAACTAATAAAACAAGTAGTTACCGATTTTTTGCTTTAGAACTTTGTCAACTATCTCTGAATCATCTCTCTATTTTTTAGATATTATGCTTCCATCTCCAAATTCCTTAATATGATTTTGATCTAACCTTAGGGTTTAGGGTTTAGGGTTTAGGGTTTAGGGTTTTCCGAATGGCTGCAGCTTCACGTTTGATTTCATTAGGTATTTTTTTGCTCTTTAGTTTTCCACTAATACAAGTGTCGTTCTTTCCCATTCTTTCCTATTTTTTGTGTCGTGCCCCTCTACTTCGCCAGCTCCCAATTCTATGCCACTTACTTTGTAGATACTTTTGAAAACAAAAAAATAATTAGTTATAGTTAATTAGTTTCTTTAAATTTCGATGCATCAATGCCAATGGGAAATGAGGAAGAAAACTAATTAAATAAACAAAAAAACAAAAAGAAAACATTGAGATTATTAAAAAAAAAAAAACATTTTGATAGCAGCAAACTCTTTTTGTGTGCTTCATTATTTGATGATCGATCGACTCACAGTTGATAACGTGATCAACAATTCTTACTTTATATATTTTCCTACTAAATGGATAAACAAAACTAGGTTTACAAATCATGTGCATTTACAGTACATAGTTTATATTTGTTGATGTTATCAAACGATATGACAACTGGGGAGATATCAACTTTGGATTTGATGAAATCCACTGAAGGGTTTTTCTCCATTGTAAAGTTCCACTTCACATGATATCCAGTCTCGCTCCCAGCCTCCATTCAAGTCATAAAAAAGAAAAACGAAAATCAAACATAATTATTTTGTAACAAACCAAAGACAAAAAAATCTTATTACAAAACAAAGTAATCATTATGCCATATATTTAACACGTACCTTTGTAACTCCCGACGACTTCATTTTCAGCAACCCGTTAGTTGCTATATGTTTGATAGCGTCTTTGAGATTCTGAAGCTTCATGGACGTCGTCGTCGATCGAAAACCTTGTTTATTCTTCATCTTCAAATGCACAACGAGATCGTCGTGAAGAAATCTCTTGCCATCAGCTTTTCTCTCCCGAGTTATGTTGTAGATTGCTTGGAGAAGACGTGTCAATACGATGGCCCAACAAATCTCTGCAAGTTGGTTTATGAAAATTTTAATTTTATTAAACCACACATTCATATACAGTTGCAAATATTAATCCAGAAACCCTATTATTTATATTGACATAATTAAACACAATTATAAACAACTAACTAACTAAACAAATAGTTACCTAGTTTTTGCTTTAGAACTTCGTCAACTACCTCTGGATCACCTCTACATTCTGTAGTTATAGTGCTTCCATCTCCAAATTCATTAAAATATATAAATTGATCTTGATCAAATAGAGTATAAATATATTTATAAATACAATCATTTACATAATCAAACGCATTCATTTTTAAAAACATTTTCTTATATTGTAGTTAAGTAACTAACATACCCCATCGTCACTTTGATTAAGTGGAGGTTCGGTGATTAGATCTCTCTTCCTTGCAGATGCAGCTCCTCGTTTGATTTCATTAGGTATTTTCTTGCTTTTTGGTTTGCCCCCAATACTCTTCTTGTCCTTTCCTATTTTCTGAAATACAAAATAAATAAAAAAAGATTAAGAATCTCCCTAAAAGAAGACAAACAATTAATGGACAACTCTAGATAGTCATATTACAAAGTTCTGCGGAATAGTAGGTTATTATCAGCAAATCAGACATACGATTTTAGTATTTACTTTTATGAATCCAAAGATAATATCCATAACTTTTACACTTGTTACAAAAATTACATTTCTCAATATAATATCAATAAAATAGTCTTAAATAATCATTTTAAAAACCATGTTACAAATTTTTAATATTTACTTTATCTGACAATAAAATACGAGATTAGCTGGGAAGTATGTAACCCTAGTTACAACATCGTTATATTTACAAATATTAAATTTTGAGAATTAGGCTCTCATTGCCAAAACATTACTTACAAATATTAAATCGACTGAATGTTTCGGTACTATATGGTTAGGTTAATCAAGGATTACGGCTAAAGTTAAGAATTAACTCAACGAAATTCAACTGAAGTATTTATCAAAAAAAAAAAATCAAATGAAGCCAGCACATGACACTGATATAGTAATTAACTCTTCAAAGTTGAAAATATTATAAGACAATTATATTACAATTATCTCGTATTTAAACAAACATTTTCTTGTGTGAAATTTGCATTCGACAATATGGTTTGTTCGTAATTTTCTGTGCTACATGAATTTTGGTTGACGTTCGGTAGGTTTTATGAGGGTATTAATTCTAGTCTGAAGTTCAGTTAGAATTTTCTGATTGATATGTCTTGTTTTGTTTTGAGTTTAATTATAATTGATTTAACTTTTCTTTTTTATTCATCTGTTATTTATGGGGTTTATGCTTTATGATACAGTTTATTTTAATTAATAAAATAAGAGTGTTAATTTTCCCTAATTTTCTAGTTGGGGTTGGAATCGTTGGATTACTAATGCAGTTTCTCACTTCCCTCGTCCCAACAAATGAAATTAAAAAATGTTATCTTTTAAAAATTTTGTATTTTTTTTATTGATCAATTTGTTAAATTTCCTCTTATTATTACTTATGCTTTCCTTATATTATCCTATTTCTTGTCAACTATGTAGTACTTGATTACTTATTTTACTTTTGTTCAAATGATGAACTGAATTTTTCTCATAAGCTAAGCTCAAATGATTAACTGAATTTTTACTTTCACTATTATATGTTGTTAATATAATTGTTAACGATATTATCATCCTCAAGCTTAAATAGTTAAATTTGATCATACAACATGGTCTTGAGACTCTTAACTGGTTTTTAATTCAGTAGGAAAAAAAAGATACATTTGTTTAACAAAATGTAAACAGTTTTTTCTGTCAGTTTCCAACTTTCCATTAGGCTTTTGAAAAGAATGATTCATTCTTCTTATAAACTACACTTAATCTTAGTCCAGAAAAAACAAATCATAGAAGTGGAACATTTGATAGGCCTATTAATGGGCTTATCCTAACGGCCCATCATTTTCTGAAATTTTGAGATGAAAAAAAAAAAAAAACGGTGTCTTTGTTCTTCCCCTGCAAAGTGACATCCCAAGTGGAGGTAATCCTTTATTCTTTCTAATTTATCTCGGATCGTGTTTGGTAAAAAGCTAAGATCAAAACCAAATTTGGTTAAATAATAATAAATTATGCGTAAATGAGTTATATAACTCAATATGTATCGCATAATGGTCTTTCTCTATTTTCTTTAGAGTTGTTTAAAGCGAAGCTCAATTTATGTTCGTAATACTATGTCATTAGAAATTATAGGGTGAGTGAGATTGTGTTGAATAAGCTTCAAACACTCCTCGCTTCTTTTGCCTCTATAGACAAAATCATTCCTTTTGGGACCTCGAGCACCGAGATAGAAGACCAGAGCGTTTCTAAAGACTACTATATTTGATTATGTCTTGGACTTTTGACCCATCTATCTTACCTTAGACCATTAAATTGGAATGTATAAGATATGATATAGTTAAAAATGCAGTATTCAAAAACTTGACAAATGGCATGAATTAGTAGTTGGATAGTTTGCTCATCTCTGTTTTGGTTTACCCAAAAACAAAAAGCCATGAACCCAACAATGGATAGCGAACAGTTACTTCCAAATTTTGATAATTTGACACGATTTCAAGAAATAATAATGATAGTGTGATTCCTCATGAACATCTATATCTGTTTATAAAATGTACATATACATTGCTACATTAGCAAGAAGTTAAACAAGAAAGCAAAAGACAATAGTTTCTTCATATAATCGTTAAATTTCCAGATATGAAAAAAGAAACCCCTAATCCAAAAAAAGAAACCCTAAACGGAATCAAAATCCTTTCTGATAAGAATAAAATAACCCAAGACAGCACAAACCGCAGCAACAGCATTGCCTTCTTTCAAAAGAACCTTAAAGACAAATCCAAACACTTCTCTTGTAATCTTACGAGCTTCAACAACCAACAATCTTCTCGATTTCCCAAAAAAAGCAAGCAACACAACCACCGATATCCAAATCACCATAACCGCCGGAACCGCAACAGCAGCCGCCGCAACCATCGACATCGCTCCAAACACAGCTCCTAACACCACAGACGCGTAAACCGCCGGTAATCGTGACGGCGACGGCGATGAAGTGTACTGGAGCTTGTACCAGCTAAGTACAGATGTAAGAAAGTTCCATGAGGAAGACAAGAGAATAGCGTAGACAGCAACAAAGAGACAAACCCATGTCCGTCTCTTGCTCATGATTCGCATAAAGATAAGGTACGATCTTGGTGGAGATAAAGAAGAGCCACTCGATGTTCTTGTTGGTGTTTCTGTTGGATCCATCATCAGAGATCTGATTGAGGTACTTCTTTCTTGTGTGGGAATTGAACTGAAATATCCGTGATTTGAGATTTGTCCGAAGCTGAAGAAGAAAGAAGAAAGCAAGCAAAAAAAAATGGGTGAAAGAAAGTCTTCAGATTTGGGGGAAGTAGATTAGTTCACGTGAGTCCCACTCTCACTTGAAAGCGCGTCTTGTACACTCGTTAGTTTCGTGGCTTGTAGTGGAGTACACGCGCATAAGTGTCGTTTTATTTATTGATTTTCCCCAAGAGACAAAACATGGAGATTGGAAACAAATGAATATACATGGAAACTGCGTGAACTGTGAGATCAATATATATATTATAATTTCCATTAATATCACAAATATCTCTTTTCTCCGATACTCAGTTTCTGTTTATACCATTTTTTTTTTAATTTAAATTGCAATAAACCTGTTTAAGACGTATTAAAATCTTTTAGTTTAGTCATATTGGAAATTAGGGACAAACAAATGCGATTTGTCTTAATATATAGTTTGCCTCTACGCCTATTTTAGCCGACACCAAAAAAAAAAAAGAACGAATCATCTTAACTTTAATGATAAGTTCCCTCTTTATGTTTTGTCTAATTTCTTATGAAGCCTAATTAGGAGACTAGAAAAAACAACGGAGCGAAACTTCTCGACGTTTACCGCTAAGCCAATTCTTGAATCCATGCGCTTGTCTTTAGGTTTTTTTTTTTTTCTTGAATATAGATTTGAATAGTCTTTTGCGTCTAGCCATCAAATGAGACGCTCTAAGCATTTATCTGCACTAGTCATATAAGTTGAGAATCTGTAATCAGATATTTTAAATTGGATATAGATATGGTATTCTTTGGTAAACCATCTTCCAAGTAATTCAAAATCTGGAACACTAAAATTCACTTGACATATGTATCAATTTAACGTACTAATCGCAAAGACTTCGTCATGTGTTTAAAGCGCCGTTAAGATCTTAACTATATATATTAGAGTTGACACGACGTTAAGAATTTGTGAGAACTGAGAACGATAAATAAATAGTAATATTTATTGTCATTTTACCATTTTTGTAGTCTTATATTGATGTACATTCAATAATCCTCTTTTAAATCCAACGACCGGAACGGTGTCGCATCACGGTGCCATACAACAAGGTCAGAGTGGCAACACCACATTCGATGAAGATGTCGGCCTCCTCTTTAGTTAATTACTTAATATAGTTGTCACACATTTTATTATATTAACCATTTTTATTTTAATGAAAAAGTTGGGAAATAAAATGTTTTGAAAAGTGAGTAAATAAATTAGTTTTTTTTTTGTCTAAAGACATCGTGCTATCGTGTGAGCCAAGTTAAAGTATTTCATAAATATATTAGTATACAAAGTTACAAACTCACACAAACACGCGTGTACACATGTGTTTGGCACCTTATTATTTGTTTATCATCTCAGTCAAATGATATCTTCCTTTCACAATTAACTTCTTTGTATTCGTGCTTAATTTCTTATACTTTTTCTTCATTATTTTAAATTCTTATGTTTCATTTCCAATTATAGGAACTTCGCTAAAAGAAAGTATCACAGATCATTCAGATAACTTTTGAATTTATATCCTTATATGATTTTTTTTGCGGCTAATCAACAACCGATCTAACTTTTTTTATCACGACAATCAACACATTATGAATATTCAAACAAAACAAGTAGTCAAATACAATCAATATAAAAAAATTTGAATGGCTAAAATTGTATCTAATTCTTATTAAATCCCAACTAAATTAACCTAGAATTTAAGTTGACTAAAACAAATCTTAATACAATTATTTGAATTGGCTACTAGTATTTTGTAACTGAATAATGACAATAAAACTCACATTTAATAAATTCTGACATTTTATAAAAGTAAATTAAAAGAGAATGACATGAAAGAGAGATGTGGAGAAAAATCTAATAAGTTTGGTTGACGAACAGAGAGGCTAAGTTAGTTATTGATGACATAAAAGCTCGGCTATTATATATCATACGCTTATATGAATACATTTTGTACAATTTCTAATTATCGATGACTGTGACTCACTGTACGTAAGCGTTTAATCAGTCAAATCTGCTACATACCAAAATTCTCAACTTTGCATACATTTTACTCTTATTTGTTTACCATTCAACGTTTTGTCTAAAGTCAATCATCATCAGTTTCCGTGAATTTCTCTTGATTAATTCACTGAATGCCGGCGAAAGTTTTGTTTTTTAATCGGTGGGAGTTACTCTGATCTGTGTTTACTTGTTCTGGGGATTTTCACTTGGTTCCGTCTCTGAATTCCGACGAAAGTTTTGATTTTTCCGGTTCGAATCACTCTGATCTCTGTTTATTTGTTCCGGGCATTTTACTGTGCGTGGTCTTCTTCTTCTTCTGAAGAAAAAAACTCGATCTTGTTGGTTTTCCTGAATTGGGCGTTTTTGGTGAGCCGTCGAAGTTGTGGTTGTGTGTGTCTTCATTTAAATTCAGTGTTGTTTGTTCTGAGTGGATTGGAATCAGGGTTTAGATTTTAGGGGAATGGATGGATTGGATTGTTAATAAAGGTTAAGTTTTGCTATCGATTGGTTATGTATGTTTAGATTCATGTTTTAGAGCTAAGATGGGTTGCGTAAGTTCTAGGCATAGGCCTTTTAGAAGAAAGTCAACACTGAAAGAGTCGTCGGAGGAGAAACGTTCCTCCTCGCGGATTGATTCGTCGAGGATAGATGATTGGATCCAACAGGGGATTGGGTTTGATAAATCGAGTAGCAGGGGAGATGCCAAAGTTGGGTTTATTGAATCAGAGATGTTTAGTTCAAGTAGGTTTCATGATCATCAGATTGGGAAGATGTTGGAGAATCCTGATAAACTTGAACATATGGATCGAGCTGTTCATGATCAGGAATTGAGATGGATCTCTAGTGCTGTTGTAGACCCGGATATGGAGATTGATCCAAAGGTTGTAAAACTGAAGCTTGATAGCAGAGATTCTAAAGTTCTGTTGATTGAATCCAAAAAGTTGAGTTCTAGTAGGTTTTCTGATCATCATAAGATTGAGATGGAACGAGAGAATTCTGAGACTGAAGCTTCGGTTCGAGTGGTTCCTCAGGAACTGAAGAGGGACCCTAGCGTTGCAGAGCGGAAGCAGGTGGCAGCAGGATGGCCGACTTGGCTGGTCTCCGTTGCTGGTGAGGCACTAGTGGATTGGGCTCCACGCCGAGCAAATACTTTTGAAAAACTGGAGAAAGTAAGTTTCTTTTGTTAACTCTCTTTGGTCAAGATCCTCTTTTTGTTTTGATTGAATCTGTTATTTTATTTGTACGGATGTAGATTGGCCAGGGAACATATAGCAGTGTCTACAGGGCTCGCGATCTTCTTCATAACAAGATTGTTGCACTAAAAAAAGTCCGGTTTGATCTTAACGATATGGAAAGTGTTAAGTTTATGGCAAGAGAGATCATAGTAATGAGACGGCTTGATCATCCTAATGTCCTGAAATTGGAAGGGTTGATTACTGCCCCTGTTTCATCGTCCCTCTACTTAGTTTTCGAGTATATGGATCATGATCTCTTAGGACTTTCTTCGCTACCCGGTGTCAAATTTTCAGAGCCTCAGGTATTGCACACACATGCTTTGCTACCATAATTAGAAAGTGTAGAATTTTTTTCGCTTCAAAATCCGTGTCTTTTATGTTTCTGTTCTTTAGGTTAAGTGTTACATGCGACAACTTCTAAGTGGGCTTGAACATTGTCACAGCCGCGGTGTTCTTCATCGCGATATAAAGGGCTCAAATCTACTGATTGACAGTAAGGGAGTCTTGAAGATAGCAGATTTTGGGTTAGCGACATTTTTCGACCCTGCGAAAAGTGTTCCATTGACTAGCCATGTTGTCACTCTTTGGTACCGGCCACCAGAACTTTTGCTTGGAGCCTCTCATTACGGTGTTGGGGTTGATCTATGGAGCACAGGTTGCATCTTAGGTGAACTATATGCCGGCAAACCGATCCTCCCTGGAAAAACCGAGGTATGCAAATTCTCGTAGATTTCATTTCCTTTAAATTCGGGTTGCACCTTGTTTGCTTCTACTCAAATGTAGCACTTACTCTTTCTAGGTAGAACAATTGCATAAAATCTTCAAGCTTTGCGGTTCACCAACAGAAAATTACTGGAGAAAACAGAAGTTATCGTCTTCGGCTGGATTCAATACCGCGATTCCTTATAGACGTAAAGTATCAGAGATGTTTAAGGACTTTCCTGCGAGTGTTCTTTCGCTTTTAGAGACTTTACTCTCCATAGATCCTGATCACCGGAGCTCTGCAGATTGTGCTCTTGAGAGTGAGGTAACTGGTTCTTGATGTTTTTACCATGTTCTTGGTTTCCTGCGATCATGGAAGCATTATTAGTCACAAAACTCTGTTTTTTGTCAGTACTTCAAAACCAAGCCATTTGCTTGTGATCCATCCTACTTACCAAAATATCCTCCTAGCAAAGAGATTGATGCTAAAATGCGGGATGAAGCAAAAAGGCAACAACCCACGAGGGCGGAGAAACAAGAACGGCAAGACTTTATGACGAGAAGATCACACGAAAGAAAACTTGTCCCACCGACCAAAGCAAATCACTCTCTATCAATCACAATGGAGGTAAGTAAAAGGTCACAACTTTTATGGCCATTATTATGACCATGGAAGTAACTGTAAAGGTCTTAAATGTTAAGCAAATCACTCTTGTGGCAAATGCAGAAACAATATCAAGATTTGAGGAGTAGAATCGATAGTTTCAAGTCGTTTAAAGAGGAGAGGACTCCTCATGGCCCAGTTCCTGATTATCTAAATATGCAAACCAGAAACAATCAAACTGGTGGGAGAATTTCACACTCAGGTCCATTGATGAGCAACCGGAATATACCTAAGTCAACGAGGCATGTGAAGGAGAATGCACTTCCTAGATACCCTACAGCTAGAGTAAACCCGAGGATGTTGTCAGGCTCAGTCTCCTCCAAAGCATTATTAGATCGACAAGATCAACCAGTCATGAATCAAAGAAGAATGGATCGACGAGCATACAATAGAGCTGATACTATGGAGGATAGTAGACATATGACAGCACCAATTGACCCTTCTTGGGTTAGTTAATGATCTCTGCTTTGATTTTCTTCTTTTGTAGCAGTTGGTTGTTTTACTTACATTGTGGTGTTACTGTGTACAGTATAATCCTAGCGATAGAAAGATTTACATGTCAGGACCATTGTTGGCTCAGCCAAGCAGAGTGGACCAGATGCTTGAAGAACATGATCAGCAACTTCAGGAATTCAACAGACAAGAACAGAAGACACGAAAGGCAAAACTCACAACTGGTAGGGGCAAAATTATGCATCAATGAGCTTTGTCTATATTATGGATTCTGTTCTACCACAGAACTAATCGAGTCAGATTTGTCAAAAGAACATGTTGGTTCCATAGGTTATACTTCTGGCTTTAGCCACTATTTGTTAAATAGAGCATTGTATTTAAAGAGTCATCATAGAGTTCGATCACTGTAGATATATATATACGTAATCTCTCCTTTATTATATTGAATTAATTGTTGTTTTGGTATTGTACGGTGAAATGTAGATTTTCAGTACTGCCGGAAATTCATTATCATCTAAATACAGGTTGAGAAGAATATGTTAAAAATGAATTATTCCACTCTAGATAAGCTGGGCACTAAAGACACAAACTGGGTAACACATATTCAAGAAAGATGAAACATAAAAAGCAATTGTTTCAAGATGAAAAACAAGTTAACTGAAGATCAGAATATGATGTCATTCTCATACACAGAGAGTTCTGTGTCAGAAGGTGTCCTAAGATTTATCTGATTTCTCATCATTTCTCCAGTCTACGATTTTGAAAGCCAAAAGATACAATCATATTGAAACAAAAACGTTGAGAACCATCCAAAATTGTAACGCAGAAAATCAAACTTTTAGGAAAAGAAAAAACTGGTATGAATCAGAAAGAACGTAGCGAGTTGAAATTTTTATCGATCATATGAATCAAAAAGATCATCACCGATCTACAACTTTCATCACATTCTTCACAAAACCTTTTGAAAATCGAATAACCAAAGAATCGAATATAAAAACAGTAGAAAATGGGGTTGAATTGACAACTGTTGACTTATCTCGGCGATACACTAAGGAGATTGCTATATATATAGGAGATGAACAAGAAACCCTAAACCTAAAAGCATGTTCGGACACAAAGTACAATTCAGGCTTCGTTTGGATTCAAGTACTCCACTATTCGGATTCGGCCCATTACTATTACCACATATTTCCCTTTTTGGCCCCTTATTTTGCTTCTAATTAAAATAACAGCGAGTAAGTTTTCAAATTTCTAAAAATTACAACTTCTATTTCAGTTTCTCGAAAAGCGCACTTTTTTTTTTCTTTTTGCCGTTTCTCTCTCGCAACGCGATCGATTAAGCGATGTCGTTGTTACACACCTTCAAAGAGACCTTGAAGCCCTGTGGTAATTTCCCATCATCATCATCCTTACGAGTCTCATCGACCCAAGAATTGGAACCGTCGAGAAAACCTCCCAAATCGTCTCTCTCACAGCAGCTACTGCGTCTCGATGATTCGTACTTTTTACCTTCGAAGCACGAATCTAAAATCTCTAAACCCCAGGTCGAAGGTTTTGATCATGGCGAAGATGATCACAAAAGAAATATTAAGTTTGAAGAAGAAGATGAAGACGATGAGACGTCGGCTGATTTCGGTAGACCCGGATTAAACCGGGCTGAATTTGACTATACCGGGCCTTACGAACCACTTGTCCTGTCATCGATCGGAGAACATCCGATCATTAAGGTTTTTATCTTACGAAAGTCTCAACTTTTGTTCATGTTTAATGATCCTTCACGAAATCTGAAAATTATTTGATTATGCGTTATGATTTGCTGTAGGTACCGGCTTCTATCAACTGTAGATTGCTTGAACATCAGCGAGAAGGAGTAAAGTTTCTGTTTAATCTCTATAAACATAACCATGGTGGCATTCTTGGCGATGACATGTGAGTTCTTCTTTGTTGTGTTACAATAATGTTCAATTTATATCGATCTTTTGTTACAGTCAGGGGTAAAACGTGGGTTTTTCTGTGACACTGATTCTCCAATATAAGTGGCTCTGGTTTGATTGTTCATGAGAATGTTCTTTTGCATTTGAAGCTATAGCTGTAATAGTTTATGTTTGGTGGTAATGGAACTCTGATAATAAGTAGTGACTCAGGGGATTAGGCAAGACCATTCAGACAATTGCATTTCTTGCTGGAGTGTATGGAAAAGACGGTGACGCTGCTGGTACGTCTGTTTTAGAGTCTGAAAAGGGTCCTGTACTAATAATCTGTCCATCTTCAGTTATCCATAACTGGGAGAATGAGTTTTCTCGATGGGCGAGCTTCTTTAAGGTTTCGGTGTACCACGGATCAAACCGAGATATGATTCTGGAGAAACTCAATGCACGGGGTGTTGAGGTACTTGTAACCAGCTTTGATACGTTTCGAATCCAAGGACCCGTTTTGTCCGGGATTAAGTGGGAGATAGTGATTGCTGATGAGGCACACCGGTTAAAGAATGAAAAATCGAAACTTTATGAGGCGTGCCTTGATATCAAAACGAAGAAAAGGATTGGTCTTACGGGTACAGTGATGCAGAATAAGATCAGTGAGCTATTCAACCTTTTTGATTGGGTAGCGCCAGGATCACTAGGCACTCGTGAACATTTCCGAGAATTCTATGACGAACCGCTTAAGCTAGGGCAGAGAGTGACTGCTCCTGAAAGATTTGTCCAGATTGCAGATAATAGGAAACAGCATTTGGTCAGTCTTCTGCGTAAGTATTTGTTGAGGAGGACAAAGGCTGAAACAATTGGGCATCTGATGATGGGGAAAGAAGATAATGTAGTCTTCTGTCAAATGAGTCAATTGCAGAAACGGGTGTATCAAAGAATGCTGCAGCTCCCCGAAATTCAGTGCCTTGTGAATAAGGACAATCCATGCGTTTGTGGAAGCCCCCTTAAGCAATATGAGTGCTGCAGAAGGATTGCTCCTGATGGAACTATCTGGAGTTACCTTCATAGAGACAACCTTGACGGCTGTGATTCTTGTCCTTTCTGCTTGGTGCTTCCATGCCTTTTGAAACTTCAGCAGATAAGCAATCATCTGGAGCTTATTAAACCAAACCCAAAAGATGACCCAGAGAAACAGAAGAAGGACGCAGAGTTTGTATCTGCAGTGTTTGGGACAGATATTGATCTAGTAGGAGGAATTTCCGCAAGCAAGAGCTTCATGGACCTTAGTGATGTTAAACATTGTGGGAAAATGAAAGCTTTGGAGAAGTTGATGGCTTCTTGGATTTCAAAGGGTGATAAGATACTTCTATTCAGTTACTCTGTCAGGTTAGTTTTTGGATTTAATTCCAGGTGTTTATGAATGTAGGAGAATATTTGTCGTTATAAGCTTTTGACCCACTAAATTACAGGATGCTGGACATACTGGAGAAGTTTCTAATTAGAAAAGGTTATAGCTTTGCAAGACTTGATGGTTCTACTCCGACTAATCTGCGACAGTCTCTTGTAGATGATTTCAATGCGAGTCCTAGCATACAGGTTTTCATTAACCAAACCCTATTTGAAAGAGAACGTCTTTCTGCTTACTTCTGATCTGATGATTAAATGAGCTTTTATGTCAGGTCTTTTTGATATCAACTAAAGCTGGTGGGTTGGGACTAAACCTTGTGAGTGCGAACCGTGTGGTAATATTTGACCCAAATTGGAACCCGTCTCATGACTTGCAAGCACAAGATAGATCATTTCGATATGGACAGAAACGTCATGTGGTGGTTTTTCGTTTGTTGAGTGCTGGTTCCCTTGAGGAACTAGTTTATACAAGACAAGTTTACAAACAACAGCTCTCAAACATTGCGGTTGCAGGGAAAATGGAGACAAGGTACTTTGAAGGCGTCCAGGTATGTAAAAGTATACAATCTATAGTTTACTAGTCTCATTAAAGAGATTGTTCTCTCTTCTAATGTTTTGGTGCGTCTTATGATCAGGACTGTAAAGAGTTTCAAGGCGAGCTATTCGGGATTTCAAATCTGTTCCGTGATCTCTCTGATAAGCTCTTCACTAGCGATATTGTGGAGTTGCATAGGGATAGTAACATCCATGAGAATAAGAGATCATTGCTTGAGACAGGTGTTTTAGAAGATGACAAAGAAGAAGAGGTCTTTTGTTCTTATAAACCCAAAACAGAGAAACCTATCCTTAAGGACTTGGGTAAGAATAAGACTGATCTGTGCTCATCTCTCCTTGACTACATTTTGTGATAAGTCTGTTAAATCTTTGCTTCGGCTTGTGTGACTATTTTATAGGCATTGTGTATGCACACCGAAATGAAGACATCATCAACGGTGGAGAGACAACATCAACATCTCAGAGGCTAAATGGAGACGGTAACATTGATGAGAACTTAAAATGTGCGGATCGAAAGAAGAGAAAAGGTTGTAGTGAAAAGGAGGATATGTCTTCTTCAAACAAGGAACAAAAAAGAGAGAAGTACAAGATGTTAGCCAAGTTTAAAGGCATGGAGATACTGGAGTTTAGTAAATGGATATTGTCAGCTTCACCATTTGATAGAGAGAAGCTACTTCAAGACTTTATGGAAAGAGTTAAGTAAACAATATCAGGTTACTTGATGTAGATTAATTGTATATAGTAAGCTTACAAGATGCACACATTTGCTTGTGTTCTTACTTCTTACATATCACAAGGCAACCCAACAAAAAATTGGACACAGAACTGACTAGCTACCTTCTTTGTGTCTTGAATCTTGAAACTGGTTTTGATGGTTGGGACGCTGAAGGCTGTTTACATATTAAAACAAACCAACGAGATACAATGAGAATGATGTTCAATGCATTGTGACTTGAGTAGTTCGCGTGGATAAAAAGTACCTGTGTGCTGGTCTCTAGATTATGGGCATGCTCTACGATCGATCCAGTGAAAGCCTGCACGAGTTGGATCAGATATTTAGTGAGCTTAGAGGAAAATCAGCTCTACCTCAAACAACTAGCTAACGTTTGAGCGAAAGAGATATGTAACCTTAGTAGAATCAAACTGGGGTTCTGGTTTCTGCATACGTGACTGCACCCCAAAAAAGTTGGCATGATTATTAGTGAGACCCTTGTAAAGGTTAAGTGTTGTCGTAGAAAGATGAGGATAATGCAAGGTATTATCTTGATTTCGAATGCAGACTGATATATGAGTTCCAAATATAGCTTATAGTATAAAATCTATATACCTCGATCTTTTGTGGTCCTAAAACATTAGTTTTTGCCTTTGCTTTGGAAACAGAAGAGGTCGTTTGAAAGTCTCTCCATGTTCCAGCGTTTTGATGGGGCGTTCCACCACGTGATTGATCTTCTGGTAATAGAAGAACATAGCTGTTGATTAGAGAATGGTATACAGGAAGACGATACAGTATTACATATATTAATTTGACAATGAAGTCTACTTTTCTGATGTCTGAAATGCTTTAGATCATAAAGCTAACCTTTGGAAAGATATTGTGCAATTGGCCCGATACACTGCCATCATGGAATAACAGGTAATATCAGAGGAACTATAAAACACTAATGAAAGAAGGGAAGATCACAATGAAAGGTTTTTCTTACATTGAGCGGATCATCAGGGTCTTTGCGTGGATGTTTCTCTGGTATCACTTCAATAACTTTGGCTTTGACTCGTGGCTGGATTACAAGTAATTAAACATTAGGAAAAACCATTAACCATAAATATCAACCCAGATGTGAAATTTCCTTTGAAAATACCTCTGAAACCCTATTGGAAGAGCTATGGCTGGAAGCTTTCTTAGGAACAGATAGGGTAGTTTCATGTTTCATGTATTCATCAATCCTATCGTGGTCTGTCTCACCTCTAGATCCTTTCAGTAGATCGTGCTTGCTCTCCTCCACATTTTCTATAGGAGAATCATGTTCTTCACCTCTATCGTCCCCATCCTCACCCTCCTGTTCTTCTTCCATTTCAAGTTCATTTAACCTGGACATGATTCGTGCAAAATCATCGTCTTCAACTTCACCTTCTTCAGTCTCTGCTCCAGGAAGACCAATAGGCTCTTTTTCATTTGACTGAACCACAGTTGCAGGAGAATCTTCTTCTACATACTCTTCTCTAATCTCAACAAGTCCTTCCTATAAAAACAAAAGTACAACACCGCTAAAATTCCATATGCAGAGCACAAAGATTTAACACATGATCCACTCTTTAAGCAAAACCTACCGCTGCTTCAGAAGCAGTTGTAGTGAAGAATGAAGCCTCCGTCTGAAAATCTTCAATCTCAGCTTTAAGAGAATGAATTTGAGACCGTAAAGTCTTGTCTCTTCTCTTCAAGAATTCAACCGTTTGTTTCGATGTTCTATCAGTATAATAATTCTCTCCCAACAACACCTAACATGAAACACACAAAACAATCCTTCGCTTGAGTTTAAACCAATTTGATCTTCACACTAGCCTCAACAGCTTACGGAGAAACTCTTAACCTCGTAATTTTACGATACTTTATACAACCAAATTACACATATCATGATGAAACCTACCAAACACTCGTTGGTGTGAATCAATCGACCAGGGAAAAAAGCCATTTTACCGAATGGAACCTGTGTACACAAAAGCATCAGACGGGAATGAAATTAGATTATAAGGGAGAAGAATGAACGGATGAAAAAACTCACCATAACGTTGTGATGAAGCTGATCGGGAAGCTTCTTCACGAGATTGATGAGTTTATCGTTTTCATCTACGAACTGTTGAAGGCGATTCATCTCTACTCGCTTCTCTCCGATTTTCTCCTCCACATAACTTGCTGCTCTCCTTGCCTCCTCCTCTGAGAACAACGACGCTAGCGGCGTCACAGTTCCTTTCGCCGGCGGCTCCATTCCGGTAAGGGTTTAAGCACAACGACGATTGCAGAAAAAAAAAAAGAACTTAATGGGCGATTGAGAGGGAAAAGAGAAAAGGCTTTCTAACTTATAATGAACTTAATGGGCCGAATTATTATGGCCCAATATATTTTATGATGGTTTTCGAAAATAAAGGTTCCCTGATGTGTACAAACAAATGTTAAAAGTTTAAATTATTTTAATATTTTTACTAATCTTGATTAATTAAAGAATAATGATGTGCGTGATATGTTATTACCCACACCTGTGTCACATGTAATGCAAGTATGGAGGTAATGCAAATGGGTTGGCAAGTAGGCTTACACACGAGAAGAAGGCCGACAAGTTATCTTACTTCAATTCATTATATTTTAAATTCAATTCCCATGTTTCGTAGTTTTTGAACTAGCTATTGACAATATAAAATTTAATCATACAATATTTCTATGATCCAATGTAGATTTAACGATAATGCATCATTTACTACATACACTAAATAATTTGAGAAAAAAAAAATGAACTAAGATCTATCATAAAGTTACCGCAACTAGTAATCTACCATAAGTAAAAAATTATTACTAAGTTTTGATAACTTATCACCATAGCGTTTTGACCTAGTCTTTTAACTTACAAAACAATTTTTTTTAGTAACCAAAAAAAAATATTAGTTTAGAAATACTTATGAAATATTCTTGGGTCAAATTCTTCTAAAATAGTATTTGATATTTTGCCTTTTACAAAAAAAAATCTAAAATAAGTATGTGATATCTAATTCGGAATGGACGAATGGTAAATGCGATACGCTCGAGAGAGCGAATTACATCCTCTAATTGTGATTATGTTTGGCAATCGGATAATATATGTCGTTTTATAAACATATATTTTACTTCTTAATCCAAAAATCTAAAGAAATTAGGACAAAAGTTCGAACTTTTAAAATCCGTCGGTCCAATCCAAAAGTAAAAATATATAAAAAAAATATGATTAGGAGGAGGGTATAAGAGAAAGTAAGAGATTGGCTAAAGAAACTAAAACTAATATAAGGGAACTTAGTATAATTATATAAAACTAAATATATGATTAGGGGGAGGATATAAGAAAAATGAAGAGGTTTGGCTAAAGAAACTAATATAAGGGAGCTTAGTATAATTTTTACTTTTTCTTCCCAAGGATCTTAATATAATTATTAAGAAAAGAAAATAATATAAATAATACAAAGTATGCCAAAAGGTAAAGAAGTTTCTGTATTTCTTGTTCGTCCTCCTTTGCTCTTCTCCTTCTCTCTTTCCACCGGCACCGAACCAAAACAACCAAAGACGAAGAAAAAATTTTGAGAGACCCCTAAAGAGAGAGACGTAGACGGATAGAGAGAGAAAGGTGAAAGCTTTATTTTTGTTTTTAAGATCACTGTATCAACAACCAACAATGCCTGCTTTGAAGAACTTTTCCGCCGCCGATGAAGAGTACGACCAACTGGGTCGGAACTCAGAAGCTGACAGATTCAATCCCGAAGCTGACGAGAAAGAAGAAGATCCGGACAATATGGATGATAAGGACGAAAGTGGAGATGAGGAAGACGACGTGAAACGTGACCAAGTGGAAGCAGAGGATGTGGAAGCGTTAGAAGACGAAGAAGAAGGTAAAAGTTTCGTTTTTGCTGTTGTTTATAGTCGTGGATGGATACGTATGTGAGATATATGAATGCGTGAGTATGTAATATGAAAGTGGTCGATTTCTTTAATTGGTACTTCTTAAAAAAATTCAGATTCTAAGGAAAGAAGTCAATCTTCTTCAGGAGGAGAGCAATCAGAATCAGAGTAACAATTCTTTTACCCTTTGACATTTTCTGATGGTTTGTTTCGTTGTTGTATTTGATGGGTTTAAAGCGGAACTAGTGTTCTCTGATGTCCTCGGTTTATATTCTTTAAAGTTCGTGTCTTGTTTCTTTGATCCGATGCGTTGTTTGGTTCTTGCTTGCATGTTATATTTACTGGCGTGTTTCTTCTCGAAATCACAAATTTATTCAGTGCCGTGGAAGAACAACTCAAGTGCCTAGTTTTGATCTGTAGTAAAGTTAAATATGACATTGTACAAGGTTGATCTTGAGACGATTTAGTGAGTCTTTTTCTGTGTTCATGAGTCTCTTTTAGCTTAACATCAGTTTTTTACTGAGACTGACTTCTTACAGTAGGAAACGGTAGTTGATGATCTTTGCTATTTGATAAAGTCTTGATTTTCCCTTTCAGATTTATGGATATTGAGCTAGCGGATATCCGTAGGGACGTGCAATGCTCCATATGTTTAGGTACTTGCTCTTCTACACATTTATATTTCAAAATCAATCGGCTTCGATTGCTCTTCCGGCACCATTATTGTGAATGTTGAATACGTACTAGGAAAATCAGGCTTCAGCTACTTTCATCAACTGACATAAATATGGTCATTTTAAACAATCTGGCATTGCACAAGTTTGTTGTAGACTGTTCTTGGATTGTCAACTTTTCTCATAGTCGTGTTTTTACATAATTATTCACTCTATATTGCATCAACTCTGTTACTGCAGTTTACTAAACTTGACTGATGCGAGTATTGGTTTTCATTTTCTAGGAATTATAAAGAAAACAAGGACTGTGATGGAATGTCTCCACCGGTTTTGCCGAGAGTGCATTGATAAGTCAATGAGATTGGGGTATGTCTTCCATTTGCAAGTTCAGCATTATTTAGGGAGCCTATTGTAAAGCTTGTTCTGGGTAATATTAACTGGCAAATACATTTTCAGGAACAATGAATGTCCTACTTGCAGGAAACATTGTGCAAGCCGACGATCTTTAAGAGACGACCCAAACTTTGATGCCTTGATAGCAACTTTATTCAAAAATATTGATAAATTTGAGGAGGAGGTTTAGCATTAACATTTTTCCTTTTCCTCTGCAACAGCTTTAGAGAAGGTTACTTATGAGAGATTACTGATTATATGCCTTTCATTTTTGTTCAGGAATTGGCTTTTCGTCAAGATGACGAGGCTCGTAATAAGCAGGTCAGAAACCCGAGGCATGGTCTCGCATGTAACTCAGTTAAGTAGATCAAATGATTCTATGGTGACTAAGTGATCTTTGCATCATTGTTCTTCTTTTGTAGATTCAAGCATCTATAGCTCAGGTATCACAACGACAGTCTGCGGCCCTTGCAAAAAGAAAGTCTGTTGGTAAAGACGCAGCGGTCTTATCGAGATCACGACGTAGTGGTAGTGGCTCCAGAAGAAGAAGGAACTTCAGAAACATGGAACAGGATACATCAGAAGCCCATGATGATGATGATCAGAACAACAGAGTCAAAGATTCTTCTTCAGATGAGCCTTGTGCTGAAATCCTGCAGAGAAAACGAAAAAAGCGCTGTACAAGTCACCCTTCTTCTTCAGCTGCAAACAACAACGATAACTGCGCAGGTAATGGCACAGAGCAGGCGCATCATAGGGACAGCAGAGGAATATCACCTGGGCTTGTGTGGAATCCGGAAATACTTGCATGGGGAAGAGGCGGTACAAGAAGTAACACAAGGCAAGGAAATAATAACCAAGGAGCTAGTAGTAAGAGGAATGCTCGCTTGAATAGACTTGTGGAATATCTTGGGAGCTTAGAGGGTAACAGTGTAGAGGTAACAAAAGAAAATGCTCTTTGTTGACTAGTGTTATGCTTTACAGTTAATAAATAATGACACATTTTGGTTTTAAAAAACATAAAATCTGTTCTGCAGTTGGATATTAATCTTAAGCTTATCTCGCTGGATACAAAATGTTTACCAAACTTACTTCAGCCATATCTTTGTTGCCGACCCACTTTGCTAGTAAAACAACTCTGCGAAGTGAGTTCTCTCCCTCTGCTATTATAATTTTGGAATCTCCACTTGTGGGGATGAGAGGAGAAACCAAATTTGTTGCAATGACATGGATCTTGATACTTGTATTATCTGAATGTTGAACAGTATGTGGCACGCCAGATGCAACAGATGCAATTGAAGGCTGAAGAGGTTGAATTGTTGATGTCCAAAGAAGGGGATAAGGCAACTGGGTATAAGACCTCAACAAAGAAGATGCAAAGTCTTAAAGATGATGAAACCCTGGCAAAGCTAAGAGTTGATTGCATTTCGAGCCATGGATATATGGTAATGTCACTATTATTAGTGTATATCTAGCAATCTGTCTCTCGCAGTGATGCCTTCTGAAACTTTCCTTTGTTTGATTTCTTTTCAGATTGTAGTGTACCGCCAAAAGAAAATCGGATAGAAGAGGTTGGAGCAAGTGATTTAAACAATGTATATGAATGATTTAGACTGTTATGCTCTAGCTTGTTTCCTCAGTCGTCTTTTTTACCATGGTTTCATATTTTGCTGTTTATGTTTGTGTCAGGCATGAAACAAGTTTTATATAATGAATTTTTTTTTCCAGTATAATAAACTTGAGAATCAGGATACAGAAGAAGACTGATACTGCTACTATATTAGCAAGTACATAAGATATTAGGCTGTTGTATGTTTGTGTTAGACAAGAAACAAGTTTTATATAATGAATCTTTTTTCCAGTTTAATTAACTTGAGAATCAGGATACATAAGATGACAATGTACTGCTATTAATTAGTAAGTAGAAAGAACACACAGGAAAATTTAGTACTGAATCAATTTACAAAGGGGCTGTAGGTTCAAGCATTCATGAACATTTCAGGCTGCTTCTGCTTCTACTTCAGGAAAAAATTTACTGCAAACAACTATCTCATCTGACCAGCGGAGGCGCTGGTAGCTGCAGACACAGTTGGTCGAGCCATCAGATTGGGTGATTTTGGTTTTGTGGTCCCCTTGTTGGATCTGTGTGTTTACATAAAGTTTTTTAATCAGTAGGATACTAAAAAGCAAAGAGAAGATTGGTACTATGAAATCTGTTGTTGTATTGGAACTCACTTCTGAGGTAAGAAGGGCTTGTTGAAGTTAGGCACAGGTCTAGCATGAGGAACCATTGTCTTTCTCATTTGCTTCAGAGCTCTCTCTTCTTCCACCTGACAAAGTTGGCAGGTATTATATTTGAGCAAGTTTTATGAGGGTATCTATCCAAAGTTAAGCGGGTGTAATAATGCATACCATTTTTGCAGCTTCACTCTCTTCACGGTATCTCTTGTACTGATTCTCCTTCTCTTTGATCTGGTTCCAGATAGAATGGACATTCATCAATTTCAGAGGTTATTGAAGCATTCTTTTGTTTGCTAAATGACTGAAAACCTTACTTTATGATCAAAGTCTGCTCGCTCAACAGCTCGATGCTCTACATGAAGATTGAACTCCTGAATTTCTGTGAGGGGCATCCGTACTTTCTCTGGAACAGGGATTGGGTCCCTGTGTGGTCATCAAAGCAACTGTGAGCTTTTTGAAAACGTTGATAAGGTTTCTGGAGATAAACAAATAGTAAAAGGGGCAGGTCACTTACTCTTTTATAACTGGTTGTGCTTTGAAGAGCCTCTTCTGGGCTTCTTCTCTCTCCATTTTCCTCCTCTCTTCCATTTCTCTTCGCAGTTCCTCTTCGTGCCGTACTAGACTCTCTAACTGGAATGGTTCTGGTTTTGTGCATCGCTTAGGTTCTGGTTTTGGTGGTACCTGAGAGTTGTAACACGTAAGATTTGTCAACACCATCCACCTCTTTCGCAACTCAAAAACAAAAGCAAGTAAGGAATATAAGAAGTTTATGATGCATACCACTGGATAATCCGTCGTGTAAGGATATGGATTTGCCTTTGGAACTCTTGCCTTTTCATCTCCTAATTTCTTATGTATGAGCTCCATAAAAAATTTCTTCTCTTTCTCAGCGCCTCGTTCCTGTATTCCACCAAGTAGTTTTAAAAGAACGGTCAGTAAAGATTGGTAGCAGTCACTTTTGACCTTAGAGAGGGTGTTCGTTGTACACATACTTCTGTCCTAAGATTGAAGGGGTTTGGAGCAGTGTTCCTTGGTAGAGGCTTTTCATGGCAAGATTCGGAGTTCAATGAGAGCTGACAAGAAAAAGTTGTGTCAAACACCGCGACATCCAGTGGAAAAATAAATGAAGAAGACTTGCATAGAGCGAGTTCTGTCAATTGAAATATACCTTGTCGAATATATCCAAGACAGAATCTGGTCGTGATATCCTCTCATCTGTCGCAAAGTGAAACTCTTGAGGTATCGTTATGTGCTTCTTGGTGTTACAAAAAATGCCCATTTCTCCTTTGCTTTCAAATATCTGGGTGATTTGATGTGATCCCAAGTTAGATTAAGAGAGAGATAAATGAAGTAAACAGTACACCTCTTCAGTAGTACCTTTTTGTTCAAAGGTTTTGCTTTAAATTTTGGTGCCTTCTCTAGTTCCTCTTGCTCAAGTTCCGCAGTAGTTTTTGCTTTAGTAGGACGAGCTCTTAGCAATGTTTGGAGCACAGGGCTCTTCGGTTCAGTAAGGTGAGGTCTCCAATCATTATGCTGCGTGTGAAGAAAAGAGAGTCATATCAGATGATATGAAACCATCTAACCAAGTTTTTTATGCATACATACAACTTTTCTGGGGATGAGAAGAAGCTCTGTACCAGCTTAGACACTTCCGTTGAAGCTATTGAAGATGTCTCTGCATGCTGGTTAGCCCTTGCCATTGTTTGAAGATGAAATTCCTGCCACAGTAAGAAAATGAGATCCGTGTAGATAATAACAGATTCATTCAGCTATGAGTCTGTTCTAAAGTGATGATACTCTTTGATGGGGGTGTCTACCTGAAATTCTGGTAGATGTGGTGTACTTCTTTGTGGCGCAGGCAAAGCTGGAGCTGCCAAAATCTGCATCAAATAACAGAACGCATTGCTTTTGTTTAGTTTTCTATTTCTGAAGTACAAATATACCTCGGTGGAACTAGATGGATTACCTTCTTGTTCACAGGTCGAGCTTTAAACTTTGGAATCTTTGCCAACATCTCTTCCTCAAGTTCTGCACTGCTCTTAACTCTCAAAGGACGAGCTCGTTGGGATGTCACAAATTCGGGTTCCTTCGGTCTTGTCAGTGTCAGCTTAGGTCGATTCTGGACAAGGAAAACAGTATCATCCTGGAATTTAATCAAAGAGATTCCAAGAAATAAAAAGACACGAAATATGTAAAAGGAATAGAGAGTTTTGATTGTTTATTACCTGTGGAAGAGAAGTGTAGGCGTGAGGCAATGACAAGTCTCGGGTGCTTGTTTGGAACTTCTTCATCAATTCAGCAGTTGAAACAAAAGGTACAATGTGCTCACGGACATAAACCTTAAGAAATGAAAACAAGAGTTGAGAGGGTCTGACAGAAAATATATACAAGCAATGGTGATGCAAAATGTACCTTTCTATTCTCCTTTGGAGTGTGCTTACTGACTGAAGGGCATACGTTGAAACCGGTGTTTACAAGACCTTGTCTTGTCTTGTGGAGCAGAGTTGTTGGTTTTGGATTGAGAATCTAGATAAATTAATGAGGAAAAAGTTTCAGTCATGCAAGTGAGATATGGAATAAAAGTTGCTGATTTTGAAACAATATGGCTCACCTGTCTTGATTTTCCATCATCTAGCTTTTGCCTTTTGATGGCTTGATTTTCCTGATTCAGATTGGTAGTGTTTCTAACACTCGTTTCTCTGCAGTGAAGCAATCAACGCATTAAAAAAACCATTACAAGAGGGACGTGAAACCAGATTTGGGTATCAGAATGGTTATTAAGAACGTCAGCTACCTTTTCACACTTTTCTGATGACTGCCTTTCGCTTGAGACAACTGTGACAAGTTTTTTGGCCTAAGTGCAGATGGATTCTTGAGCAGACTAGCTATCTTTCTAGCAGTTTGCTGCTTCTTAATGTCCATCGACTTTACTCCTTGAGAAAACCTCATTGGTGGTTTGGGTGTACAAGCAGGAGGAACGTTCTCCTTGTTTTCTATCTTCTCAGTCGTTGCATCCCCGAGATCACTGTTGAAAGAACAAGAAGAAATAGTATTAGAACAGCCTCTCATCTCACTTGAATGCAGTACCATCTCCCGAAGAACGATAAAGAACCTGGCGTCTGCAGTCTTGTTGCTGTGAGACGGCTTAATTGTACTAGATTCAGCAGGAGTAACTTCCTCTTTCTTGGCCTGAGATGACTTTGATTGTGAATGTATAGTTGCAGGTACTGGTTCTGACGGCTCTTTATCCTGCAAATTGAGCAGAATCAGAATGATCTCTTAAACTTTCTTGCTTGTAATGGATAAATCATTAGAAATTAATGTGTAAATCATTGTTGATTGAAACAAAACCTTCAGCGATTTCTCTTCCTCATCTTCTTCATTGAAGTTGCACATAGTCTCTACTTTGAATGATCTCCTTGCTTTGATTCTAGGAACCGAAGCTGCACAAATAAAAGACGAAACTTTATGAATTGAGAGATTACAGTCAACGCAATTCTTAATTTCGCTTCTCAGAACAGAAATCAGTAAGCCCTAATATGACTATGTCCTTGGTCACAACGAAACTGGGATAAAATCAGAGATCTGAAAAACGATTGTATCAACCAAGGATCTCTAAATCTCTAACTTCCCTTCTCAGATCAGAATCAGTAAACCCTAATTAAACTATGTGCAACGAAATGAAATCAATTCAGAGAAGACGACGGGAGAAAAAAAAAAGAGGAGAAGAAACTCACGAGAAGGAGCGCAACTTAAGGCAGATTCAAACCAAAGCTCTGCACGGCGAGACTGATCTTCCGTCTCTCCGTTAATGAAATCAAACCACCGCGGCGCTAAGAACTCATACGTCTCATCAATCATCGGCGTCACAACACTACCAATTAAATCCTCCGCCGGAACCGCCGTTGCTTCCATACTAAAATCACAGAACTAGGAGAGGGCCTGAGAGAGAGAGGAGCGGGGAAGTTGAAGAGAATATGGAGGGAATTAGGGTTTTTATTTGTTTTCTTGGTTCCTTCTTTTCAGAGGGAATGTATCTCAATCAGAATAAAAAAGAAGGAAGATGAAGAAGAAGAATATCACCAACGGTCATATAAATTTGAATAATGGCTTCACTTACTTACTCTTAACGGCCTTATTTTTTCCTTTTTATGTTGTTATGTATCCGTCTCTTGTCTCTAACGGCTATATTCCTCACGCCCATTTATTTTTTCCATCCTTGAAACTGTGTCGTTTCGATGATCATATCTCCCTTGTTCCGACGACGCCGTTTCTTCACCGATTGGTATCAAAATTATGTGGGGATATACATTGTCAAAGTTTTCTTGTGTAGCTATAGTAAGAGATTAAAGTTTCGTGGGACTGAACCGAGAATTGAAACTTTGCGGAAAAATACAATTCGATGATCCTTTACTAAACAAATACAAAGATAATAACATAACTTAGCCAATTACAAATCTTAGTCAAAATTCTATAAAAACACAACAATTATTTATATATATTTTAAAAAAAAACAAATTTTTGAGTGTCTAAAAAGAATACATGAATTAATTTTGTTTTCCGCTAGGATACACAATTTTTAACTCGTACTCATTTAACTAAAACCTGTGGTGCGAAAGAAAGACAGGATTCACGATGGAGATGATGTCAATGAACAAGAAAACCATGGCAACCGACCAGGTGGTCTGTTTGATACAGAAGAGAGAAAAAGGTTCTATCAGATTCTCTTCAGTGACACCCAATAAGAGCATTCTGGTAAAGTTGAAACATTATTTGCTGAGAAATTACTACATCTCAATTACTCTTGGGATGGACACTGGACAGCTTGTTTCTGCATATGATTTAAGAGGATATTTTGATCTCCATAGCTTACAGCAAAAGCACCATGTCTCAAAGATTGCAGACTATCCAGAGAAAAATCCACGATCTGATGAGGGTCGCAGATGCGGCCTAGTTGTTCCTCAGATATGCAAGATCAAAATGGAAACTGTGATTTCAGTCTTGAGGCAGCTAAAATGCTGTCATTTAGATCAGTTTGAGTGGGAATCAAGAGGTAAGAGTTCGTTGATTCAATGTTATATCTCTAAGAACGTCTTTAAAGTGTGTTGATAGTTGATACCTCGTGAACGTGGTCCAGAAATTCAGCGAAGACATTTGCTCGTACTTGGAATCTTCCCGGCATGTGTTGTTGGTTTCACATCTAACAATATACTGTAATAGTACACAGATGCATGTGGACAAGTGGTAAAGAGGGATTGTTCATCTGATAAATTTTGCAAGAAGTGATAACAGGAGACTATGGCTTGTAGGTCAAAGAGATGGCTGGATTTGTGTACAATCCGATGACAGGAAGATGGTTTTGTCAGATATTATCAGCCTCAACTGCATTGCTTATGGGACGAAAAGGACATCTTGGAGCATATAATCGTTCATTTAAGTTGTGTTTCTTTGCATATTTGCTTTTGGATAACATATTTTATACTTGAAAAGCTTCTAGTTATAGGTATTCTGGAAGTAGCTTAGGATATGCCAGTAGTTAAATTCACAATAAGTGAGAATGATTAGAGGATACATTTCAGATGCCACTTCTGTCTGCATTTTGTTCTTCTGGATTGTACTTTATATCATCTGAGATAAGAAATCTCATTTCAAGTTTGTTGATATTTAGCATTCATTCTGTGGGGAATATGTTATTGTTCAGAGAACGTTGTGTTTGATTTTGATATGTACTCATTTGACACAAAGCTGAAAACGTTAGGTGAAAATATGTTTATAAAAAGTTGTTACAAGATGCTATTTATAATGAATCAAATCATAGAGCTGAGCATTCAAGATATTACAAAGATCTAGAGGCCAAGGACATAGATCAAAACTTAATAACACCTGACCTTCCTTGCCCTTACACAAACCAAGAAAATAAGGCCTTAAATTTTTGTAGTTTACAAAGTGTAAACAAATTAACGAAAAGTAACATCTGTTAGTTTTTCTAATATTTAAACATATAAATATTAAAAATATTATTTCAAAATCAATTAAATGAATTTTTATATAAATTTGAAACTATATAATTGTATGAGTCATGATATATGATATAACATATAAAAGCTATTTTGGATCTACAGTACAAATTATTTTAAAAAGTTTTTAGAAATTTAGAGAATCTTTTTATTTGTTTTGTTTTGCAAAATTCCATCTATGAATCTGAAAATTTAAATAGTAATTTCTACAGTTTTAGAATTTTTTTATTTTTAATATTTGAATTTTTTTTAAGAGTTTTAAGTTTTGTTTTTAATTTTAAAAATAGTTTATTGTTTAAAATATTTTTTATTTTTGTAAAGAAAATAGGAAAATGGATTTTTTCGTCGGTTTATGAGTGTTAAATTTAAAAGTTTATAGTGGAAGACCAAATTGGTTCACAATTGTTTTATGTGTTTAGAAAATTTCTGATATGAAAGTAGATAAATAGTTGGTATATTTTCATGAAACTTAAGATTTTAATATTTGAAACCCAGATTAGAAAAAAAAAAAAAATCATCAATTAGAAAAGAATCTTTGGCTCAAAATCAATTAAATCGTTCGCTATAAACATGAAGCACCCAAATTGAGAAGTTTTGGATTGTGGAACAATGACGTACGTACGGACATAAAAGCAGTCCCCCGAATTAGATACCAAAAATGAACTTACTCAAAAACATTGTCTAGAAATAATAAAATCAACGTTCTTTTTGCTTAATTTGTCGTTTATTCTCTTAATGTAAATTACCGCTTTCGTTTGTATATTTGTTTTGTCGTGATTCAATCCAATTCGAAATGAAAACACATTTTCGGATTTGATTTATTCTTTAAATTTTGGCGTTGAATTTATAATTTTTTTAAAGTGTTAATTTATGAGGTGGAGTCTTGTGAAGGTAGAAACCAAAAATGTTTTTGCTTCCATTAGAGCCACGCAACCAATGGAAAACGTGACACTTGTACATACACATGCACCCGTTTTTTAGACAGATTGAAAAAATATAAACGTAGTTATATAAAATCATTTGTTATCCACTTATCCCCTGATAATTGGCGTACAAAATAGAAAAACGTATTTTTTATACAACAATTGTATTTAATCTCGTGCATATCCTTTCTGTGTTGTAAAGTCTTCTTAGATTCGTTGTATGCAAGATCTACTCTATATGTTGTATATAATACAAAACTATTTAGAGAGACTACGCATTTAATTTGTATTATTGTATCATATAAACTAATTCAACTAATAATTCAGACAGGTATTTTTATAAATTAAACTAGTTAATTTTAGATTTGTATGTGTTTTCTAATTCTAATCATGAATATTTCCTATTAAGTTACTATAATTTTTTGTTGAAAAAAAAAATCATGAATATTTCCTTTATAAATAAAAAAATGATAAAAGTGTTCTACAACTAATTCATTATTTCTTCTTAAATTACTAAGAACGGTTTTATTTATATATTAAATTTTCGAAATTGTGAAATTATGTTCTTAAAAAGAACAAGCGAAGAATATTACTATTGTTTCGTTGCTTTTATGTTCTTGAAACGTGATTGAACCTAAAATCCGAGGGGATGAACCAAACTTAATACATTGTCTCTGCCATTTAATTATTTTTCATCAATTTCCTCATTTAGTTGATATATTGATCCATTCCCTATCATAAATTAGGTCATGTACTACGTTATTTACATGGCAGTTGCGTCATTCAAAATTAAAATTTATAAATTTCAGTTACTTAATTAGTTAAAAATATTCACTTTCAACATATAAATATTTTTAAAAGGAAAATGAAACAATACATTAAAGATCCAAAAATACAGATTAATATACGAAAATAGGTAAAACTACTTTAAATGTATAATTTTAAACAAGGAAAACATAATACTTCAAATGCTTATTACTTATCAAACAATAACATAAATTGTTTCGAATATAAAATTACATAGATAATAGGTTCAGTTTTACTTATTTTGGTATCAAAAGTCACAAAGTACTTAGTAATAAACTACAAGCCAAATTCATATTTTGTAATAAATTTACTTGTTTTTTCCTCCTTACTTTCAATTATAATATATACTTTCATCTAACAAAAAAACAAGTTAAAAATTGAGAGATATTTATGGATATTGATAAGGGAGAGAGAAAGAGATGATGATGATGAACATAGGCGCATGTGTTAGGTCTGAAGCAAGGAGAGCAAGGCAGCTCCTGCTTCTTTGCATGAAACCTCTCTCACACCCTTCTCTTCTCTCGCCACGAACCCTCTCCTCCATACCCTCTCACATGGTCGCTTCCACTTTTCTTCTCTTGTCTTCTTCTTACATCTCATCAAAAATACATATTTAATGTAATAATCCAAAACTAACAAATATTTAAATATACGTTTTAACTCATTCCCATGTCTGTACGTATACTCAATCCCATATATATATACACCACAATATCCCATCTTTCAACTTACACTCGTCCATCTCTCAAAAACCAAACACACACATACACAAAACAAAAGACAACTTAGGTTTCATCATGGATGTCGTTTGTACGGAACATCAAATGAGGAAACCAACGGTGGAGATTCCTCCGAGGAAGCTTCTTTTATCTTCCAAGAGTTTTCCGGCGGCGGATTCTTCATCCCCTCGTTCGCCGCGTAAACATAACTGGAACAGAAGCAACAAAATCACATCTGAACACGATGAAGACGACAACTTCAACAACAACGAAGACAACAAGGAGATTAAAGAGTATTGTTATGATTCTGACTCTGATGATCCTTACGCAAGTGATCATTTCCGGATGTTTGAATTCAAGATCCGTCGTTGCACTCGTAGCCGAAGCCACGATTGGACTGATTGTCCTTTCGCTCATCCCGGAGAGAAAGCTCGCCGTCGTGATCCTCGTCGCTTTCAATACTCCGGTGAGGTGTGTCCTGAGTTTCGCCGTGGTGGTGACTGTAGCCGTGGAGATGACTGTGAGTTTGCTCATGGAGTCTTCGAGTGTTGGCTACACCCGATTCGTTACCGTACCGAAGCTTGTAAAGACGGTAAACACTGCAAAAGAAAAGTCTGTTTCTTTGCTCATTCGCCACGTCAGCTTAGGGTTCTTCCTCCTGAAAACGTTTCCGGCGGCTCAGGGTCGCCGTCTCCGGCGGCGAAGAATCCCTGTTGCTTGTTTTGTAGCGGCTCTCCAACAAGCACTCTTTTGGGTAATTTGTCTCATCTTTCTCGTTCTCCGTCTGTGTCTCCACCGATGTCTCCGGCTCATAAAGCCGCTGCTTTTTCACGGTTGAGGCATCGCGCCGCCTCTGCCGTTTCCGCCGCTGCAGCCGCTGGTTCAGTTAACTATAAAGACGTTTTGAGCGAGCTAGTGAATTCATTAGATTCGATGAGCCTAGCTGAAGCGTTGCAGGTGAGTTCCTCCTCGCCCGTTACAACGCCGGTTTCCACAGCGGCTGCAGCGTTTGCTTCGTCTTGCGGTTTGAGCAATCAACGTCTCCATCTCCAGCAACAACAACCAAGTAGCCCTTTGCAATTTGCTCTTTCGCCTTCCACTCCAAGTTACCTAACCAACTCGCCTCCTGCGAACTTCTTCGGCGATGATTTCACTCCTCGCCGGAGACAGATGAACGATTTCATGACGGTTGCGGCAGTTAGGGACAAGACAAGTTTTGAGGATGGTTCTTGTGGTGACCCTGATCTAGGATGGGTCAATGATCTCTTGACTTGATAGATTGACGGTGAGATGCGCCGGGAGGAGATCTGACTTGAGTATGTAAATTTCAACCGAAGAGTTTTAATCACATTCATGAATCATATGGGAAAATAGTCGGTTCGTACCGGTCTGATCAAAGCTGGAGAGATTGTTGTTCAAATTTGTTTTGAAGATTTTTTTTTTTTGTTACGAATTTCCACGAAAGCTAATTAAGAACATGTCTTATGTATTGTCTTTTTATTTCTTAGATTTCTCTTTCTGATGGGGATTTTTACCAAATAATACGTCGAACTTGTATAATATCATAGCTTGTGGATTCGGATTGTGCAATGTTTCACCATTTCTATATATTTTGTATGTATACCATGTTTGTTAAATCGTAAATTAGTGGATTCGGACAATGCAGTTTTCACCGTTTTCATGTAATATTAAGATTAACGGATAGATTTTGTTAGTAGTTCATTTATATTAAGCTTTAAAACGTATAATGTCATTGAATTAACCATACAGCAGTATTACGTTTATGATTTACACTTAGGTTTTATAAACGATAATGAGTGAAACAATGGAACAGAATCTATTAAATTCTCGAAAATGTTCACCTCGTCCTCTAAACGTGTTATGTTTTATGAATAATGAACGTAGATACATATGCGCAATGCACTTCTCGAGTTATTTCGTCTCTCTCACCGTGAAACGTGTTATGTTGTGGTTGTGCTGGTAGACGAGAATATATTTGTATACCATTTCCATTAAGATTAATATCACATCCTTGTTTATTAAAAAAAATCTGTGATACAAGTTCTCCAATTGTTCTTTGTTGGCCACCACACGAAAGCAAATAGTTTTTCATAGGAGGCATGTGTATGTGGTTGACAGATGTACATATCGCCGTGTCCAGTGTATTATATTAAATATTATATGAGACACATACATGCATGTATGGGAGCTACGAACATGTATACTCCTTTTTGTGGATTCTAGTCATTGCTAAAACATAGAATACATAGAGATGAAACACAAACATATATGGACAGCGAAAAGCACACGTGCCACCCACCTGGCACCAATACCTCATCACCCGATCAACACGAAGCCTAATGGTTAAGATTTAAGATAAGAAGCCGTCATAAAAGATTCATACATGCATTCTGAAAAAGGGTGAAAATGATAAAACCATACTTATTCTCTCTTCTTCCTTTCATCTTTAACGTTGAATCCACCGATGCAAGTATAGTAGAAAATGAAAATCTACCAATGAAAGTACAGACAAAAGAAGAGCCATACAATACAGATAAAAATTGTCCAAGAAAAAACTGTAAAAAGGATAATTGTTAATATCAAATTAACACTTAGGGACCTAAGTTAAGGCCTAGATTCAGCTTACAATCCACGGCGGAGGAAGCCTCCGGCTCGACTTCCAAGGCGGTTTCAAGACCAATACTTAACCCCATATCGATAGGTTCAAACGGGACTGGACAAACTCGATCCAGCTCCTCTCTCAACTCCATAGCCTCCGGCAGATCTAAGAAGAATCCAGCGACTGCTTCCGCTACCGCCGGAGATAACACGTCCTGACAACCGGATGAAAATGTCCTCTCAGGCTCCGTTACAGAAAGGGTGCTGTTCACTGGCGTCACCGAAGCATTCCCGACGTCTCCAGCGAGAGGGAAGTTGGTTATCGCATTGGAGCCACGAAACTCTCTTGCGGCGGAGTCGTAGGCTCTGGCTGCTTCTTCCGCCGTGTGAAATGTCCCGAGCCAGACTCGGATTTTCTTTCTCGGATCACGGATCTCCGCAGCGAATTTTCCCCATGGTCTCTTCCTTACTCCTCTATAATGCACTTCCTTACTCTTTCCTCCGGCGTCTTTTGCGGCGGCGGCGTTAGTTGCACTCTCTTCTTCACGTGGGGTCATTTTTTATTTGTTGAGAATAATATTTTATTACAAGTAGTAAAGTACGGTTTTATAGAAATGACGTAATCTTGAACAAAAGGATAAAGTGAAAAGAGAGAGTGAGAGAGAAAGAAACGGTCAACGAATCGCCACCTTAAAGATAAGACATTTTTTTACGGCTTTTTGATGTTTTGCCCTAATTGACCCGTTTACTGCGCTCTGACTTGTGCCGTTTGATACTTGACGACGTCTCTTCAAATTGTTTTTTTACCCTCGCTTTGGGCTTTGAAGGTTTTATTGGCCCTTGGGCTTTTTACATTTTACTTAAAGAACCTAATCAATAAATATTTTGACGTCATCCATATCATATATACTATAATTTGAAAAAGCCTAGGACCGAATTAAAATGTTTATACGATTAGTGTTACAGAACTGTAGAAGTATTTCCGCGGGAAAAAGAAAAAAACGGTATGCAAGAACAGAAATATTTACATTTTATTACATTTTATCTTGACTAGCCTCAGGCATCGTTTCTCTATTTTTGTATCTAAATGTTATTTGAACGCTAGTGAGTGAAATAGTCAGCTTTTCAAGTGCTGAAGCCTTTATTGGAACTACTTCAATTTTTATTTATGGTTTGGAATCTCTGTGTTTGTGAAGAGCTTTCAATGGCGTTATAGCACTGTAGAGCACATTTTTCTATCTGTTGTCACTGTCTTTGTCTCTTCATTGCTCATATTTTTGCAAACTACAATAGTGTTTTGAGAAGCGTTCTTGAATCAGGCTACGAGTTTGATGATAAAGTTTACAATAGTGTTCAGAGAACTCTCTAGGGTGGTTGGATTAGATTCAGTTATTAATTATTATTGTTGACCCGTTGGATTAGTTTTAAGATTAGATCGTGTAATTTTGGTCTTTGGATAGTTCTGAATAGTTTTGTTCTCTTTGCCTCAGAGCTTGTTGATTTGATTGGTATTGGTCTTTTGGTTTTATTCTTAACACGCTCACTGGTAAAATTGAGCTTAAGATAAACATTAAATGTGAAAATAAACATAACTCACAACTTTGATTTGTAGTATAACTTAAGTGTTTTTTGTTTTCAATATTCATAAAAGACAAGTAAATGGAGAATGCAAAATTACTCCACTAGGTGTTTTGTTTTCTCAAACACCACTTCTTTCTAAGGCTCAAACTCCTCTTGAGTACCCTCCAAGCTCTTGTAGTATTCCTCCATAGTTTCAAACTCGTTGGGATGATCATTTCCTCGAGCACTCTCATACCCGCGACTAGGGGTGTTTTCGGAACTCCTACCTCTTCTGTCGTAGAAATACTTACCATTCTCCATAAACCTTGTATCACTCATCCCTTGCCTCTCTTCTTCATTACTGTAACCTCTCCTATTATCATTATAGTTGTTGTCAGTAGTGTAAGTGTATCCATTGTTGTTGTTGTTGTTGTTGTTGTTGTACATATCCTTTTGCTTGTTGAGATCTTCCGAATTTTCAGACTCTTCTTCTTCCTCAAATGCCTCTGGTAACATGTTCTTTTTTTCTTCGTCAAACGTGGCCATCAATTTTTCAAACTCTTCGTCTGTAGTAGAAGATGAAACCGGCCATGACTCTTTGGTTTGAGGAATCATACCGGAACCTGGCCCGAAAGACCCGTCTCCGAGTCTTCCATTAGCTTGGGCTAGTCCGGGAGCTGGAGCTGGAGATAGAGACACCTCTTTGTTGTTTGGACGATCTAAGCGAGTGAACTTGCTAAAGAAGAGCTTACCTTCTCTAGCTTCAACATTGTAGACAATGAAGCAAAAAAAAGCAATGAAACAAAAAATGGGTTTCAGAGCAAATAAAGCCATCAATGAAGATAGAATAGTGAGAGAGAGAGTAAAAGATTTTAGGATTTGAGATGTAATTTAGTGTGTGAGTGAGTTTATGTATAAATAGAATTAACAAAGTAGTTAAATGGGCCGAGCAAACATGCGAGGATTGAGGAGGGACATTCGTCATTCGCGGCGAGTGATTTTAAATAAAGATTGAAAAGTTAATAAAGTGGGTATGTCTCATAAATCGAGATGGATATTATGCATTTGTTAGTTATATGTTGTTGTATTTTATGGTTAAAAAAGAGAAGCAGCCCCACCCAAGACAATAATGTACAGTTTATTATTGTTTATACAGTTCTTTTGACTTTTTCCCACTATTTGGTTGTTGAGTTAGTTGAAAAATGAAGAATAGAATTAGATCATATTTTGTGGTAGCAAAGCTTAATGTCAAAGCATATACTTATATGATAACTATACATAGCTCTGTCTTTTTATGATTATCACAAGTTTCTGTTAACAATGATCATCACAAGTTATTACTTTCTTAGTAGATTTTATGATTTACCACTAAATGATTCGAGAAAAAAATAGACCCGGGTTCACATGCGTTTTAAGAATTTCAATAGTAAGAAAATATTAAAAAAAAATAAAAAATTCAGTACTTGGTATGAACAAACGAAATTGGTAGAGTTGATGGTTCGTTAGACATTAAAGAGAAAAAGCAAATTTAAAGTTTAGGACATTTAAAAATAAGGCTTTTGGGCCCCCCATGGGACAAAGTGTCATGAATCATGATGGTTCTCTCGACGATTGCTTAGTGTGGAACCGAAGTTATCACAGCTTTTGTCCGTAATCGTCGGAAATTATTTATCATCTTTTTTTATGCTTGTCGGAGAGACATATCTAATACTTTTTTTCTCTCTTTGTGCACCGTATGCAATACATCACTCTAAAGTCTATAGCATTATAATATATCATGACCATACTACTCTTAACTACTATTATGTTTCTGATATAAATATCGTATTACAATTACAATTTACTATTTTATTATATTTCTGTAAAGTTTCTATTTTTAGGCGGGTGTATTAGACTTAGCATTTTAGAAGATTTTTAACCTAGAAAAAATCAGGTATTCATTATTTTAAATATTTAGTGTACTGTAAATCGAAACATTTAATGTGAAAGGGGAATATATTACTTAGAGACGACGAACAGTGTTTTCTTATGATCCAAATGTTTATAAAGCCCACGTAATCAGCCGGCCCATATTCCAAATGCCTCGCAGTTAAACACGTCATGACTTTTGAGTTTTGACTTTTGACTGATGACGCCAAAAAGTTACAGCAGTTTCACTAACCCAGATCAGCTCGTTTACTGGTATTGACTTCTTGTTCTAACGGACTCAAATGCCGCCGTGGCAAAACCAAACCGCAAAAACTCGTGTAGGAGTGAAAAAAGGACACTTTATTGTCTGCGATACCATTTTCATTACGAAGCAGCAAATTCCACTTGACCTTGTTTCATGTTTTTACATCTCACTTTCGCAAAACGGTGCGTTCGTAGAGCTGAACCAAATCTCTCTTTCTTGGATTCTTTAACCCAACCAACTCAGCCCCAAACCCATGTTCCAGTATCTCACTTCTCAGCTTCTTCATTGTGTATTTCGAATGATCCATCCCCGTGGAAGAAGACACCCCAGCTTCCGTGCTCGTGCACCTTCTCGGGGTCATTGTCATAGCTTTCCTGCTCTCCTGTGAAACCGTATCTTCTTCCTTCTCTTGCGCGAAATCCGAACCTGAACAGGTTATTGCTGTTTCTACCTTCAAACGCTTTACATGCTGCAGCGGTGTTGCTTCATCCGAGGCCATAAAAGAGTCTTCTTCCTCCATCAAATTCACCCGCGTGTTTTCTGCCTTCTCGGCATTGATGATTCTCTGCCATTCACCAACCGCTTCTTCGTTTTGTTTCGCTCTTTTCTCCAACGTTTCAGAAAGTTCCTTCTTTTGCCTCTCCAGATCCTCGATGCGTCCCTTAACTCTGTCGATTTTGTTGCTTTTTTCCTGCAAGGACATCTGGAGTTCGTTTTCGTTGCTTCGCATGGTTTCCACATCCAACTTCATCGAACTCACTATTTCTTTGGCAGTTGCAGCCTCCCTTTCCGCATCTTTTAGCTTCAAGCATACTCTTTCAAGTTCTTCAATTCGGCTCTTAGCTCGGTCGATTTCAATGCATTTATCCTCCAACAACGTCTGGAGTTTGTTCTCATTCTTCCGGGATGCTTCTGCTTCCATTTTCATTGAATCCAAAAGTTTCTTAGTTGTTGAAGCTTCACTTTCCTCACTATTGAGTTTCGAGTAGACTTTTTCAAGCTCTTCGATACGGCTCTTAGCTTGATCAAGTTCAATGCCTTTCTCAACCAATGATGTCTGAAGTTTGTTCTCGTTGTTTCGGGCTGCTTCAGCCTCCATTCTCAATGAATCCACAAGTTTCTTAGCTGCTAAAGCCTCACTTTCCCCATCTTTCAAATGTGAATGATACTTCTTCTCCAACTCATCTTTCTCTCGCTTTAACATCTCTGTCTCAGCTTCAAGCAATTCAGCTGCTGATTTCAGAGATTCATACTTCTCATTCAGAGCCAAGATTTGAAACCTTAAGTCTTTTGCTTCTGAAGAACATTCGTCCACCTTCAACTTACCTTTCTGCAAAGAACCAACGGTCAAAAATGTGTTACAGCACACAGTAATGAAATTGTTTTTATTGAACTCGTTAAGGTCTTTTCACAAAGATTAATACAGTAAATAAATAAGCAATTAGGAATAGGGACTCGGATCTTTCAGAGAAGCGTACATTTAATTCTGAACGCATAGAGGCCAATTGATGCTCCAAAGTCACAAGCTTTGCAGCTTTCTCAGTGATTACCTTCTCCTATCAGTGACCAAGAATCATCGTCAGTTGACTGTGAAATTGGCTATATGTTAAGCTATTGCGTGCGATGATAGATTAATTATGATAAGTTTCTTCTAATTAAAAGAAGAAGGCTAACCTTTTCATCCAAAACACGGGAGAATTCAGCTCTAATGCTACCTTCCGTGGCTGAAGCTTTCTTTAAACTCTCCTCCATTGCTGCTATTTTCTCCGAAACAGCTTTTTGCTCACTAACAGTATTCTCGTATTTAATTTTCCAATCAATTGAATTATTACTGCACCTAGTGATCGACGCATCTACCCCTACTTGATTGTTGCTCACACCATTCTCATCCAAAGTGCCCTCATACTTACGTTTCCACTCAGAAGCCTCAAGTCTTGTAGACCCCAGAACCTCCATGAGGTTTGAGTGTTCATTGTGAATTGACTTACACTTACTCTCCAGTTCATGAATCCGGTGTTTGAATTGATCTGAGAGCTTATTCATGTCATCAATGGCGCTCTCGTAACGCTTCTGATATTCCTTTTTCATTTTCTCTCCTCCTTCAAGCTGTTTCTTGTGCAAATCCATTGCGCTTTCCATCGAACGATGCTGCAGCTTGAGTTTGGAGTTCTCCGAAAGAAGTTCATCCATTTGATTTCCCCTGTGATGGACGAGAATGTCCTGTATACTGTAAATTAAGTGGTAAGAAAGGTTAATTTTCCATGAAGACCAAACATATAAATTAAAGGTTAGTTGTTAATTTGCAGAAGTAGATAAACATAATGAGAACCTCTTTCTCAAAAAGGAAGACAGTTTCTGCCACTTCATAGGACCATTGATAGATTCTTCATATTCTGCAACAGCGTTGTCAAGGGCCTGTGTCATACAGATTACAACAATTTTTATTATGAAAGCAAGACTTGCTTCAATAACTAAGAGACTTGCTTCAATGACTAAGAGTTCCTTTGCTTTAGGCTTTATTATGTATATATTGTGACGGCAATTGAGCTTTAAGACAGAAACAACAGAGACCCAACCTTTATCATATTGCCTATATTAGCATCATGAGAACAAGGCAATGCCCATAGTTTCTTGCCCATATCTTCTATAGCATTACAACATCTCGAATACGCCTCCATATTTGCCACTCGCTTGTGATCCTGAACACACAAAAAACACTAATTAGCAAAATAGTCTCAAAAAAAAGAGTTGGCATATAGGCAAAACAGTATAGATAGAGAAAGAGAGAGAGACAGAGCAAAATGACCTCAAACGCCTTTGCAAAGAAACTCCAAAGTTCTCGTTTGTATTTCTGTTTTACTTCGGTGTTTCCAATGGAAGATTCACAAAACGCGGTCAAAGCTTCGATAACTGCCTTATTGTGTGCTTCTACCAGCATCGACTGCAGATCATCATGTTCAACAGTTTATTTTACTACTGCATCTAAGTGATTGTTGAATGTTACATGAGTTAAAACTTACTTCTTCAGGAGTCTCTGAACGCTCCAGAGACGACATGTATACCTCAGTTGCTGTATCACGGGCCCTGCGCCCTTCTAGTTCCTCTACAGACTGCAAATACAGAAGATGCATCAGAACATGCTAAATCCAAGACAAAACAATTTGATGAGAAACACAGAAAAATTAAAACTTCGCACTTGGTTAGATCATTAATTACCTGCCATAAAGAAGAAATTCTAGGCACAACATTGTTGTTAACATTTTCTGAGAAGGACTTTGTAAAACTAGCAAGAGGCGGCCCTGTGACGATGGTATCACTTCTTTGCTTAGGCCTTACTCTCTCAGAAACAAACTTCAGAAGGGCATTGATACCATAGAGAAACTGGGGCCGAAGATTTTCACACTATTTACAAAAGGGCAAACAAGTTTAATCGGTCACGAGAAAAGAGTGATGCACTTGTGGTATTTATATAAACTGATTTCTCGGGTCCAAAATAAAATCTTAAGAAAGACAAGGTGAGGATTAACCCACTTTGTTATTCTTAGTTACATCTTCTCCACCTTCCACTGTTTCTGAATTAATTTCCTGATGATAAAGAAGTTAAAAATCGTTAACAAACATCCACAATAGCTGATCCTAGACCCTGAAAAAAAAAAATTGATAAGGGAAATTTATCACCGTCATAAGTTGAACAAACATGGGAGAGAACTGCCCAAGCCCGGAAAATGAATTACCCTTAGCGTCTCCAACATGGTCGTGATTGCTAATCTCAATTAGACAAGAGAGATCAAGTGCAATATCATTCACACCAAGTGTCTGAAACACGAGGCAACATTTGTGTCATTATACAAAGCACTCAGTGTGTGTTTAGAAAAACTTACTCCAGAAAGGAAAATCAGTCATATATATTTACCGGACCATAGATAAAAACGCTTGATAGGAGGAGTGCCAAGGAGAATATCTGGCTGTTGCGTGTAGCCTAACATATCAAATCAATAAATTCTTGATGAGACTGCTTATTCCTAAAGTAAAAGACCTATTTTTTCTTCAAAGACTTGAATCTTTGACAAGATAAAACAATACTAACCTGTATACCCTTTGAGCCTTCCCCTTCGACATCGAGTAGCACTAAATTATATTCGGTGCCATCTTCTGAAATCCTCTTCACAGGCTCAATCCACATCCATATATCTCCGGTGCATGGCCTGTGAAGAGTTTGAACTTCAAAGCCAATGCTCCGGCTAAGAAGCTATAGATCAACATTAAAAATAAGACATTCTCAGCTTATAATTTCAATAACTATAAGACCATGCATCGGAGAGAGAAAGGTATATGACTTTGCCACATACAAACTGATCCCAGAAAACAGAAATTTTGCAGAAATAAGCCATACGATTTCCACAATTAAGAACCAGACTTCCCTTACATCATCAGAATTATCATTAAACCCAAAAGCATTGTCTTTTTATCCAGCCAAGAGCACAAATCAAAGATAGCAAAAACGAAAGCGATACTAAAACCCTAAACCCTCAATTAAAGTACAATAGTACAAAAAAGAAACCTGATTCCAGATGAAACTCTTGCCCTGGAGAGCTTTACCATAGAGCGAGACAACAGCGACAGGACCCTTAAGCTTCTGAAGAGCGCCGATGGCTTCCGGGTCCGTCTTCAACTTCCCATTCTCATCAACGTAAACCAATTGGACGGCCCGACCCGACTCCGCCATTAGCTTTCTCATGAAAAATCTAAAGGCTTTCTCCTTTCTTCCTAGTGATGAGTCACTCAATATCTTCGCTCCAAATTCACAATGGGTTTGCTCCGATCGTCTATGAGTTGGATTAATGTACAGAGTAAAGTCCTAAACTTGAAGAAGTACAATAAGATACTAAGAACAGATTTGAACTTGGAGAGAGACAAAGAGATCTTCGAAGGTTATAAAGTTTCTCAGCGAATTAGCCGACTGACTAAAAGTTCGATTCTAGTATGTATGGGGCCGATTGGTAAGGACTTTTACTACAGGCTGGCTGTTACTGTAGACTTTTGGCTGCAGAGAATTTGGCTGTAAGCACTGTGGCTGTAACTTTAAAATATTTGTAAAAGTTTGATTGGTAACAAAAAACTGTAAAAGCTGTGACTTTAAATATTTATAAAAGTTTGATTGGTAATAAAAACTGTAAAAGCTGTGACTTTTATTTTAAAATTATAATTTTTTTAATTATATCGATATAACAAAAAAAATTTTATTAACAATTACATTTAAGAAAAAAATTACAAATTTTTAGAAATAAACTAATAGATAAATATTTTAAACGAATAAATTTATTTAAATTTATTTAAATTTATTTCTATTGATTATTATTGTTTTATCTATCAGTAGCTCATGGTATTTATAATGTTAGTGATAGTCTAAAAATAGTATATTATTTTAGTTTTAATTTTTTAATTTCGTTTTATATTTTTTTTTGAATTAGTATGTTTATCGATTATTGATTTTTTATTGTTTTTAAATGATTCTTGATCCTATTATAAATAATTTTGTTTTTATTGTTTTGTGTAGAATTTTTCTATTGATTATTATTGTTTTATCTAATTCTTACTATTATTGATTAATATATATCAGTGTTAAAAAAATAAAAAGAAGCGTACAGTTTTCTAAAAGCCATGTTTTTGTGGCTTTAAAAAAAATAGAAGTAAAAGAGGTTAGAGAAAATTTAGGGACTGTTAGGACTGTAGAGATAAAAAATAAAGTAAAAGCGTGATTGGGGGAAATTTGACTGTAGAGACTTTTAAATTAAGTAAAAGTCTTCACAGTTGCACGCCAATCAGCCCCATGATTTTCTTAACTGAGATTTAAAAAAAAAAAACAATTAGGGTTATATAATAAGCCCAACAATCCTATTGGTTCATATAGATCAAAGGCCCATATGTGTAAGCCCAACAATTTTTTCAAGGCTTTCTCCCCCGTATTACCTGAGCCCGAGTATATGAGATTTTAAAAGTAACTCAAACCAACAGAGAAGAGAATAATTGATACTTTTTGTCTTGAAAAAAGAATAATTGATACTTAATACATATTATATTGAAACATACAAGGCTTCAACTATACTGTATATGATCGTAAAAACATACAATTTATCTTTTTCAACTTTTAAAATTTTTGGTAAACATGTCACGTTAGATTTGAATTTTAATAACGTGTTATCCACACACATCAGTTAACTACATACAGTAAAAGCTCTACAAATTAATTTTCAATAAACTAATGTACACAATAAATTAACAAAATCTATATGGTCTCTTTTATCTTTTCTTTTTCTATCTTTCTTCATTTTCCATTTTCTTATTATTTTCCTCCACTATGAAATGCCCTGCAAGTTAAGTTATAATTATTGAGCACAAAAGCCTCCATCTTTTCTTTTGTGCCCACCACTTCTCAATCCACTCTTTTTAGTTTATATGCACATACAAAAAAACACATACATTTATTAAGTACTTATTTATGAAAAGCAAATCAAAGACCTTTCTACACATAGTGAATATGCATGAATCTTAACTTTCTTTAACGAAAATGCAAAAATAATACCAATGTTTGAATCACTACATATAAACATTGTCATTAGAGTATACTCTATAAATAAGAAAATAAGAATATTAGCCAGAATAGACTAGTACGTGTTTACCTCTTTAGCCCAAATTCAATTCGAGGAAAATGTGATGTGATCAAGTTGAAAATCTAAATCTTTAAATTAGTCAAAAAAAGCAGCTTTGATAACTTGATTTCATAAATACGATAGAAAATTAAGAGATGAGATTTATTAGAAGCGTTTCAAATCCATCCATTGATAGAGGATGAATGACACATTGTTTGTACACCAACTCCTAGGAAATCCCGAGTTTGTCCTCCTCCTCCTCCTGCATCCCCAACTTCAACTCTTCTACGTTTCCAGGGGTAATTTTGTAATTCGTCAATCCCCGAAACGACCGTAACGCCACTTCTAGGGTTCCCCATCTCGTGAAGACCATTATTATTCATTAACCCAACACTGTTCGATCCAAACAAAGCGAAGTACTTGTCGCTGCCACCATCTTCTATTATCTGACTATGTTCGGAGATTTTCGACGCAAAACTCTGAAGAAACGCTGTTTGGTCGGAGGTGATCGTTGTCGTCGGTGGCGCAGAAGAAGTCGCTCCCATCTGAGCCGCTTTTTGAAGTAACGCAGTCGCCGACATATTCGCTGTGACGACAGCTGCGTTTGCGTCTTGTGTGATTTGGTCGACGCTGCTAAACAGAGAAGGCACCGAAAGAGAACTAGCCGCGTTCGCGTTTTCCTTACTCTGGACAATATTGATATTATTTTCATGGGTAATGAGTGAATCGCTTGTCGTTATTAACTCGCCGCGATTATTCGCGTTTCCGAAAACCCAATTGTAATCTTCTTGCGGTGAATGCGGCTGCGGTGCGATACGGTCCTCGATTATCACTTGCTGATGAATATTAATATTTCCTCCCCTCCATAGAGAGAGCGAAGAGGCAGGTTTCATGGAGTCTTGATGATGATCGAAGGTGGTGGTTGTGATTGGGAAATGGTGGTGGTGATGTTGTGGTGGCGGTGGTCCGAATGGAAACGACGGTGGTGGTTGTGGTGATGGTGATGGGAGTAGTGTGCCCATTAGATAATGGTAGTTTAGATTACTACCAGCGGTTGCGGCAAGGCTTTTGAGATGTGAGGCTGCGTTTAGCCTTGCGGTTTCTTCTGCTAAGGCGTCACAGAACGCTCTATGTGTAATGAAGCTGTCTCTCCTGCAGTTTTCAACAAAATTAAACACACCGTACGTTAATTAATGTTTATATAGTGTACACACTAGTATGCTTATGTTTATATGTGGTATATATAGCTAGCAAATAAGGAAAAAGGAAACTAAGGTCGTACATCTTACTTTAGCCAAAATACGTCATTCCAAGAAACTGTCTTATTCAAGAAATCAAGCAGCACGCACGCTCAGAGAATGACCGATACATACACACAAAAAAAAGTCTTCAAATTATTTAGTTTTAGACCCTACATGAGCTACGAATTCCAACAACAACACAATAATATATCTTATTTTACTTACAGACAACATGATAAACGAAATTTATTTTGTGTGGTCCATTGATATAATAGTGTTACTTGAGGTAACTGATTTATGTTATCACCATAGTATTTACCGGATAAAATATAAGATCTAGGTTTAGTATGAGTTATACGTTTTATAAAATATGTATATTAATTGTAATGATTGAATGTATATATAGAATATGCAATAGATCATGATATGTGCTGAATCTTTTATACATATAGAGAGACCCTCCTACATGTATGTATAGCTAGTGTTCAAGGATTTGGGAAATAGAAGTTTGATGTTGCGCATAAAAGAAGATTAGTACGCTACTAAAATGATACTGTAATGAAGAAATATAAAGATCAATTTAAACTACATATGTACGTCAATATACATTAGTTAAGTACCTGGAGAAAATTGTACCGCAGTCGCATCTATACTCTCTAGTCCCACAAGTCTTGGAATGAGCCTTCCAATCGGATTGGACTGCATATCTCTTGGCGCATTTCTCACACTTCCATTTTTTCTCGCCATGTTTCCGACAAAAATGTTTCTTGATTCCGGTAAGGTCACCGAGTGCCCTTGTCGGATGGTGGTGGACGCAACTCTTCTCAGGACATACATACACTCGTTTCCTCACTTCTTTGCTCGTCCTCTGCTTTAGCTTCCATGGGAGGTTGTGTCCTCGACGGTGAAGTTGTAGATTCTGGTCTCTTTGGAAACCTTTTCCACATATCTCACAGAGGAAACGATTTGTGGCCATAAGTGTCTTTGGAGATAGAGCTATGACTTCGGCTTCTGGATCTGTAGAGAGTGAAATAAACAATCAAATCGGGATGTTAATTATGGATCATGTGAAAGATTTAATCAGTAGAACGCATGCATGTTTATAGATCAAGATCAAAAACAAAACAAATCAAGAAGATGACTTTTCTGCAAACGGAAAAAAGAAGAAGAAATGATTGATTAGGGTTGAATTTAGTGATCTATATCTTGATTAATTAGTCATTACCAGGATTTCCAGGGAGGTTTCTCTTCTTCTTGACAAGAGGAGGATTAAGGGATTCATGTTCATGATGATGATGATCAACATGATCAGTTGTTGATGAGCTTTGGACATATCCTCCACTACTTGAGATTGTCTGATCTTCAGCTGTCATTCTTCTGGACAAAAGTTTTGTTGGAAGAGATACAAAAGATAAGTTTTAGAAAAGAGAAAATAACTTGAAATACTTAGAATCTGATGCAGTTATATATGAATGAGAGGAAAACACAAAAGAGAAGTTATATTGGTTGTATACTTATATATACACATACACCATACACTCTTCAGCGCATATATGTGTAATATATAATAACATCCTCTCTCTTTCAAAAAAATATATTAAAGCACCTTGATCTGTAAGAACTGTCGCAGCCATTTTTCATAAATAATTAAACTTTCATTTTCATATATAAATATATATATATATATATATATATATATTGTTCCCGTTTTTTTAATTTTCTATTTCTTCGTTAAAAGTTAATGGCAGTGGAAATTAACTATATACTATAATTTACCTGACTATATATGTCTTGAATATTAGATTATTTGTTTTTCTCAGTGGCAGTGCGCCATGACACACAAAAAGTTATATGTCTGCCTTTTCTATTTGGAATGATGATCTCATTATTTATTACCTCTTCTTCTTTTTTTCATCTTCCGGTCAGTTACCTTCTTTGTTCGACTCATAATTTATCTTAGTGTTATTTTTTAGTACGTTGACAAGAAGTGTTATTGTATGTATATCAATGTATACATACATATATATCCGAAAGGCTCAAATATTTTCAACTAGTTAAGGTTGGGCTGGAGTTTTTGTAATGAGCGAACCAAAGTCCTCTATAATTAACAGTGTGAGTAAAGATTTGTCTCTTCAATTTCAGTTGTCACACAGCTGCATCATGATGCCATCTAGATGTTAAACATAAATTAAACTATAAAAAAAATAGCTGAATAAGTTTATACATATTTTAGATAAATTAGTTGAATAAATTTAATTATAAGAAAATTTGTTGAATCTGTTATACATTCTTAACAATTTGATTGATTGAAATTAACAAATATATGGGCTGTGATTGATACAATTCAGGTCCAACCACAAAACTTATGTACATAGTACATACAGAGTAACGTTTTAATATAGCTACCGATTAAATGATTTTATATAATTGAAGTTTTGGCTGTAAAAAAAAAGATAATTAAAAAAACAATCAATTGTCCGTAAATTAGGGTGGTCAAAGAAGTAAGCAGATCCAACGGCGCAGGTCACATCTCTCGTTTTGAGAACAAAGCCTGCAGTGCACGTGTACCCATGCACGTGCTCGTGAGATAAAATCCAACAACATACGACAACGAATTAAAAACCTAAATATGCAAAAGAGAATAATCGTCGGGTCGACAGTGAAAACAAAACCCATGCGAAATATTCGTTTTTCTTTTTCTTGTTTTTTTTTTTAAAACAATTGTTAATTTTCGAATTTTTTTTTTCATTTACGTGAAAGATAATTTATAGTTTGTGGAATTGAGTATAAAAGTTTGTAGATACGAGTATCTTTTTCATGCTTTTCTTACAAGGATCTTTAGCAATGTTCCCTTTTCATCTTTTGCTTTAACAAACTTTTTTACTACAAATTAAAGTTATTTCATACAAATGGTTTATTTACGAACTTATTTAGAAACAACCTAACTTATTCAGAAAAAGATCAACACTCAAAATCCCAAAAGATAAAAATATTGAACAAGAAAAGAAATCTTACTTAACAACTTTTTTTCTATAAGTCATAACTATTAAAAATGTATACCAAATCTTTTGATTATAAAATTATCTTGTAAATTTTTTATTGACAGCGTATGTAGCCTAGTTGTTTGTAATATTATCGCTATTGTGTCATGTCGGATAAATATGAATTATACATAGAAAAAAACGTAATAATCAAAAATTACGTCAAACAAAATCTCGAACATATCGATTTTCAAACAAAAGTAAACTAACCAAATGTGCTTTTTAACCCCCTAAGCTGAAAAGTAAATTAATTAATCGAAAGAACGAAGAGACAGAGAACTGACAAAATGCAGGTGAATTTTTTGAAGGAAGAGAGGTCATCAGCTTGTGGGCTGACTTAATTCTTAATTCTTTAGATAATTTACACTTTAATCATAATGTAATCATGTTTTAAGATTCCAAAAAATAATCACATAAATTTAACGTTTTAGTTTTGGACTTTTCTTCTTGAACTTTGGCGGCACAAGAATATTCCCTATTTTTTCGAGACTTATTATATAGTATTGTTCCCTTTATCAAATCATCAAGATTCACATATACACCAGATAGGCACTTAAACAAACGGGGGTTTCTAATTTATAAAAAAAACGCGTTTATATGTGAATGTATATGGCTGTATAAAAAACAATAATTTTGACATAACTTTTTAAAATTATACAAAACTCATACAAATGAACGTTCACAAAAATGTTTTTTTTAAAAAAAATTGATTTCTCGCGCTTATATATGAAGTTGAGTTTGAATAATTTATCCAGCTGTATCTAAACTACCTAATCGGTTATTTACCATATATATCCTTTAAGGAAAATCAAAGAGAATAACAATGATAAGACATGTTTAGACTCAGAGGGTACATTACAGATATACCACATTCTTTTGATTCATAAAAAAGTGCAATACAATATATTACATGTAATGTATCCACAATAGTGTGAGAAAACACACTTATATTCCCATTATTGTAGTTTTTTTATTTTGGTATAAAAATTCAAGAAATAACGGATTAGTCCACTGCAAACATGTATTTGATATTTTAAGTACATGCTTTACTATGACCCAAACGTTTACTAAATAGTAATCTAACTCCGTTTTAGCTGTGTGATGTGTCACCTATTAAAACCTCGTTAAGTAATTAAAAATTGTTATGTGATTTAACAGTCAAATAAATATATAAAACAAGATAATGCAATAATTTCAATATGCATATAGTATATATTATATATATATATATAACTTATAAATCAGTTATTTCAAATAACGATTAATGGACGGAGAAATTCAGTAAATCGAAAAGATATTTGGAGGATAAATTCTAAAACTAGGTTAGGGGCATTCGTAACTTGATTTGATCTTTCGAGAAATTTAAAGTAGAAATATCGAAGCCAAGTCTGCTTATATAGCATGGGTTGCTTAGTAGAGCTTAATCAAAGAAAATGAGATCATTATATTATTTGTTAATTATACATGCCAATTAAGTCACCATCATTGATAATTAATTTATCAATGAATAATATTTGAGTTATTTAAAACACATTCTAAAAACGTTAATTCATCAAATAAATTTCAATTTATATCAATGTTTTCCAACAAGTAAGCAACTTGCATTAGATATTATCACTAGTTGAAGCTTTATATACATAGGCATTTCAATATACGAGGTTTAGATATATACACATATTATCACACATATATAGATATATACACATATTATCACACATTTATTCATGAGTATATATATATATATATATATATATGCACATCGTCATATGTAGATGTTAATAATATTAGCAAAGACCAAAAAGTATTAACATGGATTTACATAAAACAACATTAGCTAAAATCCATACTTATTCTTGGGAGAAAAATAGAAAAGTACAACCAAAACAAATCACAACTAAGCCATGACTAAATGTACATACAATCATATAGACTTGTATTAAACGTATGCGTATATAAATATAATGCAATAAACGACATTTCAAAGAAGACAAAGGATAGATCCATACCATAGCATAGAAACTTGGCGATATATGAAATAAAAATAAGGACATAATGGAGATATGATTAGACTTAAAGTATACATATGTCACTTAGTGGGTGATAATGGCCTTCTTGTTTTTACTCGGACTTGACCAATCCAATACGTTTTTGGTCAAATTGATATCGACATTCTAATCAAAATCGCTCTATTTCTTTTATGGCATTTGTTTTTTTCTTTCAACTACCTTACGTACCTTTTCCGTTTTCTTTAAAACTCTTGGAATGCATTGTAGCTTCTTTATTACAAAAAAATATTTAAGACATATATTTAAAATGGCAGTTTTTAAAAGCATTATCACGACTATAACTGAAAAATATTTTTCCATCAAATTACCTAGTTGAATTTTAAGGATTTATAACAGTCGTGAATTAATATAGATTCAACCAGTTTAATAATTGATTCATGATTTTCTTAATATCTTCCCAGCATATTTATCATTATATATATATATATATATATATATATATATATATATCGTCACTAATTGATAGGAAAATAGAAATACTAGTACATATTACATGTGTATGAAAAGAGGGTCAGGTGACCTTCCAAAATTTCTAAATTCTCCTTTACTTATGGATTTTGTATAGTTAATTATAGTGTAGTTTGGTTTTATGACATCATTTCTTAGTAATTTGACATGAATAAAAAGAAATCTTCGGTCCGCTATTGTACATTTATATACTTTATACATTATATGAATAAATATGGAAAAATATCCACAAGTTATATATACACATAATAAGAGAGACTCGTCAAATGACAAAATTATGGAACCAATAAACAATATGGTAACGTTCCATGCAATTATATGTGGAAAAAATTTTCTTTTTTAAAAGATAGTTAAAAGATTCTTTTTCTGGGTCATAAAAGTAATTAAAAGATAAAGTCTCGCTTTCCAACCATTTTTCCACAAAGTTGATAGAAACTGTTCACGAGGGCAAAGCGATAAAAAGAGAGTAATACCTAAACATAGGATCAAGTGGTAGTTAATTAGCATAAAACATAACTAATTGAAATGGTCATTGTCCTCTGTATATGAATCTTCATTGTCAATAATCTATATACATGCAACACCAACTTTAATAGTTGCAATATGTATGATCTTACAGTACTTTAATTTGTTTATTCAACGGTTATATATCCGGACCTGAGTATGAGCTAACCAGGTTTGGGCTTCGAGCCTCTATGCGTTTATTAGTTTTAGCGGCCACTATTTGTTTCTAACGTTTCAATAGCTTTTGATGGTAATGGCTTGTCTAACTTCAGAGAAGATACGAGATTTGAACCCTCGAGTATAGTTTCTTTTTTGGACAAGTCAATACTTAGTGGGATTTTTTTTTTGCTTGAGGTATCAAATTTTCATGACCGACATGTGTTACTTGTATTTTCAACCTTAATTTGATCGTACGGTCGTACTAATAATTTTCAGAAGCAATAACTAAAATAGTTTCTTTCATCTTTTTATCCTAATATTATCACGTGTATAACTACGGTCACAAATTTTGTCTTTCGGTTGAGAGTACTGATCAAAGGTATGATTCTCAAGAATCACGATATCACTCTATTTTTTTTTTTGATAAGAATGTGAATATTCATTTCATCAATGAAAGTTTAGGTTATACACGAAGCATAATCTATATAATCATTAATTTTTGTGATTTAGCTGTATGCTTCGGTGCTCACAATGCAGCAAGTAACATATATCTGGTCAGCTAAATTTATTGTTCCACATTTTGAAATATTTGAACCTTTTGCTTCGTACATAATATCTTGTCAAAAAATTTAATTCAACTTTTGATAATATAAGTGCTATATCCATGATAGCACAAGTCTTCTCCAGAAACCATATACATACTATGTATATACAAAAATAAATATTCTCTATGATTTTCTTCAATTATTTGACAACAAATCATTGAATGATGAGGACATATGTATGGCATTTATCATGTTACGTATATGGATAACGATTTTTTAAAAATAGTTAAAATATCTAAATTGCTACCAAACGGTCAAATTTGGTCCACCTTCATCCATAATGGTTCGTTGATGCATTCGGGCTCGCGAAAAGCATGTTAAAAAGTTGGTGATAATTACTTAAAAGTGGTCTTTTCCACAGTATATTATAGTAATCAGAAAATGTTATTCGCTTCATGATTGAAGGTTGGCCTCATCAAATATGTCACGTCACTTGTATGGTTTCTTAAAACTCGAATCCTTAAATACCACTATTATTGTTTTAAAAATGTTATCACCACTTAAACGCATATACATACACCTATGCAAATATATAATTATTTGACAGAATCTGCACATTTCTTTCAAGAATTTTTTTTTTTTTTTAACACCGATATGTGAATTTGAATTCCGATGTTGACTTGGATTATATTCACTGTAGTTCAAAAAATTTATAACTAAAAAATATACCTTTAATTTGTATTTAGTTATTTGCCAACTACCATAATTGGTCCAAATTGGAGGGGCTTAAATTTTTAGCTTATATTGGGCCATACTAACTTTGTCAAGACTCTGGTCACAACATTATTAACGCATTACAATGTCAAAGAACGGGTGTGAAAGCATAATTTAAAGTGTCAGGCGTCTCAGTAACTCATTCTTTATATATTGATTACTTTCTTCAAGATTGGTGTCACACAGAGGCTAAATGAGCTAAATTAGCAAAATTCTAAGCTAAAAAGCTTCAATTAAGGGAACTGAACATAGCAGATTCAATTGCCACCTTAGAGCCATGGAGTTTTTCAGTGTATTGACATTAAACCATGCTTGATAACCGGTTAATTATGTAATTAGTGTTATAAACCGGTTCTGTAAACCACCTATATAAAGATTTGTTGTGGATGGAGTGGTTAGAATCAAGATTGAGATGAATGGGCCATTAGACATGATAGCTCATAGCTGGTTCTAACCAAAGCATTCATGGCTCCTGTTTGCTTGTTGTGATCATAACCATACCGTACTTTTTGATTCGTTACCATGGATGCATCTTACGCGAATCTCAACGCTATCACCCCCGGCGAATGAGAATGATGACTATGTAGCAGGTTCGATAGTATCGATGGCTTTGCTATGAGTCGCCTGAGGACGAATGAAGATGTTAAAAATTGAGTTTCGTCTCGATATCACGACAAGTACACAGAACGGTGCTCGCGTCAATGGGCCTTGGAAATGGGCTTTTCTATGATCCCTTCCTCCCTACCAAGTCTAGCCTAGGTTTTACTTTTTTTTTTTACTAAAGATTTTGAGTTCCGTTTTTTTTTTTTTAACATAAGTATTATGTTTTTCACTTTTGATTTTCGGATTTAAGAAAAAAATTTAAAAATTTTCACAATATTTTTGATATAACCAAAGTCTGTAATTAAACAAAATGTTTTCGTTTTAGATAAATCTAAGTGCTAAATTTTAATATATTTTAGGATTTTTTTCTTATGTTAGAAGTATTATAGTTCAATATGTTTTCATCACGTCTTGTAAAGTTAACATTTAAATATAAGTTTAAATTTTTTTAATAAAAATGACTGTTTTAATATATATAAAATGTTTCATTTTAAATAAATCTAAGATTTAATAAGTTGGAAACAAACCGAACTTTGCATCCCATCCTTAGGAGGTTCCTTAGAGGTGTTATAAGTTCAACATTTTTTACTTATTGTAAATTTAACATTTAATTTTCTAATATAAATGGCTTTTTTTGCTTTTGATTTTTGAACTTTTAACTAGATTTTAAGGTTGTTTGTAAATAATGTTTTAATTACAAAAAAAAAGAAGCAATTTTTAGTTTATTTTCTGTGTTTCTTGATGATCAAACCAATCACGTAACAATCTTTTACAAATTCACATAGCTAGGCAGAAAACTACATTTAAAAAATATCAACAAAAATTATAAAAAAGGGAGAAAAAAAAGAAAGAAGAAGACAATTAAATAAAAGGAAATATTAGGAGGATTAAAAATTAAAGCCATAAAGCCCCAGCTTGTCTAAGAGTAGGCAGTAAATCACCATTAATATGAGCAGCCATCAGATTTTCCAACCCTCCAAACAACTTCCCTCCTATGTACATCACTGGTAACTTCTCTTTATCACTTATGATATTGTCGTAGTTGTTGTCTTCTTCACCAATTTCGACCACCAATGGATTCACTCCATGTGTCAGTAGTAGCCGTTTCGCCACGTGTCCCATACAACAGCCTCTTCTCGCCAACACCACCACAGCATGATTCTCCATCACCACTAGGTTGCTTGATCTCTTAGTGCTTATAGATGTTGGCGTTGGTGACGACGATGTTAGCCATGATAATGATGTTGATGATGATGATGGTTTATCTTCATTCTTTGGAAGGCAAATGCTATTCCCCGGTACGGTCTTCGTCCACGATGACTCGTATGGTCTTATTGCTTTTTGCATAATTGATGCTAGAGAGAGAGAGAGAGAGAGAGAGAGAGAGAGAGAGAGAGAGACTTGTGTAGTTGGGTTAGTTTGGTAAGAGATTGGATTATTAAAGAATTTATATAGAGGATTTTGGAGAGCATTTTGGCTTGGGGGGGGTCAACGAAGGTTGTGTAAACTGTATTCTCATGATATCCGAAGCCACGTCACCGTATCCAAAATAAAGATCTATAACCTATACTTATGATTATTCAAATGTTATCCAAATATTAAGTGTAAATCATCCAAATATATTTAACTTAAAATATTAACTTATGTTGAGTGTAAATCATCCAAATATTTAAAATATATTTTAACTTAGGAGTGAAAGATAAATTTTGAACTCATTGTCGGAACTCAAATGCGACAACTTAATTTTTTAAAAATATAATTGTTATTATCTTAACGAAATGTCATTTTTGACCTGTAGTAATTTAAAAAATTTTAGCCTTTATAAATCAGTGACTTGCACGATATATAGTTTATTTTAAACTAAATGATGACGAAGACAGAGTAAGAGGCTTACGACAAGGCTGATGTCAACAGATTTCTTTATTTGCTTAAAACTTATGTCATTAATTAAAATTTGTCTTCGTATGGTTACGTTTTGTGGATAAAGGCAAATCAATTTGTATGGACCATTAGATTTTTAGATCATCCCTACTACGTCATGACGATGACTTGTTGTGTTCACTAACATTAGGATATCAATTTGTATTTTATATCCTAGTTGAAGCATGAAACTTGAAACTACACTCGTCCTTTAGAATTTCATAAACTAGAAACTAGAAATGAAAATACATTGTACAAACGTCACGAACCCCACAGATGACGTATCAGTTTTGTGGAAAAATCTAACAACTCCTTTCGTCAAAAGAAAACAGCTGAGAAGTACGAAAATATGACAAAAGATGGAGGACCCTCACCGTGACAAAACGACATGACGTCTCCCTTTAACTTTACGAAACAGCAAGTCGTTCCATCCCCTCTTTAATCAAGTTACAACGCACCTTATAAATTAATTTCTTGGTTAACGGTCATCACTCGTTTCCAGCTAGTTTTAATCATACATGACATCATAAAAAGCAGCCGTCGGTTATATACAAATATAGACACCGAGGATACTAGGTCAAAACTTTAAATTTGACGTCACCGGAAAATGCGCCGGAGTTTCGTCACCTCATAAAAATCCTCACCGGTAAAAGAAAGAAAAAGACGTCTCTATCATGGTGGCGCCGGCTATGCGTCATTACAGACAAAGGGTCCATGTTGCTATGCTCATACAAAATCTTATAATACGTATGCAATATATTTATTCAATCTTCTCTCCAATCCAAATCCTTATAGGTCGATAACGTTGGCAACTAGTGGAGAAAAGAAAAATTGAATAGCAAGTTAACAACGAAGAACGTAACGGAAAATATTACTTTTAAATTTTGTTTTGGGATTTGGTATGGATCTTAATTTATATATCCGAATATTTATATAAGCATAGATCAGTTCATATGAATATGAATTTTTATTATATTTTAATTCGACTTCATCAATTTTCCGGGAAAATATCAAGGATAAGTTTCAATGAACATGATGATGAATAATACTGACCAAAGCCAATCCGAGTTGCAATAAGTCCGCTTAAGACTATTTTCAAAATCTATCAAGAGAAGGGGCCATTTTGGTCAAACACCGAACCGGTTCTTTACTTCCAAGGCGGAGACATTTTGAGAAAATATTTGAAGAGAACTTACTCTTTCCTTCTCTTTTACTTCTTAGGGTTCGGCTCCAAGTTCATCTCTTGGAGGTTAAGCAACAGATCGTTGGAGCTCAGGTACACCTTGTTAGCAGATTGTGCAATGGTCTGAGCGATCTCTCTCGCAGCTTCAATCTTTCTCAGAGTGATGAATGCCTGATTGTTTGCAATTGCTTGTCCGATAAGCTGAGCACTTTTTGCTTCTCCCTGCACAGATAATTAAAAGACCTGATGCTTTAGGCCGATACCTATAATCTCTGTCATTTTGACATTTACAATCCTATACCTGGGCACGGATAACCGCACTTCTCCTGTCTTGCTCAGCTTTCTCAACAATGAACTTAGCCCGTTCAGCTTCCTGAGCTGCCACTTGTTTTGCCTCGATTGCTGCGGTGAACTCTTTGCCAAATGTAAGAGTCGTGATGGAGACATCATCAAGAGCAATGTTGAAGTTAAAAGCTCGCTCTGTCAGAATCTTGCGTATCTCTCTGCTCACAGCCTAGAGGAGAGTAAACACATACAACCATAAGATACAAAAGAGCAGAAAAGGTTGTCTAAGAAGAATGTTGAGATACCTACTTCTCTCTGTGTTATGAGCTGGCTTGCATTGTACTGGGCTACCACTGCTTTTAGGGTTTCATGGATGATGGAAGGAAGAACCCTTTCACTGTAGTTCTCGCCAAGGGTTCGGTAAATATGAGGCAAACGATCACCCATGGGACGTGTGAGAACCCTTAGTCCAATTTTCACCTGTGCAACAACCAAGAAAAAGATCAGAAACACCCTTAAGGGGAAAAAAAACCACTTAGTTTACCTGGTTCCACCTAAAGCAAGTTTAATTTGATATATTGTTTCAAAGTCAGAAACTAAAGCCGAAACACACAAAAGGAAACGAAAAAGATATCTAGTCAGAGTTTTCTCCATTTTTTTTTTTCAATCAATTATCCATATACTCCCACCGGTCATTTAAGGAACTACAGTAATCATGTAATATCCTAGCAGAGAAAATGAAATAAATCTGCAACTCCATTGCGATAAATCACATCCAAACTTGAAAGCATGATCTTAATACTGTATATAAGGATCTTAGCAAAACGTCAAAAGAAGGAAGGTCTTCACATTCACCAACAACATTTGAAATTAAAACATAGGCTGGATAATAGTACAAACACACACAGAAAAAAAAGAAAAGAACTAGAAACCATAACGCACCATCTGAAGGTCATGACTACCGGTGGTGCTCTCTACAAGGTAAGGTCGTGCACGAACGTCATAGATGATTGGCCTTTCAAACCATGGCAACATAAAATGTGTGCCTTCCGGATATACCTGAAACCACAAACCCGAGTAAAAGTCATGATTTTCAAAGTAACTACTCAAAGACGCAGATCCAAAAGTAACTCTCGTTAGTTGAGAAACACAAAACCTTTTCCTTGATACCAGTTAATCGGTTGAACATGACAGCACGGTGTCCTCCATCGACATTGTAGAGACTATTAGTAAGGGCATAGACACCAAGCCCACCAATAACGCTGACCTTAAGAAGGGCAGAGAGAGCAGGAGATCCAGGAACGTTGGGAATTTTGTTAAAACTCATTTCCTAAGACCAAAAAAAAGAATGAAATCCGAATTGAGACACTCAGGAGAAAATGTTCACAGCTAAGAACTTTAGAAGCAGCAATTTAAAACGCCTCTGGGATAAAAAAAAAAGTTTGTCAGCAGATTAAAAACCTCGACATACGAAGATCCAAAAGACTTAACACCATATAAGAAATCACACACATAGAAAATCAATGCACAAGCCTCCAATTTAGAAGAAAAATCCAAGAGAGCAAACACAGAACTGATGTTACTAAGACAATCAATGGACAGAGCAACAAGAGGAGAGAAACACGAATTCGAAAGAATCGCAGAGAAAAGCTTCAGAAACCGAAAGCATCGGTAACAGATCCCAAACCTAAAATCGATCCAGCCGTTGAACATTATCAAATAGATTCAGTATCCATAGATCGTGGACTATATATGATGAGCAAACTTGAAACAAACATAGACCCAATAGCTTTCACCAAATGACGATTCTACCTCTAAATCACGCAAGGACTATCAAAGTGAACGACGATCAGGCACTGCGTGACTTTTATCGGCAACCAAACAGAGCATACGTATAAACAAGTGAAAATTCGGAGAAAAAAAGTGAAGAGAGAAATGAACCTGAGCTCAGCTCTTAATCACCGGCGATGTTAGGGTTTAGGAAAGATCACGATCGTAGCTGCCAGCGAATCTTAGGGTTTTAGAAATGACCCCTAAATCAGATATGGCGAACTATCTTCTTGTGTATGTTCGTGGCCTATTGTTCAGGCCCATTAATTATAATATGTTTATTAAGCCCATTATGTATTTTTGAAAGTGGCCCATTGTACCATTTAGGCATGTTAAATGTTCATGTTTTTCTTTATTCTTCAGCAAGTTGTGTTGAGAATTTTATGAACTTACTATGACTTATATAAGACAGATGCACATGCTCTAGAGATGAAATTATAAGATAACAGTCGCTCACTATTTTCCTGGCTACTTTATAATTTAATGGCAACTGGGTTATCATTTTATTTCAAAGAGTGAGTGTTACAAATATAATTAAATAACTCTTTAAAGTTTCAACATTAATCTATTATGAATACTAATCAATACTGCCGGTCAAATTTAAATAGTAGTTCTATGGTTCATATATATGTCTAGTAATCGCATGTGGTGGCTATTTTTACGGATCTGATGCATCAATTTAAGTATTCAATCATCTTTACAGTTTATGTAATCGGCGTTAGTTAAAATCATTGATTGACTTTAAGTAGTTTAGAGGTTTATCGTTAGTGAAACTACCGTCCTTCGATCCAACTTTCACGTAGTAGCTAAATAAAAAGTGATGAAATGAAATTGCAATAAAAATAAATAAATCATAAATTGTATTATTTAGTCCACATATTGTTCACTTCGACAGGCACAATTGACAACTATAGACGAGAATAATAATTATTAAGTAAAAATCTCACATTTTATTTCATTGAATTTAATTAACAAATTTCATAATTCATACTTCAAAAAAAAAAAAAATCAAATAGAAACCAAAACAAGTCATTGATATTCAAATTTCAAAAGAGAAATTTCAAACATAAGACAACAAGTGCAAGACCAAACCCTAGTCCAACTTTTTTCTCCCCGGAGCCTGACTTATCCGATGGCGAGGCTGCCGCCTTTTTAGTGGAGTCATCGGAAACCCCACTGGATGGAGATTTAGGGGCAGGAGCAATCGGAGAAAGCTTGTGCTCTCCGAACATCTCACCCGGTAATAAAACCATGTCGACAACATAAACTGCGAGAGGACGTTGTTCCTTCAAGGCATTGCTGATACGTGTCTCAACATAACCAGTTGAGACATTGATTTGATTTGTTTGACCGGTGAAGTTAAGCCCGTAAACACCGTTGTCTCGGCCAGAAGCTAGAGTCCTAACCGGGTTACTCACGGAGAGGAAATCATCCATACTGTAGAATTTGGGGCTGACGTGGTAGAGAATGAGTTTAGCTTGGTCGTCTGCGCTTAACTTGTTTAGGGTTCCGGGTTTAAGGTTTTGGAAAGCATTGTCTGTTGGTGCGAACACTGTCATACCATCAGATGAACTGTTGACTTGAATGTTCACTTGGTTACCGATTTGAGTGATGTTTAGAAGATGGATGAAAGTATTGAATTGTCCGCCTTTTTCAAGAATCGCGGTGAGGTTGATGGGACCAGCAGGACCTGGAGCGGGGGCTGCCGGCTGAGCCGTTGCCTTGGTTGAGAGAAGTACGGCGGCGATGAGGAGGAGAGAAGCTAGAGCTAGACGAGTGGTGGCCATTATTGGTTTGTTTTTAGTTAATGTGTGAAGTGATTAGGAAAGTGAGATCGGAAGGTAATGGTTTATATCGAAGGTAAATGTTTGGACTGATGAGTTGTATCTTTGTTGGAATGAGATGGCCAAGTCGATACAAATCGTTTGTAGACAAAATAATGTCTATTATTAACATATATATATATATATATATATATATATACTTTTATGTATATGAATTCATATACATATATATTAGCCGTTAAGATCCGGTTAGTACTAAAAATTAAAATTTGAGAAGAATATTAGAATAGAATATGAGGTTGGTGGATTCGTCGGTAGAGCCCACATCACATGTAATGAGATCGAGGGTCAATATTCGAATTTACATACAGTTTTGAATAGAAGATAATGTTCAACAACACAACTTGAGGTGGACGTATCTCAGTAATTGAACCTTTTTAAAGAAAATATCATCTTTAGAAGTTACTTAAGAAAAAAATATATAAACTCTGAGGATGTTAATAGATTTGCCCCTTTAAGTGAATTTTGAATTGATGTTATTAAGTTACTAAATTTGGTGCATTATAAATAACAATTATAAGAAGTTTAAAAGTAGACTAAATGAAGTATAAACATATAACCTAATCAAAAATTTAAGGAGTAATTAGTAACATTTTCTGTAGTATAGAGTAATTAACGTAATCCACAGTATACATCATATGAGTACTGTAGATAAATACATTTTATGCGTAGACATGTAGCATGTATGTATGTAGAAGAATATAAGTGTGTGTTCTGTAAAAAAGAACAAAATGAGTGGACAAGCTGATTAAGTGACAGCTGGGAAACACAAGTTGGCATGTGGGAGAGTGGAAGACCCATAAGTTCATATTGCCTCATCACTAACAATTGCAGAGATCTTTAATTAATAGAATAAACTAATTAACTGGTTGATTACCATAAATATTATCTCCCGTACCTAAATTTGTTGAACATATATGCACACCTAAATACATTCATGCCTTCAACATATAAAATGTTTAAACAAATAGACGCACAAAAACAAAAGAAAACTATTTTTTTTTAATGTACCAAAAACATATAAATGTATCAGCAGCACCACACTTACCATAGGTGGGAGACTTCCTCTCATGTAATGTCTTGAACGTGAGGCTCGTAATTCTTCTGCAAATATCGTCATAATAGCTTTTACTTCATGGACCATTTAACTGCAACGTAGAAGTTCTTAGACTCAGTGGCCAAAGATTTAAAAAAATTTAGAACATGTTCGAGATTCAACTCCTAAAAGATGCATTTTCAAAATTAATCACAAATCTTGAGTGGTAAGACGTTTATCGTTAGTATGACCAAAATCATAAGAGTTTTTAGTGTTACAGGAAAAATAGCACTTTAAGAAATTGTTTGTGGAGTTGTTTATGGTAATTGTTTGTGAGAATTATATCAAAATATGTTAAATGTAGAAAAAAACAAATTCTATATAATTTGTTCTAAAATGCATATTGTCTCTCATTGGGATGAAACGGCACGCAGTTGGAGAACATAAGTACAAAAATTCCACCGAGAGTTTTATGGCCCTAAATATTGGGCTTAGACACTGGTCTGTGGATGACTTATAATGGGCTAACTTCTAAATTAGGCGTTCACATGTTCGGAATCTTGAGAATTAACGCCTGATCATAAATATAAAGAAAATCTATATACGAAGCATAAATTTGTGATACCGCAACATAGTCTTGTCAAAAACTCGAGAGTGAACTGAGAAAATAAATATATTATTTTTCCTGCGAAAGTTTTTTTACAAGCAGAAGAAGACAACAAATTTAGAAAGAAGGATCCATATAGAGTCATCTGAGCAGCATGCAGCCATACACTCGTCACGTCCGTTCGTCGCGTCCGCCACATCATCACGTGGTTCTCACGTGTTTAATTCTCTACACTCTAAAAGTTCTTTTCTTATCGTAATTTTTGATACACAAAACTCTCTAATAACTCAAACTTAAACCTTAACTTTTAGTCTTTTTAACGTATAAATTTCATTCTTGCATTATTTTTCCAAATTAAAAGTGATGCTTATCTACATAAATTAATCGAGTACTGTTTATGGAACATACTATTAAAACCAAAAAAGAAAAAGTCAGTCAATATTTATTTAAATAAAATAAATGATTTAAGTACTCCTTTGTCGTTTTACTCGTCGTTGCCTGCTTTTCAATACCTATATTTGATGCTTATGTGTAAGAACATGCTCTTTAAAGAGCCATGCAAACTGAAATGTGTCTTTAGAAGAACTCTACACAAACGAGTCTCCTATAAATACCTAAACTCCATAACCCGCAAAGTACACATCTAATAAAGAGAGAGTAAAATGGGTCGAGCCTCATCTATTGTCTCCTTCTCTTTGACACTCTTGATCCTCTTCCATGGCTACACAGCCCAACAATGGCCCAACGAGTGCCAGCTCGATCAACTTAATGCACTCGAACCGTCTCAAGTCATCAAGAGCGAGGGAGGTCGCATCGAAGTCTGGGACCACCATGCACCTCAGCTCCGTTGCTCCGGCTTCGCCTTTGAGCGTTTCGTCATTGAGCCCAAGGGTCTTTACTTGCCCACTTTCTTGAACGCCGGCAAACTTACGTTTGTTGTTCACGGTGCGTTTCTATTATACAATCTACATAGATCCACTTTCTTGCCCACTTAGTTTTGTTAAAAAATATGTGATTCTGATATTTAAAAGATAAAACTACATTAATCGAATGAATAAATACTTAAACACTCCTAATCTATAGATTTTCACGATCACAAAAGCTTTATTATTTATATAATATTTGAATATATATATATATTTTTTGGCTATGATATATATTATAGGAAGGGGTCTAATGGGAAGAGTGATTCCGGGATGCGCCGAGACATTCACGGAATCACCGGTGTTTGGAGAAGGTCAAGGTCAAGGTCAGGGTCAGGGTCAAGGGTTCCGTGACATGCACCAGAAAGTAGAGCACCTGCGGTGCGGTGACACCATTGCGACACCATCTGGTGTGGCTCAATGGATCTACAACAATGGAAATGAGCCTCTCATTCTTGTTTCGGCTGCCGATCTCGCCAACAACCAGAACCAGCTTGACCGCAACCTTAGAGTAAGTCCAAACACTAAAAATAAATTTCTTATTTTGTTTTTCAACACTTTGGTTTGGTCTTTCTTGGTTTGTTTCATTAATCGAAAGAAAACTTTTATCGAGTTAGAACTAAAATTTGTTTGGTTATGTTTCAATTAATCGTTATCTCAAACGAAGTAGCAACTTCTCAGTTATACTTTTCACTTTTAAGAAAAAAATTATTAGTTCTTTAACCAATTTTATAAACTCGAACGAATTACATAAAACTTTGATTCGGTGAAATTATTTTTGGGTTAGATTTACATATCCACCCTTAAAATCTCCCCACTAAAAGTTTCACATATATATATTTGTGTGTTTACAGCCATTTTTGATAGCCGGAAACAACCCACAAGGGCAGGAATGGCTACAAGGCCGACAGCAACAGAAACAAAACAACATCTTTAATGGCTTCACACCCGAGATCTTGGCTCAAGCCTTCAAGATCAATGTCGAGACGGCTCAGCAGCTACAGAGCCAGCAAGATAACCGTGGCAACATCGTCAAGGTCAAAGGTCCTTTTGGCGTCATTAGGCCACCGTTGAGACGGGGCCAAGGTGGCCAGCAACCACAGGAAGAAACTAACGGTTTAGAGGAGACTTTGTGCTCAATGCGATGCACCGAAAACCTCGATGACCCGTCTGATACTGACGTGTACAAGCCATCGCTCGGATACATCAACACACTTAACAGCTACAATCTTCCTATCCTCAGGCTTCTCCGCCTTAGCGCTCTTCGTGGCTCCATCCGTAACGTAAGCTCCAAAATAACTGTAGATTATTTTTATGCTGACAAATGAAATATTTGATTTGTCAAGATAAACTATTAATCGAAATCGTTTTCAGTGGGTTTGAAATGAATATATTTTGCATTTTTAATAGTTTTCAATGAAATAATATATCGTGCATTTTATAATGTCATTGAAAATTCACAAAACTACTTCTTTTGTTTGTTTTTTGTTTGTGTGTATGCCCACGCAGAACGCTATGGTGCTACCGCAATGGAACGTAAACGCAAACGCGGCACTATACGTAACAAAAGGGAAGGCTCATATACAAATGGTGAACGACAACGGACAAAGAGTGTTTGACCAAGAGATCTCCAACGGACAACTGCTTGTCGTGCCACAAGGCTTCTCGGTCGTGAAACGTGCCACGAGCGAACAATTCGAGTGGATCGAATTTAAGACAAACGAAAATGCACAGGTCAACTCACTCGCGGGTCGTACCTCAGTCATGAGAGGTTTGCCACTTGAGGTTATAACCAATGGGTTTAAGATCTCGCCCGAAGAAGCTAGACAGGTTAAGTTTAGCACAATTGAGACTACATTGACTCACAGCAGTGGTCCGATGAGCTATGGAAGGCCTAGGGTTTGAGGTTTGATGAACTCTTGATGGAATAGGGTTTGAATCTAAAGTTCGGTTTGGTACGGTTTGTAATAATAAAATAAGAATGTACAAAAGAAGTTTCGACGCTTAAGGGAACTGTTTTGTTTTGAGTTTTTATTATGACACGTAGTGTGCAACAACGAGCGTCGTATAGAAGCGATCGTTGAATCCGTACATGCATGTAACTCCTTACTGAATAAAATTTCAAGTCTTTCGCTTTTAATTTCTTTATCTTTTCGGATAACATAAACGTTACAATATCTAGGAAATTTCAGATACTAACATGCGAGACTTGGAGGCTATCTAGCGATTCCGCAGTTTTAGGTTTTAGGTTTATATTCTTAATTGACTAATAAATTATGAAAATCGTTGCGAGGTTTTTTAACTTCTTAAACACTATTATAATTAGGATTACTACTCAGTGTTGAGTACGCCATATGCATTTCGAGGAAATTAATTTTGAATTACACATTCTCACACATACATCACTTAATTAAAATGATATATTCACCAACAAACTTATATGTAGCTAGACTGATGAAAACCTGAAACGCATATAATAACTCATGTGTACATGCATGCATTCCTGATTTTGGCAGTAACAAATCACATTATGTTATAGCCAAGAACGGAATTTTCTACGCACTAATAACCTGAATATTAACCACGATGTAGCTAATAATAAGTTCGCTTTAGTCGAAACCCAAATTATAATTAAAGAATTAACCATTGTTAAATAGATTAATTGATGTTATATATATATATATATATATATAGTTTTTTCTTATAAGGCACACATATTTTATTGTTATTTTATTTCTTATACATTGAGTGTACATGGGGACACTTGGCATATATGGCAAGATGATGTGTTAGAATACAGACTGTGCCATTGCCATGCAATGTGACTCCTGTGGCCATTGCTATCACAATGTGTCAATCTTGAGTATGATCCGTTCTTTAACCTCAAATTTACTGACTAATTTATGACATAATATATTATATCACATCAGTCATAAATTATCTTAACGCGCGTTTTCCAGCACATAGTATTAGTAATCCAGATGGATTTAAGCAAATAGACACGTTTGGTATATTGGTCATTACATTATTCTTTGCGCTATTTAGTCTCTTGTAAATTTGGCAGTTTATTTTTAAAAATCCACCTTATAATTTAGTCCATTGATATACTAAATTTTCACCTCGAAAGTTAAATTTAATAAGACACCAACAAAGTAACTGATTAAAAACACCATATTTATAGTCCAATGATGGTAATTAAATCAGTTTGAATCTAGTTTTTTTTTTTTTAACACATATTCATTTGTATGCAACCAGAGTAAAACACTAACCATCTCCTTTAAATACCATTTTCCCTACAACTCTCTGATCCCTAAAATTTCTGATACTAAACAAAAACCAAAAATGCATAAGCATTTGTTTTCTATTCTCTCCGTCGTCTCACTCTCACTTCTCCTCTTCTCCCATGGCGGCAAGGCACGCCAGCGAGAGATGCCGTTTCCAAACGCATGCCATTTCAGCCAAATCAACAGCCTCGCCCCCGCTCAGGCGACCAAGTTCGAAGCCGGTCAGATGGAAGTATGGGACCACATGAGCCCCGAGCTCCGATGCGCCGGTGTGACGGTGGTTCGCATCACTCTTCAGTCCAATTCCATTTTCTTGCCTGCTTTCTTTAACCCACCTGCTCTCGCTTACGTTGTCCAAGGTAAGGAAATAAATAAATCTATGTACCAAAATACTTGTTTTATTCCTATCTTTTAATTAATGTATTTTTTATTCTAAAATAGTGAAATTTTATAGTACGTTAAAATTCTTTCAAAAGTTATAAAATTTTTAGTATTTTTTTTTTTTTTTTTTTTTTTAGTATCTTGTTTTCTATTTAACTTCTCAATAGAATTTTGTTGTTGTTGTTGATAACTTGTTTTTATTTTTAACATAAAACTCGCAAAATTAACTATAGAAAATCTCAAAAAGTGATCTTTTATTTTTATTGTTTGCAGGAGAAGGAGTGATGGGGACGATTGCTTCTGGTTGTCCTGAGACTTATGAAGAAGTTGAAACTTCAGGAAGAGGAGGAGGAGATCGGCGTCGACGTTTTGTGGACATGCACCAGGAGTTGGAGAACTTCCGGCGAGGAGATGTGTTTGCTTCGCTTGCCGGAGTTTCACAGTGGTGGTACAACCGTGGTGATTCCGATGTCGTTATTGTCATCGTTCTTGATGTCACCAACAGAGAAAACCAGCTTGACCAAGTCCCAAGGGTAATTATCAAACTCAAGAAAGTCCAAACATAGATTGCATGCAAACTTTATTATTATGGCTACCACAATACTAATAAAAGCAGGGATTCATATATACATAACACATTATGTAATGATTTTGTGAATCCTTCATTCATATGTAGATGTTCCAACTAGCCGGGAGCAGAACGCAAGAAGAAGAACAACCATTAAACTGGCCATCAGGCAAGAACGCTTTCAGCGGTTTCGACCCAAACATAATCGCAGAAGCATTCAAAATCGACATCGAGACAGCTAAGCAGCTGCAGAATCAGAAGGACAACAGAGGAAACATAGTCCGAGCAAATGGTCCGCTCCATTTCGTCATCCCACCGCCACGACAATGGCAGCAAGATGGCATTGCTAATGGGATCGAAGAGACTTATTGCACGGCTAGACTTCATGAGAATATTGACGATCCAGAACGGACCGACTTTTTTAGCACACGAGCCGGAAGAATCAGCACTCTTAACAGCCTTAATCTCCCCGTTCTACGTCTAGTCAGACTTAACGCCTTTAGAGGTTATCTCTACAGCGTAAGTATCCCCCTAAATCGGTTCGGTTAATTCTACCGTTCAAGTTATGACCATTTTTGTGCTATATAAAAAAAAACGAACTCGTTCTGTGCCATATAATCATGGATATAGGGAGGAATGGTGTTGCCACAGTGGACCGCAAACGCGCACACGGTGCTATACGTCACAGGCGGTCAAGCCAATATACAAGTGGTGGACGACAATGGTCAGTCCGTGTTCAATGACAAAGTGGGACAAGGTCGAGTACTTGTGATTCCACAGGGCTTTGCGGTTGTGAAAACCGCTGGTGAAACTGGTTTCGAATGGATATCGTTCAAGACTAATGATAACGCTTACATTAACACAATCAGCGGCGAAACATCGTACTTGAGAGCAGTTCCCGTAGATGTGATCAAAGCCTCGTATGGAGTGACTGAGGAAGAAGCGAAGAGGATCAAGTTCAGTCAGCAAGAGACAATGTTGGCTATGACAATAAGCTCTTCTTCTTAAGCTTAAGCGTTTGCTTCCTATAATGTTATTTAGATTTTCCAGTCAATGAAATAAATAAATATGTGACTAGTAATAACCAACTTTCGGAAAGTTTCAATGACAATAATTTAAGTTTGTTACTATAGAAATAAAATTATAGACTGTTACATTTGGTACTTTATTGTCAAACTCAAACTTTTCCTTAATGTTGAACCAATCAACCCTTAGACAGATTAATGAACTGATTAAGCTGAAGACAATTTTCAAGATTAAAAATTTCCACTTACATACACATCTTAGCTTTTATGATTACGTTGATTAGTATGATTAGAGTATATTAAATTAAAATCTATTAAAGGATAATGATAACAAAAAATTAAAATTAAAAAAGAAAAAAAAAGAAGGTTCCGGTGTCGTAAAAGCTTTCAAAGTCCGCAACGATCACACACGTCTTTCTCCGAAACTAGTCTGAGAGCCTCTGAGATTTCGCAGATTCAATGTCGTTCGAGGAAGAAGAAGAGGAGGAGTCATTCGAGCATACACTTCTCGTGGTGCGTGAGGTTTCCGTCTACAAGATCCCGCCGCGAACCACATCCGGCGGATACAAGTGCGGCGAATGGCTTCAATCCGATAAGATCTGGTCTGGTAGACTCCGCGTCGTATCGTGCAAGGATCGATGCGAGATCCGCCTCGAGGATTCGAATTCTGGTGATCTTTTCGCGGCTTGTTTCGTGGATCCTGGACGGAGAGAGAACTCTGTTGAGCCGTCTCTCGATTCGTCTAGGTATTTTGTTCTCAGGATCGATGACGGGAGAGGGAAGTATGCGTTTATCGGTCTAGGATTCGCTGAGAGGAACGAAGCGTTTGATTTCAATGTCGCGTTATCGGATCATGAAAAGTACGTGAGGAGGGAGAAAGAGAAGGAGACTGGAGAAACGAGTGAGAGCGATAATCATATCGATATCCATCCCGCCGTTAATCACAGATTGAAGGTAAACTGATCTTTTCTTAAGCTTAAGGAATTTAGATTAGATCAATGCGTTATCTTATAATTTTGGAGAAATCTGATTGAAGGAGCTATCAGATCTATTCTTAAAAAAGAACTATCAAATCCAATGTAGAATTGATTGATTCAGTTACGTTTTGTATTATCATTCTCATTGCAAAGGTCTCATCTTGTTCTCTTCAATTATTCTCGATTTTGAGTTTGTGTCCATGATTTCTGAACTCCAATCTCTTAAGCTCTAGTTTTTGACGTGATTCGAGTTCTTGCTCATTATAATTAAGATTTTTCTGTCAGGGATTATAAGTTGTGGAATCAAATTGATGCTGAACACAAGTCTGTTTAAGCCGCTCCTAGTAGAAGAGAGTGATCTTTTGGTTTTGTTGAGTTCGTGATCATATTAGTTTATATTCGTAATGCCAAACTCCATCTTACCATTTGGAATCAGGAGTACCTAAAAGAATTGTTGTTGTGATTGCTGTTTAAAGGAAGGTGAAACCATAAGAATCAACGTGAAACCCAAACCAACAACAAATGGCACTGGGATGCTCTCAGCTGCTCTTTCAGGAACCGGGAAGCCAAAACCACTAGCACTTGCGCCACCTCCCAAAGCTGCTGGAATAACCAGGTCACCTTTACCGCCTCCTCCAAACGATCCCGTAGCTTCAAGGATTGCATCTGATGGCTGCAAAGAATCAATTGATAACACAAGACGCAGGAACGAGCCTCTGTCTGATCTATCTCAGCTTAAGGTAAACAAACCTTGTATTCTTAATTGCATTTGTTTTTTCTCAAGTCACTCTCAATTATTCTTGATTTGGTAAACTCTGCAGAAGAATCTTCCTTCAACGGCGGGATCAGGATCGACCAAGTCAACAGGAGCTGCATCAGGTTGGGCAGCTTTCTAAGCAATGGAGTGTAAAATTTAAGTTCTTGGACAAGTCCGGCTTCATTTTCTTGTGACTTGAGAGCATGAGACAATAGACAACAATGGTTAATTGCCAACAGTCTTTTTGAGATGTATGTTACTGGTAAGTTTGATGTGTGTTTCTTTGTAATCCCATACTCCCTGTTTTATTTTTCTTTCTTCCTTGTAATCATCTTTGTTACATTATCATTTGGATCACTGAGATATTAATATATTAAAGGAGGATTTTTCATAAGTTCATCTTTGTTTATACGTACTGTATATGTGCTATTTGCATGATTAAGCAAAAATAGAAAACAAATTCAGTAACACTTTTGAGTCCCACACGATACGCTGTCGTATTGGTTGACGTTGCGTGCATACTGACGTGGCGGAGTGGAAAGCGATAAAATCGTTATAGCAATGACGTGGCGAAAATATATTGGTATAACGTGGATTAAACGTTGAACGAAACATATTTAAAGGACAGCATATTTGACCAAAGTGAACGACGTCGGTCCACCAACTAATCCTACCTACTCTACTATCTGTATCTGACCGCTTTTGAGCTTTTGGAGACTGGAAAAAATGGCGGAGAAAGATGCGACGGCGAGTGGCGATGACGCCATTAGAGTTAGCGGTATGCAGTTCGCTTACGAAGTTGAGGATCCTATATTCTTCGACTTCAACCTCCATCTTCCAGCTGGGTCTCGCTGCCTTCTCGTTGGTGCCAATGGATCTGGTAATACGGGATTTCAGCATGTCGTTTATGTTTTATTTTTGCTGTCTTTTGGGTCTATGGATCTATATAGCTTGATTCAGGTTTTGGATTAGCGATTGTTTTTTTTCTTTTTTTGTCTGCTAGAATCGAAAATTTAAGACATCTTTCTTCTGATCCAATTCAAAGTTTGGAACTTTCCAGTTGTATGATTATCGGGTTTCTTTCGTTCTGAGGTCAGGGTTTTGAAAATCGTCGAAGAATTCAGTTTACCCTTTTCCTGAATCATAAAAGCTAAGATTTGTATGTGATCATATGACTGCGATTAGCTTGAGGTATATGCCATAGAAGCTACTTCAAGCTATTAGAATTATGGGTTTGATTTGGTTCTTCTGGAAGACTAAGGCTTGCGTTCCTTTGGAACTCTTTGTTCAGGCAAGACAACCTTATTGAAGATTTTGGCTGAAAACATATGGTGGGAGGAAAAGACGTTGTACAAGTTCTTAGCCGCTCGGCTTTTCATGAAACTCAACTTGTTTGCAGTGGTGACTTGTCTTATCTTGGAGGATCATGGAGTAAAACCGTTGGTTCAGCTGTGAGTAGTCTTCCCTACTGTGCTTTCTGCTTCCAATTCTCATGCTTTTTGTGAGATCTTTCAGGAGTTTTGATTGCTTAGGGAGTAACTAATCTATGATCACTTAATCGCAATATCGATCTGAGATGGCTTATTTTCTTGATTCTGCTACATTTTAGGGTGAGGTTCCTCTCCAAGGAGACTTTTCAGCAGAACATATGATATTTGGAGGTAATATTCTCTGCCCTCTAGCAATGATATTCTGTAATTTGGTTTGTTTTCTCTTCTTTTCCCCTTTTTCAGGCTTAGACTGAAGGAGATTTTCGTTTTGTTGTCCTACTAGTTGAAGGAATTGATCCTGTCAGAAGAGAAAAATTGATCGATCTTCTTGATATCAGTCTTCAATGGCGTATGCATAAGGTTTCTGATGGGCAGAAAAGGCGAGTGCAGATATGCATGGGACTCTTACATCCATTCAAGGTAAAAAGAACATGGTTTCAGAGAGGCTGACTATTCTGCATCCTCTAAAATCTCACATGGTCATTGTTAGTTATGCTCTCATCTGGCTTCAATAAGCAAAAGAAACCTCATTTTCGATTGTGTTTTCATCATTACTGACCCGGATTATAATCTTTTTACAAACTTCTTATAAAATATCTCATCTGATCACAGGTATTATTACTTGATGAGGTTACTGTTGACCTAGACGTAGTTGCAAGGATGGATTTGCTGGAATTCTTCAAAGAAGAATGTGATCAGGTATTACTCTATTTACCTCTTTAATATCTCTTATCTATTTGTGTATACGGTTCTATCGGTTAGTAACTGGAATATTAAGCTTAATAATACAAGGACAAGCTTTTCATATTGGTTCTTGTTGTTTCTAAGTGATGTTGCCTATGATTACTATTCAGATCCTAGCATGTCTATGATCTGTGTTAGTGCCAAACGTGGAAAAGTTACTAGTAGCATGCAGTTTCAAATGCAAATATAAAAAAGAAGAGAACTTGCACCGGTTTTTATAGTTTCACTTCTTGAGTTGTAGAGCACTTGTTAGGTGGGAAGATTACTGCTCACGCTTAACTAAAAGAAGCCATTGAACAAGGTTTTATAGCATTCAGACGAGTAAATGCAGTTTAATAGAGTTCTCTTGAGTTTGTTATATATTGTGCATAAGTGGTGTGGTTAGTACATGATCTTTGACTTGTTTATAACATTTGTTAACTCAGAGAGGAGCTACGATTGTATATGCAACTCACATATTCGACGGGCTAGAGACATGGGCAACACATTTGGCCTATATTCAGGACGGTGAGCTAAATCGTTTATCGAAAATGGCAGATATTGTCGAGCTGAAAAATTCACCCAACCTCCTCTCGGTGGTAGAATCTTGGCTCCGTTCTGAAATCAAACTCGTGAAGAAGAAGAAAAAGCCTGTGGCAGCATGGAAACCATCTCCATTCGATAACTCTCCTTTTAGGTCATCAAGACACATGGCTTATTACCGGTGATTAGTAATTTACCCGTGAGATCATCTAATTCAATATATGATCATCGATAGAATAGGGTAACAGTCCAATGTTTTGTTTCGACTGTTTCAAACACTTATTTCTATCTTTGTATTATGTTTTTTTTATTAAAGAAATACCAAAAGAAATTCAATACTATTCAAAAATTGAATCATTTGTAGGTTTTAAAATTTTTGTGTAAATTTCAAGCACAATAGCTTTAACATAAACGTAACGGTTTTTTAGAATGTGTTTGACGTTTATCAGTTTATGTCTAAAATCAACAAAAAATGATTTTTTGACATATGTACAATGTTATGACGCGGACGCTTCTAATCCCGATCATTACACGTTAACGCAAAAAACAATGGAAGCTTAATCAGCTGGCCAATTAATCGGTTGATGCTGATTAATTAGCCGAACCGAATTAATCGAGCGTATTAACCGGCCGATTTTTTCTATTAACCCGTCGATATATCCACTTAGACAGTCGGTTATTATTTAACCGGGTGAAAGGAAGCAATTATTCAGGGTGAGAAACGACGTCGGTTTCTAATAATTTTTTAAAAAAAAAACTCTCCGTCGAGAAAATAAAAGGGAATGAAGAAAGAAGCGACGTCCCTAACTTGTTAAAGCTTAATCCTTTGCTCGACTTGGATCCACTTATCGGGAAGGAGAAGTTTAGACCGCCTTCGCCACCGTCGCTCAGACGCCACTGATTTCAGATCTTCGTCTCCTACTAGGTATGCAATTACTCTTCTCCTTCCGCTCTTAATTGGTTCAATCGTTTTTTGCTTAGATTCTCTTACTGCTCGTGAATTTTGAGTTTAGGAGCTATTCTTTTCAGTGTTTCTACTTTCGCTGATTTCTGCTGATTCTGTATGCATCTGTTTCGTTTTCTAGAAACGTTTAGCCTTTGATTTTGCTGTTGTTATCATCAAAATTGGTTAATTAGGTTTGATTTTTTCTCTGAATTCACGAGGAATGGAGAATGTTCTTAGGGTCTTTTTAAGGACTCTCTTTGAATATTTGTTTATTGCTTTTTAAGGGTGGGCGACTGATAACTTTTATCTTTCACAGAGATATGGGTCCTCATGGTAAGAGTAAGAGAGATAGGCGTGGAAGGCAGCAGAAGCGGAGAGATGAATCCGATTCTGGGTCTGAGTCTTACACTTCTGACTCAGATGGTTCTGATGATTTGTCGCCGCCCAGGAGTTCTAGGAGGAGGAAAGGCAGCAGCAGTCGTCGGACTCGACGCCATAGCTCGAGCGATGATTCCACTGACAGTGATGGTGGACGGAAGAGTAAAAAGAGATTTTCATCTAAGGATATCTCAGAGGAAAAACTCAAGGAGTATATGGCCAAAAGGGCCCAGAAGAAGGTAATTGTTTTGTTTCCCGTTACTTTTTTTTTTTTTAACACCTTGAATGTGTTGGAGCTGGTTGCTAACTTTATGCTACTTGTTAATTTTTTGTTGTAGGCATTACGTGCTGCAAAGAAACTGAAGACTCAGTCAGTGTCGGGGTACTCCAATGATTCAAACCCGTTTGGGGATTCGAATCTCACTGAGACGTAAGTGAATCACTATTAAGAAAATGGTAGATGGTTCTTGTTTTTGACTTTTGCTGGTATAATTTTGAGAAGAGGATGCAGGAGTATTATAGAGTTTGTTTGTTCCTAGTTTTAACCAGATAAATAAATATCATAGGGCTCGACTTCCTTTTTTTCTACTTGTGCAAATTTTATAAATTGGTAGCTAAAGTGGCTTAAATTGAATGTGTGTAGTCAATTTATTCAGATGACACTTGTGAATAACCTGTTTTTAAGAATCTGCATTCTCATGCATGAAATTCTATTAATATCAGATTTGTGTGGCGGAAGAAGATTGAAAAAGATGTCCACCGTGGAGTACCGCTGGAAGAGTTTTCTGTTAAAGCTGAGAAGAGAAGACACAGGGAAAGGATGGTATGTACAATAATCATTACTGATTTTATAAAAAAGCGAGGAACTTTTCATTTCCTGGATGCTTTTAACTATGCTATTTTCTCTGGTGGAATGAGCTTTCTGGTTTATGTCTTAAGCACTTCGGTTCAATGCGCAGACAGAGGTTGAAAAGGTCAAGAAGAGGAGAGAAGAGAGAGCAGTGGAGAAAGCTCGACATGAGGAAGAAATGGTAAAAATTCTGTTTCATGTTAAAAATAAACAGAACCCTAAATTTTTCACAATATCGTTTGGTACAGAGGGATGGATATGATTAATTTCATATTACCCAATCATCTCTCTAATTTGGTTCGTACTGTATAGCTACTGACTTAAAATTGTTTTATCCTCTGCAGGCATTATTAGCTAGAGAACGTGCTCGAGCTGAGTTCCATGATTGGGAGAAGAAAGAGGAAGAGGTATAACTGCGTTTTCTTTGTTTTTGCAAATAATTCATCTTTTAGATTTGTTTGGTGTATGGTGCTTGATATATCTCCTTGATCTACAGTTCCATTTCGATCAAAGCAAGGTGAGGTCAGAGATCAGATTACGTGAAGGTCGACTGAAGCCAATCGACGTCCTCTGCAAGCACTTGGATGGTTCAGATGATTTGGATATCGAGCTTAGTGAACCCTACATGGTTTTCAAGGTATTTACAAAGATAATGTTGAATTATAAAATCATATCGTGTTAAGTTATGAAGCTTTTTCACTTTAGTCTATACTTTCTCGGGCCTAGTTCAGTTCCATAATATATTCAGTCTTTGGCATCAGTTGCATTAGGACAGTAGTAGAGAGGGAAGAAACTTGATATAAGATAAGTTATTCTGCAAGTCTAAGTCATTACCAAGTTAGACGCTGAGATAGCATCTTTGTTGATTAGCTTATCTGGGTATCTCTTAAACTATTATCAACCTATGTATAAGATAACTACCGAAAAATGATTATGTATAGGAATTTGGCTGAATTTCCAACTAAGCATAAACAACCTCTATGTAGTTTATTGTACGAAGAATCGAAGATTAAAAGTAGGAGAACCAGAATGTGAGAACGATTCTGGATGCTTTTTTTGAGATGGAGAGTGGAGATCTCTTGTAAAACAAAGTCTCTGACTGTGTAGTTATTCTCTTTTGGTGAACAAAGAAGAGTTTACTGATTTGGTTTATTCCGATTGCTGTGGAGGGTATTATTGAACTGACGTATTCTCTCCTGGCGTGTGTGATGCAGGGACTCACTGTTAAAGATATGGAAGAGCTTCGCGATGATATCAAGATGTATCTGGATTTGGATCGGGCAACTCCAACACGCGTACAGTATTGGGAGGTATTCTTTTACAATTGAGTCTCATTTTATTTCATTTGGGGCGATTTATGCATTCATGTATGGAATTCGATGCAATCCGCAAAATATATATTTTATGGACCCTCTTGTTATCTCTTTTTTTTCGATTTGTTAGCATTCTTGCTTCTTTTTATGTTATTAAATAACATGTATACAAGTAAATATGTATATGCTTATACCATTATGTTTTCCAGGCGCTTATTGTGGTATGTGATTGGGAGTTGGCTGAAGCTCGCAAAAGGGATGCCCTTGATCGAGCTAGAGTTAGAGGGGAGGAACCTCCAGCAGAATTGCTTGCTCAAGAGAGGGGACTACACGCTGGTGTCGAAGCTGATGTGAAAAAACTTCTAGATGGGAAGACCCACACGGAGCTTTTAGAACTGCAGTTGGACATCGAATCGCAGCTGCGTTCTGGGACAGCGAAAGTAGTAGAGTATTGGGAAGCGGTTCTTAAACGCCTGGAAATATACAAGGCAAAGGTATTTGCTTGTGGATGATCCTGAGGTGTTAGATTTTGAAAACAGAGGATTTGTTTTTTGCATACTCACCGAGTATTTTGATGTTCAACAGGCTTGCTTGAAGGAAATACACGCTGAGATGCTGAGGAGACATCTACATCGCCTCGAGCAATTTTCAGAGGGTGAAGAAGATGTAGAAGTTAATCATGGCTTAAAACGTGTGGTCGAAGAAAATGAGGAAGAGATAAATGGTATGAATCTTTCAGATGCCGAAGAAGCATTTTCTCCAGAGCCTATTGCCCAAGAAGAAGAAGAAGCTGATGAGGCAGCAGAAGCTGCTGGTTCGTTTTCGCCAGAGCTCATGCACGGTGATGATCGTGAAGAAGCAATTGATCCTGAGGAAGACAAGAAGCTACTGGTACTCGTTATCAGTTCCTACAATTTACTTTTGCCCATGAATTCGTTGATGCTTTTACTGACCTATAATATGATTGCGGCTATAACAGGAAATGAAACGGATGGTTGTGTTGGAGAAACAGAAGAAGCGGCTTAAAGAAGCTATGGCCTCAAAACCAGCACCTGTAGAAGATAACTTGGAGCTTAAAGCAATGAAAGCAATGGGGGCGATGGAGGAAGGTGATGCCATATTTGGCTCTAATGCTGAAGTGAACCTCGATTCTGAGGTACCCCTATTGCTATATATCTCTTCTATACCCACAATTCCTCAACTTTTAGAATGAAAATACCAAATTTTTCATCTTCTAGGTATACTGGTGGCATGACAAGTACCGGCCAAGAAAACCAAAGTATTTCAATCGGGTTCACACGGGTTATGAGTGGAATAAGTATAACCAAACGCACTATGATCACGATAACCCGCCTCCAAAAATCGTTCAAGGGTACAAGTTTAACATTTTCTACCCGGATTTAGTAGACAAGATCAAGGCTCCCATATACACTATCGAAAAAGATGGGACAAGCGCTGAAACTTGCATGATCCGGTTCCATGCTGGTCCGCCTTATGAAGACATTGTAAGTACTCAGAACCATTACCGCGGGTTTCATCATCGTCTCTCGTGCTGTCATTGCTCAACTTTTTGTTGTTTCTTTTCAGGCGTTCCGGATTGTGAACAAAGAATGGGAGTATTCTCACAAGAAAGGTTTCAAATGCACGTTCGAGCGTGGGATTCTGCATTTGTACTTCAACTTTAAACGACATCGGTACAGACGATAAAGTAATCGGAGTTTGGCTGGAGAAGACGAAACTGGCAGTTTTAAGACTTTGGCTAGTGTTTTATTAAGCCTTGTTTGTAAGATGATGGCCATACATAGAGCAATAGTTTTGACTGTGGTAACCAAATTTGGACTTCTATCAAGTTAATTTATAAGATGAAGACGAATTGTACTTGGATATTTTCATTGAAGCTAATAATCAAACAGAGCGGAAAGAATGTCAATTTGTCAACATGAAAAGCTCACAATCGAAGATGTTATGATGATTACTAACAAAACTTGATGTTGATCAGTGGAACAAATCTATAGTTGGTGATTCTGTAAGTACTTTTTGGTGAATGTGGAAAAGTTGGTGTAGACATGAATGTGTGTTTTAGTTGGGGAAGAGAGACGAATAGAGTACTTTATGTCTTGAAGTTGCTTAGGTTGGAACTCAACATCAAAATGCTTATAAAAAGATTCTGTTGGTAACATAAGTAGTGGAGTAGAAGATATTATTTATTCAAACTTTCATCACCTTTTGATGTCTCTTTTTCTCCAAACTCTCCTACACCACAAGACAAAAACCTTTTTCATTTGTTACTAAAAATTCGATTTCTTCTAATAATCTTGATTCTAAATATTAGTATATTTATATCTTCATGTAAACGTGTTAATATATACTGTATTTTGAAAGGTCAGCTGTTAATGAAAGGTTTTGAGTTTTGCTTTACCGGAGTATGAATTCGAGAATTTGTTTGGAGGATATTTTCCAGATCATATACATTGCTCTTGCATTGCATGTTTTCAAACATTACTATTCCTTTTGAGTTAGTAAATAAACTAATATAATAATTTTTTCCATGTATATCCACCATTTAAGCTTAAGGAAGCTTTTTGGAAATGAGAAACTAGTGCGTAGAGAGTAGAGACAACCACTAAATTAAATGTCAATCGTCAACATCAGAAGTATAACTAATTTCCCCATACAACTAAAAAAAACTGCTAAAAAAGAAATGAAGAAAATAAGACGAATACTATATTACTATTATTATTTGTTTCAAATATCAAGAAAATAAGAAACAATAGTAAAAAATACTATCATCCTCTATATATATATGATCAAATCGCTTTCAAACTTCTACGGTAACCCGACATTTTCTGTTTTTCTTCATTCGTCTTTCTTTCTCTCGTTTTTTTTTTTTTTTGCAATACAGTTTTTTTCTTTTGTTTTTCCGATAAATTTATTAGGTAACCGTATGTTATTCTCCGATCTTTCCGCTTCTATCTGGATTTTTAAGATATGAACTCAGGTATGTTCAATATTTTCTCTAAGCATCTTTTTTGCTAGTAATATTCTGGAATATAATTTTCAATCCAATCTTAATTTTAAAATACAATTAGAGTATCCTCGAATTTAGATTTTTTCGTTTTAGTTTTAATTAGTCATCTTTTAGGGTTTGAATCTTAGGGTTTTCCCTTTCTTAGATTAAGAGTTTAAAATTTAAGAAGAAATATGGATTCTGCAAGAAGTTGGTTTCATAAGTTTCAACCACGAGAGAAGCCCCGGAAAAAAGATATGTTCTCCGGAAGCACTTACGGCGGTGTCGGGACAGAAACCACCGTACCCGACGGAGGAAATGAAACAGAAACGGCGGCGAAACTTCCACCACTAGGCGGAGACGGAGAAGTACTCTCAAATACAACCAAACAAAAAGTTGCTGCAGCGAAGCAATACATTGAGAATCATTACAAGGAACAGATGAAGAACCTCAACGAGAGGAAAGAAAGGTATATACATTACATACGTAAGAGAACGATTCAATTAAAGAGCAAAATTTGCGTGGGTTTACTCTATTTTTCTTTGTAACTATATTAGACATATTAGATTCTTGATGTATGAAATTTAACGTTGGCAGACGAACAACGCTAGAGAAGAAGCTAGCAGATGCAGATGTATGTGAAGAAGATCAAAACAATCTTATTAAGTTTCTTGAGAAGAAAGAAACAGAGTACATGAGACTCCAAAGGCATAAAATGGGTGCTGATGATTTCGAACTCTTAACTATGATCGGTAAAGGAGCTTTTGGAGAGGTTCGAGTTGTTAGAGAGAAGAACACAGGTCATGTTTTTGCTATGAAGAAACTCAAGAAATCAGAAATGCTTCGCAGAGGCCAGGTTACATAATGTTCCACACCACCTTTTCGGTTTTATAAGTTTTTATTAAAAAGTTTTGAAAATTTTCTTTGAAGGTAGAGCATGTAAGAGCAGAGAGGAATCTATTGGCAGAAGTAGACAGTTACTGTATAGTGAAGCTTTACTGTTCTTTTCAAGACAACGAATATCTTTACCTGATAATGGAGTATTTGCCCGGAGGCGATATGATGACACTTCTGATGAGAAAAGACACTTTAACTGAAGATGAAGCTAGGTTCTACGTTGCTGAATCTGTTTTGGCTATCGAATCTATCCATAATCGCAATTATATCCACAGGTTTTGGATCTTATCATTAGTCATTACTGATCACAAAGAAAGATGTGCATGTTTTAATTTGAGATGTTTTTGTGTTGCAGGGACATAAAGCCGGATAACTTGTTGCTTGATAGACATGGACATTTGAGGTTGTCTGATTTTGGACTATGTAAGCCATTGGATTGTAGTGTTATTGAAGGAGAAGATTTCTCGGTAGGAAATTCCGGTAACGGAGGAGGTTCAGAGAGTGCATCAACCGCTCCTAAACGCTCGCAGCAAGAACAGTTGCAACATTGGCAAAAGAATCGAAGAATGCTTGTATGTACTCCTTATCAATAAAACTGAAACAACACTCCGTATTAGTATCTATCAAAATATAACTCTAATTTGAAGTAGTTGTTGTTGGTACGTGTAACACTTACAGGCTTACTCAACCGTTGGTACACCAGACTACATTGCACCTGAAGTCTTGTTAAAGAAAGGATATGGCATGGAATGTGACTGGTACCGTACACACGTGTCTATTTTTTATTTGTTAACAAAGAACAAAAAATAAACATTCAGAGTCATTTTGAAAAGTTTTAAACAATCATCCAGGTGGTCACTAGGAGCTATAATGTACGAGATGCTTGTTGGGTATCCACCCTTTTACTCCGACGACCCAATGTCTACTTGTAGAAAGGTTCGAATAATTTTGTGAAATTTTAATTATTTGACTCTCTTTTTTTTTTTTTTTTTTTTGTATTTATCAGCCATAATTTATACATGTAAAATACAGATAGTGAATTGGAAAACACATTTGAAGTTCCCTGAAGAAGCAAGGCTATCACAAGCGGCAAGGGATCTTATTAGTAAGCTCTTGTGTAGCGTTAACCAACGACTAGGCTCTACTGGTGCCTCCCAAATTAAGGTATCTTTCTCTTGTTTTCTATAGTAAAGATTACAATAGTTAAAGTTGAAGATTTAAAACCCATAAATTTCATATAAGTTGAGTTGATCCAATCCACAAAATGTCACATGCAGGCACATCCTTGGTTCGAAGGTGTAGAATGGGAAAAGATATACCAAATGGAAGCTGCGTTTATTCCTGAGGTCAACGACGATTTGGATACTCAAAACTTCGAGAAGTTCGATGAGGTTTTTTTTTCTTTTTTTCACATTAATTACTCTATCAATATCCTTGATTTTTTATTTGTATTTTAATGTATGTTTAGGAAGATAATCAATCTGAAGCACCCTCTAGAACAGGACCATGGAGAAAAGTAAGTCTAACTTTTCTGAAAAATATAAGAGAAAATTAATGAAGGATTTATCAAGATATATAGTACATATAGTTTGACTTTAACATTTCTAATCACAACTTAACTTACTCGATCACACTGTTTCCGTATATATATTTTGTTCTGCTAGATGTTATCTTCAAAAGACATAAATTTTGTCGGCTACACTTACAAAAACTTTGAAATCGTCAACGATTATCAAGTCCCTGGAATAGGTATATATCTTCTTCTTTAATTTGTAGATATTAATTGCTTTATATCGGATTTGAAACTTTAACATTTCGGTTTACATTTTACTCCAGCCGAACTAAAAAAGAAAGAGACAAAACCAAAGAGACCATCGGTTAAGTCACTATTTGGTACGTGAAAATCTCTCATTCTATGATAAAAAAAGAAACTACAAAGCTAAAACGTTAGTTGTCTCATATATACACTTGTATTCATGATCATTTGTAAAAATTTCACAGAGAGCGAATCGGAGTCGTCGTCTGCTGGTTCGGAGCAACAGACCATGGATCGGAGCTTCTCGAATCCGACGGCTCGTGAAATGGAACCGAACCTGAGACGTCTAGAGTCTGAGTAGATATCTATCTATCTTCTATATGTCTGTCTATACACTACTATACTATATATAAACCAAATTAAACCGGAGTAAACCGAATCGAGTTGGAAACAAATGCCGAATGCAGATAACTATTCTTCTTTTCTTTTATATCTTTTTTCATTTGTTTGTTAACCCTAATTTGTAAGTTGCAATACATTGCGTATTAATGTAATTACATAGGTGGTAGGACGTCAAACAAAACAAAAAAAAAAACACTTTGAGAAGCAAATTATCTGAATTTCAGATGTTTTAATACGAAAAAAAACTTCTTAACTTTTTTATAATTATTATATTGATTTATGAGATTGTATTATACGGGTAGATTCGTCTGAGACTCATATTTTTCCTGATTGGGAAAAAAGATAACTTTGAAATCCATGTAAGGAAAAAACAGAGCCAACAAAAAAAATAGTCTCTTTGCCTTTTCCTTTGTTATTCCTAACTTGTTCTTTGAATTAACTATACCGAATCTTCCTTCTTATTGTTCAACAAAATTCGACATTTTTGGGTACAATCCAGCTCAAAAGTATGGGAGTTAGTTGGATTTCTTATCCAAGTAAGTTAGGCTAAAAATTGACAAATCGGGGCGGGCCCTTGTAAGCAGAGGGTTCGTGATTCATCGTTGTCATGGTCGATTCTATTTCTGATTTCCCCATGAGGCTTTGTCTTTCTTTTGGCCCTCGATTTTGATTTCCATGTTTCTGTTTGTTTTGTTCATCATGAACACACAACATTCAAAATTATGCATCTTTGAAAGTTTCGCTTTTTTGGTGTCGAATTTGAGATTCTGAGAGTTGTCACTTCAAGAGGGTATAGTTCCTTCTGGTTTTAAATGTTGAATTGGAAGACGAATTCAGAGCCGAATTTTGGAGACTAGGGTTTGTTTGAAAGTTGGGGTTTTTTTCTTTTATTTCTTTTTTGCTTTTAGAGTTTGTTGGAGAAAAATATGGATCTTGTGATTTGTGGAAAATTTAAACTTGGGAGGAAAATTGGTAGCGGATCATTTGGAGAGCTTTATCTAGGTAACAACAACAACAAAAAAAAGGACTTTTACTGGATTCTGTGTAAAGATTTCAGATTTTTATGTTGTTTGATCATCTTTGCAGGTGTAAATGTTCAAACCGGAGAAGAAGTTGCTGTCAAGCTGGTAAGCTTATTTACAATGGTAGAGTTTGATGATTATTTTGGTAAAGTATTAATCTCACTTGTGACTTTCTTGTGGCCATTTTATTATGCTTCTTTTGTTTGTTTTTATCATTCTCAGGAATCTGTCAAAACTAAGCATCCCCAACTCCACTATGAGTCAAAGTTGTATCTGCTGCTTCAAGGAGGAAGTAAGTCTCATTCTACGTGTCAAAATGTAGTCTCTTTCCAATTTATTCATCCTAAATTTGTTTTTCTTTTGTTGAAGCTGGTGTTCCTAACCTCAAGTGGTATGGAGTTGAAGGGGAGTACAATGTAATGGTTATTGATCTTCTAGGTCCTAGTCTTGAAGATTTGTTTAACTACTGTAACAGAAATCTCTCTTTAAAAACCGTTCTCATGCTTGCGGATCAGCTGGTGAGTATATTACATATCTTGCAGTTTCTTTGGTTTGAATAAGATGTCTTCATCCATAACCGAGAACTATGTTTAATGTTACCTTCAATGATTTCAGATTAACAGAGTCGAGTTTACGCATAGTAGAGGTTTCCTTCACCGTGATATTAAACCCGACAACTTTTTAATGGGCCTTGGGCGCAAAGCAAATCAGGTGCCATCTCCGAAGAATTGTGTGACTGCTCTTTAATATGTACTTCTTAGAAGCAAAGCTTGACTTTCTTAATATGATTTTATATCATGGAAGCATAGTTATGGTCAGGTCTAAGAAAATCCTGATCGTTTAACGTCTGAATATCTTGATTATTTCTGTACTTTCAGGTGTATATCATTGATTTTGGACTGGGGAAAAAATACAGAGACCATCAGACTCACAGGCACATTCCGTACAGGTAAAGGTTATTCCATTTCCCTGTCTTGATATTGATATATATGTAGCTGAAAAGTAAATATCAAACTTTGGGGCAGAGAAAACAAAAACCTCACTGGAACAGCTCGGTATGCAAGTGTGAACACTCACCTTGGAGTCGGTAAGCATTTTTTCCTATAAGATTAAATTTCCAAACTTTGTCTATTCCAATCTGATAAGAAATTTCTCTTGCTGGTGTCTCGAAAGAACAAAGTCGAAGGGATGATTTGGAATCTCTTGGTTATGTGCTTATGTATTTCCTTAAAGGAAGGTAAGACTCTACAGCTTCCATACCGATCTTTAGACTTTCTTCTGTGATCTTCATTCTCAATTTGGGTAACTCTTTTAAATCAGTGTTGAAATATTTTTGTCATATGTTATTTCCTTCAGCTTACCCTGGCAGGGATTAAAAGCTGGGACAAAGAAGCAGAAGTATGACAGAATTAGTGAGAAGAAAGTAGCAACTCCTATAGAGGTATCAAAAATTCGACATTTAGCTTCAGATATTGTGATTAATTTTAGCTTTGATGACTTAGCATTAGCATTGACGTGAAGAACAGGTATTGTGCAAAAATCAACCGTCTGAGTTTGTTTCGTACTTCCGTTACTGCCGGTCTCTACGGTTTGATGACAAACCTGATTACTCTTACCTTAAGAGGCTATTCCGCGACTTGTTTATTCGAGAAGGTTCTTATCGCATTTTTCTTGTTCAGCATATACTCTTTGTCTCTTGATTTTCAAATTCTTATTTTCATTCTCAATGGCAGGTTATCAGTTTGACTATGTATTTGACTGGACAGTTCTAAAGTATCCTCAGATTGGTTCCAGTTCTGGTTCTAGTTCACGGACACAGGTAATTTATTCTGCTTTCTCTATTGGTTCCTTGAGTTTCTCTCTATTCAAGTGTAGAGATGTAAAATATTTTTTTTTTGTTTCAGAATCATACAACTGCAAAACCAGGGTTAACTGCAGGACCTTCTCTCGAAAAACCGGAGAGGACTGCTGGTAAAATTTCCACTCTGTTTTCTCTTTTTGAAATCTCAAACCAAATTCCCGCGCTTAGAGGTTATTTCTTTTGAAATTCGCAGGAAAGGAAATCCGTGAGAACCGTTTCTCGGGTGCGATTGAAGCTTTCTCTAGAAGGCATCCGACAACTTCTACTCCGCGTGATCGCTCGACATCAAGAAACTCCGATGATGGGCCTTTGTCCAAGCATTCGGTAAAAAACCTTATTTATAGGAGTAAAAAAAAAAGACAGGAGTATGCAATCCCTCACTAGACTGACTCACTGTATTTTGCTCTAATTTTTCGCAGCACGGTGACTCAGTAAGACTACATAGTTACTCACGATATGGAAGCTCTTCAAGGAGAGCAATTGCTTCAAGTTCTCGTCCAAGTTCCGCTGGTGGATCCTCTAGCCGTCTGGTCACTTCAAGTGGCGGAGTCGGAACAGGAAGTAACCGTGCATCGACAAGCCAGAGAATCCAATCAGGAAACGAATCCAAGACTTCGACTTTTTCGCGTGCTGCTAGAAACACTCGGGAAGATCCATTAAGGAGGAGCTTAGAGCTTCTCTCTCTCCGAAAATGAAACCCGACAAAGAAGAAAGTCATTATACGAACAAACCAAACGAACAACAGATAATCGTAAGAGAATCTGCGTTAAGATACATACAACATTTCATATACGTTGTATAATTTCTTATGTCTATGTCAAACAGTTTTAGAGGACATTTATAGAGAGAGAGAGATATATCATGTAATACGGTGAAATTTATAAGTCTTTATATGTATCTCAAAACATGTAAAATGTGAAACTTTTGTTGGTAGACAAAACTAAAAAATTGTTTATTTAGGTGTGTTTTTGTTTATCAACAGCATATAATTTGTCGAGTTTGAATCCGAGTAATAGCAACGAAACATACGAACCACTAACTAGTAACTGCGTGTTTTGGTATTATGTTCTCTACATTAGTTAACGAGTGTGGAGTAACAAATGACATAAGACTGTGGGCTAATTTCATAATTCATATATATACGTTGGGCCGGTTGAAATATTACCGCAAAGGGGCAATATTGACTTTTGGGCATAGAGGTGAGAGCCTAGGGTTTTGACCAGCCGCGTACTATTTAAGATCATTTTCTCCATGCTCTGTTTCTTACAGTTTATCGATCTTTTCTTCTTGAATCGTCCCTTAGGGTTTTATATAGAGATAGAATAAAGGTAAGCAGGAGCCTCCCGGGCTAATCTGATTACAAGAAAGTGCTTGAGGAAGAAAGCCCCAAAGCTCCTGCAATATTGTTTTTGCCGTTTGTGTTGCAGATTGGCCTTATTCCTTAGGCTTTTCTGTGTCAAAAAAGCGGCCATATCTCTTTGTGTTTTTATGTTTTTGTTTTTGGGTTTGTTTGTTTGGCAGTGATGATTAATTCCAACAGCTTGATACGCCAGTTCTGCTTCAGATAATTCTTGATAGAAAAAGCTGTATTCATATCTGAGCCTCTTTAGACAAATTGTATATTTTTGAATGTCGATGATGATCTAATCCTATCGTTACGAGGTGCAGTGGAGCTGAGACCCTGTTTTTCAGGGAGAACCCCTTGGCAGAAGCTGCAATTTCTATGATTTCTTTGGATTTTACTGAGACTTTTTTTCATTACATTATCCTTTCGTTTTTCCATTGAGTTTAAACTATACACTTGCACTTGTACCTTAGTGCTTGTAGTCTGAAAAAACTCATATATTTGTCTGTGTTCTCATCAGCTTCCGTCTCCTTTTTATCCATGAGACTAGAGTTAAACAAGTACACTACATTGTTCTCTTCGTTGCCTTTTTATTCATGAGATTGGGGAGAATAATCACAATGACATGATACTGAACACTATTAAAGACTCTGGTCGAATGAGAAAGGTGGGCAATGATATAATAATTTATGGGATATTTAGATTGGTGAACTAAGGTACAACTTTGAAGAGAGTGTAGGCTACGTTTCAAATTTCTTGATCCCCTGTTGTAGAATCAAAGCAAAGGCATCTATTTGTTTCTTCTCAAGTGCTATTCCAATCTCAACTCCATTACTCCCGTCTCTGGACTCTGAGAATGCAATAGAACCACCTGTTTCTATGTGCACAATCTCCATTTTGCAGGGCCTTCCTAACCCAAAATCCATATCATACAGTCCCAATTTTGGAGCTCCTGCAATTGAGGTTGGAAAATGGGACATGACCCATTTACGTACTCCTTGTCCCCATGCTGGTGCTGTTTTCAATAGATCACTTGATAACATATCTCTGATTCTCGCTGTAATTGCATCCGAAGCTGCCATAACGCCTTTTTGTCCTATCAAATCTCGTTTCTTGACTGATACTATACCTGGAGCCATTCAGTTTCCAAAGTATGTTTGTGGTATTGGTTCTGTATATTTGAGACGATTCCTGCAATCCACATTAATCATCAAGTGAAAGACTTCGTCTTTGTCCTCCTCCTTCTTGGCTTCTGTTTCACTGTCCTCAATAAGTGTCTTGATCAAGCTCACCCAAGTGAACGCTAGAGACACCACGAAGGTAGAAACTGGAGACTTTTTCTCAGACTGCTCTGTAATCCAATGCTTGAGATTTTCTATCTGATTACGGCTCATTGTAAAAGTAGCTCTGACCATGTTCTCAGGCTTGGCATGTGAGCTGTTTTTTCCAGAGTTTTGGCTCCAAAATCGCTCCAAATGTCCTGCGGCTACCTCGCCTGGGTCCTTGATCATGTTTCTGCAGCTGTGAATAGGTGGAGACGGTAAAAGAAGTGTGGTAGGATCTCTACCGTTGGATTTGGTCAATGACATCCAATACTTCATGAAATGAGAGAACGTTACTCCATCTCCTGCAACATGCGTAGCTGTGTTGCCTATACAGATTCCGGCTCCAGGAAAGATGGTGACTTGCATCACCATTGTTGGCCGCGTCTGAAATCCTTCCGGAGAGACATGAGGAGGAGGTAGCTTGGGTAAGAAGCCATGCAACACTCTGATATCTTTAGCAGAATCGGCTTTCAAATCATTGAAATCAGTTCCAGTAGACTCTGCAATGGTGAAAACTAGAGAGTCTTCGCCATCCTTGTAACGTAAGTACGGAGGCTCAGGCCGAGGGGGGATGATGAGTTTACCGGCGTAAGGGAAAAAATGTTGGAGGGTCTTGGAGAGTGATTGTTTGAGGTTAGGTACAAAGTCTTTGAGGAAGCATTCGGTTGAGTTTTGGTAAGAGAAGAAGAAGAGAGACTGGGCGAGTGGGAGAGTGAGCCACGGGGCATCGAAGAAGGTGAGAGGAAGAGTGGTGGATGGAACGGTGCCGTTTGGGGGAGAGATGTGAGTGGTCTCGATGATGTTAGGAGGTTGAAGATGAGCCATGGTGTGATTAAGTTTGAGGAAACGACTTCATTTGTATTTTTTTAAAGACAAATGTTGTCTTGAACCCACCGGGCAAGTGGAAGAAGTTGCTTCAGTTGTGTAATTTGATCAGACGCTCTCTCATGTGCCCCAACCTCCACAACCACCATTATGTATTATGGGTCACGGACTCACGGGCATTATCGTTTAAAATATATTATAATTATTTTAGACGTATCTAATAGAAGATATTTTAATGTATTTTTATTTTCATTATTTTCTTATACACATACTATTTTTTTTCCTTCCTTATTATCTATTTTTTTTCCTGAACAAATTTGTTATTTTTCTTTAATTATGAAAGCTTTGAACAGAACTAAACTTGTTTGGAGCACAATAGTTGTATGCAGAAAACAAAGCAAACTTACAACAGAACCAAAGACGTTTTGGAAATTGCAGATAACAAAAGTTGGGAGATAAAGAATAAGGAAAATAAAGTCACTACGTTTGTTAAACTGTTTATATATCCACAAATCTTCCCAGAAAGCAAACTGTAGAAGACACATTGAATGTAATCATTGCTTTTGCTGAAACATGTTGAAACTCTCTTCTTTCTATCTAAGTGCCGCCAACCGCTTCTCCAGTTCATCGATTCCAGAACTGCACAGAAACATCATCAAGGTTTGATTTTGGGTACAGATATGTTCTAGTTGGTTCAATGGATACCATACCTGCCAACATCCTCTGTATTCTTCCCGCCAATTTTACCTTTTGGAGCAGATGATAACTGCAGATGGATCAAAACAAAGACAGAGAATCAATCACAGAGAAGGTACGGAACTATGACTAGAAATCGATGGTTACAAACAAACCTGTGCGGCGACATCAATGCCAATTTCATCAAGAACCTAATCAGTAAAACAAAAGGATTTGTTAAACCTTTGAAACAGTCTTTATTTTAGATATTGAAATCCAATGGGTAGGATGCGAGAAATGTACTTGGTTTGTCAAATCCTCTGTTTCATCTTCAGCTTCATCATTGTCTAAAGCATCATCTATGGCATCTGACATCATCTCAGTCTGAATACCAAATATGCCTTAGTGAGAATGACTATTTGAGTGTTCATGTATTTAAAGGAAAGATGGTTTTGGTAGATCTTACGGTCATGTCCATTTGCGCAGACTGCTTTTGAAATTCTCTCATAACCTTAGCTTGTTTTGCTGGATCCATATTCTGGAAATATCAAAAACATTCACGTTAAATTATTGAACAAGTCCTAAACACAAAACCCCCATAATTCCTGACTGGACTTATGTTCTTCTTACAATGAGAAGGCCCTCAAATCCATCCAAATCAATAACTATGGGCAAATCTGATTTGTGTTACACAGAAATCTGACCTTGCTCATAGCTGCCATTGCCTTAGTGGCACCTTGCATTCCAGCAGCTACTGAAGTATGTGCGTGCATTGCCTAAACACCAATGTTAAAAGTTTTCAACACAAAAACTTTTCAGTGTATGAAAATAAAAACAAGAATATGATCTTCTTGGTTGTTTATAAACTGAGATATTTAACAATGAAAGGAGAGAAGTATTAATCAAGAGACCTGCGTATGAGTAGCTATGCCTCGCATTTGAGCTCGGCTACCTTGTAAGTTAGCTATTTGCTGCCTAAGCCGGATCAATTGCCGAGCAAGAATCTTAGTCGCTCCCTGCATAAAAAAAAAGATATAGATAGAACACAACAACTAGATGGTATTACAGACACAAAATTCGCGAGCAGCACAAACCCGAATAAAGGAAATAGGATTGCTAGAAATACCTCATTCCCTGTTTTAGCAGTTCTTTTGATCTCGAGAACGAGCTTCTTCTCCTATCAATATCATACATGAAAGAAAAAGTTATAAGATCTGTCCCTTTGAAAGAAGAGTGGATGTGAACATATACTACATTAGCCACACTCATTCATACTTCTGATTGCAGAGATCCGATTTCCTTTTCGATCCCTGAAGCAGCAACGAGAGACAACACACGTAAAAGGGAACTTGGATTAGTTTGAATATATGCATATAGCAATTCAAACTTGAGTAATATATCTAATTTGTGCCATGGAACTTAGTAGTACGTAGCTTTTCAATCAAGCCATCAAAATGGATAATCAAATCTTAAGCCAATCAATCATATGAACAAACAAATACCTCTGGTAGCTTGTGTCATCTCTCTCTTACTCTCCCTAAGCACTTCTGCAAATTTGTCAAAAACGATACATTAAGTTTCTGACAGTCTAATTTCAAATTTCAACAGGCATTAAGATTCTCGATTTCAGACGAAACCAATCCAGGTTCCAGAAAGAAAAAAAAAAACATTAGAAATATGATCACGATCGCGCCACAAAACCACAGAAAAAGTCAACTTTAAGCGAACCCGAAGAAACGCAGATGATCAAATTCCAGATTAATCAATCGGATATCCATAAATTTTAAATACAAAATCCGGTGATACAAAAAAGAAAAGCTGGAATCAAACCTCTCGGATTCGGTTTCTTGGTGAAGATGTTCATGTTTGATAGAAACTGGGGAATCCTGCTTGAAGATGGTCTGAAAGCTTCAGCCTTCAGAGCACGGTGACTCTCTATACGATATATATATAGAGAGAGAGTAATTTAATTTTTGTGATATAGATAAATAATATGTCACGACGACAACAAATAAAAATTGTTGGTATATATGGAGTAGAGCAGATGCAAGATGGTAATTAAATTTTTGTGATAATGAAAAATGTGAATGTTATGTCATAGGTCCTATTTTGATAGTGGTTGACTTGTGTGGGTCAAAGTGAAAGTAGAGAAAAAAAGGAAACGGCCGCGGCTGAGTTTGAGTCCCCAAATAAATATCTGTGTCGAGTCCTCCTTGCTTCACTTTCCGGGAAAATTTCCCTCTGTTTTCTTCGCCTCGAACTCTGTTTTACCTGATCATTGATTGATCGGAGTGCTTTTGTATTCGTTCATCTGCCAAGTTTTCTCAACTTGGGTGGGTGACGGAATCTTACTCTTCCAATTACAGAAGAAGTTGTCTCTTTTTGTTTTTTGGAAAGAAATCGCCTCTGATTTTCTACCTTTTTTGATTCTGAATTCGAATTCGCATACACTATTAGGGTTCCTCGAATCGATTGCGCTTTAAGTTGGTGTTTCTCAGATTATCAAGTTGTTGACACAGTCGTCAGGTCGACTTTTGAATTTCCTGATTTTCGCGGCGGTTTTTGTTACTCTACCGATTCGAAGAACTACGGTTTCTTGTTAGGAGATCATGGATATTGACGGAGTAGACGATGTTCATATTTTAGATCCTGAGCTTTTGCAGCTCCCTGGTTTGTCTCCTTCTCCGCTCAAAGCTAGCTCTCATATTGCTGATCAACTCTTCTCCCAGTGGCTCTCCCTCCCTGACACCGCCAGATTGGTACCTTTTTTTCTACACTTCCTTCACCTCTCTTTTTACTCTTTAGCACTAGTGTGTGTTCCAGTTCCATGACCCCCTGGTTTGACATTTTCATGTTTTCTCTAGGTCAAGTCTTTGATTGATGATGCTAAATCTGGAACACCAACTCATGTTTCTGGTGGAAGTGCTTTACCTGCTGTGTTTCTTAGCAGCAGCACTCCCCCACTTTCTCCACGAAGCTCGTCTGGTTCCCCTCGTTTCTCCAGGCAAAGGACTAGCCCTCGTTCTCTCCAGTCTCCTCTCGGATCAGTCAAGGAACCTAATCCCGAACTCATTCCTCAGGTTTCTTCTCGTGGATATAATTGTCTGGTGTGTTATGTTCACTTGATTGGTCTTCGTAAGTAGATGCAGGGTACAAATTTTAACCGAGGCTACTTATTTGAAGGAGAAATGGTCCTTCACTGTTACATGATAATTAGGTTTCTATGGTAGCCAGCTTGACTCATAACACTAAATACGATTACATTTTCTGCAGTTCTACTTCCAACACGGGCGTCCTCCAGCTAAAGAATTAAAAGAGCTATGTGTTTCCATGGTTGATCACGTTTTTAGTAACTATATTGATGGACTACGTGTGGATGGTGATTTTTCATTCAGTTTTTGTTACATTTTTGTCCTTCTGAGGAATATATAAGGCAATCCATCTTAGCATTCTTGTTCCTCTTTGCAGAATTCAAATCCATTACGAAAGATGTTTGCAAGCTGCCTTCTTTTCTTTCTCGTGCACTTTTCAGAAAGATAGATCCCAATTGCACTGGTATAGTTACAAGGTAGCTCCATGTATGCTATTTTTTCTTTATAACATGTATGTTACTAATATTTAACTGTGTGTATGTATGTGTATGTGAAATAGTAAGATAAATTTGGTGCTTTGCTTCAGTCGCGTAGTTGGTGCTTTACTTATTTGACTAATTCTCCTCAGGGAAGCATTTATCAAGTATTGGATTGATGGAAATATGTTAACTATGGACACAGCCTCCAAGATATATAACATACTAAGGCAGCAGGGCTGCAAGTACCTCAGACAGGTCTTTTTGTGATTTTTTCTCCCGCTTTTCTTCAATTGCGTTCTGATTTATTTTCCAACATTGTCTTCTTTATTAAACCCATTGCACCGAAGATTTTGATATTTCCTTGGATTTGGCTACAGGTAGACTTCAAACCAGTTCTTGATGAGCTTCTGGCAACACATCCTGGGTTAGAGTTTCTGAAGACTTCAAGCGAATTTCAAGAAAGATATGGTAGGAATCATTGATATGTGACTTATTGACGTCATGGGTGTTACATATGATGAAATCTACTCGATATCCTTTACTCTGCTAAATAAGACCCTCCTTCTGTGCATACCCTATATCTCTAATTGGTTATGTAAGATTTATACTTGTACTGATTTAATCCTGTGTTGATTACCCAGCTGAAACTGTCATCTACAGAATATTTTACTACATTAACAGATCTGGAACTGGTTGGCTTACTCTTAGAGAGCTGAAACGCGGAAATCTAATTGGTGCTATGCAACAGCTTGATGAAGAGGACGACATCAATAAAATAATTAGGTGCATTTGTTTTCTCTTCTTATAATTTCCTAACAGTATTTCTAATACATTTATACGAAATGTTCTGTTGTTATTTAGAGGTAAACAACCCCATAGAAATGTTTTACATTTAGTGGGGTTATCGCATTCGCATATATATATTTTTGTGGGGTTAAAACAGTGGAAAAGGAAAGAGCTATATGAGTATCTGCTTATGTCTTCATATTGTTGCTGAGACATAACTTATGCCTGATTTAACCAACCACCATTATGGTCATTTTTGTTAAAATTTCAGGTACTTCTCCTATGAGCACTTCTATGTCATATACTGCAGATTTTGGGAACTTGATGGTGACCATGATTGCTTTATTGATAAGGAGAATCTCATCAAATATGGTAATCATGCCCTTACCTACAAGATTGTTGATAGAATATTTTCACAGGTAGGTTCCCGAAATTTGTCTTGCCTGGACCTCCTTCAAAGCTATATAGTATGATGCAACGCTTTTTATCTGATCTCGATGTGTCTTGTTGCTATGTTTCTCTTTTAGGTTCCTAGGAAGTTTACGAGCAAAGTTGAAGGGAAGATGAGTTATGAAGATTTTGTATACTTCATTCTCGCCGAGGAAGACAAGTCTTCCGAGCCTAGTCTTGAGTATTGGTACAAATCTCTCCCCTCCATGTTGATATTCGTTTTCCTATATGAAATTTCCCCCTTGGTTTAAATCGTAAATTCTTGTATTTGAGATACTAAAACTGAGCCAAAACCATTGACATATGTGGACTTGTCCCAAAAAATGTCTCTTTTCCTCAGATTTTATTTACTATATCATTATACAATACTCAGGCCTTTAACATGTTGCTCATTTTTCATGAACCTAAAACACGTCAATTGAACCTCTGATAGTGATATGAGTTCATAGCCAAGTATGCTCATCTATCTACCATGGGGGTGCGAGTATTTCCCTTGACACTGATCGAAGTCGTTGGTGCAGGTTCAAGTGCATAGACTTGGATGGAAACGGGTTGATCACTCCAAACGAAATGCAGTTTTTTTTCGAAGAGCAGCTGCATCGCATGGAATGCATAACCCAAGAACGTATTCTATTCAACGATATCCTATGTCAAATAATTGACATGATTGGACCAGAGGTTAGAGGCTTTTCAAACCATAACATGGTTGGTTGATTATTCATAGCTGATTTTGATGTATTTATATTATCGGAATCATCAATTGAGTGAGTGACTTTACAGAAGGAGAACTGCATCACCCTCCAGGATCTGAAAGGATCCAAACTTTCAGGAAACGTCTTCAATATACTGTTCAACCTCAATAAATTCATGGCGTTTGAGACACGTGACCCCTTTCTCATTCGCCAGGTACATTTGGCTTTCGTGTAGAGTTTCTGTATGACTGCTTAATTGCTCACAGCAGTAGGTAGTAGTTCAGATTGATGAAATTAAAACAATTATGTTTCTCTTCCATGGCCTAAGGAACGGGAGGATCCAAATTTGACAGAATGGGATCGATTTGCTCAGAGAGAGTATGTGAGATTGTCAATGGAGGAAGATGTAGAGGAAGTCTCAAATGGGAGTGCAGATGTATGGGATGAACCACTCGAACCTCCATTTTAAGTTCACACTGCTGCTGAGCTCCTAACGACATGTGCGTATATCCATGATCAGAGGTTTGGAGGTTACTGTTGTTTCCAGACGCTCCTGGCAGTGGAGAATCATCATCAATCATCTCCAAGGAGTCTGCCATGAAATTTTTGCATTTTTGTTTTGGCTCATATATTTTTTTCAGGTTTGGCATATCTCCCCTCTACATCATCCGGTGTCCATTATAAACAGTTGGATTGCCATATGATATGAGGAAATAAAAGGAACAATGTACAAAAGATTGTGGACATGACACTAACCATATTATAAAACTCTTTAGTCGTTACACTTGCATTGATATATTTTTATAATTTAAGAAAACAGTAGTAGTATAGTTGAAAGAGGGTGCAATTCACGCGTTTAAGTGCGCGTGTTTTGTTAGTATGAAAACTTGTATACACAGTAAGCGCGTGTTACAGACAGAACATAACACACGAGATAGATAGATAACCCTAGAAAGATCTCTTCATCTCTGGTTTGACGAAATCTACCATCTCCGACAAACCCAATTCCAATTCACAAAAATGGCGTCCTTTAAGATGATGTCTTCTTCTAATTCCGATCTGTCTCGTCGTAATTCTTCTTCTGCTTCATCTTCCCCTTCTATTAGATCATCCCATCATCTCCGACCAAATCTTCACGCCGCCGATCACTCCAGAATCAGTTTCGCTTACGGCGGAGGAAACGATTACACCTTCGCGTCTGATTCTAAGCCGTTAGAGATTTCGATTGATGCTGATCGGAGTATCGGAGATCGGAACAGCGTTAACAACGGTAAGAGTGTGGACGATGTTTGGAAAGAGATTGTATCTGGAGAGCAAAAGACAATCATGATGAAAGAGGAAGCAGAGGACGATGTAATAATGACCCTTGAGGATTTTTTAGCGAGAGCAGCAATGGATGATGATGCAGCAAACATAGATTCAGATGAAATTGATGTTAAGATTCCGCCGCAGAGACTAAACAACGGCGGAAGCTGTACGTTTGATTTTCCGATGATGTCGCAGCCGCAGCCGCTGCCGCAGCGACACAGCTCGTTTCAGATGGTTGAAGGATCAATGGGTGGAGGAGGAATGACGGGAAAAAGAGGGAGAGTGATGATGGAGGCAATGGATAAAGCTGCAGCTCAGAGACAGAAGAGGATGATCAAGAACCGTGAATCTGCTGCTAGGTCCAGAGAGAGGAAACAGGCTTATCAAGTTGAGTTGGAGACTTTGGCTGCGAAATTAGAGGAAGAGAATGAGCAGCTTTTAAAGGAGATTGAAGAGAGCACTAAAGAGAGATACAAGAAGCTTATGGAGGTTTTGATTCCGGTCGATGAGAAACCAAGGCCATCGTCGCGGTCGTTATGCAGGAGCCATTCTTTGGAATGGTGAAGAGTGGTAAGAAAGATGTATACTTCTGTATGTGAATAAATAATACCTATGGACTTGATTACTATATTGTAATCTATATAGTAAAGTGATGGTGATATGGTTAGTACTTAGTTTACCTTTAAATGTCTCTAAGGGATGTAATGGAGAAAACATAGCTTTTGCTGATTTATAGATATTGTATTTGTATGGACCAGAGCAGAGGGATAAATTCCTTGGTTGCTGAGAAATTAGAGAGTTGTTGTTTAATTAGGCAGGAGCAGAGAGTTCTTCCTCTTCTTTATTCTCCTGGCATCGTTTGAGTAGCTCGAGTTGGCGTCGTAGATGCAAAACCTATACCAACCAATGTAAAACGAATTAACTTCATGTCGTGTAGAGTTCTCAGCTTCATGAGATAATCTTCAGACTCTAACTCAGTTTCATTTATGTTTCTTATCTTAAAACCCTTTCTCCATAGTGGAGTATTGGATTCTAGTTATTTACCTCTTGTTGAAGCAAAGTCGGGAGGCTAACCATAGAAATGAGCTGTTTTATTTCTTGCAAAAGTGACTGGTCCTTGATACCTGACCAAGTCTGTGGAGGTAAAGCCAATAGAAGAGCAGTGAACACATCGTTCCCAGATGGGTAAGCTACCATCGTCACCTTCTCCTCACCAAGACCTTGATGTAAAACAAAGAAAACAGTAATTTCTTGGTAAGAACTTTGCACACTGCTATTCAAACCAAGTTTCCTGAATGCTAGGTGAAAAATAAAGGTATCATTTGGGTTTTTATAAGTCACAAGCTAGCCTGATTCATCCAAGGTGGTTGGGTAATTTCTGATTGCGACTTTCGAAAAAAGCCCGACATCAGTTTAAGGAGACATTATCAGTCATACCTTTGATGCATTTCACACAAGTTTCCTCGCAACAGGACTCATCTGATTCATTTCCCGATAAGCTTTCATCTCCTTCGGAATAAACCTTGGCAGGAACATATAGCAGATTGTCTTCGTAACCCACAGAGGATAGAAACTTATCCACGTGCTTGAACAACCTAGTTTCTTGCACTTGTTTCAGTAACTCTTGCTACAGCAAAACGAACCATACAACATAGATGAATAACTGATGGAATATCTACACGGAAAACTAAAATTCAGAATCAAATCAACAAGATAATACCTTTAATTCGAGCCTTGATTTCTCCTCTGAGCTGAGATTTTGATTTACATCCTCTGTTCTTCGAATCTCAGCCATCCATCTGATAAATTGGTTGAAATTTGCCGGAAGTGACTTGAATACAACATATAAGATTCTTTCAATAGTATCAACATGTTGTGAGCTTACAAGACGAGGAACATCTTCCTTCAAATACTTTGCAATGCTGATCCAGCTCTCATCCTTACAACTCTGAATCGATAGTCAAGAAATCATCACTCAGTCCAATTGAAAGAATAGTTCTTATTATAGCAGCAACTACAAAGAGATCCATGACTTTGGACTTACTAGAGTGTAGAGCAATCCTGGTTCTCTGCGGGGTCTTGATATAAGCATGAACCTGAGAGCAGAATAACAGAAAAGGGAATTTGGTAAGCTAGAAACGATTACATTATTTAATCATACAAGATAATCCTAAGAAGAAGAGAAATACAAATTACCCTCTACGTCTCCCTGTTGACTGATCAATACTGTCCATGGCATCCCAAAGAAGTTTAAGAGGAACCCAATGAGGAGGATACTTGAAACGAGCGACATCAAGAATCAAAGCCATATCTCTTTCAGCATTATAGCCACCAATCGGTGAAAAATGGCCTGTTCCAGTCTGCAATCAGATACATTAGAATCCCGATCAACATGAACCTTCATAGCAGGACACTGCAGAGTTTCAGCTATCTCAAACTTTGTAATAACATTCAGATACACAGGACCACCGTAAGATAGTTAAGGGTAATGAAATTCACTTAATTGCCATATAACTGTTAACATACGAGTTTAGGCCAAAGAAATAATACCTGCTTGAGTACTTCTCTATGATATGTTGAGATCATATGACAATTATCAGAAGTCGAACATTTGACCACATATTTGCGGAAATCATCAATAGTGCTCTGATTTGTGCGGAAAGCTTCAACTTTTGCTCCTGAAGAATGAGCCAAGCAAACAACTTTTCCAAATGAAATCCCTTTATCCTTCACTATTTCCAGCGGCTCGCAACATTCCAGCATAGATTCATCAAACCACCTCCAAGGCCCTATGGGAAACCAAAATATTCAAAAACCAGCACACAATGTGGCGTTCTAGACATAGTAGTCCCAAAAATGAAGTTGAGGTGTAGGTGTACCTTTCCATTTTCGGCCAGGGTCAATAGAAAGAGCATTCAAAACCATTGAAAGACTAGCTAAGCCACAAAAGGCAGGCTCAGACTGAGTCTGAAAATAAGAAATGAGCCTAAAAAATCCTTCCATAGTGCCTTTCTGAAGCGCTTCATTGAAGATTTTCTGCAAAAACAATGACAAAATTAATTCTCAGGGCCAAAAAAAAGAGTGACACAGACCACGAACTTGTCCGCGTAGTGACTGATGATTGGCTTTGAACTTCCTACAAATTAGCTAACACTGTTCGATGATTCCTAATTTGTGAACCACACACATATATATCAGCAAGCATTCTCAGATCTCACCAAAAACTAAACTTGCCAAGGGTTCTACACAGTGCCCGAGAAAACCCAATCTCTGTACGGAGCGAAGTAACCAAATGAATGATCGTCTCTAACCAGAAGCAAAAGAATACTAAAACCCAGAACCCCATATTTCATCCCAATCCAAGGATAAAAAACTTGAGAATACGCACCTTGCCTTCAACAGAAGAGAAATCTATCGCCGGAGGGGAGGTAAGCGACCTCCGATACAAACTCACCATAGACATTGTCAGAGTTTGTCTATGGATGTTTCGAATAAAGGAGCAAACTTGCGCCGAAAGAATCGGGGAATGGGTTCGAAAACAATGAATAAGAAGAGAGCTCAATGGACTTAGCGAAAAAATGTCGAAATGAAATGTAAATGCTTTACATATGAATAAGAGTAGGAGAAACGTTCGCAGAGGATTCTTATTAATCTCATTAAATTCAAATGCGGATTCAATGGAGTTTCTCTTCTCGTCTTCTCTTTCAAGCCATGACCTTCTTGTGGAGTGTGACAAGACTGGTAAAGTCAAATCTTCTGTAAACCGCGGATTGAAACGACATTAGTGTCCGGTTCTTCAGCCGGTTATGATCGGTTTGGAGTTACAAAATTGTTGACTTTTACCAGAACATTAGGAAGAAAAATTACACGACCAATTTTTTACCGTTCCTTTTTTTTCTTGCTAACAAAAGGCATCGACCAAAAGGCTTTTTTTTTCTGCGTAAACCTCTTATTTTTCTAGTGCAGAAACGATATATATATATATATATATATACACGCACACATGCATACTCCATGAAAGGAAGATTATGACTTATAAAAACAATTCTTCCAAAGAAAATAATTTAAAACGATATATATATATATATATATTGTTAAAAGATTAAAAACGATAGTTGACAACAATAATGATTACTATTCTCTTATTCATCATCCGTTTAAAGGTTCTAAACCCTTGTTTTAGGCGCTAGGTCCACCTAATCCGCTTTGATTAATAACTACTTTAAATAAAAAATTTAGTTATCAACATGTTATCTTTATATATTTCGATTATTTTTGGATTGCAAGTATAAAACAAATTTTTTTTTGTTATTCAAACGTCTAGATAAAAATATTGTCATTTTAAACAATAAATTATGTTCATAATTTTAATGAAAATCATAAAATTTTGGGGTTAAAAATACATTTTAAATGTTTAATGTAGTTTTGAATACAATATTATATAAAAATTTGATTATAATGGATTAACATGTTTTTAAAACATAAATAAGCCCTAAAACTAATTTTTCATTAATTTCTGTTTAATCTTTAATTTTCTAGGCGCTAAGCCTACCTAAATGCCCACCTAGCGCCTAGCTATATTTTGAACGTTAGTTCTAACCGATATAACTACACAATTCAATGTTAAAACTCAAAAGTAAACCTCTTAATTTTTTTTTTTTTTTTTTTCAGGACTTTACCCCAAAGGAAACCCTTCCAAAAAACATCATGAATGTGTTAAAATATATATAAATAATTAACTATATCTTGTGAAATCTGCAGTTATAATCACTCAACCGGTAATTCGAGAGACAAAACATCGACACAAATCCACATCCGAATTCAGTTGATCACCTCCATTAATACGAAACATAATCTCCCTAGAAAATTCAAAAAACCCATTCGCTTGAACTTCCTAGTAACCAACCAAAGCTATATGATCGATATTTTGAGACAAATTCCAAACTTTTCTATTGTCTTTGGATACTAGTGGACATTTATATCATTGATCTTGCATCGGACATAGAACCACTAAAAGATTCTGACTGAGATCCACGTGCTCTTCGAGACGATCTTGAAGACCCACCATTTGTAGAATCCTTAGATCTTTTCCGACGAGATTTTCTAGAACCATCTTGAGGAATATCAGAAGATTCTTTTGACCTCCGTGAAGATTTAGAGTTTACACTAGAATGCGAAGATCCACGTCGTGATCGTTCTTTTGTTGGTGAACCACCTAAAAACCTCGAACGCTCTCTCGACGTTTTCGGAAGTCCCGGTACTGTATCACGTGACCAACTCGAACCTGCACGTAAACATGCATGTACATTATATATATTCTTTTTCTTCACTGAAAAATTACTCTATCTTAATAGCTTTATGTAAACACTATAATTCATTAAGATCAATCAAATTAAACTTAACTCGAAAAGGTGATGTTGTTAAGTTTTCATTTTAACTCTAAAATCTAAATAATATGGTATATTTGCTTCATTTTTTTCAAAAGTTGCAACCTATTTTTAATTTTGAGTTTTTTTTTTGGTTCTCTTAAAAAAAGAGTCTAGGTATCCCAAATTTAGAGTTACCTTCAGAAATGCACGAAGCATGCTCCTTGATATTGCCGAGAGGCACCGATGAATATCCACCCGATATTTTAAAATCATTCATCTACGTTGAATTATTTTTAGTTTATGATAATGATATATTTTTGAACCAATATTTATTGGAAAAAAAAAGAAAAAGAAATGCAATATATATATGTATGCATGTAAATACCCAGCTAGGTGAATTTTGATTGACAGATCCTCCATCCCAACCAATGTGTGCGACATGCTTTACATCTGTTGGAGTTCCAATTTGCATCTCTGGCTCTTTCTCGTTTTCTGCATCATACAAATTCACAAAATGTAATATCAAAATTATAAGAATAAATTTCGGAGAAGTTATAGTATATATATTTACAAAAAGGTAAAAATGACTCACCAAATATTTGAGAAATATACCTAAAACCCTTTAAGAGGCTCTCTTGTAGTTGGACATAATGAAATCGCCAAAAAAAAAAAAAAAAAAATCTAAGAGAAAAAAGAGGAAGCTATTCTGTGAGTTTACTAATTCTCTTTTTTTTTTTCTTTCCTGGAACCTATAAGAATACAATGAATTCAAAATTGAAAAGAAATAACGTAATTCTTCACTTCGGCTCGATTAAGAGCAATTGTCGATGATTTCTTTAAAAGCATTTTGATTTAACATTTTACGACCTATAACTTTTTTTTTTCTTGAAAAAAAAAAAGTTTTGAGTCAAGATGCTCAGTTACGAGCAAAAAAAAAAAAAAAAGGAAGAAGAGAATGTTGAGAGCTAAAATCATAGTTTTTGATTTCAAGATATTGAACTAATAACGCAATGGAGGAAAACAAAAAACCAAAAAAAAAACTAATTAAAGTGAACGACATTTATATTAATGAGGCTAATTTTATCGTTTGTTATGTATTGTAATCTTGATTTGGTAAAACTGTAAAGAGAATCGGCAGACGTTAAGTAAAAAAAACAAAATTAATGATTGGCCTCTTAATTGAAAAAAAAAAAAAAAAAGACTCCATATTTAGATTCTTCTGTTTACAAAAGTTGATGTAACCCATGACGCAAGAACCCCATGACACAAAGCGTATCAGACTTCCAACTATAATATATTGCAGAAGAATATGTTGTCTTGTGGTTTGGAAAAGAAGAAAAAAAGGCTATAATATACATAACAAATACTAATTTTATATATAGACTAGAGCTTTATATTTCTGAATCTCGAAAATACACATGTTAACATATGTAACAATAATACAATGCAGCGTTTGTCACGTGGCCCCCTGTTATATCCCACACCTGACTGAAGACACATATACGTATCGTACGTATAAATACAAAATACACACACGTGATATTACTTACGTATTGTGTGTGGTCTCTTTTACAATGCAGCATGGACGCAAACAAACAACTTAAGGCACCGCCTACTCAAACGTAAAAATGATCAGACCATAAGCTATTTGCATGTCTATGTATGTGTATATGTGTTAGTGTAAAGAAGGAAGGGGAAAGAGAAAAGTCCCGAAAGCTGAAAGCAGAAGAGATAAATGGTAGGAAGAAGGAGTGGAGAGAAGAGAGGAAGCCCTTTGTTGAGATGGAGTACGAAGCACGAAAATATCAGCCATGGCTTCTCGCAATCTGACCTCCAAGCCCTCTCTGCCATTTGCGAGGCTATTTTGCCTCCTGTTCCATTACAGAGCTTAGATCTTGAGATGAAGTTGAAGGTTTTACGCAATGATGCACTCTTATCTTTCTTCAAGTCTTCTTCTTGGTCTCATGTTCGACCAGATGAGGTTTTTTCTCCAACTTTCTCTCTTTATCTATCATCTCAATAAAGGACACTAGATGAATATATAACTATAAATGCATAACATTTAATGGGACACTAAGGTATATATAGAGTGATGAAAAGCTAGATTTTATCTTCAATGTACAAGTTTATTTACATGTTCAAATGAAATGAGGATAAATTGATAAAAACAGGTCGCAGAGCTGCTGGCGACAAAGGCAATACCAGTGACAGTTAAAGTAGTGAGAATACTTTTGAGAATACTTACATTCAGATTGGGGACGTTGATGCTTTGCGGGCTAGTCTGTTTTGATAAGGAGAGTTGGCCTTTTCTTCTCAAATTCTCTGATATCTCTCTGGAGAAGAGGGAAAAGGTTCTTCAGAGATGGAGCACACAGTGGTATAACCCTTTAGCAAGAATCGGTTTTTTCATAATCAAAGCCATCTTCTTGTTCTATTACTTCACATGGGTAACGTCCTCCATCTTCCTCTGCATGTTTCTGTAACAAGCCATTTGGTTTCTTTAGAGATTATGGAAGTTTGTATGAGAATTTCCACTAGTATGAGTGTATGACTGAACATAAAAGGTGCAAACATGAATCATAGGGCAAATATACTTTTAAAGATTGTGCTGGAAGTGATTGGTTTAATAATAATGATATGTGGTTCTATTCCAACAATCAGCTAGGTCGCGAGGACTTATGCAATGCCCCTCAAGAACACAGCTGTGTTTCTAATCCCAGTCATGGTTCCAACTACTTTTTCGTTAACCAGCACGAAATATGCCATATATTCTAAAGTAGATGAGAAAATACCTGTCTGTATATATCTTTTTTTCTTACTAACTATTATGTATGAACAGACAAATGAAAATACAGAAAACGCAGCATGGGATGCAATTGGTTATAGCGCGGACATGGATGAAAACGAGGGCATGGAACACAAGGAAAGACCTCTAGAGAAAGGGATCATTGAGACTGCTAAAGTAGATGAGATGACCATCAAGCAACGTATGATCAACAAAGGTCTTAAAGTCACAGAGGACAGAGAAAGTGACACTTACAAGATCGAGTGTGATGCAGTGGTAGTGGGTTCTGGCTGTGGTGGAGGAGTTGCAGCTGCAAACCTAGCAAAGTCAGGCCTTAGAGTGGTAGTTCTTGAGAAAGGGAACTACTTTGTCCCCAGAGACTACTCAGCTCTCGAGGGTCCTTCCATGTTTGAGCTGTATGAGTCCAATAGCTTGTTGATGACTCATGATGGGAGGTTCCGGTTCATGGCAGGATCGACTGTCGGTGGTGGCTCTGTGGTAAACTGGGCAGCATCCTTAAAAACACCTGATGCTATCATAGAAGAATGGTCAGTGCATCGAGGGATTTCAATATTTTCTAGTGAGAAATATAAGGCGGCGATGGAGAAAGTCTGTAAGAGGATAGGTGTCACTGAAAAAATCATCAGAGAAGGGTTTCAGAACCAGATTCTGCGGAAAGGTTGCGAGAAACTTGGTTTGGATGTGACAACAGTGCCAAGGAATTCAACAGACAAACATTTTTGTGGTAGTTGCTCGTTTGGATGCCCAACTGGAGAGAAAAGAGGGACAGATTCAACCTGGCTGGTTGATGCAGTTAACAACAATGCCGTGATCCTAACACAGTGCAAGGCTGAGAAAGTGATCTTGGCGGATAACGATGCTCACAAAAGAAAGGAGAGCGGACGGAAAAAAAGATGTTTGGGAGTCGCAGCTTCTCTATCCAACCGAACCAGAAAAAAGCTTCAGGTCAATGCAAAAGTGACAATTGTGGCTTGTGGCTCGCTTAAGACACCGGGGCTGTTGACTTCGAGTGGGTTGAAGAATCCAAACATCGGTCACGGTCTCCATATCCACCCTATCCTGATGGCTTGGGGCTACTTCCCGGAAAAAAAGTCAGATTTCAAAGGAGCGGCACATGAGGGAGGGATAGTGACTTCGTTACACTATGTGCATCCAATGGACTCAACCACACCTAACATCACACTGGAGACTCCTGCTATAGGACCAGGTACGTTCGCAGCTCTTGTCCCATGGGTCTCTGGGTCAGACATTAAGGAGAGACTTGCCAAATACGCAAGAACATCTCATATTTTTGTCATGGTGAGAGATGAAGGTGTGGGAGAGGTGAAAGGAAGCATTGTCAAATACAGATTAACCAAAGCGGACGAAGAGAATCTGACCACTGGGTTAAAGCAAGCACTGCAGATATTAGTTGCAGCAGGGGCAACGGAGGTGGGCACATATAGGAGCGATGGGCAGAGAATAAAGTGTGATGGAATCAAACATGAAGATCTAGAGGCCTTTTTACAAACCGTGAACGCACCAGCTGGAGTTGTGTCGATGAGTAAGCATTGGACTCATTCCTTTACAGTGCATCAGATGGGATGTTGCCGTATGGGTGCCACAGAAAAGGAAGGAGCCATTGATGGAAAAGGAGAGAGCTGGGAGGCAGAAGATTTGTATGTCTGTGATGCAAGTGTTCTGCCTACAGCACTTGGTGTTAATCCTATGATCACCGTTCAGTCCACTGCTTACTGCATATCCAATAGAATAGCCGAGTTAATGAAGAAGAAGAAGAAGAAAGACTAAGAAAATGTTAAAAAGTTTCAATCTTTGTTCTTTCTTTTACTATAATGAATAAAAAGCAGCAGCCGTGCAGATTTGCCCTTAGAAGATGCTGATATCGTTCCTACTAAGATCAAATTCAATTCAACGCTCAAAAGCAACACTGTGATATTTGTATACTAATCTGCAACAACATAGACAAGCACCGCTACACAAGTATTATCATTTTTCAATTCAATGTATTTCGCCATCAGATGTAATCTGAGATTAAAAAAAATGAAGGATTTGCTGGAAATGTGAGAGAGATACACAAACACCTCAGGTTTCGGTTATGCTACACTAGTTGTTATCAATTCAAAAGAGATTTTTACCTCGAAAGTTTGTAGTTTCTATTGTCTAGCTACAAACGCAAACGCAATCGCAATCGCAATCGGTATCTTCCACAATCTCTAAAACACGATCATCGGGTTTCCTTGAAGAAAGTGTATTCAGAAGCTGTATATAGCGTTTTTGAGATCCATTACTGACACCAGAGTGTGTTCTCAAAAACGATGATCTCGGAGTGGTCAGAGATTGAATCTTCTGAATACTGCATTCGAGTCTAAGATCAATCGACCAATTTCAAAATAATTAGAGAAAATTTATCGAAATTTGAGATTTTTCTTGTCCTGTATAATCAAATTGATAAACGATCCACTGTGGATCAATCAAAACAGAAGAAAAGTTAAATCAGGGCAGTTCAATTTTTCCGATTTGAGAATATAATCCATTAACTAATTGATATTTCTGATGTACAAAAGACGAACATCTACCCTCAGCCACAAACCCTAAAACTTCTCGGTCAGTTTCCGAGGAAGAAGAAGAGAGAGAGCGAGAGTCAGCTTTACACAGAAGATTTTAAAAAACTTTTGAACAAAAAAAAAAAGCACTGAAGAAAAAGAGAGAGAGAGAGAGAGAAGGGGAAGGTTCCGGTTTATGGCTGTCTCGCTTGCCGGACGACAAACCACTGATCTGTCTCCACGTGGACACCGGATTACGCCGATCACAGTTTGAGGAATCGGGCAAGCTGGGCAGGATTGACGATACCGGGCAGGTGGGCCCCATCTGACCGGAGAAGATTTGCAACCTCCATATACCTCTTCCGTTTCGGCTCACTTCCCCCAGCCGGGTCAATAATATGGCTCGGCTTTACTTTCTTGGGCTCGGCTTTACTCTCTTGGGCCGAAAACGGACCAGCTTGGGCTCGAGCCGGATTCCATTGCTCTCCGAAGAGTGTGCCGTTGGTGAGAAACTCGTGACTCAGATAACCGGCTAAAATCAGCTGGTTCGAGCCGACCGGCTCGGCTGCTGCGATTGTAGATTTCCTGGAAATGGGATTAACCGGCGGAGGAATAAGATTTGGCGGTGGAGGAAGCTTCTTTACGGAGATTTCCGGCGGTTTTTCAGGGACGGAGGAGATGACGCCGTCTCTTTCTTTGCGCTTATCCGCCGTTAAAACGCGACGTGGGGGAAGACGCATCGTTTTGGTGTTCATGGTGCTTCTCTATTGGATGCATGCCACGTCAGCACCCAATATAAAAAATAATATTGACTGTCGTAGAACAGTCAAATCAAAAATAATGGGGGTGAAAAACACAAATCAAAAGTTACGAGATCTTTTTTTATCGCGAGAGAATAAAATCGGAGCGTTTAGAGAGAGAAAGAGAAGGGAGAGAGAGACTATAACGAGAGGGATAACAGAAAGATCACGAGAATGGGTAGGTTACGACAATTTATAGAGGCTGGAGGCTTAGATTACCCTTGACTTTTCAACACAATTACATGAGTGCCACTCAACCTGCATTTACTGAATTGCCCTTTTTCTGCTTTACCGTTTCTTCAATTTTGGGTTACCAATGAACATAAATTGACTGTTTTGTCCTTTTTGTTAGTCTCATAAAAAGTAGTAGAAATTACAAGGTATCAAATTGATTTAAGTTTTGCTTCTTTGGCATAAAGTTTACGAGTCCGAGATAAATTTTAAAAACCTATCAAAAGTAGAAGCTTCGGAATCCAACCAATTCATGTGTAAAGTCATACATAAATATGTGTATGATTATATCCTTCTAGTAAGAATGAACCTCTTATTTCCATATTTTGGCGACAAAGCACTTCAGTATTTTATGAGATTCTGTAGTGAAAAAGACTATTATGTGATTTATAATTTTTTTTTTCAATCAAATCTGTGTGGAGTCATGATTTATACCATATCACTATTTTAAACAACACAATCATTTATGAGTTTGCACTCTAACTTATTATTTTTTTATTCGATGATTTTGTTCATTTAAAGAAAAATGCCACTCATTTCTATTCTTTTACATTGTAGTTTCATAAAAAAAAGGTCTAAAAATGATCAAACTACATGCATATCTTGCAACTTTGATGCGTGCATCGACAATACAATTAACTTTTACTTACTTTTTTTTTTCTGTAAAAATTTCACTTTCTATATGTGGCTATATGTAAATGCACAACACGCACACACGCTAAATATTAGGGAGAAATAAAATTGATTCAGGTTTAGACTTTTTCCTCGTTTACTTTTAGTTATTTATTAGCACCTAAACATTATAAAATTTCAACGTTGGCGAGAAAATTCAAGAAGCGACCAATATAAGACAAAACTCATGTAGTTTAATGGTAATGGTTGAGAATCCTTATCATTGACATTGTAAATGACAATTATTAATCCCTTACTAACAGATTTTGCAAATAGTTTGAGTTTCGATTAAAAAGTTATTAACATCACAAATAATAAATTTAAAACCTACCCATATTCAATCTGTTATAGAATAATAAGATCAAAACCTAACTACTGTATAATTAATTGACATGTAGCATGTAAGAATCATCCATATATCGTATATACTATAAAACAGATCCGAGCAAATCAAATTTCAATAAACTACATGAATAATCCACAAAATATAGTATTTAAAATGGGTTAATGTTAATTATTTTTATCACAGTATTTTGTCGAAGTAGTAAATTTTAGTATTTTAAATTTATTTAAATTATTATGTTAATTATATAATATATAATTAATCTTTCTTATGAAGTTATGAAATTTGTTGTGTTTTGGATAGTTTGGCAATAAGTTTGCCACCTTTCATCCAATAGACTGATAGAACAATGCCAAGTTTAAAAAAAAAAAAGAAAAAAAAAACGAATGAATGCATGTCTATTATTTCAGTAAGGGAGGCAAATTTGGAAAAAAAAATAAAAGGACCCCGATTTGAGAGGGACCAATACAATTGACTAAACATTTAATTTCGATATATATAAAGTATTAACTCTCGTATAAAAAGTTCAAAACTCATGTTCAACCAAACCATCAAACCACCTAGCACTTTAATTCTTCCACCTAATTATGCTTTGTTCCCTCGCTCTCTCCCAATTGCTTATCAAAAACGTTAAATCCATAAAAAGTAAAAAATCACTTCTTATTACTTTCATTACTATATATAATTACTTTAACTTGTTATGAAATATATACCTATAGTTTAATACAAGTAAACATATATTAAATTAATTAAATATGTAAAAGGTAGGAACTTGTATTTTCTACATAATCTTTCCCACTATAATTCAGGTGTTAATTGTTAAATATAACAATGTCGTGTTTATTAACACAGTATTCAACCAAAATCTTCATCGTCTTCTTACCACCATACGGGTTTATGTGAACTCAATTAGCTAGAGAGGAAATGCTACCAACCAAGAGCAATATACTCAGAATTGTTCTGTTTCTCTCCATTGAAACGGAAGAGACCAAATCGCACTTGTAGTTATTTTTTTTTTACATAAAAAAACTCTTTTAATATGGGTTCACTACTTTGGCCGTTAGATCAAAAGTAACTGCACTCTTAGCTGTACCCAAAATATCATATGCTCGTATAGAAAGAATTCACAAAAGAATACCTATGCGTGAGAAACAGAGAGAGCAATAAGAATTGACCGTTATGAACCTTTTTCTTCCTCTTAATGGGAGAGGAAAATGAATGGTCATTTGCTGTAACAATTTAAAAAGGAGAATAGAGAGTTTTTTAAAAAATTGGTTAAAGTCTGTTGTTTGTGTGAAATCCAATGTCCACGTTAAGTAGAAAGTTGGAGTCTGAGAAAAAAAGAGAAGTAATGTGACCTGAAGGAGGAAATTTATATGTACTGGAGCAGCATATTAGCAGATGTGTTCCTCAATCTACAACTTTGTCCTAAGTGAACATCCCCGAAGCTGTATCTGTATTAGGTTTCACAATAAATTTACAGCAACCAAATCAGTAAATTACAGATTTCAAAATAATTGATAAGATAAGAAACTTAGGATGGGAAGAGGAGGGTGAAACCTGTATTCACAGTATTCTTGCCATGCACAGCAGGCTTTCCCATAATCCCAGTAGCAATCCGCATCTCTAAGCGGCCCGCGCTTAGCTGCGACACAGTATTTATATTTATACCCAGAAGCAATAGGAACTGATAGAAGAACCCAACATATTTTTTTTACCTTTGGTGACAAATTTGGACTTCGCACCAGGCTGAATGTCATGCCACATCTGAAGCCATAACTCCCGCATCAGAACTGGAGATCTAACAATATTCCTGTGATTTGCTGCACAAAAATGATTACTAAAAAGTAAAAAACCAATGCAAGAGTACATCTGAAGCATCTTTCATATGTTTGTTACTCACTCTTATCAAGCTCCCACACCGCAGTTCTCTTTCCTGGAATGCTATCAGAGTCTTCATAAAAGGTTATGTACTTAACCCTTGGTGCTTTTGTCATGTTCGCTATGATGTCTGACCCATGTTCATGTTCAACATTTAGTTCCACATGTACATCACTTCCATCGTGTTCTGGCTGTTTTTTTTTTTTATCCCAATGAGTATCTCATTTCACTTTATATAAGTTCTTGAGAGGTACAGAGATATATGATATTTAGAAAGGCCAAATTGCTGGTGACTCAACATATAACCAGAAATGTGCACTCAAAGTTTAATCTATTTAAGGTGAAGAACTAAAAAAGTGTACCTGGGGAGCCATTGTTATGTTAACTTTAGGTCCGAGCCAATTCTTGCACCAAGAGAGTGAATGATAGGGTACCTACAAGAGATCAGTTTCATAATCAGTAAGAGTAGCGGAGAGTCAATATTGCAGTGTCCTAGAACATAGCAAGCAGTGTTCCAGAAGCAAGTATTGTATTAGTCATCAGTAGTTTTGCAACAAAATACTTTGAAACCCAACTTCTGAGCTTACCGTCTCATCCCCAGTTATAGGTCCAGCATTCCCATCAACCATAGTACCAGACCTGCAGATATCACAGTAAGAAGATATGAACTATCAGGACGACGACTCCTAATTATACAAAATTCAGAAGTGGGTTATATATGATATAAGTGTCATGTTTCATGCATAAATTTCACCCTGCTTTCTAGTTTAAGCCACTGATCATCCACTAAGCTCAAAAGGAATGATTAAAAAGTACTGAAGTTGTTTAATAATTTGCTTATGCAAATGAGATAACATGCCACTGGACTGATACAGAAGAACTTGCATTTTCTGTTTTACTTCTGCCATTGCGGAAATTTACCTTGACACAAGGGAACCTTCAGTTTCATAAATGACATCAGTAATGATCCAATTATCAGGATAAGGTTTGCCACTTGGGGCAAAGTAATAACCAACCTATTACAGTCAGCTTTGTACATTTAGTATCTTTAACGCTTAAAAGCATAAGGCGCAAGGGTGAAGATAAATCAAAGAAGATATTGCAAAACAAATGGGGAATATAATAACAAAATAGACACATAATGTAATATGGAGAATGCGTCATACCTCTGTCTTTAAATGAGCACCATATATGCAAAATACATTTTTTATAGGTGGTCTCTCCCAAGGAGTCAGAGGATTGAAAACAGGATCATCATGATACAACCTGAAAATTACACTTAGCATATTATATATAATTTTTATTTTAGAGATTGACAAAGATTTGCAAAACACAAATTGACACTATTAGTCCCTGGCAGAGTCAGAACAAACTACACATTGTGAAAATCAATTAACTAAATACCCTCTTTTGCATTCATGACTGTGAACGACAAAGACACTCTATAATAAAAAGAGTTACCACACTGATAGTTAATAATAACGTTTCTTATTACACTTTTCTCTATATCAAGGAAGACAAAGCATATGTACAGTTGATATAGAGATTTAAACAAAAAAGTTGAAGTACAAGGAGCCAGCAAGTGTTGATCGATGAGCAATATTTCTTATCACAAAGAAAGGTACGTACTTCTTTAACTGGTGTAACATCCTCTTGCTATCTGGGTCATAGTCTTCAATTGCTTTGAAAAGAGTCCCATCTGCTAGTTCACGGGCTGTGAAAGACAATAGGGTGGGAAGACCACATTCCAAGCTGGTCATGTTGACTAGAGCTGTTTCTGTAACTGATAGATACGCATCAAAGGAACAAAATATGAGAGTGACCATTCTTGGTGTAATTTTTGTTGGTGTTACAGATGCATATACAGAGTCTTACCACTAGTGGAAGGAATTTCAATGTTAATGATATTCGTCGGCCAGCCGGAATATTTTGATTGATATTCCTCATCATCACAGTGGTATACACGCTTATCTTTCTTTGCAGCACCACCAGAAAAATGCGTCCAGAATGTGTTATCACCCTTGCAGTTCTTTGAAAATGGCATAAGCCACAACGAAGAGGCAAAAGAATTGGATAACAACCGAGCAGTTCCCTGAAGCCTTGCCAACAAAAAATATGAGAATCGCATGTCAATATGTCACATAATGATCTGAAAATTAAGTCAGTGTACATGTGGTTCGGCTGTATTAGCTAATGCCGCTGACAGGTATACTATCCACAATATGTTCTTTGATAACTAGCTACTTTAAAATCTACAGATACAATATCGAGTACAGCAGTTTGATTAGCAAAATCAACACTTTCAAATAAAAAATTCATTGAATTCTAAGACCTGGTGGCGGGTGGATATCAACTACTTGAAACTAAAAAGAAGTCAGAGGTCACCTCGGAAACAGGAAGGCCAAACGTTACACCAGAGAGAGTTGATTTAATTGCCTCAACTGAACCAAGAAGAGGAGCTCCTAAATCAACAACAAATCAGGTTTTGAGCTTAATACAGTAGGTCACAACATAGCTCCACAAATTACAGAAAAAATAAAATAGTAACTTGAGGATATTTGGCCAGTACCAACAGCAAAATAAGCATGGATATGCTGATCAAGCCACTCCAAGTAATGTTTTGGTGCAATTTCTAGCCTCAGCCATTCCAGAAAGTATCTGAACACATTATTACCCATTGAATGGGCAAATACTATAGAAGGGCCGCCACGGAGTTTTAAAGCAGTTTCAAAGGTCAACCTGCAAAAATGAAGACGAACAGAGGACTTTGCTTATCTTACATCAAAACAATCAAAGAAAAGATAAAAGACATTAGCCTGATGAGGACTGACTTGAGCTTGTGAAAGTAAAGGTCACGCTCTTCCAATTTGGTTGGTGACAATCTCCAATCGTAGGGAACAGCGACAATTGCATTAGCTTCTATGCCAAACTCAACACACCACTTAAGCCACTCTTTCCAGACAGTAGAAAGAGGACCTGAAAAACAACCAAATTAATTTACTTAGCCATATTATCCCAACAAAATGATTGTCCATTTCAGGAAAACTCAAAAGAAAGAAAAAATTCAAAACTACCTGTGATGTAACCTGGATCCAATTCTGTGATCGCTGAAAGACCACTGTCAGGCCGTGACTTACACTCGGGATGGTCCGTTTGATTATAAGGATCTAGCACCATACACTTAAACCAGCAGTTGACAGCAGAAAGAAGCTGTAAACCATCCATCACGTCGATCAGTAATCAACAACCAAATGAATCATAATGCACTTAAGAACGTTTGGACTACCACGAGTGGCAATTCCTATAACCGGAAATATGATATAACATTTTCTAACTACTATGGAGCAGTCTTCTCCTCGAACAACTTGCAGATCTAGTTGAACAACAAAAAAAAAAGCGAAGACTATTTTCATATTCATCGCGCAACATTCAGTGAACCAAAAGCGATGGATAAAACTCGAGAGTCAGCTGTTTTCTATGACTCTAATCTCAGATTAAGAAATATCAATAAGAGGCTTCAATGTTGACAAATTAATGAATCAGTAAGAGAGATGAGACATGCTTCATAGCGATACATCACTTGAAATTCATCAAGAAGGAACTCGACCGACACAATCGGGAGCGAGAATCAAACAGCGGAAATGAAGAACACGTACCTTAGTGGTGTCTAGCCACACGAGGTCGAGCGGATTGAAGTCCAACGGAGTGTATGGACAGTCAAGGATCGACCACGCTCGCAACTGCGTCGACGCGAATCCCGGAATGATAATACCCGACAGCTTCGAGTAATCACCGTGAAACTCGGTTTCAACCTCCACCGCAGCTCCGCCACCGCAAATCAAGAAAAAGACGGCGATGACGGTGAACGAAGCCGTTACTGATTTAAAATTCGCTCCCATCGTTAGGTGTCTCTAACTACTTCTCATTCCATCGCCAGAGTTGAGGAAAAGTAAGAGAGAGGAGAGAGAAAGAGAGAGAGAGCGTGTGTTTCTGCTGGGGACCTTGAAGGTAGAGTTGAAAAGTTTTTGGAAGCGTCCTCACTTTCCAAATATACCCCTAAGACAATAACTTCGGAATCATCTAGAGGTTTACTCCCTTTCATGTCGAAGCAAACAAATGGGCTTTATTGGGCCTTTGAAACTGAAATTTAAAAATATTTCAAATTTTCGTAACAAACAAGCAGGCGGTTAATTCACATTTTCTCCCGCTTAATCAAAACAGAAAATCCCCGCCTTTCATCCCGCCATTTGATATCTATCGTACACGTGTCCCAATATTCTCAAAGTAAATACCAATCGCACGGAGACGAAACTAGGAAACGTATTTCTCCTCATCTTCTCTTCGGCATCAAGAGCTTTTGTCATTTAGATCTGGTTTTCGTACACTAATGGCGGAACTGACCAACATGCTGATGAATCCATGGATTCTTCATCTCCAGAAGCTCGAGCTTGAGCTCAAGTGCCCTCTATGGTTCGTTTCTTCCCCAGCTTCCTTTTGTTCCTTGATTATATTTAGTTCGGTCAGTGATTACTTTCATGGTGTTATTGGAATCGTAATAATGATCTATCACGTATCTGCAGCTTGAAATTGCTTAATCGACCGGTGTTGCTTCCTTGTGATCACGTTTTCTGCGAGTAAGATTACCTAATTCCTCTGTTACTCTTTACCAATTCTGTACATAGTTTTTTTCAAGTAAATTCTAATATTTCTGGAACGATTTGACAGTTCATGTGTACAAAAATCGTCGAAAGTTGAATCAGGCTGTGCTCTGTGCAAATCTAAATATCCCAAAAAGGGTTAGTCCATTCAATATTCATATGTTAATTTGTGTCTCTCTTTGAAGATTTGTGTTGAGACAAGTGTGTAACTTACTCTCACGTGTAGCTCGGAGAAATCTTCATTTCATGGAAAGTGTTATAAGCATATACAAAAGCTTGAATGCAGCTGTTAGTGTTCATCTCCCACAATTGCATATTCCGAATGATTGCAACTTCAAGAGCGATTCACTGAACATTCCAAAAGACAGTGGATCTGAAGATTCTGAGATGACTGATAAGGATGCAAGCAAGCTCAATCGTGGTAGTGATTCCTCTTGTCATGATTGGACTGCAGAGAAGTTGCGTGATCATCTCCCATTATATGAGTTTGAATCAGAGAATGACGCTGGCAATCATGTAAGAGCATAAATTAATCATTTTGATTCATCTGGCAACATCTAATGATGCATATATTGATCTTTTTTACCTTGCTACAGACACTGGAAAGTCATAAAGGACAAGCTGCAAAAATTCTGAGTGACGTCACTCATTCTGAGCAGCCTAGCAATGCTGCAAGGAAGCGGATTTGTGGTGATTCCTTTGTCCATGAAAGCAATCTGAATTCTAAGACTCAGGATCGAACTTTGCTGCGGTTGATGGCGAGCCTCCGGTCAGATGATCCCACTGATTATGTAAAAGTACAGAAACATCAGGTACATTGTCGTCTTGCTTCATAAGCTGACCATTTTGATTCATCAGTTCAGTTCATGAATTATGATGCATTCTTAATCACAGATTAATATGTTAAAAATGGTGTATTTCAGTTTTTAATAATCAATCTGGTTTCTTTTGTCCTGTCTTTGAGATCGACCATAAAATGTGTATTGATCTTTTGTCTTCAGCAGTTATCCGAACGTCATACAGAACAAGATACAAAAAGGAAACGTGATACTACTGCTTCTGAAGCATTGGAAAGTCATCTGAAAGTCCCCAAGAGAGAGAAGAACCTGATGCAGAAAGCTGCTGATATTGACTGCAATGATAACTGCTATGCAAACTCTGATGATCAGGAAATTGGGAAAATCTCAAAGGCATCAGGTTTTTCACCACCTGTAGTTTCAGATCAACCATCATGCACCATAACCATATGTGGGTTCTGCCAATCCGCTAGGGTATCTGAGGTAAAACTGAACTTTCTTTGGCATTTCCTCTGCTAAAAACTGAGCTTTGTATTTCTGAAGTATTGCTCAATTGGCTGGATCGATATTTGTTAGGCCACTGGAGAAATGCTGCATTACTCCAAGGGAAAACCAGTGCTTGGAGATGACATCTTCCGCTCCAATGTTATCCATGTCCATAGTGCATGTATTGAATGGTATACATAATGAAACCCACAACTTATAATTGCTCATCTTTGATTCTGCAAGTCCATGTGCATATAATTTGGCTAGGGTGTTAAACCCTTTACCATTATGCATGATAAAATTACTAAAAGCAGTAAATAAATGTTCAGGGCACCGCAAGTTTATTATGAAGGTGACTCAGTGAAGAACCTGAAAGCAGAACTGGCAAGGGGAATGAAAATCAAGTGCACTAAATGTAGTCTGAAAGGGGCTGCCTTAGGCTGCTATGTCAAGTCTTGCCGGCGAAGCTATCATGTTCCATGTGCAAGGGAGATTTCCAGATGCCGTTGGGATTATGTATGTTTTGCCACATTCTCATTTGCACATAAGAATTACTTACCAAAGTTCCAATTGTAATTGAGATTGTTTTCTTGGTTCTTACAGGAGGACTTTCTTCTACTTTGCCCAGCGCATTCTTCTGTCAAATTCCCAAATGAGAATTCTGGACATCGCGTATCCAGAGCTGAGCCCTTACCAAACACGTATGAATTATTTTCAGCATAAAATGTTAAAACTTTCAGTATGACATTAGTATTCTTATAATAGTGACTAATGAAGCTCATTACCTTTCTCCCTCAGGTATCCTGCTGAGCTATGTTCTTTGGAAAAAACACCAGCTATTACAAAAGACCTTGTTCTCTGTGGATCAGCACTCTCTAAGAGTGATAAGGTCAGTACAAAGTTTCCTTCTTACAACAAGCAAGAAACTGTGTATGTGGATTTACCACTTTTGGTAAACAAAAAGACTAAATTTTTCATTGCATTGCTATTCCCCAGAACCTGATGGAAAGTTTAGCCGTTAAATTCAATGCAACCATATCAAGGTACTGGAACCCAAGTGTTACACATGTGATTGCTTCTACAGACGAAAAAGGAGCTTGCACAAGAACTTTAAAGGTTCTTATGGGTATCCTCAATGGAAGATGGATTATCAATGCAGATTGTAAGTTAGTTTGCTCACTCAGGAGTTTTCGTGATCTTTACTTTTTACCATCAAGAATTCATCATCTTTACCTGTATCAACCGCGATTGTTTCTAGGGATGAAAGCTAGCCTTGCAGCTTCTCAACCTGTTGATGAAGAACCATTTGAGATTCATATTGATACTCTAGGATGTCAAGATGGACCAAAAACCGCAAGACTCAGAGCAGCAAGTAATGTAAGTATAAAAACAAACCAAAATAAAATATGAAAGTGCTTTGTCTGGATATCTCATTCTCTACCTTCTTTGTCGAGCAGAAACCAAAGCTCTTTGATGGCTTGAAGTTATATTTCTATGGAGATTTCAACAAAGGATACAAAGAAGACCTTCAGAATCTAGTCAAAGTTGCTGGAGGTACAATCATGAACACAGAGGATGAGCTTTGTGCAGAACGCAGCAACAATGTCAATGACCAAAGATCATCAATTGTGGTTTACAACATTGATCCTCCACTTGGATGTGCCTTAGGTGAAGAAGTCAACATTATTTGGCAACGAGCTAATGACGCAGAGGCTTTAGCTAGCCAAACTGGGTCTCGGCTTGTTGGTCACACGTGGCTTTTGGAGTCCATTGCTGGTTACAAGTTACAGCCTGTGATTAGCTAACTTAAGAGCAATAGACAAATGGCATGTTACAGTTTCACTATATACGTAAGATTGTATTTATCTTCTATTCTAAATTTTTGTACGATAACAAAACAGATTCGTGTTTGTAGGCAAATAAATTGAATTGTTGGCTTTACCAATATTTGACTGCAAACAGAATAGACGACTGAGTTAGGTTTATATAAAATCTAGACCGGATAATAAATCGCAAAATCCTTCACAAAACCTAGAATTTTTTTGTCCACCAGAAAATTAACAAGAAGAATCTCGAAATAATGACAAATAGTTAATGTTTATAGGGATTAATGAAAAATAAATTGTAACGAAAATGTAAATAAATGATGAGCAACGGACCAATGACAAAGCTTTAATAGGTCATTGGTGGGTCAAAATTGTAACGGTCACTTACTTTATCCTCACAAATCACACTATTAAAAATTAAAAAAATGCTAAAAAAAACCCTAAATTCCCAATTCCCAAAGTTTAACACTTTTTCCCCCGCTCTCTCTTCTCAGTGATCATCACCACCACCACACCCGCTCCTCAATTTCGATATCGACCTATTTTAATGCTTGATCAAACACCTGGAAACCACACGCATGAAGTTCTCTTCATCTCTCGCTAGACCTTGAATATTTCGGGGATTATGGGTTGCTTTTGGGGTTGCTTCGGTGGCCGTAAGAATCGCCGGCGTCAGAGACGCAGGGAGTCCGATCAAGCTAGAGAAAACGTAAGTTTCCTAAGAAAATTTCTTACGTTTACCTTTGAATTTCTCGCATCTTTTCAGTTTTTGTTTGTTTGTTTGTTTGTGATGAATTGCTTGAGTAACGCGATAGATCATCTCCGTGTTTATTCAATTTAACTTCCATTAATTTGCTTGACCCGAATTTATTTTTTGTTATGCATAGAAACTCTCTGTGGAATCTGCAAAACCTGATCATCTGAATGATAGAGTCCTCACTGTTGACGAAATCCCGAAAGCTTCTGTGATTCCAATCACTGAGATTTGGTGAGTGTGATTATTTTTGTTTTCTACTTTTCCTTTGGATTCAAGTTTGAGCTTTGTTCTAAGCTAATATATGCTGTTTTTTCAGTGACGAGGCTGAAGTGAAATGCAGTCCAAGCCCTACTAGGAAGAGAGTCACATTTGACTCTAAAGTCAAAACCTATGAAAACATTGTGTTAGAAGAATCTGTTGAACTCTCGGAAGAGAACACCGAAGAAGTCAAATCTGAAGAGAGGTCATTGACGTCTACCAAAACTGATCAGTCTTCTTCTGAGATCATTGAGGTTGCCTCAGATTCGTATCCTTCAAACCACAGATACAAGAACTGCAGAGAAAGCGATGATGACATAGAGGAGGATGAGTTAGACTTCAGTGAAAGCGATTTAGATGAAGAATATTACAGTGATGTTGGATTTAGTGAGGATAACTTGCATAACCCAACCAAAGAAGTTTATACTGAAGAGACTGGGGATAAAACAGAGGAGATTGATGCAAAGCTGAGAAGTTCTATTGAGAGTGTTAGAGATGGAAACCACTATGATGCCCAAGGAGTACTTAACCCTGTTGAGAATCTCACTCAGTGGAAATCCGCTAAATCCAAACGGAGAACAATGCAGAAACAGTCTCAAAAGGAGAACTCCAACTTCATCTCAGATCAACAAGAAAAAAGGGATTCCTCTTCTTTTGGCACAGACCCGCAGATTGATGATATAACACTCAGCTTCAAACCAAAATCCATAATTGAACCCAAGAAACTGAGAAACCAAGATGTGGCCGTTGATGCTAGCCTTTCAACATGGCTATCAACATCTGAGACAGGTAGTGAATGCAACAGCGTCTCTATGTATACCTCTACACCCGAGAAACACAAGTCTAGCTGTTCATCAAAACCAGTTAAAATCAACCATGAAGATAGACCTATACTATGCGCTTTGACATTGGAGGATATCAAACAGTTCTCGGCTTCATCTACTCCCAGGAAATCACCGAGTAAGAGCCCTGATGAGACACCGATTATAGGCACAGTTGGTAGTTATTGGGGTAATCACTTAAAGGCAATAGATTGCGGCTCTGTATCTTCATTCAAGGGGATACCGAACACCACCAGCAAGTACAGAGAGGTACGCATCAACTAGTTAAACTACCCTACGAGACAGTATGATGTCTGATACTGATTATATCACTTTCAAAACCAACTGCCATGAGTGGAATAATCAATGAAGAGTCTATTTTTCTAGAGAATGACAGTTTTGTGGAAGTGCAGGATAAAAGCGTGAACTGGCACTCAACACCATTTGAGGCAAGATTGGAGAAAGCTTTGAACAGAGATAAATAATGGTGCTGCACTCATTTAACACTTGTTTATACTTGGTACTGGAAATCATTGGTTGATCGTGTCTGATTTATTATGATCTCTCAACATATAACCATACTATTTGTTTGTTTGATACTGATCAATAAGCCTTGTTATCCTTAAGTCTCTTGATATAAAGTGACACGAAAAAAGGAAAAAATAACAAGAAACAGAATCAAAACTGCTTTCTCTTATTAGTAGGTTCTTCTTCTTGTTCAAAGATGCTAAATAAAATTTCTGTTTTGTTTTGATCAGGCGACGTAGTAGATTGAGTTAGGGAGCTTGAAGGTTCTCTTGGGAAGAGGACAACCTGCAAAGCTGCTCCATTGGTCTCCCATCACTCCCCAGACTCTGTAACCAAGACTCATCAACCATGTCCTCTTCTCTGACTTGTACTGTTTCACTTCCTTTTGCTCATCTTCTAGCCCTCTGCATTGTTCAGTTTTCTTGTTAGAGTAAACCAGAATGATTTACTAGAGGGGTGTACAAAATCGGGTTCGTGCTCAATTAGAGTGAATATATGAAAACTACTCAAGGTATTGAGGAGTGGACAAACTTGGTTTTTGATTCAATTTGGTTTTGAATTGGTTAAGAAATCCTATAAATCACCTATAGAATATCATTAAATCCTACTTAGCATTGGATTTAGTTGTACCTGAGCATTAGGTTGGACCAGCCATAGTAACCGGCTTGGATGAGGTTGTCGACGGTGGCAGATCTGAGATATTCTTTCCGGGATGAGATCAAGAAGATCTTAATGCCTCTTTCTCTGATCTCGTGGTACAATTTCTTCATGTGTGGTACTGCTGGTGCTTTGCTCTTCCTAATCCAATCCTCAAATTTCGTCGAGTTCAATTTCTCTCCTCTGTTTTTAATTTCATTATCATGAGAAAAAATAAGATTAATCCATGTGTTTAGTCTAAAACTGAACCGGAAACTAAATTTAACATCTCTAATCAGAGATCCGGTCCGGTTCAGTCCGATCCAAAGTGCATTTACAGTTTCCTATAAACAACACACGTCAATTCAAGTCGGTTCAGCATAAACCGATTAAGATAGAGAATTGAATTACCCGAAGAAGCCATTTTTCTTGTGGTAAGGTATGGTAGAGAGAAGCGTGTCGTCGATATCAAAGATCCAAGCATCCATACCATCACACTTAGTCTTGCTACAACACATGTTCCCGAAATGAAGAATGACCTCATCAACGCTTCTCGCCACGTCATCCTTGTACTGCGATGACGTCATGTAATCCTCAATGTGCGATACACATTCTTGAGGCACCACATCGAAGTTTCTTATGTTGTGAACTTCCACGTTGATCCTCCAGCTTTCACAGTACCCTTTCAGGTTTGTCTTGATCCCTGAAGAAACGCCACCGTTTTGGCTTGACGACGATCCGAGTCCTTTGAGTTGGTTCAAGATGTTCCAGTCACCAGCTGAGACGACTCCGACCAAGAGTGAGGCTAGTGCCAGAGAAAGAAACATGGATCGGTCCATGTTTGAAACTAGAGTTTTTGGATCTTGAGATAGTTGATCACAAGTGTGTATGTGTGTGTACAATAGAGAATAGAGAATAGAGAAGAGAGTTTTATAAGTAGAAGAGTCAAAAGTGGACCTAATAATATATATAAAAATAGAATTAATACCCAAATCTAAATCCAAGTTTGTTTCTTTAAATCATTTTTTAATATTTTGGTTGTAATTTTATATTTTAGGGCTTCTTTTTATATCGTTGTTTAATATATTCATGCACGATATGATCAAGCTTTTACAACTTTTTATTGGAGGCAAAATTATGAAAGTTTAGCTTAATATGCGGGAGGAAAAAAAAGAGAAAGAAGTATGATTGTATGAGCAATTGATCTCCTCGATTAGTGGCGATATAATTGTCAAAAGCATTACATAATTTACCTAGATGTATCATGTATTTGACTATCGGCACACATGGTATACAGTACATGCATAGCATAGTGCAAGTATATATGTTATTGGAAATTAATATTTAAGAAAAAAAAATTGAAATGAATGCAAGCTGCATCATGGAGCGAGTTAGATAAGAGTATGAAATAATTGTAGGTATAATAATTGATGCAATCAAAATCAAACAGCTATATAACTCACTTTTCTAACAGCTGAAATCCAATGATCAAATCAAATAAAAATTTTGTTCAAAAATAGGCATTGTTATATAGTTATACTCTATCGACACCAAAAAAAGTTGTTTATTTATTTTTTATTTTTTAATTTGGCCTGAAATGGAAAAGACAAGAGACATATAGATCTCGAGGAGGTGGTCAGGTTATGGTGACAAAATTGATCGGAGAGTTGGAATGGAAGCACATGGAGTTCAATTTTATTAAATAAAACCGGTGAATTAATTGAATTTCTGGTTTGCTAGCAATGATAGACGTCGACAAATCTTAAATAATAGTTAAATACACAAAAAGATCATGCATACAGAAGTGGCAAAGCATGTTCCTCATGAGCAACTCATACTTGTTCCCACTTGCCATTTTACTTATAATCTTCAACTCTAAAACTCTTTTTGTTCTATAGTGCATGTAGATCAATACGTATCTCTTAATTGAATGATTTAGTGAATTTATCTTATATATAGAGTATAGACATTAAGGACATGTGAAATATATAATTTCTCGAGCATCTAATAATGTAGAAACACTCGATTTTTCAGACGCATTTATAGGACCGATCATGCACCGTTGGACTACAATTAAATTCTTATTATTGTCAAACGTCAACTACCGATGCAGCTACAAAGTGAAAACTGAAAAGATTAAACCTTTACTTCCTCGGTTAACTTATTGGTCATATGCATCAATGTATTCATAAATTGTTTACCAATCATAAATACGTGTTACGTATTAGGATACCACTTTTGTATGAGCTTGCTTTCTTAAACAAGCAAATATTACATTCATAAAGTAGAATGGGTCAAAGAGGACACTGATCTACACGTTGAAAAACAAGACACGAGTTGTTTATAGTTTGTTAGCGATTTAGATCGTTGCTATAGTGAGAAAGTTGCTCAACGGCGATCTGAGCTGGCATCACTTGTTTAAGATGAACAAACCATGTGCGGAAACACAATACTTGTCTATGCATTGGTCCGTAACTAGTTCTTAAACAGTACGGTAATTAACTGATGGTTTACTTACAAAAGGACGTGGTTAAGAGAGATTTAGAACTAAAGATTAGCCAAACTTATAATTAAATAAAAGTCTCAAGACCCTCAAGTTATACACAGAGTTCGATCTCACAATATCCAACTTAGCTAGTTTTCAACCTACAAAATCAATTGGCCGGGACCGGTTTGTTAATTAAGAGAGTCTCATTCACCAAAAAAAGATGGTCTCATATCTTTTTCTCTTCATAATCCTCTCAAGCTCTGTTCATTATCTGCTTGGTCTCTGAAACATTACAAAAGTCAAAAAGATTCAATGAGATGCAGAATTGATATTACTCAGTGTCTCAGTCCCATGTAAGAGAATCAACAAACTCTAGTAGAATCTTTTGATGATCACTCACTCTTTGATCGCTTCACGGTCCTGCAGAATCTGCTACCACACAGACAATCAAAGGGTTTCATCAGAGAGTCATCATCGTCAAAGTCAATGCCGTAATCCTGAGAATGTGAAGTCCATAATTCACATCAGATTTAACTTATATACCAAGATATCGGTAAGCATCAAAATATACAATCTTTTTTCATGGGTATAGAAACTTCTCAGCATAAGATAATCATGGATTGTGAAATTCTACACACCCATGTGAGTTCCTCCATTGCCTCAATGTCTCTTGTTGTGAAAAATGCAAGCTGGAGAAGATTACAGTTAAACAATTTCCACAAAACAGAAGAAACATATGAGAAAAGGTTTATAAACGAGACCAGCACTGAATCATACATGATAATAGTGCTGATCCGGAGTCTCAACATAAACTGGGATCTCGATCAAGTTTGCATCAAGACATCTACACACATCAAAGGACAGAAAGAAACATCAGTTTAATACTTTAATACAGAGAAAAGGCCAATTGTGTTCTGTGTATTACTGCGAGCCATCACCTGTGGTTAAGGAACCTTGCGATATTTCCATAACGCGTCCCATCAAGACACAGAGCTTTGTCATCCTCTAACCATTCTTCAGAACCCCAATGTGCATCCAATATCACAGGACAACTGAGTTTATCTTCGAAGCTACGTTGGTATAACTCTGGGATTGTCAATATTTCTCCAATGTACTCACATATAAATGCCCCTTTAGGCAACTTCTCCAACGTCCTAAGGCCCCAACCTTTCCCATTTGGTGTGAAAAACACCTGAAATGAAAAAATGATTGATCATATGTGGAAACTAGTTGATTTCTATAACAAGATGAACGTCAAAAACGAAAAAGAGTTGGTTAAGGTAACTGTTTTACCTGTAATTTGTTGTGTATTCCTCTTTGTACCACTCGGTTACCACATCTCTTAGTGCAGCCACATTTGATCCAACACTCTTTAATGGCTTTCCTTTTCAAATGCCCTTTACATGGTTCCAAAATCTCTTCTTTTTTAGCTCTCTCCAATGGGCACTCTTTACAGAATTGCAGCACCTGCTTCCTTTGATCACGCGCCTCAGAGATCCGAGCTTCCAAGAGATCCTCTTTAATTACTCCATCTGCTGTGTACGCAAACCAGTTATCAACAGCAACTGCACAATTGCAAGGCATTGCTGAAGCCAAGCAATCTTCGATACAAGAAGAGGAACAACTTTGCTCATCAGAGAAACTTGAGAGTGAGAATTTCACTGGAGCATCTTGAAACACGAAGCTCTGAGGCATGTAGCGGAAATGTGAAGGAACCTCGTCGTTGATCTCATTCACCCATGGAATCTCAACGTTTTCTTCACCAACGGTAATGTCCTGTACATTGTTAATTGTTCTCCAGCCATCTGCGGAGATCTCACATTCAGGAACAACTACGAACCCCATTGAAATGCCAGCTGCACCGCTTTCATCAGCCGCCTTACTCATGTCACACACGGTTTCTGTTTCAAGTGACTGGTTGGCTGAATTCTTTGCCAAGTCTATATAACAGCTACACAAGTCTTTCATAAACCCAAGGACTGAAAACTCGGGGTGAACAATTTTGTATGACTTGAGGCACTTCTCTTCCATTGCTCTCCGAAAATCCTCCACAGAAGGCAAACACAAATTCATTGTGTCTCCAGTTGCAGGAGCGTAAGTTAGACAAATCTTCGCCTCACCATAAGTCGAAGAAGCTAATTCAACCGAAGCAGCAGCAACCTTGTGCTCACTAGATTCCCCAATAGCTGAAGGAGGAACATCCATGGTAGTAGTATCATTTAGAATATCTTCACTTTCTCTATCCCGTTCTTTCACATGCATATTTGATTTTTCGATCTCAAGCATGGGAGCTAAACAGTTCCCTGTATCTGAATAATGTAAAGAAGTGTCAGAAGGAAACATTATAAGAGACAGATTAGGTTAAAATGCAAAGGCTTCACAACTCATGACAACCACATAAAAGCAATACAAGACATTACTAAGTTTTATCTTGCACTCATGAAACAATACCTAAAATCACAGGCTTATGATCGGTATTGGGTTCATCATTGAGGATAATAAGTGCACCGTCCTCAGAGTACTTTTCATCTTGTATAGGTACAGCTGGCGATAAAAGTATTGGTGGTACTTCTTCGAGGTCCATTGACATGCGACTGCTGAAGCTAGGACTTGCATTGTTATACACAGTCATCGCCATCCCTCTTTCACCACTTCTGTGTAAGTACCTCTTTAAAGGTGGTAGTTCAGTTATATCATCATCTTCATCTTCCTCTTCAGGCTGACTCTGTTTTACCCAAAACCAAATAAACACAGGCTATATAATAAAAACTGAGAAACCCGAGAAACAGATGAAGAAACATACCTTGGTAGTCTCTTTGTTTGGCTTCTGTGATATGGGGCTGCCAGAGGTAAGGCTTCTGTTGTTGTCACAACCTCTTCCACGCTTTTGGCGCAGCCTCCTTTTCAAAGGAATTTCATCTACATCCATTTCGTCTTCTTCATCATGCACCAAAGGTTGAGTTTGCTTTAAAACCAAAAACCAACTAAATGTAACATAATGACAACAAATTTCTAAAACATCAAAGATATTTAGTTGATATACCTCAGGAGCATTCTTCTTTCCCCTGGTCGTTGCAACATCCTGAAGATTAAACAAACAGGATCATCAAAACCTTGAGAAAAAACAAACGAAGAAACACCCGGAAATTGTCATCATATCATGACAATTGAGCTTACTTTGGTCTCCTTTTTCTCTTCCTTCTTCTTCATTTCAGTGGCCTACCATATGACATATCAAGAAAGAGAATTGCCTTAGAGAGAATATAAAATAATCAAATAAGGAAATTCAAAACTGATTAACCAGAGAAAACAAACCTGCACATCTGCCTCGTCAAGGATTGCATCAATGAGGACCTTATAATCTTCATCTTCTATAAACTTCCATTTATTATCATAGGTCTTCAGAAGGTTCTTGAGGACCAACTTAACTTTCACCTCTGGTATTCCAAAAAGCTTCATGGCGTTACAAGCTTTCTTAATCTTAGGATTTGGCGCCATTTTCGAAAAGCCCCTGTAATAACAAAGCTGAATTAATCAGCGACCTTACAAAACTTGAGGACAAATACAGAGGAAAGTAACAAAAATGGAAACTTTCATCTTCTTCCCCAGTCAATGAGGGAGAAACCAGAGATGAAGAGAGAAGAGTTTAATCTTTTTAGACAACAAAGGGTCAGATGATAACGAAACTAATGTGACTCAAACCCACCAAATACTTTTTAGTTTTTACCCTCCAAAAAATTGAAACTTTTTTTTCTGAGGGGAACAAAAACGTTAACACACAAATGTAGAAAAACCCTAAAACGTTTCGATTCCCTAGAAAGCAATAAGGGTCTCGAAAATATGGTGGAAACGAAATAAATTTGAAGCTATTGCAGAAACTGAGAAGAACTTACCAGCAAAAGAACGAACTCTGAAACTGGTTTTAGGGTTGGCTTTGGCATGAGAGACCTAGATTTTCGAACTTGCAGAGAAGAGAGATGGGAGAATGCAGTGACTAACTGATACTAGAGAGGCTCAGGTAAATGGAATCCACAGTGCAAAAATTTTGATCAATGTCTCTCTCTCTCTCTCTCTCTGTAGAAATTAGAAAAGACGATTTGAAAAATAAAGAGGAAGATGACTAGTCAAGGACCAAAACGCAGCGTTTGAGAGTTGTCATGTGTTTGAGAGAATGAGACAAACGCGTTTGAACGTTATCGTTTCTGTCTCTGTTTGTATTGTCATTAGAGTACATTTTCAGTCTGGCTGATGTTACTCCTTTGAATTGACTGATCGTACTCCTTTCAACAAGGTAAGTTTCATCAGGTAAGGACCAGCACAATATACTAGTACTTTTCCCTTTGAAGCGATCGGGTTTAATGATCGGAGTATAGATTAGAGACTAACCAGGTCGAAAAACATTATCTTCTAATATAACTGAATAACCAGAGTATTCGAGTCTTCTGATAAAACTTCTCTCTAATGTATCTTATCTTTTTACATTTCTCTAGTAGAGTTTCGGTTTAGTATGATTTCAGTTTTGTTTAAGTACAATTCTCGTTTGTTCTTTTGGTTTTTAAGTATGAAGGAGACAAAGGAAGAATCCATCAGTAGTTTCTGGAATTAGCAAGCCAGCTAAAACTCAAAGCAAACATATCGAGACTACACATTGAACAACACTGGAAAATGGGAGTCGAACAAGAGATAGACCCATGAACGAAAGGAACACCATCAAGATTTTGGCAGTCCATTTACGGGTCTTGCCATGTAAGGCAGTCCACAGGAAAAGCTTTGGTCTTGCCAAACAAGTTCGATGAATGATGCTCAAATTTGAAATCTTTTGGCAGCTATGAGTTTAACAATCATTCATTTACCTCACCATTGCATAAATATAATCACTTCTACAAGAAAAGCTCTGTTCTTATGTAGTGCTCAAGCCATAAATTGCCAAACAAATTCGAAGAAGATACTCAAACACAATAGTGAATTCACTGAGAAGCCCTTATGAGTAAACCTAATCTTACACAAGGAAACTAACAGGTTCTAATCGAATAGCATGAAAAATACCAAATTAGGTATGATCGACAGATTAGGGTTTTCAAAGATACTTTAGCGCATCGCACCGGCCGGTGGAGTTCCGAGAAGGCTGGCCTGCTGAAATTCTATCTCGCTTAGTTGCTGATCTCGCTCCATCTCTATGATCAAAGGCACAACGAGGATCAGAAACGTCGTACCGGCGAGCCACGCCGCCTTCCCGGTACTCTTTAACAGCTTCTTCGACACATGAACGGCGTCGCACGCGGCTCGCCTTCCATGGGAGACAATATCGGAGTTTGAAATCTTCGCCAAGATGCTCGAATCTCTACCGCCGGCTCCGATTTTCTTAGGCGCCATTGCTTGGAATCGAGATATCGAAAAGTTCAGAGCACGACGAGGGTTTTACTCAATTAATGAAAGGGTTTCTCGGTTGTAATGGGCCTATTAAGTAATCTAATGGCCCATTTGTTAATATTTTTTTAACGGCCCATATTGAGTCCCACTGATCTTACTGTGCGCCGACCAACACGATACGCGTCGCCCTTGGTTTTGGTATGGCGTCTATAACCCTGTACCCTCTCTTCCTGTAAACGAAACAACCACAAAATCAAAACGCTGAGAGCTCTCTTCCATTGAAGCCACTTTCGAAGAGAGCGTCGACTAGTTGGGAAGAGTTCTAGAATCGAGTTCTTCAGTTCGCGAGGTTAATAGCCTTCTCTCGTTTCTACGAATTGGGAATAAACCTAGGGTTTCTCATTAGCTCTATTTTATTGGGTTTCTTATTTTGTTTGGATTATGATAAGCTTTACCTTGTCATGTTAGAAAACTCCTTATCCTGCCTTCCGGATTTGTGATTCATAGGAAGATTTAGTGAATTTTGATTTACACTGATCTTTGTTTTGCCTGTTTCGAGTTTATTGTTCCGGCTTGAATACTACACCCTCTTATTTTCTACACTTAATGACATCCGTTTAGTATCTGTATTCTATGTACTTCCACTGATTCCATTCTTATGTGAACTTAGTTTCTGCAGTTTTCTGTTCTAAAAAGTTATGGGAGATAGCGAGGCCATGGTTGCCGAAGGATATACTTCTGCTCCATATGGAGATTATAATGCTTCTGCTGCGACAGTGGAATCGACAGGGAAAGAGACTGCACCAAATGTTGATTCATCACACTCGGTCAATAATGATGCTTTGGTCAATGGGACTGGCCATGGAGGTGGTCTAACTGCGCCAGTTGAGAATGGAAATGTAACAGATAACGCGGCTGTAACAGCTCAAGCCGCTGAGCGTGGAGACAATCCTGGTAATTTCTTCCTTCTTTTTAAAGCTTTTATGACCACAATTATTCTTTCTCACTAAATACATCATTACAAATTGAACAGATTCTTAACTTTGATGATATAATTCTTGCTTATTCCTTCGCTGATGTTACAGGCTCTACTCTCTCACCAGAAGAGGAACGTTTATGGACTATTGTAAGGGCTAATTCCTTAGAGTTCAATGCTTGGACTGCCCTGATTGAAGAGACGGAGAGGATAGCTCAGGTATGTGTGGATTTTCATATTGAATTTTCTCTTTCTCTATGTACTCTGCTCTGACCTCTGAAATTTTCTGTGGTGGCGGCTCCAATGTTTATCATCTAGATCATGTTTCCATTACTTGTTTGCTACTTGAATCTTATTAGTAATGAAAGATTATTCTGGCTACAGTTGTACACCATAAGTCGCTGTAATCTTTCTATATATGTTGCTAGGTGTTATCATCACGTACTTTGCGCAAGATTGATGATGTTTTTCTTGCTGCCCTAATTACAGGACAATATAGCAAAAATCCGGAAGGTGTATGATGCTTTCCTAGCTGAATTCCCTCTGTGTTATGGCTATTGGAAAAAGTATGCGGATCATGAGGCTCGAGTGGGGGCAATGGACAAGGTCGTGGAGGTTTATGAAAGAGCAGTGCAGGGAGTGACTTATTCAGTGGACATCTGGTTGCATTATTGCACTTTTGCCATCAACACATATGGAGATCCAGACACAATCAGAAGGTAATGAATGCTTATGCCTTATTCTTCTAATTGTATGTGTATTAACGACTTGGTTGATTTTTCAATTACCTAGACAAAATGGATTTTACCATCTAACCCTTTTCTTAGATTGCTACAGCAAGTCCTCTCATTTGTGGCGGAAAGATCTGATGGAATTACTTTTAAAATACTTCTTTTCTTATATGCAATACAGTAGCTTTCAGCTTCCTTCCATAGCTATCTGATATTTTTATCTGAAACTGCTCAATTTTTTTGGTGCTCTATACTTCTCTGGTTTGAAAATTTGAAGTTAAAATATACCTATTTTAATTGTCACCCTCCCTCTGAAGTGCATCCATATGCGAAATGCTGCTGGGAAGATGTCAACCAGTTTTGGGCTTAGGTAGCCCCTGACTGCTCGATTTTGGCCATGGTATGCTTTTACCAGGAAGGTAAATGCAGTGTTTGGCAGTATCATGCATTCAAAGAGTGAATCCATTTCTCCATAGAACTTGTGTTTGTCTTTATTGGTTGGATATGTCTGTGTCTTTCAGCTCAGATGACATTCTTTTGACTTTATTGCTGCTACAGGCTTTTTGAACGGGCTTTGGTTTACGTTGGAACTGATTTTCTTTCCTCTCCATTGTGGGACAAATACATCGAGTACGAGTATATGCAGCAGGACTGGAGCCGACTTGCCATGATTTACACCAGAATATTGGAGAATCCAATTCAAAATCTTGATAGATATTTCAGCAGGTAATTTTAGTGACTTAGTTAATCATTTTCGTCTGTGCTGAATTGGATAGACTCATTTTATGTTGCCTCTTCTTTCTGGTATTTTTTCTGTTTTGATAAGTGCTTGTCTTGCTATAGTTTTAAGGAACTAGCTGAGACACGGCCTCTGTCGGAACTAAAGAGTGCTGAGGAATCTGCAGCAGCTGGTGGTGGTGGTGATGCTTCTGAAAGTGCACCATCTGAGTTTAGTGGAAAGGCAGATGAAGGACAATCTCAAGCTGATGGTTCCACCGATCAATCCCCTAAATTGGAAAGTGCTGGTTCAACTGATCCTGAGGAGTTGAAGAAATACGTTGGCATCAGAGAAGCCATGTATATAAAAGCCAAAGAGTTTGAATCTAAAATCATTGGTTTTGAAATGGCTATAAGGAGGCCCTATTTCCATGTGCGGCCTCTCAATGTCGCTGAGTTGGAGAATTGGCACAACTATCTGGATTTCATAGAAAAGGAGGGAGACTTCAATAAGGTACTGGGGTGCATAACTCTCTTATATGTGAACGTAAAAGTGTTTTGTAGATTAAGTTGTACCTCTGTAATATTATTGACCTACAGTTAAGTAGTATCTGGTGCATCATATGCTTGATTGGGTTTCCATTGGATCAAGCAACTTTTAAATGGGATATAACTGAGACCAAAGCATGGGGCTCGATTTGGTAACTTTTAAGGCTAAGTACTTCAAACTCTCAATTTGTCAATGGATATTATAGGTACACGAGTTATCCTTGTTGTTAAAGTTCCAATGTTATTAATGCAGGTGTCTTCCTAACAATCTCTCTGTCAGGCAAGGAGGGTCCCTCTGTATGTGAGGGCCCCTCTGTTGGACTTGTAGAGTATTTCTTGTGGATTTCTCCTTTGTGCTTTCTATGTTTACATGCTTTATACTAGTGATCATCATATATGTTTTACATTCGATTGTCTTACCCAATAGGTGGTCAAGCTGTATGAAAGATGTGTGGTTGCCTGCGCAAATTACCCAGAATACTGGATTCGATATGTATTAAACATGGAAGCAAGTGGAAGTACGGACCTTGCAGACAATGCCCTTACTCGAGCAACTCAAGTCTTTGTCAAGGTACGAAATGTGTTTCTCCAAACCTTTTTGGGTAGTCAAATTTCATTATTTATGATTAACTTTGTAAAATAACTTCGAAATAGTCAGCTTTGACCCTCTTGGTTATTTATCCGCTTTCTTTTCTTTGATAGAAACTACCAGAGATTCACCTTTTTGCTGCTCGATTAAAAGAGCAAAATGGGGATATAGCTGGTGCGAGAGCTGCATTCCAGTTAGTGCACTCTGAAATTTCTCCCGGACTTCTCGAAGCAGTAATCAAACATGCGAACATGGAACACCGACTAGTAAGCTTCCATGGTGATTAAAGAACTAGTATAGATTATTATCACTGTATGTTTCCCTTACATGTCTCCTAATCTTATCTGTAGGGTAATCTGGATGATGCTTTCACTTTGTATGAGCAAGTAATTGCTGTTGAAAAGGGGAAAGAACATTCCACAATACTGCCACTGCTGTACGCTCAGTATTCAAGGTTTTCATACGTGGTACGTCACATGGTCTACTACTAAGACGTTATACAACTTGACGAAGTATATGGTGGTTTGGCTTCTTACTCTTCTCATTACTACTTTCAGGTTTCCAGGGATGCTGAGAAAGCTAGGAGGATTGTAGTCGAAGCACTTGACCATGTACAACCGTCGAAACCTCTCATGGAAGCACTGATTCATCTTGAGACGATTCTGCCACCGCCAAGACAGATTGATTACCTTGAGCCACTTGTCCAAAAAGTTATCAAGCCAGATGCTGATACCCAGAACATTGCAAGTTCCACTGAGAGGGAAGAGCTATCGTTAATATATATAGAGGTAACGGGAAATAGAGAAGACAAAAAAACATCTTGTATCTGTATTATTGGTTTTAACACCCAAATGTGAATGGCTTTTGCAGTTCTTGGGTCTTTTTGGAGATGTGAAGTCCATTAAGAAAGCGGAAGATCAACATGCAAAACTGTTTTTACCTCATCGGAGCACGTCAGAGCTGAAAAAGCGTAGTGCAGAAGATTTTCTCTCATCAGATAGGACGAAAATGGCAAAAACTTACAATGGCACTCCACCTGCTCAGCCAGTATCCAATGCTCAGACTCAATGGTCTGGTGGCTATGCTGCGCAGCCTCAGACTTGGCCACCAACACAAGCCGCTCCTGCTCAACCGCAACAATGGAACCCTGCTTACGGTCAACAGGTAAACACCACCGAAGATAGAACCAAACCCATTTCCTTTCTTGCATATATGCTTCGACTCTTGTAATAGTATTTTGAATATACTCTGTAGGCTGCTTATGGTGCATATGGGGGATATCCTGCCGGCTATACCGCTCCACAAGCACCAACACCTGTGCCACAGGCCACTGCTTATGGTGCATATCCTGCGCAGGTAACTGAAATAGTTCGTCAGTAACCGAAATTCTTAGGAAGGTTTTAGGATTACAGGGTTTAGCCCAAGAGTTGTTTAGATTGGGTTAGTCTTTGATCAACTAACCGGATCTTTACTTTGTTAAAACTTTTTCAGACATACCCAACACAGAGCTATGCACCTCCAGTTGCAGTTGCAGCACCAGTAGCTGCGCCGGTGCAGCAACCGGCTGCTGCTGCTCCGCAAGCTTACTACAACACGTACTACTGAGCCTGTTCAATGTTGCTAGTCGTTTTTGTAGCGAGATTAATAACCATTTGCTTCTACCTACTCAAGTTTAGTGTCTGAATGTTTACATGTCTCTCTTTCCTCGATCAGTGACAAGAGATTTACTTTTCTTCAGTTGCGTGGTCCGTAAAGGTTCTGGATGTTCGCCGGTTATTATACAGATTGTAACCAGAGAATTAGAATTGATGAGCCGGTTAGTGCGGTTAAAATTATCTAAGCTACTCTTGCATAAGATAATAAAGGAAATATAAAGAAAATCAGTGAAATTAATCTATGTAGTGGTACAAAACAAATGTCATTGAATTATTAAAAAATGAGATTGTTTTTCTAAAAACTTTCTTAAAAATTCAAATTATCCTGCTATATTCCCTGAATTGACCAATATCTCTTCAATCTTTTAAAGGAATTTTTGGGAATGGACATCAAAGTACACGCTGTGGTAAATACATATTTTTTTTTTTTTTTTTGTCGACAGAAAACATATTTTGTTTATTTTGTGCGACTGTCCAAGTTTCTCGTGTTCATCAATATCTTGCGGCCATTCTTCGAAAAACAAATGTGGTAACTTCTCCCCCAAGGTTGTCTGTGATGTGTAGAATTGCAAAAAACAGTTATATTCATGAGCCAGAACAAAAACATAATTAAAGACTTGTTTTATTCCGAAGGCTAAAAGACTGAGATGCTACAAAGCTGACATCTTTCATCATCCTCATTAGGGTTTTGTGAGATCAGAGAGGAATATGTTGGGATACAAATGTCTCCACTGGAACAATGTCACAGATCTACCGCCATTAAAAGAACCTGGAACCTTCTCCCTCCCGTCTTCCATTCCCCAGTGGCCTCCAGGTAACTCCGATTCCATCAAATTGCGCGATTCGAATTTCAAAAATTTCAATTTTAGGTTTTGTTTTTCACGGCAATGCCAAAACGTGGTGTTTGTTTCTCGATTTTACCCCCAATTTCCTTAAATTCAACTGGATTTTTCAATCAGATCTCTATATCCACTAATCTAATTCAAACAATGCTTAATCAGAATCTTTGAACAGGTGAAAGATTCTTTAGAGATTGCGTTTTTAACAAGGCTTTCAGCTCTATCTCTCTGATTTTTTTTTTTTGTTTCTGCATCCTTTGAAACTGATCAGGTCAAGGCTTTGGCTCTGGAACAATCAATCTCGGCAAATTAGAAGTCATCAAAATTACGAATTTTGAATTCATATGGCGATACAGATCCACAGAGAAAAACAAGAGCATTTCGTTCTACAAACCAAAGGGGTTGTTGCCTAAAAACTTCCATTGCTTAGGTCACTACTGTCAATCTGATTCTTATCCTTTGAGAGGTAATGTTCTTGCGGCAAGAGATTTAGTGGATTCATTAGAACAGGAACAAAAACCTGCATTAGTGGAACCTGTTGATTTTACTCTTGTCTGGAGCTCGAATGATTCTGCAGAAGAAGAATGTAGTAATACAATCGAACGCGGTTACTTCTGGTTACCGCAGCCTCCTGAAGGGTATAGATCGATCGGTTTTGTGGTTACAAAGAGTTCAGAGAAACCCGAGTTGAATGTAATTAGATGTGTTAGAGCTGATCTTACTGATAAATGTGAAACCCACAAAGTCATTGTCACTGCTGTTTCAGTACCTTTAGGTATTCCTTTGTTTATATGGAGAACTCGGCCTTCAGACCGCGGAATGTGGGGCAAAGGTGTCTGTGCTGGTACTTTCTTCTGCAGAATTCGGCTTGTTGCTGGTAGAGAAGATCTTGGTATTGGGATAGCTTGTCTAAAGAATCTAGATTCGGGTTTACACGCAATGCCAAATGTTGATCAGATTCAAGCTTTAATTCAACACTATGGTCCTACACTAGTCTTCCACCCTGGCGAAATCTACTTACCTTCTTCGGTATCTTGGTTCTTCAAGAACGGCGCAGTTCTCTGCGAAAAGGGAAATCCGATCTATCAACTTATCGAAGAAAATGGCTCGAATTTGCCTCCAGGCGGAAGCAATGACAAGCAGTTTTGGATTGATTTGCCGTACGATGATCAACAACGAGATTTCGTCAAGCGAGGAAACCTTGAAAGCTCAAAACTTTACATTCACATTAAGCCTGCTATCGGAGGAACGTTCACAGATCTCGTCTTCTGGATCTTCTGTCCTTTTAATGGACCAGCGACCTTAAAGCTAGGACTTGTTGATGTCTCATTGATCAGTATTGGACAACACGTCTGCGATTGGGAACATTTCACTCTCCGAATCAGCAATTTCTCCGGTGAGCTTTACTCAATCTACTTTTCTCAGCACAGTGGTGGCGAGTGGATAGAAGCTTACGACCTAGAATTCATTCCCGGAAGCAACAGAACAGTGGTTTACTCGTCGAAACATGGTCACGCGAGCTTTCCTCAGGCTGGGACTTACTTACAGGGATCGACAATGCTTGGGATTGGGATAAGGAACGATACTGGGCATAGCAATCTCTTAGTGGACTCGAGCTCATGGTACGAGATCGTTGCGGCAGAGTATCTCGGCTGTGTGGTGGAGGAACCGCCGTGGCTGCAGTATATGAGAGAATGGGGACCAAAGGTTGTGTACGATTCTAGGGAGGAGATAGAGAGGTTGATGAATCGATTTCCGAGGACGGTTAGAGTTTCACTTGCCACCGTACTGAGAAAACTCCCGGTGGAATTATCCGGCGAGGAAGGTCCGACGGGACCAAAGGAGAAGAACAACTGGTACGGCGATGAAAGATGGTGAAGAAAGCTTACAGTTCGGAACCCTAATTGAACACTGTTACGGGCTATGAAAGATATGGTGAGATTACCATCGGAGCCCTAACTGTGTAACTTGTAAAGGAAGAAGAAGAAGCTTTAATTACGGAAAGATAATTACAATTAGCGTAGGATCAACGTAAGACTTGTCGTTAGAAGTGTATACAGGTGGGTCCCATGATGTAATTAATTTAAAAACACTATAATTAATTTAGATGAACAAACCCAACCAAACGCACACATTCGTGTACCGTTTCCGGTTTTTCCTTTTTCTCTCTCTGAGGAAAGTTTCGTTCTTTTGTTTGATCCGTGAATCGAAGTCGCCCTCGAGAAGGAAAAATAAGCTCGTTTTGTTCTTAATTTTAGCTCTGGGATCCGTGCGTCATCTGAAGATTCTTTTTTTTTTTTGTTTGGTGCGTTTATATAATAAGAAACTCTGTCTCGAGATTTTAGAATCCTAAGAGGTATCGAAAGTTGAAACCTTTTTGTTCGTTTAGTTTTATGGGTTTCTTCAAGCTTGATCGATGATTGGATTTGAATCAAGGGTTCTTAGCCACTGAGTGTTGTTTTCGTCTTCTTTCTTTGTCTTTTCGTTTATCGATTTTGAGATAATGAATGGTTTCCGAGATGTTTGTTCTTCAAGTGGGTCGGTGATGATCGGAGAAGGCGAGAACGCCGCTCTTTCGTCGGAGGATTCGTCTTGCCCGGACGAGTCGGTGTCAGAGACAGAGCTCGACCTAGCTCTGGGTCTTAGCATTGGTCTGAAAGGTCGTCGGAAGGTTCGAACTTCTTTTTCATCTTTGTCTTCCTCGTCTTCTTCTTTGACCAGAGAAAGTGGAACCAAACGCTCTGCTGATTCTTCTGCCGCTGCCTCAAACGCTACGAGGTAAAGTTCATCTTGCAGAATTTATATTATAATCCATATCTATGTGTATGATTGTATTGTTAAGAGTTATATTAAATCAAAGCTAGGTAGTTCTGTTGGACTGAATCAGATAAGAGTATTTAGGCCTTTACTGTAATATAAGCTCTCTGAAATGTTGAGTTATGCTTTTGGATTGCATTGGTAATGTTATATTATGTCTCTTGTCTTGTGTATTGATGTTTGCTATCTCTTCTTCTGATTTTAGACCTATATGTAATGAAAGAATGAATTAATCACAGGACTGGATCAATTACAGGGTTCTCTGAAATGTTCTGAGTTATACCTGTGGATTACATTGGCAATGTTATAAACTGTTTCTCTTGTGTATTGCTGTTTGCTATTTCTGATTTGATTTTTTTTGGTAATGGGGCAGACAAGTTGCCGTAGGTTGGCCGCCTCTACGGACTTACAGAATCAACAGTTTAGTCAACCAAGCAAAGTCAATAGCTACTGAAGGCGGCTTGAGTTCTGAAATTCCAAAGGACACAACAAAAAATGGCGAGGTGGCTGCAAAGAACGATGATGATTCCTTTATCAAATCTACCAGGACTTCCATGCTTGTGAAGGTGACAATGGACGGAGTTATAATTGGAAGGAAGCTTGATCTCAATGCTCTGGAGTCTTATGAAGCCTTGGCGAAAACTTTGGAACAAATGTTTTTCAAAATACCTACTGCTGTAACAAGTCAGTTTTAAATTCTATTTCATATGATTCTGCTTTTCAAATTCTGTTCTCTTGAATTTGGCTGGTTTTGATCGATCAATTTGTAGGGTCAAACACACAAGGATGCAAGACAATAAAGGAAACACAAGCTTGTAAATTGCTGGATGGCTCATTGGAATATATCATAACGTATCAAGATAAAGACGGAGATTGGATGCTTGTAGGAGATGTTCCTTGGCAGTACGTATTTACCCTTAATATCTTCCCCATTCATCATCTGTTTTTGTTATGTGGCACATCGACACAATTTTAACGATCTTTTCATGTTCTCAGGATGTTCCTCGGGTCCGTGAAAAGACTGAGAATCATGAAGACATCAAGTGAAACCGGAGTTGGTAAGTAGAGATTCCTATTTAGCAAAAACATCAATGCCCTGTCTCAGACCGTTTAGGCATTTGTTAAGAAAACATTTTCAGCTCAACATCGATCTGAAGGTGAATCATATTCTGTCAGGTGCAAATGATCAATGATGGAAGTGGAACAGAGAGATAAGAAGAGACAAGAACAAAGATATATTGTTATACTTAAAACAAAACCAGGGTTTGTTTCTTGTTTCTTCAATTCATTTACATCTCTTTGGATTGTAAATTGTTAATCACATTCAGATATATACAAGTGTATACACGAATGTACATGTCGTTGTGGTTGTTTGTGAATATCAAACAACAACTTAACCTTCGTTTTGAAGATATTTGTATATTTAGAGGTTATCGCTCCAATGGCGCCTAACTCAATATAGCTCGAACTCAAAGTATCTCCTTTTGATCGCATAACATGAAATTGGCCAGTTATTTGTGGTTGATTGTGCAGGAAAATCAAAGGAAGCAATCATCTGGAATAAGGTTTAGTGATGAAATCGAACTATATGATAGAATCACCAGTAGTTTCATTTTCAAAATCTGAAAAATGAAATACAGCTAGTGTAGAATAACAACAATCAATCAGCTTCTTGAGGTTTTCTTAGCATCAAAACCCTCAAAACTTAATAACTCTACTATTAAAGCTAACACAAACATTTGAAACAGAGAATGTAACGTTCCCATCATTGGCTCAATTATTATTCTTCAAGGTCACAGAGATTGGACTCCTAACTCGCTGCATCATATTCCGGGAGTTGACCCAAGTCAACTGTCCCTGTGCAAAGGTAGCCACCCTGTTTCCTCTGTTTCTCTTCTTCAATACAAACCACACTCGATAACTCAGCGTTTGATCTGCATGGTTAAACACAAGTCTCTTAGGCTTTACAATCACTTTGATCCCCTCAGGAGCCTTTACATTCACTGAGTATATCGAATTAGGGCTTCCAACGTTAGTCACACGTCTAGTGATCATCTCTGTTGTCTTGCCACGTTTGAAAATCACTGAAATGGAAGGGTAATTGAGGCTAAAACCCGGGTTTTTTCGCAATATTCCGCTGCAGCTCACGTTCTTATGAGTAATAGCTAAAATGTCTGATCTTGTGAATCCTAGTGTGCATAGGTAAGTAATGTAGTCCAACGGCTGAATGTTGTAAACCAATCCCGGGTTTATCGCCTTTTGCGGATTCACATGCCCTGCTCCAATGGCAAACACACCAGCTGGTTTGTTACCGTCCTTTATCGCTTTGCCTTGACGATCATATAAATCCGCTGTTGTCATCAATGCGGACTTGATTGCAGCGGGAGACCAATTCGGGTATGTAGACCGGATAAGAGCAGTGATTCCGCTAACATGTGGACAAGACATTGAAGTTCCTGACATTACAGTGAAGTTAACTCTTCTTGAATCATAAGGAAGTCCAGTTGGTCCTAGATTTTGAGGCCAAGCCGCGATGATATTGACTCCCGGAGCAATCATATCCGGTTTTAGTATCGAAGGATTGGCTAAACTCGGTCCTCGAGCTGAAAACTGAGCCACTTCCGGTGCTCTTGACCGCCCAATCACTGTCCCACCAAAAATAATCCGTGCCTTTGGTTTCACTGTGGCATTAACATAAGCTTTCAGAAGAACTGACTCGGCGTAACCAATCAATGTCGCTGGTAAGAGATGAACGTCAATAGAATCTTCTTCTTGATTGATCTCTGTGTTGGCTAAGATCATTGCAACTCCACCTGCTTCTTTAATAGCTTCACCTTTCTCTGATCTTCCATTGACACCGCGGTCACAAATCACCATTTTGCCTTGGATTTTCTCTCTTGGAAGTGACCCTCTCAAGCAGAACTCACTTCCTTTTTCTCCTCCGGTGACGTAAATAACCTCAACCTCTCTCTCGGCATGCTTTAAACCTTTTCCCGGATACAAAGATTCTCCATAGAGAAGCTTTCCGTTGGCTAATCGGACCACAGCAGGAAATTTTCGATCAAGGGTGCCTGCACCGATGGTTGAGACCCAAGGAGCTGTGTTTGCGACCGAGCTTTCGATAGGACCATTGTTACCAGCTGCACAGATTACAGATATACCACGTTCCATGGCTCGGAAGGTTCCAATGGCAATTGTGTCATCATACAAAGGAATCGGGAAACCGCCAAGGGAGAGCGAAAGAACATCGACTTTATCTTGAATAGCTACATCTATAGCTGCTAGAATGTCAGAGCTGTAACAACCATTGAACCAACAAACTTTATAGACTGCAATGTGAGCTCCAGGTGCCATCCCACGAGCCACACCGGCTCCATTGCCAAGAACACTCGCCATCGAAACAGAGGATCCACCAACTGTTGAAGCCGTGTGAGTCCCGTGTCCGGTTGAATCTCTTGCGGAAATGTATTCACGAGGCATGTTTGGTGATTCCTCTGGCGAATTAGCGACACGGTGTCCTCTGATGAAGAATCTAGCACCGATTAGCTTCCGGTTACAGCTCGAGGAACTGAAATTTTCTCCTTCTTGGCAAATCCCTTTCCATTTCCTTGGAATCGAAGGCATTCCTGTATCGTCAAAACTAGGACTTTCAGGCCAAACTCCGGTATCAAGCACGCCGATAATCGTGCCTTGACCAAACCGAGATTTAGACCATACACCTGTGTTTCCAAAACCGTCGAGTCCCAAGAACTTGTAAGAGTAAGTGGTCTGAACCTGGAGAACATGGTCAGGTCTCACTGCAACTACTTCAGGTGAATATCTCAGCATCTCGGCTTCTGATTCAGTTAGTTGAGCAGCAAAGCCTTCCATGGCAGAGCCATAGGAGTAGAGAAGTCGTGATGAAGGCTCTTCTTCTTCTTCTTCTTCAACACCCAAAACCGCTTCTTGGAGAAAAGAAAGATGCCAATCAAACTTTGAGGTAAAGGTTTTAGCGGTTTCGGTGTTAGGATGAAGCTGAACAATGTAAGTCTGTTTCTGTAGGATTTTTGAGGAAGTGAAAGAAGAACAGGAGAGAAGGAATATAATGCAGAGTAAGAAAGTTTTGGGTTCCATTGTAGAGAGAGCTCAAGAAAGGAGTTGGTTTAGTGTTGTTGAAGTGCATGGTTTTGGAGAAGAAGAAGAAATGGGTATTTAAAGAAGAGTAAAGAGAATTCAAAACCTGGGATTTGGAGTCTAAGGAAGAAGATGATGAAGCTCGTGAAGAGTAAGAGCTCTGCATCACGAGTATCCTTTGTATGTTGCAGAGGTAGGAGCTTCTTCTCTTTGGTTTTTTCAAAGCTCAAGACATGAACTATTAAGTGAAGCTGTTAAGGTTTTGTTACTTGTAAGGCTTTTTTGTCTGCCTTGTCTCCATGTTTCTGTGTTTTTTTTTCCTTGTTCACGAGATGTGATGGCTAGATTTTATTGCGTATATTACTTTGTGTAGCCTTTTTGAGCAACAAAAGATTTTGAAATCTATCTGGTTTCCGTTGAAGTTTTACTGAACCAATGAATATACTTATTTACAATATCTTATATACTTAATAAATCAGCCATTGGCCAATATATGTATTTTAAAAATTTATATATTGAACTTAGTTAAAGCCTTGAATAAAATATGACCGTTGAAAGAAATTAAATGCAGCAGCGTGGTGAGTGTTCACTACTTGCATTTATACACGCACGCTCCACACGCCTCGTTTTTCATCGGGTACTACATCATAACGACGTCGTGCAGTTATCGTTATATTGCTATTGGGCTCTATATGATATTCCTAAGCCCAATACAGAAAAGTTACTTGTATAGTAAGTTTAATACACTTAATGTCTTGGATGATAACATCAAAACCACATAAACTAACTGTTCCGTACAAAAAGGTTTCTCCAAATGTTCCAAAGATGAGGTTTAATCCCATAGTTTTTAAGCGTGAAGATTGCATCATTTCATGCTTTTTTTTTTTAACCCTGTGGAAAACTCTCTCTTACTTGGACCTTACTTTTGTCACATTGTAGTTCTCTTTTGTATCCTCTTGAGAAAACCCCCTAAACTGAATTTTTAACATGGGTGATCAAAAATCAGGGATTCCAGTAGATCTTGAGGAGTATTCTGTAACCAATTTTAAGAACATCGATGATTTGTCTTCTAATAGCCGCGCAGGAGTATCAAACTCTGCTACTCTACCTGCAACAAAACGTAACACAAACATTGAATTCTCCCAAAAGACGACTAATATGAAGATAAAGGATAGTGTTTTTGGTTTGTATATGACTTACCGTCGCTGAGAACCAAAACAAGGTCACTGTCAATAACAGTTGGGATCCGGTGAGCGATGGTGCAGACTGTGCAGTCTTCAAACTCGGTTCTGATTATCTTCTGGATCAGATTGTCTGTTGCTGTGTCAACTGATGCTGTTGCTTCATCAAGAACTAGTATTTTTGCTTGTTTCAGTAATGCTCGTCCAAGTGACACAAGCTGTCTCTGCCCAACACTCCAGTTATCTCCATTTTCCAGCACTTCATGTTTTGAGTCCAAAAATCAGTACAAAGCAGAAAAAAGACCAGAAAAAAAAAAAAAAAGGACTTTTTGGTGCAAATAGTTACCTGGAGAGTCAAGTTTTAGGTCTTTTCCTCTAACAACGTCTCCAAGCTGGGATTTATCAAGCGCCTGTAAGAAAAAATTTGAGTAAATCTCCAGAAACAAACTCCAATTCCCAGGGATTAGCATCTAAAACAGAAGCAAGATAGAGTACGGAACAACATAGTATATATAAGTATATACCTCCCAGATTTTATCATCTGAGTGTTCTTCGAGTGGGTCAAGATTCGCTCGAATTGTTCCTTCAAATAATGTTGGATCTTGAGGTATAATACCAAGGCGACTACGGAGATCATGAAGACCAATTTGAGAAATATCGATGTTGTCTATAGTAATTCTTCCAGAAGTTGGCTCAATCAACCGAAACAAAGCTTGAATCAAAGTTGACTTTCCACTTCCCGTTCGCCCAACAATTCCAATCTTTTTTCCTCCCGGAAACACACAGCTTACCCCATGGAGTACTGTTGGAAGATTCTCAGCATAACGAACCTTCAAAAAGAACAAAGCAATAAGAATACAGGGAAAGAAAGTGCAGAGAGGTAATAAAAATAGTTTTATTCAATACCTTAAGATCAAGTAGCTCAATTGTTCCGGTTTCAGGCCACGAGGAAGGCGGGCGGAAATCTTCGATAATTGCTGGGGCTTCTCCTAAAATCTGACTATACTGATAAATCCTTTCGATTGAGATAATTTTGTTTTCAAGCTTACAAAAGCTAAGTATCCATCGTGATAGACGCCCATTCAAGTTAAGCCCATATGTCACAGCAAGCCCTGCCATGCCTATTACAACAGAAACATTAATATTAGAAAAACCGGCTGCTCGTTGATGCTTTTTGTTAAAGGAACTGGAAATACTTACTTGGATCAATGGTTCCATGTGGAAAACTGACGAGTAAAACCATACAGAAAGCAAATACAAGTGTGGAAAGTAATTCCATGCGTAAACAAAGCCATTCGATAGCAGCAATACTGCAGAAGAAAGGTCGAACAAAACAATCTAGAAGATAAAGATTCCTTTTGATGAATCTTTTTTCCTGGCCAAATCCTCTTATTGTGGCAGCACCAGCAATTGATTCTCCAAAAAGATGAATTATTGGAGACTTCTGAATACTAACAATCCGAACCAATTCTCTAGAAGAGGCCATGTAATATTTCTGCATTTGATTTCAATATCAGTTAGATTAGAGAAAACCTTTCAGAGTTATTCAGAGGGAAAATCGAAAATAGGTTTACCTGCATCCAAAAGCAAGCAACCGCTACCGGAACAACAAGTAGGAAAACTTGCCAGGTAACATTGGTCATTACAGCGACAATCCCAAAGAGTTGTATCGTTGTTGAAGCAAACCCACCGAGTCTAAAAGGAATGTCAAGATCCACAACACTTTGATCAATAGAAACCTGCACACCAATAACATTCTCAAGATCAGAAAATAATACAGAAACTGTTGATTTTGGTTATAGTATCACATCTACATACCCGATTCAAAATTCTCCCTGCAGGAGTGGAATCAAAGAATGACATTGGCGCTCGGAACACACTTCTGAGCATATTCAAGAACAGTTTCTGTGCAGCTGCTAGACCGAAAGTTGCAACCAGAGCAGCTCGTACAAATATGAACACAGAGCTCCCAAAAGCTAAAGCCGTATAAACGATGAGAAGCAGTGTAGGATCAACTTTAGATTGGTCACCTTCAGTTTGAGGATTCGCCCAAGCCATCCACCAATTACTAGCAATCTGAAGAAATTGGAAAGAAGCTTGTGCGAGTATAATAAGAGGAATCAGAAGCCCTTTATATGCTGCACCCATATATGACAAGTACACCTTCATGCTGACTTTTCCCTTTACTCTTTCCTCTTCTTGGACAAGCTGCTTTTTCCGGGATCGCTTTGCTTTCTTCTTCTTCTCTTTAATTGCCTTTAGATCTGAAGCAGATCCACCATCTTGTACTTCCTTTGCCAAAGTCTCGATGTCATTTTCAAACACATCTGACTTCGGATTATGCAAGACCAAACTATCGAGGATTGAATTTTCATCAGAGTCTTCTGAGGAGGGACTTGGGATGTCCATGGCCTCAATTGCTTCGTGGTGGGCAGACACTAAGGCCTTAAAATCAGTACCTGCTTGTAGCAGATCATCATATTTACCCGACTGAATAATCCTGCCTTCCTTCAGAACCTTTGAAACAACACAAATAGACATTTTCAGAGCTTGTCATAAGAATAATAGTTTGAATACTCCTTCGACAATTTTACCTTTCTGCAACAATAGAGACAAGTTCATCACAGCTGGTAAGCTAAAAACCTATAAGAGACCCTTTAGCATTTCTAAAAGGACCAACAGTAGCGAAAATAAATGCATAGTACAACCGAGAAAAATAGTTCTTACCAATATTAGATCAGCTGCAGGAAGAAACTCAACTTGATGCGTCACAAAAACCACAGTTTTCTCAGCCAATGCAGATAGGATATAGTCCTGTATAGCCATTAATTACCACGTTATGCAAACGTTCAGACTCAAAAAATGAAAATGTGATTTGAAGTTATAGAATTGCTTCTTACCCTAAACAAATCAGAGCCAGTGTGTGCATCAAGAGCACTAAAAGGGTCATCTAGTAAATAAATGTCAGCATCTTGATATAATGCTCTTGCAAGTTGTACACGCTGTTTCTGGCCTCCGCTGAGATTTATTCCTCTTTCTCCGATAATAGTTTGGTCCCCATGTGAGAAGAGCTCTAAATCTTTCTTTAGGGAACATGCTTGTATCACATTCTTGTACTTTGCTTTCTCCATTGGACTGCCAAATAGAATGTTTTCTTCAATGTTACCAGACTGAATCCAAGCCGACTGAGACACATAACCAGTAGTACCACATATTCTAACCTATATAACAATTATCAGCAGGTGGATTAATGCTAATTAAGAAAATATCAAAATACAAGTGGAGCAATTGAGACGAAACACCACAAAACATTAACTTACTTCACCAGAGATTTTTGGGATTTCCCCGAGGATGCAAGAGATAAAACTTGATTTTCCAGAGCCAACTGTGCCACAGACAGCCACACGCATACCCTTCTCCACTTTCATCTGAATCCCAGATAATGTCGGCCTTGAAGAAAAAGGGTCCCAACAAAACACACCATCTTTAATCTCTATTGCTATATTTGAAAGTCCACGTGGAATAACAATAGTTGCATCTTCCTGAAGCTCTTCCTCCTGCAAGAACCCGGAAATCCTATCAAGAGAAACCTTTGTCTGAGCCATCATTGATACCAGATCAGGAAAGTTCCTAAGTGGCTCCTGAAGAATTCTGAATGTCGCCAGGGCAGAAAGAACACCTCCAGCTGTAAGTTGAGTGCCTAGGAATATGGAAGTAGCGAATGTAACTGCGGCTACAAAGATCGGGGAACTCCAAAAGATGAAAGTAACAAAAGCCTGTGAATATAAGGCTTTGCGAAGCCAACCATACTCCTCTTCCCTCATTTCTTCTAATCTCACTCTATAACGATCTTCCCATGCCTGCAATTTTAGAACTCTCATGTTCCTAAGACACTCTGACGTTTTCCTCATTCTTTCATCTTTCGCAGTCATCAACTTATCTTGATAGTCTTCCTGGACCTTAGCCAATGGAATTGTGACAAGAATTGAGATTATTGTAGCAACCAATGTAGCTACAGAAGCTATGCCCACACTTTTATATAAAATTGCAAGAGCAAGAACTATTTGCATCGGGAGCATCCAAATATCATGAAGATACCATGAGTAATCTCCTATGCGCTGGACATCGACTGCCATGTAGTTTACAATTTCACCGCTCGTGTGGTTCTGCTTAGTTATACTTGAAAGTTTGAGACCTTTTCGGTATACCATTGCTGTTAGAGCTGATCTAACATGCATCCCTAAGATATCAACGCCCATATACCATTGGCGGGTGGTGACTGTCTCTATAAGCTTGGACGTAAAGAATATCCCAGCGAGTACATATCCTTCATGAGGGAAAATCTCCTTCCCTCCAAGATAATCAACAAAATAGCTGATCAAGTAAGGACCCACATAGGACACTAGAGTATTTAACCCAGCAAAGACGGCATTGCAAGCTGCTTCTTTCCAAAAGGATTTCAGAATTGCACGAGCTAAAGAAGGAGGCGTTGAAGGATTCTCGGATTTTGATCTCTTCCAATTCGACTTCAAGACCTTGTAACTTGACTTGGCTCTATCTTTTGGTGCAAGAAGCGGTATGTCCTTAAGCTCAAGCGGTCTTTTTGAACCGGCCGAGAGAAGTGGATCCAACCAAGAAAGCGTGATTAGGCTAACTAATCCAGCACTACTATATGGAGTAACTTTAAGACAAGCTGCCTCTTCTTCTACAAGCAAAGGCTCTTGAAGATCAGAAGAGCTTCGGCGAACTTGAATACCAGAAATGCCTCTGAGCGCCACAAAGCAAAGAAACCCAAGAGCAGGTGTAACAGCTAAATTGGCTACAACATGAGAAGAACATCCGCTCCAACCTTCAATCGCTAGCCTTCTTCCGTCCACATACATAGTACACAGACATATCGAAAACGCCAAGAACCACCATATCCTCACCAAGAAGGGTAACTTCTCTGATGACTTGTATTTCAAATGAAGAACTAAGAAGCTAAGAACAAACCAAGCTAACCCCTGAGCAGCTGGAAAGCAAAGAACAAACCAGTCACTGCCTTCTCTTATAACCTCAATCCCATTAAAACCTAACACCAAAACTTGCACGCCTAACACATATAAGCAGCAGAGCAAAGACAGTTTAAATCCAAACCCAACACTAACATCGTTAATCTCTCTTTCCAAGCTAACATTAGAAGCTGAAACCGTATCGTCCTTAGAGAACCTATCTCTGCCTCTTCTCACGCAGACGAGAATCTGCCTCGCAGAGACAGCAAATAGAAACACAAGAAAAAGTATGAGGTTGATGAAGACCGAAGAGAGTTCCAATACTGGCAAATGCTCTCCAAAGATCAAAGAGATCTCATTAAAATCCATGATCGAAAAGATTCGTAAGAGAGTTTGTTTAAGATCAACAACCGGCGGATTCTTCGAGCTAAAAAAAGCATCTCACTACATCCCAAAACCGTAGCTGCAAAAACAAGAAAAACCAAAACAAACGAGAGGCGATGAATCTTATGTCAAAAGTGTATTGACACATTGCAATTAAAACAAAACGAGCTCAGCAGAACCCAACACGTAGAAGCGATCACAGAGATACAAAAACACAAACAACAGACAAACAAACAAACAAAAACGAAACACAAAGACAGTGCCTTTGGCCCTCACCAGCTTTTGGTAGATCAAAATCGATAGGTCCCAGAGAGAGAGAGAGAGAAACAAATCAGCTGAAACAGACGTCACTTAAGAGCAATCGAGAATCCGTGAGATAAAGAGAGAGACGAAGAAGCAGAGCTTAAATTAACCCAAAAAAGCCAAAAGAGATTATCTTTTCTTCTCTTTCTCTCTAATGCAAAATTTATGGGTCGAATTCGATTCGAGATTTAATAAAGGTGGTTCTTTTCGACTTTTTTCGTTGGAGACTTACGATGCTTGACGTCGATGCGTCAATGTGAGTGCGTGTAATGTGACCTTTTTTTTTTTTGGTTTTTCAATTGTCTTTATGATTAAATTGTTTAATTTTTGTATTATTGACCACATAATAATTCCTATCATTATTATTCTTTAACCATTCTAAGCAATGAATCTTATTCCGCTTCTTACGTTTTTATTCTCACGATTTACATCACGTTTAAATTTTTATGAAATTGCCAGAAAAGTAGTTAGAAATAACAAATTTTACATTCAGCTACAAAAGTGAACGAGTTTGTGAGATAGATTACTTTTTGTGAAATATATAGAATAATATGAAATCTGCATTCTTCTAGCTAATTTCAATATATTTGTGCGTTTGAGCTACTAGACAGTAAACTCATACTTAATGTAGTATAATATATACCATAAAAATGACAAGCTTTTTTTCAAAAAATGGTTATGGATTGAAAATTTTGATAATCTAAGCTGTGTATCATTAATTGGGATACGATGGAGGAGGAACCTTATATTCACTGTCGACGGAATATTCTTCCTACACGTGAGTACTATGTGTTATTGTCTACAAGACTGCAATATATATATACATCAGCTTCATCAATTCATATGGCTTCGTGCGGTACATATGCGTACACATATTGAGCTTTTTAAATTCATTTGTAAAAAGTGGAGATGTATACGTTATCGTTTCACTATAAAAGAAAGCAAAACCAATCTACATCCCTGCACCAAAACAATGAGACAAATGAGTGTCCACTTGAAATAAAAATAATAAGATAACTTACGTGTATGAAAGTGGCTTTTTATATACTCCAAAGATCCAAACAGAAACTAATATTAATCATATATTAATTACGTTTGAATTTATCACTGTAAAAACATATATCATAATCTGATTTATTAGTTAGTCATATTCTACTCACTCTTGCCCAAGTGAGAGTGTGAGACTGTTCAGATGAAATGGTGGACGTTACCTTAATTAATTAGAATATAAACTATAGTATTATGATGAATAGATTTGCAAACAATAATAAGCACCTATTAATTAGAACATAGGTTTACAGAAAATGATGTTTTATATATGGCCCGGCCGTATGCTTGTATGTTTAGACAATATTTGATGTGCGGATTACGATCTTAATTACTACACATGCCATGCAAGGTCATGCATCTTACGTGGCATACCATTTTCTAATACATGATTAATGTCAATTATTGCTGACTATACCTTAAAAAATATGGTACCCGAAGATGTCATTTTATGTACATGATTAATATATTTCTGTTGGTAATGGTACTACACGGTACGTTAAACATTTCTAGTTCTTAATGACGATTATATTATACGTTCTTCCGCATTTACTTTTCTCAAATATATAGAATCAGCAATCCTCCTTCGTTACACTTAATTTTCACTAATAATAAACATTTCAACTATATATAATGGATGTAACCTGTAAGAGTTTTTTTTTTCTTTTTTTTTACATCCATTCTCTATATATTAAGTTTTCAGATTTGAACTCTTTTATAGAAATAGCAAGCATGCAGAAACCGTCGAGCTTAAATAGGAAAAACGAAAATCTCGTGTTCTTTCATATTTCAGAAGATAAACTTAAGACTAAGACATACAAAAAATTCCGAAGTGATAAAAAAATCTTATCTCTAATGCAAATGTGGACCACTCGAGATTATAGAGATGAAATTAGTGCAATCCGTAAGGATGTAACCGCTAGTCGTATTAATATGGGCCTAATTCACACTCAAAAGCTAGCTCAAAAATGGAGGATTGTCATCTACTTATATATTAGTCCACAAATTTCCCAACTTCTAATGTGGAACATTTTAACTCTAATACACCCTCTCACATCTGAAGTGTGAAGTTTGTGGGACTGGACATCCACGAGTAGTCCACTATTGAGAAGTTGGAACTTTGGGCTCTGATACTATATTAGTATGAGCCTAACTCACACCCAAAAGTTAGTTTAAGAGCGGAGGATTACCATCTACTTATATATTAGTACATAAATCTCCCAACTTCTAATATGGGACATTTTAACTCTAATAAGTCTGAGGTAAGTAACGGCGATAATGACAATCTAGAAGCCATCATAGTGAATTATAATTTTAAACAGAAATAATTACAAGTTTAATATAGTTGTTGCAACATATTTTTGTCACGTGCATTTGTTCGGTATCGTCATGGCTTTGTTCAAACCATTTTATACCCCTTTCAGTTCATGTCAGCTCACTTTCCATTATCTTTTGTTTTTTTTATCGTTTATTATGCCTTTGTGTATTAAAATAAACAAATCCCCAAAAAGCACTTTAACTTAGATGAAAGAAATAGTTTGTTACTCAATTCATGAACACTGACATGAACCAAATGTCGCTTACGTACCCAAATTGTTCATTTGAGGACAAAAAAAAAAAAAACCGCTTGTCGATTAAGTAAGTTAAAAAAACAGTAGAAATGGAAAAGTAGGCAAGATAGAAAATGGATTTGATTAATAACTTTATTACTCCTAATTAAGAAGCCGTTTAGGAAATGTTTTTTCAAAAAATTATAATTTGATTATAAAAAATATTTGTTTTCATTAAATTGGTAGGATATCATCATAATAAATCCAGTTATTTATGATTGGTAAAAACATGTGGAATAATATAATTAATCTACAATTTCCTCACTTTAGTCGGTTATCAATTAGAACATATATATATATATATATATAGTATCAGTCATTAATTCTTAATTTTATGTTATAAAAAAAAAAAAACTTAAAAGGTTGGTAAAATTTTAGGTTCCAACCCTTTGTAACGTGCATAATGATATAGTGGTGGTCCTTATAAAATGATTGATAGTGTTGGAATGTAATTTACCTAACACATTGCTCTCACGTGTTATTATGTCGATATGACCTAAGAAGCCTCTGTAGTCTGTATGGTGCCTAACACACACATTGTAAAGTTGTTAATAAACCTAATCGTGAATATGCAATTCACGTAACATCAACCCAACAATAAATTCGTATGGTACCCCGAATTTAACAATTTGTACGATATACTGGTCCAAGCTAGGCCCATTCAAGGGCCCACCTTCTTATAAATTCAATGTTGGTAATAGAAACTTCTATGACTTGTCGTTTTCTTTTCACCGACCCTTTGCAGTTTGCACTATCCCGCTCTCACCTTTAGACTCCCACGAAATTTCACATTTTTTTTTTTACTTAACTAGCTATTTAAAATAGAATGATTTTTTTGTATCTTTATCATAAAGATGTCAGGTAATGTACATTAAATTATATATACATAATTATAGTATATTCTTGTAGATCTTTATATTGATAATATTTTTTATTTAACATAATCGAGATAACAGTATAGTTAATACGTTATACCAATGATTAAATGAAAATTTTCTGGTATCTTTTGACGAAAATAACATTTTATGCTAGTTTAAATTTGGATAAACGGATACAACACTACCATAATCTTTGTTCTAACTTCTAAGCCAAAATAATAACAAGAGGTCTCATTCTTTTGTAAGCGCATAAAACTCATTTGAATGGAGGATTACTTGGGCCCATAATGCTCTCGGCCCATAAAGATTATTACGATCAAACCGGGCCGATCGTATTAAACCGTAATTCGGTTAATGATAGGAATAAACCGGTCTCTCTGACTGACTCTCTCCCTCCAAAGTCTAAAGAACTCGAAACTTCTTCTCCTACTCCTCCCTCCCGTCATCGTTTAGGTTAATCGAATCTTCGAGTGTTACGTTCGCTGCGAATCAATGGCACTATGGATGGACGCGGGGTCGGAACCGATGACGGAGAGCGAAAAGGCTGATCTTGAAGCCATTTCTGCTCTCAAAGAATCCGCCGCCATCGAATTCAAAGTACCCACTCTCTCCCCTCCTCTTTGACTCTGAACCTCCTATTTCGATGTTTCTTCTCAATAATTACTCTTTGACAGTGTTACCTTCACTCTCGTGCTTTGTTAACTGAGATATTGTAGTTTGATTTGATGTTTAATGTAGTAGAATTTCAAGTTATGCCTATTTGATTTCATTCCTTTGCTGATGCACTTCACTCGGAACTTCTTGTTCAAACACAGGAACAAGGCAATGAATGTGTGAGGAAAGGGAAAAAACATTACTCTGAGGCGATTGATTGTTACACGAAAGCCATTAATCAGGGGGTTCTAAGTGACTCAGAGACCTCACTTTTGTTCTCGAATCGAGCTCATGTTAATTTACTATTAGGCAACTATCGGCGTGCACTCACTGATGCTGAGGAATCAATAAGGTTATGTCCTGAAAACGTTAAGGTAGCTACTTTTCGAATAAACATTTCCTTTTTGTTTCGTTGTAGCGTTTTGGTGGTTTCCTGACGGGTTTCAGTGCTTTAAAAGGCAGTGTATCGAGCTGCAAAGGCATCAATGTCATTGGATTTGCTAAACGAAGCAAAATCTTATTGTGAAAAGGGAATCAAGAATGACCCGAGTAACGAGGACCTGAAGAAGCTTCTAAAACTGGTGAATTCAAAGAAGCAAGAGAAAGAACAACATGAGGCTGAAGTCTCAAGGGCTGTGGTTGAAGCCAAGGTTTGATTTACATGAAAATCAAGCTTTAATACTTAAGCAGCCATATAACGCCTTAGCATTTATTTGATTCAGTTTCCCATGGTTTTGCTGCAGGCTTGTCTCTCTGCGATCGAAAACAGAGGTGTGAAGCTTGGCAAAGCAATGTACCGAGAACTCACGGGTTTGAAGAAGCCAATGTTAGATAAAAACAACATTCTTCATTGGCCTGTCCTGCTTCTTTACGCAGAGGCCATGACAAGTGACTTTGTCGAGGACTTCTGTGAAACAGACATGTTTGCAACTCATCTTGATATGATATCCTTTTCCAGTTTTGTTTCGATTCTTATTCTTGCATCTCATTTCGTTAACCTCTATAGATTACCTCTGTTCAATGCATTTTCTGTCCCTCCTTAGCGCTCTAAACATGTTTTCAGACGACAGTCCGCCGCTGCCATGGGATAAAAACAGTGACTACTCACGTGATGTTATTGAGCTTTACTACGAGGTAATCAATTACTTCTTCTCCACCCACAAATCATTACTGTAGAGCAAACTTGTTTTAGATTTTCCTGCACTGTGTAGCGATAGTATTTCCAGTTAAAATGTTTCAGCTAAGCTATTCTGTGTTTTGTCCACATCTCAAATTCTTACATATGGCTTCCGTTTTAACCACTGCAATTTCCAAGAGTCTGTTTTTTGTGTTGATGATTTACACGAACATCTCCATTGAAAAGTGATAGACTCTATAGACTAAAGTGTGCTATATGAAGCACTTGTAGTAACATCAGGGACTTTCACTTCTCTAGGCGAGTTCAGGATCTCCATTGCCCAAGAGTAGAGTTCTCCAGTATCTTCTAGAAGGTACAAAAGGTTCTCAAGCTGAAACTACCGGAGAAGAGGGTACAAGTGTAACCAAAACACCCTCCTACGGTAAGAATCCTAATCTCATGATAGTATATGCACTTTGCATTGTCCATTTTTCTATATAACATATCTTCCTTGACTCGGGGAAAAAGTGAAAGGGTCGTCGGGTATGATTAAAGTGAACGAGAGAAGAACATTGCATGACGTGTTGAAAGAACCTAACTTTGTCATCCCTGAGATTCCAGGTTTGTTTGTATTATCACATTGATGTCTGTTTCCTAACAGGTGCTTTAGACTTCGTTTGTGTTTATTGATTTCTCTCTCTCTTCTTGCTTTTTGTGGTTTCGTTGGTACAGTCTTCTACATCGTATCAAAGAGGTCCAAATTCTACAAGGACTTTACCGTTGGCAAATGGAGTCCACCAAGTTGAAGATTTGAGTTATAAAGAGAATAGCATTAGGATGTTGGATCAATATTAAAATACAGTTTGGATAATTATTTTATTGAGGAAAATCTAAACTTCTGCTTGTAGAAGTGGTGGACGATAATATTTTGCAGCTTATGTTATTGATTGTCATAATCTTTTGTTATTTAAAAATAGATAACAAGACCCAAATCTGTTCTCCATTCTCAAAGAAGGGACATAGTTCGACCAAGGTGACAATGAGGCATCTGATCATAAGTCTTGATGAGAGTTTTTTTAGGTAAGAGAAGAAAAAACAAGGGAAAAAAATAAATCTTACAGAGGAAAAACGTGGTTACAAACTTAGTTACAAGCTACAACAACAAACAAAAAAAAATCTTTTTTTTTTACATTTTTCTGCTGTCTTTTTAAACAACAGACTCAGAAACCTGCTTCATTGTTTGTTGGTATTTTAAAGAAAAGAAGGATCGCAAATTAGAGCGAGGCCATCCCAACCTGCGACCCTCCACACTCCACAGTATATAAGGAAAAAAGGAAGAAGATACCAACAGCTTGTGTGTGGATAGAAAAGGATTCCCACGTTTTCAATCGCACAGCGGGTAGGACAATTCAAAGCACAGCGAGCAAGCACGATTGGGGGAATTGCCCGAAAAGAAACAGAGGAAGATAAATAAGCCCGCAATGCAAGATCTTTCTATGAGTGTGTATAGACAGTTGAGACCCAAAATTCTGCTCTGTCTAGCATTCTAATGCATATGTCTGCACCTGTGGTTCATATTTTTCCAAGGAATAATCATATGTTAGTTCAAAAAGATTTGTTTGCCTTCATTCATTTTCTTTTAAATTATCCCAAGAAGATCAACCTTGTCAATAATTCTACCTCGGCCAGGTTCTCATCAGGAGAGCTGTTAGGTGCAGTGAGGTTGGATGCAGCAGCTGTGTTGTACTGGAAGATCCTTAGTTTTCCCTCCTGAGATAAATATTGAGTAAATATTAGTACAAGTAAAAGTTGTATTGCCAAGAAGAATTTCACATTATGATTATAGATTATTTACCTTTGTTCCATAGACAAGACCTCCCCCAGGAGAAGGATGAAAGCAGGCAACATTAACTTCATCCTCTGAGCTTGGAAGTACTCTTACCAGCTCCATATCTGAAACTCTGTAAATCTGATGGAATAGAAAAAGAAAAAAACAATCTTTGTATGATATTTCAAAGTGTAAGATATCTGCTATTCTTTTCTGTTGGCCTAGAGATTCATAATTACTGGAGCATAGACGTTACCTCTAACACTGTGAAAAAATGTGATGTTGTTTCTCCATCACTCACGATGCTCTTCAAAAGAGAACCATGACGCCGACCATATGCAAGCAATATGTGCTCGGAGGTTGGTGAGAACTGCACGGAAAATTTTAATCATTGAATATTTCATCACAATGATACAAATTAGTGAACAACTTTATTAGTGGTGATAATCTCAAGGACCTTTTCAATTATGACGTACTTATACAACCTTGAACAATGTCAGAAACAGTTGCAACAGACTTATGTCTAACAAATATACCCAACCCAATAATTCCCTAAAAGTGGCTAACCTGGATAGAGGTCAAGCAATGTGCCGCCCTAATTGCCCGTGACACAAGTACTGAACCAAATCTGTAGACATACATAAGATACTTTTTCTTGAGTTTTCAGTGTAAAAATTTGAAAAAGGTAATAATTAAGACCAGAATAACAAATTGGAAGCAGCACTTACGATTCCTTTTCGAGAGAATACACACGAAGTTCATACATGACTTGATGTGCTGTTACTGGATGTCGAGTAGGGGAAGTTGCAAGCCCCGAATCTTGTTGGACCAGTGTCTGCAAACCAGGATCTGTCTCAGCATGAGGAATAACACATGCAACACACGCTGCTAAATATTTCCCGCATGGTGAAAAGTGGGCTCCCATCTCACTGCAAAGATAACCACACATCATGTATCTCCATCAAAAAGAGAAATATAGCATCATGATCATCTAAGTGTAGCACAACAATATTAAGGAGATAATTTACCTGCAAAGAACAGCATGATGTATTGTTATTCGACATTTGTCAGACTTCAGTATTGCACATGGGTCTTTGATGTCATGTGACCACACTCTCAGTTTGACAGTACAAGGCAACTCTGCAGCAGCAATTGAAGTAGCTAGTTCAGACGGGATTCTGTTTACCACAGGCTGAGTATCAGTTCCTTCATGTTGAGTGTTACGAGAGGAAAGACCTTCTGCTAAACCAGATCCTGCGAAGCGGGACTGTAGAATTCGGTCCCGTGAATCACCTCTTGCAGAAACCCCATATAAGTTAACACCACCAGGAATTTCTAATGACGCTACTGCAGCCTCTAGACTGGCTGTGGATGAATGAGATGCTGAAGGCGAACCCGTATAAGGAGTTGAGTTGACATGATGACCACTACTACCACTAGGAAGAACCACTGAATTAGCACCAGCTTGGCTTTGAGCCATCAACCACCCTTGTAGAAAAGGTAACTCCCAAGAACCTCTGTCTCTAAAGTGAAACAACTGCTGAAGTTGTCCAAACTCGAGTAAATCTGGTTGACTTGACACTTGACCAGGAACTCTATTTCTTCCAACAGGTTGAGCTTCATCTACATCCATGGCATCAACTGCAGTGGTAGAATTTCTAGCTCCAGCTTGGGCAGCAAATGTGCTGCTAGCAGAGTTTTCTGGGAAATGAAAGGAACCAGAAAGATCACCAGACGTAGCCATGGGAAGAGGAGAAGGTGAAATTGTCCGGCTACCATGTTCTACAGAACTTTGATTACTCTGTGACCTCGATTGTGCACTCCTTGAACCAGTAGTACCAGTAGAATATTGTATTCGTGGATCATCAGCAGAATAAGAAGGCAAGAGCAAGTACGGTAATGGAACAAGTGGCAGTTCAGCTGCCAAACTGGTACGAGTGCCACTTTGTGTATTGGTGAAGAAAATAGCAGGGGGCGGATATCGCAAATAACCTGGAGATGTTGCTCTTGTCATTGCGGAATCTGATGAATCAATGTCAGTCACCTGCCATTTGTAGTTTATAGAGTAAGCCCACAATGTGGCAGAACATTAACCCAAACTTCAATCTGTAGCTCACCTCTGCAGTCAAGAGAAGAGGAACCCCATGTGGATGAAAGTGTACAGCTCTCAGGGAACGCCTTGTCTTCAACACAATTGCTGGTGAGGAATCCTCTCCTCTCTTATTATAATGCCATATGTGCAACTTCAAAAAAAAAAAAGCATCAAACTTAAGTGACATTAAGATCAGATAATTTATTCTATAAATCTTAGCTGCCTGCAGCTAGCTAGCGTTTCATGAGAGAATTAAAAGGGAATAAGATACCTTATGACCAGATGCAACAGCAAGTAATTCACCTTCAGCATGGAAAGCAATAGAGGCAATAGGTCGATCTGTTTTAAGAGGAGAGGAAGAGACCAGGAGTAAATTAGATGAAAAAGTAGAAGAGGGAAAAAGCGAAGTAATATGTTGCCTAGCACTTACAGAAATCATGAGATCTAATACATTCTGCAGTCTTTGCATTCCATAAGCGCACCTCATGATCTAAACTTCCACTAGCAACTATTTCTGAGTGGCGCGGGTGGAATCTGACCTGTAGAGAACTCATTTACATTAGATAGTTAAGCAGTGGGTATAAAGCATAGCAAAATATCTTTTTCAGGCAAGCCAAAATCAACTTAATTCATTGCAAGTATTGTCTAACTAGCGACACCAAAACAAAAATATAACAAAGTTGACACAAATCATCCAACCTACAAAACTAATGACAAAGATCACCACCAGATTTCATTTCAATGAGATAAGATTAGGATCTTAAATGCTACCTAGTAACCAAGGTAAATCATAGAGTCAATGAAGTTATGAGAAAAGGGATATCAATCTCTGACTCACCACCCAAGGTGTCCTCCGATGGCCACTCAAAACTTTTAAGCATTTTCCTGTCTCACAATCAATAATTTTTACTGTGTGGTCACCACTACAAGATAAAAAATTCAAGTAAATCCCATTAGTAAACGGAAAAGATTAAATTACAACAGATACGATTCATATTACTTACTGTGTAGAAGCAAGAGTTCTTCCATCAGAGCTAAAAGCTGCTGCAATAGTTGACCTTGGAGGAGGTACAAGAGGACAATATTTAGCAGATAAATGCTGCAATGACTCTGCCTCGACCCTGCATGTAAGGAAAGCAGTTTACATTCAGAAGCCTGATCGGAGTAGGGATCTCATTAATTCATCTTCACAGAAGATACATCAATTTCGTAATAAAGGAGCGAATAAGTGATGAATGCAAGGTACCATGAAATAAGATTATGTTCCTGCTCGCTCACTGGTTCGCTACTGGTTCCACACAATGAATCAGCATCCCATCTGCTTTCACCCCACCGTTTTCTTGGCACAAACTTTGTTTTTGGTGAAATTTCCCTCTGGACCAGCAACTTGAAGACACTTCGACACCTGAATAACCATCAAACCATGGTAAAAGTGATCCAGTCAGATCAGCAGCTGGTAGAACTAGTTTGCGCATGGAAAAAAATGAAATTTCTGGCTGAAAGTAAGAATTCGAGATTTAGTTCCAAGTTATATTTTTGTCTTAACTGCTGAAACTAGCTCAGATTCACCAGAAGCCGCATAATTGTCCATTTGAACATGATTAGGGTGCCAGAACTCTATTCTAGATGAGATCTATCACATAATTAATACTTGTATACCCATCGTAAGACAAGATTCAGAAACCAGCATCCAAGTTATCAACGATCTCCAAAACCAGCCTTTAATTACTTGATCTAACGCTGGATCTCCAAATCATGAACAAAATAGTTCCAAGATTCTATAATTCAGAGGCATAAAAAGGTTCTACTAAAGTTCATAATTCAAACTCAAGTCAATAAGCAAGCTCTGACCTCTGGCGATGGACATTAGCCACTGGTTTTGGTGACGGTATCATCGACCGAGGAGAAGGTTGATCGTGTGACCAGATAGATTCCGTCATCTCTAAAGCTGGAATTTTCATATCAATACCCCAGTAGACAAAGAATCCATAGATGCGGCCAAAACAGGGGACGAAACCCTAACTAGACGATCTTCGTCGAAAACAAGGCCAAATCGCCGATCTAATCTACCCCAATTTCCTCGCCGGCGGCTCCCTCCTCGAGATGGGTGGAATTTTATTCCGATGAAGAGCGACGACGAAGAAACCTACAAGGAAAAACAGGAGGAGGCCATAGCTTAGGAAGGTCTGAGATACATTAAAAGGATCTCTTTTTTTCTCTCTAATTGAAATGCTCCTTGTTCTTGATTATCTCAACACATTCTTTAGAATTTTACAACATACCCTTATTTTTTTATATTATTTCTAAATTCTACCCTCATAAAATTTAGAGAGAGTTGTAACCTTAATTGTAATCCTGATAATTTCCTCGATTGAACCAAATCTTTCGGATGGAGCAACGGTCATATTCTTATTGAGATTAAGATCAAATTACGATTTACTGTACGAAAAAATATATTCAAAATAGATCAAGTTTGAAACTAGTGTTAAATCATGTAAATAGTTAATTTAGTATATGATAATTCGTACTAGTAGTATCTATATCCTGCACAAGATTTCTTAAATTTGGCTAAAGAATGTTGGCAAATTCTTTAGTTTAGTGAATCAATATGGGTATTCATTGAATTATGTCTTATGTCTATATTTTGTTTTCCACACTAATAAATAAGTTCTTCACGCGGGACCAAAAAAGAAAAACTACAAGCAGTTAGCAAACTTTTGTAATGAACAGCAAAGCATCCTAAAATTCCTAATCATTAACATAACAGGTTGGTACAATGCTTTAACCGGTTCGGTTTTTCGTTTATGTGTTCAGTCACCGGTGTCACCTAACCCAAAACAAATTTAAATACATTGAACCAAGAAGCGTGTACCAAAAACTAAAGACACTTAAAAGTAATACTAATACCCTTGCATGTTCTAAAGCAAGCTATCGGCTCTAGACGGCAACCGCCTAAAGAAACTAAGCCCTCGCGACGGCAGTTTCCTCCTAAACCGAGGTGGTCTCAGATTATACAAACCGAAGACAGCCACAGTCAACTTAACGGGCACGGCGTAAAACCCAACCGCGGCGAATAAACAGAACACCAAGAAGAGAAAAGTAGCACACGGATCACGCCAGCTCAGCAAAGCTTGTACTCTCTCTCCCTGACTTGCCATGTCACCAACCACTGTCTGAACCCTCCCAGCAATGCTCCTAACTCGATCGTATCTCATTCTCACAACATCGAATCCTCTGCTCGTGGGAAACGTGTCAAACTCTTCGTCAAGCTCGTCTGGAAACACAGTCTCCGCCTGTGAGATACGCGCGTCCATGTGCGGTGGATTTCTAGGCCGCCGCCTGAAACGCCAAACGCCAACCGCAGCCGCGTAAAGAAACAAACACGGCAATAGAAGCTCAGGAAACAAAACCATAAACAAGAAAGCCAAAACAAAAACCGTCGAGTAAACCGGTTTAGTCCAACTTCTCATAACTTCAACCAATTTAGCAACCGCAACCAAACCGGAAATCACATTAACCAGCCGAAAAAAATTAGCTTTGCTTCTTCTCATACTCCAAACATGGAAATCGTGATCGAGCATATATTCCACAACCTCACGACCCAAAGTCGGCTCAGCTCTACTCAGCCTGGCCGCAACCGCGTTTAGCGTTTGATACCGCAAACGTTCAAGCATATGAATGCCTAATGGCTGAGTATAATGCATCTTCGGAAGCAGTGGTAACATATACATCTGGAGCATATTAACAGCGTTACCACACGATAGCCTAACCGCTAAATGAAGCTCACCGGTTTTCTTCACACCAGTGGCGTGCAACACAATCAACGGATACGAATGTGTGTAAACTCGTCCTGTCTCTAGCGTAGACAACCTAATCCTAACCTTTCCAATCCGCCCATCCCGCGAGTTATTGTTCCCATCGACACGTGCGTTATCGAACACGCCGACAGTAACAACTGTACACGGGTCATTCACTTCCCAAGTATACTGCTCGTTCCACTTTGGACAAAGACTGTCCACAACGGTTCTTGTTCTAACCCATTTAGGCCCGTACTTAGCCACGCAGTACGAGTCCGCAGTTCCACCGCGTTTCCCGTCCCTAACCTTCATCGGCATCAAACCTGTCGCACTAAGAATTCCAATCTCTAAAAGCCCAACTTGCGGTTTCCAGAGCTCTTTCGCAGTCGGTCTAACATCGCTGGTATACATTGTAGCCTCATCCAAAACATGGTAACCACCATCTAGTGATAATCTAAGATGAATCTTCGAACCAAACCTGTTGTTATTACTGTTATCTAAACTAAACCATCGTGAACCAACCGGTGTATCTCCGGTTCGTCTTTCAACAGCAGAAACCGGAATCTGAACCCTCCCAACGGCCACATCGTTTTGCCCTCCCATTGCACCACCCACACGATCCTCCACAATAGTCGTAATGTAATCCTCAAACGGTTCTGCAACCACAAACATCAAATCCTCGTTCCAATACGGATTCGAAAAGCTCCGGGTGGGGCTTGCAGATGAGATTGCAGTCCGCAGAATCTGATTACCAACTTGTAGCTTCGCCGAAAGCTCTGGAAACCTCATGAGGCCTGATCCTTTGTCCATAATTGCAACATCCTGAGCTTCGATAACTGAAACCCTAAGGTACCATAGCTTAGGAGACAAGTAAACCTTTGATTTGATCGATGAGAGTCCCTCAATGTGAACATTTCCAGCCTTTGAATGCCACGCCTCAGCAAAAGCCTCATCCGCTTGAGTCCCGAACCACACCGAAACCATAAGCTCTCCACTGCATCTACCTCCGTTTCTATTCTCTATTTTGTACCATTGCGGAGCTAACGGACTATCTGGAGGAACCCGGGTTGGGATTTCGCTTAAATCAAACCAGACCCTACCCGTATACTCATCTTTGTTACCTTCTTTGACGAAAAGCTCAACAACGGATGATTGAATGCTTTCTTTGGAAAATGCAAAGACTTGATTCCACTCGGGGTTACTCGAATTGGAACTCACTTTTTTAGTAACTCCCCTGTAATTGCCCAATTTCACTTCCGAGACGAGCTCGCCGGATACCGACAAGTCCTTAGCTTTCACGATTCTTACATAAAGGTACTGCATTTGCTCAACGAGATCATAAGTCGAGCTTGTTTTATCCTTGCGACTACTCAAATCGCCAACGCCACTACTACTTCCTCCAAGACGAGGCTTTGTCTCTTTGAGCGAAAACTCACTCGACCTGTCTGCATAAATGACAGGTCCGGGTCGGGGTCTGGACATTGGACCGGGAAGAGCGGTTATCACAAGAGGCTTTATCTCACCTTGGTGTGGATAAAACGGTAGCATCTGATGTCCTTGACCGTTCTGCTGATTGTGAAGAGCAATCTGTTGCTGTTGTTGTTGTTGTTGAATCGCCATGGAAGAGCTCAAGTTCTGTACTTTCTTACTTTTCTTTGAACCACCCGACCCGTTAACCCGACGGACGTTTTCACCGTTCTCCGCCGTTGTGGAGATGTAGTGTTTCACGCTGATTTCTCCACGCACGGACGAGAAAAGGCTCCTCTTTTCAAGAGTGTAGAGCTGAACCACTGACTCTCCTTCCTTTCCAACGCTGAGTCCCAAAACCCTAACCTTACCTAAGAAGTTTCTGTTGTTTGAGGAACGCTTCTCGTTGTAAACGCTGATTTCTAGGGTTTTATATCTGAGGTCGTTAACATCGATGACGTGAAAGACGAGCTTCTCGTTCCAGATTGGGTTTAAGTCTTTGGGCTTAACCTTAGTTCGGAGACGTTGATTCTCGTACTCCACTTCCACAAAAGGAGATGAAGACCCTTCGCCATCTTTTGGCATGAGATTATGAGCTCCCACTACTTCCACCACGAGCTTCTCGTTGCCGGAGCACGTTTTAGCCTCAGTCATTACCGGTTAGAAACAGAGAGATAACAACAACAACGGGAAAAAAAAGAGAGATAAACAAGAATGTCGAAGACGAGAGATTGACTTGACAAAGAAAGAGAGTTTGAAAGCACAAGGAAAGCCAAGAGACAGTGAGTAGAGAGAGGGAGATAGAATAAAAAGTCTTTGAAGATGCAGACATCAACAAGAGAGAACGTGCCAAAGAGAGAATCTGGATTTTGTATTTTCTTACAACATTAAAATAATTTCAGATATTTCTCATTTAAAACGAAATTGAATAGGTTGAGATTTGTACATTTTCAAAAAAAAAAAAAAAAAATTGAAATAACCAACGAAAGCTTTTTAAGAGTAGAAGTAGAACAGAACATAAAGAGAACTTAGGAGAAAGGGACAGAACAGCCTCGAGCTTCACCCTCGCTGGTCGCGCGTGGATAAACATCGTCTACTCAACCAATGACATGGCTCTGCTCTGCACATACCGTATGCTTTTTGCTTTCCTCCTGATCAACTAGGACCCACTTTATTTTTCTTTTTATTATCTAAAAATCGTGAGGAAATAATTAAATACGAACGAGATAGGCCCTGTTCGTTTTCTCATCCAGATGATCCATCTAGATGGAGATGAAAATTAGTGTTCGTTTAGTGTTAAAAATGACAACCATTCAAATGGTTCATCTAGATGAGTTTGGAAAATTTAGGCAAAAATTTTAAAATGAGTTGGATGAACCAAGTTAGACCATTTGGATGGAGATGACTTTCCAAAATTTTGTAATGTCTAAAATACCATTATTTACAATTATAACTCAAATAATATAAACTATATATAGATTTCATATTTTTATTTAAAAAATCATAATATTGCACCAATTTTTTTTTTCTAAAACCGTAAAATTACGGACTAATAATTTCTGTCAAAATCATACAATCTCGGAATTATGTTTTTTAACCAAAATCTTAAAATACTGTAATTCCATCAAAACAAAATCTTTTTGCCGAATTATTCAAAACTGTGTTTCCCGTCAAAACCGAGAAATCGAAAAACGCAATTTTCCCGTCAAAAACCTAATTCCGCAATTTTGCGGTTTTGGCAGAAAAATTGGAGAAATGTGTTTTTCGGCCAAAATTGAAATAAAAAACGCAATTTCCCGCCAAAACCTTAATTTCGCGATTTTTCGATTTTGGGGAGAAAATTGGAGAAATGTGTTTTCCCACCAAAATCAAAATCGGAAAACACAATTTTCCCGCCAAAAACTTAATTCCGCAATTTTGCGGTTTTGGCAGAAAAATTAGAAAAATTGATTTTCCGCCAAAATTGAAATTGGAAAACACAATTTTCCGCCAAAAATCGGAGAATTAAGTTTTCCCGCCAAAACCGTCAAATCACGATTTTGGCGGGAAAATTGTGGAATATCGTATTCCCTTGAAACCTCAATTTCATAATTTCCCGCTTAAATCGTGATTTTATGGCGGAAGAACTTAATTATATGATTTTGCGGTTTTGACGAAAAAACGTTATTCCACGATTTTATGGTTTGGCAGGAAAACATAATTTTTTCAATTTTCATTATATTTTAATCAATAATTAAAATCAATATATTTAAGATTATGATTAGATCAAAATATGGGTATTTTAGTCATATTCTAATTAAATTCATCTAGATGGAGATGAATATTTACAAAAATGAATCATACAAACAAAGGTTCATCCAGATGCTCCATTCAAATGAACATCCAAAAATTGAAACGAACAACATTCAGATGAAACATCTGGATGAAACATTTAGATGAATCATCTGGATGAAAATGTCAGATGACCAAACGAACATGCCATACTGTATTTATTAACGTGTGTTTCACGCGCTAAGTGAGAGATGGTGGTAAGAAGAGAGGCTCAATCCTTCTGGCGGGTCAAACCTCAAAGGTCTATGGAACACCAATTTGTCTCAAAAGAGTATTTGTCAGAATACTAAGCATTAGTTGTGATATAATACTAGTAGTTCCTTATATTTTGACATTCTTCAGGATTTTAACAAAAAAAAAAAGCTTAGTTTTCATGATAAGTGTGAGATTTTTAGAATCTTTTTGTAACCACAAATTATCAATCAGGACAATTTGACCTACTTCGACTTTCATTTCCCCAAAAAATGTTTCAGTTACATTGAGTACGAATACTTAAATATTTGAATATCCATATCAGCCCTTTTACTTTCCACGAGCAGAAAAGATTTGGACTTGAGTTTTGCAGGTTCGTCCTTGTGTACATAACGTTCTTCTTGTTTTTTAGAGTTCCCATAAAAACAATAATTTATACATGCACTTATTTTTTCATTTTGTCACACTTGTGTTTTCATTTTTCGTTTCATGGGTAAGTCTTGCTTCTTTCTTTGATTTCAACTGCGCATGCTAGAAGTTAAGAATCAAAAATCAAAACATTTTGCTAATGACTGCCACGTGGCATCCATTTCATATTCCTTGGAAATCCTACTTATTATTTGTCTTCTTTTTCCGCCTTATGGATGGGATGGCTCTGATCGCAACTCAAATATTCAAAATATATAAATAACGTATCCTAAACTTATGTTCTCTAAGTTTGTATCTTAATATCCGAAACATACCACTATATTGATTCACCTTTAGTTTTTTTCGGTCAACGTATTTCGTCCCATTAAAACGATTGGATTCTAGTTAGTTCAAAAGTTTCAGCCAATGAGCCAAAGTTAAAATGGTAACACCGTATGTATTTGTTATTTCATTATATTCCCTAGTAAATGTAAGCAATCTATCTAAGCAGACAATACTTTTATTATTTCTAGACCATGATCAATGATACAACCTTACTGATCCACGAACAATTAATCATAGTCCATCTACGCTGTAAATTTGATTTTGCTAAATCTCAGTAGGGTCGAAGACTAGTTGTTTTAAATGTACTGATCTTTTACCAGGTTTCTCTCAGGTTAATAACATACAAGTTTCAAGTTAAAGCCGCCTTTAACCCTTATTAGGTTTTCACTTTGATGTTAAAGCCCAATCGCTTGTGATAAAAAAAACCCAACATTGATAAGAATACATTAAAGGCCCATCTTCTACAAGAAGCCCATATATTATTGTCTACGAAGGAAGGAACCTTACTATAGTATATGCTTTTCATTTACTCGGGTTCTCTCCATAAAACATTTGAATGTTTCCATATTCTTCTATCTCTTACGCTAATGCTAAATACATGTGTAGAACAGAAGAAGAAAGTGGTGTTCTACAACATGCAATGATAAGAATTTGAATACTATAATCTTTTAGTTATTTTAATTGAAATATACACACATATTTAAAGAACTTATGAACACTCTAATGTAGCAAGAAATCAATCAGCACGTATCACTTAAAAAAAAAGCAAAAACAAGAAAAAAAAAACTGTAAAACAAATTAGATAATGGATTATGTAAGAAATCGGACAAAATTAGTTAATTTCCGCGTCCGAAATACAAGCTCGTAATAATCAAGAAAAGACAGGGGTAATATGGGGATTAAGTTGTATTAATTCAACGTCTAGTTATGATGCTGTCATTATAATTAAAGTAAATTATTTTCTCCAAACAAATCCCAAAGGTGGAGGAGGTAAGGGGAGAGGGAAGCACGAAAGCCAAAACGAAAAATTATTACTAATCAGAAAAGCAAAAAATTAATCGACATTACAAGAAATCAGAAACAACGCGTTTCGATTTTGCTGTTTCCCATTTTTTTCTGGGCATTGAATCTCGTTTATTCTTGAAGCATTTTTTGCGCATTCGCATTGTCGGTGTTTTGGAGGTTTAGTTACAAGAAGAAGTTCAATGTTGCTCTGATCTCAACTAGATCCTGAGATTAAGCAAAGAACATTGAGTTTCTAATTCGTTAAACAATAATGGTAAATGTTTCATTTCATTTCATGTTTTTTTTTTTTTCTGATCGCAGTTTTGTTTATGATGGAAGGAGAGTGGTTTATGTTTTTATTTATTCCTCGTGTGTTGTCGTTTCTTTGAATCTGAGTTTTGAATTTTAGCCGTTGTGATTTTTTTTTTTTTTCCCATCTTTGAAAATGCTCTTTTGTGCTGTTTTGAGTCATGGTAGATATTTGACTTCAATCCAGACATGTCTGTTAGAGTTAGATGCTGTTTCTGGTTACCTCAAAGCAGCAATTCTATATGCTGTTTGAATCTAAATGCAAGTTTCTTGATTGTGTTTACAACGCACTGCATTTAGTATAGTCGAGTTACTATGACCAAAAAATCCATTCTTGGCACATTTATGGATGATTTCGTCAAAGCTAAAACAGGAAAGTTGTTAATTTTGTTGATATTCATTAGGATATGCAAATTCTTGTAAACGTCATGGAAGCTTGAATTTGTTGCAATGTTATTCGAGAGCTTTTTTAGATATATAAGCAGAGTGCCAATAGACAAAGTTTACGAGTGATGTTAAGTTCTTGTTTTTAACATCATGTTTACATACAGTAAAGGCCTCCTTGGAATAAAATTAAAACAAAGTGAAATAACTTAGCAAGTTCTTGTTTATAATTCTTTATATAGAAACTATGCCCTTTTAACACCTTTTGTTCACTGCAGGTTGCTACCTTCAATCCTGCAGTTGGCTCCCATGTGTGGGTGGAGGACCCCGATCAAGCATGGCTAGATGGTGAAGTTGTTGAGATTAATGGTGAACAGATCAAAGTTCTCTGCACTTCAGGGAAACAAGTATGTGTTTTATTATATCCTGCTGTTTGACTCAGAGGGCCTTTCAGATGTTCATTTTGTTAAGTATACTAGATATTCCACGGCAATGTGTGTTTGGCTGTGGAAGCACAAGAACCTTTTACGAAAACCTTTTTCTTTTTTTTAAACACAGGTCGTTGTTAAAGCTTCTGATATTTATCCAAAAGATGTCGAAGCGCCAGCATCTGGGGTGGAAGATATGACAAGGCTGGCTTATTTACATGAACCTGGAGTCCTTCAGAATTTGCAATCAAGATATGATATTAATGAGATTTATGTGAGTAACTTCACTGAGAATTATCTTCTTGTGTGGTTAAAAACAAATGTACTCTACATATGTGTATAATGCACAATCAAAAAGCTATGGCATCTCCATGTTATCTACTATTTTCCATAAGACTGAACCCAGTTTTACTTTCAGACATATACGGGAAGCATACTTATTGCTGTTAACCCGTTTAGAAGACTTCCACATCTATATAGTAGCCATATGATGGCTGAATATAAAGGCGCTTCCCTTGGTGAGCTGAGTCCACATCCTTTTGCCGTTGCAGATGCTGCATATAGGTAATATAGCACATACTCATTGAAAATTGTGTTGCTTTTTTAATGTTATTATTGATGTGATCGGTCTGCTTGCTTGGTTTATTCTATTGCAGACAGATGGTTAATGAAGGAGTTAGTCAATCTATCCTGGTTAGCGGTGAAAGTGGTGCTGGTAAAACTGAAAGCACAAAGTTGCTTATGAGATATCTTGCCTACATGGGTGGGAGAGCTGCCGCCGAGGGAAGAAGTGTTGAGCAGAAAGTGTTGGAGGTGAAAAGATAGTTATAGATGCTTTTTTCTTTCTATTTTTTTGGTATTTTACAGAACAGCCAGATCTTCGCGTTATCAGTTATTACAGATTCTGAGTTTATTTTGCATTATAAACTGTAGTAAGTAATTAAAAAAGTGATTCTAGTGGCCTAGATTGGCTTATTGCGTTGATCTGTTTCTTATTGCTTCTTATATTTACATTTCATACAGTCGAATCCTGTTTTAGAAGCATTTGGAAATGCAAAGACTGTTAAGAACAATAATTCCAGGTAAGGAGGTTTCCTTGTACTTTGCTTCGCATTCTTTCAATTATATTTACGTTTTTTTTGTGTGAAAGGTTGAAATTTTTTGTTTGTGTTTTTAATAGTCGATTTGGTAAGTTCGTGGAGATTCAGTTTGACCAATCGGGGAGGATATCTGGAGCTGCTATAAGAACTTATTTGTTGGAAAGATCACGTGTTTGCCAGGTGTCTGATCCCGAAAGAAACTATCATTGTTTCTACATGCTTTGTGCTGCACCAGAAGAAGTAAGTTTTAGATCAATATTAACTTTATAAATAACCAGCTGCTGCTGATTCACGGCATACTAATGTACATCTTATTTCTACTGTCAGGATGTTAGGAGGTTTAAGCTTGGTGATCCCAAGATATACCACTATCTCAATCAGTCTAAGTGTATAGCATTGGATGGTATGAATGATGCGGAGGAATATCATGCAACAAGAAAGGCCATGGATGTCGTTGGAATCAGTTCCGAAGAGCAGGTAACTCCATCTGTTAAATTTAGTGAAACCTGATATTTTATTTTGATTATCAACTTCTTAACATTTCCGGTATGTCTGTAGGATGCAATTTTCCGCGTTGTGGCTTCCATTCTGCATCTGGGGAATATTGAATTTGCTAAAGGAACAGAGATTGATTCATCAATTCCCAGAGATGAAAAATCTTGGTTTCATTTAAGAACCGCTGCCGAGCTTCTCATGTAAATGGCTTGACTGATAGACTGAAGTGGGTTGCTTCTGTATGTGACTGAAGTGGGCATTCTTACTCACATAATCTTTGTTGCAGGTGTGATGAAAAATCACTTGAGGATTCTCTATGCAAGCGTATTATGGCAACTCGTGATGAAACAATCACAAAAACTCTCGATCCAGAAGCAGCTCTTCTGAGCAGAGATGCTTTGGCTAAAGTCATGTACTCAAGGTTGTTTGACTGGTGAGTTTCTCTGTTCTCAACTGACGAAGACATTCTCAGTAGCTAATTCTCTTCATTTGGAAAAATAAGTTTGAATTATTTTTAACAGAGTTGTTTTATACTAATTATTTCTCTGTCTATGCAGGCTCGTTGAGAAGATTAATACTTCAATTGGTCAAGATCCTGATTCAAAGTACTTGATTGGTGTTCTTGATATTTATGGATTCGAGAGTTTCAAGACAAACAGGTGCTTGACCGGTATGCCTATTGTTTTCAGATTGGATAGATGGGGTTCTTATCAATAAAAGGTCTACAAAAATTGGAGATTCTGGTTGTTAAACATAACATATGGAATTTTTGATTTGTCATGTCTTGCTTTTACATAGTGTTCTATATTGGTCTGATCCATGTCATCGTCAAGGCAGTGTTGTTTCTAACGTGGACAGTTGAGATTTTTCTATTTCCTATTGTTGTTTGAGCTTGTGAGTTTACCCTGCTAAATGTTATTGAAAGGGACTATTGTTAGTTAAACATATTATGCAACTGATGCAACTTATCTGGAGGGAAAGTATTCACTGTGTGACCGTCAAAGAATTTATGAACACGTTGGATTCTAGTTTGTCGTTGTTCTTTGTCACACTGCTTACTGTTGCAAGTATTTTTGCAGTTTTGAGCAATTTTGCATCAATTTGACTAATGAGAAACTTCAGCAGCACTTTAATCAGGTTTGATCAAATAAGCCTTTCATTTTCTCCAATTTTGACCTTCTGCATTTCTGTAGTTTTTCTAACTTGTTTAACATCGTACTATGCAGCACGTCTTTAAAATGGAGCAAGAGGAGTATAAAAAGGAGGAGATCAGCTGGAGCTATATTGAGTTTGTTGACAATCAAGATATTTTAGACCTAATAGAAAAGGTTTCCTGTGATATTCTCTATTTTTTCATTCATGCACAGTGATCCTTGAAATGTGGCAACTAACATGTTTTAGGATGCTCCTATAGCGTTCTCTTAGTGATGCTTTTCTCCACCATAGTTGTGATAGCTATCTGTCTGTTATGTCATTGATAATTTATGTTATGGCTCTCATTTTATTAGTTGCTCATTCTTGGTGTTTGGTTATTTTTACCTTCAGAAACCCGGAGGTATTATTGCTCTTCTAGATGAAGCTTGGTGAGTTTGAAACACAATCTGCTTAATCTATGCTTTTGTTGTGCTTTCGAATTACTTTTCCAATTTTTTTTGTTTTAAAAGAAATGTATCTGAAGTGATGCTTTCGTTTGCAGTATGTTTCCTAGATCAACACACGAGACATTTGCGCAGAAGCTGTATCAGACATACAAAAACCACAAGCGCTTTACCAAGCCGAAATTGGCTCGCAGCGACTTCACAATTTGTCATTATGCTGGTGATGTGAGCATCTTTTTCTTCTCCGCTGCATTTATTGGTTCGAATTATACGTGAAAAGATATACAAGATAGTCAGCAATTGGTTTGTAAATATCTAGTTTAACAACCATGAGGGGTTTTGTTCCAGGTCACATATCAGACAGAATTTTTTCTAGACAAGAACAAGGATTATGTTATTGCGGAGCATCAAGCATTGTTAAATGCTTCTACATGTTCTTTTGTTGCAAACTTGTTCCCACCATTATCTGACGATTCCAAACAATCAAAATTTTCCTCTATTGGTACCCGTTTCAAGGTTAGTCTGATTTTGATCTCCACTTTCACCTTGCATGTTTTAATCTGTTTTTTTTAAAGGTTACATATTTCATGTTTGTGTTTAATTGCAGCAACAATTGGTATCATTGCTTGAGATTCTCAATACAACGGAGCCACATTATATCAGATGTATAAAGCCTAATAATCTTCTGAAGCCTGGAATCTTTGAGAACCAAAATGTTCTACAGCAATTGCGTTGCGGGGTGCGAATGACATCTCTTTCCGGTTAAATAACCAAGCTTCTCGTGAAAATGATTAATTCCACAAGAATGAAATTTTTTTGGATGTTGTACTGACCTCAGGGAGTGATGGAGGCAATACGGATTAGTTGCGCTGGCTATCCTACTAGGAAGCACTTTGACGAGTTCTTGAACAGATTTGGTATCATTGCTCCACAAGTGTTGGACAAGAAGTAAGATATCTCTTCCTTCTCAGATATTCTTGAATGCGAGGTTAGTTTCATTGACTTGTCTTGCTGACTTCTCTTTTTTCTTATTCTAGTTCCGATGAACCAGCTGCTTGCAAGAAGCTTCTTGATAAGGCGGGACTTGAAGGATATCAGGTAATTTCTATAATCAGTAGAATATTATTTGTCAGTTTCTTCAGTCTGCTTCTATGATGACCTGAGATTGTAAGTTTACTTTTGTAGATTGGTAAATCAAAGGTTTTTCTTAGGGCCGGACAAATGGCAGACTTGGATACTCGGCGAACTGAAATCTTGGGAAGATCGGCGAGCATTATCCAAAGAAAAGTGCGATCATATCTTGCGCAGAAAACTTTTATCCAGCTGCGTATCTCTGCTACACAGATCCAGGCAGTTTGCAGAGGTATTTACATCTCCCTTCAGATTGTCATCTTCTTCTTGTTTGTCTTTGTTTTTCAGTTTACTTCTAAACTAAATTGCAAACTTGTGGGTCGCTATTTTTTCAGGTTATCTTGCTAGAAGTATATACGAAGGCATGCGCAGGGAAGCTGCTGCTTTGAGAATCCAGAGAGACTTGCGTAAGTTTCTGGCTAGGAAAGCTTACACTGAGCTATTTTCTGCTACTGTTTCAATTCAAGCGGGTATGCGTGGTATGGTTTCCCGAAAGGAACTGTGTTTCAGAAGGCAGACTAAAGCTGCAACGATAATCCAGGTATGATGTTTTAAAATTTCTATAGTATGGTGCTATCAAATTGGACTGCTCATGGAACACTCCTATACATCATTAGACTGAATATTAGCAAGAAAACCGTCAAATAACAACCGGACTTAATGGTTTTTCTCTGTGTGGCGTTCTAATCATGACATCGCCCATTTTATAATACAGAGCCGGTCTCGTGTATACTTGGCTCGGCTGCATTACAGAAAACTAAAGAAAGCAGCCATTACGACACAATGTGCATGGAGAGGAAAAGTTGCGCGGAAAGAACTTAAAAACCTTAAGATGGTGAGATCTGGTTTCTTTCTTCGTTTAGTTTGCTTCTTTTTTCTTATCATCCTAGTACTTGATCGAAATGATTTATTCTCTGAAGTTGACTTCCTAAGATATCGTTTTGTACGAAAATTAACACAGTTTCTATAATTCATTTGACTCACAGGCTGCTCGAGAAACAGGAGCTCTTCAAGAAGCCAAAAACAAGCTAGAGAAGCAAGTTGAGGAACTGACATGGAGATTACAGTTAGAAAAACGAATGAGGGTGAGTTTTTTTCTTCCTTGTCAAATCGACCTCTGATTTCCTGTGGGTTCCTGCACTTAATAAACATTGCTAAATTACCCTATCTTCATTTTCAACGTTGCAGACTGACCTCGAAGAGGCCAAAAAGCAAGAAACTGCAAAATATGAGTCTTCTTTAGAGGAAATACAAAATAAGTTCAAAGAAACTGAGGCATTGCTTGTTAAAGAGCGTGAAGCTGCCAAGAAAGTTTCCGAGGTGCTCCCTATTATTAAGGAGGTTCCTGTGGTTGACCAGGAATTAATGGAGAAACTCACAACTGAAAATGAAAAGTTGAAGGTGGGTCTCGATTGTGGATCTGTAGCTTACCATAGCTAACTGGGAATTAAAAAACGCAATAATACTCTTTACAGAACCTTCCACCAATAGAAAACCTCGGCTGAAAAGTATTGGTCTCCACTATATTGTTTGTCATATGCAGGGGATGGTAAGTTCTCTTGAGATAAAGATAGATGAAACAGCAAAGGAACTTCAGGAAACAACCAAGATTAGTCAGGATAGACTAAAGCAAGCGTTGGCAGCAGAATCTAAAGTAGCGAAGTTGAAGACTGCAATGCAGAGGTACTGTTTGCATGAATCTCTCAATTAGCATGGTAGTAATATATACTTATCTTGTTAAAACGATTAGCTGATGTTTTGTTTGCAGGCTTGAAGAGAAGATTTCAGACATGGAAGCTGAGAAACAAATTATGCTTCAGCAAACGATCTTAAATAATCCTGTGAAAACTGTATCAGGGCATCCTCCAACTGCAACTATTAAGGTAGAAATGTTTCTTTGATACTAATATATATGGTCTTTTGGGTTACCTTCTACTTGTGCTTGATGTTAAACTTTTTGTTGATTCCTCTTTGCAGAATCTGGAAAATGGCCACCGTACAAACTTGGAAAACCAGTTCAATGTAGGATAGTTTTCCAAAATAACTATCTTGATCTCTTGGATTTCTCATATCTTTTTCTTTTGCATTTGCTGTTGGTTCATTCATCTGAGGAATATACTTTTCCAGGAAGCTGAGTTCGATGGAAATGCTGGGAAATCTGCGGCAGAACGTCAACTTGTACAGGCCAATCACTTTATACTATTTTTTTTTTTGTCAACAATCACTTTATACTATATATGCAAACAGTTTTAACAAGTATTTCTGTTAAACTGATTTTCTCAATCGCTGCAGGAGAATGTTGATACTCTCATCGACTGTGTTAAGGAAAACATCGGTTTCAGTAATGGGAAACCTATTGCTGCATTTACAATATACAAGTGTCTTCTTCACTGGAAGTGTTTTGAATCAGAGAAGACTAGTGCGTTTGATCGTCTAATTGAGATGATTGGTTCCGCGATTGAGGTAAATTGATCTGCATTTTTTGGCATTATGAAGATACTGATATGCCCCAAAATGAGGATTCATTTTTCTGTTTTTTTGACAAAATGAGGATTCTTGTGTATGTTTAACAACTTTTTGTAAAGTGTCTCTGTCAGTTACTAACCTTTGCTTTCTAATTTGACATTATCTATATAATAATTGTAAAGATTTATTTGCATGACTTATTACGCCACCTGCTTGAGATAGGATTCAACTAACCTTTGGTTTCTAATTTGACATTATCTATATAATGTTGTATGTTCTCTACCTCTCTTATATCCTTTTTATCGTCTAATCATCTTGGGGGGAGAGGAGGACAAACCTGATTTATACTTAGTAAAATTGGAAGTCTTAACTACTCTACTGACATTTTATCTTTTCAGAATGAAGATGACAATGGTCATTTGGCATATTGGTTGACAAACACATCGGCACTACTGTTTCTACTTCAAAAAAGTCTTAAAACTGGTGGTACCGGAACAACTGCAAGCAAGAAGCCACCCATCACAACATCCTTGTTTGGAAGAATGGCCTTGGTATTTTGACTTCTATGCTAGTAGGGTTCTTTAAATCTTTTACAAAGTCAAGATTATTAACTATCCTTTCCCTTATCGTTTAACCAGAGCTTCCGCTCATCACCAAACCTTGCTGCTGCGGCTGAAGCTGCTGCTCTTGCAGTGATCCGCCCAGTGGAGGCAAAATACCCGGCTCTGCTTTTCAAGCAACAGCTTGCAGCATATGTGGAGAAAATATTTGGGATGATTAGGGATAACTTGAAGAAAGAGCTCTCAGCTTTAATATCTCTGTGCATTCAGGTTTCGTTGACGTCTCTATTGGCAGCTTTTTTTTTGCTTTGCACTCTGATGATAATTTTGTGTTACTATTTTAACAAGTTTTGTTCTGTCCAACCCTTGAACTTCAGGCACCGAGAATTTCAAAAGGAGGGATGCAACGATCTGGTAGGTCTCTTGGGAAAGATTCCCCTGCTATTCACTGGCAGAGCATTATCGATGGTCTCAATTCGCTTCTTGCCATAATGAAAGAAAATTATGTAAGGAAATAGTAAAACTACCGTGACATTGATCTGTTTTCAACTCCTTAAATTCTCATATGTTTGTTGGTTTACAGGTTCCTCTGGTACTCATCCAAAAAATACACACTCAAACTTTCTCATTCATCAATGTGCAACTGTTTAACAGGTAAATAATACTTGAAAATTACATCTAATGGTTTCTATGCACTTTATTATCTATACTCGTCACTGTCCAAGTTGGGTACAAGGCATCTAACATATCACTTGGATTGCCAGTAAACTAAACAAAGTGACTGTTTTTATTGCCCAATTTCCTTCTGGAAGCTAGACCATGGTCACCAGTTTTCTTACTTTTTTTTCCCTTAACATCTTCAAACAGCCTTCTACTGCGTAAAGAGTGCTGTACATTCAGCAATGGAGAATTTGTAAAGTCTGGGCTTGCAGAGCTAGAGTTGTGGTGCGGCCAAGTCAATGAAGTAGATTCCTACCTCACGTTTACCTTACGATAGAAACTTTCTTTTGGCTCATTATATCATTTAGTTTCATTCTTTGATTTTGCAGTATGCTGGGCCATCTTGGGATGAACTGAAACACATCAGACAAGCTGTTGGGTTCCTGGTATGTTTTACCCTCGTTATGAACTCTGAATATACTTCCAAAGTAACTGATTCACTGCTGATAATAGTGTTTTATTTTGGTTTGTTCTTTGATAAGACTGAGAAGTCTCTCGTAACAATCTCTGCATAATTTATTAGATTATTAAACCAGACATTCTTGTACACAATTCAATTTGCTTATGTCAATCTATATGAGTAATATAGTTATTCTTAGTCTCAAGTGATTTCCCTTAAACCTTATGAATAACTCTCTTCTCCTCGTTCCTCTTCAGGTTATCCACCAAAAGTACAGAGTGTCATACGATGATATAGTACATGATCTTTGCCCGGTAAAGCTCCTTCTAAGTATCTAGAAACATGTTTTGAGGATACTTTACTGGCTTAGACTCATTATTCAATCGTTTTCTTGATTCAATATCTTCCAGATCCTTAGTGTCCAACAACTTTACCGGATATGCACATTATACTGGGACGACTGCTATAACACCCGAAGTGTGTCTCAAGAGGTATCTCTAACTGAAAAAGATAATATAATATTAGGGTCAATTTCAACCCCTTTTAAGATGCTGAGCAAAGTGTGAAACCTCTCTCACAGGTAATATCGAGCATGCGTGCTCTCATGACAGAGGAATCCAACGATGCAGACAGCAATTCCTTCTTGTTGGATGATAATTCCAGGTAACTCTCTCGCTCTATATTCAACGATGAATCATGATTCTTGAATTGGTATAGATCAAAGTTGTTGGTCTTTTCTAAGAACTGTAAAAAAGAAGAAGAGATTTGATAAGCTTAACGACAGTAAAAACCATAACGAGTTTATCGTTATATTTTCCCGCAGCATTCCCTTCTCAATCGATGAAATATCCAGTTCGATGCACGAAAAAGACTTTGCGAGTGTCAAACCGGCCAAAGAGCTTCTGGAAAATCCAGACTTCGTATTCTTGCACTAGCTCCTCCTTTGTATTGACAAAGTTCATATTCTAAAAAGCTCTTCCTCTGTTTTTTTAGTCTGAGGTGGAGGGGTGCCTTCTTGAACCAAAAGGAAAGAAGATTACGAAAGTGTAAATGTTTACTTGTTGTGGGGTTGTTTCTTGCAAAACCTCTGTGATTCTCACCAATTCATTCATTTATTATTTTGACCCCATTTCTCAAAGTTTTCCTCGATTTTAGACCCCTTATATTTGTTTTGTTAATTCTTTGCCAAAACTCTTATGTCCAGTTTAGTGACTGCATGATGAAAGATCCTTTGTTGTACAGAATTAATCTCATTCAGTTTTATAAAAACTTGTCTCTACTTCTTGCAGTAACTAGTATTTTCATACTGTATTTTGCTTCTTTATAGAAATGTATGTAAAACTTAGAAATTTATTTTCATACTTGTAATTTGACTGAAGTAAATACAAAAGAATAATTCAAGTTTATATGGTAAAAAAAATTGTGGATGTAAATTCATATAAAAATCAAAATGCTGCAGAAATTAAAGAATTTAAAGTTTTAATTCTTAGAACTACAATTTCTTAGTGGGGGCACTTTCAGAAATATTTATATTTGTAAGAAATTAATTATAATTTAGAAGAAAAAAAAAACAAGGGTTACGAGAAACCCAACCCTTTTGGGACTTGGATAAAAAAACCTTACGCACCTTTCTGTTCTTCTTCGTTTTGTTCTTCTTCTTCTTCAAGCTGCGCCGCTTTCTCACTCTATTATCTCCTTCTTCGATTTTCCCGAGTCGTTGATATTTCGCATCGCTCAGGTTCGTTTCGATCTCGAATTACATCTTCTTAGGAGAAACGAAGTCATGTTTTGATTAACCTAATTGTTCCCAGTTCTATCGTAGATACTTCACTTAGATTAGTTCCGGGATCTAATCGTAAAGGTTTTTAGATTGGGTATCGAACTTATGTTGATGTTTAGGTAACGGAACCTGGGTTTGGAATTGGTCAGGCTGATGTAGAAACCCTAATTTCGTTGATGTAGAAACCCTGCGAAATGGTTTTGTGTTATTGAGTAGTTTTTTATCTTCAGCGACTCCGATTAACTATTTTTAGGGTTCTAATTTGATTCTCGGTTTTAAGCAGGAGAAGAAGCTTCTATCTTTCATTATGTCTAGGAACAAGGGTTTGGCTGAGCAAGATCTTGAAAAATTGGATGTAACTGCGCTACATCCTTTGTCTCCTGAGGTCATTTCTCGCCAGGCTACTATAAATATAGGTACTTTTTGAGTTTCGTTTAACTTTCCACTCCTGCTCCGTGGTCTTTTATATAAGTTGATGTCAGAAAAACTAATCAAGCATTTAAGCTAAAGATGATAGTGTTATATTTCAGGAACCATTGGGCATGTCGCTCATGGAAAGTCTACTGTTGTGAAAGCTATTTCTGGTGTGCAGGTAAATAACTACTACGTTTTCCCCTTTTTCCAATAAGCACGAGTAATTTGATTCTATGCTATATTTTAGTAACTACAGGCTCATCGATTAGAGGGGGTTACATCATTTGTGTGATTTCCTTCTCTTTTGCAGACTGTCCGTTTTAAGAATGAATTGGAACGTAACATTACCATTAAGCTTGGATATGCAAATGCCAAGATTTACAAATGCGAGGATGAGAAATGCCCTAGACCAATGTGCTACAAGTGAGTCCTTGCAACAGTGTTTTTTCTATCATCTTCTACTATAAGTTTTGTGTCGAGGTCTTACAACTTATCTGTTGTTTTAGGGCCTACGGAAGTGGAAAGGAAGACACCCCAAATTGTGATGTCCCTGGATTTGAGAACTCCAAGATGAAACTATTGAGGCATGTGTCATTCGTGGATTGCCCGGTATGATTAGTTTTACAATTATCCTTATTCTTCTAAAGTACTAGTATTCAAATGATAGTATAACCATTTTCTATGTCAATGAGCTGTGCATTTTATTGGTATAATCGATGTTGTTGCACTCGACCTGCATGCTTTTGGATCTCATGTTAATTGGGTGGAGGGTTTAAAGATCGAGGGTTGTTGTAGTATTCATTGGATTTTTCCATACATTGCTTTTCTTTTCTATACTTCATTCTTCTTGATGTATTCTTGTTCTATTCTTCAGGGACACGATATTCTCATGGCAACAATGCTCAACGGAGCAGCCATCATGGATGGTGCACTACTTTTAATCGCTGCAAATGAGACCTGTCCGCAACCACAAACTTCTGAACATCTTGCTGCCGTTGAGATTATGCAACTTAAGCATATCATAATCCTTCAGAACAAGATTGATCTTATTCAAGAGAACGTTGCCATTAATCAGCACGAGGCAATTCAAAAATTTATAATGGTTCGATTTTCTTATCTATTATGAATCTGTTGTTGCATTCTCATTTCAATAGTTGGTTAAGCTAAGGGTAGGGTTGGGGAACTTGATTCTCAAATTTCTCACATCCTGTTGCAGAACACTGTTGCTGATGGAGCTCCTATCGTCCCTGTCTCAGCACAACTGAAATACAACATCGATGTTGTGTGCGAGTACATTGTCAAGAAGATCCCAATCCCCGAGAGGAATTTTGTGTCACCGCCAAATATGATCGTGATTCGATCTTTTGATGTCAACAAACCTGGTTGTGAGGTTGATGAAATTAAAGGTGGAGTTGCAGGTGGAAGTATCCTCCGGGTATCTGTTTCTCTCTATCTCTTGTTGTTTCTCTAAGTACATCAAGCTTTATATGGTGTATATATATATATATATATATCATCCAACGTGTGATCAATGTCTCTAACTACATTTATATTGTAGGGTGTTTTGAAAGTCAACCAATTAATCGAAATCAGACCTGGTATTGTTACTAAAGACGATCGTGGTAACTCAAAATGCACTCCAATTTATTCTCGCATAATTTCACTCTACGCGGAACAGAACGAGCTTCAGTTTGCTGTTCCTGGAGGTCTAATAGGAGTTGGAACAACAATGGACCCAACTCTTACTCGTGCTGATCGATTAGTCGGTCAAGTCCTTGGTGAAATCGATTCACTTCCTGATGTCTTTGTTGAACTCGAGGTATAAACAACAACTCATGATCATACACTTCACAGTCTTAAGTGGAAATGGGTTTCTGTGTGTTTTCTCCTTTGATATTTAAATCCTCGGTTTTGAAAAATCCTTAGGTGAACTTCTTTCTTCTACGGCGTTTGCTGGGAGTGAGAACAAAGGGATCAGAGAAACAAGGGAAAGTGTCAAAGCTAACGAAAGGAGAGATTCTGATGCTCAACATTGGTTCGATGTCCACTGGAGCCAAAGTTGTTGGAGTTAAGAACGATCTGGCTAAACTTCAACTGACTGCGCCGGTTTGTACCAGCAAAGGAGAGAAAGTGGCTCTTAGCCGGCGTGTGGAAAAACATTGGCGTTTAATTGGTTGGGGTCAGATTCAGGCTGGAACCACCATTGAAGTTCCTCCTTCACCGTTCTAAGCTGTGCTATTCTTTGTTTCTTAGTTTTTTTCTTTTCTGGAAAATTTTATTTAGCCCCTCAAAAGATAATAAAACTTCTTTTTTCGTGTGGGGGGGTTTTGGAGAGTACCTCTTTGCGGATTAATCATCTTCCAAATTTGTTACTAGTTTCTCTTGTTTCTTTTACTTTGTTCTTAGATATTGCTAAATTTTGTTGTCTCTTTTCTTTTGAATTTCTCCTCCTAAAACGTTACCTTACATTGTATGGTACTCCTATGCCCGTACGTTGTCAAGCTGGCAATTTCAGATCGTTGCTTTCATATCTTTTGACATCCCAATCTAACTGATACGATATTACATTCTCGCATACACATCACACGATACAACCCATTTCTATGCTATATTACACTCTAAAATATAATTGTCGACAGAAATTATAAGATTAATGTAATTATAGATAATCTAATAAAAGAGCTTATATCAACCAAAAAAAGTGCCATAATCATCTCAAACATTCGATAAGGTTGTCTTATAGGTTCGGCTCAACTCTCTCGCGAGCTTCTTCTATCTTAAATATGACGTTGACTCATTTCTACAACTTGTTCGTTTTCAATACGAGATCTCAAATCGAAAAAATTAGCTAGCTTCAATTTTTCCGTACAACATATATATGTATATATCTTTTTCATTATTAGTATTTTCTGTTTCAGCTGCTTAAACTTATAAGTTATAACCATGTAACATAAAATCATATAACCGATCAAAACAATGTAAAAAGTCACGGTCGTTTGTTTGTTCTATATTGTAACATCCTGACCATTGTTTCCACAAAATAGAGATCATAAATTCATAACGTTTAGTTAATTAGGCTGATAGATAATAATTATGCATTGTGGAAGATTAGTGAGGTCAAATTTACAAATACTTTTTGATATTTTTGTTATTAAAATTTTGAAAATTCCCTTTCATTTTTCATTTTAGAAATGGACACTAGATGACTTCCCCAAATTGGTCCAATAATTCATTTATTGGTACAAAAACAAAATTGGATATCATTTTAATGTCATTTACTCATAAATGGGCCTAAATATTGACTTATATAGTAATTCTGATTTGTATCGTAATTATATGGTTGATTACTTGTTGAGAAAAAATATATTTGATTACTTGATTTGACGATCAATATAATGAATGTGCGTATTTTGTTCTGGAGTCTTCTTTAACTAGTAAGCAGTTCAATATTTTTCATCTAGTGTTTTTGTGACGAATAAATTTAAAGATGCAAATTAAAAGATACAAATTTAAAATAAGGTCATGTCAGCATCCAAGTTAAATGTCTGGCTATATCTAAGAGCTTGTGTTGTGTTTCAATCAAAGAAAACGAATATCAGAAAACTAAACTTAATTATATACAAATATATGAATTTGTGTTATACATCGACTCTATATTAATGTAGCTTATGTAGCTTTATTGTCGCGACTAAAACATTCATATATAGAATTAATTATTGCATGTTAGAAGTTTATGAACTATCTACTTTGACTGACGAATTCAGTTTAATATTCTTAATTTTGACCGGACGGTTACAACACTAACCATACTTAACGGCTCATCATTCGCAATTATTATATATAAACCCTATTGGCTATAGTTGTTCTTGTATTTTTCAAAAATTGGAATTTCATGTGGCCTCATGTGTTTTCTGCTTCTCTTAAATTCATGTGTATAAATTTATGTGACTGATTTTCTTGGTGAAGTACTAAATTAAATAACACTTTGCCAAAATAATCAATTAACTAATGCTTAAGACAATCTTCAATCAATTAATTCAAATTTTTTGTCAAACTAAGCACCTTTAATCTAATATTTTGCCACGTTCTCAAAAATTATGATTCACTCGCCAATTAAACTATGATTTAGGCTATAATTAATTGATATATTTACATACTCTCAGTCCATATATGAACCGTAAGAAAAAGTTTAAATTATTAATTATAATTACCTTAAATATATTAAAACCATTTAGTTTTGTTATTATGATTAACAATTTTAGTAAAATATCAAGATACAAATGTCAAAACCAAATCAATTCAGATAAAATACACACATATAATTTCGTATATGACAATTTATAAATTTCTAACTTGGTCAAAAAAAATTAATAATGCAATTATTTGCTCAAAGTAGACGGTTCGATGATCATTATCTCAAACTCTGACACATACATGTATATACGTGTAGATACATGTATATATGCATTATAAATACTAATTTGATATATGTAAGAAACAAGTTTGACTTTCTAGTTGAGGAATCCGAGCAGTGGTTAAGGCAAAATTTATGATGGATCATCGCGTCACATGCAATCATGCATAACCCTAAACTTAGCTTCCTACATCAATATATCATTAATTAAATCCTATTTTACATGGAATATAATTGTTTTAAAAAACCAGTTTATAACTAAACCAGTAACTTTATTTTTCTTAGGTCTCGTTTCTTAGAATGATGAAATTCCTAATTTAATAATACCATGTTATATTTACACTCGAGCTAGCAGCTTATATATATATATATATATATATGTCCTTGTTGCAGATTTTGATAAAATCCACCATGATTATACAATTATACGATTATCTAGGTTTAATTTATAAATATAAAAAAATTAAAAAAAGATTTCACAAAGATCAATACGAAAGCCTTTCTGGAGTATCTACGAGGGTCCTTGTTTAGAGAGACGATCACTGAACCTAACCGAAAACTTAAGAATAATAATAATTAAAAATTTAAGAATAATAATATATATACAAAGACACTATCATAGTACTCTTCTGTTTTTTAAATAAATTATGTAACAATATACAGAGGCTCAAACTATAGCTGACGTACCACCAACCTCAAATCTTAATGGATAAATTAAATTACATTCATAATTATTAGCAACATTATATAGTATATGCATTCTCGATAATGACCTTTGAAATCATTACTTTTTTTTTTTTTTGGATACCATTACTTTTTACAACGAAATTCATTAGCCAGTTTAACTGGCGTTTCTCTTAACCCAATACATATTTAAAGTAACGTACTAAAATGAATATATCTAAAAAAATACTTCAATTTCTTTTCCTTAAAAGTTTTATTAAAGTACAAAATAGTTTAAGACTTTAAGTCTATATATATAAAGTGTGGGAAAACAATGTCGGCGTATATTTAGTTAAAATTCCCCACTATTTCGATTTTACAATTTACGCTACTTTTCATTTTATAATCTCATAATTTACGTAAGCTTGATTCCATATTCTCGAACCTCGCTAGCCTCCAAACAAATAGTTATGCAAATAATCAAACAATTTTATAATAGTTGACAATAATACATGAACTAATAATTCGAAGAAGTTATATACAAGGAGAAACGTGGCAAGAGAACTTGCATTACGAAAAAGAGAACAATATGTATATTAGCTCCAATAATACAGCCAAATCGTGTAAAGATAGAGATATCACTTTTCGATCTAAATCGTTTATACTTGGATGATATCGCTTTTTAGGATGCTTTCAATTATTATTTATGTTATAAAGATATATATTTGATATTTTGGTTTTGAATTCGGTAGTGCTAAAAGTATAAAATATGGAATGTACAAATATGAATATAAGTCTAACAAAAACTATTAGCTAGTAGTAATTACCTAATGGGAATACCGATTCGTGCACATGTCTACGTCATTTCCCCATTAATATTTATTCATCTTTGCTAATTTAAAGTTAGTGGATTACATCCATGCATGCATATATACTTGTACTTCCAAAAATATTATATGTTTCACGAATTTTCAGGAATTCTACGAGTTTCTAGAACCTAGGTACGTTTATTATGAGACACTTAATTACTATTACAAATGCTAACTATATATTATACGGAACAAAAGAGTTATAACATTGCATTTAGTGAAATGAGTGCCAACTTTTGCTTCATTTTTCTCCAATGAAAGCCTTTAACTAATTAAGTGAACTACTCCAAATGGAAGTGGTATCAAATGTTTTTAATAAATAACATCCACTATAGTTTTATCAAAAGAAAACATCCACTAAAGTATATAACTAATTGGAAATAAAAAATGAAACAAACGTCCAATTATTCCCTTTGGAAAAAAAATATTATCACGCAAAGGCGATCAATATAAAAAATAAATTGCTAAAAGGAAGAAAAAGACAAAAGAGAAACTATAAAAAGAATACTAATGGCATAATTGGTAATGCTTATAATAGAGTTGTAACAGTAAAATAAACATTAAGCTAATAAAATTATAAGTTATTATATAATATAATAATATATGACTTGTATAATTATTACTATTTAGATATAAAATTATAAGATTAGACATTGTTACATTGTAAGTTTTATTAATGAGAATAAAATTGTATTTTTGTAATTTTAAAAAAAAAATTATTGATCTATCGAGCATTTAAAAGCACTATATGTTTTAGTTCATGCTCAACTCATAAACGTGATTGATTTTTAAAAAATAGTATTTGTTAGCATGACGTGCCACGTGGATTTATATGACCAATGATTGAATTAAATTGGTGATATTTAATGATCTGTGTAGGTTGGTAATTAACCAGTGGGCTTAATTTTTTTAAGTAGAGAATGTTAGTTGGCATAAACAAAACAAATATTGAGCATACATTTCTGTTTAAATAGCAAAATTAAATAATAGATTGTCATATTTTTCATTTACTCTTTAAGAATCAAAACACAATGAACAGTCATACAACATTATTGCCTCTTAAACAATATACGATTACCGTTTATTTTGTTATGCGTATGTATATATAAACTTATCACACGTACGTACTATTAATAAGACTCATCTATTTCATTTGCGTGAAGTATGATCATACTAAATGTTATGGATTGGACCATACGATCAATTCTTTTGATGATGTATATGTATCTATATCATTCATTATCTTTTGGTCCAGTACTCTCCAATTTATGACCATTTCACATCACTAAATTTCCAAGTAAATTTTGTTACAAAAACCAATGGTAATCAAATTTAAAATCATTCATCAGATTACCAAGTGATTAATTCTATCATCACCAACATATATATAAATATTAAGAAAACACAGCATATGGTTAAGGGTTATTGTGAGGCATACTCTAATCAAAGTCGCACAACAAGCTTTGCAATAAAAGAATCGAATATTTCTTTTTTTTTTTTTATAGAAAAAACGTTAGTAATATTAAATTATTTCGCATTTTAAGCAAAAGCATATGACAAAAGTTAGGTCCTAACTAAAATATTGCATACAAATTATTCACAGTAATAAAAAAGATTAAAATAACCAAATCCATAGAACGCGCAAATCACATGCAGTCTAGTCATAACTCTAACTCTCCTATATATACACACATCTCTTCTCATTCCAAATCCAAACTAATACAATCTCATTTCTCATACAACAAAACATACAAAAACATTCAATTTCACTAACTATACTTTCAAATCGATCAAAACCCACCCCCAAAACATACTTGATTCCATTCAAACTCACTCCAAAAAAAAAAAAAAATGGAGAATAGGTTTAGACTCATGGCAAGTGAAGAATATTTCTCAGACCGGCGGTGTGTTTGGGTCAACGGTCCGATTATCGTCGGAGCCGGTCCGTCCGGTTTAGCTACAGCAGCCTGTCTTCGTGACCAAGGAGTCCCATTCGTGGTGGTCGAGAGATCAGATTGCATAGCTTCACTGTGGCAAAAACGAACCTACGATAGGCTCAAGCTTCACTTACCTAAGAAATTCTGTCAATTACCGAAAATGCCCTTCCCAGATCACTACCCTGAATACCCAACGAAACGACAGTTCATCGAGTACCTTGAGTCCTACGCAAACCGGTTCGAGATTAAACCGGAGTTTAATAAAAGCGTTGAGTCTGCTCGGTTTGATGAAACCAGTGGGCTATGGCGTGTTAAGACAACCTCGGCGGGAGAGGAGATGGAATATATTTGCCGGTGGTTGGTGGTGGCTACGGGAGAAAACGCCGAGCGTGTTGTCCCGGAGATTAATGGGCTTAAGACGGAGTTTGACGGAGAAGTGATTCATGCGTGTGAGTATAAGTCTGGCGAGAAATTTAGAGGGAAGAGAGTTCTTGTCGTCGGATGTGGAAACTCCGGCATGGAAGTCTCTCTTGATCTCGCTAATCACAATGCTATTACTTCCATGGTCGTTCGAAGCTCGGTAAGCAAAACAAATATACTGAACAACGTAACTACATATATAATCTATTGACTTTAAGCTAATCGTGTTCTTGTGTTTTTTAACTCGATCAGGTGCATGTGTTACCGAGGGAGATAATGGGGAAATCAACATTTGGAATCTCAGTGATGATGATGAAGTGGCTACCTCTATGGCTTGTAGACAAGCTTCTGCTCATCTTATCGTGGCTGGTTCTAGGGAGCTTATCAAAGTATGGGCTCAAGAGGCCTGACATCGGCCCAATGGAGCTCAAAAGCATGACAGGTAAGACACCGGTTCTCGACATCGGTGCTCTGGAGAAGATAAAATCCGGCGACGTAGATATTGTACCTGCAATCAAACGGTTCTCGCGTCACAACGTGGAGCTAGTAGATGGTCAGAAGCTAGATATCGACGCCGTGGTTCTGGCCACGGGTTATCGTAGCAACGTCCCTTCTTGGCTTCAAGAAAGTGAATTCTTCTCCAAAAATGGGTTTCCGAAATCGCCGTTTCCAAACGCGTGGAAAAGGAAATCAGGATTATACGCCGCCGGATTCACGAGAAAAGGATTGGCCGGAGCATCAGCCGACGCCGTTAACATCGCTCAAGACATTGGAAATGTGTGGAGAGAAGAGACCAAACGACAGAGGATGAGAAGAAATGTGGGTCACCGAAGATGCATCTCAGTTGCTTAAGCCTCAAGTTAGGGTTGGATCAACAAAAGGAAATATATCATAGTTTATTAATTTGTAAGAAAATATATACAAAGGAAAAATTGTATAATAGAGTGAACATAGAGGCCCTCTCCTGAAGTCCCTGACAGTGTTTTTTTTTATTACACACCTGTATGGGCGTTTTGTAAAATTAGGGTGACGTGGCTCTTTTTTTCTTCTCTATATGTACTAAATATGCTTATTTGTTGTAATATTCTATTGGAGGTAGTAATTAATTAACTTGTCTCATCTGGCATTGTAACAAATACACTCGTTGTAACTCGTTAACAGGCTCAGCTCATTATAAATTAGCCCAGCGTACACAGGCCCATATTCTTGGACTGCGTTTAGTACGTCCTTTTTAAGACCGACTCGATCAATTTTGAACTTGACTCTGTCGTTTAAAATATTGATTCAATTAAAGCCTTTATGATTCAAAAGTTCAAAGTGTTTTTTGATCATTTTACTTCTGAATATCCTATAGATAAGAGAAACAACAAAAAGGTGGATTTTCTAAGTAGCGCACTCACAATAACTCTTTTTTTTCTTTTCAGTCTTCATCAAAAACTTGATATAGAGAATCATACTGCAACAAAACAATACCCTACGAGCTTTTCGATTTCTCCTTGAAAATGCGAGGGAGAATCTCATGTGCACCGATATCCAGAGCTTGCGGTTCCCTGAAATCAAAACTCCAACTCTTTAAACTCTCGAGTTAGATACAAAAGTTTGAATCTTTGATACACCCAAAAAATTACAGTTTGTGAGAAGTCATGGGTACTTAAAGCCCATTGTAACTAAAAACCAAGAAGAATAAGTGTTAGAGAAAGAACCTGCACAAAGTTTGGCCCTTTTCTTTCGAGCTAGGGATGAACCAAACTTTTCGAATTGAGGGAGACTCAAACTGAACAAAGATTCCATCATTTTGTCCAAGTTTCCATTTCCTAGAGCCTTGACCTTTCCACACCTGTGAGACATCATTTAATCGTCAGTCCATATACACAAACCAGAAATATGGACTCTTTAACAAGCAGAAAACAGACAGATTTGATTCACCTGTGGGTAGGATATACTACTCTTTGGTGTTACTAAGCAAGCAGCCTTGGAAAATGACTCCTCTGCGTATTGCCTCAGATACGTAAAGCAGTTACTGTGCGTATCCGGTGACTGAAAAGCCTGAAGTAGGAAAATAAAATTTTTATCATGATTAAAAAAAGAGATTGCTCGTAAGATTTCAAGTTGGCTCATGCCCTTAATACCTTATCGATGTTGACAGCTGGTGCATACTTATCGGTTTGTGTTTTCTCTTTGTCAAGAAGGAAATAGACTCTAGTATCGACTTTAGATGTCTCGTGCCATGACTTCACAGCTGTTTCCATTGTCTCAACAATAAAAGAAAACATTTCTTTCCAACACTCTTCAGTTCCATAGGTATCAGACTGCAGGTGTTCATTCATATGGAGACAAAATTAATTTCAGAATCCGAGTTGGAACAATCAAATATAAGCAACGAGAAAGGCTTATATTGATTCTCTGGAATCACACTTAGAGAAAAACAAACAGGACTAACCATTTCAGATTTAAAACTTTCAAGATGCTTGGCCATGTCAACATTAGATCTCAGATTCTCGAGTTCTTGAGCTCTCTGTTTATCCTTCTGCAACTGACCGAGCCTCTTGATCTTTCTAGAAACTTCTGTGCTCTGTGGGTTGTACTGAAGAGCCATTTCAAATGCAGCCAAAGCCTGACACAATCATCACAATTTTAACTACCATGGTACAGCTTCGTGATAAAAAAATTAAGATAGAACCAAAATATTAGAAATTTACATCTTCGTATTTTTCCATGGCTTCAAGCACACAACCTTTTCTGAAGTACCCCTGAAGAAGATAGATCAGAAAAGAGATTGTTTACATCAAAGATACAGATACTACATGTTATTGTTGATGAAACCGAAAAGAAAAACAAAATCCTCATGTTAGGATTTTACCTTCTCCCACTGAGGGTTGAGTTTGATGGTAGTCTCAGAATCAGCTAAGGCTTTACTAAGCTTGACTAGACTCAAAAATGCAGCAGCTCGGTTACTGCACCCGAAAAAGAAAAGCTTTATTCACTTAAAAATCTACTCAACATTGTTCCAGTTCACAGAACCTTAAAAAACGAAAAACCTAAACTTTTTAGTATTCTAAATCACAATCATAAGGATAAAGCAATTCTGCAGATTAAAAGCCTATCAATTCTACCAAAGCAATCTCATATTCGGGTGTAAAACATATCCCACAAGAGAACAGAATCAGATCTTCTGAGAAATCAGCTCAAATTGAAAGAAACCCAACAATCAGATTTGGAACAGGAATGTCGTAAAGTATCAAATTGATCGAAACCCAAAAGGAATCGTAAGAGTGCAAAATGTAGAAGAAGAAACCTGTAAAGAGTAGCGTTAGAAGGATCGAGCTTGATGGCTTGAGTATAGAGAGCTGCAGCTTTAAGGTAGTTCCCAGCTTTAAAGAACTCGTTGCCTTTGTCCTTGAGAGATTTCTCCGGTTGTCCACCATTACTTGATTCCACCACTCTCTCCGCCATCATTTATCGAGGTTTCGTAAGAAAGCCAAAGAACATGGAATCCAAATGATTGCTTCTGTTTCTGCTTTTCTATTTTAGGGTTTATAGATGGAGATTAGACTTTCTCTTCTCTCGTTGTTGTATATCTTAAAATATATAACAGGTTCTAGTATGTATGTGCTAAATTACAATGATTCAAAAATCTTATGATTGTCGTCAATATGGGACCATATGGATATGATTCAAAAGTTGAAACGAAAAGCCCAATAAAATAAATGGGCCTGAAAATCTGTTAATAAAAAGATTCGGCCACATTCCACTTACTCCACCGACAACAGACGGTTCAAAGACGGTAGCTATCATCAGTTTTGACTCCTCATTTCGTTTGATTTATCCCAAACCCATTTTGACTTCTATAAAATAATTTTTCCTTTATCTAGTAAAACAATGAGGTAGATTTAATATAAATATATATATATATATTTATTTTTTACATTGGATTACGTTTTTTCTTTATATAAATCTATTATCTGTGTTTTGACTGAAATAATTATGAATCTATTATCTTTAAAATAAAGATGTTGTTAGAAAAGAAAGTGAAAACTGAATAGAACAAGTCATGTTTTTTTTTTTTTTTTTTTTTGTCAACGAACAAGTCATGTTTTAACTTATAAAAAATCAAGATTTGGTTTGAGGTTAATCTTATATAGAAAATAACATATAAAGCTCGGATTGCGTAAAAAAGAAAAGAGAATACGTATGAAAACAAAGTACAATTTGAATCATATTAATGAGAATTTGGTGGGACTTAATTTGGTAGCACGTAGCCCGTAGTTTTCAAAATTAGGAAAACACATATATATAATTAAACTTCAATTTTAAAGTTAGAAAGTGTTGATGGGATATTGCAGCTACCAACATACTTATATATATATATATAATTAGAACATTTATATTGTAGCATTGACTCGTTAAACTATTTTGTATTAGAACTATTTTTTCTATTTCACAAAAAAAAAAAACTTTGTATAAGAAAATCATTTCGGGAACTAATAATTAAGCAGGAAAAAGTTATGAACATTAAAAGAGGAGATTATAAAATAAATAACTAATAAATAAACGCGTCCTCTCTCTCTCTCTTTTTTTTGCTCTAAACCCTTCGTATCGAAGCATTTCGTTTTCAGTTTGAATCTTCAACTTCTCTCAGATTTAGATCCAGAGGAGAGCAAGATCTTTGCATTGTTCATCTCTTACTTTGTAATGCTGTTGATCTTAATTGGAACCGACTCGGTGGACGCGATCGATTGACTCGTTCTATTTTGGATCCTTGTTGACTCGGCGAGTTTGGCTTAGCGGACATGGGAGGTGTGCCCTCAACGCCGCGAAACACCGGTGGTGATGATGTTTCGGTGTCGGAGTACCTCATTGCCACTTTTGTAGGGGAGAAATCGTTTCCATTGGCGTCTGATTTCTGGAACAAGCTTCTTGAGCTTCCGTTGAGTTCTCGGTGGCCTAGTGATCGGGTTCAACAAGCCTGTGAACTTTTCGGTTAGTGATTCTCATGCGAAATGTGTTGAAACTATAAAGGTTGTGTTGTCGAATTCACTATGAGCCAATGAAATTGAATGTTAATGACGATCTAGTGAAAGTTGGAGGATAGTACTTTGAAGTTTGTTGATGTTTTTTTTCGAATTTTGTTTCAGCACAAAGCAATGGCTACACTAGGCACCTTGCAAAACTATTGATTCATCTGTCTTGGTGTTTGCAAGAGCTTCTTCAAGATTCTGATGCTCAGTCTTCTACCTATAAGAAAGCTGTTAATGCTACATATATTTCATCTGTCTTTTTGAAGCATTTGATTGAGAATGGAAAAAGTGATAGTCTCGAGGAGTTGCATCTTTCTCTGGACGAAAGTGAACCAGTTCCACATGGCTTTGTAATGGGTAATGACTTACTGATAGTTCTAAGTTATTTTCAGCGTTAAGGTAATTCTAATCTGCCTTGAGTTGGCTTATTAAGAGTGTGTATTAATGGCAGATCAAGACATCCAGAATTTTGTCATGCATAGTGTGCTGAGCTTCATTGGATCAACTGAAGTGAGGTATGCCATGCTTATTCTGTATATCGTTTTTCCTTATAGAAATTTTAGTATTAAGTGTTCCATTCTCCTGATTTTCATCATTTATTTGGCAAGCCCCAACTCGTATATTCTACATCAGGAACTTCTGAACTTCATGCTTGTTACAATGTCGACACAGCTTCTCTCCGGACCATCACCTGGATTAAGAGATGCAAACCCATTTATTGATGCTGCGATGGCTCAGGTAACAAATTTAATTACTTTTTCTTTATCTTTTTCATAGAATTTTCCCCTTATCAATTTCCGCCCGTTCCTATGCTTCAACAAATTTCAGGAAAAGTCTCTAGTTTGCCTGGCGGTCAGAAGATTGCTACTTAATTATATGTCCAGACACCGTACGTCTCCAAATGCAAAATCCTATTTGTATTCTGATGGAAATTCACAAGGCATTTTAGAAAGAGTTGGTTCTGCAGCTGGTAGGTGTTCGTATATTACTTCATATAGGATATATTGTCATACTAACTTGTCCATGTTGACCTTTTTGTATTGTCTTTCCGTTGCATATGTTTTCCTACTTAGTTTCATGAAACATTCCATATACTCATGAAAACTTTTCTTTTTCATATGCAGCGACTTTTGTGCTCTTGCCTTTGAACTATCTTGTAAATAACAGTGGCGGATCAAAAAATCCACTAGCGGAGTGCAGCCTTCATGTTTTACTTATCCTCATTAACTACCACAAGTCTATCATGAGTGATGAGTCTATGACGGATAAAAGTGATGACAGTGCTACTTCAGAATCAGTTTCGAAAGTTCATGTATTTACCTCTGGCAATACTTTTACCAAGGCTCTAGCAAACGCTAGAGATGTTGAATGTGAGAGTTTTTTTTCATCATCTTTCTGAGTAGGGAGAATCTGATGTGTATGTCTAACCTATTACTCTGATTGCAGTTGACCGCTCAGATGTTGAGGGAAATGCCCACCCTGCTGGTCCACATGTTCGGATACCATTTGCTTCGCTATTTGATACTCTTGGCATGTAAGTTGTATTTTCTTGAGCTTTTCTCTACAGTAACTTGTTTTGTTTTGATAGAGATGTATCCTGTATCGAATTCTTAATTCACAAAGTTCACTGCTACTGCGTAATATGTAGGTGTTTGGCTGATGAGGGAGCTGTCTTGCTCCTTTACTCATTGTTGCAAGGGAACTCCGACTTTAAGGAGTATGTGTTGGTGCGAACTGATATGGATACTATGGTATGATTCATAAACTGCTTATCAACAAGTTCCATGTGTCTGTTTCATTTCTTTTGTTGTATTTTCCTCAAAAGTAGAAATCGCTTCCTCAGTTTTTCTAACACGGGACTGTTTGTTTGTTGAGGTGAAGTCCGTATGGTTTCATACCAATGATCTGTGGTTTAAAATATGTATATTTTGACAGTTGATACCCATTCTGGAAACGTTGTATAACTCTTCGAGGAGAACATCATCCAATCAAATATACATGATGCTAATTGTACTTCTCATACTTAGTCAGGATTCATCTTTCAATTCAAGTATTCACAAGATGGTACGTGCTGTTTCCAATTGTAGAATTGCAATGATTTTTCTCAACTTCAATATTTTTTCTGATTACATTTCATTTTAATAGATACTGCCTAGCGTTCCATGGTACAAGGAGCATCTCCTTCATCAGACGTCTCTTGGTTCGTTAATGGTCATTATTCTCATAAGAACAGTGCAGCATAACCTTTCTAAACTTCGGGTATGGCTTTAGATTCGCATCTTAGCAATGGATTTTAGATATATTTGTCTTAGTTTAGCAGTTTGGGTAGGTGCAGCTTTATAGAGTGATGTCAAGTTAAAATCTTTGCCAGATGTCAAATTCTTCTGCCAACAGAAAAGATATTGGAAACGGCAACTTATTTGGAGATGTAACAGACATTGGAAACTTAAGATATAAATCTTTTTCCATTTCGGCTTGGTGGTGTATCCCTTTCTTATGTAGGCCATTAATTTGGAAAAATAGGATTGTGGTCTATATGGAGTAAAATGAACTTTTGTGACAAATTCAGTTTCTTGGGCTGTTACAGGATGTGTATCTGCAGACTACTTGCCTTGCTACCTTGGCTAACATGGCACCTCATGCCCATCATTTAAGTGCATATGCCTCACAGAGGCTTGTCAGCCTTTTCTACATGCTTTCTCGAAAGTATGCAATTAATTTCTCGTCCTTTTATGACTTTGCATAGTAGTATATTCTATCTGTATAAACATATATTCTATCATGGTCATTACGGTTCCTATATAACTGAACAATGGATTTTCTAATACAGGTATAACAAGTTATCAGACTTGACAGATGATAAGCTGCAAAGTATCAAAATAAACTTGTCAGGAGAGGATGATGGCGTTTCAGAAGATCTGGTATGAGATAGTCAGTTCAAGCACATTATATATCATATATTCTAGAAGATCATTGCTATTCCTTGATTTCTGTTACACTTTTTACATGTATTTTGCAAACTGCAGGCAGCAGAGTTGCAGATCTTTACTGATTTCCTGAGACTTGTCCTGGATATATTAAATGCAATTTTGACGTACGCATTGCCGAGAAATCCCGAGGTAACACAATTTTATTTTTTCTTGGCAGCATGAATCACATAAATCTTTTCCAATTTTTTCTTGCTCTGATCCTGGTTTCTGCAGATTGTCTATGCGATAATGCACCGGCAAGAAGTGTTCCTTCCTTTCAAGAATCATCCACGGTTCCATGAGCTAGTCGAAAATATATACACAGTACGCTCCATAGGCTTTACTCATTTGATCTTTGTAGCTATGATTTCCTCTTATATTCTTAGAAATCCAAAGAAAAAAAAGTTTCTTATTGATCTTATATGTTTCTCTTTTGCTAACGGATTATCAATTCCTACTTAGGTCTTGGACTTTTTCAATAGCCGCATGGACTCTCAAAGATCGGACCGAGAATGGTCTGTGCAGAAAGTTCTTCAATTCATCATCAACAATTGCCGGTCTTGGCGAGGTGAAGGCATGAAGGTAAACGACCTCTACAATTATCTATTATCTGAAACATTTTGATCGTTTTTCTTTAGTTATAATTCTCAAAGCTCCTATCTTTCTTCCATTATGCTATGTCACTTCACCGCAGATGTTTACTCAACTTCACTTCTCATATGAACAAGAGAGCCACCCAGAAGAGTTCTTTATTCCATACGTTTGGCAGCTAGCTATTTCCCGATGGTAACTAATTCAATATAAACAAACTTATCTATTTCCTCTCTACTTGTCATTAACACTGAACACCAATCACATTCCTCTCTCACCTTTATTTTTGTTCGCAGCGGATTCAGTTTTAATCCGGATGCCATCAACTTATTCCCAGTGCCACACCCAGTTGAAGTAAGTACCTAGTCCATCCAACAGTTGAGCTTAAACTGAATCTCGCAGTTAATTCGTTTGCATGACAAACCCCTGCAATTGGAATTTTGCTTAAGATGTTACGAATTCACTTAGAAAATCTGGTACACTAGATTTACACACAAACGCAAGATTTGGAAAAAAGAACACTATTTCAATGCAAAACATATACATTGCTAATCGTTCCGCAAGAGTTTAAGAATTGGCACTTGAATTGACCTTTCAACGGAATATCTGCAGAAAGAGATAGAAGAGGGAAGAGGAGACGAATTGGAAGGGAAAGAGAAGGTGCAAGAGTTGAACGAACAGAGAATCGTCTTCGATCCATAATGCATAGGAGAGCTTGGGTGAGGGGGGCGTATGTATATATTTATAGGAGAGCTTGGTTTAGGATTCAAATAAGATTACACCAAAAAGACGTTAATTATTTTTCTCCAATTTTTATGTTTTTTTCTTTGTAAGCTTGGTCTATATATTTTAATCCATTAATAGGTACTCTCTCTCTCTCTCTCGTGTAACCACGAATTGAGCTTCTAGAGTCGGAATGTTTTCTTCTTAATATAACCAAATATTTTTCTATATAGATTAATTATTACTCTATGAAACTGGTTGGTTAAATTAGTTTTTTACAAATGATTACTATGTCACATAACTCAAAACAATAGTAGAGAGATATAAAGCTACAAATTACAAATCCACAAGTATAATAAATAGCAACCTTAACATCAAAATCTAAATCAATAACCCACTTAATTTCTCAAACACACTTCGAAAAAACTTCCATTTTATCGAAATAGCCAGTTTGGATTGACCCTTATTACATTATCTGAATTAAAAGAAATTACAATTAGAGAAACTTCCTATTCTCGAGATTTTCCTTTTTTTTTTTTAACCCTTGCCTTAAGCGCGTGAATGAACTTAATAATACTGTCGGTCTTGGATAACAAAAGTATTTTTACAATTTTCAGATACGTTTGTAAACATCACTGTTACGTCTTGTCGAGAGAATCTAGGGTTTCTCTCCATCTCTCTCTCCGTCCATGGTCTGTAGCGCCTCCTTCTCTCCATCTCTCCATGGCTTCTGGGCTCGATTCTTCTTTCCCGGCTTCCCCATTATGTTCAACTAAACTTCATTTCTCGCGCTCACCTTCCAGATCTTCTCTTCTCTGTGAGCTTTTCGCGAGTTTAACCTAATTTTTCACTTATAAAGCTTTGATTTTTCTCCGATTCGATTTTTCCGAGATCTAGTGGAGGTCTCTGATTCGTGCGGGTACTCCAACGGAAGCTATGCGGCGCATTGAAATGGATTCGAAGAACAGAAAGCCTGCTAATTTAATCGAGGATGGACACATTGATGGAGGTTCCGAGAGTGATTCTACCGTTAGTAGCGTTATAAGTTTGGAAGATGACTCGGTGGTTGATGTTTCCGGTCAAAATCTGGAGTTGTCTCTTCTGGATAATGTGGATGATTCGGTGAAAGGTCTCTACTTCTTTAGAAACGTGTTAAATTTGATTCCCAAATCGATTGGAGGGCTTGGGAGGTTGAGAAAGCTTAAGTTTTTCAGTAACGAGATCGATTTGTTTCCGCCGGAGTTAGGGAATTTGGTGAATTTGGAGTACCTTCAGGTGAAGATTTCGTCACCTAGTTTCGGAAACGGCTTGTCGTGGGATAAGCTTAAGGGTTTGAAGGAGCTCGAGCTCACTAAAGTTCCAAAACGATCTACGACTTTGACCCTCTTGAGCGAGATTTCTGGTCTCAAGTGCTTGACGAGGCTCTCTGTTTGTCACTTCTCCATTAGGTAAAAGCTTATTCCTTTTATCTTCTATTGCTTCGGTTCCAGCTTCTCAATGCTTCTTAATACTACGTAGCCTTTATAACTCAAACAGGTGGTGGCTTTTGACAGTTCGGTTGTGGATCCGTGTAGAATTTCCAGGAAACGTAAGTTAGAAAATTATTGACTGTGATACGTTTTGTGGCTGCTTAATGCGGTGTTTTTAGCATGCCATAGGTGATTGTTTTGCTTGCTTACTATGAATGTTCTTTTAGATATCTAGATTTTTATAAAGAAAATTTGTTCTACTTTGGAATTGGGTTTAGGGTATCCAATGCTTTGAATTACATTGGACTGGTTTTAACTCTGTCTCCCACTTGTTGTAGATACCTTCCCGCGGAGATTGGATGTCTTAAGAGTCTGGAGTATCTGGATCTCTCCTTTAACAAGATCAAGAGTTTGCCTAACGAGATAGGTTATCTGAGTTCATTAATGTTCTTGAAGATTGCTCACAACAGGCTGATGGAGCTACCACCGGTTTTAGCTTTACTACAAAACTTAGAAAGCCTGGACGTATCAAACAACCGATTGACAACTCTGGATTCTCTCGATCTAAGCTTGATGCCTAGACTTCAAATTTTAAATTTACAGGTATTTGTCTCTCTGATTTCTCATAACATTTTATGATATTTTGATATATATTCTCCGGTGACCAAAAAGGTGACATTCTATAAGAGTTCACGGATTCTTTTATCTGACAGAGCTTCTTGGATTTTCTGTTGTTTGAAGTACAATAGGCTCCCGAGTTATTGTTGTATTCCCACATGGATTCAATGTAATTTGGAAGGAAACTATGAAGCGATGGGAGTTGATACTTTTAGCAGCTCTATGGTTGAAATGGATGTATATGAAACCCCGTACGAGAACAATGTTATAAATGTTCCTCATAAAGGTCAGAGATTAATGTTTCTTTCTTTTGCATCTGTTCTGTGTATGCATATAAAACTGAGAGAATGATACTTCATTCTTTTTAACGTTTTATATTTCTTACTGAATGGTGTATTCTCTGTTTCCGAGTGGATGCAGGCTCCCACCGTTATCCATTAAATATGTCAACTGGAGTCTCTTCTATCAGTAGATGTTTTTCGGCTCGTAAATCAAGTAAGAGGTGGAAACGGAGACAGCATTACTTCCAGCAAAGGGCAAGGCAAGAGCGTTTGAACAACAGCAGGAAATGGAAAGGTGAAGTCCCTCCCGAAGGATTAAGTCTGAAGATGGAAGTCGAAGAAATTGGGAAACAGGGCATAAATGTCCTACAGAACACTGACAAATGTTCAGTTAATAGCATCTGCTTGGACGACAAGGATAAACTGTCAGAAGAGGCTTCTGTCATTACTTCTGACGAGGAAAAGAGCAGTCTTAAAGCTATTTTTGTTTCTGACAATTCCCGATGTGTGGAATCCCAATTAAAGAATGAGAGGGAGAACAATAAAAGTTGTGAGATCAAGGCATCTTCTACCTCTTCAGGAGATACACCTAGTACTGCAGACTATAATTCTTCTTCAGATAGGAAGAAACCAAATCACAAGTCGAAGCGATGTAATGAGAAGTATTTAGATAATCCAAAAGGCTCTAAATGTCATAGACCATCAATCGATATTGCTAATTTATCGCACAAATACAGCGAAAGCTCATTTTGCAGCACAGAAGATTCCCTTCCTGACGGCTTTTTTGATGCTGGACGTGATAGGCCCTTTATGCCTCTTAGTAGATATGAGGAAATTCTGCCACTTGATTCACGTGAAGTCATACTCTTGGACAGGTAATTACTATCACCTTTAGTTATATCAACTAGAACAATCATTTATCTATCCATGAGCTAAAGCTCACTTTGCCCTTTTTGTTATGTTTAAAGGGCAAAGGATGAAGTGTTGGATGCAATCACTCTCTCTGCTCGAGCCTTGGTAGCTAGGTTGAAGAAATTGAACTGTTTAACAGCAGATGTAGATCAAGTTTCCATCGACAACTTGCAAGTTGCATCATTTCTTGCCCTTTTTGTGTCGGATCACTTTGGGGGGAGTGACAGAACTGCTATTGTTGAAAGAACCCGAAAGGCAGTGTCTGGTACGAATTACCAGAAACCCTTTATTTGCACCTGTTTGACCGGGAACCAAGACGACTTGGCTGCTCTCAACAAACAGGTCTCAACAACGGCTGAAGATGTCATTTTGTCTGATGTGTGTGAAAAATCCTTGCGTTTTATTAAGTCCAAGCGGAACTCTATAGTGGTTCCTCTAGGGAAACTGCAATTTGGCATCTGTAGGCACAGGGCCTTGCTCATGAAGGTATTCAAATATCAAATGCTTTTGGATATCTGAACTTTTTGGTTTTTTTTTAGTTAATTGCTTATACTTGTTTCTTATATTTTGTTTCTAGTACCTTTGTGATCGCATGGAGCCTCCTGTACCTTGTGAGCTTGTGAGAGGTTATCTAGATTTCATGCCACATGCCTGGAACATTGTCCCTGTAAAGCAAGGTTCCTCATGGGTTCGTATGGTAGTTGATGCTTGCCGTCCTCATGATATCAGGGAAGATACAGATCAAGAATATTTCTGCAGGTATAACATTTTGTAACTATATTATTTATCACTGTCTGCTAGATTCTCTAATCTTGACTCGTTCTCTTTTGATGCATAATGTTATGATCTTTTTTTTTTTTTTTTTTGTCAATGATGCGAAATGTCATGTTTAGAGATCAGGCTACCGATTGTGCAGTTGTATACAATCAAACAAATAGCCAACTGTGTTTAATTCTCTTTATAATTGTAAACTTTATCTTTATATGACCAATCTCTTAAAAAGTTACTGTTGATTTGAAAATATAATACAGTTTTTTGTTGCATGACCAATCTCTTTGTTGTAAATTCTAATTGCCACAGGTACATTCCCCTTAATCAGCTAAACAAATCCATCCGCATAAAGGAAAAATTGGAACCAGGATGTTCTGTTTCTTCTCTATCAACGGGCGAAGGAGTAGAAAGAGCTAATAGTAGTCTTATCCGATGCAAGCTCGGCTCCACTGAAGCAGTTGCGAAGGTTTTGTTTTTACCTTTTGTAGTCTCTATCTGTTTCACAATTTTGTAAATTTACTGAATTGTTTCTTATTTCCTCAGATGCGTACATTAGAGGTTTCTGGAGCTTCCTTAGATGACATTAGGACTTTTGAGTATACTTGCTTAGGAGAAGTGCGGATTTTAGGAGCTTTGAAACATGACTGCATTGTGGAGTTATATGGACATGAAATATCCTCCAAGTGGATAACCTCAGAAAATGGAAATGAACATCGACGCATATTACAATCTTCTATTCTGATGGAACACATAAAAGGAGGATCTCTAAAGGTAACATTCTTTTTTCTCAATCTATATAGCGGATGTCTTTGTAACATCAATCAAAATCTTCTAAATGGTTTTATTTTACTCAGGGTCACATTGAGAAGCTCACAGAAGCTGGTAAGCACCATGTTCCTATGGATCTAGCTTTGTCTATTGCAAGAGATATCTCAGGGGCTTTAATGGAGCTGCACTCAAAGGATATAATTCACCGTGACATAAAAAGCGAAAACGTTTTGATCGATCTGGACAATCAAAGTGCAAACGGAGAACCCATTGTGAAGCTTTGTGATTTTGATAGAGCTGTTCCACTTAGGTCTCACTTGCACGGATGCTGTATTGCCCATGTGGGAATACCTCCTCCTAATATCTGTGTCGGTACGCCACGATGGATGTCCCCTGAAGTCTTCAGAGCAATGCACGAACAAAAGTTTTATGGACTTGTACATTCTCCAAACTGATTCTCTTGTTCATCAACGTCTATCTTTATTCTCGTCTTGGTTATGAGTTTGCTTCTGTTTTTGCAGGAAGTGGATATCTGGTCATTCGGTTGCTTAATCTTTGAGTTGTTGACACTACAAAATCCATATTTTGATTTATCTGAGCTTCAGATTCACGAATCGCTACAGGTTTGTCTCACTTTCCCTTTCATGATTGAGATCGTCTTAATATTATGGTTTTAATAAGTTTGTTCCATCTTACTCTTAACCAGAAGGGCAAAAGACCAAAGCTACCAGAGAAACTAGAGACACTGATCTCTGAAACAGAGGAAGACGAATCAACGAACAAACTCTGTGAAGAGTTTGACCTAACCGAATCTGACTTAGACACAATGAGATTTCTTTTCGACGTATTTCACCAGTGCACTGAGGAGTCTCCTTTAGATCGTCTAAACGCAAGAGACCTCCATGAAATGATTCTTTCACGGACAAAGGGAAAGTGTAAATCTTCTAAAGGTATTTCCACTTCTTCACAAAGCTCAGGCCTATAAAAGGCTTTGAAGCTTAAGAGAGGGAATATAGAAAAAATTGGTCTCTTATGATTAGATTCATGGCCAACAATTTGGGTCTAAAGCTTCATAAGCTTATGGGAACCACAGAACTATAGGTGGTAATTCTTTCTTGTAACCTTGTTTGTTTCTTCAATTTGTAAACCTCAGTGTTCTTAGATTGTATCATTTGATTTATAGACACCATTGTATCACTCTTCTTCCAAGTTTTATATTTAAACAAAGAGCATATGAACCATACATATTTAACGTTCTTTTCTTGACTCCACTTTTGATTGGGGTTTTTATCTAAGATAAGATTGTGACAATGTGTCTTCTCCTACAAATAAGTTATTTCTTGGCAAGTATTCTATAGATATGACTCTATAATCACACAATCAAACCTACAAAAATATATATAAGGATTAAAAGCCTTTACAGACGAGTCCAAGGACCGATCTAGCTTTAGCAACGTTATGCTAAACAACTAATTTCAACAATAGTATTCTTTTTCCGGATTTTTTAAACAAATCAAATGTTGTAAAAATAAATAATAAACGAAAGAACAACTTTAAACTCGCTTCGAGAATTTGTAATCTTTGTACAATAAATCTTTTAGCGTGCATAAATATATGGATTGAAGGTATTGAGATATATGTGATGTGAATCATATTATACAAGAAGAAAAAACAAACAGGAAAGAATCAACTAGCGAGATTCCGACGAAGATGTCATGTCACCGGAGATATCCTCGGAACCGGCACCGGAAACTCATGAATCTCATCAATCCATGGATTAGTCTTCTCCTTGGACGGATCAATAGTTCTCAAAGCTCTCCAGACCGCACTGTTACACTTAAAACCCGATCCAAAAGCAATCTGCCAAGTCCTATCTCCTCTCTTGATCCTCCCTTTAGCTTCACTATACGCAAGCTCATACCAAAGCGAGCTACTCGAAGTATTCCCAAACCGGCACAAAGTCATCCTCGAAGGCTCCATATGCCACTCAGAAAGATCTAAATTCTTCTCAATCTCATCGAGCACTGCTCTGCCTCCCGCGTGGATGCAAAAGTGCTCGAAAGCTAGCTTGAAATCGGGAATATAAGGTTTGATTTTCTTGACATTAAAGACTTTTCGCGCGACTAGTGATGCGAAAAAGAGTAGTTGTTCGGACATAGGTAGGACTAGTGGTCCGAGAGTGGTTATGTTCGTTTTGAGAGCTTCTCCGGCGATAGCCATTAGGTTTTTGGAAAGTGAGACACCGATTTGTTTGTTGTCTGTGTTGTCTTCACGTTGATAAACACAGTTGAAGGCCTTGTCATCAGCTCCTTTGTGTGTACGCACAGTGTGGATGAGTTGATATTTGGAACGGCAGCGGTCGGATGAGCGGTTAGAGAGGATAACGGCGGCGCCGCCCATCCGGAAGATGCAGTTTGAGAGAAGCATTGATCGGTCGTTGCCTAAGTACCAGTTTAGGGTTATGTTCTCTGTGCTCACTACTAGTGCATATGAGTTTGGTTGGACCTGCGCATGCATATTACAATTGAAAACTTAGGACACAAACGCATGCGAACATATCAAGACATTTCATATGTGTATGTAAATCTATGAATGTGTGTACGTATGTCAATATTTTTGGATTTTCGAACTGGTTGGTATTTTTTTGTTTTTACGTATTTTTATAAACTGTTTAATTACTGTTTTGCTAATTTTCAGTATTATAAATAAAATAATTTAGTTGGAAAAGTAAATATAATGAAACTTGCAGAACACATGCATGGCACTATACGTGAGACCTTACGTGTATTGATTATTTATGAAACGTATACTCCTAAAATTGGACGGAAAACAAAAATACTCCTAAAGTTGGTGATATTGTTCAACAACCTTTCCTCGATTAAACATAACTAAGCAAGCAGCCAATCATGACACGTCACCTATCAATTTGGTATAAATTTTAATAGGTTATGAAACTTTTACCTTAATTAATGTTTACAATTGAGTAATTAATTTATATAACTTTAAATTGATTTTTTCATTTCATTTTCAGGTTTCTTCTGCTTGAATGAGAAAACGAATGATTGAAAAAAAAATTCCTTAAGATGGATTAGCCAATAAAACTATATGTATCACATGATTTATTCTTATTAATCATTTATTTTTATTTTTTTTATTTTGTAAAAAAAAAGTTAATGCATTGAATAATACATTACGTTTATGTACAAAACAATTGGCGGATGTCAAGTAACGAAAGTATTGGTAACTTTCATGTGATTATTGTGTTGAAAAACGATTACAAAAGACTAAAAAAAAATATATTTATTTTAGAATCGTCATAAAAGGGAAGCTTATCTATATGTACCTGCCTAACCTAATTCTCTCGATTCTCGAAGTTTATCTACCCAAGCAAAGCTATGGTCATTCTATACCTACAAAATAAGCCTGGCACAAACTTAATAGAAAGTGCACGTGCTCATAAAATCAGTAGCCAAAATTTTATACAGATAAAAAGATGACGTGAAGAAAACTAGAAAAGTCCCAACCTCCCCACCCAAATAGAATTAAATTTTCTCTTTATCATGAGATTCTTATTTCTTATCGGATGGTTCAATTGAAAGCGACTCTAAGTATAACAATATATATATTATATATATATATATATATATATATATATTTGTAAATTTGTAATGAAATAACTTAATTGAATATATAATAATTACCTGAAGAAGCTGTTTAGCGAGATCAATGGAGATAAGGCCGGCACTACAACCCATTCCACCAAGATTATAGCTCAAAATGTTTCCTCTAAGCTTATATTTATTCACGATCATAGCCGATAAAGAAGGTGTCGGATTGAACAAGCTGCAATTCACCACAAGTATTCCAATATCCTTAGGCTTCACACCGGTTTTTGTAAGCACTGCGTCTATAGCTCCAAACATAACCGTCTCGGCTTCTTTCCTAGCCTCGGACATACATGGATTCGGCGGGACACGTAAGAGAGCCTCCGGGAAGTAAGTCTTTTGACCAAGACCAGAGCGTTCGAGGATCTTTTGTTGGAAAGCGAGGTTGTCTTCTGTGAAGATACCAACACGTTGAGACCGGTCCATGAATGTTTCTCGTGTGCATATTAGAGAAGAGTCGGGTTTGTAACAAGCAAAATCAAGAAGGAAAATTTTGCGAGGACGGGTTGTGAAGTAGAGGGTGGATAGAAAGATAAGAAGAGCAGCGAAGAGAGTAGAAGATAGGAAGTGGAAATTGAGGAGGTGGTTGAATAAGAGAGTGAGATCGGAGAGATTGAAGGAGGAGGCTGCGGCGAGGATGATGGGGAGGAGGAGGATGTAGACGGCATTAGAGATTAAGTAATGGTAACCGAGTTTAACGTATTTGAGACGTATCGACAAGAGGAAGTTTGGGAGTTTTTTGTTTGTTACATGAATGGTGGTGTTTGATGGATTAGTGTCCATGTGATCACTTTGAACATGATTCTCATTCATGGTAGGTCTTAGAATGTGATTAAAAGTAACAAGACCAACAAAATGAAGAGAGATGAGATTTGGTGTTTAAATGTAGAAAAAGAGAACTTATGTCCTAAAAAGTTGGAGTATTATTGAGAATTTATAAGCAAAGTTTTAGAAAGAGAACGAGGCAATTTAATAAATGTATTTGTGGTACGTAGTCCCTATGGTTATTGTTGTGGCGGTGAGCTAACTATTCATTGATTCCGTTTTGACCGAAACAGATCAAACATGTATTTTTTAATATATAGTATATACTACACCCTCCATTTTGTTTTTCATTTTTGTTTTGTTTTGATGTGTTATATTTTCAATGTAAGAGTTTAAACAATTTTCTAAATTTATCACTACAATTTTATTTTATTTTCATTTTAGCATTCATTATAATTATTCTCCCAACTGTTTATCATTTACAAGAAAAATCGTTTTTTATTATTCTCCCAACTGTTTTTTTAACTGTTAAGAAGCTGAGAGAAATAAATAGCATACGTGTTATTTTATCCCCCAATTTACAGGGAGGATGCATCATGCATGCATTCATTGAGTATAGAAACAATAAATTGAGATGCATTGACCTGTCTAAAATGATTTTAATGAAACTATATAAAACTTTATAAAAGAAAAAAAAGATATATAAAACAGAGTAAGGATAATTTGTAGGAGATGGATACAACCAACTCCAATCAATTGTTTAAGAGTGGCGATTTAATAAAAATGAATTCGCCAAACCTCGGGGTTGGCTTTAATTTACCTAAACACCATTTATTCTACTCTTTATTTTCTATTTTGCCACTGATTCCTCTATTGGGAACAACGAAAGAACAAGGGTTATCACTTTTGTCTACGTGGGATAAATTTAGAGTTTGTTGAACTACGCGTAGGAGGAAATCTGTGGGTTATTTCTATTTATAAAATTTATACAATTTTTGGTGACCAAAAAAAAGAAAAGAAAGTAAGATACACCTTTATAATTGTAAATTACGTGGTTCTTTTCATAACATGCATGCATACAAATCATTTATACGTCAATAACATCACAAACTTTAGGTTTTAAACAAAAATTTAGGTATTATAGAGGTGAGGAATCAAAGACGTGAAAAGTAGGAGCTCATGGAACAAAAACTGTGAAGCTCCTTTCAGTGGAAAATGCATCGACTTTAATCAGTTTTTATGAGACAAATCGTTTTCATCATCAATACCGTCACCATTTTTGTGTCTTTAATCATTGTTATCATCAATTTGATTATGATTTTCATGTGTTTTGTTGATTATGATCTTCAGTTTTAAGTAATACTGCTTATTTATTCGGAACGTTATATTCAAAATTTATTACAATGTGAATTTGTCCTTGTGTCCACACATTTTTTTTGCTGTCGTCGTAATTGCCCACACATTTTATAAACTATAGTTTGCGTGCGTAATGAAATTTGGCATATATGTATATAATATATTGTTGTGAATTGCGTGTCGAAGATTGAATGATTGTGTGGTAAGTCACCCAAAAATTAAGAATAATCATTTTAAATAGAAAAGACTATAAATGCCAAAGAACTTCTAACCAAACAGAGCTATTTGGGCAAGAAATGATTCGTGGAAGAACAATCTTTATAATGTCCTCTCTTGTAGTTTTTTTTTTTCTCTCAAATTTTTTCCTTAGGTTACTCATATTTATTTTGGTTTTTGTTATGATTTTTAAATGTTCATAACATTTACTTTCCAATATTTAGAAGTATATATATATCTATATTTTTTAATTTTACAAATCGGAATAGCCGCCAACATATGAGCAGCTAGTAATAAAATCCGTCAAAATGAAATATATAAGACAATATGGGCGATTTATGAATACTAGTTCTACCATTATTTTGTTTCTTTTTCCTTCATCATTGTTTTATTAATCTATTGTAAGTTTTTTCGCTTATTATATTGTAACTTACATGCAAGAATTTTTTAGTATCAATCAAAGCGCAGCATTTAATGGTAACGTAAGCTCCTCAACCCTCAACTACTTCGTCATTAGTAACATTTACAAGTTTGGCAGATATCTTAATGTAGTTAGTAGTTAGGGATTATTTATCAATGATTCGTATTGACACTAAATTTTTAAACACAATTTTGCTGGTGCAATTGTAGTAACAAATTACAAAACCCTGATTGTTATAATACTTTTACAACCATCACTAATGTGCGGATGTTCTGTAATCTTCACTAAACATACCTTAATCATTTTTTGTTGCCATAATATTATTATTTCAAGTATTATTTAATTATAAAATATAAAAAAATTAACACTTTATAAAATAAAAATAAAAGCATTCAAGTTTTAATTGATGCTAAAATTACATGAGGATGAAAAAACAAATCGAATTCGTAAAATTTCAAATATTCAGTTACTAAGTTAAATGATAGGATTCTAAATTCGATTAGTTTTAAATCTTTTAAGAAAGTTAGTATCAAACTGTATGAAATCTTGAAAATTGGAAAAACAAAGAAAATTATAACAAAAACTTGAATGCAAAATTATAAAAAAGTTCCGTGAGAAAGAATAAATCAGAAAAAATTAAAATTGAAATTAATAAATTAAAAATTAGTATGCTAAAACTACATAATAACGTGAAAATATATCGAACTTGTGAAATATCTAACGAGCAAATGAAATGATTCAATATTCAAATAGTTTTCACATCGTATTTTAAATTTAGAAATTGAAATATAAAAATATTCAATGTAAAATAAAAAGAATAAAATGCTGTAAAGGAAAGTCGCAAGAAAAAAAAAATATATATATATATATATATATCAAAAGTTCGAAACCTTTTTTTTACATAACGGATATTTTTTTTTTAAATAATAATAATAAGATGGGATGGAAATTGACGTGGCCTAAGCTGGAAAAAAAAAAAAGACGTGGCCAATATGATGCATTTTCTTCATGGGCTTGTTATTTATTTATGGGCTCGAAACTCTTTTTCTTGGGTTCTGTAAGGTCCAAAGAGTTTGTTTGACTTGGTTGGTTCACGTGGCTAGTCGGAGGTCAAAGGGCTTACGTCACGTCACGTGTTGAGAACATAAATCAAATCCGTTCCATCGGACGCATGCTTCTTAATGTAACCACTCTTCTTCTTCTCTGGAGTAATTAGGGTTTATAATTGCCTTCTCCGGCCTACTTTTGAGGAACTTGTTTCTCATGTTAGATTAAGAGATATGATCTGATTTAGAGAGGCAATATCTTTTCACTTAGATTATTAAATTTTGAATGAGGCAGAGAAGAATTTTGATGTATGGATGATGATGTCTTCAATTACAATACAATTGCCTCTAGAATCTTCCTCATGAAGGCAGAGAGATAGGTTTCTGCTGTTTTTGGCTAATGTTATGAACCCTAAACCTTGGGCTAAACGTTTTTTCTCCCTTGAGATTAGCATTTTTTATACTCTTCTCTTCAGGTTGGCTTTGATCGAATAGAACCAATTAATGGGACTAGTCCAATCCAACAACAATCTGATCTCAGATTGAGAACCAAAAACAGAAAATGGGTATTGTTTGAAAATCTCTAATAATCAATGAGAACACCAAACAAATTGCTACAGCCAGTAGAAGAACACAACAATCTTCATAACACATTTTTCAATCAAAGACTATGGACAACCTTTTGCCCTGTTTTCCGAAACAAAAAGTAACTAGGATCCAGTTTCAAATGCTTAAGACCATTAAGCATGTCTACAGTTCAATTTTACTGATGAGGTCAAACAAGGAAATGACTTGGATTCAATCCGATGAACATAGATCTCGCCCGTGAACCCGACAACCCGAGCATAAACAGAGATTTCCCTTGCCCAAGAGAAACTCTGTTTTCTTCAGATATGCGTGTCTTTCTTGAAGCTTTGTCTCATACACTACAGCCTAAACCTTTGGCTTCTGATCCTTTCATGATCCTTAGTCTCTTGCAAGTACACACAAACATCCTGCAATAACAAGCAAACAAAAAAATCCATTAGCACACTTTACAAATTGTTGTTTCTGATATTCTTTTTGTGAAATTGTCTTTTTGACAGATGTATGAAAGACTTACTCCCATGGAACATCTCCAATGAGCATCCAATCACCATCTTTGTCTTCATAAGTGGGCACAAAGTCTGAACCTTTATATCCTTCTCTCTCAAAATACTCTCCCACAGAGAATTTGAACATCACTTCTAAAGCTTTGAGCAATTCTGAGTATCCTTTGAAACAACTCGGATCTATTTTCCTCAAGTATGGTGCACCATCCATACTTACTTTCACATAGCTTCCTTGAACCTCATGATCAGATTCATTCTTCTTTGTCTGAATGTTGTTCTTCCTGTAAGATCTAACTGGTGGCCATCCAACAATATGAGCCCTGCAAAAGGAAGCATTGTCAATAAACTTGAAGTTCTTTTTTCACCAAAAGAGATCCACAGAATTTGTGTGTTTAAAACTTACTTTCGAGGAGGAGATGTTTCGGTTTTCCTCGTTGATGATTCAATCTCATTCTCGGAATCACATCGTAATGCTCTCTTATTGCTGTTATTACAGCAAGAAACTATCTCTTTTTCTTCACATACATTGTCTGTTCCTGGTAATCCAAGCCTCAGCTCTGTTTCCTTAAGGTTAATTAACTCATCCATATTAACTCTCTTCTGATTCTTTAAGAGTTGGAGGAGAAAAAATAAAGCTTTTGATTATTTTGCTTCGAGGAGAGGAGAGAGATAGAGAAGTTGATAATGATGAAGATGAGGCTTCGTGGAAGCTGAGTGTTTTATAGAAGTTTAAAAGATAGATTGATAGAGAAGAAACTGTTTTTTTGAATTAAGGACAAAGGAAAAATAGCTAAGCTTGTCGGTAGCAGCAACACCAACTTTGAGGCAAAAGTGTGTCCCATCCTCTTGGGGGACATTTATTGGACACACTTTCTCTTTCTCCCATCTGTCCAAAGCCATAAACAAATCCAAAAAATCTTCACATTTTTCTCTCTTTTAATAGAGACGGTACTGATCCAGATCAAATCTTTCATCCCCACCACATGTGGTATGCTATATGCATATGTTTCCTCTCTCTATCGTGATTTTTTTTGGATGACCAATTAGTACACTGACTTCAGATTTACTTATTTTTACAGCTATATGAAATTCTAGCTTGTGTTGGATTGTGGGTAGTGAGTTTCATTGACTATAGAAACAAAAGTTTTAACCTTTTTGAATTTCTCAGCTTCAAAAACAGATACTTTGGGTGTTGAAGAGCCTAAAGCAGAGCCAACGACACAAAATATCTCATTGTTCTTTACTGGGTTTTGTCGTTAATGCCCACAACTTTTGTCTTCTGTCTCTAAACTATTATCGATCACACGTATACATGAATCTGAAACAAAACTGAGCATCACGACAAGTGCATCTTCCTTAGGTTCAACTAGCTCAAGGCTTAGTTAATTGTCAGTAACATCATAATGGTATCTTGTAGTTTTGGTTTGGAAACTGAGATCTTCAACAGATTCCCTCTGTGTTTGTTCATGTTACAGCGAGTCATTGGTTGTATTCTATTTTTATGGAGATCATATTGTAAATGTTACGTCTTTGCCAGAACCTAATCCAAGTGAACTGGATCTAAGTTTGGTTTGATTTGTTGTTTTTTTATAGGCTAGGGTTTGCTTGCATTGTTTTCGAAATTGAAGTCCTAAACGGTCTTAAGAACCCTATTTTTTTCTACGATTGGTTAAGCACTTATATTTATTATTTAACCTTAGTTAACGTAAATTTCATCCAGCCCAATGGAAAGATTTACTACCATATTATATTTTTTTATTTTTTTTTAAATTATATTATTGAAGTAAGAGTGTAGTTTTACAATATAATGGCAAAAGTCGTAAGAATGTCATACTAACGAAAACACTTGAAAAAAGAAATCAAAATACAAAAAAATTCATAAAAACTTCACATATAAAACCAAAACAAAAAACGTAGTGGTGATTGCAAAATGCAAACTAATATACATAAGATACATCACGCATTAATTGATTTCGGTACGGTGAGAAACATTCTCTTCTTGGCTCACTCATAAAGAAGAGAACAGATAATAAAGATTCGTTTTCTTGCCACGAACAGCTCATAAATTGAATTAATTGCCACGGTCAGAATTTTTTTTTTTGAATTAATTTTTGACCATCTAAGTGAAGTATTTTATAACTAATACACTATATATGTAACATAAAAAGTTCCCAAGATTTAATCGAGAATTCGTTGGTGAAAAGTAAAACAAAAAAACTATTGTGAGCAAATGTATGGTAACGAAAACGTATAAGTATGGAATAGTAACGTACGAGATATTTGTACGAGAATTGCGGTACGGTTCTAATAGTAAAGAAAACGTAGAAATACATACATATATATATAAATAAATTTGTTAAGATTGGAACTATACGAGACGATTACCATTTAAAATCTTAAATTATATTGTATGTTTGTATTTTCACATATATAATATATATCACTATATCGGCCATAAATAGTTAAAGACTTTTTTTAGGCATGAATATCCGCAAGCTTTTCGCTAGTATTTAATTATGTGCCATTATCAACCATTTCTGCACTGATTATATGCCATAGTGTACCCTACTTTGCAATTTAATCAATCAAATATCAAAACTCTTAAACATGAAGTATAAGAAAACTAAAGATATGACTTTAAACAAGAATTAATGTATTGCAATTCTTAAATCTAAATTATTTTAGTAACATAGACTGAAAAATAAATGACAATGTCAATTAGGTACAAAAAATACTCACAATAATATGATGACAAAGAGAAAAATTTAATCACAATTCACAAATACGATGACAGTTGACGTAAATATTATTTTGAAGTATTTTCCATAAAGAACACCAAATACTGTAACATTTTAACTGTATAGACTATAGAGTAATACTCCTATGTCCGAGCTAACATTTTTTTTATTACGAAACCAGCTTCAAAACCTAATAAACTGCCGACATGAACATCATATAAGATGTCTTTCAGCCGCTAATTTAAGTATACCACTGCTTATAAATCTAAACCGCGCAAGTGTTTAGATTGCGGTTTAACTTAACCAACAAAGTTAATCCGTGTTAAAAGATCTTTGGATGATATAATTAAAAGTAGGAATAATGTTACCAACACGTATAATTGGTTTGGTTCAAATGTTTTCTTTATTTAAGTTTAAGTTTTAAAAGCTTTTGGTAGTAATAATGAATGATATACGACGTTCAACACGTTTTCTTTTGCAATTGGGCAATAGAAATTAAATGGGCTTGGCCGCTGCAATTTGGAATTTTTATTTTCTTTGACGGCGTTCTGGACCACTTCAATCTAACCACCTATTTTACCATTTTCTTAATCTTAACTTTTTTTTTTTTTTTTTTTGTCAACACATTTTCTTAATCTTAACTATGAAGCCAACTTTATAATTTTCTTATCCACATATAATATTTTTATTTTGCTCAAGTTGGGTTCGTAAACCAACCTCGGGTTTCCTCATTAATTAATGGATCCGTTTCTTATATATATATTTTTTAAAATGTTACTTTCAAGGTGACCAAAAAAAAAAAATGTTTACTTTCAAGTTTCAACCCTTTTTTAGTTGCATTATGGAAATTTCAAGTCAACTTTAACTGTCTCGATATTACAAAATGCGAGAAAAAAAAGGAGTTTTGGTCTTTCCTTTATTTAGAAAGAGCAAAAATTATTTCATTTTACAAAATACATATATCGATTTTAGACCATTGTTAAAATAATAGAAATTGGAAACTGACGTTGATGGCAAAATTAGTATCTGACTACTATCAGACTTTAGACTTTAATTTCGATTTGATTACAGAATAATAATAAACAAGCTAAAAGTTTTGATAGCCGGAACAGAATGAATACTCTTACTCATATCATTTTGATATTTTTCCATAATTCTTTTAATTTTAAACCAAAATATTAGTGAAAAGGTGAATTTTACATTTGACAATATTTGAACTAAATTTAATACTCTTTTTTTTTTTTTTGGGTCAAGTGACTTTTATAAAGTTTATGTAAATTATTGCGTGAACATATGTGATAGTTTTGATAGTTTATATACTTTCAGAGATTATTGGCCAAAGTATTTTATGAGTTAAACACATATCCCTTGTCAAAATATTTTGGAATTATTTGGACAAAGAGAATATCTTTACTGGTCAAATGTAATCAATAAAGCGATCCCCCAAATCTCTAATATGCTAATCTCATTACACTATTTACCTAACTTATGGATTCTGCAAATCGCCTTTGATCTTACCGTTAAAGTTTTGGGGATCAACCAATACCAGATATCTTTAGATCCCAATATATTTGATTACCATTTCACGATGATTACAAAGGAGTATATAGTAAGAATAAATATAATTAATCTCTTTGAAAAGAAATAAAAAATTAGTTATACATAATCTGTGGACCATGACGAAAAACTCGGAGATGACGAAAATGAAAAAATTACAAGATTGTCTATTAAATACGATCGGGGTTTAATTAATCAATTAATTAATTACTTTAAGAAACATTAAGTAAAAAGTAGACATTCCAAGCAATGGTACTGTGGTTAGCCCCCACCACGAGGCTATATTGTCAAGAGTTATGCCAACATATAGAATATATATCATGAGCGTATAGAGACGATTCTCGCATTTCTACTTTTATAATATATCGTTCAAGAAAACCATTTTTTTAAGCGATCATTACAAGAGATTAGTTAGATGTGTAAGAACATGAGGAAATTGTCTAAATATGTCATTCCACACTTTACATTATCTTTGTCATTCAGTCGCACAAATCGGTTAAAAACTGCAACGTTTACAATATCCACACATACATCATTTGCACTAGTGAAAGATCATCTCCGATCGGAATAAATCTCATAATTAATGACAAACATATAATGATAAAATATCATGGTATGTATATATAGTATATACTAAATAAAAGTAAATAGTATTCAGTAACTGTAACTATACATAAATAATGATTGTTGACAAAAAAAAAAAAACATAAATAATGATTTATGAATGACGACTAAAACAAATATTAAAATATGTATAACGTCGGTCGAACATGTCAGAACGGAGAAGAAGCAAACTCACCAGAGAAATAAATAATGCAACAAATGATAGCGGAAATGATTGCTTCAATATATTACTAAGATTTCTTTCTTTTTATTGATTTATTTATTTCAGGTATAGTATATTTTATGTGTTTAGAAGCTCTAAGTAAAATAATACATGTCACTTTTATTTATTAAATATCAAAACTATGACTGATATCTACACTTTAAAAACAAATATGACTCAAATTAAACAAACGTAAAATTATAAAATGGGGAACTGAAATATCAAATATGCTTTTCTATGAGGTTCTTTAAGTTTTTTTTTTTTTGGTGTGGGCTAAGCATAATTTAACTCCTACAAAAATTTTGAGCTATAATAAGGTCCAAATTTACATTATAAGATCCTTAACATTATAATATGTCTACATCACGTAAATTTTAAATTCCAGCCAATTAATTTGTTTTAACCCATACTTATATAAGTCTAAGTTAAATGACTGGTAAATATTTGCTTGTTTGTACACTGTAGAGAAAGTGTCGACGTAAAGTAATTTGTTTGAGTCTCGCAACAAGGTTGTGGCTTTCACACACAATCACAATTTACATTTTAATCAGTGTAAACTTATTATTTGGTTTTGTCGTTTCAATTGCATGCATGCATATCATTTGGCTGCATTCCTTAAATGTGAGAAGTATATTCCAACAACTAATTTAAATGAGAAAACCACATTTAAAAAAAAATGGAAAATGGACAAAAATAAACAAATATTGATCTTTGTGTGGTAGAATGTTGAGAGTTGTGGCCTTGTATTGTCCATATGAAAGTACACCTGGTCCTCACTGTCTCATACGTTCTTATCTTGCAAGTTAATTATTCACACATATAAACCATTGAAAATAACTCATTAATTTCGACATGATGCATATAGAATACATACTTAGACCTATATATAGATCAAGTGAAAGAACATAATCAAAATTACACATCAAATTAAGATGGTCTCTATCGTGACAAATAAAAAGTGGTCTCCATATATGTATTCTTGTGATTATTAAAATACGGATTTGGTTGCATTGCAATCTCATAAGGTTTTGCATACAATCCATCTATGTGTGCGGGCGCTTTTTTTTTGAAATCATGCAGGTTGGACCTAGAATTAATATCATTCACTGGTTAACAAATATCATGTGGATTCCATAGTGATCAGTAGATATATATTGATCAGATAAAGTAGATACACATTGATAAACACGACAAAATGATGTGATATATAAGACAAAGTGACCCAAAATTCGATTGAAAAATTTGGGGTTTGTTGATTTGAAAACTCATGAGAGTTGTTTGGGATGGAAACAAAAGGAGAGAAAGGGGTTAAAGAGGAGGATGTAGACAAGGCAAGGAACAAAAGTAGGGTTTAAGATGTTTTTGCCTCTGAATTTTATTTGATGTAACTTGTCCCTTTATCATCTCCATGTTTTTCTTCTTCTCGTTAATTTAAATTGTGGTTTTGGAATTTATGGTGATGTTATTGTACTCTCCTCTTTTGGATTTTGATGCCATTCATGTCCCCCGCTAAATTACCTTAGGGTAGGGATATGTCTTTTTCCCTGTTTATTTTCAAATTTATTGAATATACCTTTGTTATGGTTAGTACATTTGCTGTAATTAGAATGTGCCATAATCGAAGTTTTCGCCTATTTGATTACAAAAGTTGTTTCTGTTTTTTTTTTTTTGTTTAAGTTTATAAAAGTTTTTTTTTCTTTGTGATGGACTTTTTTTTTAATTGTAAGTTTACAAAAAAAATTCCGTCCAAAAATTCACTTCTACTTATCAGTTTATTATATACATGCTTTTGAATTTATAATGTATACATTAATATATCAGTTAATTAGTCCTACTACCAGTGTCATATGAGGTTTGAAGTTATTCTCAATAAAAAAGGACACTTTACAGTTAAAGTCAAAACTACTTTCCTTACAAACTACTTTTAGTTCACAGCAGAACACAACAATAATACTAATACTACCAAATAAAAAAGACTACAAATTTCATACACATTGTTTGATAATTTTTTTTCTTCAAGAGTTAAAATTATACTTTCATCAAAAACTGACGTAATACGTCAATTATGCATTTTTCAGAAAATTGTACGTATTTTGTTTCTTGATAGTCAATTTTAATCTGTAAATATCAGGACACGAATTTGACCACTATATATATTATTGTTTGCTGCAAACTACTATAAAGTAGTGTTTATAATACTACATATATAGTTTGTTATCCTTTTCTTTTTCAGTTACAAAGTAATGATGCATTTTTATATGTGTCTAGATACACATTTCGTTTGTGTATGTTTATTGGTGAGTTTTTAATTAATAAATATAGAAGATGTACCGTATGCTTTATTTTGTATTGGCATGAGAATAATTATATACAAGAGGGCTGCGCTTTTATTGTGGGATGAATAATTGAATCATGTGGATGTGATATGCATAATTGGAAGGTTCCGGCGAAGAATCTTACGGGAAAAGAAATCAAAATGAAAATAATTAGAAGTAAAAAAAAGTATAATGTATAATATACTTATACTAAGAATAATGTATATCTCTACTGATACACTCTCATATGAGATGTCTGTGACCTCGCGGCCACCCAAAAGAATCTATATTTGTAAACTATATTACAATTGGAACTATATGAAAATAAATGTGCTATTGAAAGAGTACAATATGTAGTTTGCCACATATATATAATAAACAACAAATTAAGTGTGTGTATATATACAGATTTACGACCAAATGATATATATAGATACCATCATATGCAGTTTAATTTCTTATAAAATTGTTACCCTAAAACAAAATTAAGACGGTTCTATAGTCAATATACAACCTACAATATAAATCATAAGAAAGATTCAAAAAACAGTAAATAAAGTAATAGCAGTGATTAGTCTTAACTCGAGCAGGATGACTTCATCAAAGGGCCTAGATTCATCCACGTGTCAAAACTATTTAACCAAAGATCTCTTAAATACGACATACACATGCAGCTACCCCTTAGACAGAGATATAATACAGACTCATCTCTCACTTTGTATTATTTGTGTGTTTTAATAAAACCATTTTTTCATCTTCCTCATCACCTTCCAAAGAAGAAGAAGAAGAGAGGTTAATAATGATAGGCAGTGTCGAGCTGAATCTGAGGGAGACTGAGCTGTGTCTTGGTCTTCCCGGCGGAGATACGGTGGCTCCGGTAACTGGAAACAAGAGAGGGTTCTCAGAGACGGTTGATCTGAAGCTGAATCTGAACAATGAGCCTGAAAACAAGGAAGGATCTACGACTCATGACGTCGTGATGACTTTTGATTCCAAGGAGAAGAGTTCTTGTCCCAAAGATCCAGCCAAGCCTCCTGCCAAGTAATTTTACTTTTACTAATTTGTCCTTTTTGATTTGTTCTTCAATCTTCCCTCAATTTTTTTTCTTTCTTATTTTTAGATAATATATAACATCTTTCTAAGAAAGTTAAGCTCGACGGGCAATTTGTTCCTCCAAGCTATATATATCTGTCAAGTTTTCATCAGCTGAAAAAATCTAACAAAATTTGATAAAGATGGCTGCAAAAAGAATAAAAATAAATAAATTAAATTCCATTAAAGATATGTTTTCTTCACGAAAAAAATAACCTATATAGTCTGCGGTTTTTTTATTCATAAATCGTCTAAAATCATAAATATTTTTAATTATGTTTTTATATATATATTTATTTAAACCCAAATATACTCTGATCATGCAAATAAATGTATGTGAAAATCACGTCAAATTGATCTGGCGCTAGTTGATAATAGTTTATATAATACACACACACACATATATATATATATATATTTATATAAATCTTGTATAACAAAACCGTTTTCCATTTTCTTTTTTAAAATATATGTAGGGCACAAGTTGTGGGATGGCCACCGGTGAGATCATACCGGAAGAACGTAATGGTTGCGAGCCAAAAACCAAGCAATGGACCGGAGGCGGCAGCGTTCGTGAAGGTGTCAATGGACGGAGCACCGTACTTGAGGAAAGTCGACTTGAGGATGTATAAAAGTTACGACGAGCTCTCTAATGCTTTGTCCAACATGTTCAGCTCTTTTACCATGGGTACGTTTTATATAATATACATTTTTCACTATATATATATATATATATGTAGATGATTATTCCATGCATCTTTAACTATTAGTTAGTTGTTACTATATATAAAAATATATTTAACCCAAAAAAACAAATGCCAATTTTTTAGGAAAATATGGAGGAGAAGAAGGAATGATAGACTTCATGAATGAGAGGAAATTGATGGATTTAGTGAATAGTTGGGACTATGTTCCCTCTTATGAAGACAAAGACGGTGATTGGATGCTCGTCGGCGACGTTCCTTGGCCGTACGTCTTCTTCGACTCCTTAATGAAAGCTTAACTTATTCGTTTCATTTATTTTGTTTCTAATTAATTAGTAACTATGTGGTTTAATTTATTGTTTATTAGAATGTTCGTTGATACATGCAAGCGTCTACGTCTCATGAAGGGATCTGATGCCATTGGTCTCGGTATGTCCTTTCTACCAATTCATATTATATTCACATTGATAACATTTTGATTAAGTATTTTACCCAATGAGTAAATTTAAGCTTACGTGTTATACTATATAGTTTAAAAACAGCTTACAATTAAGCAACATAGTGTTTGATTAGTATAACGTACACCTCAACCGCATAAGTTATGCGGCAAAACTAATTGGTCGCCCAAATCATTTAATTTGCTATCTAGATCGTTTATGACGACGTCTACGTAAATGCTTAGACCGTTCATTATTTTCGCACAATACTACTGTAAAGAAAAAAATTTGGCGAGCTAGAGAGAAATTTATCGCTTAGATCTTATTAGAACATTAATGATATACATGATATTTGATGTTTCTTTTGTTAAATGCAAAAAAAAAAAAAAAAATTTAAGAAAATTACTCCTTTAACGGAAATAATTACCGGTGGTAAATTTTCTTTGCTTATTAATTGTAAATATTTCAGCTCCGAGGGCAATGGAGAAGTGCAAGAGCAGAGCTTGAAGTCAAACAGGATAAGTGGTAATGATTATATATCTGATTATCGCATTTATTGGTGTTAATTGTTTTTTTTTTTTTCCTTTTTCTTACGTACGATGAAATACATTGTTCAGTTTCTATTGGTTGTCTGTGTTTTGATCTGGATTTGGTATGTAGATATAGTTTGTATGCTATTCTGTGTAATGAACTTAATTAAGTTAAATATTTGAGACATTTGTAATGGAAAATGTGTAATAATTTGAACATCTTATGTGTGTTTGTCTTTACCTTTTTGGCTAAAAATGTGTATATATTTTCATATAAAGAAAATGTGATTTTCATTCCACCAACGAAACTTTATCCTCACATTATTTCTCTTTAGTTACAATCTCTTAATGGTCAGTTATTTTCTGAAGGCAAAACATTATTCTTTTGGTTCGTACATGTCTTGAAAGTTGAAGCTAAATGGTCATAGCGATCGAGTATGTGACCATAGAATAAAATTCCACAAGCATTATTTCGAAGTCGCTATAATTAGAATGACAATATACATATGATTTATCATATATATCAAATATTTATAAAAATGCATGGAAATGATTCAATTTGTTGGTACTTAAATTGATAATTGGCTTTGGTTGGAGGAAATAAAATAGAGAAATATGACCCTAGGGAAGAGAGGGAGCAATGCCATGTGCATCTTCATGGGTCTCTTCATTTCATTACCTTTGTTTATCATTTCTTTTCCCATTAAATTAATTAGGAATATTAACTTTTATACCAACTAAATTTATAAAGATGTTTATCATAAGTATCACAAATACCCTCTCTATATTAAAAAACAAAACACACTCTTTATAATCCCATCAAAGGATAAAAAAAAAGTATGGAATTACCTTGTGTACTTTATCACTTTCAGAAATGAATTACAAGTTATGTTCTGAAAAGATTTTACATATATGATCAACGGTAGGTTTTCGATTTCAAAAACTTATATTCAAAGTATAAACCATATGCAATAAATATATATAAATTGATATGCATTTTATATAAAATATATAGGTATCGCTGACATAATAGATAGTATAACAACATAAAATAAAGGGCCCGTTTTAGATTAATGGTGGTTATTATTATAGTGGAGCTATCATATGTCTCTCTTAGCACTTGTTAATTAATTTGATGTCCAACGTTAAAAAAATATTAAGAATAAAGAAATAGATAAAATAATGAAAATTGAGGATGTAAATATTGATAAATGGGGAAGCACATGGAGAAGATTTTGAATCCCAAACGAACAAATCAAAGTTTTTATGAATGTATCACTTCAACGTACATGCATGCATATATATAGAAAATATGTCTACAAATGTATGTGTAAACACAAACATTGTACAATTAGCTAGTTACGTTGAAATGTTTTAATATTTATATCAATTTCTTGGATCAGGCAGAAGCATGTTCGATGTTTGATGGGGTCAATAATTAATTTGACAAGTTGATTCTCTAGAGCGTTCTTCACCAAACTGAAATTATCGCATTATCCATTATTTAAGAATTAGATAGAACAACTTATAAAAATTATAAACAAATTAATAAAATGACTGATGATTTTGTTATCGAAAATAAGCTTAAACAAAATTGAAAGGTATTCAAATTCTCTTATAACATTTTTAAAATATGAAAGTTACAGAAAATAACATCAATCACAGAAAAAAATTAGAAGATGAGTAAAATAATAATTTACAATTTCTCACACTTATCGTTAATCAGTAAAAATCTTTTTTAAGTAGGAGTATTTGATTAAGTAAAAATATAAAATATGCATTACCAAAAAATGACAAATCACTATTTCATTACCAAAATTTCGTTTATAACCCCTTGATTATTAAACTGATTTTTGTTTATTAATCATACTTGAATAAATTTATAAATTAAAGAAACCATATTTTAAAGTATTGGGCCTTTACAGCTTAATACTATTTGTAATGGACATACATCTGTAGGAACTTGGGCCTGAAAGATTATTATGATCCATTTCCGATTTCCCGCCGGTGAACTCGTCGGTAAATGGATGACAATCTTAGAGCGAAAGGGCTTCTACATCTATTCAACCACATGATTGAGTCTCGGCCACTGTTGATTTACACTCTCAATGTCTATAGATCCCAGATGCTTTTGGATCTTTGAATGAGGCCTAATTATGAGACACCATAGCAATCATGAACTCAACTACCATTTTGGTCAGCTTATTGCAAATGTATGGTTGAGTTAACCCGAATACTTTAAAAAAACATCATCAAATTGGTTTAGTACAATTTCATTGCTATTGGTGTGTTGTAGAGATTACCAACGGTCCGGATAGCTTCGATTCTATATCTAAACCGGTTTTTAACTTTCAACATAATTTGTCATGAACAATGTTTAATGAACACAAAGAAACAATGACAATTTACAAACAACACAACCCTAAATCCCCAAATTCGTTTTCAATCACAAGCAATGTGTCCATCAGATTCCACTGTAATCACCACGAGCACCGTCGGTAGAGAGCATCGGTCCATAAGGTGATTCCAGATCGTCACTCACTAGATCATCCGTTCCTCTTAGCGAAGCGTGTATAATCAAAACCAGAACACCGAATCCAACGGTGGTGAGAGCTCTCAGCCAAACTCCTGTGGTGACTAACGACCCGATCGATAGACCAATGAGAAGCACCGCCACGATGCCGTCGTCAACAGTGAATCCGAAGATCGAGAGAGGCTCCTCGCGAGCGAAATAGAGGAAGAACCAAGCTAAGCCCACGGCTATGAATGCGAGGATCGCGATGGGACGTGTGATTAGAGTTAGACCTAGGAGGATAGAGAGAATGATACTGTAGTTGATGCGGAAGTGAGTAAGGTTTTGAGTCAGGCGAGTCGTGGCATCGGCGATGGACGAAGGGAAGCTGAAGGCCGAAAGATCGAGAAAATCACTCCATGGACGAGCCGCACCTGTGATCGATTGAGCTGTTTCCTTGATTCCGGAGATCACTTGATTTGCCATTGTTGATTTGATTGATCTCGCCTGGATTTCTGAAACCCTAGATATTCTCGGGAACGAACGAAGAAGACCTTTTGTTTAAGAAAGAGGGAGCACTGGTTTATAGAGAGAGTTATAATAACAGAAAAAGCCCAAGTCCAACTACTGAAAGAAAGCCCATTTAGCTATAACCTGTGGTTGCGGTTTCTACTTTGAGTTGTGTTATAATCTGTGTTTCCTTGTTAATAGACCTAGTAACGATCTCAGTTTAGCATAAAAATATCAAAACTAAAGAGAGTTTCGTTTGGATAGTTTTGCTCTTTTAAATATATTTGACCTCTTTTTTTTGGTTCAGTATGAAAATCTACTTATAAAAAACAGAACGAAATTAAGATCAAATACTACGTACAACGAAACATAACAAAACTCCAAAATGATTTGATTTAAGATCTCTTGTCACATAATAATCAAACAGCAAGAGCTATAGTTGAGAAAACATCTAATAGTGTCATTTCAAAGCATCAAAAAAACAACAAGGATCCACATACTTAGCGAAGGGAAAGTAAAGACCATATCACGAGCAACAAACACATTCTTCACTTAAGAGGAATGAATCTGGAAGAGTGGGTAGCACCAACACCAGGCCTACCGTGCTTGACTGGCTTGTATGAGATAGAGAACTCAGCCAGGTAGTGACCAATCATCTCAGGCTTGATCTCGACTTGGTTGAAGGTCTTACCATTGTAAACTCCAATGATGCTTCCAATCATCTCAGGGACAATGATCATGTTCCTCAGGTGAGTTCTCACTGGTTCTGGCTTCTCACCTTGTGGTGCCTCCCTTTTCTGTTCATTAACCAAAACCCAAGTTTGTAACCAGTCACTTAGTCAGAACCAAGTAAACAAACTAATCTTTTCCAGACAACATAACCAGGGTTTAGCTGATAGTGTCAAGAGTATATACAGAATAGACAAAAGATTCAGTAATTGATGTAGAAACTATCTGTACCCATACTCGGCTTTAAAAAAGAAAACATACGTAAGACAAAATCTAATACAACAGAAGCTAGGTTATGAATTTCACCAAGACATAGCCATTTGCATTGAATAGCAGAATCTAAGAAGTATCAAAGTATAAACAAGACAACAAATCTAACAGATACATCAACAAGCCACATTTCTATCATCAGGACCCGAACTTAAACAGCAGAAACCTATGAGACTTCCACTAAAATGGTTTACAAAACAAGATTCAATAAGCTATCAATTACTCAACCATGTGACTACAGTATAAGAAAGCCTATTTGACTACATTATAAGAAGTCGAAATAAAATGATTACCGCTTTCCTCAGCTTCTTAATCAGAGCCATTGGCTTCCTCGTCAAACCTCTGGAGAACCTGCGAACAATTTCAAACAGAAAACGTCAGAACATACGGATAAAATACCAATCGCAAAATCTGAAACGAGTCTCGTCTAGGGTTTACCTTCTGCGAATACGAGCAGGGAAGAGCTTGACAAGGTCATCAGTAGACATATCAAGAAGAGCATCGAGATCTACTCCCCTGAAGGCAAACTTCTTAAACGTTCTCTTCTTTGGCACTCCAGCAGCAGCAACCTCTGGTTCAACATCCGCCTACAGAGTACAGATTGTCCCATTAACAATCAGAAGATGTAAATAGAGAAGAAGATTCAGCGATTGAGATGGAAGAACTCACCATGATTAGATCTCTTCAAAGGATAAAACCCTAAAACGGCTAAAGCTTAAAAACTGTTGGCGGCGAGGTCTTTGCAAGGGAGAAAAGGGCGTTCGGATTTATTTATAGTGGATACTAAAAAAAAACCCTAAGATTGTCAATGGGCCGACCTGGCCCGGTCTGGATTAAAAAGATCCGAAACTGTATATCAAACCCGCACCGGTGGGTATTCGGGTCGGATTCGGGTTTAGTATTTAGGATTTAAATATTTCGATTTAGAAGTATAGAGGTATAGAATCCGTTCGGCTATTTTAAAATTTCAGATTAGATTTGGATCGGATGCAGGTTTATCCTCATGTCTAAAAATTTAAAATTCTTTACACGGCTCTATCCAAAATTCCAAACTACTCGAAAATCACATTTTTATATATTTTTAAAACTAACATAACAAAACAAATAAAAAATACCAAAAGATAAAATTTTGAGGGTCTAGTTCACAATATCATCATTTTGTAGTTGAGCTTTTTCGATGTTCTTGACCGCATTGCTAAATTCCTTATGAACCTTGGCCTCGATGGAACTAAAACGATATCATTCCAAACTCAATCGGGCTTGCATAATTGGCTAGGATTACTGACTTATTAGATATTGTTGATGTGATAAGTTTTTAAATGTACAACTAGCAAATTGATATTATATAGTACTTTACACCAATAATCATATTAGTTATAATATTTACACCAATAAATTGTTTAACCTTAATTATATTAAATAAACACATAATCAAAATACTTCAAACTAGATAGTAGAGCTCATGTGCTCAAGAGCTTGTCAAATTTTCTGAAGTGGTTTTACTTTCATATATGCTATAATCCTCCATTGGAAGTCCTTATCACCCATGATATTACTCTCCTTCTAAGACTTTTTCACGAACTGCTTAACACGATTATTCACCCATCAGTTGATACATTAAATTTAATGAGTGTCAATTCACTCTTACTCTCTCTCATGTGAGGTAGGCGGGCAATGATGCTTGTTGTGAATCCTCTTGAATTAGCTGCCGAAGTAGCAATTGATGATGAAAGTGACAATTTTGAGAGGTTTAGGGATCTTTGGTTGACAAAGTACCTTAGGGTCTAGTTTATGTCTCTCTTACCACTATGATTATTATGTTGTATCTCCGTCTTGTTATATGAGTAGTTTCAGCTAGTTTTGTCTCTCAGACTTGTTCTCTCTGAATCTTCTGGTACAAGCAAAACAGAACATATCAACCTATATTATTGTTGTCACTTTTAAGTGAAAAAAAAATTCCAACGATAAGTTGGCTTAATGGTTAACTCTTGAATTTCCGAAAACGTAGGGACATATGAGGTTTAAGAATGTGCATATGTAGTGCATACTTAAGATTGCTCGACTTACATTATATATAGTGCATACTTAGGAACCCCACGAATGTCAATGACCCGACCCGATCCAAACAAATCCAAAACTATATTGTTGGCAGTCGGGTAAATTATTTCAGGTCTAGAAGTATAGAATATGTTTGGCTATGATATATTTTTGATCGGATTCGGATTGGATTTGAGTTTATCCTAATACCCAAGAATTATAAAATTTTATATTCAAATCCAACACAACTATTCAAAAATTGAATATTTTATATTTGAATTTATGGACGATACATGATTTAGGTTTGTAGATTCACTTTCATTGTGAAAACCATACAATGTCATATACAAAGTCATATTCATTGTGAAAATTTTTTAAGTAAGAGAAAAGGCTTAACAATTAGAGCTCGTAAGATTCGTAATGCAAAGATTTCTTTCGTATCTTTTGGAATTTTTAGAAAATATCGTACACTTTAATTTTGAAACTCTTAGTAACAATTGAAATGTAAAACTTAAAGTGCAAATGGTTGAATGAGTATTCATCTAATTTTTTACCATTTAAGATGAATAAATTAAAAAATTAATTCAATCAGTTAAACTTAAAAAACAGAAAATAAATAAATTACAAAAAAATTGTTCAATTTATTTAACTAGTATCACATAGAAGAATGAGTTGAATGATATTTATTTTATTTTTCAACTAATGTTTTTAATGTTTCGAGAGACTTGTTTCGTTCCTCAGCGTCACTAAAATACAATTTTTTGTGAGGTATATATGTGTCTTGGTATGATTAGCAACCTTAAAATTACTAAAAGGGCTCAAAATCACATTTTTTATTAACTTATTTAGGCTAATACCGAAAAAAAAACACAACAAAACAAATGACACATACCAAAAGATAAGAATTTCGAGGGTCTAGTTCACAATATCATCATTTTTTCAGTTGAGCCTTTTCGATGTTTCTGATTGCATCGCTAAGTTCCTTCTGGATCTTGGGCCTCCATGGGACTAAAACGACATCATTCCAAACCGAACCGGGCTTGCATAGTTGGTTTGGATCCGGGTAAAGCTCGTAAATGGATTCTGCCTCCGGGTTAAGACTACTGACCAGTTTTAGACACTCAATATCCTCTGGGTCTACCAGAAGCTTACTATTTCCGTCTTTCCACGCTATAAGCTGCTCCATCCAGCAAATAATAATAAACAAAATTAATAATAATAAACCACGTCAGTATATGTCAAAACGACAACGTTGAACAACGATTTCGACTTTGACTTATTTACCCTTGGAGGACCACCAACAGCATTTGTGCAATAAAGCCTTGCGTTATCAACAAGCTCACAGTACTTTGGGAATGCATTAGCAAAACGCTTATGTGACTTCAATTGTGATTTCACTCTCACTGCTCTCTTCACCATTAGAGCTCTCCTGTAACATTTTAAAATACAAAATATTGGTCGCTATTAGCATGATAACATCAGCTAAGGACTAGTTAATATTTTCGGAAATGTGAAATCCGATAAATCTTTACCGTATGCCTCTTGTTACCGCGAGATAAGCGTCACAAACCACACCTACCAGCTCGATTCTATAAGGTTTCAAGATTTGTTGTTTCCCATTTTGTTTGGCCTCTTCTTCTGGACTAATTCGTCTCCAATATTCTTCGGTTATAGTCCCGTCTTCGGACACCTTGTAGCCTGTGCCCATTCGATATCGGTGTTTGTGGACGTTTCTTGCCATACCGATCATTTGTCTCACGAATGGCTCCCATGATAATGTTCCATCCATTATCACATCACGTCCTTCATTCAATGCTGTTACTAGTAAGGACGATGCAGCATCGGTTGATGATTGATGAACCTGATATATATGAGCACGTTAAAGAAGAAGATAATGCATTCTTATATCCTATTTGTACGTATAAAACAATGGATGTTAGAGTGTTACTTTAAATGAAACCACAATCGCTCGAGGACGTCTAGAACTAAGAGCAACGTACCAATTCAGCAGTTTGAAGCATATCGTGGTGACCTCTAGAGCTAAGAGCTCTATATATAACATCCGTCTCCTTAAACGCATCCGCTTCTATCACCACTGCGTCGGCCTCTGCCTCTGACCAAAACGACCTACAAAACATTAAAATTTTGACCATATATTAAAGAAAATGCAAGCAAATTGTATACATTGATTAAAAGCTTAAGTATATATTACTCTTGGAGTATATCTTTGAGGACGGTGCTTTTTCCGGCGCCCATTCCGCCACCCATAAGGAGGAGGACGGGACTTCGTTTGCTGTGTGCCACCGGAGACATTACTTCCGTAGAGTGCGGCTCACCGCTTCCGCCGCTGATGGCTTTCATCTCTTCTACTAATGTCGAAATTACCCTTGTCATCTTTAGGTCCTTTGTCACCCTCTCGAACCTCTGTTTCCTACATTATTAACACATCCATCAGTCGAAATTACAAGTTTGTTGAATTGGTCAACTTTAGTGTCCTACAATATGTGTTGACTTTTCAGGATAATATATATAGATATAAGTTTATGCATATATAAATTAATGTACATGTAGATATATTTTACATAATGTGATCATATAAAACTATAGAATATGCATAGAACAATCAGTCACCTTGTCGCTGCCATCACGAAATCCTTGAATTTTGGTATTTTCTGGTCGGACTCATCGCTTAACACCTGTCATTTGTGTGTTATAGGATAATATTTATTATTCATATACACATTATTGGAGATGGGTAATGGTTATAACAAATAACCTAATCCACCTATTACGCGAATTATATAAAATGAAATTAAGTACCTGAGAGATGAGGTTGGAGGATTGGTTCCAGTTGAAAGCAAAATAAGTGTGGATGCATCTCTCAAACTCTTGAAGGAGATGAACATAGAGAGAATCAACCTCAGCTTCATTCACCAAATACTCATACACATTCTCATCATACCCTTTTGTCTTCATCAAATATGCATTTGCTAATTTGCATAGTTGTGGGTATTCATTTGGATCCTCAAGTCCTAGCTGTCTTGCTGCAATTTTACACATACAGCATGTTTATATACTAATCAAATACATATTTCTGCAATCATGATTATAGATAAGAGAAAAATAAATGCTTAAATAAAATAATGAAATTTTTATCAAGGTCGTTCTAGCATTAATGGAGAGACGTGGTCCATATATGTAGTCCATTTTAAAATCTCTTATCACCAAACACAAATGCTTACAAACAAGATATTACAAGTTTTTTTTTTTTTTTTTGCGTATAAGTCTTCACAAATTCGTTATTTGCATATACTTTCCATGATCATAAATGAAAATGATAATTTTGGGGACGATCTTGATTATTTCTCTATCTTCTTACTTGAAAACTTTTTCATTTGTTTTTAAAAAGTATTAGCAAAAGTATAATAATCTTGAAATATATGGAAGATGTAAGTAAACATACCAACATAGTGAGAGAACCTCTCGAGGTTTGATCGTCGACCAGAATCTTTCCTGTCAATTAAAGGTGCAAGTTTCTCATCTTCATACCCCATGGAATCACCTTGATCAAGTTTGCGGCGGCGAAGGAGTGAATCTCCGGCAAAAGCAGCAGCTGCGACTGCGGCAAGACCACCAAGAGAAGCGATGAAGAGATGAACTGATTTACAACCACCACTAGAGACATATCTTGCTCCTTGTATAGCAAACAAATCAACAGACCCAATAAGAGAGAGAATATTATAAAAAGAACAATAATATTATTGAGGAAGAGCATTACCAGAAGGATTCACCATTCTTTTGGGAAGAAGATTGAGACTTTGAGGTGAAGCACTAACTCAACACAACATTGAATTTTCTGCTTTTGTTTTTCTCTCTTGACTTTTTCTTGAGTATTTCTTTTAGGAATGCATCTAGTGGGGGGTTTTAATGTGTATTATATAAAGTGGTAGCTACTATATTACTATTATATGAAAGGATTGATATCACGAGTGATTTAATTATGACTTGAGTTATTGCGGATGGGGTATTTTTTAAAAGTAAAATTGCCAAATTGATACTATATGTATATAGTACTGTACACCAATATTAATATTATATCCTAGAAATCTTCTGGATTCGATCAAAATAAGCGATTAAAGAGATGGAATCATTCTGGTGGAGTTGTTAAACCATTACAGACGATATTAGATTTGTAATGACAAGATAACACTAATCAGACAGTGGAACCAATTTAAACGAGAGTGATCTGGAAACATTCATCATCTTTGGACAAGAGAGAAGAGATGTAAAGAAAGATAGACTAGTAGAAAAAGTCATGTAAACTTGTTCCAAGAGACATTGTATTATTTTTAAAAAAAGAGTAGTATAAGAAGGATCAAATGTTGGAACGGGGAGCAAGGTACTTAGTATGACGACCTTGAGCAATGATCTTACCAGTCTTCTTCTTCCTCAGCTCAACACTCGCTACTGCAACAGCTTTACCCACACGCAATGCCTTTGATTCTATCTCTATCTCTTCCTGTTCATTATTCATAAATCCACACACACACACAACTTTCAGTTTGGTTTCTAGATTGAGATTAAAGAAAGACAAAAAAGAAAGAAAAAATTACATCAAGAAAAGCAGCATCAAGGTAAGAGACATTGATCTCGACGGAAACACCGGAATGTGAAACTCCGGCAGTATAAAACACAGCAGATCCAATCAAATCCACTAGAGTCGCCGTTGCTCCGCCGTGTAAGAAATTGCCTGCGTTCTTTCCTCCACAAACCAAAAATATTTATTAGGATCTTTAAAAACTGAAAAAAAAAAAGAATGAATGATTGAGTGATTGGGTAGCATACCAGGAGATGAGTAGGGATATTCATGGAGCAAAGGAGTCGCCCAGGTTCGATGAGATCGACTTTGAGACCATTCGTTACGAATCTTTCAAGGAATCTGTGTGGTAACTTCGCCACCTTTGCCTTGTTCTCGTCTTCATCGCCTTCAAGATAACGCTTTACCGATTCAAGATCCATTCTTTTTTTTCTTGGTGGATTTCTAATTCTAAGGATACCTTGTTTTTATGGTCCCTTGTTTTTTTTTTTTTTCTTAAATCAGATTTTCAAGGGCTTACCTTTTTTTTTTCTAAATCAAATTAGACAAGATTAATTCGACTACTGTTTATTGTTTTCATGTTTTCTTTTATAGATAAAAAAAATTAGATTAATATATTTTTTTATATCAAATTTGAAAGGTAAAATTTGTATATGAGGAAAACTATCTTTATATATATATGAAGGAAAGAAAAACGAAAAAACGAAATTCATTTGAAACGTAAGAGGAAGAAGACAAGACCAAACTCTCTTTACACAAATTGTATTTTCATGATTTCTTTTCTTTTCTTTTTTATAAAAACAAATCCCAATTCCCCTCTTCATTTGCTTCATTTCCTCAGAGATGCTGCTGAGGTTAAACCACTTCGTCTCTCAGTGACCATTCGATGGCCTGAACTCAGTGTACCCGTTCATCCCAGTCGAAAAATTCGGGTTTGCAGATTCCATACCAAAGTATGTGTGATGGTAATTTGCTGCTGATGTTGCATTTTCCATGCTATTATTGTTCCTCGTTGCTAGCAAAGACAAGTCCATGTTCCCCATTTGCCACTGTGTCCCCATCATACCATCTACATATGCTCCTCCTGGCATGTAACGGAATCCTTCTTCTCCAAAACTCCTGCCCCTGCCACCAGACAATAACTCACCTGCATCACCATGGTACGATGAGTACTGCCCCCCTTGGTGTTGTGGATTGAATATGCTTCCGTTAAACACCATCTTGCTGCACTGTTCGTCTTCCAGCAAATCGTTGATGATGTCTAGGTGAGGAAACTCATCGGTCATCAAACTTTGTGCTTGTTGCTGCGCCATCTGAATGTCCATGTGGTTCAGGGATCTGTTGCTAGTGGCGGTCGGTGTGTAAGGGTTGTTCATGCCAATGTTTAAAGAATTCGAATTCCTTCCTGTCCACAAGAGCCCATCATCTTGACTGAAAGGGAAGCTTGACTGATACGATGATGTCGGTGTTTGCGAGTAAGATGATGATGGCAATATGGTTGGGACAACTCCATGAGAGTTTGGGTGGTGGTTGAAACTAGATGTTGGACCAAGAGAGTTCCCAACTATGGCGTGTTTATAGGATTGCGGAGTGTAAGTTTGTTGATTGTGTAGGGATGGATCAGGACCTAGACGACCAGCTGAGCTAACCGAACGGGGAAGGGATGTTGTCATTTGAACCGAGGAGGAGACAGTGATAGGGCCGGGTGGCATCGCATGGATTATTGGAGCACTAGAAGGCCTTGATATAGTTGTTGTTGTTGCTGGTTGTCTTGGAGCAGAGAATTTTTGCATATCAGCTCTGAGACCAACAGTTTGAGATTGAATATCTGAAGACGGCACTACTTGACTTGATGAAGGTGGTCCAGTTGCTGACACTACTTTCCTGTTTGGAATAGCATCTGCGGTTGAAACGCTCTTTTTCTCCAGTTTTGTCTGAGTTAATGGTGAAGAATTCTTGGTAACACTTCTGGGAGAAGAAAGTACAGCAGCGCTTTTCACTTTAGGTCGATCCATGTCGACCGAGTTCACAATGGTTTGAACCATGTTGCGTTCCTGCAAAATGAGTTTAAAAAATAGACAACTAATTATACTATTCTGGAATCCTTTGCATGAAACCAATAATTCAATCAGCAATCTTCTAATTTTAAACAAAAAGAGCATGAATTACCAACCTTCCCAGCAGGATTACGATTTCGAGAACCCTCTGGCTCCTGGATGTGGGAGACAACAACCCAATCCGATTCACCAATGTTGCTTGCCTCGGAAGAATAATTCTGACTCTTTGGGTCTGTTCCAAGTGTTGAAGGTTGATCATCTGTCTCACTCGCTAAACTGTGGGCATCAGATTTTGCTTTTACTTGTTGGTTCTTTCCTCTGAAAATCACAAGGTGTATCATCAGGATTCAGAACTGACAAGAAACACGGGGAGCCAAAAACAAACTGACAAGAAACAAGGGGAGCCAAAAACAAACTTACTTGTTCGGCAACTTCTGGTTTCGGAAATTCAAGGCATTCCCTTGGTAGGACCCATTGGTAACCCCCGACCGGATAGAATCATTAGAACAAGTTGAAGAACTATCATCCATAGTGGAATGACTCTTTCTTTCTGCAATTCCATTGGGTGTAGATATGGAAATGCCTCTTCCTCTGCTGCTCCGTCCTGATGATGGAGGATGAATTTCTAAGGGGTCAGTATCCCAATGAACGGAACTACTATCCCTATCTTCTAAATCAGGCTGAAGAATGTCAGTTGAACCATCCACAGAATCAGATATGTCGGAGACATCTCCAAGAGTATCAGGCTTTTCAGCTGAGGATTGTGCTTTCTCTATGACAGCATCCTTTTCTTCCTCATCGTTTTGGTTTTCACCAAGATCCTTTTCATGTGTTGCAAAACTCACCTTTTCTTCCTTCCTTTTGTCCTTCCCTTTATTTTTGTTTCGTTTCTGTTTCGCCTGTAAATGTTCAACAACCAAAGAAACTCCCATCAACATCCAACAAATTGTACAGGACAAGCAGAAGGAGCAGAAAGTATCACACCTGTTTCTTCTTAGATTTCTTCTCTCTCTCGGCAGTTCCTCTTTTGGCCCTCTGTTCGGCTTCAGCCAGCCATGCTTCCTCTTCCTCACGAATAAGTTCTTCCTGCCTTTTTAGCGCAATAGCTTCTTGATATGCAACCTCGATTTTACTGCTGCAGTTGTCAGATATATTGAAGTATGATACATAAGCACATCAAGGAAGATTGCAATGGCATGCCGTATAGAAACATATTATGCATTTTTACCTGAAGATATGAGCAAGAACAAATATCTCCACAGTTCGTCTACCCAGCTCAGTTAAACGTCTCTCATCACGCTCATAGGCTTCCTTGTTGACCTCCTCTCCATCATTGCCATCCTAGATTTGCATCAAAGAAAAAAATCTAATTTTTCAATACAAGTAAAGTAACCTTCTAGTCGATAGGATAGTGCAACAAGTCCTCTGAAACGATAATGGATGAGACACGACAAAAATGAAACTAAAAATGACTGCAGATACAATAACAGATGAAGCCGACCTTTGTACGGTTTTGGGGACCTTTCTCATCTTTTGGAGGCAATGGCTCTAGAGCAGCTCTCTCTAGGAGTAACAGCACATCATCAACTAATACGAACATATCTTTGTCCACGCTAACAATCGGGGCTGGCAATTCCTTGGCATCTAACAGTCTTGGCTTAGCTTTCGTGTTCTTAGTTTGGCCTTCAAGAGCCTTTAACCCACTATATAAGGAATCCATCACCAAAGTGGATGTAACTTCTTTTTCTATGAAAAAGTGTTTTACAACTCCTTTTAGGATTACGGCCATTTTCTCTCTAGACATCCGACGCCTAGAGTTTTGGTCCATCCCTAACCAGAAAACCCCGAAGCTGCAACCAAGAATAATAATAATCCAGTCCTTTTAGGGAAAATTGCTTAACTTTCAAAGAGAAAGATATCACAGAAAGTATAAAAGTAAGGCAACAGTACTATACTAGATTGGTGTAAATCCTGGCCTTCAACAAGTGTGTTGAACTAAAGAAAAATTCCCACATCCTCTTTTAGGGATTTTCCGTCTCAGCATCTCAACCTTGGCTATCAAGACTTGTAAATCAGAGATAGTGGAGAGCCACAGCCACCAAATAAAGATTTAAACTAAAGAAAATTTTGTTGGACTCCAGACACATGGTGGAAAACAATATATTCTAATATGGCATGGTTTCTACAAAAGAAGAGATAACCACAGATCCTGCTCACTTGTCATCACAAATAGCAATGCACTATAATTGCATTTCTAAAATCTGGAGGAGTTAAGGGTACAAGTTGAAGTGTGAAATACCTTGTCCATCTTGCCTTGTCCTCTATCAACCTCCCGAGCTTGCTTTTTCTCTCTTCAACAAAACGTCGGCAAATTTGCTCTACATTTGCCAAATACACACTAACAAGTTCTCTCCTATAACCACAATCAAGGCAGCGAAAAGGTCGGTCCACCCTCTCTCTGCAAGGACCAATTATATGGATATTATCCACAAGGCATAAATCAGTGATACAAAGAAATGAAAGAATATTATCTTATCACATGTGTATAATTGAAGAACATATGGAGATGTAATAAGTGAATGGAAGCATGGAAAAATGGACAGTGTGGTAAAATGTTTTACTCATAGATTTACATAGAGCAATCTCGGATTACCTGATCACCTGCACCTGAGCTACAATTGTAAGACAGTCAGAACTATCTATGAACCCGTCCTGTAATTTAGGTAACTCCATAAACTTTTTCCATCCCCAATCATGCTCTTTCTTCCAAAACCGGTGCAGTGTATCTACAAGAAGTGAGTTCAGTTGTCTGCGTATTTAAAAGGGGGCGAGTAAATTAAGACTCAAAAATTCACCAGAAAACTTCGATTTATTTGTATCTTTATGCACCACAGATATAGTAAACTGAGCGAAATGACTCCAGCCTGTCTCCAAGATAGCAAAAGAACCTACATGAGCAGGTATCCAGAGAGAGAAAAGGACAACGCAGACCAGTGAACAAAAATACTAACCTGGAAGAAGTTTATCATAGTTTGCAACACAGAGAAACAAGGAGAGATGATTACAAACATCACATCCTTGTGGATAAATTAAAATATACCTGACACATTGAAGATAGATAGAATAAAACAGAGCCTTAACAATAACATCCCAAGTTTTTATCGTGAGACAAGATATAAGGATGAGAGAGATAAACAGATGCCATGTACCATTTGTAGCCGCCAGCTTCAAAAACACTGCTACGGAGCTCTCTTTTGTTGATTTCTGAAAATTTTGGAATCTTCCAACAATGTTTTCCAAATAATTCAGAGGGTTTAAGGCCTGGTAAAAATAATAAATTTCACATTAAACAGCTGAAACACACATAAAGAGAGTATCATAATAGCACAAAACCAAACAAAGAAGGAGAACACTACATGTTAGTATGCTATACAAAACTGAACTCCTCAACACAAACAGATAAAAACCTCTAGCACATTACTAGTTCGTTTCCACCTCAACAGTTACTTTTTTTTTTGAATCACAGTTACTTACTTTTAGATGCATACATTTATTTGATTCAAAGATGAAATAATATTAATTCATAGGGAGAAAGAAAGAACAAGATATTCAGATACTAACGCAAAAATAGAAATTTCAGCCTTGCAACAGTAAGATGAAAAAGTTAATGAAAATCAGTATGTTAGTATCTACAGCAAACCATGAACACAGATCTCATGCATAGAAGAAAGGGAACAACAGTGCGTCAGTAGCACAGTTTTGAAATATGATGCAAACTCAGAGAATAGAACAATTTAAAAATGAGAACCAACTGCATGGACTGAATCATTCACATATCTCCAAGAACTTTCACTTGTACAAAGTATGAAGAAACTCATTAAGAAGTTAGCCACAACCAAGTTTTACCCAGTGGGAAACTAAAGACCTACCATAATCATCATCCTCATCGATATCCCAGTAAGGGGATGTCGATGGAGTGCCGTTCTCCACTTGACGAGAAGACCGCCTCTCAGAGACTGCTTCTCCTGCGTGACTGTGTTGTCCATTTGAACTCTCCTCGACTGATCGTCCAACTCCAGAATCTTCATTAACAGTCTCTGCCATTTCCCCAAGATGTATTTTTTCGTCAAAGCTCTCTCTCCTTTAACTAAAAAAAAACGGAGCAAGTAACTTAGATTCAATCTACCCTAAAAAAAAAAACAATATGCCAAGTATAAAGAATAAAACTAGCTGAAAAAAATCAAATTGATTTGGTCACTGAAATGGACAAAGAACAAGAATATATAAAGTCTTCCATTGCAACGATCTTCAAACTATAATTGGATCATATATAACGATCTCAAACTAAAACAATTGAAGAAAAGGGTTGAATGAGCAATTCATTTCAAGATTTTGTCCGTGAGCCAAACGAATTCATGGCTTAAAATCGAAACCCTTAAAACCCAAAATCAGATCATCGATGGGCAATAAACCCTAAATTCCAAAAAAAAATTAAGCCGAAAAATGAAGAGGAAGAAGACTAATATAATATATTAATTCAATCAGCTACAAATCTGTAGAGTAACATCTTAATTTGATAAAGACATCGGAAACTTAACAACGCCCATATGAAATCAACGATCGGGGAAATTAAAAAAAACGTTGTCGTAATTAAAAAAAAAAATCAAAGACAGTAATCGGGGAACCTAAGCCTCGCAAAATCCGAAAAAAACATAAAGAAAGGGGCTTAAGGGCAATCGTGTAGATCGAAGAAGCGAACCTGAGAATGGTGGAAGAAAGAGCAAAGAGAAAGCTAATTCGTTGAATTGGTTATTAGCAGCTCTCGTTACAGATTCTACAAAAGAGAGAACAACCAAAAAAGACGACGAAACGAAACAAAGAGAGATAAATAGAGAGAGAGAGGTCACACGAAACAGCTCAATGTTATAAAAAACACACACACACACAAAAAAACTTAACTCATAAATTGATGATCAATAGTATAATATAAATTGTAGTTATTTTATTTTATTTCTTATTTTAACAATAATATAAATTGTTGAAATCAGTAAATATGCTTGTAATCTAAAATATCAAATTTTACAAAGGAGTTAGGCTTGTAAATCTTTCAATCCTAGATAGTTTTCTTGCCTTAAACAATTAATTACATCGATGAGACAACAAATATATATATAAAAAAGAACAACCTCGGACACAATTTTAGCTTTTAATTCTGTTATCTAGCAAGTAACAACTCTGAACCAGACCTTTTGCCTACATGATAGGTTTAACTTAACCTAGTTAATTTTCAGGTTTATACAACCAAACGACAACGTTTTTAATTCTCTCTAAATATCTCAATTCTCCCTACTGTTTTTATAAATTCTCCGATTCCACCCTTAAGTCTCTTTTCCACTGCTCCCCCCCCCTCTTTCGCCAATTATCAGTGACTAGTAGATGGAGGAGTTGAGGTTTTGAACGTTTCTCCAGAATATCCACCGCCCCGCGACATTACTGATAGCCGAAGTTGGAACAGGAAAACAACCGAGAGGCTTTTCACCAAACCTAGACCGTCCTCGACAACCCGAATATTCCCTTGCATATACTGTTCAGTTCACAATACAAGATAAGAGTTAAACCAAGTCATTAACACAACATTTAGGTGCACTAGCAATAAGACAAACAAAATTCTCCAACCTTTACAATGTTTTCGCAGATGTCAAGACTCGGAATCTCCTCGTTCTCCTCTAGGTTACTACTACTACTACTACTACTCTCGTCACCTTCTGCAGCTACCTCGAATCCAAATCTAACTTCGATGTATTCTTTGGAATAGCATTGTCGCCAAACCGCTTCTTGGTTATCTTTCTTCCTCTCTAATACTTCCGAGTTTCCTATTTCTGGGAAAACCCAAAATGTCACAATCCCTTTGATCTTGCGGTTCATTAAAACCCCAAGCATATGCAAGATCACTTGAAACACCCTTCTATCATCGCCTACGACGTAATCAGGCAATGCTCTATAAACTTCAGTAGAGAAACCAAAACCGCTCCCCATGCATAAACACCTCGCCAAGCAAACTGTTTCCTTCACGACCAAATGCAAACTAAAATAGTGTGCCTCTGCAGCGCGGATTGTCCCGCTGTTTATATCACCAGTGTTGTTTACAAGCTGTAAAAGTAACTCGCTGGTTCTCTTCATCGCATCCACGATAACCGTCTGGTTCTCGGGTAATTTTCCGTCCTGAATTATCAAAGGAAGCAACCCGAGAATGGACCGCACAGGACGCCTCATCGCATCGCTCATCATCTGCTCGAAAGCAGCCTTCGCTTGATTAGCTCTCAGCGCATTCTCCCTTGCCACCTGAAGCGCTCGGTTCTGTTCCGCAAGTTTATCTCTCATAAGCTGAGATTCTTCAAGAATCACAGCATGAGAGATCGCAACCGCCACTTGATCAGCCACAACCTTAACAATCTCCAGCTCTTGATATGTCCAATTCCGCACCTTTCCCAACGGAAGCACACAAACCAAGATCGCATAACACATGTGGATCGCCTCAGGTGTTCCACCTTTAAAGTTACAAACCCGAAGCATCGGGACTCTTATCCCGACCGTAGGACCTGGTTTGCCTCGGCTAGTCACCGAGGCAAGCGCAGAGTCAGCTCTCAACATATTCACCTCTTCACTTCTCTTAATCTTCACAACATCAGACTCAGTAATCGGTATCGAAAACCCACTATAACCACCCACATTCCCATTGTCATCATCATTCCTCGGTCTCAACTCATGCGTAAGATTCATCTCCGTCTTGATCTCATTTGGGATCCAAACCGCACAGCTCTTAAGCCCCAAAGTCTTCGACAACTCCACAAGCGTCGTGTATAGGATCGTGTGTCGATCGAGAGACGTCCTAATCTTCGTAGTGAGCATACGAACGTGCAAACTGGTCTCAGTCTGCTTCATTATGATCCCAACCTCACGATCGAGCTCTTTAGTCTTCTTATTCAACATAAACTCGCGAAGTTTAGCCTTAAGAAGCAATGGCAAGAGAGTGACTAACGAGAGTGCAGTGAGGAATGAGACAATCCCAGTCAGCATCTTGAAGACAGTGGCAGCTGTCATGACCCAAGCAGAGTGAGGCCCGTAGGTGAAACCAGAGAGCAAATGGGTCATGCCACAGAGAACAATGAAGGCTATAAACTCACAGACGACCCAATTGTAAGGTGAAGGCACATTGGTGCGGCTTACGAAGTAGAGAAGCTCGATTGGGATCGAGAAATAAGCGACAGCGATTAGAAAGTCGCCGACTTTTTGCGATTGGAGGATTGACTCGAAGCTAAAGATACTGTCTTCGTCGTCGCAGTTGCATATCGACAAGCTACCGTCGTCTTCCGCGGCGGAGCAGATTAAGAAGAAGAACAACACAAGCCATTGAACTAACAAAGTCTTAAACATCGATTACTGTTTCCTGAGTAAAAATTAACAAAAAGGTGAGTTTTTGGTTCGTACCCAGAATTCGAATTCGAGATTTTCAATTAAACATGGGTCAAAGGTTGCTCCTTTACATATGAACAACATATTGGTGAAAATCAAAATCAGAAAGATTCAAAATTTAAAAACTTAGTTCAAGGAGAGTAAAGTTAATTGAAACATTATGTCATCATTAGATTCTAATCTTTCTTACAACACTGACCAAAATTATATATCATCTTTTTAATCCCCAAATGTATGAAATTGTGAACACCAACAACAACAAGAACAAAAAATCAAAAATCCCAGAAGTGTCAAAACATATGCAATCGGGCAAAGCCAAAAACAGATGAGAAATAGCGACAATAAGCAATAAAAGCAACTCACATTTCAGAAACCATTACCTGCAAGTAGTATTATAAAACAAGGATCAGGCAAAATCTCCTTGAAGTTCGAAGGAAAAGGAAACGAGTCTTAACTCTTTGTGGGTTTCTGAGAACTTCTCTCCCTCGATCTCATGAAGCTCATCAGAATGTAGAAAGATGGAGAGGTATGGGAGTAAATTTGTGTGAGGAGTGTCTCTCTCTCTCTGCGATTTTGGTGAGGGAGGGAGAGAGAGAGAGAGAGAGGAGTTGGGGAGGGGAGACTGAAGAAGGAAAGGGGTGGGGCCTAGAAACGGTACATGAAGAGAACATAGACACTTTTCGTTTGGAACACAACACGAGCACGACATCTTCTTGACCTACGTGGACTCTTACCAAATTCAATTCTCTGATTCCTTTTTCTTTTTCTTTCTTTCTCTTTTTTTACGTAAAACTTAAATCACTGAAATCTCAAGAATTTATGTTTTATTTAATATTTATTGGTTTTGGTCCTTTTGGATAGAAATATGTACAAAATTAGTTTATTTATATTAGCTATATCTTTTCATGGATTTTAAAGATATGAATTCGATTAGATAAATACCGTGGGCTCACAATGTTTAATGTCTTATTATATTAATCATAGAATAATTTTGCATTGTCAATGATTACATGACTAAATCAAAGTTTACAATAAACAATGATAACTAGTACTAGACTATGAAGTAAGTATTTTGTCTAACTAACTACAATCACATAGCAACACTTAACGTAAAAACTTACTTATCAAATTAAACGGCACAATTTGTGGCTCACAAGATAAACATAAGTTAGTTGGTTTAAAGATACTTCATAGGTTAAGCTAATTTTGTAAAACCTCAAAACTTTATTTTATATGATATTCACATTTCTATCAAAATAAAAAAGATACTTCATAGACAATCAATCATGCATGCTATTTTTCGTTTTTTTCGTTTCTAACACGTTATATTGACCTACCTTTCAACTTAGACATGATTTAGTTAAACACTCCCATCTTTATTCAATAACATACCGAATCAATTTTTGTGTGGACCTACCACAACTTAAAACTCTTTTCAGAAAATGAGTCTCTTTTGTGCAATGAGCATCTCTTTGGATCCAAAAAAATCACTAAAATGTCGTAGTACTACTTAATTTTTTTATTGGCAATTTTCTCATTTGGTTATGCCTCCCTTTCAAGAAATTGATATGATCAACCACACTAACTTTTATTTTAAAAACAGAAAATTTTGTTAAATTTTTTTTTATTCGTATACTATACACATACACAACCGTATATTTTGATTGCCCTTTCTCAAATTAGTACAAGTAACATACAATATAACTACATAATCTCAGCAATAACGAACAACGTGTACATCAGATTTAGAAGAAAACAAAACTAACAGCAATCTTACTATCGTTTTGAACTCAAATGATATTCCCTTTTTGTTGATTAAAATGGATTTGAATCTTATTGGACTCTACTCACTAGGAACAGTTTTGAGTATTTTTTGGTCTAATTGTGATATTTATTAAATGAGATGTTGCACAAGAAGCACCAGTGGTCTAGTGGTAGAATAGTACCCTGCCACGGTACAGACCCGGGTTCGATTCCCGGCTGGTGCAGTTTGTTTTTTTTTGTTAATAAACAGAGTTTTTTTTGTACGTGAACATTTTTTTTGAATTCAAATAATGCTATTGTCACCTGTCGAGTGATGAACACGTGCTGATTCCTTTACTTTTCTTTCCAAAATACAAAACAAATGTCTTGTCTTTCTTGAGAAATCCCTGGTACGAATGCATGCATCATTAAACTGTTATTGAAAGAAATAAAAATAGTGCATGCACCTTTTCCACTTACATATGCAAATCAAAACAGAAGTACACAGAATCAATTTTACTTTTTGCATGAGACACAACTATAATCTTTGTCTATAAAGGCGATCAGTACACGACTAGTGTTTGATAGACGCTTCATTTTTAAGGCATGAGAGGGACACTGATGATAGTTTGGATACGGATCTGGAAACTTCCTATATGAGTTGGTTCCCTATTTGTTGCATTCTTTCTTCATTGAACAAGCACGAACAACCCTAGCTATAACTCTGATGCCACTTGTCAATTCAATTCGTAGTAATAACAGCAACTTGCTCCTAAATCGCTTCTCTTTTAGCTCACTCGCGAGGTAAAAAAAAAACAAACAATGTAAGAACATACACGATATACGAGTTCCTGTCGAATATGAGCTGTTCTAAAGAGTACGTTTCAGAAAATTTCCTTTTGTTTCCACTTATCACGTAATCGAGTTTTTAAGAGTGGGAAAGCTTAAACTATGATCACTTTCTGATTTGTTTGTTCTTCGACCCTTGGCTGTTAACGTATTAACTTTCTAATGGGGTTTTCGAATGTTAAACACTAAACAGCCCAACAACTCCAAGCTATTTCGTTAAGCTTTAGTTAACCGGATGATGTTGTATACCAAGATAAACCGAACCCACACTCGCAATACTGCACAGTATAATGTCTCTAGCCCAACTTATCTTGTAAAACATTGGATGTGAAGGTTTTGCAAAATTAAGTTAGAGAAAGATTTCAAAACGAACATTAGCTGTTTTCTTTATAAAAATTTTAAATTAAAAGAAATTTAATTTCGATTCATGGATGGTTAAAGGTTAATGATATATTTTAGTTATATTTTACACAGTAGTTGTTTTACTTTAGTTACCTAAAAAGATAATTTCTACGTTTTCTTTTGTCACCAATGAACGTTATAAATAGATTTACCAATCGATTTTTTTTTTTGATCACCTATATATTCAAAAACATATTGATATGATCGCATCTACAACTTAAAGAAAACATTTTATAATTATTGAAATCTAATTTTACTTGCTGAAATATTTACCAAATTTTATATTTCGTAGTGCCAAACGAATATCAATAAATTGTTACAATTGCCACATAAATTATACGGCGATCTTAGGGTCTTCAAAATTACACAGTACATATTATGAAATAATACACTGTATATATTAGTTGGTTTAGAGCATCTCCAACCCAAGTTTTTTAATTTGAGTTTTTTAACATTATTTAATTATTATCTTATATACATACAATCTTATCAACCTCGTTCTTTTCTTTTCTTTTAAAAACTTTTCTAATATTTAATTATTATTTTATATACATACACTCTTAACAATTCAATTACCCTCTCTTCATTGAAAACTCCACCATGAAAGTTTCTTAAATTTGTAATTTAAGAACTTCTCTCTCTCTTCTTTTAAAAACCCCTCTAATATTTAATTATTATCTTATATACATACAATCTTAACAATCTCTTTCCTCTCTTTTCTTTTACAAACCTTTTAATATTTAATTATTATTTTATATACTTACAATCTTAAGAACCCCAGAACCCCATATATAAGAACTCCCCATTAATGATGCTCTTATAATTCATGGTTACACGAAGGAAACAACAACATCAAACCAAACATACATATTGCACAAAGATAATACATAATAGTATGTTAAATATAAATAACATATGCTTTTATCTATATGATTGGCATATAAAAAGCATAAAAACATTTATGTATTAGTGTGCTAGACCTAATATTAAGAGACCATTAATTTGGCCATGCAAACGGCTGATTCGATGACGGCGCTGGCTGGTAATAAAACGGAGCCGCAGGGTGCTGCCACTTCTTGAAGATAGGCGGCTTCTCTGCCTCTTTTCCCCACCGTTGATCCTCCCTCTTCATTACCGCCGGTGGCATCTGCGGCGGCGACTCCGTAGGTGATAAAAGAGGAATAGCCACTTTCCAATTCGTTTCGGAAGGTTTTATCTTTAAAGGCGGTGGAGCACGCCGCTGCAGCCTACTGGACTTTCGGTTCCCTCCGCCGGAAATATTTCTCGCCGTTGACGACATCGCCGGAGCTTCTTGGTGTAATTTTTTTTGTTAATATCTACATATGAGTACGTGTGTGTATATATAGAGAATGGAGTGTTCAAGAGTGTGTGCTTGGCTTGTGTTTTTCTTTTTGACTAGTAGACTAAACTACTAAATTATAAGTTTGACTATATTCTCTTTTATGAGGACTATTTAAGTTTTAATTTAGAAAATAACTTCTTTTAGTGCTTAAAAGATTATTAAGAACCGTAGAAGCTCGTCAGTTTGCTAACCTTTTGTAATTGTTCTCTAGTTAGTCTTTGACAAGACATTTTGTAAATCTATGGCGCATATTTTTCTGCTTATATTTAACAATTGTATTCCACTAAGTTAATTTAACTCTGGTAGCTGCAGTTCAGATAATAATGAAAAAACCCCATACTACCGTTTTAAAAAGTAACAACACCATAAAAAAATTTGAGGTAAAAATATATAGAAAATACCCAAACTTTGTGATTTTGAGTTAACTATAAACACAAATTTTTATGGGGTATTAATTAACTCTAGGTCTTTTATGTATTTGGCATAAAATTATAAAGTTATTATTAATTATTCTGTTGACTGTTGGTGACAGTTATTTCCTATACAAAACATTTTCCCAATTAGTTGTTTGTCTTTCATTGTTGTAACTTTTGTTAATATATAATGAATTTATTTCTAAAAAGCAAAAGAGTGATAAAAACCATATATTTGAACTTTAGACCAAGGAGATAATATAGCTTTTTTTTCCTATACCAACTTTAGACTAACCAATACCTTGATTACCTATTTATTTATTTTGAGAGATTTTGTGTGCCACATATAATGGAAAGAATCATATTCTAGTTTAAAACAAAAGGTAATATGTCTTTGAATAATTAATCAATCTCTTATTATATAATTATCACAAAAATAATTAGCGGTTTAGGTTCACTAAAAATAACCTTTATTCAAAACACAAGTCAGATATGACAATTTATTGATGTGATATCGTATTATCTTACGCATATTAAGCTTGTCCGTTGGTTTTCAACCGTAATATTAAAAATGAGTACATATACTATTAGAATAGAGTCACTAGATATCCTCGTAAATACCACTTTTGAAAGACTAACTTGTTTGCATAAGAATAATTATTTTTTTGTAAATAATTATATCTATTTTACAAGAAGGACCGGCTCTATTCTAAGTTCTAACGGATGATGACCCAAAAAAATAAACATATCTTCTGGACCCAATTTTATGATTCAGCAAAAAAATCACTGGAAAGAATTGTATGATTCAGCAAAAGAAAACTCTTACATCCCAAAGTTTAATCAAAACTGATAGATATAGAATACAAAATATGACTAATTCTAAAATCCTACCAATAGAAAAAGAACCAAAAGTTGGAAGGAAGAAAAATAAAGGTAGTGCTTGGAGACATCAGAAGCTGTTCTAAAGCCTGACTTGTCTGAGAAGAGAATGGAAGAACTCTAAGCAGTTTTAGGCTTGGGAGTCCTTTTCTTCAGAATCCTCTTGGAGGTCGTCGTCGAGTTCTTCATTCCGACAAAAAAGAGCAATGCCCCGAGAAGCGCAACGCTCTGTGATAAAACATCGATGCAAAAGAATGAGACTCATCATAGAGGATTTGGGTTTTCAGAAGAGGTCACACAGGAAAATTCTTTATTCAGAGTAAGTTCAGTTCGAAGAACAAAACCCGTCCCATGGCAAAAGCAAGCTAAAACGAGTAAATGAATATAAGTGTTTAGACAAACCTGCAAGAAGTCAGTCAATAGAAGAGAGAATTGGCGGTCTTCGGGTCCGTAGTTGTAGAAATCATATAAAATGGGACTGACAACCACCAAGTAGACAGCCTAAGAAACAAACAATTGAAAGCCAAGGTCAATATAACAACTAAGTTTTGGATATTATAAACAAAAGTGAAGAAATCCTAACCAGAAGATAGGCACCAAAGATGTTGCCGATAACAAAGAGTAAGCCTCCAAGTCCTTTTAGAGCCACAATAGTCCATACGACTTTTTTCACCTTTTAAAGTTCGTTTTCCAAGTCAGACAGAAACATAAATATAGACAGCATTAAAGACATGAAGACAAGGATGAAGGAACCACAACACAATGAGATTAGAGTGATGGCCATACCTCTATGTTGGGCAACGCTACTCCAAATCTGGAAGAGAGATGGGCTTTGGTCAGATCAAGCTTTGGAGCTAACTCTTTAGCCGCCGGACCACCGTCAGCTCCAAAGTCATTGAACCTAAATAAGATGTCCAGAGATGCATAGTTCAGATCAGTAGTCATATATTTAAGAAGCTTCTAAACATATGACTACAGAGTCAATGAAGAAACAACATTATCTCGCAAAATAGAGTTAAACGGTGTTTTCTTGCAAAATCACATAATCTCAATTCACCATATATCAGACAAGAATTGTGAAAAAGTAGACACTTGTTCTCATCTCTAAGTGTCATATGAACAAATGGGCTATTAAAAGGCTCAAAAGTCAGAGATAACGCAGTCACTTGGGGAGCTAACTCTAAAGTGTTAATTTTTGTACGATGAATCCAACTCGTTACCTTGTATGTGTCCTCCAAAGCAGTGAGGGATAAGATAAACACATTGATAGATAAGAAATTCACACAAAGTATAGTTAAACTGCTGAAACAATCTCACGCGTGGGATGAAAAATCGATCTAGGAATTGAAAACTTGAATTGAGAAAGAGATCTGGATAGTAAACAAAGTAGTAAAATTCAAGGAAAAACCCTAGATGTGTGTTCTCAATCAAATCGGATCTTCCTCGAAGAAGATGTCGAACTCTAATCACAAAAACACATCGGGGAGAAACGAAAGAGAAGAGATGAATAAAAAAAACTCACATTTGCCAAGCGGAGAGAATGAATAGAGAAGCGAAGAGAACTCTTCCAAGAAAAGAGAAGAAACCCATTATCTTTCTCTTTCTCAAGGTGTCGCAGGTGGTCTGTCTGGTTTCTCGTCGGAATCTTTCACGGTGGAAGCTTATGTTCGGTTCCTCTGCTTTGCCCTTTTCTTTTTAAAGAAAGAAACTTTCATTCAATTTCTAAACCTGAAGGTGGCAATAAAAAAAAAAGGGTCCCAAACATAAGTTAACAACACGAATGATTATTATTTTAAAACGCAAACAAATACGACCAATTAGTTTATAAGATTCTTTTTTATTTTGTTTTCTAAATTTAGATGTAACCTTCTTCTTTGGGGGGCAAAACTTTTATGTAACCATGATACAAAAGTTTCATAATATTTTTATATAGTAGATAATATATGTTCGGTGATAAATTTTGTTTATCGGGTAACAACCAATCAAATTGCAACACGTTACACGTAAATCCTTTTTTTTGTGACCGATCTTTTACATTAATCTGAAAAAACCTCAAGATAAAAGATGCGGAACAACTAACTAGCTTCAGAGATGCTTCGTTGACGAACACTATCTCTTCCCTGACCCTTCATCTGAGCATATGTTGCATTGATGCTTCGTCTTCTTCCTTGGAGGTTCGAGAATGACCTAATTGCTAGTATAATGTTTGTGTAATTTGGTTCGGTTTGTTCCTTAATTTAGTATCGATTAGTTTCTTTATCATGGGCTAGACCCAAAAAACAGTAAGGCCTAGCTGGGCTTGTATTTTTTTTTCTTTCTCATGCTTCATGCAATTTAAATTTTGGGTCGATGGAACCTGTAGTATTTACAATAGATAACCATGATTGAAATCTTATCCTGATCTTTTAACCCCAAAAATGTGTTTACGAATGGATCATCGTAAATTCGTATCGGCAATTGATTTTTTTTTTTTTTTAGTTTAACTCGTTGTGAATTTTAATTCGTCATAAGTCTGAACACGACACTGTTTGTCCCATCTCTCTAGTTTATCCTTTACGGGAAATACAACCACCACAAAAATGAAAAACAGAATCCATTTTTCTTGATAACATTCTTCTTCTTCTATGTATAGTATATATACATATGAAGCAGCCTTTGTGAACAAACTTGAAATAGGTTAAAGAAACAAAAATGGAGACCAAAGATTTCGACTCTTACAATGAGCGCAAAGCTTTCGACGAGACGAAAGCTGGTGTGAAAGGGCTCGTTGATGCTCAAATCACTGAGATTCCTCGAATCTTCCGTCTCCCTCAAGGTACCTTATCCGCCAAGAAACCTTCTGTTTCTTCCTCGGATTTTGCGATCCCTATCATTGACTTTGAAGGCCTTCACGTGTCGCGTGAGGGTATCATTGAGAAGATCATAGCCGCTGCATCGAATTGGGGATTCTTCCAGGTGATTAATCATGGTGTTCCTTTAAGCGTTCTTGAAGAGGTTCAAGATGGAGTTCGCAGGTTTCATGAGGAAGATCCTGAGGTTAAGAAAACTTACTTCACTCGTGACGCCGCTAAGAGATTTGTCTACAATAGTAATTTCGATCTCTACAGTTCTTCTTCATGTGTTAACTGGAGAGACTCTTTCGCTTGTTACATGGCTCCTGATCCTCCAACCCCAGAGGAGCTCCCAGTGGCTTGCAGGTAACGTTACGGGATTTTGTTTTTTCATTTGAGAACATCTTACGAAACGTTGAGTAGTTGTAACGTCCTATGGCTCAGGGATGCTATGTTCGAATACTCTAAGCATATGGTGAGATTAGGTGACTTGCTCTTTGAACTTCTCTCAGAAGCTCTTGGTTTGAGCTCTGAGAAGCTTAAGAGCATGGATTGCATGAAGGGTTTGCTTTTGCTCTGCCATTATTATCCTCCTTGTCCACAACCTGATCTAACTATAGGCACAAATAATCATTCAGACAATTCCTTCCTCACCATTCTTCTTCAGGACCAAACCGGTGGTCTTCAAATTCTTCATCAGAACTGTTGGGTCGATGTCTCTCCTATTCCGGGGGCTCTAATCATCAACATGGGAGATTTCTTGCAGGCAATTGTTAATTGATCCATCCATTTAAACTTTTTTTTTAAGTATAATAACATACAATGTTGAGAATGTTAGATTACCTTTGACATGGACAGCTAATAACGAATGACAAGTTCATAAGCGCGGAGCATAGGGTGCTTGCGAACAGGGCAGCTAGACCGAGGATTTCAGTAGCGAGCTTTTTCAGCACAAGTATGCTTCCGAATTCAACTGTCTACGGACCAATTAAAGAGCTTCTGTCTGAAGAAAATCCTCCAAAATACAGAGACATCAATTTAAAAGAATACTCTGAGGGATACTTTAAGAAAGGCCTCGATGGAACATCGTATCTGTCAAAATTCAAGATATGAAAAACACTTTTAAACCCCTATGATATGTTGTTAATATTTGCATGTTTCATGCATCTATTGGGTCAGTCCTTGTCCAATTCTCAGTTCTTGACGCTGAAAATAACTAAACCCACTTGTACCAAAAACAAAAAGAAAAAGAAGCGTGTGGTGTGTGTGTGTGTGTGTATCATCTTAGTAAATGCTTTAAATTGGGTTTAAAGGTTTAAAACTTTATCAGAATCTTTACCATCAGGTTCTTCTTTATAAAGTAGATTTTTAGCTTAGCAATCACTTTTTTCTTGACTCAATTGAAACAAAGCATACTATTTCAAGTACTCCTTTGACTTAACAGTGAACACATATCTGTCTCTCCTACTTCACCCTCCAAAATAATTTTAATAAATTCACCTCAGAAAAAAAAACAGATAAAATACACAAAATTAAAATATAAAAAGAAAGAAAGAAGAGAAAAAAGGCAATTAGGGTTCCAAATAAACAGGTAATATTGAGGAACTTTTAGAAGTTCTACTACTTCCAAAAGAGAAGAAACATCGCTTCATCACTCTGTTATTACCACTAGGTTCACTACTGCTACTCTCTTCCGAACAACCTCCACCGTCTCTGGCCACCGGAATCTGCCCCTTTCTCCGGCTAATTGCTTCTTGAACAGCCAGATACAGCTGACGATCCGCTGATGAATCCATTGAGATCGATCTTCTTATGGGCTGAATTTCACCAAATTGCTCATCTTTGCCTCGAGTATTGATACATTCGTCTCCCATACTCATCACTTTGTGAATCTTTCTCTGTTTCTTATGCATTGCACGATGATCAATGTTTCTAGGAGACGGACTGATCAGTTTTGGGGTGTTTCCGGTCAATTCCTCGTTCAAGGCTACTCTTTCTTGTTCCGTAAGGAAATCTCTGTCATTACTGACCCCAATCTCGATCACGACAAAGTCATCGTCGCCTCCTAAAACCAGGCCGGGTTCAAGATTCCGGTTCCGAGAAGGAGGGCTGTTCTCCGGGGAAGAGCTCGGTGCAGAGATTAGGTCAAGAGGGAAACTTTCATCGCAAGAAACACTGGTTCTACACAAGGGACAATTCGCATTGCCTTGAAGCCAAATATCAATACAGTCAATGTGAAACACGTGGCAACAATTGGGAATAATCCGTAGCTTCTCGTCTTCTTGAAACTCGTTCAAGCAAACAGAGCATTCTTGAGAGCTCTTATTCTGATCTTCTTCTCCTGCAACGACGTCTCTCTTCTTGAACTTAAAGATTGGGATTGCTCTAATGGCGGATTCGTCGAGTCCTCTGTTTACCTCATGAGGAGAGTAAATCATTAGAGGGTTCTGGTCACTGCTTCGTCTGCGGCGGCGGAAGATGTCTATTTGGTGCCAATTAAGACAACATTTGATCACGAAGATGTAGTAACTCACAAGCAAGAACGCAGTGGCTAAGATTCCGATCACTGCGATTGCGAGAATGGGGAAATTCGTGCCGGAGGAGCTTGTTCGTGGGAAAATAGGGCTTGTGAAAGTCGTCGATGGCGGTGGCGGCGGCGGCGGCGGAAAAACCAGATTATTAAAAGGGTTACGACGGTCTGTTAGATCCATTAGACTACAAAATCTTTAATGAAATAAAATGAAAAATATAGAAACTACCCTTTAGGATTTGGAGGGCAATATTCAGCAGAAAAAGGCAAAAAAAAACACAAAAAATCAAGAAATCATGTAATTTTTTTCTGTTTAATCTTTCTCTTTCTCAAATCAAGAATATGAAGTGATTGTGTGTATATATACGTATCTGCGTGGGTAAGAGATAGACCAGAATAGTAGAAGAGATAGAGGTAGAGGAGAAAAACAGAGATGAAGTAATGAAATGAAAGAGATAGAGAAATAGTTGGTGAGATTTCAGAGGCTCTTTTATATGATTCATATATTTATTTAGGTTATCGTCTTTCTTGTTTTGTCAACATTTAAGTTATCATCTTTTTCTGAATCTTTTACTATTAATTTTATTTTCTCGATCTATGTGACTCGTTGGCTGTAAGAGTTCTTTTATTTAAACACATTTTATGTACTTTTTAGTGAGGAAAACAATAAGAAAATAATCTTGCTTTTAGACAAGTGGACTAATTTAATTGACATTTTGTTTATAATTGAGTTGGATCCTCTGATAGTAAAAGTATTGTTTGTCCATGTAGATTACGTTTATATTTAATTCATATTATAAACTTGGATTCAGCTAATATAATGGTCATTTTTTCAATTATTAGAACCTGTGAACTCCAGCTAACCACGCTTGTCGGTTGCTAATTTAAGTTGATCTTCTTACGACAGTCTTATTTAAAAAAAAAAAAATTTGGGTCAAAGCTGCTGGTGTTATGTAATAAGTTATCTTATTGAGAGTATCTGAAAGTAATTTGCTCAATATATTTTCATGGTTAAAATTAGATATTGAAGATCTAAGTTTATGGTTCGAAACGGTACAAAAAGACACAAGGGGTTAGTGAGACTTATCCTTTCTCTGTCTAATCTCGTCACGAGAAGGTCAAATCTACCGCAAGAAAGAATTCAAAGTTTTGGTTTTTGTTTTCATCTTTTATTTTAGATCTATAAGAAATGAGAAGATAAAACGACAATGGCAGACAGAATAAAATAAGATAAAGAAGGACAATGTTTCCATACTCTATCGTGTTTGTATGTTGACGAGTTTGGCACACGACAGAACAGAACAGAATAGGTTCGGTGAGAAATACAGTTTCGTGTTATATTTGAATTTTTTTTTTTTCTTTTGATAACTGAGGTACATATATACCCTCACGGTAATCCATTTTAGATACGTATTTGTGTATTTTATTACTATCATTTAATTTAGTATGTATAATCGACTTTTGCATGGATATGAATACTTTTGCAAGATATAGTGTAAAATTTATTATTGCGTTTCTCAATTTTTAAAAAATTATAAAGGGTTGAAAACGTTATAAAATGAAAGCGTTCTCAATCTTAAAAAAAAAAAACATTATAAAATAAAAACGTGCCCACGACGGAGACAAGCCTTTGTGGACAATATCTTTTTGGTTATTTATTTAGTAATTGTTTATTGATATAATTATCCAAACAATTAATATTCACAAGAAATCAAGACATTTTAATTTATAAGTTGGCTCCCGATGAAAATCAGTAAATCACAATTGTAAAAACATATAGTGGGAGAAATCACAAGTCGACAAAATTAGATTCAGATCCATAGTTACAAACTTACAAATAAACAAATACTAGCAGAGCAAAGCAGAGCAGCAGAAGAATATTTCATACGTAATATAAACTTCTTGAAACAATATTTTTTAAGAAAACAATGCATCCAGGAAATTTGTGAAAAACTCAGTAGTTTTCACATGACAACTGCTGTGAAAACGTTTGGTTCAATTTGGAAAGGAGTTATGAAAACCCAAATGAAACTGACAAAAAATTACAAAAGTCTAGGTATCATATTGATGTAGTAGTAACCTTTGAAAATGGGTTCAACATGTCGAATTGAATTTGTTGGACTGTAACACTAACAATTGACGTCCTTGACCTGAGACTACTCTTTTACGAATGAGGTCCTGACTTCTAAGGAGTCATCATCATGCGCCACGTCGACCACTAGGTCAAAGACAGCAACGGTGAGATGGATCAGCAGAGCACGTGATGCTTGGTCGGTCGGTCACGTGAGTGCGTCAGACCATCGATACAAGTGGCTCCGAGATGAACTCGTCCTCTATAAGTTTCTTTTGTTTTGTTTTGATGTCCGTTCGAGATTCTATTAGTTGCATTCAAGATGGTGTTCTAGCCCTAGTAGGGGATATATAAAATCTTATTTAAAGCGAAATTAATTACTAGAAATTAACTTATCTAAATCCGATGGTAAAGTAAAAGTATCTAAATCCGATGATCTCAAACTAAAGGTTGACTTTTACTTTACCATTTATCTTGGGTTGACTCGTTGATATATGTGCAAGTCAAAACATCCTATTCCAATGCTAATTCATTTATTGGCGGATCATTAATGAGATCAAATTTCATAAACTGCTGGATCTTTTAAACTTTAATTACAAACTATATGCTAAATAATTATGATGAATAATCATCCTATTGTTTCTTCATTCTTCCTTAATATTTCTATTCCCATTTCGGGTAGCTGCGTAAACCACATGTGGGTCACGACTAAACTTGGGCTGGGCCATTATATTCAGTGTCCAAAAATTATGCCTAAAACTATTACTTATGGAAATTTTCTCAATTTATTATTATATTCATTTGAAAAAATAATTTAGAGAATTAAAGTTAATCATGCATAATTTTATATGAATATATCTCTAAGTTAACCGTTTTGTACTTTTTAAATTTTGTAATTAAAAGGATGTAAGTACATAGGTATTTAAGTAATAGATTAAAAAATTGAATTTTTATTATCTATAAAAATCTTAACAATGTAATTATTTTTATTATCTGGCAATGAAATTTTTGTTCATTAATTTAACTTTCTTTTTTCTAATTAAATTCTGATGCTATTAGTTAGTTATCGTTCGCTCCAACTCTGGTGGACAATATACATTACCGATTTTTGTTAAAGAAAAAAAAAACCATAAATCCATGATATTTTACATAATTTGCAATTGATATTTTGAACTTTTAGAAGCTTCATCTATATGTTATTGTTCTTATTCATTCACTTAACCTATTATTAGGTTCCTTCATGGACGTTGCCGATTATATGATAGATTCTCCTTATAATATACTATAATATATGTTATTCAATTAGTAGGTTCATGCACGAAGACATAAAAAAAAAACTTTATGAGTCTAGCTATTTGTTGTCCCCAGCCTCGAGAGAGCCCTTACACTAGTCGTGATGGAGACAACCATGAAGATTCTGATTCTAATACAATCGGAACCACACAATCTTCTTTTTTTTTCCCATGGATTATCATTAATCTACAATAGAATGAACGTTAATTCCAATTTTCTTTATTCTCTTAATGTTGAATTAATATACGGATTCATTACGCCTTAATGTTGAAATAATGTTGAAAGACGTCAGAACTGTTGATTGAAGATTTTTGGAGAAAAAGAAAATTGAACTATTGTGTACAATTAAATGGGCTCTAGTTTATAATTCGAATGAATAATAACGCAATATTAAATAATCATTATGAAAAAATGTGAACAAGAACGTTGTGTGTTTTAGATGTAAGTAACAATCTTAAATTTTAAGAAGTCAGAATTCTCATTCATTTAAAGGGATCCAACGCACCATTAAACCAAAAATTACTTCGTCAGATTTTGGATATTTTAGTTTGTTTATAGAATCAATTCATCAAAATAAACATTTTTGGTACAGTTTAAACCAATATGTTGAATGACATGTCATAAAATATTTGTCGTGGACCGATTCAGAGTCAAAGCCAAGTCAAATTTTTAATTTTAAACGACTTAGTTAATAATAAAATCGAAATCATTACTTTATATGTGATGTGAAAGGGAAAGGTATTAAGATCCGAAAGAAAAGCACGCAAAGGGGAACTTCATAAATCTGTTATGTAGACTTAAAAAAAAGATTTGGGATATGTACGGACACAATAGAAGATCGAATCCACGACTCGGAGCAGCCAAAAAGGGCTAGCTAATATTTTTAAAATATATTTCTAAAAGGTAACAAAAATAAAACTTGAAGAAGTATATCTACTTTATGACCATGATGATGAATTTATGATCACTAGATACATTGGACATATCGTTTTCCTTGTCCTTTTTTCAACTGGCAAACGTTAAGTATAGGTATTTTGACTTTAATCACAGTTCACAAGGCTGCATGAATCATCAGGAAAAACCCACGTGACAAATAGGTTTCTATATAGGTTTATAGAATTCTATTTCGATATACGGCAGTATCAATCAAATAATTGAGATTTTTGGATGAAAAACCCACTTTCGATTAGATGATCTCATTTCTGTGTTTTCTTCACAATTGTTGCCTTTTATTGTATTTTTTTTTTAGCAAGCTCGCAAAAGTCATAAGTCTTATCTACTGTGATTCTCAAATTTTTTATCTTCTAATAATATTTATATTCATATAAAAAAAACTGCGGATGAAAGATACTATGGAATGTTCACTAATACCGTATACGAAGTCACCCTCCAGTAGAAGTTTCTTAATGACAGTGACACCTACGGTTAATTTTATGGAACTTTAGCGATTAATTTTGTGGACCAATAGAAACTTATATCTGGTTGCTCCAAGATGTCCGTATATAATTATAATTAGATTCAGATTCTAGAGTATGTAAGGTATTAGAGGTTGCGGATTCGTGTTTTTAAAAGTTTTAAGTTGAGTTGTTTTACTTGATCTTGCATGTGTGTTCAACTGTCTATTCTACATTTTATGAGTATTTAATTTAATTTATACAACACATTTAAGATAAATATGTTAGAGAATAATAGTTATAAAAAAAAAATCCAAAAACTACCACAAAATTTGTGAAGTCTTAAGCTTTGATCTATTATAAAGAACTGATCGAGATTTTAGCAGTTCAATGGTTTCTTTGAAGCGTTGAAAAACCATGTTCCTTTGAGTTCTGTTGTGACTTAGATGTCTTTGGTCTGTTGAAACTTCAATTTTGGACAAATGGTTCTAGCCAACTTTTCGGCGATTTTTTCGGTGAGGTCCGTCACCGGAATGACCGGATCTTGGAGTTTTTGGATTCTTTGTAATGAGCACTATAATATAGTGTAGTTACATGTAAAAATTGAAGTGAAATTGAATGAAAAATTGAGCTCCAAAGTGGTTAACTTGAAAGCTTATAATAACTTTTTATAAAAAGTCTCACATTGGTTGTATGAGAAATTTCCCTCTGATATATATGTTGTGTAAATGTTGTTACACTTATGAAAATGTTCAATAACTAGATGGGAAGGGAAGACTATGGTGTAAGAGTTGAAGGGCCATTATGCAAAAACACACACCTGCGCCGCCACGGGGCCGGGCTGGGCTCGGGTCTTGGTGAATGTGGGCCTTTTAGGCCCACAAATATTGTTTTTTTTGGAGAAAATTTTCATGCAACTTTGCTTAAATTTAGAATTAAATTTTGCATAATGAAAGCGATTAAATGCTGAGTCTCAACATCCGCGAGAATCTCTCCGGGTCGTGCGCCTCACTCTAACGCTCCACGATCTCCCCATACGTTGCAGATTTTGCGGATCGCACAACCTCTCCCGACGCTTTAAAAATTAAACTCTCTCATTCCTTTGATCCATCGTTCTAATCACGAAAAAACTCTCTCCCACATCTTTTTTTCTGCAAACAGTAAGTGTCTCAAGAGTATATCGTAGAGAGTCATAGTTCGTAGATTCCGTTTCTCGAGTATTGCGAAAACGGTCTCGCCGTAGTTGTATTCTGAGATTTATCGTCTCACAAACTGCCACACTACGGGAGATCGTTTGAATTAAGGAAAAAGAACATATCTTATCTCTACAAATTTTCCTTTAAATTTATTTTATATTCGTGTTTTGTTCTCCAGATTTTCGCGGTCTTCTGAAGTCATACATATTCTTATGTCTTCGGTTTAGTCTCCGGGATCATGTGTTTGGTCCTCGGCTTAACCGCCGGCGTTGTAATCTTTCACAAGTTTGATATAAAATCTTTCAGACAAAAACGAAAAAAAAAAACTTTAGAGCCTAGTGAGCAGTCACCACTACGCGTAGATTCTGCATTAAACAAAAGTATTTGATAAAAGTTGAAACTTGAAAGAGTAGTTTTGGTCCAACGAAAACTTCTGAGTCGGTATTGAGAGTCAACCCCACGTGCGCACTACCGAAGTCCGAAGTCATACATATTCTTATGGGCCCTCCCATCAACTCTGGTTCTCTCTTTATTTAGTACACATCATTTTTTTGGTAACAAGATTCCATTACTGTTGCCAAAAAATACCATATAATAAATTGAGTTTAATATAATGTTAACGGACTTTGTAATTTAATTATCAATTCTCTAACAAATTAGCATATATAAACATTAAACCGAAAGTTAGTTTAAATTCTTAAAAATAAATAACTATCCAAAATGGATGAAAGTAATTCAAAACTTTAAGTTAAAATTTCAAAACATCGTACCATTCTTTTGAATTTCACGCAGGTTATTAAAGATTTACCAAAAGAGTTAAGATGTTGATATTCGAATACATAATCAATAAGTCCTCATTTTCTCGTATAATATTTATTTTAGAAATTTGTTTCTCTGTAAATAATCACGAAAATGAGTTTCCTATTTTGATATAAAATAAAAATAATACGTCATGCAATATCGTCATATATAAATATCTATGCGCAAAGAATAATAATTTACTGGATATACCAAAAACTGTTTTATTTTTATTGCATTTCTTACCATATCATTACTTTTAGAGATGCTGCAAATTTCAGAAAACCCCCATACATAATCAGCAGTTGCTTTCGGACTTGTAAATACAATACCTTTGTTTTTCGTCTAAATTTTCCAAATAAATAACAAAATGGTAGCAGCAGATGCCAAATATATTGAATTCATAATACCAATAGCTCTAAGGAACATCTATGTTGAAAGAGAAAAAAGGTATAAAGAACATCTATATAAGATTTTTGATAAGTGGAGGGCTCGAACTTCGAATATTAGGTTGATGGACCCACTTGTTTCCTTGCCTATAAATTCCCCAAATCAAATCTCGTTTAATCCATGCAAATTTATAACACACACAGAGACAAAAAAAAAAAAACAGACGCTATAACTTGTGTCCGTCTCCAAACTCCCAAACATCCTTCTTAGTCACTTTGTCTTTGTTTGTCTTCTCACAAACAACATTACACATATACACATATATATGGATCAAGGAGGTCGTAGCGGTGGCGGAGGAAGAGGAGGAGGAGGAGGAGGAGCTGAGCAAGGGAAGTTCCGCGGAGTAAGGAGAAGGCCTTGGGGAAAATACGCAGCGGAAATAAGAGATTCGAGGAAGCACGGAGAGCGTGTGTGGCTAGGGACATTCGACACTGCGGAAGATGCAGCTCGAGCCTATGACCGAGCTGCCTATTCCATGAGAGGACAAGCCGCCATTCTCAACTTCCCTCATGAGTATAACATGGGAACCGGATCCTCCTCCACCGCGGCTAACTCTTCTTCTTCGTCGTCGAGGCAAGTTTTTGAGTTTGAGTACTTGGACGATAGTGTTTTGGATGAACTTCTTGAATATGGAGAGAACTATAATAAGACTCATAATATCAACACGGGTAAGAGGCAATAAATGGGAATACAATCGTTTGAAGGTTATATATGCGACAGACCATTTTCATTTATAACAAAAAGGACGTAAAATCCCAAGCGTACGAAGCTGTTTCAGTTATTAGCAAATAAATTGTAATTGTTTCTGTAACGAATAAGATTGTGTAAGTGGGGTCATCTAAATATCTGGAACTTCAAAGTTCAAAGTTCAAACGAGTCCTTGTAATTAGTTTTGAGAATGTACTAATGAAAATTATGATTATACGAAATATCCTTTTACGTGTAAGCATATGATTTGACATGTTTGTAACCTGGCATTCATGTGATTCATCTGAATAAGCTTAATTTTTTTGGGAAAAATCAAATACTGAAAGAGTGCTATAACAATTATATTTTGATATCAGTATAATCATATTCAATTCATATTTTTAAGTACCCTGTGTTTTACGTTTGAAATATGGAATTCATTTTACCATTGCTTCTTAGTCCTATGTCATATCCCGCCTAGATCCGATTACTCTACGCTTAATCGTTAGGCCTACCCTAACCGTTTCGATTAATGATTAATCTCTTTAAAAAATTTCTCATCCGATTATTTTCTGCTTAATTCGATTAATCTCCGCCTAACTCAATTAATCTCCACCTAATTTTACATGTTTTTATTATTTTTGGATTGCGAATATAATACAATTTTTTTTTTATTATTCGAATGTCTAGATAGGGAGTGTTAAACAATAACTTATGTTTATAATTTAATGAAAATCACAAAATTTTGAGGTTAAAAATACATTTTCTGTATTTATTATAGTTTTAAAAATAATATTATATAAAATATTAATTATAGTAGATTAATATGTTTGTAAAACATAAATTAACCCTAAAACTAGTTTCCGATTAATCTCCATTTAATCTCCGATTTTTTTGCTAGGCGCTAGGTCCACCTCGAACGTCCGACTAGCGCCTAACGATTAATTGAACAGGGTCATATATATTCTGAAATAAATGTAATAGCAATTGAGTTGAGTAACTCGTGGAGAATTATACAAATATTTGAACATATATATTTTAAAGTAGCTAGAGTAGTAGTAAACCAAACTCAAGTCTATACACATTGTGTATATAGGAGGAATGTACATTTTTCATTTTTGACTTGGAGGACTGTACATTCAGTCACTTGGTTTATGTGGTTTTGGTTTATATACTGTTTAAGTAAAATAACAAAAAAAAAATTAGAAAATACAACTTAAATATATTTTTAAATTACAAGTTAAATAACTTTAATAACTTTAAAATAACAATTAATTGTTTCGGTCTCAAGTTAAAAATAACTTAAATATAGGTAAAATAAAAAAACATACTATTAAATTAAGATGATACAAATATATATGATTTATTATAGTATAATTTAAAATACAAGCATGAAATTGTTTTGGTTCAGGTTGCAATAACTCTTAACTTTAATTTGATGTGGGCTCGGCTTATAACTAGTACAAACACAAAACCTTTTCGTTCCCACCAATCTCTTGTTTAATTGCTTCGATGGCGTCGTCGCTTCTGGTCCCATCGGCGGCTGATGACGAGACACCGACAGTCAAACCTTCTAGTCTAGTCACCCGAAACCCCTTGTTGCCGCCGCCGTTAGGTCAGATCGGAAAACTTCTCGCCGGCTGTGCCTCGATTCCTTGACGCACGAACCGTACGTTGACGATATTGAGTCTCATCGAGGAACCCTAACTCTGAATATTCTGGCTCTGGTCGAGTTTCAAGACATCCCCAAGACTCAGGGGAATATATTAAAGCCTTAGACAGGTATTAGTCTGATGATCTGACTAGTTACTATTCGATCAAATTACTTGATAAGAGATTTTTGAAGCCAGGAAGCCTCGAGAAGGGTAAGTAAACAAAGTATGAATCTTTAGATCCAATATAATGCATTGAATACAAAGGCAACCAGATGTTTCAACACATACACACACGACACATACTTACAACACACACACACACACCATTTTTTCTTATGTTTTAATACAAAGGTTTTTATTATTGCAGACCCAAGAACAGAGTAGTCGCTTAACATGAATAGGGACTGAACCTTATAGACATGATTCTGAATTGTCTGAACAGGGTATTTTTACTTCTCTACTTTTATTTCATATCCTGAAACGCGACAAATGTGATGTTCCATTCAGACCTTTGTCAATGTATCCCTTTGAGTACTCTGGTATCGTGAAAACTCTGTATTTTGGAGGGTTTTCTTCAGAGAGAAGCTCTTTGATTGGTCCGTAAACCGTGGAATTTGGATTCATATTCGAGCTGAAAAAGCACGCTACTGAAATCCTCGGTCCAACTCTGTTTGCAAGCACCCTATGCTCAACGCTTATGAACTTGTCGTTTGTCATCAGCTGCACAAACCAAATAGATTTTCCTTGGGTGAGAAAGTAATTCAATGCATCTCTCACTAAAACCTCTGTTCTATGTTTGGTAGTGGTTCTCTGTAGGGATCAAAGAGCTTACTTGCAAAAAATCTCCAATGTTGATGACAAGAGCCCCGGGGAGAGGCGAGACATCGACCCAACAGTCTTGATGAAGAACTTGAAGACCACTGATGTTGTCCTGAAGAACAATAGTGATGAAAGTGTTGTCGGAATGCTTACTTGTGCCCAAAGTTAGGTCAGGTTGTGGACAAGGAGGGTAATAATGGCAGATCATTTGCATAGTCTTCATGCAATCCTTGTTCTTGAGGGTATCAGAGCTCAAACCAAGAGCTTCTGAGAGAAGTTTAAAGACCAAACCACTTAAGCTCATCACATGCTTCGAGTATCCGATCATAGCATCCCTGAGCCAATGATGTTAGGATCAATGTACTGTATGTTTTCAATATTTCCTAAGATGAAAAAACAAATTACCTGCAAGCCACTGGGAGGTCCTCAGGGTTTGGAGGATCAGGAGCCATAAAACAAGCGAAAGAGTCTCTCCAGTTAATACATGAAGAAGAACTGTAGAGATCGAAATTACTGTTGTAGACAAATCTCTTGGACGGGTCACGAGTGAAGTAAGATTTCCTGACCTCAGGATCTAGTTCCTCTTGAAACCTAACAACTCCATCTCGAATCTCTTCAAGAACGTTTAAAGGAACACCATGATTGATCACCTGGAAGAATCCCCAATTCGATGCAGCGTCTTTGATCTTCTCAACGATACCTTTACGCGAAGCGTGGAGGTCTGCAAAATCGATGATAGGGACCGCAAAATCCGAGGCAGAAACAGAAGGTTTCTTGTCGGATAAGGCACCTTGAGGGAGACGGAAGATACGAGGGATCTCAGTGATGTGAGCATCGACGAGACCTTTCACACCTGCTTTCGTCTCGTCGAAAGCTTTGCGCTCACTGTAAGAGTCGAATTCTTTGGTCTCCATTTTTGTTTACTTTCAGCTGTTATTTTTGCTTACTTTCAGCTGTTATTAAGCTATAACTCTATATAACTGTTTGCATTTGTGTATATAAGAAAGATCAATAGAAACAAAACAAAAAAGCGTTGTTGGATTTTTCCATATGTAACAAAGAAAATGAAAAAGAAGAGTATATAATTGTGTATTATTGATTGTTTTGTTTTGTGAATGTCTTACAGAGACTAGTTAGAGACTCTCCTAGTTATACACAAGCATACATACAACAATTACACAAATATCTAACTTGAAGATTAAACCAACCAAATAATTGTATAATTTATACATAATATAAATACACCAATTATAAAATCTTTTAATTTGCACCGTAGCTTTTCTAAAGCACTCAAAAATGGAATCAACGATTTTGTTTACTTTTTCCTTCTTAATTAAATCCGGGAACATTTCTGATCGAAGGATGGGAACTAAAAACGGGTTGCGGAAGTACAAATTACGACCAAAGAGCTTTGAAACCAGAGAGAAACACAAAAGATCGTAAGCGTCAACCAAGAAGCTCATGTGGTCGATGACGATACCAATGAGATTGTAAAAGAGCGTTTTCGCGACGCCAAGTGCTGCTTTCAGGACTTTCACCATTTTCACACTTCGTGTTTCTAAATGAGTTCAAAAAGGAAAACAAAATGTTTTTTGTTTTTTTAAAACTGTAAAATGGATGTGTTATATTGATATTTGGGACGAAGTGGTTCTCACGATTAATGTGAAATAGGAACTGACTTTTAAACGAACTAAAAAGTCGTAATCCTCTTGACATTACATAAAGCACTAAATATATCAAGCAGTTTCATCAACTTCTAACGGTACCGTTGTATTGCTTAAGCTTAGCCTAGAAATAGCGTCCCTTATATTAAAGAATCATTTGTTATCTTTTCAATTGTAAATTGTATGTATAAGTTTTGAAAACGTAAGAAAAAAGGGCATACCATTCAAACCCTAATTAAATAAAGTTTGAATCTCTAGATACAATATAAAACCTTGATAATATAGGACTGGTATGGCAAAATAGAAAGATCCAAGCACAAACGCATATAACTGGTAATATCTTGCATCAAACTGAATATTTTTATATCCTGTAATGCGACAGATACGATGTTCCATCCAGACCTTTCTCAATGTATCCCTTTGAGTACTCTGGTACAGTGAATTCTCTGTATTTTGGAGGATTTTCTTCAGACAGAAGCTCCTTTATTGGTCCGTAAACCGTAGAATTTTCATTCATACTCGAGCTGAAAAAGCATGCTACTGAGATCCTCGGTCCATCTCTGTTTGCAAGCACCCTATGCTCCACGCTTTTGAACTTGTCGTTCGTCATCAGCTGCACAAACCAAATATGAGCAACTTAGGTGAGACAGTAATTCCATATCTGTTTTCAGTGTCTCTTATACTTTTAGTTGAAAAAGTATGGAACAATGAGCTTACCTGCAAGAAATCTCCGATGTTGATGACAAGTGCCCCGGGAAGAGGCGAGACATCAACCCAACAGTCTTGATGAAGAATTTGAAGACCCCCGATGTTGTCCTGAAGAAGAATGGTGATAAAGGTGTTGTCGGAATGCTTACTTGTGCCCAAAGTTAGGTCAGGTTGTGGACAGGGAGGGTAATAATGGCATATCATATGCATACCCTTCATGCAACCCATACTCTTAAGGGTCTCTGAGCTCAGACCAAGAGCTTCTGAGAGAATTTCAAAGAGCAAACCAGCTAAGCTCATCACATGCACCGAGTATCCGATCATAGCATCTCTGAGCCAATTAATGATGTTCAATTTGATACGTCTTCAGTATTCCCTAAGACTACTCAATGAAAACACAAAAGTAAATTACCTGCAAGCCACTGGGAGCTCCTCAGGGCTTGGAGGATCAGGAGCCATGTAACAAGCGAAAGAGTCTCTCCAGTTACCAGAAGACGAACTGTACAGTTCGAAATTATTGTGGTAGATAAATGTTTTTGTAAAGTCAAGCGAGAAGAAAGATTTCTTAACCTCGGGATCTTCATCATGAAACCTAACAACTCCATCTTTAATCTCTTCAAGAACACTTGAAAGAACACCATGGTTGATCACCTGGAAGATTCCCCACTTCTCTGCAGCGTCTTTGATCTTCTCCACAACGCCTTCACGTGACACTGCGTCAACGTGGAAGCCTGCAAAATCGATGATAGGGACTACAAAATCCGAGGCGGAGACAGAAGGTTTCTTGTCGTCTAAGGCAACTGGAGGAAGGCCAAAGATAGGAGGAACCTTGGTCTCTTCGGAAGAGCTGCATTCGATCGAGTTTTTCGCCACCATTTTTGTATTTTGTTTATCTCCTTTTCTTCTCAAAACATGTCACCATAAAGCTGCTTATGGAGCAGACACAATAAGTAGAAGAAGAAGAAGAAAGAGATGAGGCAACAGAAACGTGGAGAAGGTCATGCAAAAAACGAGAAGCGTTACAGACAAAATTCAGAGTCTGGACTAATTATTTCATGACCGTTTCGTGAAGCTATAATGTCCGTTTTTGTGGACTTATTATTAACGTTGTAATTGATTGAATTCATTCAGTATTGTCCAAAAAAGCATTACTGAGTTTTGTTCGATGAGCAGCTAATAAAACAATTAAAGAAGTGAAATGAAAAGATACAACTAAAATTAAATAAACTCTTCTATCCTATTTGTACATAAGCATACATACAAAAATCACACAAACATCTAATTTGAAGATTAAACCCATCAAATAACTGCATAATCCATACATAATATAAATACACCAATTATAAAATCTTTTTATTTGCACCATAGCTTTTCTAAAGCATTCAAAAATGCAATCAACAATTTTGTTTTTGTTTTCTTTTTTCTTCAAACGCGGTATCGATTTTAACATAGTGATGGGAACTAAACGATGGTTGTGGATGTAGAATCTACCAAAGAGCTTCGTAAAGAGGGAGAAGCAGACTAAATCGATGAATAAGCCCAATTCGATGACGAACACAGCAAAAACATGGTGACATAGCATCTTCACCACACCAAGTGCTGCCTTCAAGAATTTCGCCATTTCCTTCTTTGCTTTATTCTCCTTCTTCTACACTTTGTTTTCCAAATAATTAAGTTCAAAGAAGAATGAATCTGTCTTTTTCAACTAAATGAATGTAGGTATATTGGGAATAAGTGGCTCTCACGATTAATGTGGAGATACTTGTCTAGGAATTGACCTCCAACACCGTCACATATGTGGCGACTTGCGAATTTAGAAACTTGTTTGGAAAAATGGTTCAAACTTTTTCATCAACTTCGAACATTAACCTTGTATAGTATAGCTTACAAAATTTTTATGTCTTTTTATCTACAATAGAAACGACTCTGAGACAAAATCCCACAACAGATTGCTCCATATCTAAAACCATTATAACACGTACAATCTTCAAAAGGGATTAGTGTCAATAAATTGATTAACTATATACCATCCCGGATCCTTTACATACTTGGTCGATGATGCAAGGTATCAGACAGAACAAAAAGGGCCTCATAGACTCTCAGTTCCAGATTTCTCAAAAACCGTCAAAGCCCTCTTTCGCTTTTTGCTTCTGTTGATTTAACCACCCTGTTGAGAAAACTGAACAGCAGCGGTTCGAATCAGGTTAACCAGCTCGTCGTCTAGCTCATCGAGCTCACCTGAGTCACGAAGCTGATGATAAATAGGAGCTGCATGATTAGCAGCCGCTTCCACCAGTTTCCACATCGATAGACTTGCAGCTAAGTCGATTATTTTGATAGCTAACTCTCTAGCAGATTCCAAGCAAGAGAGAATCACATGAGCGCAATCGTTTTGAAGATCTTCCATAATCCACCTTTCAGAAAGAGAGTATATCTCCACGTAAGCTTGAAGCTCATCCAGTTTTGCCTCGGTGTCCATGTTGTTCCACTTGCAACCCGATGGAGGGTTTGGCAACTCATCTGAGTAGAACCAACTCACAAGCTTTGTTAACCCCAGCCAGCTCACAGGAACGTTTAGTCTATCCAAATTGCTGCAGAATTTTAAGATCCAATTATTAGATGTTGAGTCTTTTATTCCTCAATAAACACTGAAAAGCTTCTAAATACATTTATCTTCTGCCCACCATTAGAGTAACACAGATAGCAAAAATTCCAAATAACTCCTCAGGTTTCGTCTACAAGAATTAGGGGTGGACACACATACCCAGAGTATAATCTGACTCACAGCTAATTTTGGTCCAGGGAGTCTCGTTACCTGGGGGTATTTTGATTTTCTGGATAATCGTGATCTACCGGATGGGGTTCCATTCGAGTTAGATGGTGTCATGGATACTTGAAATTTACTGGATGTAAAGCCAGTGTCCACCCCCTAACTAGAAGGTGCTGGCTTTATATAAAATCCTAGAACTAATACAGTCACCCAACATATGTTCCACTATATATGCCAAAGAAAAATTATGTGAACTAAGAGTAACATTACATACCTCTCTTGCATCCCAGACCGGAACAAGGCACGTAGGTATTCACAGCCTGACGACAGTATAACTCGGTGAGAGTGGGCATGGGGAGATGTTGAGGAACACATAGGGCAGTTGAAGCCAGCCACATTTGTTTCTTTAGGTACTAATATCACATCCCTGAAATTACAAGAATACTATGATTTATACCTGGGTTTATCTGATTGTTAGCGTCGAAAAGAATGATGAGACTGATAAACTTACGAGAAATGGATGAGTTTAGGAGTGAGGGCAAGGGATATATCAATTCCGGGTATCGAAGATCCCCACTTGGGTCTTCTTCTGCAGAGCATCTGCAGCAGAACCTTTGCCTTACAATGTCTTGCCAAAGTTTTCAGCTTTTTCACCGTCGTGCTTTCTACTTCCACATACCCAGAGTAAGCAAATTCCAATAATTTAACAAGCGCCAAAGTATCCACATTGGCAGACATGCGGATTTCTTGAACAGTTCTCTCAGATTTCTCAGTTAATATAGTCGAGCCACTGCGAGCTCCTTCCTTGGGAGGCAGTAACACTGCACACCTGACAGCGATAATAACTTTGTTTACACTCACACTATTCCCATTAGCAAAAAGAAGTCGCATATCACTACATTCCTCATCTTCATAAGCTCCCATGAGCCTTTTCCCCAACTTATGTTGGAAGCCATAATATCCAAGATAGCTTAGGATGTGTCCAGCATACCACCTTGGACCAGAGCCATAAGTTCCATCTCGGATTTCCTTAAGTGTGGTGCATAACCGATCTTTCAAATTTTCGCTCTTCATTGAAAGTTCTTCAGCCTGATTCTGTCCAGAGAATGAATGATTTACCAACTCGGCCAAAGCCAAGAGAGCGTATAGAAGAAAAACATCTTTGTTGTCCCAATCTTCCGAACATACCCAGCAACATATCCTCTTTTCAGCGATGCTCTGGGGAGAAGGAGCAAAACTTGATGCTCCAATATTTTCCCAATTCCTTTGATACCAGCTACAGAAAGATAACAGTATCTCCAAACCCTGGTTTTTTAAAATGAAACTCACATATTGAGGGATCGATGAATAGCATGCCAAGCCCACCAAACAGACAGTAGTTTGGAGTATATTTGGCAGTATGTAACCTCCAGAGGATGGAATATAACTCAGGAAATTCACAAGGGAATTCAGATTTTGCTCACCACCTTCTTCAAGGATACATGACAGTGTAACTCTGGCCCTTGATGATATGTATTTGGAGGGAGAATATATCATCATTAGCACTGCTTTTGATGCTGACTCACTATGGGAGGCGCTGATAATATCATTTTGACATATTTGATAGCCTTTCTGAACCGACCTTGAAAAGGTCAAGCTTCAAAAAAAGCCGAAAGAAAAATAATCAGAATAGATAAGATTATATCCAAAAAGAAGCGGTTACTGGAAACAAAACAACCAGTGTCTTACCATGCACATGTGACAAGAAAGTTGAGGCAGAGCTCATCTCCACGCAAAATGGAATCAAACTCTTCCTCACAGTGGGCTGCCAAGAATCCAATTATATCCCAAACATATGACCTCAGACTAGGTAGAAAATTCGCATTCAGTACCTTCTCAGCAACTGAAATTTCTTCTTCCAGAGAGACATAACCATCTGAGGATTGACTATGAAAATTCTCCACAACAAGACTAAGAAGCGCTTCAGAGATCCGATACTTCCAGAAATAAAAATGATGTTTTCCTTCCCAACGAGAAATTAGAGCCAGTTTACAAGCCTCCACAAGCAAAGACATCTGGTCATGTTCAAGCTTTACTGAGCTCAAGGACCACTTACCCATGGTCTGAACAGTAGCCTTTACTAGGGACTCAGAACACATGTTTATCATCTTTAAGCACTCTTGGTTACCTGTCTGAGCAACGGCCACTGATTAGAAATCCAAAAGATATTTGAAATAAAGGTCAACAAGGCAAGGTACAATTACCGCAAGCCTTTGTGCTAGCTTTAACCCTTCAATTTGAGCATTTTGTGGGCTTGATTCTTCCATGCAGCTAATCATCATATCTAACATAGGCTTCCCGTTGTCTAGAAGCTCATTGGCACCATGACCACAAAGAGCTGAAACAGAAAAACACCCCAGGGACAAGTTAGGGCCAATTTACTTGGTAGCTCAGCCGAGAACATGATATCTAGTTTGACAACCATATATACCTAGAGAAGAATACAGCTTCAAAGTTGCAACTCTCAAACCCAGATCAGGCTTCTGACTAACACTCTCCAAAATACCCATCAAGGCAGAGTTATGCCAAACAGAATACCTTGACTGAGACCACTTCAACATTATTGTACTCAAAAGCGAAGCCATCTCTTGAAACCATTCCACTGACATACTCCCTTCAGAAAAGTTCTGCAGATTAGCAACGATGGAAACCACAGTTTTTGCGTCTTCTAAAATCTTCCACACTTCTTTCTCCTTTGTTTCTCGTATGTTTACAAGAATAGCGTTCAAAGCAACAGTGCAGGGAAGGCAAACTTCGAGTTGTTGACAGCGTAACAGAGGTGATAAAGACTCCACGAGATCCAAAGAATATGATTGCATGATAGAAGGAGGAACAATACGAATCAACCTAATAACTATATTGGCTGCCAAACCCACCACAGCTCGGTTCTTACACCCTAGAATAAACACCAAGGCCCCGGCTATATCAGAAATTGAATCCTTAGCAGCACAAAAAGCCAAAAAACAAAATCATTGGAATCACGCAAGACAATTACAAGAAAAGTTTAGAAATTTCAACAAGCACAGATTGAAATAGACCTTGATAAGACGATTGTTAGCTGTTGCTCGAGAAAAACAATCAAGAAAAGCTGAAATCGATTTCACGACATGCCTCTGTATCTCGATATCAGTACACTTCCACTTCTTCTCCTTCTCATCACATACCCTAACAATCAATAACCAAAAAAATTTCTCAGGAAATCTATTCAAAAAGGTAAACATCAAAGCAGCCTCAAAAAAACAAGGAGATCGAGAGTAAAGAGAAAGATAAAAAGAGGACCTGAAGCCGAGATTGAGAGCGTGATAAAGACGGTGGTGAAGAGTATTGATGTGGCCGGTGCTGTTTCCTCCCTTTGACGACGCCATATCTGTCGCCGGAGTTCTCGTTTTGACTGATGTTTAACGGCGGATTTGATACAACGGAGAAAAATTGATACCGCACAGAGACCACCGTCCTTTAATTTTGATAATGGGCCTTTAAATGAGGCTAAATGCTATCCAAAATAAATTTGTATTTATTTATCTGATTTCAGGTTAAATGATGTATTCTAATATATAACAAAGACTAAACATAGAACAGTATATATTTATTTATTCATAGCCAGTTGACATAAACCGTTATTATCAGCGTTATATGTTTTATGCAATCATATCCTTCCGAGTATCATCAAAAGGAAGAAAGTGTTAAAAACACATTCACACATTTACATGTTAGGCTTTATAACAGCACATAAAGCTTATTCTGATCATTTGCAACCATTTTTTCCCAAACTTGTAGTAATCTGATCAGAATTATCTTGAATACCTTCCAAATCCTTCACATCTGATGCCAACGAGCAAGAATGTGAAACGAAGAACACACTCGAAGAAGAAGAAGACTCAGCAGTCGAAAACAATTCCCTTTCATCAAATCCTCTAGATTTCTTCATATCTCTCTCTTCTCCTTCCTCAGGTTTCACTCTCTTTGACCCGTTGTAACGAACAGCCGAAGGTACTTGTTGGTCATTAGAAGACCGAGACGGGCAAAGACCAGGTTCTTTATTGGTATTAGCCTCTATGGCCTCGAAGCTATCTACTACAATCTCATCAGGTGCTGCTCCAATCATGATCTGTGCTTCACGGGTTCTTGATATGGCTTTAGCGAGTAGCTCACGAGCTGTGTCCATGTCTACAATGGGTTTTGCATAGTTTGTTCCGAGTTCTACACCAGAAGCTTTGAGTACGGTTAGAGGAGCGTCCCATGGATGATGGATCCATTCAGCTGGCAATCTCGCAAGCTCGGGAAGCCATTGCCTTATGTACTCACCTTCCGGGTCATATTTCGCGCCTTGTAACTGAAATCAAAAGATTTTCATAGACTTCAGAACTAAAATAACAAAAACCAAATAAGCCGAAAAACCAAAATAACAGAATGCTGACCAAAAACTGTCATTTAGCTTAAACTCTAAACTATAAGACAAGTTTCATAGCTTACGGCGGGATTGTCCAAGCGATCAAGCTCGTGGCCATCAGGTATGCTCCCAGAGATATACTGCCAGCCAAGGATGTCACATTCCAAATCAGCATCCAATAGTGTATCCCAGAAATACTTCATTCCCCATTTCCAAGGAAGGAGAAGAAACTTCACAGCAAAGCTCGAAACAATCACTCTTATTCTGTTATGCATCCATCCGGTAGCCCAAAGCTCTCTCATTCCGGCATCCACCAGCGGATAACCGGTCCTGCCTTGTCTCCAAGCCTTGAACTTATCAACATCAGCATCCCAAGGGAAAAACCGAAGATGACTCAACAACGATTGCTCGTGAGTAAACGGGAAGTTGAAACATATATACCGAGAATACTCTCTTAGACCGATCCCTCTAAGAAAAAGTTCTGCGCTTTCTTCTCCTTCACTGTTCTTATCTCTTGCCCATATGATTTGTTTCATCCGGGCACACTGGAAAACGTGTCTGACGCTTATTTCCCCAAAATGGAGATATGGAGAAAGCAGTGAAGTTGAATTCCCAACAACTTTCTTGCTGTTCTTTGCGTAATCTATCAACTGCTTCTCGATGAACTCATTTAATATCTTATCAGCATTGCTCCATCCTGGAGACCAAGCTCTAGTTAACAACGCATTGCTCGGTTTCTCGGCCTCATTCTCTAGCCCTAGTTCTTCAATCGAACATGCCCAAACCGCTTCGGCCGCTAACAAAGAAAAGACATAAATTTGTACTGCTGCTTATGTCCTGAAGAAATCAAAAACTTTTTAGCTTTTACATAAAACTCTTTAAGGTTTTACCTGCAGTTAGTGGCATCAACCGCCAAGGAGGAGGAAGCATAACGGATTCAATCGACGTATCTAAGCATTTCTTCCAGTAAGAACTAAAAGTCGTAAAAGGTTTGCCCTTATCGCAGTATATTTCCCACGGCTCATACAATAGATCTCCATTGTAGCTTTGCACAGAGATCCCACGTTCCACCAGCTTTTCCTTTACAGTATGGTCCCGAACTAACGAAATAGGATCTACAACAAAGAAAACGCGACTGCATCAACCTCAGTTGCACTGTATATACTTTGAATGAGAGATAAGAGATATAGTAAGTACCATAGAGATGGTTAAAGACGACTTTTGTAGCACCGGTAACGCGGATACAATCCAAGATCGCTGAAACCGTGTTATGGGTTTTGATTAAAGTGAGGTCAGATCCAAGAGCCCTTAAGGATTGAGATAAGTGAGCAAGTGATTGTTTCATCCACCATCTTGAAGCTCTTCCAGGATAAAACTGTCCTTCTTCTTCAGGACACCAAATGAAGACAGGAAAAACAGATCCTTCGTGAGCAGCTGCTGCTAATGCAGGATTGTCCTCAATCCTTAAGTCTCTTCTAAACCAAACTATAGTCTTTTTGTCCGTCGTCATACTTATTATGATCAGAGATGAATCTAGACCAAATTAGCTAAACTCCACTTTTTTACCAAGTCTTTCCATGATTTCAGACCTCAAGCTCCTCCGGAGGATAGTTACTATATCAATAACAGTGAATGACTAATCAGAAAACTGTGATCTTTAAGTCATAAAGACAAAATAATATACAAAAACAAACAGGAAGGGATTCCATGTAACCCTAATCCTTAAAGCAGAGCAAGCAAGAAAATTTCAATTGAGAGAAAAGATGAACTAAATGAATACAATTTTTTGCATATTCAAGAAATCAAAATCTGGAAACTTATTACCAGAACTCAAATCAGAGTAGATATCTCTCGGCGAAAAAGATCTCGAATCAAAGACTGTGAAGGTTTATGTTTGTGATTTGGTTCTTCTTTCTTCCTATTCTTGGTATGGAAAGTTAAAGATTTGAGATCTAAAGAAAGACGAAAACATACCCATGAGAGTATCAATGTTATAATAATCACAACGAGACAAAAGTAGAGAGCTTTATCCAGAACTAGTGGCGTATGTTCTTATACTATTGTTTTTTTACCGACATCTCATCTTTCATTTGCTCATCTACGATTTTTATTGGGATCATCATCTACCAACTTTTTGTAATAAGATATTTTTTTAGAAGAGATCGAATTGTTATAGTGGGCCTAAAGACTAAAGTGCAGTGAAGATACTCTTATCTTATGTTAGAAAAGAAGGTTTAACGTTTGGGGGCCAAGGACGGTGGTTCATGAACTCGATTCTGCTCATGCCCACTTTTGTAGAATCCATTAAATATAATTTGTGTATACACTTTAAAAGGTAAGAACTTGATTCTCATTTGTAAGCAAAATTCACTGCTTTTTACTTTACAAAAGGAAAAGGTAAAGATAAAATTCTCTTTTAACTTTGGATATTCGTGTTCGAGCCTTCGTAAAACTCGAATCCTCGTGTACTGATATTCCTAATTACTGGACCAGTGCCCTATTGTTTAAGATTCGATTTTGGATCATCAAAAAATAGAAACAATCTAATCCTGGGTGATGTGATCTGACAAAAGAAACCTAATTCAGGTAGATAACTTGTGTCGGTCTTACTATTTAAATATTTATCTACAAATTTAGAAAGGAGTAAGTCTGTTGGGTGTTTTGCAAGGCTAGACACTTCTTTTTGCAACACAACACAATAACACAATTCTGCATAGTTTGCACCCAACCATTATCGAAGAACCCGTAAATTTTGGGCTAATGACCGAAATTAAACGAGCACAAAAGATAACCATGGAATTGCCAATTTTCCTTTTTATGGGTAAACCAAACAGACACATAGAATATACGATATCCTGGTTTAGTACAATGCTCATTAAAGATACAAACCCACGAAGTGGATAAAACAGTGTTCGGAGATCTTTCAAACACACTTCTTATTCCGACAAAGCCTTGAAAGCTTTAAATGATCTCACACCTTATAGATGAAAAATGGCTTCATAAGGGTTTAAGAGAGGCATGAGTACGCCAAGTCCTTCTCTTCCTTGAGCTCCTCTGCAGTCAAATCCATCTTCTTCCTTGATACTTCATCGATTGGAAGGCCTAACCAAACAAAATACACATTACTGTGTGCAAAAAGTAGGGTTTCAGAATTGAGTATTTGATTTTATAAAAGCTTGTCTTTACCTTGGACAATACTCCACTCTCCATTGCGACAGGTTACAGGGAAGGAGTAGATAAGTCCTGATGGAACGTTGTAAGAGCCATCAGAGTATACTCCCATGGAAACAAACGTACCCTGAGCAATTGAACCAAAGAAAGAACTCATATCAGAATAACTATCATAAACCGCACTGTAAATAACAGGGAAGAGTTTAATTATGAACCTCCGGAGTTCCAAGGACCCAGTCACGGATGTGGTCACAAGCAGAGCTAGCAGCAGAAAGTGCACTAGACAACTTCCTCGCCTTGATAATTGCAGCTCCACGTTGTTGAACTGTAGAGATGAATTCTCCGTTCAACCTACACAATGAGCAAATATTTAAATGAAATTAGATTTTGCTTTGAGAGAAAAGGAAGGGTCTTAAGTTCTATGGCATGACATACATACCATTCATCATCCTTGACAAGCTCACGGACAGGCTTTTCTCCAGAAGAGGTCTGCACTTTAGCATGGTTGACATCTGGGTACTGTGTGGATGAGTGGTTTCCCCAGATGATCACGTTCTTAACATCAGACACTGGCACGCTCAACCTCTCAGAGATCTGACCCAATGCCCTGTTGTGGTCAAGCCTTGTCAAACAAGTGATGTTCTTTTCAGGGATGGATGGTGCAAATTCCTTCAGGATCAATGCGTTGGTGTTCGCGGGGTTAGCAACAACAAGAACCTGAAAAAGACAAAACGGGAGAGAATGTCTGAGCAAGGAGTCACAAACTAGAAACCAATTGATATTACAATGCATCTGTTACACCAATGAACAATGAAACCGAATAAAAAGGTAAACAGATCCTATCACCTTGCAGTTTGGAGCAGCATGCTTCTCCAATGCAGCAGCCTGAGACTTGTAAATAGAGACATTCTTGGACATCACATCCTTCCTCTCCATTCCTTCTTTCCTAGGGAAACCACCAACCATAACAGCAACGTTGACTCCAGTACATCCCTCAACGGCATCAGTTGTAGCAACGACACCTGATAATACACGTCAAACGTTCATCATCTTACCCACTTGAGTAATGGCACGGATTGAAAATATTCACAATAAAGAACAAACTTCGAAAACTCTAACTACCTTTGAGAAGAGGGAATGCAGCATCGATCAACTCCATCTTCACACCGTTGAGTGCTTCAGCAGCAGGAGGAATATCCAACATGTGGAGGATAACAGGCTGGTCAGCACCAAGCATGATTCCCCTTGCAATCATAGGGACAAGAGCGTATCCAATTTGTCCTGCATAACCACAACATTTAGTTATATGTCCAATTATATAAACAACGATTTCCAAATCAGAGTTCAATCCATGATATAATCCCTCCCAAAATCAGATATGCGCACAACTCCATCAATCATTGGCCAACGTTGAATCAAACCAGTATGAAATGTTAAACGTCCGTTTTTAGATCAAACCTCTACAGAAGGACAACAGAGAAGGGTGGAGAAACACTAGATGGTTCTTGTATGAAGCAAGATGATTCATTCAAACGGAGACTAAAGTAATCCTAGTGCTTTCGAAGTCTTTCAAGCCTAGCAAAGTCAAGATCCAGTAAATACATACGACCAGGTCCTATATACGGTATTACCAAAGACTACGCAGAGATCTGACTAGAGTAAGCAAGAGCTTTGGCCGGAGATCCAAAATAAGAGATAGAAGATACAGAATCGGAAACAATTAAAGTTACCTGCAGCTCCAGTGACGAGAACACGGACTGGTTCCTTGGCCATCGGATCTAGATCGCCGGAAAACGGATCGGAGTTGGAGATTTTCGACTTTTGAGAGAGCGTAGAGTCAGCTTTGTGTGTCCGTGAAGCTCACTCTTGTTTATTTATCGAAGATATCGAAGGAGGTGTCATGCCACGTCATCTATTATAATCATATTATCTCGAAGAAATAAATAAAATCTAAGATTGCACTTATCATATAGTAATATATAGTTTATCCAATAAATATTATGATTTTAATGGGCTTTATATCTAGTACGGACTTCTAAGATTAGGCCCAAAATAATTTAGCCCAGAGTTTTCAAAAAAAAACAACAGTAGATATGGTGGCGTGGCGATAAGGCGAGAACCACGTCCACCACAATCTCCGGTATGGCGTCATCTCACGTCACCTTCTCAACGGTTACTCCTACGGTCAGCGGCAGCAACATTGCTGATAACATTCGAGGTTTCCCTCGCTTACCCTTCACGCGCCGCGGTGTTACTTCTCGGAGGAGAACTTCGGTTATTGTGGTGAAAGCGTCGACGAAGAATGCTATGGAGTATCGGAAATTAGGAGACTCCGATCTTAACATCAGCGAAGTTACTTTGGGCACTGTAAGATGAATCTCTTTATCTCCTGATTGTTCAGTTTGTCGCTGAGTGGTTCTGTCTATATACTTAAAAGTTTTGTTGAAATTTTGAATTTCAGATGACATTTGGAGAGCAAAATACTGAGAAAGAATCTCATGAGATGTTGAGTTATTCAATTGAACAGGGCATCAACTGTATTGACACTGCTGAAGCTGTGAGTTTCTATCTTTATTTGTTCATATTTTTCTTCAAGTTTGGTGAATATAAATGAAAGTGTTTGAATCTTTTTTTTACTTTGTGTATATGTGTTTTGATTATTGACTATGCATATATGAGCTAAAGTCCTACATTCTCTGCCCTGGCTTATATAACACGTGTATTGTGATATAGGGAAGTTTTTGGTTTATGGAAAAGGTCATTTAAGCCATGTCCCCATGGTGGGTGAGCTCTGGTTTATAGTGCAGCTTGATTAATGCTTTTTGATGAAGGAACTTGAGTATTTTTGTAAGAATATACAGGATGAGATATGTATTTGTTTCAATTGTTTGGAACTTGGAACGGTTATATGTAATTGTTCTAAACAGCATTATTTAGTTAATAAGATTTTAACACTTGTGTTTAGCTTTCTGGCACCTACTTAGTCGTGTAGATCTGTTGTGGTGATTTTCTAATTCATTTATTCGTATATTTTGTTAGTATCCTGTACCGATGAAGAAGGAGACTCAAGGAAAAACGGATCTTTATATCAGGAGCTGGTTGACGTCTCAGCAACGTGACAAGGTATCACCATCCGTCATGCTTTGGATGCATTTTGTAGTGTTGCGGTTCTTGGATTCTGTTGATTGATATGGAACCAGTTTATATGACTTTGACTCTTTGAAGTTCTTACCTGCTATAACTGTTAGCAAAGTTTATCCTTCGTGTTTGAAGTCATCACTGTCTTTGTCAATTTGATGGTCAAGTATTCTAAATCAGCAAAACCTCCTTCAAGCTGTAGAATTTGTATTGATGTTCCTTTTTTCTGTGTACAGATTGTTTTGGCAACTAAAGTAAGTGGGTACTCAGAAAGATCAACTTACTTGAGGGACAGTGGTGAGGTTCTGCGTGTAGATGCTGCTAATATCAAAGAAAGTGTTGAGAAAAGTCTTAAGCGCCTTGGAACTGATTACATTGATTTGCTTCAAATACACTGGTAACATCGCCCTATTTCGCCATTCCATAGGCATAATATTTCTATATTCATCAGTCATCATCCAATGTCTCAAAATCATGATACTGATGTTTTTTTCAGTCCAGGCCAGATCGATACGTACCACTCTTCGGTGATTTTTACTATGACACGTCGAAATGGAGACCTAGTGTGCCATTTGCTGAACAACTAAGAGCCTTCCAGGAACTCATAGATGAAGGAAAGGTAGTGCTACTCCTTTAAAATCAGATGTTATACTCCTTACTGTAAACCTCAAACACAGAATTAAGTGTTCCTCGAATTCTGTGACAGGTTCGCTACATTGGTGTCTCGAATGAAACTTCATATGGAGTGATGGAGTTTGTTAACACAGCAAAACTTGAAGGACTACCAAAGATTGTGAGCATCCAGAATGGTTACAGCTTGCTAGTTAGATGCCGGTTCGAAGGTAAATTATCATTCTAGAAAAACATAGAGAACAAGAGTGTAGTAGCATGTTCTGAATTCTTTTGTTTTGGGTTAAAATCACAGTTGATCTGGTAGAAGTATGCCACCCAAAAAATTGCAACGTTGGCTTGCTTGCTTACTCTCCTCTTGGAGGTGGCTCGTTGTCTGGGAAATACTTGGTTACAGACCCAGAAGCTACAAAAAATGCAAGGCTGAATCTCTTCCCAGGATATATGGAACGTTACAAGGGATCCCTAGCCAAGGTTTGTTCTTGATCCAACAATGCTTACATCTTTTTATGTAGTATAAACAATTAGGAAACGTTATATGCTAGAATATAGTTGTAAAGCAACATCGTGAAAGTTTTTTGAGGCCAAATATATTTTTCTTCCGATCTTAGGAAGCAACCATACAATACGTTGAGGTGGCGAAGAAGCACGGGTTAACTCCGGTCGAGTTAGCTCTTGGGTTTGTACGTGACAGGTCCTTTGTAACGAGCACGATCATTGGGGCGACATCGGTAGGGCAACTTAAAGAAGACATTGATGCTTTTCTGATGACGGATCGTCCGTTTTCACAGGAGGTTATGGGGGATATTGAAGCACTTTTCAGAAGGTTCAAAGACCCTTCTTTCTTTTAAAAAGAAAGGTTTCTCATGAGTTTGTGTGTGACCTCACCGTGAACGTCCATAAGTTAATTTAGCATGAACTTGTTTCTTACAGTTGTTTTCTGTCTGATATGATATGATATGCTATGATATATATATACACTCTCATAGAATGTACAACAGTTACAAACGTTTCAACGCTTTATAATGGACCTAAACCAAATCCAGTTTATCCACTAAGCTTGTTATATCGTATATTGGACTTGATGGGTTGGGCTGATCTCTCAACATAGCCCAACAAGAATACACTTCCAAGTAGCGGACGAGGTAACTGTGAGTTAGCCGTTGAGGATGTAACGGTAACTTATGACGTCAAACCTGAGTTTTTACTTCAGAGTTCGAAAACTATCCGTTAGTGAATTTCCCCAACGGTAAAGAAGTCTTGTCTATATATAGTAAGTAATATACACATCCTTTTTATTACCACTTAATAACCTAACCCCAAAGATGTAAATAGAAACTTAGTCGCTCTCTCTCATCCCTCTTTGATCTGTCCAGCCTTCATACACCTACAACTGCCAAAACTCATACCTCTTTTTTACTTTAACTCAGTGTTTTTAAATTCACGGCTGTGTCCATTTCTTTACTTATGTGTTTTTACAAATGGGTTTATTCACTCAAATTGTTACTTCTCCGGGCTCTTGCTGCTTTGTTTTGACCCATGTTGGGTTTGATATCTTTGCTATTCTTGTTGAAACTTCGTTTATAACGTTTGGATTGCAATGTTGAATGATTACGGTGCAATGTTTTTATACTATGAGTCTCATATTTTCGTTATTATTTCTTTGATTTTATAAGTTTTGATAATGTTATTAATCAAAATATTTTTGTTTTTGCAAGGAATCATTCGGATGAGGAGGATAGAGCTTTCAAGCCAACAATAATTTGTCCACTACTTAGAGCCAAACAAAAAGTTTACACAAATATGAATTGCGATTTCCTCGAGGTAAATTTTTTTAATTCAATGCTTTCCAAGAAACCACTAGTATCAACTGTAGTTGAAGCGCTTTTTAGTCGAAACACTTAATTTTTGAACATTTAGTATATACTCAAAGCATCTTCTTTAAAATTGGGCCAAAAAGAAAGGATTTTAAAGTATACTTTGAATAAAACATACTTCGTATACACTAAATCAAAATACATTTTAGAGTCAACAATTTTTTATCAAATCACACTTAAAAAAAAAAAAAAAAAACACAATTTAGTTGTAGCACATTAGTTAAAATTTTGAACATTTAGTCGAAACACAATCATCAAAAGACCAACTAAATAAAACACTCTTAGGCAGACCTTTAACTCTTTAGTCAAACATTAGTCGAAGCACTTAGTCATGAACTCGCATCTAAAAAACACACTTAGTAAACACAAACTATCAAACCTAATCAATTTTATTATAAAATTAGTCGAACTTAGTCTTAACTTGCATCTAAAAAGCATACTTAGTAAACAGTAAATCAATTTAACAAAATCACTTTAGTCAAAAATTAGTCGAACCACTTAAATCAGTCATAAACTTACGTCTAAGAAAACACACTTAGTAAACACCAAATCACTTTTGTAAGAAATTAGTTGAACCATATAAGAAACATACAACTGAAAATACACAATTAGTAAACACTAAATCAAATAACATCGTTTAGAAGCGAAACTTTTTTTTCCAACTAAACGAAACACACAAAAGGCCAAGTAAAAAACACACTTAGTCCACTTAAGCTTACTCATTTGAGTATTCACGCAAATTAGTCCTAACACGTAAGTTAAAACACGACTAGTCGAAACACTTCAATTTCAACATTTAAATCATAAAGCACAATTTAGTCGGAGTAGATAAATCGAACACTTTTTTAATCGAATTTAGTCGAAACACTTTTTAGTTGTGATTGTAATAATATTTTAGTCGTTTTTTAGAACAGACACATTTTAGTCGAAACACTGCTACCATTTTATTCAAAATATTTATAGTGAAAACACTTTAGTCGCACAATTCATGACATTTTAGTACATTTTTAATAATCAAAATATTTTTTTAGTCGAAACACTATTAACCGAAGCACACGTAGCATTTTAAATAAAAACATTTTTTAGTCAAAACATTTTTTAATTTTTAGTTCCAAACACATTTGTAAAAGTTTTAACCTCAAAATGAAATGAAGTGATGTTAACATAAACGCCGGTCCAATGAAAATGGTAGCGCAAAGCCCAAAATTTTTTTTTTTATGGTTTCGTTATCCAAAATCTCTAATAATTAAAAAATGTGTAAAATTATATGAATTATTTTTAGTAATATTTTTATGTGAAAACAAATTTGATGGTCCTAAATACATAACTATTATTTAAAAAAACGAAATTTGTGGTCCCAAAAAATCGTAAAATATTTGGTGGCCCTAAAAGTTGCTTGCTTTCTGGATGACCGGCTGTGTAACATTTTGGTCGAATCACTTGGTAGTAACATCTTTAAAATTTTTTGGAAACACTTTACTCGGAGAAGCATTTTGGTCGAAACTCTCGAAGAAGTACTTTGCTGGAAACACTTTCGTCGAGTCAAACATTATAGCCGAAGTGAAATGAAGTGAAGAGTATTTTATTTCAATAGTTACCTCTATTTTCTATTCTAAAATAAGTATTTTAAGTTTGTCATTTTATTATTAGTTTTTAAAATAACTATTTATTTTTAATATTTACAAATTTCACCCATTTATTTTATTTTAATCAAATATTCAATAAATTACGATACTATTAAAATTTAAATTAAAAAAATACAATATCTTTCCACCTCATAAAATAGAAAAAACGAATTACTTTTATTTAAATTTTAAATTAATTTACTTAGTTTTGCTTAGTTATAAAATGATAATATATGAAAATTGAGAGATTAATCTGTAAATAGAAAAGTTCTACTTTTAAAAAAATAAAAAAATAGTGTTTACTCTAAATATCATTGGAGATGATGATAGACTTCGACAATATTTATTTACTAATATAATATATGAATTAAATAATGGAAAAATCGAAACAAGAAAAATATGTTAGTTTGAAGATGTTAACAACATAAAGATTTTGATTAGATGTTAAAGTGTACCCCAAAATTAATGGTCAGATCTAGATCTCGTCGGCCATCGACCTTTTTCAGTATTCACGAGTGTGTCGACCGAACGATAATAATTTATTGATAAAACTAAATAATACAAGTTGCATGGTTAATACTCAATGAATAAATCACCGTTAATGAGTAATGACCGACACAATGAATAAAAACGCGTTCAATTGGCAATGACAGTGACTTGACTTCTCCCAATAGGCAACTCTACTTCTTTCGTCCTCACTTTTTTCCATTATAAACCAAAATAAAACTGATTCCATATCAAAAAAATTAAAAGAATTTATATATTCAAAAATTAATTTATATATTCAAGAATTAATGATGAAATTGAAAACGCATTAAGTCGAATCTACTTGTGATAAAATCATTATAAAAGTCGTTTTTATTTGCTCCAACACAAAAATGAATAAAATAAAAGATTTTACAGCAAGTCGACAGTGTGGACATGGAGATGGAGAGAGACCTTTACAACGAAAACACTGTACTACTTATCGTCTTCCTATTATAGGGAAAAAAACATTTAGCCAGTGAAAAAAAGTATCATTCCTTGAGAGATCTGAATCTATAAAGTTTTTATTTTTATTTTTTCATTTATATACAAAAAAAAATCGTTACTTTAAAGCAAAAGAATACAACTTTATTCTCGGATCTCTCTCAGTACCACTGTTCGGTGAGTTTTCCAATCTTTCCTTCTTCTGGGTTTTGTGTGTTTCGTTCGGTTTTGATCAATTTGGATTTTGATCATTCGTTCATCAATGAGCGTGTTTCACTTTTCCCTTGGAAATTGAAGTGAGACGTTCTCATTAAAAGCTTCAACTCTAGATCTATTTAATTTTACAAAGTTTCAATCTTTGACTGTAACCATTAAAAAAAAAAAGTTGTCGGTGGCAACACTTAATGTTACTTGGTTTACAATTAACTTGGGCTCTGAATCAAGATGCTTGTGTGTGTGTGTGTGTGGTTTCTGACCCAATAAACACGGATCTGAATCTTCCTAGTCTGTTTTTTTTTACAGCTTTGAATTTATGATGTTGTTGTGTTTATGTGTCAGTGGCTATTTACCAAACTTTATACTAAAAGTATCCTCACATTGTTTAAAGTCATTTTCTTTATATGTGTTCTGATCTTGATTTGTGCAGAAAGGGGAGAGAAGAGAGTGCAAAGCATTTTCTTAACAAAAGACTCTGAAGAGCTCCTTAGGTTGTTGGATTTCGAAGTAAATTAGGGTTGGATGATGAGAGGGAGATCCGATGGAGGCCAAAAGAAGCGGCTTATTGCTTCGGTCTGTGTTGTGGCTTTATTCGTCTGTTTCTTGTTTATGTACTATGGTTCCTCTAGCCAAGGTGCATCAGCATTGGAATATGGAAGATCTTTGAGAAAACTCGGATCTTCTTATTTGGGTGGAGATGATGATAATGGTGATGCCAAACAGGACGATTCTGTCACCATTGCAGAAGACAGTCTTGTTGTGGCCAAAAGTTTCCCTGTAAGTTGTTTTATCAAAATCTCAACTGCAGAATTTTATTTTGTTTATGTAAGCTAACTTTTGGTATATATACATATGTTAAGGTTTGTGATGATCGGCACTCGGAAATCATCCCTTGCTTAGATAGGAATTTCATCTACCAAATGAGGTTGAAGCTTGATCTATCTGTAATGGAACATTATGAACGGCATTGTCCTCCTCCCGAAAGACGGTTTAATTGTTTGATTCCTCCACCATCTGGCTACAAGGTGCTAAATTTGCTTTTCTTGTTGTGCTTTGATTTGCTTTGTCTCTGGTACTTTGTCTTGATTGTTTTGTTCTTTGTATTGATTTTACGTTTAGGTTCCTATTAAGTGGCCTAAGAGTAGAGATGAAGTGTGGAAAGCGAACATACCTCACACTCACCTTGCAAAAGAGAAGTCTGATCAGAATTGGATGGTTGAGAAAGGCGAGAAAATTTCTTTTCCCGGTGGAGGCACTCATTTCCATTACGGAGCTGATAAATACATTGCATCAATGGCAAATGTAAGCTTTTTTTTTTTTGCTCACTCTTTTTCTAGTGATAACTTGTTTCTAATGATTTTTTGACTCGCAGATGCTTAATTTTTCGAACGATGTATTGAACGACGAAGGGAGATTAAGAACGGTTCTTGATGTCGGATGTGGAGTTGCGAGTTTTGGAGCTTATCTTCTCGCATCTGATATAATCACAATGTCATTAGCGCCAAATGATGTTCACCAGAACCAAATCCAGTTTGCATTAGAGAGAGGAATCCCTGCTTATCTTGGTGTTTTAGGTACCAAAAGGCTTCCTTACCCGAGCAGATCATTCGAGCTAGCTCATTGTTCTCGATGTAGGATTGATTGGCTTCAAAGAGATGGACTCCTTCTTCTTGAGCTCGATCGTGTACTAAGACCAGGCGGTTATTTCGCTTATTCGTCTCCTGAAGCTTACGCACAAGATGAAGAGAATTTAAAGATCTGGAAGGAGATGAGTGCTCTTGTTGAAAGAATGTGTTGGAGAATCGCTGTTAAAAGAAACCAAACTGTGATTTGGCAGAAACCGTTGAGTAATGACTGTTACTTGGAGAGAGAGCCCGGGACACAGCCTCCTCTTTGTCGCTCAGACGCTGATCCTGATGCGGTTTCGGGTGTGTTAATGGAAGCTTGCATCACTCCTTACTCCAAGCGTAAGTATGCTCTGCATTTGCTTTTTCGGTTTCAGTTGGTTATTTGGGTTTTGAGATATAGACACCGAAAATTAAGACCGGACTTTTGGTTGTTTGGTTTAGTTTGTATGCCATATGTCACAGTCATGCTCTGTTTTTCTATATACAGATGACCATAATATCAAGGGAAGTGGGTTAGCTCCTTGGCCAACTAGGTTGACTTCTTCTCCTCCCCGTCTTGCTGATTTCGGTTATTCAACAGATATGTTTGAGAAGGACACGGTACTAAAATCGCAACCTTTTCGCAACTATTGAAGCTACTTGGTCGGTTCTTTCACATATTTATTGAAAAAGCACATTGATTTGTTTATCTTCTTTGTTTGCAGGAACTTTGGAGACAACAAGTGGACAGTTACTGGAATCTGATGTCATCAAAAATCAAATCAAACACTGTGAGGAACATAATGGACATGAAAGCTCACATGGGTTCTTTCGCAGCTGCTCTTAAAGATAAAGATGTATGGGTTATGAACGTTGTCTCTCCCGACGGTCCCAACACTCTAAAACTGATCTATGATCGTGGTTTAATCGGGACAAATCATAACTGGTACATACCCAAAAACCAAAAACTTTTCATCAATTGTGACAATAGTTCACTTTCTCACCATTCTTTTTTCTATTTCCGGTTGAATTTAGGTGCGAGGCTTTCTCTACATACCCGCGAACATACGATCTTTTGCACGCGTGGACCGTATTTTCAGACATTATAAACAAAAAATGCAGCGCGGAGGATCTATTAATCGAGATGGATCGTATTCTTAGACCTACAGGATTTGTCATTATCAGAGATAAGCAAAGTGTTGTTGAATCAATCAAGAAGTATTTACAGGCTTTGCATTGGGAGATTGTGGCATCAGAGAAGGTAACTACAGGTTCAGAACTTGACCAAGAGAGTGAAGATGGTGAGAACAATGTCGTTTTCATTGTCCAGAAGAAACTGTGGCTCACCAGTGAAAGCCTTAGGGACACTGAGTAAACATATCAAAAGCAGAAGAAAAACCAAAGAGAAAGAAATTGTTTTATTCCACAAGTTTTTTATATAGTTTTATTTTGATTTTTGTAGTTGATTTGTACGACATAAGCATTATTATGATATATTATGATATAATACTAAATTATTAATTGTTTTTTACTTTCTTGAAACATTCTTTAATTTTTTTTTCATTCGATGTTTCTTATGTATTATTATGACCTTATCTAAGTCTTAACTCTTTAAGATAATTATGTTTTTCAACTCTTTAGAAAATTTATGTTTGGTTAGAATGTGTTTTCATATGTTTGATTAGAATGTATTATGATCGTTGCTGTCGGCATTATATGTTTGACAGGTTATTGAAGAAAATGTAAAACAAAAAGATAAATTTAAATAGTCTTTTGGATAATTTCATTTTGAATAACTAACTATTTGACAAATTCAATGTAGATGTGTCTACATAATTGATTAATTCAACAAAAATAATTTTTTAAAACATTATTTTGTTCGCAAACTGAGATAAGAATCATTATTTTTTACGTCCATTTTCAAATGTTTCATAATGTGGTTATCTACTTAATTAACTTTTTTTTTGTAACGTGGTTGGTTATTAATTGGGATAAAAGTAAAACTTAATAGATTTTAGTGCCCAATTAAAATGCCGACACAAAAGTAAGAAAAAAACAAATTATTTCCTCTATCAGTATATCTACTGTTTAAATATACAGATGGTAGAGAAACAAAGGGAATCCAATTCCAAACTTAAATATGTAATTTATACAAGATTTTAACATAGTTAATGATGGACTTTAAGTGTTCCCTATTAGAATTGCATCTAAAAATAGTGAATGATTTTAAACATGATAATAGTTTTATGTTACAGAAGAATATAGATTATATATAGAATTTTCTTAAAAGAAATGATGAAATTAATCAAATTTATTTATAAATGAATAATTAAAAGTATATATGGATAAATTAATATTCTTATAAACTAATAAAATATTTTAGTTTTTGATATTATCAATTTATAGAAGGTTTATTGTATGTGGTGGGCCTTAGATGTTTTTTACTAATAGTACCCAAAAAAAAAAAAGAGTTTATACAAATAAGTACGCAACTAAAGCAAAAGAGTTGTTGTTGACCTTTTAGTCTATTGAAGATAAGGCAAAACATAAAAACACAACTTCTTGTTTGTGAATTTTCCTAGAAAAAAACTAAACTCAAAACCCAGGTCTATCCATATCAGATTTCCCCATCACTTCTTTTCTCGCCGCGTTTTCTTCTCTTTTTATTTCCCTTGAAGAAGATTTATAATCTGTATTGTGATCTGAAGTCTGAAGCTTTGTTTAGTTGCAGCTCGATGATGGTTGGTTGTAGTAAATGTGTAAATATTTCAGTTTGGTTTATAGCAGAAGCTAAGTTTGTCAACTACAGTGTTTAGGTTATTATTCTCCTAAATCGATTTGGGTCAAATCTATAAAAACAAAGCTTCTAATTTTACGAATTTGTTTCTTATAGAAGAAATTCTTCCGATTTTTTTTTTTTTATGTTTGTGATAATTCTTCTTATAGCTAGAAGAAGGTCTTTGGGATCCATTCGATCGGATTTTATCGACGCGATTGGTGATCTGGGTGAAAGTAATTTCAGAAATCAAGGTTTCTAGAGCACTTAGTTGAATTGGTGTTTAATTCATAGAAGAAAGAAAAAAAAAGCTACTTTTTTTTCATCAAAGGAGATAGAAAAATGGATCGTGTGGTTGGTGGTAAGTTCAAGCTCGGACGAAAGCTTGGAAGTGGTTCCTTTGGTGAAATTTTCCTAGGTATTTCTTTTTTTTTTTTCATTTTCTTGTATAAATCTCTTTACTTTTTCAATCTTTTCTGAATTTGTTTTGTTACAGGAGTGAATGTACAAACTGGAGAAGAAGTGGCTGTTAAGTTGGTAAGCTGCTCAATATTATTTTGTCTTAATGATCAGTGCTTAGTGAAGCTAGTTTATTTGCTTAGTTCTTGTTGGTCATTGCAACATGATTACATACCAGCCCTAGTTGTCTTAGTGTTTAAACTCGATATTGATATTTGCTTCTTCACGCAGGAACCTCTACGAGCTAGGCATCCTCAGCTTCATTACGAGTCAAAGCTATATGTGCTTCTCCAAGGAGGAAGTAGGTTTTGCGTTTTGTGTTTACTCTCGAGTTCAAATCTTACAATCTTCTTTCTATTTTATTAATGTATATGTCTTTTTTAAAACAATATTATTGCAGCTGGTATTCCTCATCTCAAATGGTTTGGGGTTGAGGGTGAATACAATTGTATGGTGATCGACCTTCTCGGTCCTAGTATGGAGGAATTTTTCAACTATTGCAGTCGATCTTTCACTCTAAAGACAGTTCTGATGCTCGCTGACCAGATGGTATATATTTTTTCCTGCCTCCTGCTACACTGTTTGATTACATGTACTTACACATTTCAGTTTCGAATTTATTTTCGCCAGATAAATAGAGTCGAGTATATGCATATACGAGGGTTTCTTCATCGTGATATTAAGCCGGATAACTTTTTGATGGGTCTTGGACGCAAAGCAAACCAGGTGAGTTTTCATAAGACTACTTACTATCTGAGAGCTTAGGCGAGGATACATTTGTTTTTTGTTTCTTCCTTTGCAGGTGTACATCATTGACTATGGGCTTGCTAAAAAGTATAGAGATCTTCAAACACACAAGCATATTCCATACAGGTACACGCTTTGTCTCGTCATGTAGAGAGAATACAGCTCGTGTTTCAACTCGCAACTTCTACCCACTTGACTTTGTAAATGCCAAAGTTCATCTGTTTTCTTAAATGAATGTCACTTTGTTTACTTCTTAGGGAAAACAAGAATCTTACAGGAACAGCTCGATATGCAAGTGTCAACACCCATCTTGGAATTGGTGAGTTTTGTTCTTGCTTCTCACTATTTTTCTTTGCTTTCTCCATCAGTATGTATGTACTTAAGAGACTTGACACTCCTCAATTTCTTAATTAATATTTTGATATAATAACTCTTACACAGAGCAAAGCAGAAGGGATGATCTTGAATCTCTTGGCTATGTGCTTATATATTTTCTTCGAGGAAGGTAAAGTGATAAATCTATATTTATTTTGTCTTCCTATTATGAAAAGTTGTTCCTGATCCTTAATTTCTGTTTCAGCCTTCCTTGGCAAGGCCTTCGTGCAGGCACCAAAAAGCAGAAGTATGACAAGATCAGTGAAAAGAAAAGGCTTACACCAGTAGAGGTATTGTTTCTGGAGTATTGACTTAAGTTCTGGAGTTGTACTGTTGAAGTACTTGAGAAAAATCTTTAAACTTTTAAGATGTTCGGTGTTTGTAATTACAACCTTAAAATTGCCTTTGGCAGGTCCTCTGTAAAAACTGTCCACCTGAGTTCACATCGTATTTTCTCTATGTGCGTTCATTACGGTTTGAAGACAAACCAGATTATTCCTACCTAAAGAGGCTTTTCAGAGATCTATTCATCCGAGAAGGTCAAGAAATTGTCGAAAATACTTTATCTGCTGTGCTTATGTTTATATAACTTAAACAAAATAACACTGATTTGATTCTTATTTCTGCAGGTTATCAGTTTGACTATGTATTCGATTGGACAATATTGAGGTATCCACAGTTTGGCTCCAGTTCCAGCTCCAATACCAAACCAAGAGTAAGTCCGTTCTGGAGCTATATGTGCAGAATTGTTATCGTTGTAAATAGAGTATCAACCTTTTAACGCCTTTCCTCTGTTCCAATAGCCAAGCTTAAGACCAGCTATGAATATTCCAGTACCATCTACCGACAAAGCGGAAAAGCCATCAAGTAAGCATCAGCTTTTAAAACCTGCTTCTACTTTGCAACTTTTCTTAACTTTACAATCACTGGTAGAGGAACTCTTTATTCTTGGCCCAAGTTTCCATTATCTTCGGGTACTGTTACACAAATTTAACGCTTGTTGAAAGAACTCGGATATTAACAAACTTTCTTCTGAATTATATACAGTTGGGCAGGACAGTCGTGAGAGGTTCTCAGGTGTTTTCGAGGCATACACTAGAAGAAATGGCTCAGGAACTGGCGTTCAAGCTGATCGGTCTAGTAGACCAAGAACCTCAGAGAATGTTCTTGCATCCAAGGATACGGTTAGTACATCAATAGAGAAACATTTCTATTTCCTTATTTCGTAAACCGAAAGATCCAAGACCGAAACTGTCTTAATTATGTCATTTCATTTCTATTTCATTGAATACATTTTGGGAATTTCTCACAAAGTACCATTTTTTTGTTTGTTGAATCAGCAAAACCAGGAGAGGCCAATCTCTTTATCTACGAACCAGAGTTCATCAAGAAAAGCAGTTGCTGGGTCAAGCGTTCGAGCCACTTCCTCAGCTGATTTCACAGAGAATCGATTGAGTAGACTCGTCCCAAACAATGGTCGGTCCTCTACAACTCAGAGGAACCTGTTCGCTCCTTCGTCCTCCTCGTTAGCCACAAAGGCTGCTCCAACGAGAACTGCTCGTGACATTACGCTCCAGAGTCTCGAGCTCCTCAGTATTGGGAACAGCAAGAGGAAGTGACTGTCTGAATTTGCCGCCCGCCAGGTTCACAGTTGGATCATGTTTATCCATCTTTGTTTGAGAAATCGTTGTTAAGAAAGAAACATACATGATTTGTTTAAAGATATGTGATAAATATATATTATACATGGCTTTACTTCATAAGATCAGTGTTGTTCATATTGTATTTGTTAAACTTATATTATTCTCTTTTCTGCCAAGAAATTTATAATAATATATATGATTCCATTGAACCAAGTCACATATCATTCTCGTACTAAGAAATTATTAAATTAATTTCTCTGAATATTTATGGTGGTAAAGCAGGAAATATATGTATACCTTTTATTAATTTGCTAAATTTTTATTATTATTTTTTTTTATACTAATGAAATGAATTTAGAATTCAAAAAAAACTAATGTAATTACATGTAAATGGACCAAAAATGCTAACATTATTTTGTCAACTTTTAACATTTTTTTATGATAATCATAGAAGTAAATCTTTGTCTATGGAATAAAATCACATGTACAACTAACCATTATAATATATAAACCTGGGACAATTGATTATTAAGTAAATTAGCGAAGTTTTGTCAGAAAGTATTTAGAACGTACGAAGAGAATATAATTGATATGTAAACAACATATATGCTTAATACATTGTAGTGATTTAAATATTTCATCATATTCAAAATTAGCGATAACTTTGATGATAGTAATATACACTTATTATAAAATATTTAAGAAATTCAAAATTAAATTATAATAATCAAAATCCATATAAAAATAATAAAACCGTGAAAATTACTTATTTAGCCGTTTCTAGAAAGCAAAGCCGGTTCTGAAAATATTTATAGTTTTTAAATACGAAATAATTGTGCGGGCCTCACTTTTTGTGATGGGGCCTCATATTTTTCATGACAATGGCCGATAAATCAATTCAATCTCCACATAGAAATGAATTTTTAGACACACAAATTTGGGATAGTTAACATCATAATGAAATAATTCACGTGGAAGACCATAGGCAAATAATTCATTTTTGTTAATATGTACCACAATAGATAATTAGGATTCTCCCAAAAGAAAGTTGAATTACAGTGGAGCAAGAAGCGTATAATTGTGTATTCCCTTAAAAGAAATTAAACAAAAAAAAGTATTTTTAAATTCCTAAAAAGTGGTTGATTAATTTCCCACAAATAATCAACCTCCCATTAGTATCCTTCCCAAAATGAAAACATTCATTATTCTTAAATTTTTTAAAATGCATTAAATCTTCTTACCTTTTAATTTTTCCTTACAATGTTTGACTTCTTTATATGATTAGATATACCTTTATATATATATTTCTTTTTTTTTTATAGAAAACATTTACAAAAAAATCCTGAACTAAATTCATGCATGATGTTTGACACAATAAACCCATCGTTATCACCATCATCATCAAAGTAAGACAAAAGTAACACATATAGAAAAATATATTTCCTCATATAGTAGTTTTATTGGAATCATCTCCTCTACTTTTCACTCATAAAAAAATTGTATATAAATAGTTAAATAGATGTGTCTTAGGTTCTTCATCCCTCGATTTCATCACTTGCATCTTCATTAATATAAAACATAAAACCTAATCATGCCATATTCAAAACCACAAGAATGTGGGGTTTGTAAGCGAGTCTTCTTAACACCACAACACCTAATCTCACACTTCGACACTTTTCACTCCAATCGCCATATTTCCACCTTCTCTTCACCCGCCGTCGCTGCACCCACCACCTTGCGCTACTACTCAAACCTAAACCGTAACCCTAATCCTGCTTTTCAGGCGAGAACTCACTTGGATTATTACCGTAGGGGTTATTTTGATGATCAAGGGAAGTTTCATAAAGGGCTTCGACCGACGCCGGCTATAACTCCGTCCAGAAAATATAAGTATCTGCTGCCGAAGATGCCGAAGCTGATGGATCTTTTTCCGGCGACGTCATCGGAAGGTATCTGTACGCTGCCGCTTCTTTGCCAGCTGGAGCAACGGAGAGTGGAGGATACTGTGACGGAGACATGTGGAGCCAACTCGAGTTCCATCGACTTGTCATTAAGGTTGTAACTCTTTGGTAGTAGACTTGTCCGGTTAAATTAATAAAAACAAGAAAAATATGATTCTCGGTCGGAGAAAATTAGGGTTTCTTTGAGAATTGTTATATCTTTGTTGCTGTTGTTGTTGTTGTTTTAACAGTTCTAATTGGACTGATTATTGTATTGTGTATTTCATTTTTAACAGTTCTATGTGATTTGATTTAACAGATTTAGACGCTGATTTGACATGGACATCCATTTATATTCATATATTTCGTCGATGAGAATATAGCTGCGTATACAATACGTATATAGTAAATTATGAGTACATGTTCACGAATTTTTTTGGTTTTATTTAACCGTATAAGTACACACTTATCGATCATTATACACAATTTCATTTTAATCATCATTTAAATAAATTATCTATCTAATCATTATTATATATATATATAATTATATTCACATATAATTTGATATCTCTTATAGATCATTATATGCGTAGATGAAATCTTATTTGATCTCTCTGTTATCTCTCCTTCCGTAAAATCCTCTCGTCGACTAGTTTTTTTTTCCCTTTTTCCCCGTATGGAGGACTGCATAAACTCTAGCACCAACGAAAAATTAAGATAAAATTAGTTCTATTTATAAAAATATATATAAACAGTAAAAATAATAAACTTGAAAAAGTTTTTGTTTTTTTTTGTTAGTTAAAATTTAGTGCTCTTCCTCTTCTTCTCAACCAAGGATTTGTCTGAAACCTATTCTCTCCCTCCCTCTCTCTTTCTTTCCAATTCCTTTCACAATTATTTCGAAAATGAAAATCAATGCCAACAAGGTTTGCACTCTCTGATCTCGTTCAATTCTTTGTCTGTCTGGTTGGAAAATTTTATATGTTTTTTTCCAGACATCTGCTAATCTGTTAAAATTCATTCAAATGTTGATTAGTTCCTTTTTCTTGCTCCACAAGTTAGGATTTGACACATTCACAGAGTTGCATCATCTGAAGTTCTAACCCGAAATGACGACCGTGAAAGGCCTTCTTAAAGGCCTTCGCTACATTACTCAGATTTTCGGTGAGTCTCATAATTTCACAAGAACATCTTAACTTGTCTTGTAACACAAGTCACATCTCTGCTTTTATTAAAGAAAAAAACATCTAATTGCAGACGAAGATAAAGACAATGACATGCAGATCGGGTTTCCTACCGATGTGAAGCATGTGGCCCACATCGGATCTGACGGTCCCGCAACCAATATGCCAAGCTGGGTATGGTTTGTACATTTTTCCGACCGTATATACCATATAAGTATACTCATCATTGGTAAATAAAACCTGTAGATGGGTGACTTCAAACCTCAAGAAAATGAGAATGGTCAAGTAGTTTCTCGAGGAGATGCCAACAACAATCAAATAGGAGAAGGAGTTGGATTACAAGAGTTGTTGCCTCCTCCTGAGAAACCGAAGCATAAGAAGACGAGGCATAAATCCGAGACGGTCTCAGAAAACGGTTCTCCACCTAGGCGAAACAGCAATGCATCAGCATCAGATATGCTACCAAAACACCCAAGACGTCACCATAGGAGTAGGCACGGGTCGATAGATTCATCGAACGATCCATCAGTTAGGAGGAGGCGTGTTGTCTCGGTTACCATTGACATGGAAGGTTCTAACCCTCTTTCAGACGGTTCTGCTCCAACTAGAAAGTCTACATCACGTCATAGGAAGCCGAAAGGATCAGGAGGAGGAGAGCTATCGATGAAGAAGACAAAAGGGAAAACCGAGAATCCTATTGTTCAATCAGTCGATAAATGTAATGATAGTATCAGCGACAAAGACTAAAAACACAGGATGGTTTTGGTCAGCTTGTTGCATCATGCATGTGAAATTGTGAATTGTCTCATCTTTCTTAACTGTTCCATAGAGAAAAACTTATTTGTTTCACAAACAAAATGGTTAACCACCTAAGAAGTGATGAAATCACAGGAGAAATCCTGGTTTATGATCTCTCTCTTTCAAGGAGGCACCGAAAGTACAAGCTGGTGACAAAGCTACTAAAGTTGGATTTCAAACAGTTACCATTCCAATGATTATATAGAAGATTAAGATCATTGAAAAAAATATACTTTTGAATCATCTTAAACAGTTTGGCGATGCTAGAGAAGGACTAGACATTAGGGATTGAACAAATCGGACTAACTCGACAATGCCAAGAATGGGACAAAGCTCAACTATTGGCTTTATGATGAGAAGATTCCATAAAGAGTGCTAAATTGAGTAGAAACAAAAGGGTAATGACTAGTACCAAAAAGGACGACAACATACATACCTCATCAGATTAATCTACAACTTCTACTTGTTGCGAAGATCTATGCCAGCTTTCTTGGCAACAGCATCGAGCCCGTTTTTCTCAATGGTCTTCAATGCCTTGGTTGATAAACGAAGTTTGACAAAACGTTTGCCAGCTTCCCACCAAACTTTTTTGTATTGCAAGTTGACGAATTGCAACTTCTTGGTCTTGTGGTTAGAGAAAGACACTTTGTTTGCTCTGTTTGCTTCTTTCCAGTAAAAGGGCAGATTCGTCCTGAGATGAGACATACGAAACAGTTCTAAAATTGAAATCTTTCATAAACTCCTTTTGTGCTGCATTCACTAATCATTAACTAACAATCACAATCGAGATGAAATTTCGTTACAGGACTTGAAGCATTGATGAATTCTACTCAATTTCAGACAACCGACCGCAAGCTACTCCAAAAATTCGAACTTTAAGACGAATGGATAGTAAAATATGACACACATTATAGAACCCTAATAAAAACGAAGTCAGTAAAGGAAGAAGAATTGGGAGAAGCGTACGAGCGACGATGGGTTGGAGAGAGGGAGCGGAAGGTACAGCTATACGATTGATGACATCACTGTAACCATGTGAAATTCTTACGCCTCTGAGTTGAGAAGTGAGAAACCCTAGTTCGTTTGATTTCGGCTGAGATACGGAACAATCTTCAGCCAAGGCCCTTGCGTCGCCATTGTCGCCATTTTTGTTACTGCGCTTTTTTATAAAATTTAAAGCTAATCAAGGATAATGCTACAGCTACAGGTAATGTACAATACGACGTCGTTCTGAGTATCACACTGTTGTAACTCGGTTATCTCCAAACCGGGTTTTATGTCTAAACCAAATTGAAGAGTTTTTTCATTAATCTAATGAACAAGCAACTTTGTTTTGTAACACATATAACAGATCACGACTTAGGAAGATGACATTCTTTTTTTTTTTTACTTGTGTTATCTTCGTTTACCCAATTGGAACGATTTTTTCAAAAACTGATTAGCGACACGATCATCTCTATAGCAAAGAACTCGCAGAATCGTGTTCGGATCCGACCTATTCCATCGACCAGTTGTTGGAGGCATGGGAAGTTTTTGTCCGGTTCCGACCAATCCCATTCCACTTGACTCGCATGTCACGATGCTAAAGTCTTCCACAAGTTGTTCTGTTGGTTGACCCATTAGCTGAATCACTCCTTCAACTGTCTCTGCTTCTCGATCCACCACTTCTTCTGGGATAAGTCCTTCGCCGCAAGTGCAATAAACCTTCTTTAATTTCTCGAAATCTTCTTCGATCAAATCGTGATCCGTTCGATAGAAAACTCGAGAATGTCCTCCCGCGAGTAGAACCGTTAAAACCACTTCGAACGAAGCCTTCATGACTTCTCTCATCGCCAATGCTTGCGCTCGGTCCGCAAGAATTGCTGTCATTAACGTTAAGTTCTGTTTCAAGATCCGCAATGCGGGTTTGATCCTCGAGTTAGCGACATCACCAATGTATAGGCTTTCGTAGAAGACCGAGTATGAGTCAAGGAAGACTAATCGGTAGGCCGCAACCTCGGAGACATGTTGGCATGCTGATTCGATTCCCGCTTGAGTGAATTCGAAATGCGAGGATGATTTGGTCCGTTCGCGGCAGCGTTTCCGCGTCGCGGGGAGGACTCTCGGGTTGAGCGAAAGGGCTTTGTTGAGGGAGTGAAGTTGAGAGCTTAGGAAATGTAAAGTGTTGAGACGTATGTAGAGGCGCTGTGTTCCACGGCTGGTGGAAGGACGCCGGTGGTTGCCTGGTAAGGCTTCACCGAGGTGGTTAAGTTCTTCTCCCGAGGCAGTACACGGCGTAGCTTTCTTCCATAGCTTCACGAACTTTGAGTCTCGATTACATCTTGTAAGTGGAGGAAGCGTAGGAATGTAACTCTGTTTTGAACCTGACAAAACCACCACCAATCAGTTACCAAATGGTTTTATGAAATGCATGACATATTATATTCTTGCACTCACCGCAAGATGCTACGAATGTGGTGTATTCTTGGAAGAGTTTTTCTAATCCTTCAGCAAGATCATGAACCAAATCCTCTGTAATCCCAATCGGAATCTCGAAGAATTCATCGATCGTATCCTTGGCTAACTTCATCAGCTCTCCAGCAGATTGTGCATAAGGTTCTGATTTGGATTTCGGATTCCATGTCTACAGAAAGAAAAAAAAAAAAGAATGATCAAATAGATGATACATTTTGTATACTTGAACTGCAAGTAAAGATTTGATAAACATACTTCAGCTTCCTTTGCCCTGCTCAAGCATTCTTGAACTGTTTTTAACTTCTCTTCAATCCATTGCCTTAGTAATCGTAAGATAATCGATTCGACTTCATACGGTTGCATCTCTCTAACAAGCCCTTTGCCTCCATCTTCACATTCTTCCGAATCTGTAGCCACCATTTGCACAAGAACCTTCTCAAGCTTCCCTGCCGTTTGTAGAACTTCAACTGTCTCTTTAGTAATAGTTGATCGACCAGCTAAGTATTGCATTAAGATAGAACCATAACACTGATGAAGCGAAACAGATGCGACTCCAGCTGCGACCAAGTACCATCTCTTAAGTATCGGGCTAAAACACTCGCGCTCGCGCAAAGCAAGCTCCTCTGTCTCTTTAGCTAGCCGAAGCAACATAGTTGCCGCTTCTTCTCCTTCCTCTGTTTCCGCGATTTCAGCCTTCATGTATTCTATAACCTGAGACATTTTAGAATAACAATGATATGAAAAACCCAAAAAACAAAGAAAGATGAAAAACGATAAAATACACAAGTGAAATTTTTTAGTCAAAACTTACCTTTGAGAAAGCGTTTTTAGTAGATGCTCTTATATAGTAATCGACCCGATCCCCTGAAGAATCTACCAATTTTACATCACCTTTGTCTTGATTATTCCCTTGAGAGATCGTCACGTCCTCCCCCAAAATCTTAGAAGAAAATAAGGCTAATGGCAGAAGATTCTCGATCAATCCCACGTTCTCTCGTTGAAAATAATCATGATAGCTCAACAACCTGTAGTCACACATTCATAATCAGATTCAGTTTTATGTAATCAAGTCCTATATAAGGCAAAAGGATATACCTTTTATCAGTCCATCCTTGCATAGAGGCCAATGTCGAGGTCAAGAGCTTCACGTAAAGAGCCTCGCGATCAGACTTCTTGGCGTCATTGGCAACTTCAGCTAACATGGCGTGAGAGGCACCAAGCAAGTCTGGCTCCATCTGAGATGTCACAATGTATTGATGGAACAGAACCCAAGTGAAACACAAGTTATGCATAGGTCGTGTTATCCCCAACATTAACCATGTCTTCTTCATCAGTTCTAAAAGCTCATCGATCTCATCAAGAACCAACGTCTCATCACGTATGTCGAAAATCGACTGCAAAAGCGCCACATAGAGATGAATGTTAAGTGGGTATCCATCGGCCCAATGGCAAACCTCGGTGTTCGGGTTGGTATTGCGCCATGATAAGGAGGCGACAACGTTACAAAGTGTCGGCATTGTATCTGAGGTTTTGCTGGTGTCAATGGGTTTTGTCTCGCTCTGGCGGATGATTTCTCGGAGACGCATTGCAGAATTGTTGGTCTTATCAAGAGGGATTGATGGATGAAGGAGAAGACCAGCTTCAAGGACTTTGAGTTGTCGTCTCTGCCAAATTTGATACTCATGTACATCACCAAACTCCGATGATTTCACGTGACGGAGAAGCTCTAGTGGAAGGATTATTGTCTCTGCTCGCCTACCCGTCTGGATAACAAGAGTTATAAACATTTCTTTAATTAAATCAAGAAAACAGAGTTTTCATTCATAATGGAGAAAACAGAGGAACTTACTTGGCCAACAAGCGTCCTCATTAGGGTTTTCCGAAGCCTAGTGTCATTCTGTTCCGTCACTTTCATCTGTTGCCTCATGATTTCTGCAGAGGTTAACGGTCGTCGAGGCCGAGAAGGTGGAACCGTCAAAAATCCAGCCCCAGGGCTAATGTGTCCTGAACCACCTCCTATGCTTCCATTATTACCAGGGGATGAAGGAGCTGAGACGGCTCCCACAACTGTCCCTACTGTGGACATACGCCTAGACGGAGATCGTTTAAGCATCTTTAACCCTAACGCTCGTTTCACTCGGCTTGTTGGTGTTGTCACAACTTCTTTCCTCCCTAAAGACCCGAATCCAGACGCGTTAGGCGACCCGGATCCTCCTCCGTCCCCTTGATGGTCACCACCATTGTGCTTGGAGTAGAATGTGAGAGCATTTCTACCTCCAAATCCAGGTGATGATCGACATGCCGCGAAAAAGATCTCATATGCGGTTTCACGGATTTCATCCCGATCAAGACCATCAAGCTTCCCGAATGGCCAGAGAAGATCAGTATCAGGACAAACCTCAAAGCCCGCCATGTCGCCAAAGGACTCCCTCCGAGAATGACGAACCATCACGGAGGGGAGGCAAAACGGATTTGGGTTTAATAAATCAGAGAGGGGTTCTTCGTTTTATTAAAGGGGAAAATGAGAGACAGAAATAAAAACAGAGAGAATTGAGGTGGAGGACAAACTTGGCAAAAGCTAAACGACAGCAAAAAAAAAAAAAAAAAAAAAAAAAAACTGTGCTAAGGAAGAAGAGAGGATGTGAGTAAAATGTGGAAGACTCATGAGATCAACCATAATTAGCTAATCTCCTATGCCAAGTAACTTCTTCAAAGCCAAATCTATTGTTTTCCTAAGTTTTATGTATATTATCTTCCATATACTGCTATAGACAACCTTAAACAGAAGTAAAACAAAAAAAACAAAATCCAGCCTCACTTCGTTAACAACAGAATCCAGCGTAAAACATCAGTTAATATCTAGTTTAAAACTTGTTACTCAACATACGGCACCTTCTTGTTGTTGATCTGTCCCAAAAAAGAGAAGATAAAATAAGATATGGGTCAATACTGTATATCCAATGCTGGTCCTTTATTTGTTAAATTGGACAGCTACATATGATCTTACGATGAAATTGTTTCCAACTTCTAAGTACGTTCAACTATAGTCAATCACGTGTTGTTAGGACATAATCATTGATCATTTCAATGAATTCTTTAACTTTGAGAAAGTGCAAATCTCACAACCTCATCATCCTCCAGCAAATTCAGATTTTATAATCTTCAAAAATTGCTAATCTTAACTGAGTTCTGGAAAAATACTTACGAACCTTAAAAAAGCAACTAATAAAGTCAAAAATAAAAATAAACAAAGCAAAAGCAATGACTCAAAATTAACCCTAAAGCTTACTCCATCGTTTCCACATCACCATTTAACGAAGTCGTTCACATATGGCTCAGCAAAACAAACAAGAAGGGGATAAGCTATATGTTATTCTAAGGTATTTATAAGCTAAGACACAGACAAGCTCTTCGACCTTCGATATACGAAACCTTGTCAGAGCAAGCTACAACAAAATAAGATTACACTGAGTTGTTGGGTCTCACGGTTTGTGAGAACCCTCCAAAAATAGGCGTATGCCACTTAGCGTGGAGAGCACACGGTATTCTTTAGTAAAAGGCGAAAGAATAGTTCGCTTTGTGCTCACCACATGGCTGCGTGGATTGAAACTGAGGAGAGTGAAGTCTATTTATATTAAAGTTTCCACGCTCAAACTCTCTGAGCTTTCCGATGTGGGACTGTCAATCTAAGTACAAAAGACGTTTCTAATATACAACTCTTTGTGGGCTTTCTTGGGCCTAAACTATTTTAAACTTGGGCTCAAAATGCAATTGTCTTCTTCTTCCTTCTTAAGCCGAGTGAAGCCCTAGAAATATGCCTCACTATAAATCATACCGAAAACCCTAAAACGATTAGTCCAGATTGCTCTTCAAGCCGTCAACAATGTCGAAGCGAGGTTCGTGCTTTTCCTCTATCTTAGTTATTAGAGCTTATACATTTTCAGTTAATCAAAGTGCATTGCTTTTAATGGGTGTTGTGATTTGGATTTTGATTAGGGCGTGGAGGTACCTCGGGTAACAAATTCAGGATGTCACTGGGTCTTCCCGTGGCGGCGACGGTGAACTGTGCCGACAACACCGGTGCGAAGAACCTTTACATCATTTCCGTGAAGGGTATCAAAGGTCGTCTTAATCGATTACCTTCTGCTTGTGTCGGCGACATGGTGATGGCCACCGTCAAAAAGGGTAAGCCTGATCTCCGGAAAAAGGTGCTTCCTGCCGTGATCGTTAGGCAACGCAAACCTTGGCGCCGAAAGGATGGTGTTTTCATGTACTTCGAAGGTCAGATTGCTCTCTCTCTCTCTCTCTCTCTCTAAAGCCTAATCAAATGTTGAATGTTAGGATTTGTAATTTAACACCAAGCTTAAGTCATGTATTCACCGACAATTTTAGAGGGTTTGATACAGTTACAAGCATTGGGATAGTTAAGTGTGTTCATCGTTACAGATACTTTAATGCTTAAACGCTTGAATCTGCTCCATTTGGACTCCACATTCTTAACTTTGTCATCAATAGCTTCTGAATTGGTAGAAACGCTTTGTTGTGGTTATTGTAGATATGTCCTGATTTAATTATGTGTGGACTCAGTCACTTTCCAGAATTGTGTCATGTATGCATCGACATGTTAAGAGGATGTATAAATACAAAACAATATCTGGTATACCTATATGTGTTCTATCGTTACAGATACTCTTATGCTCAAACGCTTGCATCTGCTCCATTTGAACTCTACATTTAACAATTGTTTTGAATTACTGGGTAGTATTACTGACTCTATGATTGTAGTCGTGTTTAGCTTTAATTCAGTAAGTAGTTTATGTGATTAACATTCACCAGACTTAAGTCAAGTATCCACCGACACGTTTAGAGGGTGTTGATACGGTTACAAGTCTGGGAAACTAAATTGTGTCCTTCGTTACAGATGCTTTATTGCTTGAACGCTTGCATCTGCTCCATATGGGCTCTATATATCCCTTAACTTGATCATTGTCTGTTTTCCCATTTGTAATTGTGTATGAAAGCAAGTACTGATTGTGATCTGTTCCTCTATTGCCTAATAGATAATGCTGGAGTTATCGTCAATCCCAAGGGAGAAATGAAAGGTTCTGCAATCACTGGTCCTATTGGGAAAGAGTGTGCTGATCTCTGGCCTAGGATTGCTAGTGCTGCCAATGCCATTGTCTAAAGATTAGATCAATCAGTTGCTTTTGATGATCTATCTAAATACAAATTTGAGAATTTTGGTAGCTATATATTTTTTATTTTCTGACAAAATGTTTTGACTTTCAAATGTTTTGGCTATTTAGACTATTTTTTTCTCAGTTTCTCCAGTTCTCGTATTAACGTATACAAAAAAAAATTGAAAAGGTTAAATTCAGAAAAGATTCAGTGGTCTGAGTTTCTGGCAATGTAAGAATGATTGCAAAAAAATGTAACTTTTCTCATACTGAATATAGTAATTCTCCACGCACATTAACAACCCTTTATCTACATTGGTCATGGAGTCAACTAAAAGAGAATAGTGACTAATAAATCCAGCATGGTAATTATTATTTCTTATTTTCTTGTTGGGGGTAACTTAACACTGACTGATGATACCAAAAAGAACAAGAAGCAAACTAAAGGTTACAAGTAGCAAGAATTGGGATACCACTCGTTCCCAACTTATACTTGTAATGTTATAACTAGTCATCATTTGAAGAATAATAGCCGTCGAACTAAACATCCTCACGCACGAGCCTTTCTAAATCGCTATTGGGAATAGGGGCTCCTCCAGCTGATATGCAATCCCAATACCATAGTAAAGCCGCAGCACCAACTAGCGGTCTTGTTGCTTCACGAGGGAGTGATAAAAGGAAGTTGAAATTTTTCCTCTTCATAAAGAAAAGAGACCTGATGAAGTGGTAGTCATGTGAAATGTCTCCCAGGATCAGTAACATATTTGTTTGTTCATGACGATGGCCAACTACCCAGTTCAACAAGCCATCTCTTATATGATTACGTCTATTCCATTTCACTTCTGCTTCGGGTACGTGAACTGGCCTGATTCCGGCTGAGAGAAGCTCTTGCTGGATCCTATTCGTGTCACCATAAAACCGGACCAAGACAACCAGAACTATTGAGGGCGCGGCGCTTTTTATGTTTTAGTTTAGACTTTGGTGACACGAATAGGATCCAGCAAGAGCTTCTCTCAGCCGGAATCAGGCCAGTTCACGTACCCGAAGTAGAAGTGAAATGGAATAAGACGTAATCATATAAGAGATGGCTTGTTGTCTTGGTCCGGTTATTGCTGTACACTTTTCTTCATCTTTTTATACTTTCTAATTCTACTATATTCATGGTCTAACACATTTATTTCCAGATGTTACTTGTTACCTATTTCGATTATTCTAACTCCAATTACCAACCAACAAAAAGGACAAGTATAATTGTCTTTGGAACTTGGGCTTAACTGGATCAAGACACTCTTGCTCGACCCATTTTGTTGCTTCTTCTTGAGTATTTTCTCCGCAGTTTTGCCAAACACGCTAAAAATTCGAATAAACAGTTGTGAAATGTTACTTCAATTCTTTCACTAAAGTTTATATACAATGTTTTGAACTTTAAATCATAGACTAACAATTAGTGAGAAACTTGAACGTAAGATAGTAAATTCCTGACAATTAAGAGAAATGATAAAAGAAAAAGCCAACTACTTATTATAAATAATTTTCAAATGATTATGATTATACAACACCCATCATAAATATTAACCTTATTATATAATATATATCTACAAAATTTTGTAATGTTCTATGTAACAATAAACAAACCCTCTCCCTCACTACAATTTTTATTCATAATTTACCTTCGTCTAAACCCATTATTCATCTCTCTTATTCTTATGTTCTAATTATTCGACAACCTATGAGTCATGGACAAAAAAATGTACTAATAAATATACAAATAGACCTCTATAAAAAAAATACTATTTTTTGTTTGTAAATGATCAGACCGTGTGAGTTGAGTAATCCAACTCAAAACCAAGACTGGATTGGATAATTGCACTTGAAAGAGTTCACACCGCTTATGTGTGAAAATATGTCTGAAGAATCAACTAATTGTTCTTCTTCCTTTACCCCAACCTGAAAAACCAAACCAAACCCCGGTTAGAAACGGTTTATCATATTAAACAAAAAAAAATCATGTTTAAATTGTAATCAAACAAGATTTTAATCTTACATCATCATCGTCTTCTTCATGATGGCTTGAACAAGCTTGTCTATTTGGTTCACCAAATTCATCATTTTTTGCAAATCTTCCTCTAACTCTTGGACGACTATCTGCCAGTGTCTTCCTACATGCATACTACAAAGAAAATAGAACCAAACCAAAAAAGAATTGAATAGATCGGTAAATGGATAACCAATGGTTTAATCCGGTTATGATGGTTAAGCACAAAGACCTTGATTTTCTTGCTGAAATTTCTCTCGTTCCTCTTCTTCATGTACCTATGAATCTTCTCTTTTCTCTGCTCCGCCGAGAGTTTTCCGATTTTATTGAAACTCGGGTCGTCTAAACCGGTTATCTCCGTCCCTACCTGCGGAAGAACCGGCGGTGCCACCATCTGGTTCTGGTTCTCTCCACTGTCAAGTCCCTATTTCAAAACAACAAACCCCACAACCGGTCAGTATCAGGCCGGTTTACTTAACCGGTTTCATTTCACAATCTGTTTTGAAATTTGTACCTGGAGAGGATGATCTCCTGGATTGAAGATGGGTTTGATTGGATCTGGACAGAACATTCCACCATTATCAGCCTGAATCTCCATCAATTGGTCATGTGATGGTTTAAAATCAGAACCGAGATGGATACTTCCAGAGTAAAATCCAGATCCTAAACCAGTGTTCATCATATTCCCGGTTACGGCCATGTAAGCTGGTAAACCGGAATTACCCAGAAAAGAGTAAGTAGGAGAAGAAGGGTTTATGGAGCTAAGATTGTAACTTGGGACAGAAGAAAAACAATCTTCTTCAAAAGCTGATAAAGGCGGGGGCAGAGGTTCACCGGAGGAGGAAGAGTAAAGAGTGTTCGGAGGTTGATGAAGTTGAATTCCGCTGAAATCAAACTGCTCTTGGAGTTGATCGGAGACTGGGAACTGGATGGATGAAGAGAAATCGATGGAAGCTGTGATATCGTTATCGAAATCGTCTTGTGAGTCAAATATGATCGATAAATCCGCGTTGTCGTTGTTGTCTTCATGATCTTGATTCGAACCACTGTTGGATTTGTCAGGAAAGTTGTTGGTGTTGTTTTCGACATAGCCACAACCGTTTGAAGCAGAGGTCACTTCCGAAGTTTGATTGAAGGTTTCTTGAAATATCTGTGGATCGCAAAAATCAAAGATTTGTGCGGTGAGAGGGCTTGTGATCTCATCCTACAAAATAACAACAGTATGAGATCGAATTAGCTGAAAATAAAATAAATACAAGCATTTTTTTTTTATTGTTGACATACGTTAAAGGCTTGCATAAAAAGCTACTTGGTGGGATTTTCTTGCGGAACAAGAAACAACAACTCAGATAACCTAAAGGTTAGTTTTAACTTAACACAGTACTCGTTTAAAGATGACTACACATTTATACTATCAGATCTTGTTCGTTCTATGTGGTTTTCATCAAGAGGGAATCTAGAGAAGAAATTAACGATAAGGAGGGAGAGTTTCCATAACAGGAAAGTTTTTAGATTTTAGTGTTTCTTTAGAACCAAAACATTGCCTAATTAAAACAAACATCTGATTACTTTAACAGCAACAAATAATAACCTAGCTAAGAGCAAGAATCATTAATGTTTTCATATACACTAATTATATATTGCTACTAAAAATTAATGTGATTATATTTTAACAAATAAATAAAGAAAAAAAATAGTAACAACTAATTAATTACTAAAAAGTTCATATTATAATTACTGTAATTTCTAAAAAAAGAGATGTAGCATCTTTTGGATTCTGATAAACTGTTCTATTCTATCTATGTTTTGTGACGATTTGTGGTTGGCTAGCTAGAAGGTACAATGGACACCGTACAAAAGAGTTAGGACTATAAAGTTTGCTTTACAAATTATCGTTTCAGACTTTCGAAGATGAACTGAATTGTAAAGAACCAGAAACAGAAAAGAAAGTAAAAGGACTGAAGCAATTTGACAAAAGATAAAACCGAATAACTATGAAAATTAAGAAAACGATGTTACCTACAAAAAACATTCATTGTAGACAATTATTTTATTCCCTTTTTATATAATAGAGTTTTGAGAGCGTTTTGACATACATGCAAAGTTTTCAGAAAAAGGCTTTTTAATTGTAAAAGCAATGTCTGATACAGAAGAGAAAACACAAAAAAAAACCATTGAAGGGCTTAACACAGATTCAAGAACAAACAATCAGCATTACACGAATTGTAATAGAGAAAGGAATAAAAATTGAAGGAGATGATATTACATACCATCGAGAGCTGCTCGTGAGACGAAATAACGTCCTGCGACATGTTTATGTGTTCTATATGGTCTCCAACGTGACTATGTTTCCGGGAAAAGATCGAGAGTGAAAATTCCCAGAAGAAAATTATTGAACGAGAGGCTTCTTGAATGTGGGATCGAGGAGTGGTGTCTGAACAATAAAATTTACAGAATTAAAATACTATGAAGAGATAACAATTTATTAAACCGAACATAAAAAATTTTTAGTTTAAGACAGAGAAGAAAAGAAAATTTCTTACAGCTTTCTGGAGAAACTAATTAGAGAGGTTATGGAAGTTATCGTAACCAATTTATATATACTTTTGGTTAAAATGTTTATCTATCTATATATATATATATGTGCATATGTATGTAACATGTAATAAGGAGGCTTTAAGAAAAATGCCAGCGTGGCAATTGACGTTAAACGCGCTGGTCCTAGAGTTTCTTATTCTCATGACGTGGCGTGTAATGATTGGAAGAAATTGGTGTAATTTCAGTTGACGTGGAGAAAATGGTCATACACCTAAGTGATGACTTGGTTGACCGGTAAAAGGAGTTTGACCCAGTTTCTTTTGTCGCCATGATTTTTTTGACTTTCTGACTGAAACTTGTTGTACTAAATTAAGCCTTTCTATTTATAGAATTTTCATTTCTATTTTATTTTTAGCAATATTATTTTTCATTTTCTATTTTATTTACTTGGCTATTTTTTTAATGCTGGTAAAGAAGTGGAAAAAAAGAAGACCGGGTCAGTGAAAATTTGGAGAAAAAGGAAGATAAAGAGAGAATAAAGTCAGATTTATTTATTTTATGAATATTTCCGAGGAAAAAAAAATGTTACGTGATGCTTAGTTAAATTCGAACACTACAACTTTCATATGAAAATGGTTTCCTCTTGATAAAAATTCGGTGACACTGATATTTTTAGCATACCATGATTCGAGTTGTCGTTAATTTTCTTATATTGTTGTTTCTCTTACAACCATAACCAAATTAATGAACTGATCGTACCAAATGAAAAAATACGTTTATAGATCGGGATATTTATATATAAAACGGTAGAGATAACGTATGTGATTAAGTCATTAAGATTATATGTTCATCAAAACTATAAATGATACAATTTTTGACAAACATGGTCTTGCCTTTAAATTATCAGAGTACTTGAAATAAGAGAACTTTATCAATTTAAAGTTTAAAATATCCCCTCACTTCAAAACTTCTAAAAAGTAAAAACTTAACTTTTTCATGGACTATTAAGCAGTAATTAATTCGATTTTTGTTTGTTCTCATCTACATCTAGCTGTTTTAATTTAATTTACTTGTTTTGGTCATAGTTGGGACATCGCTTGTCAACCTCTATTTGGTCCCCAACTCTGTGAAGCATTTGAAATCATTGGCATGAGTACTTAAGTTTTTTTTTCCCTGATATTTATCCAAAATTTGATTCCACCAAAATATAATTGTTTAACAATAATATACACACACACATATATATATACTATATACAATACATATCAACACTCAGGCATTTATTTTTGTTTTACTTGTTTTGGTTTGTAATATCTGTTATATATAAAATAAAATGGTCATACGATTCAAGATGAGTTAGAGAGTAATGAGGTTGCAAGAAATCATTTAATGAGAAAAGAATGACCAAGAGAAAGAAACAAATAGCAACTTGTTGGCAAAAGGAAAAGAAACAGCTTGAGATCAAAGCTGATTTGATGAATCGATACTTTGAAGATATATATGAGCATCTTCGGCAAAAGCTTTTAGTGTTGCACACGCATTGTCCAAAAAGAGAGAGAGCAGCTGTAACTAATAGACAAATTTAAAATTGTACTGAAGCATTAATTAAGTTACAAAATATTGTTTTAGTTGTGTTGGATCTCGTCGAGTTTGAATAAGGCCAACATTATATTTGAAGAGAGATGATTTAAGTTTTGCAGAGCTGTCGCAGATATATTATTAGCAACAAATTTCAGACAAGAATATATATATCAAAAGTCTAATTTTTTTTCATATAATTTATTTTAAATGAATGACAACATTGTATTTGTTTATAAAAGGATTGGAGAAGATATATAATATCAGTGTAGTTAACAATATTTATTAATTGTGTTAATTATTGTGAACAATGATTTGTTCATAAAGGTTCTTTTGTTTCCCCGGCTATGTTCATTTTGAGAATACAACTTTTATGTAAAGATAAAGAACACATCTATCGTACATGCAAATACAATGGTCCGTACCTCGTCGTCCTATATACCTTCTACTTTTATAGAATTTGTAAACAAAAAAAAAAGAATAACACCAAAAGAGCTACTAACTCCAGTATCAATAGATTACTTTTAAAATAAGCCATGTGGATAGTAGAATTATTTGTAATCAGAGAGAAAGAGAATGAACCATCATTCACTAATGGGCTTCATAAAAAGCCCAATTACACATAAATCATGTCCTCATAAAAAGCCCAATTTTTATAGCAAGAAATCTCTAATTTTGTACACAGCTTCTCTCTCTCTCTCTCCGTCTTCATCCTCCTCCCGGCTTCTGCGATTTTGTTTAGTAGCGCCAGACCGGGGTAGTTAAACCCTAACCAAGTCTCTCTAAGGGATTCACCGATTAGTATTCAAGTGCTGCGTATACTTCTTTTTCTTCGTTTATACTTAGAACATGAATTGTGCAAGTAAGGCACTCTTTCTTCTCTATTTGCCGATTTAGGGTTTTATTTTGCCTGGTCTCTGTTGGTGACACTGTGGGTCTTTTATTCCGATACAGTTTCCGGCGAAGTTCCGGAAGAGCCTGTGGTTTCGAAGAAGTCGGGTTTACTCTACGAGAAGCGGCTAATCGAGAGGCATATATCGGTAAGTAAGCTCTTTGCTTTTCTTCGTTCGTTCGACTCTTAGCTTGGGTTTTCAGGCATTTTATCCTCTTGTACAGTTGTACATCTGTATTTTCTTTAGATATTTTCTTAATAATTGTGTAAAAGTTCAAAATTTTGAATGAAGTAATTTAGCTGAACCTAGTGCGATCCTTATGCACGATTTCCAAAATTTTGCCTGGTTATATTTCAGATTTTTCAATGCATCTGTTTTTATACTCTAGTGGGAACTAGTAAAACCCTTTTGATTTAATGCATAAAGGTTAAAAATTGATATTGTGTTTCCGCTTACAAAGATTAGAACTTTCTTGTGGTAATTTATATATTGCTTCTGGGACCTTGTAGGATTATGGGAAATGCCCGGTTACTGGTGAACCACATAACCTTGATGACATTGTTCCCATCAAAACTGGGAAGGTAATGCAACCGCTGGAATTATCTTTCACAGAGCACTGTTTGTAGAAACTTATTAAAGCCTGTTTCGCCCTCCAAAACCATTTTGCAGATCGTAAAACCGAAACCATTACACACAGCTAGCATCCCTGGATTGCTTGGAACGTTCCAGACTGTAAGTTTTTATCTTGTTTCCCCTATACCTTCTTTTTCCGTTTTGTGCTTGCTTTTCTTGTTGGAAGGAAGGTCCACTCTGAAAATTTCCCCCTGTCTATTAAGGATCATATAGAGTTATATGAATCTATGAATGGCTATTTGAGTTATTTATATTAGCAGATTGCAATCTACTCTTTACATTGAATTATATATCATTTCTTACTGATAGGCTGATAGCAAGACAAAAGTGTTCACCGGTTATGTTGACTTAGGCAAAACAAATGCGTAAAAAGTTAATCCATTTGTTGTGCTTGTAGGAATGGGATAGTTTGATGCTATCAAATTTTGCACTGGAACAACAGCTGCATACTGCGAGGCAAGAGCTTAGTCATGCTTTGTATCAGGTAATTATGGTTAAGTGTATCTGCCACTACCTTATCAGACTACATGAATTATAAATATCTATTATGTACTCTAGTATTCTTTTCCTGGATGTTTCCATTTTTTGCTAGTGATAAAGGTGATTGATGGATTTTTTGGGGGTACACTTTTCCTCCTGTTTGCAGCACGATGCTGCTTGCCGTGTGATTGCTAGGCTTAAAAAAGAAAGAGACGAATCACGACAATTACTCGCTGAGGCTGAAAGGCAGTTACCTGCAGTCCCTGAAGGTTCCACAGCGAATGCTGCTCTTAGTAATGGCAAAAGAGGTATGCTTGCACATTTGCTTCTCAAAGTAAATTTGCTATGTGGTCATATCTCATGTAACAAGTTTGTTTTATTGTTGCAATATAGCTATCGATGATGGTGAACAGGGGCCTGATGCAAAGAAAATGCGTCTTGGAATTTCGGCTGAAGTTATCACAGAACTGACAGATTGTAATGCTGCTCTTTCTCAGCAACGTAAAAAGAGACAGGTAACGCATACAGCTGCACTTCTATCAGTATATTAATTGGAAAATAGAAGGCAAGAGAGAACATGCTAGCTATACATATATATATACATATATATATATATATTTATACATATATTATTGTGTGTACCATACAATTATATCTGTATTTTGGAATTTAATTGGATTTGCGTGTGGTTCTTCTGTCTTAATAATATCTCCTCATTGGTTCTCTAGATCCCTAAAACATTGGCTTCAATTGATGCTCTGGAGAAGTTCACCCAACTCTCAAGCCACCCACTTCACAAGACCAACAAACCTGGTATTTTTGCAATGGACATCCTACATTCTAAGGTTTGACATCCGGAACTTCTCAATTTTCCATTCATCACTTTATGTAGTTTTTGTCTGTTCTTGGAAGTCACTGCATTGAATGTCATAGTGACATGCTTGTGCGCTTACATTAATTTGTACACTGCCATGAATCCCCAGCTGGATGCTTGTCAATGTTATTCTAGGGGGAAGAAAAAAATTAGTGTAAAAAGTATGCTATTGCCTCTATTAACTGTGCTTCTTTCGTATTGATTCATTGCATTTGTTTATTATTCAATACCTTTTGTATGCGCAGGTTCTGTGTCTGTTCTATATAATGTTATTATTCTTAATTTCCTTTTATATGTGGATATCAGGATGTCATTGCTACGGGAGGAATTGATACAACTGCCGTTCTCTTTGATCGTCCTTCAGGACAAATCTTATCAACGCTGGCTGGTCATTCAAAGAAGGTCTGTCTTTTGCTGCAGTCTTCTTTTTTTTTTTTTTTAAATAACTTTTCCTTTGTAGGTTTGTGCTCGACATGCATTGTTCCTTTTGCAGGTTACAAGCATTAAGTTTGTTGGTGACGCTGATCTTGTGTTGACTGCTTCATCGGACAAGGTAAGTCACGATTATACGTACAAACTCCTATGGTTATATATTATTATGTGTAGTACTTGTACATCATCTATGTAGGAGTTTCTCTTATCCTTTGAGTATTGCATGATTTTAGTGAGTAGTACTAGGAGAATAACTTGTCATTTAACAGTCGCAAATCAGTTGACTTACATGATGGATTGATTAGTTTGGTGTTTTGACATTCTGCAGACAGTCCGTATCTGGGGAAGTTCTGAGGATGGGAACTATGCATGTAGACATACTTTGAAAGATCACTCTGCAGAGGTAAGGATGTAATTGAAGAACTTCTACAGGCTACAGTCTCAAACAGTTTTTCCTTTTATTCATATTTGTTCTGTTTAACATAAAAGCAATGATGTGGTTTTCAGGTGCGAGCTGTAACTGTCCATGCAACGAATAAATACTTTGTGTCGGCTTCTCTTGACAGTACATGGTGCTTCTATGATATGTCCTCCGGTTTATGCCTTGCTCAGGTCCCCAACATTTTCATTCACAAGCAACTATTGATACCTGTTTTCCAGTTACAACTTTTCTTGTTTATTGCTAACTTAACCGTGCTTATGTAATATGTGCAAATGATTCATTAAACATTGCCTTCTTTATTGGTAATGTGAAATAATACTCGTTAGAATGAATGTATCTTCCATGCGTATTTCTCATTATTATTGGTGTTATTCAGGTGACAGATGATTCCGAAAAGGTGGATTACACGGCTGCTGCTTTTCATCCCGATGGTCTCATTCTTGGAACTGGTACCGCTCAATCTATTGTTAAGATTTGGGATGTAAAAAGTCAGGTAAAATCTCTTTGACCTTCCTTGATCATCTAACTCTTGTCACTTGTAAGTTTGTTCTCACTTCACTTTCATATAATCTCTGTCTTTTGATAGGCAAATGTGGCAAAGTTTGGTGGACACACTGGAGAAATCACCTCTGTATCATTCTCTGAAAACGGTTATTTCCTTGCGGTGGGTACTTTGACCTAACCTAAGTAAAAAGAGGGATATCACCAGTTTCCTTTGGACTGACCAATATTTATTATTCTTTAATTTTTACAGACTGCTGCACTGGATGGTGTTAGGTTGTGGGACTTGCGCAAGTTAAAGAACTTCCGAACATTTGACTTTCCAGATGCAAACTCGGGTATTCAACTTCATGAGCACTCTTAGTAGTCTATCTTGTTGATTAGGTTTTCATTTATTTAAGACCTGAATGATTTTTTTTGTGCAGTGGAGTTCGACCACAGTGGATCTTATCTTGGCATTGCTGCTTCAGATATAAGGTGAGGTTTATTTTGAGACACACAATGTTGGGAATTAATTGAATTAGGGGCTAACTTTGATAACGAGATATTCAAAGATAGTTGAGCAAACTAAAGAACCTGCTATCACCAGAAACATACTTTGGAAATATGGATATGTATCTTTTGCAGATCATCTAATAAAATCTTTTGTTTCAATGTTGTAGAGTATTCCAAACAGCTAGTGTAAAAGCAGAATGGAACCCAATCAAGACTCTTCCCGATCTGTCCGGTTCAGGTAAATGCTATATGATTGCTTTTGAAGTCACTGCTCTTCCTACTTTTTCGAGTCTATTATGCAGACGTTGTAAATCCATGAATTTTGCAGGTAAAGCAACATGTGTTAAATTTGGACCCGACTCCAAATACATAGCCGTCGGTTCAATGGACCGTAATCTCAGGATATTTGGTTTACCCAGTGATGACAATACCGAAGATTCTGCACAAGATTCATGAAGAAATTTCTCAAATCCCATCATCAAGAGTAGCTAAATCCTCAATCTCTCGATTTTTGTTGTATCTTTACAGTTCTGTTTGGTATTTTTTCGCAAGCACATATACACATGAGCTCTCCATTTCTTTCTCAATCTACAACTTCAAGTCCGAAGGTTCCTGTAACATCATCGTACTTATCTGCGATTCATCTTTCTCTTTAATCTGAAAGAGTCCATATGAAGCGTTCCATGTTTCAGAGAAACTTGGCTGCTTCACTATATATAGTATATGAAGGACATATATCATCATCATCTGTTGGACCTTAAGTGTAAGAACTAAACACGTGTTATATAGAAGGTTGATAATTGTAAAAAATTTCAATTTTTGGGCAAGGGTCATGAGTCTTAAAGACAATGAAATGAAGACAAAAGAGTGATGGTGGTCATAGAAATTAGAAAACCCTGAGATAGACATAGATTTTTGACTGTACTCTGGTCAAAAAACACGATTCACAATATTCCCATTCCCCCACCAATCTCAGATTCCTTTTCACTTCCTCCAACTATTTCTCTCTCTCTGGCCGTTTTAGTTTGCCATTTATAGCCTATCTTTTCTAATTCCGTTATCAGTTAAATTTTGTAAACATGTTTTGGTATCAGCTAACAAGTGAAAGAAAGTTTGTATCTTTCTCTACCCAATTTCCAAAGTAACCAACCACTAAACCAGACTGTAACACAAAGTAAGTCATTGAAATGACTTTAGATTAGATTAGAGATAAACTTACTTTGGATTAGATTTAAAGGCCACAAGTAGGTGGTAAAAAGGAGGCTAAGCAATAAATAAACTCTTATTTAAAGCTTTCAATCAACAAATTACTTATTTTATTTGCTGCAGTAAATCAAACATTGTACTGTTTCAGAACTGAATGGCTCAGAAGCGTTCAAAGGAAAAAGAGACCTCTCTCACTCTCTCTCTTGAAATCTCCTCTCACATGTCTTAGTTAGAGAGAGAAAGAGTGGTCATCCAAAGCCAAAGCCAAAGCCAAAAAAACAAGAACCCAGAAACCTAGAAGACAGAAACAAAAGCTTTACTGAGCCACCAAGCAACCAATTACATAAACTCAAAAACCCATAAACCAAAAATCTAAAAAATCCCACAAAGATTCCATCTTTCAAAATCTTTATAATGAGAAAGCCAATGGTTTGATTTTTTTGTTTCCCAATCTTTCTTCTAAGAAACCTCAAAGCAAACAGCCAAAAGAATCCACACACCAAATGGGTCTTTCAATCTCATTCCTCAAAATCATCTTGATGATGTGTCTACTGTTTCCAGATCTTAATGTCGTTGTAGAATCTGCAACAACGGAATACACAACCTTAATCTACAAAGGATGTGCAAGACAGCAATTCTCAGATCCATCTGGTTTATACTCACAAGCACTCTCTGCTATGTTCGGCTCATTGGTCTCTCAGTCAACTAAAACCAGATTCTACAAGACCACAACAGGAACAAGCACAACCACAATCACTGGTCTTTTCCAGTGTAGAGGAGATTTAAGCAATCATGATTGTTACAACTGTGTTAGTCGTCTTCCTGTTCTCTCCGATAAGCTCTGTGGCAAAACCATTGCCTCAAGAGTTCAGCTTTCCGGCTGTTATCTTCTCTATGAAGTCGCTGGCTTTTCTCAAATTTCAGGTAACCCTTTTCTTCTTCTTCCTTGGCTTCAATCGACCGGTTTGGTTTAGACCGGTTTGGTTTAGACCGGTTTGGTTTATCTTAACATCGAAATATCCGGTTTAATATATCGCAGGGATGGAGATGTTGTTCAAGACATGTGGGAAGAGCAACATCGCCGGAACAGGGTTCGAAGAGAGAAGAGATACGGCGTTTGGGGTGATGCAAAACGGTGTCGTGTCAGGGCATGGATTCTACGCAACCACTTACGAATCTGTCTACGTTTTAGGACAATGTGAAGGCGATGTCGGAGACACTGATTGTAGCGGATGTGTTAAGAACGCACTCGAGAAAGCTCAGGTGGAATGTGGAAGCTCAATCTCCGGTCAGATTTATCTCCATAAGTGCTTCATCGCTTATAGTTATTACCCAAATGGTGTTCCCAGAAGATCTTCCTCTTCTTCTTCATCTTCTTCTTCCTCCAGTTCTGGTTCTTCAAATTCAGATCCTTCGTCTTCTACAGGTTAGATTTTGGTTTCTGTGTCCATCAGAATCTGGGTTCACCAAAAAAAAGTCATTTTTAAAGCATCGATCTTTTCTCAAATTGAACATTTTTGGAAAATCTTTACTTTAATTTGAAGATTTCTTCATTGTAAGACTTTGTTCTTCCGTTTTTAGTCTCAAAGATAAAAAAAAAGTACTTTTTCTTTAAATTGGTAACAGTTATGCCTAGGAATTTTCAATATTCTCTATAGGTTGTTCAATTAACAATAAATACTTTATTTATTATGCTTTCATTAAATACTTTTGTACCCATAAGATAAGAGGTCTTATTACATTAAAAAAAATGGTCTACCACTAAAAGTAGAGATGGTACTTTGTTTATATTTTTGATGGGTTCTTGAACATTGTATGTACCTTTGATATTATAAAATATTGATGCCAAAATGTGGACAGGAGCAACAGGGAAGACGGTGGCAATAATAGTAGGAGGAGCTGCTGGTGTTGGCTTTCTTGTCATTTGCTTGCTTTTTGCCAAAAACTTGATGAGGAAGAAACATGACGGTACCATTTCTTCACCTATCCTTACTTACACACATGCATAAGCATCATATCTAATTTACATACATGTATAAAAGCATATGTAAAGGTACATGCATACATATAAAACACATGCACATGTGAATAAAGGGGTAGATTAATGGAATTGTCATTACAATGATATTTTTTTGGCAGACTATTGAAAGATGATGAGGAAGAGAACAAAAGGAGTCTAATCCCTCAAAAGAGAGGCACAAGTTTTATTTTTCCTTTTTTTATTGAGGCTATTAATTCCCAAGTCCAAACTTTTTAATTTCATGAAAATTGTTATTATATTTTATTTTATTTTTGTTAGTTCATATTCTTGATATGTAGGAATTTTGTGGTGAATGGAAGGACCATTAGGTGGAATGTTCAAAAATTACTCTTTTTATTTTTCCTCAATCAATTACACTAACTATTCCAACTGACTAATAATACAACCATCATAAAATCGTCCCTTTTTAAATTATCTTAATTGACTACTTAAGAAAGTTTCCATTTATATAAATGTTGTCAATTAATAGTAATGCTTTGACTATTATCCTTTGGATAAATACTGTCTATCCGTAATAAAGAAGTTGATTAGTATAGTCTCTTTCATTAAAAATTCATACAACTTAACTTTCTGAGATAACGAGTGAATCAATAAGCATTTATATTACATAGTTGGTTTATCCTGCAAGAGACATAAAAATGTTTTTTTTTAATGAGATTCTCTCATTTCAGAATATACAACACATTACGGACATGAGTGAAGCTTATAAAGCTATAATACAACAAGAGCTTTTTCATGAAGAAGAAAAGCTTATGAACCTTAGATTTTTTACTTTTCCTCAGCTATAGAAATCTTCTTCTTCTTCTTCTTGATCATTCTTCTATTTCCCATAGGAACCGAGCGTACTCTCCAAGAATAATGCTGGCCAAACACAGAAGATGATGATCATATTTCAGTTTTCAAATGTGAAAACAAAAGATATATTGTGTAAGAGATACCTGTCATGTGGAGAGGCTTCAATGGCCTTCTCGAAATAGACCAAGGCCTTCTCATGGTCACCATTAATACTCCAGAACGCTTTCGCGTATCTGCAGAGTGTTTCTCCATCTTCTGTCTTGGACAAGCTTGAGTTGACTTGTTCCGCTGCATCAGGCTTTTTTCGAAGACAAAATCAAAACTCAACATTAGAGACTTGAATCGAAAAGCCTACGAACAATAACACCAGGCAAAGTACAAACTCGAGTTCATCACCAAGAAACTGTCTACTTCAATCTAAGATGTCTACAAGATTCGAGAATGGAACATAACAGGTGAAAATTTCGGTTCATTGATCCGCAGAGTGAAAACCAAATAATCTAATAGTGTTACAAAACAAAACCCACCTCAAACTTTTCTTTTCCTTGCCCGGTTAGGTCTCCAAAAGAGTCCTCGTCCTCAGCATTTATCTCCCAGAGGAAACTAGCATATGCCCCAAGAACATTGCTGAAAAGGAAATTACGTACAGACAGGTAAATTATTATCACAGAATCACCAATGGTATTAGCAAGAACAATCCAACAGACCTATCCTCAGGAGATGCTTGAACTGCGCGTTCAAAGTAGCTCATGGCTTTAGCTTCATCTTGGTGAAGCTTCATTACTAATCTACCATAGTTTGCTAAAGCTACTCCATCACAAGGCTCAACTACAGTACACTTGTGATAATACTTTTCTGCTCCACTAAGATCTCCTTTATACTGTTTTCGCATAGCAAAAGACATTAATAGAAACTACTTCAAAACAGAGTCATTACACAACAACATGATTTGAGTCAAATTCAAATACCTCCAAGAACTTGGCATAGTTTTTGAGAAGCAAAGGATGCAATGGATACTCCTCGAGCATTCCTTTGTAGTAATCACCACAATTCTCATCATCGAAACTTGGTAAATCGAATTTGATCTCATTACCATACAAATCAAACTTATCAACCCCTAACCCTGCAGCTAAATGCATAGGAGGACTTGGTGGTCTTTCAATCTTATCAAAAAACCCTTTTCCCCTTTCACATCTCTCACCTTCACCACAGTCTTCTTCCTTGAGTTTCACAAAACTGAACTCGCCGCCGTCAATAGAATCAACAATCGTAACCGTTCTCTCCAAATTCTCCTCAATTCCAGTAACTGGATCTTCGGATTTGAACCCATCTCCAGAATCACAGTAACTCGAGAGAGATGCCTCGCTCTTCAGCATCTTTTGGGTCTTTCTTTCTAAAATCCGATCGAAGTCTTCAACTTTAGTCACGTTTAGTTCAATTGTCGTGGTTCACAAGATTCCTTAGTGGATTGTGATTCGGAGGACCCAACACTAACGACTGAAGGTAATAAATTTGAGGTTCGTGAGTGAGAGAAACAAGATAAGTGACCTCCGCAAAGGACCCTTATAGTATTATCTTGTTTACAAATTCTCACTTTAAGTTTACTTTCTGTCAACTTGACCCATCGCTCCAAAGCAAAAACTATACCGTATTTTATTTAAGAAATCATCAATTAGTCAGTCTTACTTTTTTGACTCTTAACGCTAGGTATTGAAGAACAGATAATATTAACTTTTCAATTTCAGTTAGCTATGAGGACTTCGATATTCAAAAGTTCGTTTGGGTTTCGATTTAAAAGAAGAAAAATTATGTGTCTCTGTGATTAAATAAAGAAAGAAGGGGTAGCCACATGAGTTTGACCTTTCTTTCGGGCGGACAATTAGGTCCACATGAACTGAGTTTTTGAGTCTAGACTCCGCAAGTCGGTAACATAGTGTCATATTCATTGGTCCATTCAAATAAATGAAGCCCATAATAAATGTGACAAGGATATGTAACATGTTTTCTAAAGGCAAAGCCTCAAAAAAATTATTCAGTTTAATTTAGGTTCACTTCCTTTTCAAGGTCATTCCAGAATATAATTCTAAAATCTTCAAATTACACAGGTGAAACAGAATTGAGTTCATCACCAACGCCAACTTGATACCTCACGAATAAAGCATCCATATATAGCAAACATTAGCTGAAAAGACATCACACTAGTCCTAATAAACTCGTTGTCTTTCTCACATACGCAAAACCAAATTTAGCAAAATGGTTATTATTACCTTCTGCCCACTCTTTCGGAAATTGCCACCACCAATCAAAAATTCTACCTCTTCTTCATTCATCATCCACTTTTCAGAATCGTGAATCTTGAGAATTGCCAGAGAGATCTCATTCTCCCTCTCGCAATTCTCCACCTCCTCGAACTCAACAAAAAATATATTTAATGTAAAATCAGTCTAAAGATCCACAATGTCGATGTTGTTCCCATCGTTTCAATTGCTAGAGCTGAACATAATCTCAGCCCAGGACTTGGCTCCCGTGGCCCGCAAGACGAAGACTTACGCAGTGGCTTGGGTTCACTCAGAGCGTAAACTCACAACCCGCGTGGACTACAACGGTGGAACAAACCCAACTTGGAACGACAAATTCGTATTTAGAGTCAACGAGGAGTTTCTCTACGCCGACACTTCTGCCGTCGTGATCGAAATCTACGCATTGCATTGGTTTCGAGATGTTCACGTAGGTACAGTACGTGTCCTCATTAGCAATCTTATTCCTCCTAATCGTCGTCCTGGATATCGAAGCAGCAACAATGAGTACCGTCGCACCCCACCTCCGGGAATGAGATTTGTTGCACTTCAGGTTCGTCGTACTTCAGGTCGACCTCAAGGGATTTTGAACATTGGTGTTGGATTGCTTGATGGTTCTATGCGGAGTATGCCACTTTATACGCATATGGATTCTTCTGCTGTGGGATATAGAGATTTGCTTGGAGAGGAGGATCATCATCTGCAACACTTGCATTTAAACAGCAATAAAGGGAGCTCAAAGAATCCGCAATCTCCTTCTTCGAGACAGTACCAATCTGTAATTTCAAGGCCTGAGCTCCGTCGTACGAAGAGTGATTCAAGTTCTATGGTTGTCTCGGATCTTCTGAGTCGAGCTGAACGGAGCCGATTGGCTAATAGACAACCGGCAAGCGCACTGGCGAGCAGCGAATCTGAAACTGTACTCCCCACCACGACAGATTCTGATGATAAAATATCGAATGATGAGTACTCGCCTCCTAGCAAAAACCCTAAGGTTCCAAGGCAGAGAAGATATGATTCGATCGAATCAGACCTCATAGATCCATCGCCAATAGAGAACCCCCATGTGGTGGCGTCGAGAAGGGAGAAACACAAAGTTCTTCTACCTTATGATTTAAACCATCAATCGCGTACAACGCCGAGGAAGAAGACAATGTTCGAGAAACAGAGATCGGTGAAGGATTATGATCGTGGCCGAGCTTCTCCGTACTTATCAAGGCATGGAACACCGTTGAGATCGAAGATCATCACATCCACTCCGATGAGATCCAACATCGTCGCAATGTCACCAATGCATCCCAAGATGGTTGGGTCGACTCCAATGCGAACTCCGATGAGGTCTAACATGGTTGGATCAACTCCATTGAGGTCGAACATTATTGGATCTACACCGATGCGATCAAACTACATGGCTACACCGATGAAAACTCATCACGATTTTGGTACACCAATGAGAAATTTAGCCGGAAGACGAATGTTAACCGAATCGGAGTTAGGTCCATCGCCATCAGAAGTGGCTGAGAAATTGGCAAAAGATAGATCGCACGAAACAGAGAGCTCAATACTCAGCGAATGGAGTATCGACGAATCTAGCATTGAAGGATTACGTTCCAAGCTCGAGAGATGGCGAACGGAGCTTCCACCACTATACGACATAGGATCAAGCCACATAAGCAACAGTGATTATGACGGTGCGAGCGTCCCCGCCGCAACCGCCGGTGGAGGAATGAGTTCGAGACGGAAAACTCCGGCTACGAAAAAGCATAACCGCCGTCACTCAGACGGAGGTAACGGACTCTTCTCATGTTTTAGTAAGATTTGTGGCGTGGAATGCAGTTTCGTTTGCGGCGGTGGTGGTGGTGGGCCTGTGGCCCATGATGGATCTACTAAGAGAAGTGGGCCCGGGCGCGTGCATCGCACTTATTCCGCTGATGATCTGAGCTTTGTGTAATTTTTTTACTGATTTTATATTAAATTCGTACTTTGTACCGAATCGATATATTTATATATATATTTTTGGGAGTGGATGAATATTATAACCGTGGCTATAGTAAACAAAAATTAATCTTATTAATGTTGTTGGTAAATCATCTTTGTATGTTCTTCTTTAAAAAAAAAAAAAATTATAAGGAACGTATGATGAGAGTGAGTGAGAGTCTTGGTATTGTATGTAGACGATGGTATTGGAATCTACAATAAAGAAAAAGAAACACATAAACATTAACCTAAAACTAAAAAAAAATCCCGATTATTCATGTCTAACGATGCTTTAATGTAGACATATTCGGTTCATACATGATACAACCGGTTATTTATTTGTTTCATTTTAGTTTCTATCAAATCCATCAATTAGGGGCATGAAATTAATGTAACCTTTGATAATGATTTTGATCAAAAAGTGTAATTTCCACAAAGCTGTTTGAGACTGCAAAAGATTTCAACGGTTCATCAAACATCATGATGAATATCTCATCACCACGATTTTATAATAATGTATCTTCTCCCACCATTTTTTTTTTCTCTTTCTCTTTATTTTATCATTTTGTTCGACAACAACCATGGTCTCATGAAAAAAGTAAAAAAAAAAAACAAATTAACTAGGTCATGTATATTAATTTGTTTGTCAAATAAACTAGGTGACTTACATTGTACGTTTAAAATATATCATCTTAGTTATTAGAAAAGACAGATAATCAAATGGTCTGATCATAAACAAAATTGTTAGCTAATGTACTTTTTGTAGCAGAAACAAAATAGACATATATAGTTTGAAAAAGTTACCTTTTAAATATTACAATTTTGTTTAAACTTATTATATCTCTGGAGGTATTAATGCCCCTAACTAAACATTATAATCCATAAGTTTCTCTAGATTCTTGATTAGTCCTTTACCCAAAAAAAAGAATGATATTTAAAAACAACGACTCTTCATCCGAAAGCATTAGAATATAGCCTCTTTACACCAAAACAAATACAAGTGGAAAAGAAAACAAAAGAATTGTTATATGATGTAACAAAAAGCAAAACCTTGTAAACGAGTTTCTTGGGACTCCCCTTTCTCTCGCTGCTTGAACCAAACATAACGATAACGCAACGAGAGTACGACAGGTTTGATAATGTCGGGAATAAAAGTATGAGAAAAATCAATATTTTTATAACAAAGAGAAGACTTTTGGTTAGAAAAAAATGGGATTATGGTATGGCTATTACAAGACATATGGGTCCCAATTCTCATCACTCTCTCCACCACCAAATTCTCTGTCTCTTTTACTCTGATTTCATCATCTCTCTCGTCTCTCTGAAACCCTAAAGTAACACACCCTCGTTCTCTACTTTTGTCTCCATTCTCTCTGTGTGTGTCCTCAAGCTTTTTTTTTCTCTTGGGTTCTTTGAAAGACTCTCTTTTGGTATCTTTTGGATTCTTATTGACATGCGTGGTGGGTCAGAATTGGAGGTGGGGAAGAGTAATCTTCCGGCTGAGAGTGAGCTTGAATTGGGATTAGGGCTCAGTCTCGGCGGTGGGGCGTGGAGAGAGCGTGGGAGGATTCTTACAGCTAAGGATTTTCCTTCTGTTGGCTCTAAACGCGCTGCTGACTCTTCCTCTCACCAAGGAGCATCTCCTCCTCGTTCAAGGTTCGTCCTTTTTTAACAAGAAAGCTCAAATCTTTTGATGTGAATGTTGCCATCTCAGAACAGAGTTTGTGAATGTTACCATATACCATCTCAAAACGCCATTGACGAGGGTTTGCTTGTCTTGTACTTTAGCTTTCGATATGGAGTCATGCATATGCTAAGATTTGTCCATAGTAAGGTTTTGTTTTAATGACAACATCTGAATTTCGAGAGTAATTGATTGGAATATCTTGGTTTGTTGTGGCAGTCAAGTGGTGGGATGGCCACCAATTGGGTCACACAGGTTGAACAGTTTGGTTAATAACCAAGCTATGAAGGCGGCAAAAGCGGAAGAAGAAGTAGACGGGGAGAAGAATGATGAGCACAAAGATGTGTCCGTGAAGGTGAATGGGAAAGTTCAGGGTTTAGGGTTTGTGAAGGTGAATATGGATGGAGTTGGTATAGGCAGAAAAGTGGATATGAGATCTCATTCGTCTTACGAAAACTTGGCTCAGACGCTTGAGGAAATGTTCTTCGGAATGACAGGTCAGTATTCTTGTCTAGTGCTTATACTTTGAAACTGATCTTAATCTATTTGATTATGGATCTTGAGTGACTTTTTCTATTGAAACCATCAGGTACTACTTGTCGAGAAAAGGTTAAACCTTTAAGGCTTTTAGATGGATCTTCAGACTTTGTACTCACTTATGAAGATAAGGAAGGAGATTGGATGCTTGTGGGCGATGTTCCATGGAGGTAAGAATTGAAAGTTGAACTGTGTTTCGACAATTCAAAGCCTGATTAGTCTCTATTTGTTTAGAATGTTTATCAACTCGGCGAAAAGGCTTCGGATCATGGGAACCTCAGAAGCTAATGGACTTGGTAAGACCCTTTTAAAGATCATCTTCTGGATTCTTGATTAATTAAAACGAAAACGATTGAAACATTCTTAATGCAGCACCAAGACATCAAGAACAGAAAGAGAGGCAAAGAAACAACCTTGTTTAGCTTCCACCTTCCAAAAGCCTGGCACTGTTATGTTTTTTTTTAATTGAGTTTTGCAAGTTTTACTCAATACACAGGAGAATCGATAAAAGTAAGCACAACCTTAGATTTGATTTAATCCGGGTTTTCGGATATGGTTTTTTTCTTGTTCATTTTTTTTTTCCAGTTGTTTCTTCTTACGCTGTGTACCAATTTTCTCTGTTCTCAGAGAGAATGCGCTTGTTTATTTCTTATCTTATATTGTAAATAGTTGAAGCTATCTAAATGTGATATGAGTTCTGTTTCTCTTTCGGTGTTGTTGATTCCAAGGAGTGTATATCACTTCCTTAATGTTGACTTAAGTCAAAACTCAAAACGTTTGGGAGAAACAGAGAAGACTGTTACAACAAAAATAAAAATAAAACAGAGGTCAAGGAAGATGCATCTTGTTTTTTTTTTTTTTTTTTTTGGTCAACGAGAAGACCATTAAATTACTTTTATGATTCTTTCCATTTTTAATTTATTTTTGCTGTAATTTTGTTTTATGGATTCTTTGCTGATACAACCAGTTTTTATTTATATAGATATTTAAAACTTTTCAAATTCTATATTTTTGTCATTTCTTAATCTGACAGATTTCATCTAATAATAAAATTCATTTTAATTGTTGACCAATTTTTTTCAGTTCAACTTAATTGTGGCAAAGAAAAATATGAAATGTTTGGGTTCATTTCACCAAATCTAAAATATTTAAATGCTATTAAATTTGTTACCTGAAAAAAAGAGATACATTTAAGATACACTTAACAAGCTAAGAGTCCAACCAGATAAGAAGTAAAGAAGTCAAAGACCTGTTAACTATGTAGATGAAGATTTATGTTTCTTCATAAAAATTCCAAATTTTGTGAAATCATAAAGACAACAATTTAGATTTGGGTTTTGTAACTGGAAAATGGATCATAATCATCATCATCACAATCAATGGCGTATGAGGTTTTCGTTCAAGAACGCCACAATTGCTCTCACTGTCGTCAACGTTCTCATCTTCCTCTTCCTCCTTCAGGGCTTTTTCACTTCCTCCTCTTCATCTTCTTCTTCCTCTCGCCGGATTGTTTCAGGTTTGTTACAATTCCCCTCTCTCTCTCTCTCTCAAACTTTTCGTAATTCCTTGTGGGTATATCCTGATTTTGCGAAATTTCTCTGGATTACGATCAAAGTTTGGTGCTTGAGGGTTCATCTTGTGATGGGTCTTTCTCAGATCTATTCATAACAACAAAAGTTTTAGGCTTGTTGAATAGTTACTTAGATATGCTTTGATTTGGTGATTACGCTTCTGTATCACTTCAATTCTCGAATCCGATATCACTTGAATCTGCTCTTTTTATGGATTCAGGGCTTCTACAATGCTAAGAATTGATTTGTTTTAGAGAGAGTTAATATTTTTTGCCTGTTAAGCTGTTGACATCAAAGCTGTTAAAGATTCACATTCTAAACCATGAACAACTTTGAGAGATTGTTGGTTGATGTCTCTACATGAATGCAGAGCTTTGTCGTCGTTTTGGGTTCTTAAGAGTTTGTTCTTTCATCATACATAACATATACCCTTTCGATAAATGCAGCTCAGCGTCGGTATATCAAGGAAGCTGAAGAGATTAGGCTAAAGATGCAACCTTTAGAGCTCATCAAAAGAGTAAGGGCATTATACATTTAGTAGCCACTTTTTTTCATTGCATTACTGATTTACACAAGTTACATATGCTTTCGAAAGATTAAAGATTTGGCCGTATGCTCTTTGAATGATAAGGTCCGAGAAATCGAACAGGAGGCATCTGCGGGACAAGAAACCGAACAGCAGAAAGATGTGAAGCAGACTACAGCAGTTGATCTCTCTAAACGCCTCAAGGATTTCCGTGCGCTAAACGATGCATCAAGCTTGAAAGGTACTGTACACTATAATAACAAACAAATCTTCTTGTCTATGTTATGAAATTTAGATCAGAAACAAGCTATACATGAAGGTCTGATCTGTAACAAATGCTTTCTATTCGCACAGCATTGGAAGAATGGCGAAAGCGAAAAATGGAACGAGCAAGACAACGGGATCTTGAGAAAACCGGAGGAGTTTCGTCTATCAAAACATAAGCATATAACTTGTATAAGTCATTAGTCCTCAGATTATCATGGCTGCTGTTGTGTAAAATTATTTAACCTTATGTCTCATGAAAAAAATCATGTAAGTGTAATACACAGACACAAACCTGCCAAAACACAGGAAGAAAAAGAAAGGATCTATAATGTTAAACGTTTCCGACACTGAACTTGTGAACACACCTGTAATATGGTCAACTAATCCAGTAACCTTAATTATATAGTCCGGTGCCTTTGCAGCTACAGCTAATAGACTTCACCATTGTGGCCTGCATCAATCGTCTTTATTATAACTTTGATTCTGTCTATTAGTTAGTTCATGCTTGTGAGTTGTTTCATGTAAATGATCGGAGAACAAAACTAATGTAAAACAGTCATGCGGTGACGACAAGTTTGGAGATGCAGTTATTTTGTGCCGAACCATCCAACAGGCCCACGAAGAGCCATCGGGCGCAAGTTCCGTATGCAATTGAATTATTTGTCTTTTATAAAAATCAATGTCCGTTCGTAATATATCTAAAAATGAACATTGTTATATATAGTCGGTTGGTAACTTTCTTTTTATTTTTTTATTAGCTCAAACTTATATGAAACATTGTTATATGAAGCTATTTAAAGCTATATACATGCAAAATTTCAACCTTCCTCAAATAACATTACATATTTAATCAAATAAATAAAAAACATTTAATAATTTTTTCAAAAAATCTCCCAATATACGGCTATGTATATATAAATGTTAATTAATTCGAGGAGGAATATTATAAATGAATGACCCCAATATATGGAAGCATTGAACATTTAATATGATAACACATGAGGAGATAATATAAAGAAAGCAGTTTGGAGATTCGAGCTCAATGACAACACTGGCTATATCGAACACTTTGGAACAACGTTACGACACGTGTCCCACCACCTGTTAGCAGTTAAACACAAAGGTCGTCCTCGCAAGACACGTCTTCAATGCCAAAAAACAACTAAGCTCGGTGTATATAACTATATATGTCCCATATCTCTTCCAAAGATCATCATCACCGCAGACGTTAGTTAGCTTTTGTTGGATCAAAGAGAATTAGAAAGATTTCGAGTGGCTAAAATAGAAGAGTTTAAGAGAAGGGCAAATTGATGGCGACGACAGTGGGAAGAAACATAGCAGCACCATTGCTGTTCTTGAATCTGGTTATGTACCTGATTGTGCTTGGTTTCGCTAGTTGGTGTATCAATAGATACATCAACGGCCAAACTAACCACCCAAGTAAAATATTTATTTTGCTTTTTTCTCTCCAGATATATGAGCTAAGCTAGCTTCTCTAATCTATTTTGAGTTACTAGTAATTTTTACATTGAAAATATAATAGGTTTTGGAGGCAACGGAGCAACGCCGTTCTTCTTGACGTTTTCGATCTTGGCGGCGGTGATAGGGATAACATCGAAGTTGGCTGGAGCTAATCATATTAGGTTTTGGAGAAATGATAGTCTCGCTGCAGCTGGGGCTACTTCCATCGTTGCATGGGCCGTCACAGCTCTTGCTATGGGGTAATTCAAATCTAATATATATATTTGATGACATGTTCTTACAGTTTCTAATTATTATAATAAAAATTTCGGAAATAGATATAATTATGGTTCAAGTATGTGACAGTGTTTGGTAAATAGTTTTAACGAATTTTATTGTGGTGAAGGTTGGCATGCAAGCAAATAAACATAGGAGGATGGAGAGGATGGAGATTGAAGATTATTGAAGCCTTCATTATAATTTTGACGTTCACACAACTGCTCTACCTCATGTTGATCCATGCTGGTTCACTTAGCAGCAAATATGGTCCTGGCTACAGAGACCAAGACTATGCTACAGGCCAAGGTCATGGTCATGTACCACACACTGCGGGCGAGCACAAGGCTGGTGTTGGGAGTACCATGGCCGTTTAATTTAAGTTGTGTGTTTAAATAGTGTTTGACTTTTGGATAGTAAGTACGTATAATATGTACGTAGTTATGTTTTTCGAAGTTATGTAATAATGTAATTCTATCCATCTGACAAACGAACGCACCTTCTGTGGTCTTTTTGTTACTTATGGTTTTGTGTTTCTTGTGTTTGACGCTCCTTGCAATTTTCTCTTAGAATTATGTTGAACAAAAGTCAAATATACAGAACTTTTTGGATCAAACTGATCCATACAAAATCGTATCCAAATGAAGTGATGACTAAGCGATTCGTGAACAATTTATATTCAATTTCAATTCCAAGACTTTTTGTTTTTGGTCCGGGTTGAATTTGGTTAGGTTTGGCTTGGCTGATGTCCAATCTTTAACCGTAACAGAACTTTGGGGCTAAAATGTAAAACATAAAAATGTCGGGGATCTTTCTTGTAAATAAAAACTTCAACTGAAACAGGCTCTTGCGAATTCGTGATCCTAGAGGGTTTTGTCTGTTCATGCTGTGTCGCGGCGTAAAGAGAAGTTAATGTCTGTATTGATAATCGCGTACGTGAAGAATGCATCTGCTCTGTTTCGCTAGATGGTTACAGGGTTTCGAGGACGGCATCATATACTTGAGCTGAGGTTGATTCATGGTAAAAGTGTAGATTTTGGTTTCGTTTCCAACAGTTTATTGCGGCTGTGGAGAGTTTTGTGAAGCCCGGCAAGTGTTTGATAGAATGCCTAGGAGAAGAATTGAAGATACGTAGTTTCGTATTGATATAGCCTAGCTTTTCTAAGAAACTATGATTCGACATCATCGAAGAGGATGGTCTCAGGATATGTAATGTAATGCACGAAGTCGCTACAGAAGCTATTTCAGAGTATCAGACAGTGTGCATACAATTCAGATGACAGTCATGAACCGTGATAATCTTGTTGGCTTGACAATCAGTGATATTAGCGATTTGGCATTACAATAATGCGTCACAACAACCGCAAGAAACAGAGAAAAAAAGGAAAATTTCAGTATATAGACAAAATATGAATGGCCAACACGAGAGTAAGCTTTTCCCCTTGTTGGTCACAATTGGGTTTTCGCTATAAACAACTATTCTAGTTTGTGATTTCATTATACTTGCACTATCTTTGTGCTTCTTCTGACTCTCTTTTCCGTTGATATGCAACATTTTCATTATCAATTACTCTGCCGATTCGTCTGTTTCTCCTGTTTCTTTTACTTATACCTCTTTTGCCTTCTTTCTCAATCACAGGTTCTGACATTGGGACAAAGTTTAGGAAGCACATAGGTAACAGAGCTGCTAGAGACTGTATGAGGATCCCTGAAGACAGGTTTGAATAGTTACTTGATGTTATACCGATCAGATTAGCCAATCCAACGCCTAAGAATGCGCTAACTATTTGTGATAGACACAGAGTTGAAGCAAGAAATGATGTGACTGATCCTTCACACCCCTGTGGACACATACTTGCTAATCGGACTGCAAATGGAAGGATCTTAAACTGTGCAAGGATTTCTGCTAAGCTGGAAAAACACAGCACATAAACCTCGTTGGAGATTCCAAGTCCGAGATTTATTTGCTTCACCAAGATGTAGTCGAGGAGAATCGACAAACCGTACAAGAGTTGGATGATATGGATCAGTGGTCTCATGGGAAGTGTCTTCAAGTATCGATCATAGAATACGGTTAGACAAAGAAGCACCAATTGTCCAATCACTTTCGACATTCCAATAACCGAAGGATCGAGATTTAGAACTTGAGTTTGGTAACAGAATACTGATCCCGAGAGAAGAGGGACCATTGCAATAGATACTACGGCCCAAATCAGAGGCTGAGAGATTTCATCCGCCTGAATTGCTTCCGTAAGATTCGATAACTGTTTCTTTATGCTCTCCAAAACCGAGCTTGTCTCTGCTTTCCGTGGTAAGCCGAAAGATTCTTCTTTGGAAGATAAAGAAACAACGAGCTGCAGAGACAACAAACCAGCGAAAACAAGAAAGGAGATCTTAGGAGGTGTTGTGAGTAAGAGATATCCTCCAAGTAAGTTTCCAAGGACACCACCGGCTGCCGAAGCCATGAGCGCATAAGACTGGAGACCGTTTATTCGGTGTCTCAGACCATATTCCGCAACAAGAGCGTCTTTTGCAACCTCAGTGATGGATGCTCCAAGGTTACTTAGCAGGACAAATGCGATAAGAGAAGGAAGAACTTCTCTAGCTCCTTGAAATATCCCCATTGAACCCCATGCCAAGACCTGCAGAAACACTGACACATTCAAGATTTTAGAACATATTGAAAGGGAGCCAGAATAGCTACAATCAGCAAGTTTTTTTATTGCATATAAACCGTTCCAAAATCTCATGTTCAAGGCTTTGCAACAGACAAAGAAAGAGAGACAGATAATTTCAAGACACAGAGAGAGACTTTGGAAAAACTAACCTCCAATGGCGATGTAAGGAACTCTACGACCACTTCCGATGTAAAGAACATCTGAGAGAACACCGTAGAGAGGTTTAGCCACCATGGGAAGACTGCAAGAGTATTGTACAAGCTGAAGCGTCGATGGTTGAAGTGCGAGGCTATGAACCATATGGAAGTTAAGTGCAAGCCATGGGAAACATCTTGATCCTTGTACCCAATAACCTAACCCACACAAAACCGAGATTCCTTTACCACCCACTTGTTCAAACCTCGCCGTATCTTCAGATTCAGACACACCATTGTTACTTCTTCTTCTCCTTATGGAGAGACAAGCGAATGTCGTCGCTCTTCTTGGTTTGGTTTCCACCATGAGAAGGGAATAGTTCTTGCTCTGCCTCTCTTGCCTGTTAATGGACGCAAGTGGTGGTTTCAAGAATTTGGTTGGGGAGTTTTGGATGGATAATAGAGGATTTATCATGATTCTTTCCTTTGTTTCAGAGAGATGAAAAACAGAGGAGGAAAGGAGGAGAGAGAGGAGGAAGCTTAACTCTTTAGAGAAACAAATTCTAGTCACAAGCTTTGTATGTATCGATGAGTTTATATAATTTTGGGGCAAACCCTAAGCATCGTTGATTCGAGGAATGAGACAAAATAGGATTTTCTCATTTCTCGATATTGAAAACAAATGAAAAGAAAAAAAAAAGAAAAATGATATTTTGAAGAAAGAGGGATCTAGAAGAGTAATAAGACGAAGACAAAACTCAAAAAGTTTCAAGTACAAAGGTTGTCTTCCACTAAATAATCAAGGTTCTAATGAGTTTTTTTTTTTTTTAAATTAAATGTAATTAACCAGCGGTTATAAAGGCTTTAGATATTATTATTATTATTTCTTTTCAAGGGACCCTTAGGAAAATACACTGTCCTAGAAAATTGGAAAGGATGAGTCATCTGATTCTGATTATGACTTGTTACAAAAGTTTGTTATAAATTCTCTATCACAAAAAGAATTAGTAAAAAATATTTCTAATTTTATTTCAGGTCGACCCATACATAAATTGATCACGTATACAATTTTGTTTTCTGGACTTTCTTGTTCCCCTAGCTTCAACGGTGCGTCGGTAACGAGTAACAACCACACTTTCAAAGACGGACAGGAACTTTTACATGAATTACGTGCCTTACAATTTATTAGTTTTTGGAAAATTACATGTAATCGATTATTAATAATATTCGAGCCGACTTCTTTGGGCAAATTACAAATTAGGTTTAGGGAATGGTAATTAGGTTCATAAATTACTTTGCAGTTTCAGTTCCCTTGATTTATAGGGTTTTTCTTTGTTTGTGGTACAATACATATAGTACAGAAATTTGCGAAACATATTTATCATAAGAAAACAAAACAGACTGTTATTTTAAGGATATGTTTTCCATTTTAAGTACTTCTCTACGCTTTCAAGGCCACAAAGCTGCTTCACCACTGGCATAATCGCTGGAACCGGCAACTCAAAACCATCATCAGATCTTTCTCTACGATCACCATCAATGCAATTCCATGAAAAGTACTGTTTTCGAGCTTCTCTGATGGCTGATCTTGTTGCACAGTGCACAGAGGCAGCCACAAGTAACGGAGGCTCACCTGAAGCTGCATTAGAAGAAGACAATTTCACTCAACAAAACGTATGCTAACGCAGGATTTAATAAAGAGAGATGAATCTCATTGATTCTTAGCTATAGACCTTTAGAGGAGAGAATGCGTTTCTTGTGATGACCACTGTTGAGAATCTGAACGTTGAACTGTTTGGGAATTGTGTCTATTGTCGGGATTTTGTAGTCCCATGTGCCTTCTTCAATCACAAGCCCGTTTTCATCTGTTGTGTACTCATACATGAAAAACCCTAGTCCTTGAACAAACGCTCCTTCAATCTTCTCAAAGAAAACAAACAGAAAGGCCAAATTGAACAACCTGTTATAGAGCATTAAGTGCACATCCAGAATCCAAACCAAAACTCAAGCTTACCTGTCCTAAATCAACAGCAGGATTAAGGCTTTTTCCACAGTCGTAGATAATATCTGATCTTATAATATCTGTTCTACCTGTCACAAGGTCAACCTCCACCTGTACATTTTTACATATATATATTCGAGCTTTACTGATTCTGTCTTAGGGAATGGTTAAAAATATTGGCGATGAGATTCACCTCACTGGCTCCAACTCCGTAGTTGAGATATTCTGCGGAAGAGGACTCTGGCTTATAAAAGGTTCGAGCTGATAGGTCCACAGATTGAGCATGCGCCTGCAGTTTCACATATGGAGATATTTTCTTGAAAACTGGATTAATATCCGGAGAATTATCAGTAATTAAGTTTTATACCTCTTGAATGAGCATGTCCCATGTCACGGATCGAGCATTTTCCAGAATCTGATTCATGGTAGGTTTCAGCCTCTCCACCAAGATACCACAGCAAAGCCTCACTGCTTCACAACAGTTCTCGGATGTTGTGCTACCCGCAGTGTAACTGCTTTGAGCCATACTGAGTGTGTCAGTCTGAAGAAGCCGTATCCTTTCAAGTAGATCTTCACTTCCGTCGCATTTTATCATACCAAGACCATACGCAACCATCTGTTGTACCTTTGTCCATAACCCTTGCCCCACCTCAATACCTGCAACCTCAACCGCAATCGAACCATCACTCAAAATGCTTACTTTTCCTGGAGTTGGCCTATGCACAACTTCATGGATGATGGGTACTCGAGAAATCCCCCTTTTGCGCCATACGTTACAAAGGTTAAACTCTTTCACCGATTCAGCCCTCAGCCTGAAATCCGCAGATATCTCCAATTTGTCCCATAATAAAGGCAAAGTATATTCATCAGGCTCACCAGCAACTTGCTTATAGAACTTGCTGAGGCTTTCGTAAGTAAGAAGATTCATCCTTCTCACAACATCCACGTCCATGTTCAAGGAAGATGCTACATTCTCAATAATGGATTCTGCAATGTATGAACCTTGTACCTCACCGGGTGCCCTCAAAGACGTTCTACTTGGAAGGTTTGTCTTACACACTTTGATGTCAAATGACAATGCACCCCAGTCATATTTCCTCAGGGAATTCATTATATTCAGTGGCAGTATTAGGCTTACATCCACATCTATCCCTGCATCTATTAATATATTTAACTCTAGTGCAGTGATTTTACCATCAGATCTGAAACCTACACTGTAAGTTATCTTCATGGGATGCCTCCCTCCAGCCATTATCATATCAGTTTTACGGTTGAGGTATATCCTCACAGGACGCTGCAATTTTTGTGCAGCAAGCGCACATGCTGTCGCAACCTGAAATCATCTTCCAACAGCATTAATATCAAATTACTGTACAATGGAAAGGTCTCATTTTATTCAGAGTACTTACAGGCATAGACTTTATAGCTTTTCCACCAAAGCCACCTCCGACTCTTCTGGTGATGACTCGCACGTTATGCTCTGGGATGCCAAGACATGTCGCAATTACCGATTGTGTGTACTCGGGGGATTGTGTTGAACTGTAAACCACTAGACACTTGTCTTCGTCTGGCAAGGCAAGTGTCGTTTGTGTCTCCATATAGAAGAAGTACTGTGACCCGAGTTTCAACTGCATAAATCATATTCAACAGCACACATGAGTGTAAGAATCTATGATAAAACATTTTTGAATAGAACGAGATCAAGAGATAGAAAAGGAGTTCCAATACTTCTACTGAGCGTATCTTGCGATCAGCTTCAGCCATTCCTTTTGAAACGTCGCCAACGGGTTCGGGGTAATATTCGGGAGGAACCTCAAAAAGGCTGGACCTTTTGACTGCATCCTCCACAGATAATACTGGTGCCATATTCTTTGAATCGTACTCAACTACTGCAAGATTTGCTGCCATATCTGCATGTTTTTGTGTGTCTGCAACCTGATAGGTCACCAAAAATGGACTAATATTTAAGGAAGACGAAAAATGATAGATATGCAAGAGCTATTTCGTAGGTGGATTGATTGGGAATGTTTAGCGGGTAATTGACACTGGACTTACCACAAGAGCAATTATTTGTCCGGCAGATATAGTAACTTCATCTGCAAAAAGAAGCCCTGTGCCAAACATAGATTTGTAACCAATGTTTTGCCCCAGTTGAGGAATATCCTTAAAACTAATAACTGCCAAAACTCCAACTGGTGCCACATTTCCTCCAAAACCAAATTTCTTTATCCAAGCCAATGGCTTTGTGCTATAAATGAATGCTCCATGTAGACAATGGGGTAAGGATGGAATATCATCAACGTAAACAGCTTCACCTGGAAAGACAGACGCTCATGTAAGGTCTTATGTTGTTTGTCTAAAATAAACATAGTGACTAATGATCTAAAAGTATCAAGGGAACAACATAGTACTGACCAGAAGCCTGCATTTCAGCTCCAAATTTGATAATGGCTTCACCAACAGGGTGATATTCTTTACTTTCAAACACCTGTTGTGCAGATGAGAGCAAAGGTGGACATATTGTTGGATCAACGTGCCCATCAATATGCTTTCTATCTGAATCCCAACAGCCACTCTCGATCAGAGGATAGAGAAAATCAAAGAGAAACCCAACGGCCAAGCTTTTCTTATACTCAGGGTATGAGGTCTCTATGCTTGGCACTATGATCCCTTTAAGTAACCTCACAGCTTCATATAAAACACTGTGGCTGAGTATTTTACCCGTCAAGAAATCTTCAACTTCCCTCGCCCTGATGGAATGATACCCACCATAAGAACCAAATGCCAACCGGCATTTATCCACTATGATGCCTCTTGATGATGCATCGTGAGAGACTACTGCTAAGAAAGCAGCGTTGATATAAGGCAATGCACTTCCAATAGGGCGAAGAGCAGCTCGATAGGTTTCGAAAAGCAAACCAGTAGTAGAAGAAGCAATCCAGCTAGGAATATGAACCTTTAAAAGAACAGTTTTAGTGTCTAATATTGGAGGCGACACAAGATACTCTCCCATCCTAAGCTTCTCATGTCTCCCTGCATTTACCATATACACAGATGCATCTGCAGCGAGCAAAAGTGTGGTTATGTCAGAAGGAAAATTTTTGCTCTGTGCCATCACTAGATTACCACCGATACTCCCTGAGTTTCTGATAAAATGGTTGGCCACCTTCTCCATATGGACACCTATTTTCTTGAAAACATAAGCAGATGAACTTTCCTCCATCAAAGCATCAATAACTTTAGATATGGTAACAACTGCTCCAATTTCAATTCCTCTCTCATCTTTCTTGATCATTGACATCTCTAGAATGTGGCTAATATCAATATATCTACCATATTGTTTCTCTTCTTTGTAGTAACCAGTTCCCGTGTTGCCAACAACTAATTTGATCAGACCTTTATCACCGCCAGGGTTGGTTGTTGCCAATATTTCCTGAAGCTCTGTGACACTAACAGGAGTGTTCCAATGATACCTTGTCTGATCCAAAACATTATGTTGACACTTTATCTTATCCTTCAAGAAGTCCGGAAAAGTGACAAGATCTTTATCAGGGTTGTAAGGAGGCAATTTCTTTGACATCTCTTCTCTGCTTTCTCCTTTCCTCCAAAAAGAGTTAAAACCCAAATCCTCTATATCGACATCAGCAGCAAAACTCTTACAAGCATCAGCAATGGGACGATACCCGGTGCAGCGACAAAGATTTCCAGCAATGGACTTCTCTGCTGCAAGAGCAGTCAGGTATTCTGGAGAAGATTGTGAGTTTTTGGAGTTATGGGCATTTGAAAGAGCGGAGTAGAGAGAGATGCACATCCCTGGGGTACAGAAACCACATTGAGAGGCATGAAACCCTGCAAATCTCTTGTGAATTGGGTGGAACCCTTTTTCTGTGTTCCCGAGTCCCTCGGATGTGGTTATGGAACACCCATTTATGCAGCAAAGAAGGGTCAGGCAAGAGTTTATAGAATATTCCTCGACTTGGTCTAACACAGGATCATATTTTGATAGAATTACGATGCAAGCACCACAACCCCCTGCAAGAAAATTATAATGTAGTCAGTGAAAGAAACACACACTGAAAATGCAGGAGAGGCAACAGAAGAACCAGATATATTCGGTTCTACGGCACATGAAACAAGGAAAAAAGCATGTTCTAAGCCTCATCTCAGTTTAGTAGACACTTCTCAGACAAGTAGTTTACTAATATGAGTGACATATAACCAAAACCCAACGAAATTTATTTCCGAGAAGGAAGGAGTAAATAAACATAGATTTTAACGAATTTTATAATCCTTACAGATTCAAACAAAAAATTCATGACTTTTGCCTTTTGTGGAGACAGAAGTGGTAATCATCCAGATCCTCGAAATTGAAGGATCTTCATTCATAACCGAAGGACGGTTCTTGATCAGATTCAAACAGAGAAAAGCATAAAAACCAAATAAAAGCACGAGAGGCTATCGATATTCAATGGAGAATAACAGTGTGTGTGTACTACCTTCACCACAGCTGAGCTTGACACTCTTAAAGCAAGTGTTGGAGCGCAAGAACTCAAGTAAAGTCGTAGAAGGATTAACTGACAAGACTTCAAATTTCTCTCCATTAACAGCAAACACCAAATCATCACCCGCCATTTTCTTCCCAAACTAACCAAAAATAGTATATCAGTCGGACAACAATTAGCTGCATGAAGAGCTCGAATTTTAGAAAACTCTGAAAGAGAAAACCGGCAGAATTTATAAATAAACCAGTTGCTGAATAGTTTTCAGGAACATAGAAAAAACAGAAATTGATTGACAAAGAGGTTCTTAGAGTACATTATCAATTTCAATGCTAAACGAAAGCAGAAATTAGTAAATTGGACGGGAAGCTATCTACCAAAACGAATCTACTCTAAACGTCAATACTAATAAATGAGTGATAAAGCAATGGTGATATTAAGAGGTGATGGGTAAGAGATGGGTTTGAACTCTAGTCGTAAAGGTGAGAGAGATCTAAAACTGGGAAATGGTATCTAAAATGAGAAAAATTTCTTAAAATGGAATCATAGTGTTGATGAGGACTACGTCATTTTGCTTTTCTAATCAGGTTTACCAAATTATAATATCTCATTCGTGTTCGGTGAAAAAACGACTACTTTCTCTCTAAGTTCAATGTTTTACCTGAATCGGAAGGTGACTCTGGCCTTGGAGGTCCGATTGATTTCTCCAAAACCTTTCCTCTTCGGTCTTCCCATTCCGTACAAGCAGATCTGGAATCGAAGCATCTCTGTATTTCGAATGCTCATACGTTCGTGACCTCACCTCCGGCTTCGCAGACACTGCTCAACGCGTCAAGTGACTTATCTCACGCAACCCCTAAAATTCGAATTTTTAATTTTTAATTTTTAAAGCCCAATGTAACCGGAGATTCTATTTTTGGTAGGAGTCCAATCTAATCTAACCGATTCAAACCGTACCGAACCACTATAATACTATCTTATCAGTTATCACACCATCTTATTCTAGATGATGTTATTGGTACAGCAAACTCAGACCGTTGGATGTTGAATGTTTCGAAGACTGGTGGTAATTAGTCTAAGAATATAGAAAATGAAACAAAACTAATTTTAATGCGTGCTAACCCTAAATTTGTTTTTCCTGTCTTAAGATGAAGTATCGGAATGGAGGTTATGTTTAGTTAGTCTAGTTATGTCATATGTGATGTATATTTCGAATAGTAATCAAATATGATCTGGTTCGGTTACGGTATATAACGATTATGCTGTTACGTCCTTGACAAGCAAACCTAAAACCCTATTTCTCTGTAATACTAGTGCCGCACTCAAACCTTAAACTCTAAACATTTTCTATCCCAAGGGGTTTGAGCTTTCTTTCAATGTCTCGCAATCGACAAGATCGAGTGAAGATATTTATAATTTAAATACTACAACTTATGCTTCATGTTCTGATCGTTTGTCCGTGGCACCTTCTGAATCTTGGTTTGTATCCAGATTTTCTTTTAGCTCTTCTTGTAACTCACCATTTGCTGCAACTGTTACGTCTTCTGTGGTTGCTTCAGGATTCCTAAGTTCTGGAATCACAAGTTAAACAGTTAAAACTCATGCAGTCGGACAAATCCTGAAGCAATCACAGTTAAAGCCATTGAACTCATGCAGTATCAATGGCTTTAAGATGGTTGAGAGTATATGTGTAACATCTTCACCTACCTGGTTTCTTTTTCTTCCTTGAAGATCTTCTTGATTTTTCATCAGATGCTGTACCGAGAAGAAGATTGCTATACTTCGTCACTACCCTTTCTTTCTCATCTACCATTCCTAAAAGCTCATAAGCATCTGCCACTGTCTGCACAATGTGTTTTTCCGGAGGCTTACGGTCATAACTCTCCAGATCCTTAAATAGCTTCATAACCCATATTCAAACAAACATGAGTTTGATGTCAGCATGAAATAAAGCTATCACATAACTTACTAGTTCAGTTGAGTATCAATGACCAATATTTTCTATTTAGTGTTCGGTCAGTGAAGAGACTGAAGGGAAACATAATGAACCTTAACAAGTTCCTGTAACATGTTGTTCCGGAAATATATGCGCATCATTTGTAAGCATAATTGCCAAGGCACAGAATGCAGATCGTTCCCAAATTTCTTTCGCCAGATAACATGCGCCTCTTCTGCTCTGCGATCCATATCTAATGCCCGTATCAACTGTCCATACGTCCCCATCGTGTTCCCTTGTCCTTTACTTAGGATCCACTTTATCACCTACAACGATTAAACAACGGAAATGAAATAAAAACCTCTCCAAGATTCTGTTCTATTTTTCAGTTACTATTAGATTAGTCCGTATGTTCTTGGGTATTTGATTTTTCATGGTTCATGACTCCCTCGGTCAGAGAAAAAAGGAGATAGAACATTCGGGTGATAGATACCTGGACCATTCGATGCCATTGATAATCCTTTTCAAGAATAGCTATTACTCTTTTGAGGGAAGCAATGGGGAAATTGCGTTCCCAAGCAACCCAAGCATCCAAAGCTCCATAAATAGCATCTTTATTATCTTCTATATCAAGAAGCTGAATTCACATCGTAATAAGGGTTTGAACAGATGTGCCAACGAATAAGCAATAACAATAAAAGCAAAAAAACAAGGTTTAAACAAGAATATGGAAACTCTCATCATGGACAAGCCATTAGAAAGGCAAAAAGGAATAGCTTAATGTATTAAAAATTTCTGCTTACAGTGTTTACAAGAAACTTTATTTTATCCTTCTTTGGTATGTTCTCCCCAATTTGATGTTTTCTAGGGGTTTCAGCGTTTTCCTTCTTTGATAAATCAGCAACATCTCGCTCATCCTACAACAAGATGATAAATATGAATCCCAAGGATTTCATTGGTGACAATAACGCAAGAGATATAAATGATGAAAGGCTCAACTCTCAGGAAATTGCTAACCAAAAATACATGGAAAAGAGAAAGTAATTTGATCATCAGATATACCAGTTATATAATACGAAACTACTGAGAGCTGGCCACTGATTGATAATTTTTACTTTTTGTTCAAGATGTATAAGATCTGTCTGAAAGAGAAACTTAATTGAGCTCACACTAAGACTTGGACAGCAACACACAAAGACGATCTTCAGTGTATTCTATTGTACCTCAGTTTTCACAATACGTCTAGGAAATACATGAGAATCAGCCACAAACTGATAACTCATTGATTGGACCCTTAAAAAGGCGGGCTTGTTTTTCTGGTTGACCTGAGAAATAGCATGTCTGACACAATGAGATGTATACGAGGAGAATCTAAAAAAAAGTGCTTCAATGATCATAATCAGTACCAAACATCCACTTTATTGTTTAGGTTTTTACGGAAAGTAGTAATGTATTAGAAGTTTAAGACGAAAAACATTTCACAACTGAAAACTTACCCCGAGAAGATGATGAAATGGACCAGTTAGCGCGCCAGGATTACCAATGGTGTTGTGCTTTCTGGAGAAGTATGGTAAAACATCAGAGTCAATACACCAACACCTAAGATGCATTTTGCATCCATGATTTTGTAAATTGTAATACAAAGGCGAACCACATAAAGATGTTAATTGATCCAGATCGAGCTTTTACCTTATTCCATTGGAATGAGAAAACATTCCTGGCTCACCTACAATAAGTTTCAAATTAAAAAGGATTCAAGAACTTAATAAAAAAAAGTCTTTGAAAATCATTTTAGCGACACCGAATATGTGTAGAGTTAAACTCCAATTCGAACCTTAGAGTCCATAAACAAGACCCTTCGAAGCTTTACAGAAACAAGAAATTGTCTACCTAAATGACCATTATTACAGACATCAGCTCGGAGCAACTTCGAACTCAGAGATTCCAAGTGATTAACTAAAAACATCAAACTGCTATAATCATCCGGATAAAACTAAAGTATACAAACGAATCAAACTAAAGTATACAAACATCAAACTGCTATATACCAACCATAAATTTCGTGGCATCCCCCTCCAGTGAAGAGATATCGTGCTGCCGCAATAGGAGATAAAGTCGCCATAAGGTTTCCGGTAGCTCTACTAACGGTGCGTTTCAGTGGCGTTTTAGGAATTAGAGAGCTGAAACCCGCCATTGGAGACAGAGCAAGGAGAACGGAGACGGAGGCGTAAAGGGGGTTTCAGAAATGATACTGTATAATTTCCCGATAATTATTTAATTTTTTGAATTGAATGATAAAAAATGATAAGTTTAGCCCATTAGAAAACAATTGGCCCATTAACGAGAGAAAGACGCTTCTCTTTCAATTTGATCCGTTGAAAATCGAGATTATAAACCGGATCGGTTAAATGAATAGGGGTAATATCGGAATTAGAATTGTTTCATGATTCTTCTCCGTTCGTTTGCTTTCCAACGTCCATGGGAGGGAAAGCCGAAAAGAAATAAACCAGCAGGAGAGAAAAGAGATAATTTTCCAGGTTCTGCGAGAAAATCTCTAGCTGAAACGACCTTTATGTTCTGGGCATTTTCTTCGAAGGGTTTAAGGTCCATGTTCAATCGTCACCTCTCTCTATTTTGACGTCGATCAGAAAGTTTAAAGCTGGGAAAGATAAATGTTCGTTTTGAATTTTCGTCATGGATCCATGTTGATTGGGATTTCAAAATCCTGTGTTGATGTTTCTCCTGTTGGGTATTGTTGAGCCCAGATCGTTTTTGAAAAACTTCTGCCAGATTCCATCGTAATAATGGTACGAGCTTTCTCTCCTTTTATCGCATTGCGGTTTCTTCAAAAATAAAATTACTCATTTTATCAAATTTTGTTTTGAGTTTCTAAATGTGTAACAATGGTGCTTTATTATGTCTTTGATTTAAAACTTCTTTTTTTTCCCTTGATTGAATTGTGAATGAGTATTTACTAAAAGCCGAAGAGGAGCAACGAAAACTCCTTGCAGATTGAACAAAGCTCTGAACAGCCTTCCTCTCTCTATTGATTTTATTATGGATGAGAAATAAAAAAAGGATTTTTTTTAAGAACATTCATCTCTCTTTCTGTTGTTCTCTTCAATGTACAGGCTGCTTCAGCCAAAGTATCTGTAGGGTCTCATGTCTGGGTGGAGGATCCAGATGATGCCTGGATAGATGGGGAAGTGGAAGAAATTAACACTGAAGAAATCACAGTTAACTGCTCGGGAAAGACGGTAAGCGCCCGACTTTTCTCAAGAAGAAAGTATATAACTTGTTAGATAATGCGCTGAAGGAGTTAATGATTTCTTGATTTGGAGACATTTGTTATCAAGGAAAAGGTTTAGCTTTTCATCTTTGTACCATTCTCTTGAAGGTGTTCATTTTGATCTTCTGATCATGGAACCGCATTCCTTAAATGATCATGCTTTATTTAAGATTAGAATTGAGATTTTGTTTATGAGATGACCAGTGAGAAAAAAAAGCTAACAGTTCTGATGCATTTGTTTCTTAGGTTGTGGCAAAGGTAAATTCTGTCTACCCCAAGGACCCCGAGTTCCCTGAACTTGGGGTGGACGACATGACAAAGCTTGCATATTTGCATGAACCAGGGGTTCTTCTCAATCTTAAGTGCCGATATAATGCAAATGAAATATATGTAAGCTCCAGCTATTATACCACTTTTGAATTCAAGTACTAGTTGTCAACCATTTTTTGCTTTCAAGGAATTTTGTTGTATTACATTTACCATCGCGTGATCTAAAGATATTTACACAGTTTCTGCAACCTAATTTTTTCATGATGAATCCAGACGTACACAGGAAATATATTGATAGCTGTGAATCCCTTTAAGAGATTGCCCCACCTTTATGGAAGTGAGACTATGAAACAGTATAAGGGTACAGCATTTGGTGAGTTGAGTCCACATCCTTTTGCGGTTGCAGATTCTGCGTACAGGTATAACTATTCTGTTGTATTAATTAGCTTGTATTATGGTTGCACTATTAATTGTTTTTGGGCCTTACAATCACCAAAATTATAACATTAAGGAAAATGATCAACGAGGGAGTGAGTCAGGCGATCTTGGTGAGTGGGGAAAGCGGTGCTGGGAAGACAGAGAGCACAAAGATGCTCATGCGATATCTTGCCTACATGGGCGGAAGAGCTGAGAGTGAAGGACGATCTGTAGAGCAGCAAGTTTTGGAGGTAATTAGTTCCCTAGAATACAAGGCTACATTCTTGCAAAAGATAGACTAAGTGAGTTTCCTCCAGTAATACTTGGTCATACTTTCCTCTGATTGACTTCCCTGTTTTGCAGTCCAATCCAGTTTTAGAAGCTTTTGGCAATGCAAAAACCGTTAGAAACAATAATTCAAGGTGGAGGAGAGGCGTCTCACGTTTGTTGATTTGTCCATTTTGTGTATTTTCTTGAACCTAATTTAAGATACTTGCGCAAATTCTATCTTGCAGTCGTTTTGGTAAATTTGTGGAGATTCAGTTCGATCATAGAGGAAGGATCTCAGGAGCTGCTATTAGGACATATTTGCTAGAGAGGTCGCGGGTTTGTCAAGTCTCTGACCCTGAAAGAAACTATCATTGCTTTTACATGCTTTGCGCTGCACCAGAACTGGTAAGCCCTGATCTCTTCTAAGGCGGTGTTAGCTCGAAATCTTGGAGATCCTGTATGTCCCATGCTTGATCTTACATGAGATTCACGTTGATAAACAGTTTCTTTCATGTGGTTTCAGGAAACTGAGAAGTACAAGTTAGGAAAACCAAGCACATTTCGCTATCTAAATCAGTCTAATTGTTTTGCGTTGGATGGGCTTGATGACTCCAAGGAATACCTAGCTACAAGGAAAGCAATGGACGTTGTTGGGATTGATTCGGAAGAGCAGGTACTTTATCTTAGTTATATACATGCGAGTCATGAGAACAACTCTTCTTACATTCTACTTCTGTAGGATGCAATTTTCCGAGTAGTGGCTGCAATCCTTCATCTAGGGAACATCGAGTTTGCAAAGGGTGAAGAATCAGAAGCTTCAGAACCTAAGGACGAAAAATCACGGTTCCATCTAAAAGTGGCAGCAGAACTTTTCATGTAAATGCTACACTACTCTGTGTTTTTTCAGATTAACTGTTTTATGGTCAGCCAGAATTAGAGCTCGACTTTCTCTTTGTTGCAGGTGTGATGAGAAAGCTCTAGAAGATTCCTTGTGCAAAAGGGTCATGGTGACTCGTGATGAAAGCATTACAAAGTCGCTTGATCCTGATAGTGCAGCTCTAGGAAGAGATGCACTAGCCAAGATTGTCTATTCTAAATTGTTTGATTGGTAAAGTTAACGATAACTAAATTTTTCTTAAGTATTAATTATATTATTGGGGTTTCTATGTAACAGGTTTCAATTTTCTTGTTTACAGGCTCGTGACCAAGATCAATCGTTCCATCGGCCAAGACCCAAATTCAAAACATATTATAGGAGTTCTGGATATTTATGGATTCGAGAGTTTCAAGACAAACAGGTGCTTAACCGGTATGCTTTTGTTTTCACTGACATATTATATCTCTGGAACTGATAATTGAATTCTTACATTGCTTACTACATGTATGCTCTCTGATTTAGCTTCTTTTAATATTGAGCTGATGGTTTGTTATCGAGTTTCATATATTTCAGTTTCTTAGCTATGAGCTTTCTTGTGATTTGGAACAATATAGATATTCTGGTTATTGACCATTCCTTGCAGTTCTGTGGTTTGCCTGTTTGAATATAACTCTTTTGTTAATTCCAACATAGTCTTCTCATTTTCACGGACAATTTGCAGTTTCGAACAATTTTGTATAAATTTGACAAACGAGAAGCTGCAACAACATTTCAACCAGGTTTGAGACTTACACCAGCTTGTTCTGTTTCTCGGCTGACCCAATATTCATACATATCTTCCTCTTCTCTACAGCATGTGTTCAAGATGGAGCAAGAAGAATATACTAAAGAAGAGATTGACTGGAGTTACATAGAGTTCATTGATAATCAGGATGTCCTTGATCTTATTGAAAAGGTTAGGAGCACACAATGTGCAATGTTGGAAGTTTTTTTCATCACACTTAGTGTTAGTATATCGGGTTTGAGTATCTGATGTGTAGTTTTGTCATGTCAGAAACCTGGTGGTATCATTGCCCTTCTAGACGAGGCTTGGTAATGTTAAAAGGTCATGTTTATTCGTTGCTTCTCTCTTTTTTCTTCAGAAAAAAATGATTGGGATTCTGTTTGCTTCTACAGCATGTTTCCAAGATCAACACATGATACATTCTCTCAAAAGCTGTACCAGACTTTTAAAGACCACAAACGTTTTGGCAAGCCAAAATTGGCTCAAACAGACTTTACAATTTGCCACTATGCTGGTGATGTTAGTGATCCTTACAACCCGAACTGCTTGCTTAAATGCTTTTCTTGATGTAAATTACCTTGGTCCAATGACTGTATTCTTGTTTAATTCCAGGTCACTTATCAGACAGAACTGTTTTTGGACAAGAACAAAGATTATGTTGTTGGAGAACATCAAGCTCTCCTGAGCTCTTCAGACTGTTCTTTTGTCTCATCATTGTTTCCACCATTGCCAGAGGAATCTTCCAAAACATCAAAGTTCTCATCAATAGGTTCTCAGTTTAAGGTCTGAACTAATGTTAAGTTACACCTGATTCTGCTTATAATCTCTACTTTGGTTCTCACCGCGTGCTAAAATACAGCAACAACTGCAATCTTTGCTCGAGAGTTTGAGCACCACGGAGCCACACTACATACGATGTGTTAAACCAAATAACCTTCTTAAGCCAGAAATATTTGAGAACATTAATATTTTGCATCAACTTAGGTGTGGGGTAAGCTTTTAATGTTTTAGAGAACCATTGAATTTTGCAACTGTATTAAATTATTAAGCTTTCTTATGATGTTGTGGAACTTCCTGTATCTGATCTCAGGGAGTCATGGAAGCCATTAGGATTAGTTGCGCTGGATATCCTACTAGAAAGCCTTTCAATGAATTTTTGACCCGGTTCAGAATTTTAGCCCCGGAGACTAATAGGAACAGGTAGCTAAACCAACACTTAATTCCTGTAATTAGTCTTACATTCTATCATCTTAGTTTAGTTTTATAGGACTTAAGGTATTAGCATCACTTTAAAACTTTTTTGGTTCTGGATTTATGTTAATAGCTATGACGAAATTGACGCTTGCAAAAAGCTACTAGCAAAAGTGGACCTCAAAGGTTTTCAGGTGCAGTTTCATAATCTTACCTCACTCTTTCTAGTGTGTTGCTTGTTTTGCGATTACTAAAACACAAATAAAGGGCACAGGAACTTCCATCTTTGTATATATTAATTAGTCAACACTGCGCAAGATTTATTCTAGCTTTCTTTTTCTGCTAATATATATATCATTCGATATACGACAATCCGTACTAACAATTTTCTTGCGTCATAGATTGGGAAGACAAAGATGTTTCTTAGGGCAGGTCAAATGGCAGAAATGGATGCTCACCGAGCTGAACTTCTTGGTCATTCAGCACGGATTATACAGAGAAAAGTCCTTACTTATCAATCTCGCAAGAATTTTCTGTTGTTGCAGGCCGCTTCAACAGAAATTCAAGCCTTATGTAGAGGTAATACATGCTGTATGCGTTTGTTGGTACAAATAATTTGTTGGCTTCGGAAAATGTTATCAGGCTTTCTTATTCCCTCCCGAAACTGAATTTAGGACAAGTCGCACGTGTTTGGTTTGAGACCATGCGAAGAGAAGCTGCTTCTCTAAGGATTCAGAAGCAGGCACGGACTTATATTTGCCAGAATGCCTATAAAAGCCTGTGCTCGTCTGCTTGTTCAGTTCAGACAGGGATGCGAGCAAAAGCTGCTCGTGTTGAACTTCAGTTTAGGAAGACGAGAAGAGCGACAATCATTATTCAAGCAAGTTTCATCTCACATATTGATGAATTTGTGTCTCCTTTTGACCATTTTATACCTATCGCATACATCTACTTGTTTGAGTATTGATGACATGCAACTTACTGGTTACACAGAGTCAAATCAGAAGATGTTTGTGTCACCAGCATTATGTGAGAACGAAGAAAGCAGCGATTACTACTCAATGTGGCTGGAGAGTGAAAGTTGCACGCCGAGAATTGCAAAATCTAAAAATGGTAACCCTCGTTTACTAACATATGAAGTTCTAGTTTCACTGAATCTGTTCTTTACCAAAACTGACCTTCCATGAGAAGTACAGATCGGCTCCCAAAAATATATCAAGAAGTTGTAAGCTCATGTCTAAATATTTTTGTACTATAACTTCTTTTCTTGTAAGGTCTTCTGTGGAGAACGTAAAAAGATAATATCTCTGGTGTCAAGTGATGTAATCAATTTTTTAAGACCAATTCACAGATGATATATAAGCAGAGATTTTCTTATATTTTCTTTTATTTCTTCAGGCTGCTAAAGAAACAGGAGCACTTCAAGATGCTAAGACTAAGCTGGAAATTCAAGTGGAAGAACTCACTTCAAACTTGGAGCTTGAGAAACAGATGAGGGTACACATCATTTCATCAATGATATCATGCTGGACAACACAGTACCTAAATATTTTATTTTTTGAAGACTTGTTCAATCTAGACTGGAACACTTTGTTGGTTTAATTCTGTATGAGGCATCTGATCAGTGGACTGGTGCAGATGGAGATCGAGGAAGCCAAATCTCAAGAAATCGAAGCATTACAGTCCGCTTTAACAGATATAAAACTTCAGCTCAGGGAAACTCAAGAAACCAAAAGTGAGGAGATCTCAGACTTGCAGTCCGCTTTACAAGACATGCAACTTGAGATTGAAGAACTCTCTAAGGGACTTGAGATGAGTAACGATCTTGCTGCTGAGAATGAACAGCTTAAGGTTAGTCATAAACACGCTATGTCTGAAGCTTTTACTCCTCGGTATTCAGTGTCTGTGTTGAAAATTATGGTTATGATTTTATATGTATCGTCGTCATTGTTTGTCTTATCGTCTTTCCCTACTTCGTCTTCATTGAACTGATGAATGAAACTACTTCTTAGGCACTTGTAGGTTTGTTAGAGAAGAAAATCAATGAAAGAGGGAACAGTTCTACAGATGAACAAAAGGAGGGAAAACGCATTTTGAAAGAAGAGAGTTTGACAGAGAATGCTTCAATTGATAATGATAGGGTCAAAAAACTTGCTGATGAAAACAAAGACCTGAATGTACGTTTTCCATAGATATAGCTTTTCTCTGTTAACTGTGTGGATTTCGTCTCCATCTCTAACTTAATTCTGATAATTTTTCAACAGGATCTGGTAAGTTCCTTGGAAAAGAAAATAGATGAAACAGAAAAGAAGTACGCGGAAGCAAGTAGACTTTGTGAAGAGAGGCTGAAACAAGTTTTAGATGCAGAGACAAAGCTAATTGAGTTGAAGACATCAATGCAAAGGTTTGACGTCCTTTCTTCTCCAAAGTGTCAATCTTTTTATCTTTTCTCTGAAATATATTTGCACTCGCATTAGTTAGTTCATATTAATTGCTTAATTATTTTTCTCTTTAGGCTTGAGGAAAAGGTTTCTGACATGGAAACAGAAGAACAAATTCGCCGGCAGCAAGCGCTAGTTAATTCTGCTTCCCGGAAAATGTCTCCCCAGGTGTCATTTACAGGACCACCGGTAATTTACAATTTCTCATACTTCCGTGTAAAAGTTTTTGTAGAAAAGATTTGACTTCTTCCCTTTACTTCTTTCAGCCTGTGGAGAATGGACATCATGTAAGTGATGAACTAGATAACTGTTCTGTGACAGACTTACATCTTGCACATCCAATTCTTTATAGATAGAATTTCTTTGACGGATTTTTTGCATACTTACAGGAACCACTTGCTCCTATACCGTCAAAAAGGTTTGGGACAGAATCTTTTAGACGTTCTCGAGTTGAACGACAACCCCATGTATGTGCCTAACAAGAACATTAGTCCTAATTTATAGTTTCATCCTTCTTTTTACTGGTTAGTTGGTTGCCATATTTGTATGCTGCAGGAATTTGTTGATGTTCTTCTCAAATGTGTAACCAAAAACGTCGGTTTCAGTCATGGAAAGCCTGTTGCGGCTCTTACAATATATAAATGTCTTATACACTGGAAAATATTCGAAGCAGAAAAAACAAGTATCTTTGATCGAATTGTTCCTGTTTTTGGTTCTGCAATAGAGGTAACCTGAGAAGTTACGAATTACTTGTTTTGTATTACTTATGGTCATTAGTCAGAGGCCAATGGATATGCGGCTTGACAAGCGTGCATATCCATGGTTCAGATATGATGACCCAAAAAAACAGTTGCATACCTCAAATAATTCATAATTTTCCTGTGATTGCTCTAATTTGAGTTAGATAGAACTTAACATAATCCTCTGCTTATTTATGCAGAATCAGGAGGACGACAATCAGTTGGCTTATTGGCTAACAAACACTTCAACACTCTTATTCTTGCTTCAAAGAAGCCTGAGACAGAGCTCAACTGGCTCAAGTCCAACAAAACCTCCTCAGCCAACTTCATTTTTTGGAAGGATGACACAGGTAACAAGGAAATGGAAACAAAATTCTTGTCTTGATGGCCATGTAGCTTGACTTTTCAAGCTTTGAACTCTTATCGTGATTCCTGAATCCTCCATATCACTCAAAACTTATGTAACGAGGGTTACTACAAATGTGACTGTTTTAGGGCTTTCGTTCAACCTCTTCCCCGAATCTTTCAACTGATGTGGTGCAGCAAGTAGATGCTAGATATCCTGCTTTACTTTTCAAACAGCAGCTTACGGCCTATGTTGAAACAATGTATGGAATAATCCGAGAGAATGTTAAGAGAGAAATATCTTCACTGCTTTCCTCCTGCATTCAGGTATACCTTTGGTCACCAGACCAATAAACTAATAGTTTGAGAATCTATCAGCTTCGAAGATAGGATTGTTTCATTTAAATGTTTCACTTCTAATGATTCAGAGTCTGAAGGATTCATCATATGAATCCTATGTTGTGAATTCACCATATGAATCCTCTGTTGTGAATTCACCATCAAAGTCATCTGAAGAGAATTCACTGACTAAGCCATCTGAAGAGAATCTCCCGGCTAAGTCACCTGAAGAGAATTCCCCGAAGAAGTCAGTGGGAGATAAGTCACAAAAAAAGTTACCTGATGAGATATCACCATCTAAAGAGGGGCAAGCAGTGAAGTCATTTAAAGAGAATTCACCAGCAAGCTCTTGGCAAAGCATTATTGGGTTTTTGAATCACAATCTTTTCACATGGAAGAAAAACTACGTAAGAATATTTCTAAATGTAAGCTTCACATAACTGCTTAATTTGCCTACTAAAAACGTTCTCTTTCAGGTTCCTCTGTTTCTCGTTCAGAAGATCTTCAGCCAAACTTTCCAATACATCAATGTTCAACTCTTCAACAGGTTATTGTTTCTATCCCTTCATCAACTTTCACATGGATAAATCAACTTTCCACGCAGTCAACATATTAAACTAGAGCTATTATCTGAACCATACAGTCTTCTCCTCGAACGAGAATACTGCACAGTCAACATGGGTAAAGAAGTGAAGGCAGGGTTAGATGAACTAGAGTCATGGTGCAGCCAAGCAACTGAAGAGGTAAAAAGTTGCCTGAAAAAGTTGTAGCAACCAAACATTCTTAGGGCATGATTTCACTTGCTAATCTTGAATGCAGTTCGTAGGATCTTCCTGGGATGACCTGAAACACACAAGACAAGCCGTTTTACTCCTGGTTTGTCTTCTTTTCGTGACAGTGTACCACTCTCCTCTTCTCTCTCGTTCCTGAATGTTTATGGGCTTTTTCTTTCAGGTTACAGAACTGAAGTCCACAATTACATACGATGATCTTACAACTAACCTTTGCTCGGTAAGTCTCTCTGCATCTCTGATGTCACAATTCTACTCAAGAGTAGAAGAACAATTAGACATTACAAATGACAGGTTTCAGAATCAAACATGAGCAAAGATATCTATTCAGAGTGAGGAATGCAATTATGCATGGAGGACTTTAGTTTAGAACTTAAATCCTTTGTAGCCTTCTGTTATCTCTAGAGGCTTAATTAACCTTCTTCCAATCTGTCTCTGTCTGTCAGGTTCTTAATACTGAGCAATTGTATAGAATATGTACACTCTGCAAGGACAAAGGCAATGGCGATCATAACGTATCACCACAGGTACATTGCGCTGAGCTCTGAGAGCATCTCCAACTCATGGGTTAGAGTTGCCCTGATAAACCAAAAAAAGAAAAGACACTCTCTATTAAATTTTCTGTTTCGGTGTTCATAATGCAGGTGATTTCCAACTTAAAACTTCTAATGACAAATGAAGATGAAGATAGCCGTTGCTTCTTGCTAGACGACGATTCCAGGTACCGACTAAAATCATTTACAAAGTTGTTCAGACATCTTAAGCATACGCTCCTAAATAATTTGCCATTTGTGTGAACACAACACAACAGCATCCCTTTTGACACCGATGAAATCTCGAGCTGCATGCAAGAAAAGGACTTTGCGAATGTAAAATCAGCTTCAGAGCTCACTGATAACCCCAACTTCCACTTTCTTAAGGACTGAGAAACTGTTTCGGCCTTCTTCCTCAGCCTTTATATAAACCTGTATATCCATTCCCCCTCGGTTTTGGCTTTTGGTTTGTAGAGATCTCCATAGCTTTCTTTTTGTTCGCCTCGCTCTCTTCTTTTTGTTCGCCTCGCTCTCTTCTTTTGATCTTTTCAGGTTCGCGCTAACTTCTGGGACAAGAAACCCTAAGACTAAGGCAGTATTTTTAAATGTGTAATACAAATTTTGATATATAATATATTATGAATTTATGAGACCGCCAAAAAGCGCAAGATCGGGATTCGGATTGCCACGTCACTCTCGGTCAACAAAAAATCAGAATGAGTGCTTACGAACAAGCCCGGTTACAAACCGGTTTGTATTGGGTCAAAATTTACGCATATAACATGAGATTGATACATGAACATAGATATTTGTTTGGTTCTTTTTGTCAACTTCTTGGGTAAAACTTAAAAGTATGATACTGAAGAATTTTAAATAAAGAAAACCGACAACCACGCATAAACTCTATTTAAAAACTAATAGACAACTGCTGAAGCAAAAACAATAATAGTAATAATTGAGCCATATTAAAATAGGTTTGAAACTTAATTTATTATAAATAAGGGGTGAAAAGAAGATGATAAACTTTGAGGCAAAATGCAATGTACGTCCGCAAGAATCTTGGGAGACGGCTTAAATTTTACCCATTTTTCTAAGCATTTAATTCCATGACAATTAAAGTTTTAATAACACCTTCTCATTGCTATAATTAGCTACTAACATACATGTTGTATATGAATAGTATTATAACTCGTAATTAAATATAATTCTGCTCCTAGTCATGCCACATATACATAATAATAGGAGTATAAAGAAAAACTCACTCTCTTATGCTTCTAATGTAAGCCTCTGGTGGTATGTAGATTATTAAAAACTAATAAATTACTTTGGAAATATATTGTAAAAAAATGGGTAAATAATATTCTTTTTCATGATGCGCATTTAGAACATTTTTCGTTAAAAAAATCATTCATTCCATAATTAATCGACGGCTCGACGCTACAGCTTATTTAGTGCAAAATAAGAATGAAAATAACATTCTAAACTTCTTTCTCCTATTACAACTCGTCGAGTTGACTAAATTTTAGCAGATCTCTATTATACACTTATTTCGAATATGAATATAGGAAAAGATTCATAAAAGAATATATATATTAGTTATTCATATTTTGAAATTAAAAAAGAAACTCGTGATAACATAAAATAACCCAAAAACCATTACTAAGAAACGTACTATTCATCTGTAAAATAATGCTTGTGCTCTTTAAAAATGGCAAAACATGATGCTATATATTCTTAATTTCGTTCAACATATTGTGATTTCTTTTGTTAACAATTATTAATCACATTGATTTGTTAGCTACCACATGCCGCCTATTATGTGTGACACGATGCATGACGCTTCCAAACTATTCCCCTTGATTTAATTTATGTAATACCTACATTAATAGTCCTTTTCTCTCTCAGAACACTAATAGTCTAAAATACAGATCATATTACAATTCAGTTTTAAATTTAGATAAACTGATTCGGATCACCAAATCAGTTTTGAAAGAAAAAAAACTAATGATACAACTCATTCTGGTTTTAACGTGAAAATGTAGTTTAATGGTTTTTGGTAGTTTAAACTCTTATAAATGCATATTGACAACAAAAAAAATGATTCGTTTTTTTTCACCTTAAATTATGCTAAAAATAAATTTGAAACTGAAAAACAGTGAGATTTTTTTATTTTATATTTAGAAATTCAACCAAAAATCAGATTAGTATCTGCATAATCAGAATAAAATCATCAAAAAATATCAAAAAAAAAAAAACGGAATATACAGATCATGTATAAGGGGCTGACCAGTAAAAAAATATTTCATAAAAGGTCAAGACACCTGAGGTTGATGTTATAAATTAAATCAGAAAAACATGTGATCACATGGACTTCCCATCTTTCACTATCACAATCTTTTTTTTAAGGGAACCATTTGACTCCAATCATTTATTATATTTCCATACTCTTTCAGTTATTACAGTTATGGAGTTAGTTGCATCTCTATCTTCTTCTTGTTCCCCTTCTCTCTTGTCTATTTATATTTTAGTAACTCATGTTGTGCCACATTTTTTTCCAAAACAAACCATTACATATCTTTCTCAAGATTGTTTTTTTACATGAAATCCATTGCTTTTGAGATTTCTATCATGTGTAATCATTGATGATGTCTTAACTGATAAAAAAAAATATATATTCCGATTCTTTCACAATTTCAAGAAGTTATTATGTGCTTCAAAAAATCTTCTCGTTGGAATAGTGTGATACATGGCTAGGAATTAAAAAAAATGCACTTGGCCTAGACTGATCCGTTAATGGTTGGGTTTAAGTTGGTGAGTTTTTTTATGTAAAGTGTTTTAGAATTCAAAGTTGATCTCATTTCCGAGAATTCCTAACATGCCGAGTGAAAACAAATATTGTTTGGTTTTTATATAAGTTTATGTGATAACTAATATGAGTAGCACCGAGTCACCGAACCCTAATCTTGACGATCAATTTCGTATGCTTTTTTTTTAGTGTTACATAACTAGACGTTTTTATCAAAAAGAATACACATACAATAACATAACTATATGTTGGTCAAACACGCAGTAATCGACAGAGAACAGTTGAGAAAAATAAATGTTGGAATATTTTCATGTTACCAACATACTATATAAATTTTACATGAAGAGATGATAAAAATATATAGGACGGCATAAAATTAGGTAGGCTTTTAGGCTAAATTTAAAATTGTAACATGGGATTTTGGGTCCCTAATCAGTTATATTTTTCTAGATTAAGTCACATGATTAAGCAGCTGACTCTATCGATTGAATCTGGTTAATAAAAAGAGAAAGAATGTGTTTATATATAAATAAGCAAATATATATATCTATATATTTCGGCAATTCCACTTTAGCAATAATTCGTCCTGTTCTCTCGTAATATATATATATATAGCTTTATGTTAAATGGCTTAATTTTTTTTGCTTTGAGAGATTCTCTGGCAATAATTACACTTATTGGACGAAAAGAGTTGTTATTTAGTAAACTACAATATAAATATGATTCTTTTTGTCATTCCAAATAATTTTCAGATGTTAGAAATGATTGGCATTACATATATACCCACCAAAAGATTTGACCAAAATTTGGCTGATAGTGTCGCATTTGATGATTATGTTATGTCAGTTTATTTTATTTAGTCCACTTATGGTCTTCATCTATGGGAAGCAAATATGGGTTGGTTTTGCTGATGGTCAAATGAGAGATCACAAAGTCAATTGAAAATATTTAAAAGACAATTTTCTGATTAGCATAAAGGACTTTATTATTCCATTTTTCATGTTTCCATGTGATGATTTACAGAAATTCTGCTTCCCAATTGTATTCGCCATAGATATTTTTCTTCATTATTTCTATTCCGAGAAAACAAATGCAAAATCCAATATTCTCTCCCTCGAGAAGATTTTATTGTCCACTAATAAACTATTTTTAGTTGGAAATTTTATTAAATGAAGAAAAAGTTTTATAATATATATATATATATATCCCATTATATATATTTAAAAATGTCATTCTAATTTTTTTTATAAATGAGAGTAAATACATATATTAAGTATATGAAGATTTGAAAATCAAAATTTGTTGAAGATATATACGAAAAAGGAAGAGTTGTGCGAAAGATATTGGTATGCATTTGTATTATGGAGTAATTTATAAACATACATATATGGGCGAATAGCACGTATGATGTATGCACGTAAATCAAAACAGTACATCGAACATTATAATTAATTTAAACCAACATACCGTAAGAATACTAAAATATGTGTAATCGGTGCATTAATGTTAACTCTCGAGGTTTCTAGGAAATGAGAACACACCACTACCCAAGTCTTGGAATATGGTAAATGTGATCAATTCCCTAGGTCTTTTTAGTTTTCACTTCTCACTTTATAATCTCTCAATCAACGAGAATGGAACACGCCTTCAATTTCGATTCTCTATGCATCAAATTAACCAAAAAACTAGAGTATATTCCAAGAAATGTTCAGCAACTACGTACCATACTTAAATAAAGTTACTGACTATAGTACATATAATGTTAGTAGATTTATTTTATTCTTTTCTCTAAAATATTTACTCCTATGTATGTCACTAGTGTAACAACATGCACTTTTGTATGTAAGTCCAATATTTTATCATACAAAATATGCTTCAATTTTTTAAAATTGCTAAGAATATAAAAAAATTGATCTTTATTAATCAGTAATACTGCAAACTAACAAAAATCGTACGATTAAAAAAATGAAAAAGAATGAAACGAAAAGTTTAATTAATGGGAACCTAATTATAAATATTTTGCTAGTCACAAAATTAAACGATACAATTATAAACAAATCACGAGAATCAGTAATACGTTGGCGAATTCCTTAATCGTAAGCATGCTTTGTTGTTGAATTGTTAGGTTCGATCGTATTTTTTTGATAAAGTGACAGAGAAAAAAAACTAAATAAAAATAATGATTTGACTAGATAATAAGAAATTTTAAACTCATGAAAGTTATTCCACCATTCATTTCAGGGACAGCAAATCATAAAACATGATATTCTCAGGATCCCGTACGTTAGATTTCATAAATCAGTCTAACATGTTAATTATATACGTTTTACATACAAGGATATGTGGTTTTTTTGTGTTAAATAATAAAATGTGCTTTCCAATATGTTGAGTAACGATTTTTTTTCTTTTCTTTTACGGTTTTGATTTTACGATATTATTTTTTGGTAAACGAGTTATGATATATTCTACATAAAAGTTCGGTGAAACTAAAAGGTACTACTAAGAACTTCCGAATATTCTCGAGAACTTCTATTCAATTTAGTTTCTTATCCGATTATGTATGGAAATTAAAGTTAAATACACAAAATTCTCCGCCAAAGCAAGCGCATGTTGGTTCTCCTCTAGATTGGTGCATTTTATTCTACATTTTTTTTTTGTTCATACTTAAGTGCATATTCTTGTTTAAATAAAGAATTCTTGGTAATGTTTAGGATAATGTTAACGTAGATTTTTTTTTTCAATATGCAAATGAGGTATGAAACTTTTTTCTTTTGTAAGGTTTTTTTACACTAAATTTACTAATTTTATAAATTTATAGTTTGACAAATAGCATATTTATCACCACCGGTAGTTTTATTGATATACAATCATTATCTTCTATTAGAATCCGAAGTTTGAGCAACTGGGAGTTTTGAGCAATCACATCGTGTTTTTAGTTCGGAAAACTATATATTATCTTTCAATATAAAAGTTGTTAATTATCTATCCGTTTCTCCAAATTCAATATGTTCGAACATTCATGTATGTTGCTTATTCCAATAAGTTTGTACATGTAATTTGGATATATGCAACATCCCAATGAATGTCTTAACAACCAAACTATATACTATAAATATAGATAGGTTCATTGGATCTTGATAACAGTTTATCTTCACCACCCAGAAGAAAAATACAAATGTTTATAAGTATAAATCTATCATAAATTTTAAGATTCTGTTCGCTTGTATGTTGCTATGAAGGTCTAATAAACGGGTGTAACTGCTTGTATTATTCCTTTTATAATATTGAAATCACATACATATATATAGAAAGTACATTATTTTCCTCAATATATTATGTGTATCAAAATACAAATACTTTGGCATTTTGGATTAAACCGTTCAATCATCTCACTCGGTCATATTTTAAGTCCTAAATCCTCCTAACTAATTATCATTAGGATGGAATAATATTATGACAACAACTTCAAATTTATGACAAACCATACTATATATAAATAGAAAGAGAGTAAATTACAACTCTGAGTAATAATCTACTCCATAAGTTAACTATGATGCACAATTCGCAACCTTATTATCTAAAATGCGAGTAGGCAGAAATATGAATTTCATAATGAGGTGTCTTTTTTTGTTTCTTACAGCCTTTTAAATGAAGTTAAAACCAGAAACTACATTACTATTCTTACTAGTATCACTTAAAAATAATATTTCTTTTTCTTTTGAACACAAGATATCTTGATGTGGCGATATCTGTTGACCCATACGTCAAGCAAAACCCAAAAATCATTAAAACTTGTTTTTATTCGATATACGTACATATGTAAAGGTGTATGTATATGTTCAGGTTGGTATTACATTTCAATTTTCTTAATTTTGAAAATAGTTAATTCGTCTGTGGATTGGGGAAGTCTGTGGGATGTGTAGCCACACCTGATGGAGGTTTAACCACGTTGCCTCAAATTCGACAACAATATATACATTACAAATTTGTATAACCGTTAAATAATGTTTATGCATGCACATGAAGTGGTTCAAAAATTTGGTATTTCTACAAAATAAGACCAAAGAGGAGCAAAATAGAAATTCCCAAGTCCCAATGGACCTTTCATGTTTATGTATATACATGATCATGTAGCAAAATGCGTTGTCATGTCTATTCAGTGTAATCGATCATATAAGCAACATATATGTAACACTTTTTTTTACCCTTAATGATTCCCACGTTGGCAGCAACCTGACATCAAATTTAATTATCGTGCTTTCTTTCTCTTCTCAAGTGTCGTATAACCTAAGTCATGTCTCTTCTTTCAGTACGCTTTGAATTCTTATAATCTTAACTAATAACGATTTAAATGGGGGGTTGTAATATCGGTGAGTGCTGAATAAAAATGTAAGATTTTGGACATATTTAACAACATCTAGCTAGTGTTATCCTTCTTATTCATTACTTCAGTACTAATGTCAAAACTAACAAAAAAATGCGGTTGTTTCAACAAGTTAGATAAAAACAATATTTAGTTTTACCGGCATACAAAATACATTTTTTACGTATAGATCTGTTGTATATACTAGCAACTTGAACTATTGATATATGACCAAAACTAAGATTTTGGAATATAAAAGGAGATAGAAACTAGTCGCTTTAATTCGGTCTAAACGGACCACAATTTTTCTGTTGGGTTTAACCGACCACAATCTTGCTCCTAGATCCTAACATTTAGTAGACATTTACTCGTAGCCAAAAACTATTATTAATCTCGTTAATGAGAAATTTTTTATATATTAGAAGCAATTTTCTTACCTACGGAATATTTAAAACATCTTGGTAGTTGTTTTACTAATTAAAAGACTTAATCTCCATCTAGTATACTGTATACGTAATTGATATTTGTCATGCAAAGAAAAGGAGATGCAAAATATTGAACCACTTTTCTTGTGACTAATTATTATATCTGTTGGACGAGGATTAGTTTAATACCAATAACTAGAACATATGAAAAAATAAAAAAAATAAACAAATAATGGTGGGCTGCAAGCTTATCATTTGAGATATAAATAACATTCAGAAGTTAAAATATAATAATAATAAGAATAGTGATATATTTACTAATTTACAAATACCAATTTGCTTTAAGTCTTCTTCTCTATTTATACATCTTCTTCTTCAATCCAACAAAACACACACATACACTTACATCTCCATCCTCTTGTCCTAAAAAGCTTCCAATATCTGATTATTATTTTTTTTCACACATTCTCAAAAATTCTTCTGTTTTTTTTTTCCTCAGCACCAGAAAAAGCAAAACTCTAAAATCTGTGGAAGATGTATGGAAATAATAACAAGAAGTCTATCAACATCTCGAGTATGTTCCAAAACTTCATCCCCGAAGGCGACATCTTCTCCCGGCGTTGCATCTGGGTCAATGGTCCGGTCATCGTAGGAGCTGGCCCATCGGGTCTCGCCGTCGCTGCGGGGTTGAAACGTGAAGGCGTACCGTTCATAATCCTCGAGCGAGCTAACTGCATTGCTTCTTTATGGCAAAACAGAACCTACGATCGCCTCAAACTCCATCTACCTAAACAGTTTTGCCAGTTACCAAATTATCCTTTCCCGGATGAGTTCCCGGAGTACCCTACCAAGTTTCAGTTTATTCAGTACCTTGAGGCCTACGCAACCAACTTCGATATCAACCCTAAGTTTAACGAAACTGTCCAGTCCGCTAAATACGACGAGACGTTCGGGCTGTGGCGGGTTAAAACCATTTCGAAGATGGGGCAGCTCGGTTCATGCGAGTTTGAGTATATCTGCAGGTGGATTGTGGTGGCTACGGGAGAGAATGCTGAGAAAGTTGTGCCGGATTTCGAAGGTCTAGAGGATTTTGGTGGCGATGTTCTCCATGCTGGTGACTATAAATCCGGTGGAAGGTACCAAGGGAAAAAGGTTTTGGTCGTGGGTTGTGGAAACTCCGGTATGGAAGTCTCTCTCGATCTCTACAATCACGGAGCGAACCCATCAATGGTCGTTCGTAGCTCTGTAAGTACCAAAAGTTCTAGTCTTTTCATTCGAAAGCAGAGCATACTCTGTTTTTAAAAAACATAGCCTTCTCTAATACTCTGTCTTTATTGATTTATCAGGTTCATGTGTTACCAAGAGAGATATTTGGGAAATCAACGTTTGAATTAGGAGTTACAATGATGAAGTATATGCCGGTTTGGCTCGCGGACAAGACCTTACTCCTTCTGGCGAGGATGATATTGGGGAACACCGATAAATACGGTCTAAAAAGGCCAAAAATTGGACCGTTAGAGCTAAAGAACAAGGAAGGGAAAACTCCAGTTCTTGACATCGGAGCATTACCTAAAATCAGATCGGGAAAGATCAAAATCGTTCCCGGAATCATAAAGTTCGGTAGAGGAAAAGTTGAGCTAATCGATGGCCGTGTTCTTGAAATTGATTCCGTTATTCTAGCTACCGGATACAGAAGCAACGTCCCTTCATGGCTTAAGGTAATAAACTAATACATCTTTCATTGTTTCTTCTAGTAAGATTTAGCTTAGTTTTTAGACATTAAATGAATGATGTCGGAATAAAAAAACACAAATACCCCACCCGACCCGGTCCGAGTTTAGTGAAAATCCGAATGTGAGCAATAAATGACAATAACCCAATATGAAAACACATTTACATTTATATTTTCATCGAGAAGGATACAAAATCGTGGTACTAATTTGGTGTTGGATATATAATTATAATTAACAGGACAATGACTTCTTCTCGGATGATGGGATACCAAAAAACCCGTTTCCAAACGGATGGAAAGGAGAGGCAGGATTGTATGCGGTAGGGTTCACGAGAAAAGGGTTGTTTGGTGCATCACTGGATGCGATGAGTGTGGCTCATGACATTGCTAACAGGTGGAAAGAAGAATCTAAGCAACAGAAGAAAACTGCTGCTGCTCGTCATCGTCGTTGTATCTCACATTTCTAATCATTTTACCAATATTAGGGTTATACACTACAAATGGATGTGAAAGAACAAAAAAAAAAAAAAAAAGATAATTAAGCCCTCTCCTTGGAAGGAAAAAAAAAACAGAACTGTGAAAAAAAAAAAAGTTTTGGGGGATTTTTCTTTGCTTTTAAAGGAAGATGTGGCTTATTTATGTTATTATGTATGTTATTTTATTTTAAGAATGCTTTATTTTGTTGTTTGATTTCTTTTTTCTTTTTTCTTCATTTTAGATTTTGAACTCTAAGAAGTTTTGCTTAATCTCATATAACAAATATTTTACGGTTTTTTGTAAATCCTCGTGATGCATGTTATGTTATCTCGTATCATTTTTTGTTGTTGTTGATTAAGAAAATGGAGAAGATAAAGTAGAAACAACTAATTTCATGCTGTTTCATTATTGGAAGAATACTCTCACAAGTTAGAGCTGTTATTCTAGTGATTTGGGAATTATTAGCCATTTTTGTAATGATTTAATTTGGCAAATGATTGATTACACATGATTATCGTAGACCATCCATATAACAGATTTTCTCATGAATACTCAAATCCCACTATCCCAGGGAAGAAAAAATGCTGAATACTAAAAACATGCATTTATGTAAGATATGCAAAATCAATTAGGAATGGACAATTTATCCAAACATTTATAACATTCTCAGAAAGACATGAGTATCCACTTAAGATTATAAATTTATAATTAATAAAAACATACTATTAAAATATGTTTGATAGTTTATCTTCTCCATAAAATGAATTAATTCAATGTTAAAGTTGTGATCCTTCCTAAGAAACTATCAATGAATGAATGAATCTAAAAACAGTTTTACATATATATTTTTTAAACGAATACAGATCCAAAATATGCAGTATGTAAGTAATTTTTGACACTTTAATCTGTCAAATTGCAATAAAAACAATTAAAGGTGCCAGAGTAGCTTTATTACACTAAATGTATTTACAAAACTTTTACATACTCTGTATATGGACAAGGCCTCTGTTGAAAAATTCAACTATGGTGCCAATTGCCAAAGATCAGGCATTTATGAGTTTCACTTGAGGTCTGAGAGTCTGCAGCAATGTCATTGAACCAGCAGAACAGAGAATTGACAAACAAAAGGACAAAAAAGGAAAATTTTGAAGTTTCTGACAAGTAAAATATGGTTATGAGTGAGTGAAGTGAAGCAAAACCATGGTTCCTTCTTCTCTGTCTAAACAAAAAAAACATTAAAGGCTAATTTTCCCCCAACTGTGTAAATGTCTGGTTCCCATCCTCTTAAAACAGTTATTCATGTTCTCATGCAAAACCCTGCAACCTTTTACTCAGACATCACCTTAACCTAAAGATATGGAGGAAGGAAACCACATGGGATGATTTGGATTCAGCCGCTGATTTAGACTGTTTCTTATTCTCTGTTCTCTGTCAGTAAACACCAAACAGACCCATCTTTTCTTGCCGGTGTCTTACCAAATTCACGAGGGAAACATTTTTGGATATTACTAACATACTACAAGTTGAGAAACAGTAGGACCAGTGTACATTTACTCACTGTAGGATGAAATATACACTTGCAAACTTACATGAGAAGATCTAAAATGTTCATTTCTTGGAGACCATTTGATCTATTTGGCCGTTTTTGTTGTACATTTCCACTATCTTTTTGGCATATGATGGCATGTGGCTGTTGGCTCTGCAGATGATTATACCGCTTTGGTTATTAGAGGGCGACTCGATAATATAGAAACACACTGTTAGTATAAACGTATATCTATAGGAGTGTGCTTCAGATTTGTACCTTTGTTTTCCCCATTTGCGGTTCACATGCAAATAGTTTCTGATGGTATGGTAATCCAACGAGTACCGAGCAAATTCTAGACCCTTAGGACCAACCTGAAGCAAGAATGCTTTTGCAAGTTAAGAGAGTCTTGACTTTTTATGCAATGAGCTTGCTTCCCTGTTTGTGTTCATAAGAAAAGAATCTTACCAAACTTAGGATGAACGCAATAATGTTTCCAACAAATAGTGGCGCTGGCTGAGCAGGACCTCGACCTGAGAAATTATAGAATAGTTGAAAAATCATAAGACTACAGCAAAATGTTAGTTGCAAACATTTCATGAGAAATTTCTTTTTCGGATCCAGCATAGCTTGAACTGGAATATGTCAAGAAACAAAAGAGTTTCGAATAAGTTTGACAACATACCAAACTTAGCATCATCGTCTGCCTTAACAGTTTCTGTCACAAAAGGTCGTCGATCGCCCTGAAACAACAGCAAAAATATGTGTTTGTTCGAGTTTTCTGTTAAACAGACTCTGAAGTCTTAAAAATAACAACAAACAAAAATGTTAGAAACTTTACGCTGCTGATTGTTGGTGTAATCTCCAAAAGGTTTTCTACCAAGCTGAGCATTTCTTTCCCACGTTCATTTCTGTGGTTTAAGGCATAAACAAAACTAATTTTATCCAACCTTGCGAACCTCTATGGTCCATGTTAAAATAAGTAGAAATATTGACCTCACTGTAATGTACTGTGGATGGTCAGTCATGTTCAGTCCTGAATACTTTGGAACACCCATGTAACCGATAACCAAATCCTAGATTAACAAGCGCATACATATAAGGAAATGTTTGGAATTGGCAGACTCAAAATTGGGTGGAAAGACATCTTAATTGTTAGAGAAACACTCACCGCTAATGCATTTGTGTAATCAAAGCAGCTGCAGAATAAAAATAAAAATAAATTATAGAAAAGTTTTACAAATTTCCTACAGCTGCCTATTTTAAGGTATAGCACCAATGAAGAGACTTGTATTACCTATAACACGATGGAGCTATGACGTCTACTAAATCGTTTGCTGGTAGACAGAAATAGGGAACCTGTTATAGCCAAAAAGTTAAACAAAAAAGGCTTTAAGCTGCAACATTGCAGAGCAACACAGTATTTTAAGCGATTATACCTCTTCAATGTGTCCGTCCAAGTGTTTGAGTTGGACCTATAAGAGAAGTTGAACAAGATTGGCATCAAGAAAGAAAATGCTCAGATATGTAATGGTTTCGTATTAATGCTAACCTTGTAATCTTGCATAAATTCATAATGGAGAACAGTCTCTGGCTCCTTACTAGCCGCTTTAAGAAACTTGTCTAGTCCATCTCGTGTTCCATTGTCCACTATTGATCAAAGATATATTACTTGCTGAAAACATGTAATAAGCAAACCTAGACCTACGCATACGAGACCCCCAAGCAACATATACAACGCGGAATGTTCAAAAGCACAACACAAGAACTAGTTGTGACGTTTCTGGAGAAATAACAAACCTAGATAGGATGAGGAAATTACCACAATTGGTGCCTAGAACATACAACTTTTCCAGATTCAGATGCTGCTCCACTGATCTCAATGCTGCAGTATAAGAAATCACTCTGCATTACAATACTACGAGAGTCAAAGTATGGATAAACTTGATATATACGTCCACAAAAAAGTATGTTGAAACCATACCCTGCACTTGGCAACCCACACCACAAAAAAGAAGACGTTTCACTCCAGAAGTCTGTTACAATGCAAGTTTCTTTGAAATGGACTTGGCAATAGAAAACACGTACAAGAAAGAGGGGTTTGCAAATAACCTCAATTAATTCAAGCGTATTCAGATTAGGAGACAGAGTTGGCTTGACACCTCTTGCAGCCAAAACTTCTTCAGGTGTCCTTGGAATGAAAAGAAATGTAACATCAAGAAGCCTTTAAAGTCAGAGTAACAGCTGAATATGGATCCACAATCAAAATGGAGACTTGAGGAAGAATCGCCTCAAATAAACCACAGAGGAAAGGTGGAAAACCTGGCTAATACTGGTCTTGGAGATAATCTGTCTTCAGGATCACTGTAGTTTTCAAAAAATCAGTTACAAGATTAGATGGAAAAATCTGGAGTATAGTTGATAAATGTCAGCCTAGTCAATTTCTGAAATTCAACAGCAGTGTTACCTCTGCACACAGACAACAGCCTCAACCATGTTAGATTTCAACATCTCAATGGCTATGGTTGTCACGATTCCAGTCCACTGTGCTCCTGCAACCAAAAATAGAATGAAAAGTAAACCGCAAAGCTAAGCCCAATTCAAGCTTAGGTGGACATTCATCCCTATTTACAACCACATAAAACGCAAATGTTACATAGCTTTCAAGATGAGTTTTGAGATCAAAACAAAGTGTTACATAGCTTTCAAGATGAGTTTTAAGCTTCGTCCATAGATATTGTTTAAAAAAGGAAACAAAAGAGTAACCAGTAAGACAAACCATTGTTTATCTTGAACGAGACACAAAAGTATCTTCTTGAAAGACTGAGCCAAGAAAATACATTATTAGAAAATGTAATAGTGGTAAAGAAGCGTCTGTGTACCTTCAACAGGCTTCAACTTACGAGCATAGAGCTGCTCTTGATGAACCCCAAAATATGTATCTTCTAAGGAATCTGCATTCCTTCCTCTACCATGTACAATAGGTTCCAAGCTCTGCACAAAAACTTAAAATGTAACAAAATAAGAATCTTAGCCCATCAATTTAAAACGTAGCAAATCTTATCCATTTCAAGGCAATATGGACATTACCTCAATCCTTGACATTCCATCTCCAAGAAATGCACATGCATCCTTCACATGGGCAATGTAGTAGGTGTCACATAACCCGCATCGACTGCAAACCCAATAGAACACCAAGGATTTTGATAAGAACAAGACAAAAATAGGGAGGTAAACAAACAAAAAGAAAGACAAAACCTGCAATGGTCCTTAGCTGGATAGGTTCCTCCGGGTGGGATAGGTCTGGACTTTTCTCTCCAATCTTGTCTTAGTTTAACTTTCTTATTTGGCTCTGTATTTATATCTGCATTAAAACCCACATGAGAAGGCTTATGCATGCTCTGGGAGAAAACACACAAGGCAAAGATCGATGCTAGATGAAACAAAATCTGTTCCTAAATTCTTATATTTTCAATTATAGATTGCCACAGTACAGTAAAACGTACTAATCTAACAGAAAATTCTATCATCCATAACCAATATGTTCCAGAAGAAAATTCCGAATCGTACATAAAAATTTCATCCTTTAATGAATTTCAGGGATCGTTTCCACTGAAGGATTACCGAAATATTGTAAAAGACGGGTCTTTAAAGAAATTGAAGAATCAACGATGTGTTGTGAACAGAGTGCAGCAAAGAGAAGATGTGGCAGAAATAAATTGAGCACCTTTCGAACGGGAAGATGAAGAATTAACGACAGAGAAGCATGGAGGAAGGAGACAGAGCTTGGAGGTGACTGTAATCATGGTTGCTCAATGAGAGAGAAGAGAGGGGAGAGACTAGAGAGAGAGAGAGAAGGAAGATATTTTTGCTTTTGAACTTTGATGTCTTTGTGTTGATATAGGCAAATTAGTTACAGACACCTGTTAAGAGGAACCAAACTTGAATACCATTATAAACCGGGTATTGGTTCGTATTACATATCCAGTGTTTATTAAAAAAAATTACATTCTTCCTTCGTAATTTGTGAAAATTTCAGCTGGAGCTCTATGTAAATAAGCCAAGTTCAATGTTTTTAACTCATTTTATGATTGAAACACTTACTGTAAAACACAGAGATTAATGTTCAGTAAAACCAATACAAGAAGAATACTGTATGTTGAATCATTCCTCTTATTACCCGATGGAAAAAAAAGATAAAACAAGAACATGTCAATCCTCGGTGAAACATTCATACATTCATCATATCAGAATATGCATTTGAGAGAAACTACAAAATCACCAGACATCAGGACGAAGCTCCCCAGTAGCCGGTGGCATCCAACGACCAGAATTGTACACATTCTCACCAACTTTCCATCCCGGAACATCCTTCATTACATCAGCTTCATATTCCAAATACTTTTTCCACTCAGACACAAACCTACTCATACAAAGAATGCAAACCGCGGATTAAAACAAGATTACTGTCTACAGGTTGCTGTAGGAACAAAGACTTGATTTGAGAATATTACCTCTCATCTTCTTCTGCTTGAAGAATGGGAAGTATTGCTCTACGAGCAGCATATTTCTCTTCCTTCAACGCCCTAAACATCACATCAATGCTGGTTAGAACTTTTAATCGTAATAATTACTGATAAAAAATCACACTTGTACTTGATAGCATCACAATGTAATCCAAAATTTCCGATGAGAAGTTAAGGATGTCCATGACAAGAAATATGAGTTTTTCTTGTTTAGTCGCCATTGCAAATGCATAAGAAGATTATAGTTAAAGCTAGATGACAGAAGTGTATGATACTAAAGACTAACAATCTAACTACAGAGAACCCGTATCCCAAATACTAGTATCAGAACTTACAACTAGATGCTTGCTTTCTTCATAGCAGATTCACATCTTAACAATTGTGGCTTAAGGGGTTTACAGATTGTTGAGGAACTTTATATTCTTTATAGAAAGACACAATCTGAAGTCTAAGTTCATACTGATCAAGCTTCAACCAAAAATGACATAGAACACTAAAAGAATACAAAAGAGTGATTCAGCAAGCCATCGAATCAGTAGGCCGAATGGTTAATATCAGAAAGAAAAACATTAAACCTCTTAACAAGGCTATGTTTCTATAGGTAAACATTAGCCAATGCCTGAACCAGTAAACAGAACAATCTGAAATACCTAAATCGAAGACCACACACAAAACAAAATATGCCACCAAAAAGATGATCAACTTCCAGAGAGAAATAACGAGCTTTAAAATCAAGAGTGCATGTATTTCAAACCAAGCTAAAAATATTCACCAGCATCACTGATAACGATATATACATCCTCAAGTGACAACATTCATAACTAAAATTAATCCTTTTACTATATTCTACATTGTTCTGGTCATCACTCCACAACACAAAAGGCGATGGAGCTATTGCCATCTCGTTTTTACCTGCGGATTTTGTTTCCTTGGCCGACCTGGTACATTCCCCAAGCAAAGGCACCAGAAACAGCAAGGAAAATGGCCATAGCACTAGGACCCGTATTAGATATCCGGCGAGCATATCGTACCGGTGCAAACCCACCCGGTGGTGGACCATCCTGAAGCAGCGGCATATCCTTCACACTCGCCATTCCTGGCTTGTTCCTTATCATCGCCTCCGTCATCTTCAACGCTCAAATTGACTTTGATCACCGGATCCGATTTTGATTCTGCTAAATCGAGTTTGTTCCAGGGATGCCGATGAAGAAATGCAACAACAATACAATTGGGGACATATGATGAACTGGGCTTTTACTAGGCCCATTATATGATAAGTTCAAAGACCCAAGTCCATTAATTAGCATGTCACATGATCTTCTTCTTCTTCTTAAATATAAAACCCTCAAGTCGTCGTCGTCGTCGTCGGTCAGCATTTATTTGGCCGCCGCTTGAGTCTACTTGGTATCAAAACGAAGAACCATGGTGGGATTTAAGAACAGGTACATGTTAATGGAGGTTTTTCTAGATCCAGACAAGGATCTTCTCGGAGAAGGAACTCCGATTATTCTTACACAATTCAATATCTCCAAAGCAATAAAAGACAGTATCCTGGTCAATTTCGGGGAGTGTGGTCTAGGTTCGTCTCTGGGTTCCTTCCAGGTGAAATATGTGAATCCAATCACAAAGCTATGCATTGTAAGATCATCAAGAGAGGAACACAGACAAGTTTGGTCGGCAATCACGTTGGTCAAAAGCATCGGGAACTGTCCGGTGATTTTAAACTTGCTCGATATCAGCGGTTGCATCAGAGCGTGTAAAGAGACAGCCTTGAAGTGCGACAAAGACAAGTTTGAGCAGTCTAGTAAAAGCTTGTCTGAAGAGGAGATTCGGCAGATGAACAATTGTCTTGAGAAGATCAAACTATTGGAAAACTAAACGACTTTTTCTTAAATTCAACAATCTTTCCCTGTTATGTGTATTTTTCTGAATTCTGAAATACAATGGATAAGAAACATAGAGGGTGTGTGTTGAGATCTGTTCTTGATACAAGTGCAAAGTCGTTGAGGCTTCAATAAATCTTAACTATACGGTTTCGGTAATCTAGCTCTTCAAAGTCTCACTTTAGCGATTACTTGCTCTTGTATGCTGTATTCGATCATTTTTTATGGGTTCTTATCGGTTCGTATTGTGTATGTTCACTGTTCGATGAAATGCCTCACAGACCTCGCACCAAAAACTGTTCATGTTTCTGTCTTTAGTGTTTGTAATTTTGTAACCTAGCTCCTCATATTTGATTCTTAACTTTGGTTCTTTTTGATTTTTTTTTTTGTTTGGCCTTCTCCACAGAGGATCGGTGGTTCTAATCAATTATCTAGAAAAAGAATAAAGAGAAAGAAAAGGGTTCTCAAATAGATACACAAGATAATAGATACACAAGTTATTATTTAAGATATTCATGTAACACTGGTCATTTACTAAATGGCTCAATTTTATTTTTCAAATTAAAATTTAGTTTTATAATCCAATTCAATAAAAATATTAGTCATGTGTTTAGATCCCATCAGTCTTCTATCTAAGCAATATTATAATAGTATATTTAATATAATTTAGTTAATTATTTAAATTCTAAATAATAAATCAAATTAAACCAATTATAATTAAACTTGTGGTTTTTAAATAAGAATTTGGAGTTCTTGAAGAAGAAACTTCTCTCCCTCTCTTTCCTGTTTTCTTTATTTTTTTATTATTTTAATGTTTAGATATTCTCTTAGAACTTTTTAGTAAAGATGCATGCTCTAAGTATTTAGAGCTGAAGTGATTAATTATGGATTATGTGATAATAGGCAGGAAATTAGATTCCCTAGAACCTTGGAGGTTTGGAGGCTAGGCATTATAACTATTTGAAATCCCTCAAAAGGAAATTGAAAAATCGAAACCCAAAGATCACGACTTTTATGAAACAAATCTAAAAAAAGTTTCTAAAAAATATGAGTAAAATAAAAATGTCCTTTTGTTATACATTAGCAAACACTTTCAACCATGTTACGTTTGATTTGGTTGAATAAAAAAAGTTCGGAAAAAAACAAAAAAACTAGAATTAAAACAAGGACAAAACGAATCTTGTAGACGAAGAGGACGTAGTGTTTCAATAGCAGCAACAAATAGGTTCATCTGATGCGGTAGGAGCTACGGCAACCTAGATGACAACCATTACGGCTTAAGCCTTGGTAGTGCGATCATCTTGTTTTGTAAAATGAGTAAAGAGAGTGATGGTCGTCAAAAAGTTTGCGGCGGCATGATTGTTATTCGTAGATAATGCAGCAATGAAATCTCTTGTCTGTTTATCTTTGATCTTATCAAAATTCGGATCGTTTTGATTATCATCATCAATGCCGGTCTTTGACATAAAACACACAAGCTGCTGCTTAAGATACTTTTTGGAAACATAACGATAGTATCACGTGTACATTTCGTACATTTCATATTTTTTTATCATACTAATGCAAATATTTCTTTAATTTGTGAATTTTTTATGTATATTTATAGGCTTAGCACACCTTTGCTAATCCTATTCCTAATATGACTACATAACTCCTAATCCTATCATACTTATCTTAAGCTCATATTTATCTAACCAACTTGTTAGACATATCTTAAGCTACATGATAAAGTTGAGTTTATCCAACAGCGCGGGGCTTGTAAATAGTGCAAAAAGCGTCATCGTTGTAAGAGCGTTTGCGGCCGCAAGGTTGTTACTCACGAATAGGGTAGCGATGAAGTCCCTTGTTTGCTTATCTTTTATCTTACCAAAATTAGGAGCCACTGGATTATTTTCATCGTAACGAATAGCCAAAACAAATCCAACAAACACCATGAAACAAGTAACCCCAATAAAAGTCCAAAAAGCAACTTTCTCAAATATCATCCCCACCAGAGCCCAAAGACATGTGTAAGCAGCAACGAGACTAAGTTCATCGAAGATTCTTATTTCTGAGAGTTTTGGACGAACGAAAGCATCAGTCGCACTAAGCACGGCGTACACCAGTCCGCTAATGCCGGCTACGTGGAGGAGAGTTTTGTCTTTGAGATACTTACTAGGATTTGCCATGAAAAAAGAGCATCAGAATAGTCATCAAACTCATAGTTAGGGTGTTGTGTTTCAGCGACCACTTGGCGTACTGTTCGTCGGTGTACGTAGACCTGGTCAAGCCTGCAATCGCCATTATTTCCCTTTGTGTTTTCTGCTTTTGTGCACAAAGGAAACGAAAGAGTGAAGGCAAGCGAAGAGCAAAAGCTTAAATGCAGAAGAAAACAAATTTTACTTTCTAATAAAAATGTTCAAATCCTTTCGATTACACCACCCACGCATTCTTGCGTGCAGGCCCGGCCCATGACACAATCTAGTGAAACAATGGCTTAGGGCATCAAAATAAGAAGGGCATATTTTCAAGAATTTTTTTTGTTTAGGCTTTTTATGTTAGAAAAAAAATCATAAGTTTTTCATAAATTCATTATTAGATAAGCTTTTCTTTCACCATATTTTTGGGCTTTAAACTTTTAAAATTAATAATATATTAAATTAATGTGTAATGTTATAAGTAAAATCCTTAACGAAAGAAACTTTTTTATCTTTTTAATTTATATTGATCAATTCATATTTCTCTTCTATTTGCTTTGCTTGTAACTTGCTAATTGCAAGGAATGCTACGGTACGTGATTTTAAAAAATCTAAGCTAGTTTCATATTAATTTGGTAAAACTCGTAATTTCATATGATTTAATTTTGTTTACTTATAAATCAAAGGGTCGAAGGGTTGTGTCATATGTTCATGGTTTGATTTTTTGCCTGTTTATAAAACGACAGTTATGATTATTACAACATCATTGATTTTTTGCCTGTTTATAAAACGACAGTTATGATTATTACAACATCAACATGTTTCGATGTTTCCTAATGGATTTTACACTTTCAACAAAAATTAATGGTTTCATTAGATACTTGGATTTGGATTATGATTGTTAATTTATTATTATATTTATTTTGTGATTTGTTAATTAGAATAGAATAAAATAAAAGTAACAAATGTAGAATTCAAATTGATTTAAGTTGTTATTTGTTAATTTTGATTCATAAGCCTTTTTGAAATTTTTTGAATGTGTATATATGTTTCATATTTGATTTGAATTTGTGTATAATTCATCTTTTATTTTATTTTTGTGTAATTATAGAAATATATCATCATCTCAAGTTAAACAAAAAACAAACTATCTAAAATCGTCGATGGGAACTCACCACCATGGACTGATGGACGCCGCCGACTCCGACATTCATCGACCGTAGCAGGATTCATGGCTTAACATTTGTTAGTGTTAAGGATTTTTGTGTTGTTATTTTAGAGCAATGTTAAGGCTTTAGTAACTATCTTAATCCTCCTTACATACTTATATATTGAATCATGGCGGTCGGTAGTCCGTATCTTTTACGCTTTTGATAAGAGGTTATCCGCTACTATTTCAATTTTTCACCTTATTAAGCCACTGAAGATACCTTAGTCCGAAGCCGCGGTGAGGCTTAACAAATGAGAGACCAAATCTTCAAGACACGAAAACTGATTCAATAAACTCTTTTGAAACGCTTCACTCTCATTTTCATCTGATCTCAACTCACTTAAACCCTCGTTTATCCTCTTCACTCCATTCTGCAGCAACTCCATTCCTCTACAAATTCCTTCTGGAAGTTTCCTTTTCTTGCTCTGTCGTTTCTCTACTTCCATTGATCTCTGGAGTATTCCTTCTAAACGCTTCTGCATTGTTGCCTTAACCTCTGTGCCTTCTTTCGCAAGTAACTCGAGTTCCTCTTGTGAAGGTGTGATTGACAGAAGCGCTCGTTCTTTCTCCAAGAACATCTTTAATTCCGACATGAACCGCTCTGTTTTCGTCTCTTTCCCAGAAGCTATATCAAAGGCTAGAGTCGCATCTTCAGGTACGAATCTCCATAGCTGATTACAGCTCGTACGTGCACAGAAGTATCCAAACGCAGTCACCGCATGGTGTACCAAAGCCCAGTGGCGTTCTCTGAGAAGCAAATGGTATAGTTCCCAAACCGTGCCGCTCTTTGGACAGGCTTCGGTTTCAGACATCTCGTATTTGCTAAGTCCTGATAAGAAGAGCGCAAGGTTTGGCTTGGACTTACGGAGATGACTATCATGATGATCAGTTTCTGAAATGAATAGCTTTCCAAGCTCTGTTACGACACTATCCATTTCTTGGCAAGTGTACAGCTGATCGCTTCTTGAGGCGATTGATAGTGTTTCGCTGAGAATCTCACTGTAACGATCCTTCGTCGTTTCATCTTTGGAGTTTCTGTACTTTTGAATTAGAGCGACAACAAAGTTCAGAGTTTTCGCATCAATCTCTGATATGCTCATCTTTCTACACAGAAGAAAAACAACAAGAGTTAATATCCACAACAAAAAATCTAATACTTAATCTTTACCTCACACTATAGTCAATTACTAATATTTGCTATCTCGTGCAATAACATCTCCAGAGAAGTGTCAAGAATAGATATCATAATTACTTACAGTATCCGAAGGCAAGCAGAGAGTGTGAAAACTGGAGCTCCAAGCACAGTGTATCTGGAGGCATGTGATGGTTTCTCATTGAATTTCTCTATGAAGTTGAAGAAATCTGCAAATATCTGTCTTTTCGCGTCGTTTTTGATTCTGTCTGGAAGAAAATTCAGTGGAAACCCGTCTAACAGCAAGGCTAGATATACATCTGGTGCAGGGTATCTGCTCTCAGTGCAAATGTTTTTGTAAACTCGAACTGTTAAAGATTTGGGGCTGTGGGTAAGAAGAAAGCAGATGGACTTTGCAGTTCTTCTGAGAACGGAATCTGGACTAAGCGGTGTTTCTGATGATGACATTGACATAATGAATGTACAAAGTTTATCAATCATATTGGCCACCAAATCATCAGTGGCATGACGAACCCAGAAGCACCAAAGCTCCATAACTATCTGCCAACACAAGAAGTGAGGATGCAAGAGATTCTGCAGCAAGAATGTTTCAAGCTCTTCCCAGGCAGGAGTTGTTGAAAGTATAATCATAAGGGTTTTGAGGGACAGAAGCAGAGCTGAAAACATTGATTCCCAGATTATCGTCTTCCCAGAACCATCTGCCATTGGAAGCTGAGAGGAAAGGACTGAACAGTAAACCTCTTTGTCTGTTAATATGTTAAGAAGCCATTGCAGCTTTGTGGTGATTGCAAGCTTTGCATCTATTTCAAGCTCAGATGAATACCTCATGACAGACTGGAACAATGCAACTCGAGCCAGGAGTAGAACTCTGGCACATGTCGCAGATTCAACAGATAAAGACAAGATATCAACCAATGATGTTTTTGTTTGAGAATCATCGCTCGGTTTCTTACAAATTTGGTTTGAGAAACCTTGTTCATCTACGAACAACGAATCAAGAAGTGTGAGCCTGAATTCTTGTGTTATTTCAGCTGCGTTAAACAAAGCAATTAGAAGATCCACAATTGTTTTCTCTATAAGATCAGTCATTACTTCACTTGCGGATTTTCCATGGGTTTGTTGGCTCAGTGAAACTTTGAAAGCAGAGATCATTAAAATGCAGAGTGCTATTTCCTTGAACACCACAGACGCCTCGCTTGGAAACAGCGCCACAACTTTAACAGCATTAATAAGATAAAATTTCACAGGAAGAAAGACCCTTCTGGCTTCTGTTGCAGATACGTTTTCCTTCACCGAGCAAGACCAAGCCTCAGCAGCAAATCTCAGAGACTCCTTGATCAGTGATATTAGCTTTAAAATGATTTCTCCTACATCTACCTTAGATGCCAATGTCTGCTTGTCTATCTGAAGCAAAGTAATCACACCCTTCCATGATGTATTAAGAATGGTCACAAGATTACCACCATCTTTTGCAGCAAGCATACCCAATTCACTCAGAGAATTAACCCCTAGCGTAATTATGCTTACCAAATTACACACAGTGTTGCCTTCCTCCATCCTTGCCTTTCCCACATTTCCATTAGCCTTGATCTCATTTACGTCCTGATCCACTGTTGGAGAGTACTCTTTGCACAGACGAACAATAGTGTCAATGATAACTTGCACAGCCTTAAGAATCTCCGAGGAAAAGGATTCAACTTTCTGTGTCAAAAGAAAGGTGAACGCTATTAACCGATGACAACAATGCATAATACTAATCTTTGTCTACAGTAGTAAAATGTAATTTCAATAAAATAAATGTTAAATAACCAGTTTCATGATACAGTACAAGTAGCTACTGGTGAAAGATTAAGATAATTTCCGAAGATACCTTGGCATTCAATATCACATCCTTTGTCAAATTCAGCTGCTCTGAAACAAACTTGTGAACTGTAACAACTGAGGCCTCTTCACTCATTAAACATGTTTTGCCAATAGCAGTAAAGGTTGAGGCAGAAAAGTGAAGATAATCCAAAAGAAGCTGCATAACATTGATTGAAAACTCAAAACTCAGTGACCCAGAAACCATAAGCGTTGACGGAATTATACTTACAGAACCATCAAGCATCACTAACCTGAAAGAAAATGTTGGAATGCTCTTCCTCTTGAGACTCCTCCATCGACATTACAGACATGTTTAAATGTTTTGCACACCATTGGCTTACCTACAGGTAGTGGAGTGAGAAAAGATAATACAACAACACTCTAAAGTTGAGGTTCAGCAATAAGCAGCAAAAATGAAAACATTGTACCTTAATACCAAAAGCAAGAAAGTACAGTGAGCAATCAGGCCGATCTAAAGCTAGGTATTTTGAAGCCACAGGCAGAATTGCCTTGTTCAACAAACATTGGCTAACGTCAAGACAAGTGAAGTCTTCCCAGAGTGTCTATACAGCTGTCAAGGAATACTTGGAACATGCCATAACAGACCACTTAAAGCATGTGTAATCATCAGAATCCTAGTGAAACATGCAAATTAACATCTAAAAAAAGAAGCAGATATAACTTCATCTCTAAAGTGCTCACTTCATTATCCGAAAACCAACAACCACACGCACAGAGATTAGAAATCCACATCTCAGTTTCAAACAAGTTTAACAAATATTGCAAATCAGCGAAACTTAGAAAGAGGAAGAGAAACATCAAAAGTATGTGAGGATACTGTTAGGCTCTCCACAAAAGAGGGCAAATCAGAACTCTCTTCTACATCTAACTGACCGAGCCGTGTGAGTAGTTGAACCCGATTCTCAGTAAGCTGTTATCAAACAATGAAGAAAAAGTGAAGCTCGTTAGCTACAAAAATCAATTGAATCCGAATCAATCTACAACATATAGAGCAAGTCTCAGCTTAAATCTATTCTCAATAGTTTCAATTCCCAGTGTTCTACTCCTTCAAACACCCCAAACATATATACATTAAGCTGCATAAACTCAATCCAGACCCATGAATTGAAGAGAGAACTCGTACAAGAAACTTAGTCGGAAGGGAAATCAATGAGAAACATCGCATCATGAAACCCAAAGCAATCAGAAGAAAAATTCTCGATTGAACAGAGAGGATTCGTATAAATTACTACCGGAAGCGATAAAATTCTCCATAAACAATCAGAAGAAGATTTTGGTTTGCAGAAACCTAAAAAATCAAATCAAAGCTAGAAACAAAGAGAAGCTTACATCAGAAGAATTGATCTCTTCGAGTATCTTCATCGCATTGTTCTCCTCCATCACTTACTCTCACTCTCTCTGCTGGGAATTTTGTTTTGGCACTGTGAGAAGGAATCTTCCGCTCTTTAGCTTCCCGCTCTTTACATTTTCGGCTATATTGAATTTTTCTCCGGCATACTAAACTTGCTTTCGTTTTTAAGTTTTTTAAAAATGAAATATAAAAGATATTTTAAGGCCCGTTGGATCAAATTGGGCTTTTAAAAGTAGCTCAATTCACACTGGGCGATTTTCAATTCGGTCCACGATTCAAATTGAAACCCAAATCAAAAACTTAAGAATATTGTACAACTCTTTGGAAAAAGGGAAAAAAAACACAAATATATCTTTTATGCTTTTTTTTTTTTTTTTTAAAAAGCCTTTTATGTTTTTAATAAATCGTTTTCTTTTCTATTTTTTTAATTGCGCTTATGTGACTACAATTTTTAAAAAAATGATTAAATATTATCAACTGTGATTTTACTAGCTAAAATATATACCATAATTATACACATGCAAAAGAAAAGAAAAAATACTTGAGGCTATATATATACGTCGTAATAAATTGCATGACATGTAAATTTAAGTTTGGGACAGCGAAATAGACTAAAGAGAGGACGATGGCATGAAATGGGACAACAAGTGTTTGTCATGCAAATCGTATCTTCTTTAATTTTTGTCCCTCTCATCATCCCAACGCCATTATTACATCATTTATTAATGCTTACATTGTGTGGATTCTTGCTGTCTTCCCCCACAATTACTGTCTTTTTAAACAATATTTTGAAAAAGAAAAAAAAAAAATCATTTGCAATCCATGCATGAAACCCTGCTTACTAAATTGGATCGTTAATTATATAATACAATCTCAATTTCTGAAAATGTTGAGTGTTTCGTTCAAATTCACTTACAAATTTATTCAAAGTATGAATTTAAGACATTACACGAATCATATGCACGTACATCGTTAAATGCATTATTGATTAATTGTGATCATTAGCGTAGAACTAAATAAGTTTTTCCCCATAAAGATTTGAACCAGACACCTCCCAAACGCATCAGCTTTAGATGTACAAAATGTTTTTAAACTAGACTACTTACATTTGTACTATATACTAACTTTGATCTTTCATTTTCGTTCGAACAGTTTCGTTGAGAGTTGAGATCATGCAGCAAAAATGAAATCTATACACGTTTCTCACGTATAAATGGAAGCAAGTTTGTACTCCAATCCTTCCGTTTCTTATATGAGTGATGGTCAAGACTGGTGATGGTTAGACTTTTTGGCCTTGCTAATAATGTAATATTGTTTTTCACTTAGAGCTTTTATATTTTAAACATCAACATAAGTTCAAACAAAATCCATTAAAACGAATATCGTTGGACGCCTTATAATTATTTTGCTAAACATTTTTTGAACATGCAAAAATAGGAAAGGAGAGAACCTCATAAACAAAACGATTAAACATAGAGAGTCACAAATTACATAACATAAGGGCCGAAATCGAAGCAAACGTTGCAAAAAGAAAATACAAACGAGAATAGATCAGAAGTTACACTAATGATCAGCCAATTAAAAAGACCAACAATAACATCCGAACTAAATAATTATTCCTTAATCAAACCCTAACCAACAAAAACTCTCTACTACTGCTTCATAACTTCATTAAGGATGTGGATCGAGTATACCACCGACCACGCCGTGCGCACCGCCGATACCACCACCAACACCGATACCACCTCCCTTACCGATACCACCACCACCAACTCCGCCTAGTCCACCTAAACCACTTCCGGCTCCACCTAAACCACCAATACCACCTGCTTTACCAATACCACCGCCAACACTACCAACACCGCCTAAACCACCACCTACACCACTTAGGCCGCCAACGCCGCTTCCAAGACCACCTAGGCCGCCTACACCGCCGCCTACACCGTGAAATCCACCGATTCCAGCTGCACCGCCTATGCCACCATATTTACCGATCCCACCAAGACCACCAATAAGTGGCATCCCAAGACCTCCCACGCCGGCAACACCGCCAACTCCGGCGAATCCACCGACTCCAGCGACTCCTCCGATGCATTTTTTGTCGTCGAGGCTCTTGGGTGGTAACTGATCAGCTGCTTTTGCATGCATGGGTATTGTGGTTGTATCGTCATGTGTCGTCGTCTTGCCCTCATCAGACACTCCCGGCACGTGACGAGCACGTGCATGGACGAATGACATAGCGAGCAGGACACAAACGATTGACAAGACTCTCGACATCTCTCTCTCTCGATCTCTTCTCTCGATCTCTTCGCTCCTCTCTCCTTTTTGAGATTCTATTGAACGTCTTTTATGTTGTTGAGGTTGCTAATGAGTTTCCTAGGGTTTATATAGCAAAATGAAAGGTTGGTGACAGTTGAAAGTCATTAATTTTGCTATGAACCCAATTTATAATTTCTTTCCCTTAGTAAAGGCTCTCTGATGATACAACTATACCATGGACAATTGATTGGTCGAGTTTAAATATTGATTCATTTTTCATTTTTTTTTGTAAATTTTAACTGAGTAGTGACTTCATGCACTACAGCAAGCGAGTCATTTGGATTTTGAACAAACGAATATACAAGAAAACGAAAATTATATCAATCTTTTAATCTGACGTTTCAAATATAAATTTCATTAGTTATTTTTCTAGATATATCATAACTATTGACATACGTTAGACAAGAAAATATTATTTAGAACTTAGAAGAAAAAAAACGAAGATCGAGTCTGTAGCCGAAAGATGAGGGTTTGAAAAAAAATAGTATTGCTAAAGAAAATCACAAAGAACCCTGTAAATGCTCATAACCGGACAAATCTGACACTTTCATTTAGAATTAGGAAAAACAAAAGAAGTGTTTGCTATAAATCTGACACTTTCTGTGAAAAACTTTTTTAACTTTTCTCTCGAACGTTCTATACTCTCATACTTGTCTTCTACGCTCTGCTTCTACAAAAGTTAAGATGTATGCATCAAAACTGGGCGAAGTTCTGATATCTAGTGGTAAAACGGCAAGGAGTTTTCCGCTACGTAGGGCATTCGTTTCAGCGTCACCAAGGCCCTTACAGGTGAGAAACTACGGAATAATTATGCGATTCCGTAGTTTTTTTTTACCAATCATGCACATAATATTACAAAACGTTTTCTCGAAATTTTGAAATGCTCCCAATCAAAACATCCATGATCTTTGCTAAAGAATTATGCGTAAAGAGAGTTTAATATTATGATATATATGCTGAGTAATTGGTTATGGTAAATGTCTAAATGGAAAAGGGAAAAGAAGAGGCCGAGCAATGCCAAAAGGTGAAAGAAGCAGCAGAGGCAGTGAAAGAAGGAGCCAAGCAAGTTAAGGAAACCACTGAGTACATCCAAGATGTCGCTTCCACTACTGCTGGTCGTGTAAGTAATTAACTAACCCACCTTTAATAGATATTAATTGTGATTTGATGATATAATCACACTCTATATATATATGATTTATTTGGTCATTCAGGTGACTAAGATGACAAAAGATGTAACGGAGAAAGTCACAGAAACAACGGATACCATCACTGAAAAAGCTAAAGGTTCTGTCTCTGGCGTTTTAGGCACCGCCAAAAACGCTACCGATATTATCAAAAAGAAGATACTTGGTGATTAGTTACAATCTACCCATATATATTTGATATTATTTATGTACGTTTTAATAAAGTAATTTTCAGAAAAAATCATGTTCTGATTTGGTGATTATATGGACTAGTGATACATTTGATTACATTATAAATCTACATAAAAACCCTAACCAATCTATAATGGATTTTGTTTTACTATGGTTACAAAGTATTTTTAAAAACAGAAAAACCTAAAAACGACTCTGAACTGTTACAAAACCCCATTGGAAAAGCTCTGGATTATGTATAGACTGCTTTTGTAGCATAATAATGTAAAATAAATACTATGTGTTGTGCCTTTAGAGATGATTGAGCTTCGCGTTGAAGGAGGGATAGAGATAGAGACTGATGTTAATTGATTTGGTTGGGTAAAGCCATAAAGTTAATTGCTGAAATGTTTACAAAAATAATAAAACGTGTTATCCACCAGTACTGTATAAATCATTTGATTTTAAAAGTGATACTGAATCAATGTATATGTTTTTAAGAATTGTGAAAATGTGATGTTGTTAATGTTAACAGCCTGTTAGAAAGAATAAATGCGATTTCATATAAATGTTATATATAAAGCTATTTTACCATAGATAAAAAAAATTATTTAATTTGTCTGTTAAGTAAGTTATAGATAATCATAATTAGCCTGAATTAAAACCCTAATGATGGTGGAAATAAAAGGTTATCATTATTTGTCGGAACATTTTGCTTGTTGATTTCGAACTCTTCTGATTCTTTTTGTCATGTGTGGGCACATGGAGACGATTTAGCGTGTTTTAGGCTTCTCTTGCTTTATATGTTTAACGTACGATCTACTTTTCAATGCAAAAAGCCAAATAAAAATAGATATGCTAATTTTTCTTCCCAACCAAAAGATATACTTTTGAGAGGAAAAACACATAACTAATTCGATTTAATATTATACTCACAACAAAAAATACTAACAATATAACAGATAGTTTTATAAATATTAATATTTTTGTTCACTTTTCTAAAGTTACACATGATAAGGAAAGCATATTGAAAACAATTGTGGGTGATAAAATAGCTGGCTATTCGAGTTTGTCGCAATTAAGATTTTCTTCACAATTTAAATAACATTAATGTAAAGTTTTTATAAACCCCCAATTACTACTATTGCTTGCTTCAATAGACACAAAGTACAACCATGATAAGTTACAACCACATGAGAAAATAAAGCTAAAACTCAAGCCAACAAATATAATACAATGAAAAACAGAAAGATTCACAAATCATTTAGACCCTATATTGAATTATAAACCTCAAAAATTACAAGAAAAAAAAAAAAAAAACAAGAGATAATATTCTTGTTTTTCTGGGTAGAATTGTAGAAGACAGAGACAGACGAAGAACAATCTGAGTTGATCAGACAGAACCAACAACACTTCGGGGATTTCTCTTTTTTCATGAAAGGTTGTTTGTTTTCCCCTTTTCTTGTGTTAACTTGCGGTTGAAGCAAGCAAACCCGAGGTTGAGAAAAATCGACACAAACACACCGAAAAAAAAAATGATAATAGGCTTTTCAAATGACAAATGTGTGAAAATGTACACTTTTGTCTGAATATAAGGGAATTTTGGTGGTAATGGTGGTAACTATGATGAACATTGACGTCCTCTGCGACAAGGTAGAGCTCCGGCGTCAGAAGTAATGTGTCCGACCAATGAAGAAGATTTCGCGGAAAGGCTAGAGGCACGAGCGTAGCTACCGGACGCAGCGGCTCCTGAAGAAGTGAAGTAAGCACCGTTCTGTAGCAAATCTCCTTCTGATCTCCAATTCCATCCTTTCCAACGACTTGCCGGTGTGTCCACTCTCTTTGTCACCTACATAAACATTCAAACATCACAAATGTCACAAACTCACATTCATAAAACCACTCTCAAGTCCAACTGATTTTGATTGAGTTATTACCTCTTTAGCAAAGGGGTTTTTTGGGGCGGCATAGCGGTTCCCTTGACTGTTGATTGTCGGGTTTGCGCTTCCACCAATCGCGTACATTTCCCAGTGAGTGTAGTCATTGTTCACGACATGGAAGTACCCGTGTCGACACCTGCAAGGAAAGTTAATCGTATTGTTCAGAAAACCTAACACACAAAAACAGTGAATACTCAAGAAACAGAACACAAGAGCAGAGCAAACTCTGTTTTTGTTATGTCTTTTTTTATATATACCTCGGCATTCTTTGAATAAGTCCGACTCCAAAATGATTATAAGCAATGGTCACTTGCATAGATTTGTCCCTCATGTACGAATCGCTATGTCCGAGCAACATGACCTGTAGAAAAAAAGATCAAATCATATCGTCAAAAATTGAATCCCGCCAAGCTACAATTAAGCAATAAGACTTCAAAAAGAACCTCGTTGTGGTGAGTTAAGTGGTTGTTAGAGATGGTGATCGCGGTTGAGCCCATGACTGCGTCAACGAGCCCATCAGCGCAATGAGACAACGAGTTATGGTCAATCCATACATGACTCGACCCAAAGATCGAAATAGCATCACCATCCGCCATCGTCCTCCACCCAAAATGCGTCTCTGAGCTTCTCACCATAGCGTTACCAGTCGGTCTACAATCATGAATATGCAATCCATGGACGATCACGTTCGTTACAAACTGAATCGTGATGCAACCACCGTTAGCGATGTGAACGTTTGCGCCACGTCCATCGATCGTTTTGAAGCTGTTAACGATCAGCTCTTGTTTTAATTGAATCACCATATCGCGTTTGAAAACGATCCATAATGGTCGGTCTTGGATCACGGCGTGACGTAATGTTCCCGGTCTAGGATTAACCGGATTGTCGTCTCTCGGGTCAGTGACTACGTAGAAACGCCCGTCGCGACCACCGATCGCGTTTCTTCCAAATCCGATCCCGCAATCCGCTAGGCGTTTGCGGTTCTTGTGCCAATTGCGATCGCACCGCCAACAATCGTCGATAGGGTTGCCTGTTCCGCAAGTAAAGTAACCTAGCTTCCTCCTCTCGGTATGGTTTCTCATACTCCTGTAGATAATTATTATCATATCCGGTTTAGATTCGACTTTAATTTCATTGATCTCAACCGGGATCTCACCATGAAATTTAAAATAAGATTATTTGAGAAAACGATCAAATCACATCAGAACATGTGCACATGGTTGATGATAAATACTACATATTTTTTAAGACTTTTTTCCATAGACGTGTGTCGGTGGGATTAGGTTCTCTGGCTAAGATTCCTGAAGCAAACGACGTTAGAGAGAACCGTTAAATGAGGACAAACAATTAATCACCGTTGGATAACGACGAACGAGTCCGTCCGTTTTAACGGATACCGTTTTTGTTTTTTGACCGTATAAAGTGTAAATTGCTCAGTTACGACCACATGGGGTACTGTCCAATATGATTAATAATTATTTTATTATTATTTATTTTAAATCCAATTTGTGAAAATATATATAGTATTTAAGGATAAGTTTCATAAACAATATGATTGTACGTATTTCCAAACGACTTCGTAGTGTGTACTAAGCCGAATACATATGGCTGGTAATATGACAGATATTTAATGTTGGGAGAGGAAAACAATATTAATATTTTAAAACTTATATAATATATATATATATATATATATATATATATATATATATGCAATGCGTCGGATTTGGATCTGCCTAGTGTTAGTGCATGTGGTGTTTGGAGTGAAAACTGTCTGCTGGAAGTATTAGTTCAACAACAATTGAAAAAGAAAATAGAATAAAACGAGCATTCTTAAAAATAGTTTAAAATATAAAAATACTATATAGAGAAAGAATAGAATGAATAATACCTTTTAAAATACCAATGCATGAAAAATGTAGTTGGTGATTTAATTATGTATTTTTTTTTTTTTATCCAAGAAAGGTTAACAACTTGGGGTTCTTTCTCGGAAAAAAAAAATGTCTTATTAAAAAATGATCCTGACAGAATTAATGAACGCCAATTGTTCACGGGAGTAGATCTCACTAGTAGCAAGAATAAATTAATCGCATACACTATTTTTGTCATAGTTATATAATAATGTGAACATGGGGACTATTTATAGACGATGTATAATATAGTAACAAAAAAAAAAAAAAAAGAGAATTTAAGTTAGTTAGAGAAGAAATAAATGTGACAGCTCTTGTATGATAGATCTTGATTCAACAATAGAATGAAACAAAAGTCACAACACTATTGTAAATGAATAATAGTTAGGACTTATAGGACCATACCCAATATTGTACCTTTATGACTAGTTTTTTTTCCCCCATTACATGGATATATATATATACATATATTCACATGATACTTGTAAGTTAAATAATAAAATGAGATGAAATTAGTACTTACATTTCAGTCAAGGCGAGAACTTCGTCCGCTACTTCATCTGGATTCGTCACTGCGTGTTGGTTCCATTCGGTTTCGTCGGATCTAAAATTTTCAGAAATTAAAGAAATCTAAAAACTGAGAATCTAGAGAAAATCAATGATTGATATATACTACTAAATAATGCAAAACTATAATAATGTTTTTTTATAAATATAATTTATTGGAGAATGCACCACACTACACTCCTACACTGCTCCATAAAATTCGCAATCCGAAGAAACCGTTAAAGAGAAAGGTCTTCGACAGGATTCTTAAATTACTAAAATAACCCTATAGAACATTTTCAACGTATCGCAAATGTGGGAGGTTAAAATGGGTAAAATAGACGAAACAGAGTCAAGTGTATCTACGTAATCAAGTTGACTGTATGGACATTAAAAAAAAAAGGCTGTACGGTTTAGATCGTTGGATCTAGATCACAACAAAATTCAACGGCTAAGATCATTTTATGTGGAGAAGGGAGGGGATACTATTTTGTAGTAGAGATCGAAAAGGTTAAGTTAAAGAAACAAAAACTATTTGCTCTTGTTTATAATTTTGTCGGTTGAATAGAATTATAACAGTAAATTAAATAATTTTCTATTTACGGAATTATATTTTTGGAATCCGAGGGAAAATGTAGCTAGACAATGGAAACTACGTAACGAATTAGTAATGTGAAAGAAGTTTTATATTTTTGGAAATTATACTTTGGAATCTGAGGAAAATGTAGCTCGAGAATGAAAAAATATAACTAATTACTACTTACTAGTGCAAATAATAAAAAATCTTCTTCTATGTATTGAAAGAAACAGAGATCTTAACATCAACAGAGAGATGAAGAGATACAAACCTAGGGAGAGAAGAGATCTTGTGGTGTGTAGTGTTCTCCATTGCTCCGGCGAAGAAGAGTAGACACATCATTGCTAAAACCCATGTCGGAAGAACCGCCATTGGAGCAACAGAAGTAGAAGCAGAAGCAGAAGCTGAGCAAAGTCTTTCACTCTGTTCCGAGAGAATTAGAACAGAGGAGAAAGAGAGAGAGAGAGTTAAAGAGAGTGAATGTACGAGCTTGGAGATATATTGGCCCTCTTATAGAATCTGTGGGAGACCAAAATAAAATAAAAAAGAAGACGACACCAAAAAGAGCCGTTAAGACGGCCGTTATGTATCTAGACGACGTCGTCTCGTACAATTTGATTCTTCGTTTTGCTTTATTAACGTGATCATTTTGTTAACTCCGTCTCTTTATTTACCGTTCTAACCGCCACTAACTGCTCAAGCGTGTGATTTTATAGACCTCGCACGCTTCTATATATATATATATATATTTTTTTTTTTTTAAAAAAAAAAAATTAAACTTCTGCCAACGAATTCTTCTTCTTTTAAAAAAAATAAAAAATTCTTCTGCTTGATTGTAATGTAATTGTATGAATTTCTAAAGTTTTGTTGGACTTTTATGTCATTGTTTGTTTTGGAAAATCAATATATAGGCAAAAAACTGCGTATTTTGTTTTAACATACTAATAAATACTAGTCTATTTTAGTAAATCATGCTAACTAAACATCAGACTTTTTAAGGAGTAAAGTTAGTCAAAATCTTATGAACATATGTCTAAATCTAGACTTGTACGTAGAAGCTAACTTTTGAGTCGTAGGTTCATAACTTGGAATGAATCAAATTATTAAAAAAAATCACCCTGTAATGGAGTAGTTATTGACATATGAATAACTAAATGATTTTGAATATGACACGAAAAACAAAAACAAAAAACTAATTGGTTTCTAACTGATGCTTTCACTTTCGCATTTACAGTAAGTGAATATGAGTGAAGCAAAATAGATAACATTTTATTTCTTTTAAAATTTTGTCAACCTGTAAGTGACACATCATCAAGAACGATACGGGCAAGAGAGAGCCTTCCGTACACGGAAACAAGTTGTCATAGTTTCCTGCTGAATTAGCGGGTTATATTGTAGTGTATTTATTACTATATAGTATAATAAATATAATTATAATTTCCTTGAAAATTCCATGATTTTCCGAGGCGGTAATCACGGCTTAGAGAAATAAAGAAAAACCGAAGAAGAAGAACATAAAGAATACGCGTTGAGCTCGTTGACTACCCAATAAACAATTTTCAAACTGTTCTCACTACTAGCTAGAATCAAAATATTGTAGCATTGTGAATGTTCCTTTATTAATATATATATTCAATAGTTATAGTTTCTGTTCTTCTCACAAAAAAAAAAGCATTTCATAGAGTATAAATAGCTCTTTATACTTTATTTATAATTGAAAAGGCCTTATTTCTGAACTTATAATGATTTTACTCTTGATATTAAGTTTTCTTAGGTTGATTGTATTTAAATAAATCTCTAATGATTAACATTTGGTTTTTATTTACCTTTTGGGAGCACAAATAATAATGTTCCCATGCAACAACCCAAACTCCTCTCATCATAATGTCAAGTTTTTTTTTTTTTTTTTTCACGCTTTTCGTGATTCCATTTTTACCCTCAATCCCAGCATTACTCTAACTTTGGACGTACCCATGATATCATATTCCAATCCAATTGTATCCAAATTTCACAAAGTTAAAAGTCAAATTTTCTACCCAATCGAGCTTTAAACTAAAAATAGTGCAACGTTACGACTGTCTCTCGACCCACTCCAACTCTGTGGATTTCCATCTTCTTCAGACTGCATTTTAAGGTATATATTATGATATAATGTTGACAAAAAAAAAAATTTATGGTATAATATTTTCTGATGTTTTATTTGCATATCATTTTTGAATATGTCACCCATGATAAAATTACTATATGGTCAGACACGTTTAACGTAGAATTTTCTTATGATAAAAAAGAATATTAAACATTTGTGGTATATAGATTCAAGTGAATCATTATTTTTATTTTCAAATGAAAATCAGATCATTAGAAAATTAAATACATATTTCAGTATTATATTTTCTGTATTTGTATTTTAGTATAGTAATAACTTCCAATCATATTTTCAGATTCAACAGGGCTATATAAAATATACAAGAGTAGGTAATCTACGATTTGTGAGAAACACTAAACTCAACTAGTTTTGTAGACTATAGTAAACTGGTAGGTTTTTACTTTTTAAGCTTCGCGGAATAATAGTTTGATTTCTAACAATTGTTGACTATTTCTAACTTACCATTGACGTGAAAGATCATATTGAGTACGACGTTGTATAGATGTTTGTTTTTTATTTATTATAAAGACGTTGTATATATATATTTGTTGGGTACAGAATGATGATCTAACGTCATGCTAACAATTGATGATACGATCGAACGGTTCAGAAGTCAGAACCTTTTGTCTCAGTGAATTATGGTGACATTAACATACTCATATATCTCCGTTTTGTTACACTGGAAAACTATTATCAGTTGGAGAAACATCATAATTGTAACGGAATTTGTAAAGCAATTACAATGTTTCTACTTTTATTTTATCGAATGATCTACTGACTAGACAATTTAAATTAATCCAAACCTTTTGTATTTTTCGCTACATATGAGATATTTTTCGCCAAAATGTGGTTTACATGATCATCTTTTCTTATTTTAAATAAAAAGAATCAATAGGTTTTCAGTAACGTATTTTTTTTTTTTTAAAATAAATAAATTAATATGATAAGAAATAAGATGGTACTTAAGAAATTTTTAAAATTGCCAATAAATCGGGAACTCAACAAATGATCTACTTATAACAGTATTCAAATTCATAGTTGAAGCAGAAATTTTGAATATTATTTTTTATGGTTTTTTATTTTTCAAATTGTACATAGATAAACAAGCTTAAGTATCACTCTCTAACAAAAAAAAGCCTCATATATATAAATATATGATGTGTACCATGTGTGTGCATTATGGGGGAGGTTGGATTGGCGGGTAACTCGTAATAATTGAAACTTTTTTTTTGTTACACTTTTATTGCTCAAATTACTTTTGTAAAAGTGCAAAAAAGCTATAATAAAGCGAAGATCTTTGTTGGTGCGAAATGTTTGGTTACGCCAAAACTCGCGGGTCAAATTTGTTCCCAATCACTTCTTTTTTACTTATCCTTTAATCTATTTTATTTTTTTCCTTGACCTCTCACCTAAGTGAAAACCAGCAAGAACCCATTAATCCGATTCTGTACATGTTTGAATCTACCATATAATCAGCCAAAATTTACAAATTTTTGATAAAATAATGTGTCTTTCTTTGATGAAGTTGACAATTACGTGAATATATTAAATGATCTAAACGATTAAGCGTCGTTATTCCATTTACGACATCTTTACTGCATGTAAGCGTCTCAGTTTGATTGACTTGAATCCATGCAAAACTTCAAAAATGCCATCTTCACGATCCAATGCCATAAATGTATCTTAAATTTATAAATACGTACATTTGATATATCTATATAAATAGATGGATAATTCGAAGTATTTATATTTGTCGTTTGTTACTATATTGGCCGAGGCACCGACACACCCAAACGTTACAAAAATATCGAATAGTAGGGAACTTGGATACACTCGACATTGTACGGCATCGTTTTGAATTTACGAAGAGACATCATTTGTTTTTATTATAGTTATGTGTTGTTTTTGTCTTTGTTATATAAACTAAATGACAAAATTTGCACACAAGAAAGAAACCAAAGATGTTTTTATCCTCTCGAAATTGACGTACACTGGAAGGTTCTTCCGTAATTTTCATATATATGATCTTTAACGTGACATTGCAACGTTAAATTCGACAAAGACCTGTCAAATTAAATTCTTCTAACTATGCGGTGTCATTATATATATTATCAAGCAAAAAAAATAAAAAATGCATTTGTCCTAGCTGCAAAATGCATTGTCTAGCTAATTAAGACAATGTATTCGAGTTGCAGAGATAGACTCATCATGGAGTGTATCAATTTTTTCTTTTTTTTCGTAATTAAATTTTATCGGTATAAGTTATAATATATGTATGGGGTTGATATATTATTAATATGCACAGATAAATCCATCGGCACTTTATTCGTTTTCTTTAGAAGTTAGTCGAAGACAAGTACTCTAAATTTTTAAAAATTTACGAAACAAAAATCTACACAATGTTAGAGAAGACTCACATGAATACTCACTGTGCCTCTCTAGTCAAATGGAAAAAAAGAGATGGAGAGTTTCATTCAATTCTCACTAAATATTTTTAATTAAATATAAAATAGACATATATATACATATATTTAACGAAAAGCTATATATATATATATATATATAGTTTGGAATGAACCTAAATATATGATAGAAAATTAGAAATCTTATAAAAGGATACTCGTGAACTAAAAGTGATCCTGCAGTGATCTTCATCATTCATATAATTTCAATGGAAACCACATTTTTGAAAAAAAAAAAAAAAAGTACAACGAAAAGCTATATATATACAGTAAAATAATTTTGATTAAATCTAAAGGTGTTATAAAAATCTTCTCAAAAATGTTACCCGTGAACTTAATTGATCCTGTGATCTTCATAATGCATGTAATTTCTTGATATTATAAAATTTTGCTATTGTACTATTTCCAAGTACATTATAACATTACCTTTGAATAAGGAATTGTTTTTTTTTTTTTTTTTTTTTTTTGAAATGAGAACATGGTTATCTCTTTGCCTTCTATTTGTGTTTGCAATATCAGATTTCCTTAAAAATGTTGTGCTCACATTTTTGTTTTAGTCAACATCCCCATTTTATTTCTAGATATGAAACGACATAAAAGCACATGCAAGCTTAGCCAAAACATTGGCATGTCGTGGAGGATATTAAGAAATTCACTGACCGTGTTCTTCAACCTGTATAGATTGATCAACATTTTACAGTCAGGTCCTTCTCCGATAAGATTAGAAAATACGTGGAAACATTTTTCGTGATCGCATATGCTTATTTATCAAAGAAGTTGTAACATTCCAAAAAACCATATGATTATTATTGGGGTACATGGAAGAAAAGGGCTATAAAAGTTAAATTAGGATTGGATAACGTACGAGAAAAAACACAAGGAGAAAATGTCAACCCTTGGTGAACTTTTTAATTCTATCTTCTGCTTTCTTTTATCTTGGTGGCCAATAAAACTAGAGATTTTTTAAGATGGTAACATATCAAAACCCCACACTCACATGCATCAAATTCAATCTGTTTCTCCAACCCATTCATTACCAAAACAGCAAATAACATTAAAAATTCATCAAGTCTACCTATATTATCTTCTCATAATCACAAACTTGATTCTCAAACATTATTACCAAATCTTTAATTTTACTTTCTTAAAATTCTCTAATTTAATGATACAAATGCAACTCCTTTAGGAAAATAAAAATTTTAAGTTAAGAGTTACAAATAACTAAAATAATAGACCTTTAGAAAAAAAAACAATTGTAGAATGCAATAAGTGCAATTGGTTAATAAAGTCTACATTTATAAACTTTTTAGAGTATTAAAAGTTGCCATTAAATATGCCGTCCCATAAATTATAATTGCTCATAACTATATAACTAAAACATCAATTCAAGAATTGATGGTTATCAGCCAAAAAATGATTAAATATTGAAATTAGATGTTGACAATATAGAGAGAGTCTCATGTCGACGTCTTGTTTGCATATCCAACATCTCATGTGACTTACATGTGAGTTGCTAAAATCTGGAGAGTAAGCTAGTAATGGGCCTCTAAAAGGGCTACATTTGAAACAAAGCCCAAACATTTAGCCCGAAAATTCATTTCTTTTTTGGTGTGAACGTGAAAGGAGTGAAATATTCTATAAGTGGAGCGACTGATGAACAATTCACGTGACAATGACTTGATTTTATTCGAATACGGCAAAGGTCTCCTGTTACAGCACAACTCTCCATTTAATGAGCAACTTTTTCAAAAGAAAAGCCACGTGTCTATCATTTGATTGGTCAGTACATGGAGACTACACTAAAGTCATTTACTTGGGATTCTTTCTCCGTTATGAGCCACAAAAAAAAAAGTTCTCTTTTTATTTTTTCCATCTTAATTAAATTTACGAGATCACGCCTTTCCTTTAGTACGAGATCAGCATCTTTGATTAATTGTGGTCTGCAGTACGAGATCACGAATTAAATCACATATTTTCTACAAATTGCAACTAAACCGGAATGTATTCGGATTTCGGACCGGATAATTTCTAACCAACAATAACCAATTTCTCGAGGTTCAGTATGGTTTTGGTACCGCAAATTGTAGAATCATATTCCAATGTTGAATTGGCGACGATATTATACGTTCAAACTTTCGTATTGGAAAATAAAAACATATTGGTTATATTGGTTATCTTGATAACCGGAAAAGTTAAACCAAACCGGTAGCTTATCGTATTAAGTGTCACTTGTTAGTGGTGATAGAGAAGTATTTATTAGCTGTTCTTCGTTCATCTCAACGAACTCTTGAGAGAGAGAGAGAGAGAGAGAGAGTGAGATTTGAGATTAGATCAACAGATTTGAATCAATTGGTGCAAAAATGCAGTACAAGAATTTGGGGAAATCTGGTTTGAAGGTGAGCACGCTCTCTTTCGGAGCGTGGGTAACGTTTGGGAACCAGCTCGATGTGAAAGAAGCGAAATCGATTCTTCAGTGTTGTCGTGATCATGGAGTCAATTTCTTTGATAACGCCGAGGTTTACGCTAATGGTCGAGCTGAAGAGATTATGGGTCAGGCGATTCGTGAGCTGGGTTGGCGTCGATCTGACATCGTCGTCTCCACCAAGATCTTCTGGGGTGGTCCTGGTCCTAACGATAAGGGTTTATCGAGGAAGCATATCGTTGAAGGAACTAAAGCTTCTCTCAAACGACTCGATATGGACTACGTCGATGTGCTCTATTGCCACAGGTTATAAATTTCACCTTTTTTTTTTTTTTTTTTCATTTTCACTTATTTCTTTGAAGATCTAGAGTTTTGATTTGATATATGATTTGACTTCAGATTTTCTGAAACTGAAGAGTTTGTCTGATATTTTATCCTGTATTATCTGTTTTGTATGCATTTAATTTTCGAGTTTTCAGGTGATGACTTAGGTTGATTTTTCTTACATTTGCTTTCAGTACGGATTGCTGTTTGAATTTTGAAAAACGCACTGCTGTCTGAGATTTGTAGATGAATATCTTAGAACCAGCTTCATCATTCTATAGTATTCTTAGATAGTCATGGATTCTTGTAGCCTTTGGTATATTGTGGATCTGTTCAAATCTCCTTTGGTTTCCATTTGATTATGTGATTCGTCTGTGCTGATTATGGGGATCTACATTTTGCTATCTTTGTGATATGGGTTTGATGACAAAAGATTCGAAAAATGGCATCTTTGCATTGATCTTATTGCCACTAGCTTCTTGATTGAGATATATGTATATGAAATATGTTTTTCTTTGTGTATTGGGTCATCTATTACAGGCCGGATTCTTCAACTCCTATCGAAGAGACGGTGAGGGCGATGAACTACGTTATTGATAAGGGTTGGGCATTCTACTGGGGAACTAGTGAATGGTCAGCTCAGCAAATTACAGAGGCATGGGGAGCTGCAGACCGGTTGGATTTGGTCGGTCCAATCGTCGAACAGCCAGAGTACAACATGTTCGCTAGGCACAAAGTTTGTAATCCAACTCTCTCTTTCTCTTTTTCTTCAATATATTTTTTTGATCTCGTCTTCTCGTGTCTTGTTCAGTCTTCACCTCTCTTTTCCTGAACTAAAATTGCTTTGAAGGAGTTGCATCATTCTCAGAATATATATTGATTCTGTTTACACTCTTATGTTATGTAGGTTGAGTCAGAGTTTCTTCCTCTCTACACCAATCATGGCATAGGACTCACTACTTGGAGTCCACTTGCATCGGGTGTGCTCACTGGTAAATACAACAAGGGAGCTATTCCGTCAGACAGCAGATTTGCATTGGAGAACTACAAAGTATTCTTTTCGCTTTTTTTTTTTGTTGTGTATACTTGGTCATAGTTGTTAAGATCCCCTCTGTTTCTGCATCTAACAAATATACTGGTACATTTTCCGGTTTATTTTCTTTCACAGAATCTTGCCAATAGATCCCTTGTGGATGATGTGCTGAGGAAAGTTAGCGGTCTCAAACCGATTGCAGATGAGCTAGGTGTAACCTTAGCCCAGCTTGCGATTGCATGGTGTGCGTCAAATCCTAATGTGTCATCCGTTATCACCGGTGCCACAAGGGAGTCACAGGTTAGTTATTGAATCCACAGTCGCTTATCTGGGCGAGTCTCAATCTAGATTTCGATCCAAGATTTGAGCGATTTTGTGTTTCTTGTACACCTACACAGATTCAAGAAAACATGAAAGCTGTTGAGGTTATCCCATTGTTGACACCTTCTGTTCTGGACAAGATCGAGCAAGTGATACAGAGCAAACCAAAGCGACCAGAATCGTATCGGTAAAACCAAAACCCGAGATCTCAAAACACCTTATTCGATCAGTTTCAAAAGAGTGTTACAGGGAAAAAAAAAAAACATTAGAAGAAGCACAATGATGTTTGTTGTTGGATGTTGTTTCGTTTTGGCTTTGTTTGTTCTCTTTGGTAGCTTATGCATTTTTAAGACTCAGACAGAGAGAGAAAGAGAAAGAGAAAGAGATGTGTTTTTTAGTTTTGTTGTTTCATCTATTTTTAAACGGTCTTATTGTTAGTGAAACTTAAAGTTCGGTTCTTGTAGTTGTGATGTCATGACCTCAAATATAGCGAAAAGCGCATCAAATGGTTTTGGTTAGACATAGTAGCTATACTATAGTCTATAATGTTACAAACAAATTATTTTATTTTAGTTCAAGGGGGTTGAGATGTTGTTAATATTTCTATAACCTAAAAAGATTTGATGGAGGTATTTAAAGCTCAACGTGCACAACATTATGTCTCAACTATATACATAATGCACATACATTTTCCCCCATGGACACCCTATACAATTTTTTCCGGTACGATTACAATTTTTAAAAAATCTAAATTTGGATTTTCTATTTTATTTTAGTTATATAAAACCAAGAGATCAGGTAAAAAAAGAAATGTCTAAAAAAAGTAAGAAATAGATAAAAAAAACGTTCCCTCAAAACCTCCACATGCAAATTTATGAATTTACTATTTGAAATATCTAAAAGAAAAAAGTGAGATAAAACAAATTATTAATAGATATAGATGATTTCACCCATAATTCAAGTGAAAACGAATAAAATCAAAATTTTTTATTATAGAAAAAGTAAAATAAAAGAGAGAGAGAGTTTAGTTATTTGGAGTTCGTCCCACCCGCGTTATTTTGAGAGAGCTTCTCTGCGTCTCTCTCTTTCTCTCTCTCGCAAATCAAAAACCTCAACTTTCGAAAACTTCAATCTCCAGAAACATTCTTCTCTTTTACCCATAATCTCTTCTTTTTTGTTACCTTCACTGTTAATCTCATTGGCCATTTTTCTTCAGGTAGCTAAATTCATCTAAAGCTCCAAATTTTCAATTTGATTTCAACCACATTTTTGTTTTATCGATGATCTCGTTGTTTATATATGTAGATACGATTGGTTTGTGTGATCAACATTTGCAGAAAAAAATGAAATTTATTATATTATATTGAAGAAATCTTAGTTTCTCATTGTTGTTGTTGTTGTTGTTGTTATGCAGGGGACTTTCATCTAAAATGTCCAGTACGTTTATATGAGAACAAATCTGTGCTCTCTGTTTGATTTGGTATGATCTTGTAGCAATATACCCTGAAGCCTGAAGATGTTTGTTGATGAACAAAATTGATTTTGGGTATAAATCTCCATAACCTGTTTGCTATATTTCCTCAAAGGGCGTAAAGAGAAGATGAAATCCTGGTTCTTTTTCTCAAGAAATTTGTTTTGAGATTGGGGAGTTAAAAGAACAGAACTTTGGTTCCTCAGAATCTGTGATACAAGAGAGATTGTGCAGAAGTAAGAATAAGGCTTTTGGTTCTTGAGAGAACATGAGAATGGAGTTTCCTGGCAGCTCCAATCAGCATTTAGGTAGGGATAGGTTCAATGGGGAAGTCGGTTGTGGTAATGACACTTGTGAAGACAATATCTGTGCTCAGACAGGAGAGGAATTTTCAAGTGAGTTTTTGAGGGATATTGGTGCTCAACGAAGAGTACAGGGTGGTGTTAGTAGAAATGTTGAGGGTAATCACAATAATCGCCATCTCGTTTATGAGGATTTCAACAGAATTCTTGGGCTTCAGAGAGTTGATTCCAACATGTCTGAAGGTATGAATCCCTCGAGTGGATCGAATGTTGCGGACTCACCTCGGAAGATGTTTCATACTGCAACATCAGATGTTCATTTTCCGGAAATATTGAAGCTTCTTTGTAGTTTCGGGGGAAGGATCTTACAGCGACCTGGTGATAGGAAGCTTAGATACATTGGTGGGGAGACTCGTATTATCTCAATACGAAAAAATGTTGGATTAAAAGAATTGATGTACAAGACTTATGCTTTGTGCAACCATCCCCATACAATCAAGTATCAATTACCAGGAGAAGATCTTGATGCCCTTATATCGGTTTGCTCAGATGAGGATCTTCTTCATATGATTGAAGAGTATCAAGAAGCTGAAACAAAGGGTGGATCTCAGAGGATAAGGCTCTTTCTTGTACCTTCATCTGAATCATCAGAGAGTCCTAAACTTTACAATGAAAGAAATATGAACATAAACCGAAACACGCACCAGCAGACGGATATAGATCATTATCAGTATGTTTCAGCTCTTAATGGTATCGTGGATGTGAGTCCTCAAAAGAGTTCCAGCGGGCAAAGTGGGACAAGTCAGACAACACAATTTGGGAACGCTTCAGACTTTAGCCCTACATTTCATCTCCGAGACTCGCCTACTTCTGTTCATACATGGGAACACAAAGACAGCAACAGTCCAACCTTCATGAAACCATATGCAAACACGAATGCTGTTCATTTTATGCCGAAAATGCAGATTCCAAGGAGCTCATTTGGTCAACAATCACCTCCATCATCTCCTTTTTCAGTTCACAAGAGAGCTAATACCGACATTCCTTACTTTGTTGATCAAAATGGTTTCTTTGACCCTTACTTGGTTGCTCCAAACTTCCCACAGCAACATAGGTTCTTGTTTGAGACTACTACACAAAAACAGAAGCATCCAGAAATGAATCTTCATGACCGGAGGCCAAGCGACGATATTTACCCCCATGGTCAAGCTTATATCGGAGCCGAGAAAGCGACGCTTAAGAAAAACGCTCTTTCTGATCCGCAGCTGCATGATGAGAGCCAAATCAACAATGGGTTAGAAGCATTTACCAAACAACCATGGAAAATATTGAGAAAGAATCTACATGTTGTGGCTACGTCAAAGTGGGAAGATAGTGATGATATCTTTTTCAAGAATCCAGAAGGCAAGAGGAGTAAGGAGCCCGAATTCACCAAAAACGTTCCTAATAATTGGATCGATCGTGGTCATAGTCCTGGTTTTTGTGATCAGGCATCAAAGAAACATGGTGGTAGTAACAGTAATATTTCTTTCAGTCCGAATTATCAACCAGCTGCTCAGGTTACTTCAAGTGATTCACAAGATTCAGGAAGCTCAGTGTTCTCTTTATCAGTTAACACCAACGAAAATCATCTTGACTGTTCGAAAGAAAATTTTAATGGTTTCCAGCAAGACATATCTCTAGATATTCTCATCAGAAGCCACACTTCAGCTACAGATCAGCTATGTAGTACAACCAAGTCAAGTGATCAAGCAGATTACTCCTCACCCAATACAGATTTCCCAGTGGAATATCTGAGACAAGAGCCTATGGTTCGGAGATGTGTAAGCATTATTTACTTTAATCCTTGCGTAAAGTTAGCAATCTTTTTGGTCTAAGTCTCTTTTCCTCAAACTATGTGCAGGATTTGGAGACAAAAAGTGATGATATAGAAATTCAGAATTCTCTTCCAAGAGAAGAAAGTATTCATTATAGTGGATTGCCTCTTAGGAAGGTGGGAAGTAGAGAAGCTGCTTTTATGCATACGCAGGAATCAGATGATTTCTTCAAAAACAAGGTGCTCGGTCCACAGTTAATAGTTGAGGATGTGACGGACGAAGTAACTTCAGATGCTCTCTTGTCAGCTACTATTATCCCTCATGTACATAGTGAGTCAGATGATGATCACAAATCCTACACAAGGGAGAAAGAGATTACAGATGCTGGTCATGAATCAGCAATGGAGGTACGCAATTTATTTTCTCCTATTGTTTAGAAGTTCTGGCTTTCTGTGCGGTTAGATTTTATCTTTCTGGTCTCTTTATATTACAGGAAAAGTACAAGAAAAGCAGAAACACCGATGATTCGTTTAGTGAAGCTGCGATGGTTGAAATTGAAGCTGGAATCTATGGCTTACAGATAATCAAAAACACTGATCTTGAAGACTTACACGAGCTAGGATCTGGTACATTTGGAACTGTTTACTATGGGAAGTGGAGAGGAACTGATGTTGCTATCAAGAGGATAAAGAATAGCTGTTTCTCTGGTGGATCATCTGAGCAAGCACGACAGGTTTAACTCTTCACTGAAGTCTTTGAACTTTTAACTAATTTCTTTACTGATGTCTTTTGGAAACAGACTAAAGATTTCTGGAGAGAAGCTCGGATATTGGCGAATCTTCACCATCCTAATGTGGTGGCCTTTTATGGAGTTGTACCAGATGGACCTGGTGGAACAATGGCAACAGTGACTGAGTATATGGTGAACGGATCTTTGAGACATGTCTTGCAGAGAAAAGACAGGTACGTACACATTATCTGTCAAATCTTTGTATGACCTTTTGCAATATGACATCATGAGTTTATTGCTGGAATTTTATATGCACAGAGTACTTGATAGGCGCAAAAAGCTGATGATAACGCTTGATGCTGCATTTGGCATGGAGTACCTACATATGAAAAATATTGTTCATTTTGATCTTAAATGCGATAACTTGCTTGTAAACTTGAGGGATCCACAACGACCCATTTGCAAGGTAAAACTTTTCCCCAAAATCTTGTCATTTCAAGCCAAATTGTATGAGTAAACTATTGTCCTTTTTTCTTCTCACTTTCATACTGTTCCATTTACAGGTTGGAGATTTCGGATTGTCGAGAATCAAACGAAACACGCTTGTCTCTGGTGGAGTAAGAGGAACCCTTCCATGGATGGCACCAGAGCTGCTAAACGGAAGCAGCAATCGCGTCTCAGAGAAAGTATGTTGTTGAGTCCAAAATCAACACATTCAAATTTTCATAGTCCTTATCACATGTTTTAATATTCATATGTTTTGCAGGTAGATGTTTTCTCATTTGGTATCGTGATGTGGGAGATCTTAACAGGCGAAGAGCCCTACGCGAATCTGCATTGCGGTGCCATCATTGGTATGTTTCTAGCATAAGCAGTTATGCACTCTTTGAACAAGAAGAACTTGGATTGGATTGAGGTTTGGTTTCTGATATAATTTTGTTTTGTATTGTATAATAAAAAGGTGGAATTGTGAACAATACGTTGAGACCACCTGTGCCGGAACGGTGTGAAGCAGAATGGAGGAAGTTGATGGAGCAATGCTGGTCATTCGATCCAGGAGTACGACCATCGTTCACGGAGATTGTTAATCGGCTTCGCTCAATGACTGTTGCCTTGCAAGCCAAGCGACGAACCTAAAAGACCTCTCCAATCAAACTTTAAAGAAAGAGATCAAACGTAAGTTGTAAGTTACTGTACATGAGTCGTTTTTTTGGTTGGTTTTAAATTTTACTGGCCGAAGGAAAGTTACAAGAAGATGGGACAATATAGATTTGTGAGAGAGATGTGCGGAGTTTGTAAATTAGTATTGACACATTTACCGGTTTTGGGTAAAAGTTGTATACCAAGAAAGTTGAGGGTTTATTGTGTAAAACACACAATTTTTGTTTTCTGCAAGGAATATGTTTACGCCATCTAAAGGAATAAACTTATACCCCATTTTAGGCCCATTGGAGCTGTTTGTTGTTCGTTTCAGAGTTCATTATTAATTAATTATCTCATAACAGTTAAAACAAAACTACAAAATAAATATTAATAGCTGACGTCTCGGATCAACTCAAACGATCACCAGTCACCACTAACAAACCAAACTTTTCTTAAAATCTAAATTCCAAATAAAACATTATCAGGTTTGCTTAAACGAATACACTGGAAATGTATAATAATCCATAAATGTCTGCGGAAAGCCACAATCGATGCATAACATAACAAGTAAACTGAAGGTAAAGTAAATTCCAAAACTTGAGAGCACTTCTTCAATCGATCCAGCATCTGTTTTGAAATCAAAATTTTAATATCTTGAGATTGCAAGTAATTATCATCTCACACAACAGTCATTCCAATTAGTTGTTGTTGAAAGAAAGGTGGCAGAGCATTGTAACGTACCTTGTTTAGTGTCATCAACGCCTGTCGGTTTTTCCTTTCCCTCTCTTGCCTGAAAACAAATGTTTCGGTCTAAGCGTCGGAATGACTCTGTCAGCTTCACCACGACGTGCATTCTTGTCTCTCTTTTTGTGAGATTTATTGCTTATCTTAATGGCCGATTTTTTCTGAGTACAGTCTTTGAATCCTTCACCAGGCACAACTTCATGTGCCGGAGGCCTTGACTGAGATCTTGATATAGACATAGATCTAGACTTTGATCTCACACGCTGCTTCTTGTTCGACTGTTGCTCATCATCCACGTCCATTGCATCAGAACCTGCATCTTCGGATCGATCCCTCTTTCTCCCTCTGGACTTGCTTCTTGCGCGGTTCATTGCAGAAGATGGATCAAGTCCTCGAGCTGATAGCTCCCTACCCATTCTCTTCACTGTGTACTTCTTGTCCTTGTCAAACTTTCTGGGAACAGTAGATCGGTTCTGTGCAACGGTCTTCTTGAGCCTGTGGTCTCGAATGATCTTAGCTTTAATCTTTCTAATGTCAGAAAGCTGCTGCTCCTGCTCCTTTGAAAGCTCTTCACCATCCATCTCGATATCAACTTCTTCAATTCCAGCCAGCCTTAGTTCTTCTTCACGTTCCAACTCCTCAAGCCTCTGCAGAATGTCTGGATCAATGAAGTCAGCCACATTATGACCATCAAGAATCTCAGGCATAATGTCTTCCTTCCATTCATCATGATGCAAGATGTAGTGCTTCTTTAAACTAGCAGAATAAACTCCAGCTCCACCGTTTTCCTCTTCCAAATCTTTCTCTGTCTTTCGTTTCTCAATTTCAGCAGCTTCCTTAGCTCTAGCCTCAAGAACCACCTGAGGTATGCAAGTGGGCCTTTCTATGCTATCACGAGGCTTTGGCATAGCCACATGGAACCTGTTCAGGTGGTCGTTAATCTTTTTGGATTTCATCTTCGCCTCTACCCTTTGATCTAACAGCCTCTCACATGCGGCATTCTTTACAGACATCACACCTTCATCTGTCAGAGTACTCATCTTCAAAAGGACTGCTTCTTCACTTGCTCCCATTGCAGTCTTCATAGCTTCAGCTTTCATCTCTTCGATCAGCTTCCGATCATCTTCAGATATGTTTTCCATGGGCATCAAATCAGTCTTGTTGCAGACAATCACCAACGGTTTGTTCATAAACAGGGACTTAATGCTGTGGAAAAGAGCAGCCTGCTGAGCAATTGTGTAGCCACACGAGCCTGAAATGTCCAGAAAGAACAAAACAGCAGCTCGAAGATGGGCCAACGCGGTGATACTGCACATCTCAATGATGTTACGGTCTTCAAAAGGCCTGTCCAAAATCCCAGGGGTATCAATGACTTGGTACCTCAGGTACTTGTAATCAGTATGACCAACAAAGAGGGATTTAGTGGTGAAAGCATATGGCTGGACATCAACATCAGCTCTGGTGACTTTGTTCATGAAAGAACTCTTGCCCACATTAGGATATCCACAAATCAAGACAGTACGAGTGTTTGGGTCAATGGATGGAAGCCTTGCCATATGCTGCCTGATCTGTTCCAGATAAGCCAAACTAGGAGTGATTCTCTTCAAAACAGTGCACATACGACCAAGAGCAGCCACTTTAAGACACTTGCATCGGTACAACGAATCACCATACTTGAGTAGCTTAACATAATCCTTGGCGATTTTGCTAATCAAGTTCCTGGCAGTATTGACTTGCCCTAAAGCAAGCTTGTAATGATCTTTATTGTAAAGCACATGGAGAAGATCACCATAGAAAGGATGGATTTGATCAAGGCGCGGAAACTCTTCAATGATAGTGGAGAGCTTCTCATGGAAATTAGTCTGAGTGTACTTAACCTTCCTCATGTAGAACTGACGGAGACGGTTAATCTTATAACCCTTGTGGACAACAGTTGGTGTCTGACGCTGAGTCCGAGAAAGGATGATGTCAATAAACTCCTTCCCATTGGGAACAACAGTGATCTTCTTGAAATTGTATTGCACCATCTTCGCTTATCGATCTGTGTACAAATTCATAGAAATCCGTAATTTAAAAAACATGTACATATAAATTCCAACAAAACTGTTATATCTTAATCAAAAAGTATATAGATTATGAGATACTGATCAAAGATGATGCTAAGGAAAAATAAGATTTCGACATACAAAAAAAGACCAAAGCATCGAACTTACGAAGCAACAAGTCATCATCAAATGATTAAGGAAATCAAAAAATAAAAACCCAGTAATCTAAACACAAAAGTAGCAAGGTTCTTCATAAACACTGCGAACAAACAACCAAGAAGAAACAACAACAGGTAAGTAAAATCGAAAGGAATAAAGAAAGCAGAGACACTTACGTCGAGAACAGATGAACAGAAGTGGCGAATTGAAAGTAGCCTCGAAGAGAGACTAAGACGGAGAAATTTAGAGGAGAGGATCGAGCCGTCGAAGAAATGACGGTCGACTGTGTTTTCTGAGAGAGAGGCTTCTTTTGAGGGGAATCTAAATATGTAACAGAAACCTAAAACCCTAAATTTCATACGACGCCGTTTGCGGAAAACCAGATGATTTATTCTGCCCAAACCCATATAATCCAGTCTGAACCGGTTTAGTCTTTTATTTTCATTTGTTTTTTATATTTACTAACGGTTTTTGCTTTGGACAAATAATTAACGAAAAAAATGGAAAAAGCGATCGAGAGACAAAGGGTGCTGCTTCAGCATCTTCAACCTTCGTCTTCTTACGACGCCTCTCTCTCTGTAAGCTCTTCCTCTTCATAGCTTTGATTTTGACTCTTCTTTTTTTTTTTGAATTATTAGTAGTCTTTGGTTCAGAAGTGTGTTTGATTTACAATCTATCTCTAAATTACTGTCATGTGTTTTCTCCTCACAAGCCCTCAGCTTGCTTGGCTGCATATCAGAGGACCTCTCAGTATGGAGATGATGTTGTCATTGTCGCGTTAAGTTTCTTCTCTCTTCTTTTTCATTATTTGGTATTGTGCAAGACCTTATGAAACCTTGTTGAACCCTTTTTCTATGATTCTTGTGATTCACAGGGCACAAAGGACTGCACTTTGTAAGGCAAAACGTGGCAGCTTCAAGGATACATTTCCGGACGACTTGCTTGCATCTGTATTGAGAGTATGTTGATTCGATTCTCTTTCCTGGTTTCTCGGTTCCCTTTTTCCAATTTTCTCTTATAGTAGCTTCTTCTTGGTAGGCATTGATAGAGAAAACAAATGTAAACCCAACTGAAGTTGGTGACATTGTTGTGGGTACTGTTTTGGGGCCAGGATCTCAGAGAGCCAGTGAATGTAGGATGGCTGCGTTCTATGCTGGTTTCCCTCGTAAGATTTCTTTTATATTATGGTACTATGTTATCTGGAATCTCTGATGTTTGGTTTGTTGTATGCTAATGCTCTAATGTCCGTTTAAAGAAACTGTTCCCATCAGAACCGTGAACAGACAGTGTGCATCTGGGTTCAAGCTGTCGCTGATGTTGCCGCTGCCATAAAAGCAGGTTTTTATGACATTGGTAAGAGAGTAACTACCTTTGGTTACATGAATGATCTTTTTTCATGACATGAATAATTGAGCTGACAATACGTTGGATACAGGTATTGGAGCTGGACTGGAGTCCATGACAACCAATCCAAGGGGATGGAAAGGATCAGTCAACCCAAAGGTACCATGCTCTTATTGTCTCTCCCCCTCCTTTCTGGAGTGTCTTGATTGGCTTGGTTGAATTTTAAGCCCTCATAAGACGTATTCTGTTGTTGTAGGTGAAGAAGTTTGAACAAGCACATAGTTGCCTTCTTCCAATGGGTATTACTTCAGAAAATGTAGCACACCGGTTTAATGTTTCAAGGGAGGAGCAGGATCAAGCTGCTGTAAGTCGAATAAACTTTCTCGTTCTAATGCATGCATTTGATATTACCCTCAATCCTTTGTTTATCAAGTCAAACGTATAGGTTGATTCTCACAGAAAGGCTGCTTCTGCTACAGCTTCCGGTAAATTTAAGGATGAAATAATCCCCGTAAAAACCAAGGTATGTGCTGTTTTCCACCTTGCAACAACTGTGAACATGTTAGATTCTTCAGGATGCATCAAGTGCTCTTTCCCCAATTTTATGAATTTTGCTTTTAAATTTCAGATTGTTGACCCAAAGACAGGTGATGAGAAACCCATAACAGTTTCTGTGGATGATGGGATTCGACCTAACACAACCCTTTCCGGATTTACAAAGCTGAAACCAGTGTTTAAGAAAGACGGAACCACAACTGCTGGTACTTTTCCCAAATTAATTGTTCATTTGCAGAGAAAATTGTGTATGATCCATCTTTTTTTTTCTTCTTTCAAATCCTTTGCTTCTTTTGTGTCAAACAGGAAATTCTAGCCAATTAAGTGACGGTGCAGGAGCTGTTCTCCTTATGAGGAGAAATGTCGCAATGCAGAAAGGCCTTCCCATTCTTGGTGTATTCAGGTGGGTTTGACACTCTATATTGACCTTTCTTTGCTTTATTAAGTAAAGCACTCTTGGACACATTACAGGACATTTGCTGCAGTTGGTGTGGACCCAGCCATCATGGGGGTTGGGCCAGCTGTTGCCATTCCTGCTGCAGTCAAGGCGGCTGGTTTAGAACTTGATGACATAGATTTGTTTGAGATTAACGAGGTTAAAGATAATAGAACAACTCTTCTTTCCATGCATTTCGTTACCGCACATAATATCTTCCTTGTAGTACTTACATCCCATTGTGTGTTTAGGCGTTTGCATCTCAGTTTGTTTATTGTCGGAACAAGTTGGGGCTAGACCCGGAAAAGATCAATGTCAATGGAGGAGCCATAGCAATTGGACATCCCTTGGGCGCTACAGGTGTGCTCTCCTTGTTCACATGTCATTAATATCCTAAACGAGTTCCTCAGCTAACAAACGCTATTACACTTTCTCAGGTGCCAGATGCGTTGCAACGCTGCTGCACGAGATGAAACGCCGTGGTAAAGACTGCCGTTTTGGCGTAGTGTCAATGTGCATAGGTATGTTATATGTTCACTCTTACTCACACTCACTCTTTAGCACACACTCTCACTGGGATTGGGAAACTGTGCAGGTTCGGGAATGGGAGCTGCCGCGGTGTTTGAGAGAGGAGGCGGTGTGGATGAGCTCTGCAACGTCCGGAAAGGGGAAGGACAATAAGGCCTTTTGACCAAGAACACACTGCTACAATAAATGCGTTATAGATGAATAAATCATGACAACAATAGTTGAGACCAACTTCTTGTTATTACTTTCTAATTTTTGTTATATTACTATATATAGAGATATTCTATAACAATATATCCAAAATGTAATTGGTTGGTCTTATTTATGTACTGATGTACACAATGCTAGAACTATATAATGTCGGTAAAAAATGTAAAATGCAAGCTTCTTTTATAGAAACGAGTCGTTATTAAGTATTATGATATTACAATCAAAAAGGGGTGGTGGCGCAGTTGGCTAGCGCGTAGGTCTCATAGCTACTAAGTGATCCTGAGGTCGAGAGTTCGAGCCTCTCTCACCCCAAATCTCCTTTTTCTTACGTCCAGCTTTTTATTTCTCAAACTGGCTTAAGAGTTCGACCGATTCTTCTACTACAATCAGGTGCATTGAAAGATAGAAGGCAATGCTGATAGTATGTGCAACTACTAAATCATTAGAAAATTTTCCCCTCGAAGAGAAATCACGAAACTTAGCAGGATGTGGTTTATTTGTCATTTGGATTACATGAAGTAGTGTGTAAAATATAGTAAATAAGATATCAAAAGGAAAAAACGCAGTGGTATGTTCCACATCAAGCATATTTACACAATTTCATTTTTTTTTTTTTTTGCTTAGCTTTTCTTAGAATATGCTAACATCATCGTAAATCAGATTAAAGCTTAGACTTGACTTCATTGCAGAATCATAGTAGAAACTCCCGCATTCTAACGGGTCTCTTCACAGCATTTGTGAATCCCTGTACGTAAAAAGCATAGACATTAGTGTCAATATTTCGAATTTGGCCTGAAGTTTGAATCTCACAATGTTTTTATATAGTTATCTTAGAATCATCCTTTTGAGGAGTTTTTGGTTGACTGCAATATTGTTGGGGTTGTGACATACCTCGTTAAACTTGAAGAGAAGAGGTCGTAAATCTCTTTTTGCAGTTGCTCGCTTTTGCACATCCTCTGGATCTTCATAATCTTTCCTTGACTTCTTAAACCTGTTCTTACCAGACAAATATGCGATTAGTTTATGATCATGATTTATGACACTGAACTGTCTAGTTGAAAATAATTCAGATGAGGATATTCATCCACCATTTCTATGGGTGATGGATAGAATGAAGTTCTAGTTAAGAAAAATGACATCAAATCCTCCAATCACCTGTCGAAGAAATTAAGGGCGGTGCGAGATGCCTTTTTCACATCACTAGAATTGGGTTTTGAAGTTGTGGCAATCCCAACTGAGACCGACGGAGGTCTAGAGGTAATCAGATTTCTTTGACTTTCATTTGATGCAGCATTGGTTTTCCTTGCTAAGTCTTGATTTATTTTCTTAATTTCAGGTTTGTTCAAGATCCCCGACCTTCCTCCACTTGCGTGCAATATCTTTTGCTTCTCAACCTGAGTTTTTAACATTTATATGAAAACCAGACAATCAAGATCTTCATGCAGCTAAAGGCACAAATCTATAACAAGTTCCGTGGAAGAAGATGCGACTTACTTCATGTACCAACACTTGTTTCATCGCTAAGGCGAGTACATGATGTTTAAATTGGTGACCCTGTCAAATGTTGGAAAGGAGATGAGTATTATCCCCAAAAGTAGAATTTAGTGGACAGATGCTAGGAAAAAAGAAAAAGAAACAAAACCTTGAAACTAATGAAATCAAATAGATGTGGATCTAAAGCAAGAAGGGAAGCATCTGAAGCAGTAGCCTCCCTGAGGTTACTCAGAGCAGGATCAGGTTTCACATTCTTATAAGTCAAAGAATAAGAACACATAAGCATGACCAAACCCGCCAGTTGATCCTTTTGCCTATCTGATAGCAAATGTGATGCCACCTGAGGAGCATAGCAAGATGTTATCCTTAGAAGAGCAGCAATGATTGATGAAAGGTGGCACAGTAAACCGTGAAGGGAAAAGAGAAAACAAAGAAATTCAACTGCTAATAGATGAAGACATACCGGTCTAAGAGTTGGGGGAGAAAGAATATGCAATAGCGGGGAAACAGAGTCTTCTACGAAAGACTTGATTGACAAATGCCTCCCAATATAGGGAGGTATCTTGTGGTGCCAAGACCGAAGAGACTCCTGCTTTTCCACTAAAAGTGTTCGACATCTGGTACATTTGATATTGAGAAGTACTTGTAAGCAGGGATGCTTGAAATGCCTTTCGTAATCAATTAGAGATGACACCAAAATCACCTGTGGTATGACTTAGGCCACTCAATAATTGGTTTTTGAATCTGGGCCACACGACGGTGAATAGGTATCACAAGGCTAGGAAAGTAAACTGCATCACAAGGTAAACAGTGTTATTTACAGGACTCAGTAATCATTAGAGCTTTAAAGGCTTTACCGTAGAGAGGCATATGCTGGGTGCGCATGATGTAGCGATGCAGCAAATCAGAAGTTCCAAGACAGTCCAAGCAGCTAATCTTTAAATAAAAGGGATTACACATAACATTATTTCAGAACATAACCGCACAAACATACAGACACAAAGCATTCATAGGGTCATTGGAAATCATTAATTAGCCTTACTGTCTTGTCCATCACCGGATCATGGTAGTGGAGCTGCAAAATGTTTTCATGTATACCATCGAATATTAAATCATAATCTCCCCTGCACGTTCAGTTAACTACATAAGCATCAAGGAGAAAAAGACAAAGCAGAAAAGTTATGAAATATGAAAGAGAAAATCATTGTCTTGTACATACCGACTGGATACGAGAGTGTGTAAGAAGTCAAAGTTTTTGGCCTCACTGCCAGAAGCGTCATTAGATCGTTTTCGTTTCATTTTTCTTGTGGTGAATATCTAAAGAGAAGCAGCAAGCTTGGATATAAATGAAATGATCTGCAAGTAAAGATTGCTTTGACAATATGACTGTGCTTAATGTACCTCTTTCCAGATATCAAACAGACTCTTTGACATGTCTTTCCGCCCAACAACTTGAGATCCAATGTCAATCTAAAAAATAGAAAGAACGAGGCGGTTCTTAGCTTATCAGAAGGCTCAATCTTCAAGAATTAAAAACCAAATAGAAAATGAATTGCCTATAGAACAAAAACACACACAACCAGTGCCAGAAGGACATCAAAGTCTCACCACATTAATGGTTTCTTTCTTCTTGTTGAGAAATTGCAGAGTGTTCAAGCAAGCGCGTATGTCACATTCTGTAATTACCAAATATAAAGGCAAAAGATAGCAGAATTATTTAAGAAACATTTACATGACTAATTTATTCTCTAAGAATATTAAGTAAAATATGAGATCAAACTTGTGGCAATAGATCACACTAAGAACCAAATTAACGGGAGAAAGTTACCAGTGTACTCCGCAAGAGCACTAAGAGCAAATGATCTTGCTTTCATCCCCTCCATATTACAAATATACTTGAGCCTGTCATTTGCACATTTCACCCTAGTAAGGCGATTGATAGATATATAAAGTCGGGAAGAATTATTGACTTTAATGTTATTATAGTTCACTGGTTCTTTTAGAAAATAATGGCCAACCATGATATCAGTGAGATGTGCTGCATCATTTGATACTAAATCGCTAAGGTACTAATTTAACAAATTTAGTCACATCCTGCCGAATGATAAATTTTCAGACTCTCAATTCAGAGTGGAGGTTAGTCTTACAGGTGACTGACAGTTGGACTAATACCAATAGCCATACCATCACCAGAATGAAACAAAATAATAAAAAGTTAGAAGAATTCTTCTTCGCACGCAATAAAGTAAGAAATAAGTTACCTGTTTACCACACGGCTCACTGTTGGTTGAACAAATATATGAACCCTGCAACAGAAGCATGGGAGCTTATCATCATACTTGAGAGAAGGTTTCTCTAGAATAAGCATATGATAAGCAGAAATAGCAACATAAAGATGAACTTACTTTGCTATCTGTCGTAGAGGCCTAAGTGCTGGTGCATATAAATCATTACATATACAAATGACAGGTCTTGATAATGGTGCTGTTCGGCGCTTCTTTGAGGAACTCTTCCCATTCTCTATATTTTCCTTGCCTGTAGCATGCTTTCTTTCTGCCAACACCTATGCAGCAAAGATACGAATATATTCAAACAAACACCAACACATAGTCACCCAAAACGGTATCCAAGAGGAGAATACAAAGTCAAGAAATAATTACTAGAATCAAAGAAGGTTTAGAGCTATCAACGTGAGTTAAGAATAACCAAAAACTTTCGTGCAGTTACTGAAACTGGAAAGGAGTGATAATTTAAAGGGTTACATAAAGGTAAAACGAGCGAAGAGTTGATAGTAAGTACACGGCAAACTTAACCTAAATCTCAGATCCCCAAGTGACCCGGAGTCCAGTACCAGCATACATATACATACCATCTTTAGAATAACATCAACTGCTCCTTTTCCATCACCAAGAGCTCCATCTATCTCATCAATCACCTATATAAATGATTGTCAGTCTCTTCCACTTCAAACAATTTTGAGTAATCCAATTAGACATGATGAAAAGAGGTCCTAAGGGAAAAAAGAGTTGGTAAAGCATACCAAACATTTAGGTCTAGAATCAGCTGTAACAGAGTTCATCTGAACTACATCAAGGATTCTAGTTTCAATGGCTGATGCTGATCGCTCGTCACTAGCATTGATCTGCAAAACAACACATGATGAATTAAACCTAATACACAAGACTAGAAGAATAAGAAACCTGCACATACATTATTGTTGCTGCAACAAAATTTAGGAAGAATCCATTAGTTAAGATATGTTAACATGGAAATTAATCAATGTCCTGCATGCAAAACTATAAGCAGAATTAAACTGCAAGATACCCCCTGCTTAGTTTAACGGTCGAGAATTTAACTAGAGAAAATTGTGAACTGAGAATTTAACAAGAATACCTCAACAACGCGATATCCACAATGCTTAGCTGCAATGTGAGCAAGCGTAGTTTTTCCAAGTCCTGGGGCACCACAAAGCAGAAGGATCTACAGCAACAATGAAAATAATATCTTTACAACCAATGGATACTGATGCTTATAATACAAGACAACCACAAGCAATTAATAATAAACTTGAAGTCTAGATCAGTTTATTGCTGACCTTTTGCTCTGGAGGTCCAGTAAATTTTGACTTTTTGTTCCACAAGTCATTATTATCTGTAGTGTTGCTATTGCTCGCGTCTGCATTTTTAGGATATCCAAAACTTTCCTTACTCCATCTATTGAACTGTTTTTTCCTTGTAAAAGATGAATCCGATTTTTGATGATGACTTGTTGTAGAATGTCGTTTCAAAGCTGACAATACTTCCTCTGTTGTGCTCCTAATTTCAGATCCAAAAACAGAAGCATCCCACTGCTTAAGCCATAACAGGACCTGCAAATAACATTAATAACAGTCAACCACTAGAACATATAAGACACTGTCTAAAATCATACTACTGATTCTTGATTCTGGTACACCAGAATCATCACCAGAAGTGAAAATTACCTCTCGATTGGTCTGCTCATCACTGAGAAGCTCAGTAAATGAGCTCGGAGAATATTTTTCCACCCAGAGTTTCTCATGCATTACAGATGTTTCTGCAGAAATGGGTTCATTCTGATCTTCAAAACTAGCTTGCAAGACCTTGTTAAATGCCTCTTTCTCTGATTGCTGCAATAGAACACTGATTGGATCTTTAATAAGACCTGCAAAACATTAATGAATGATATAAGTTAACTACCGAGAAAACTAGAGTTCTTGTCAGAAGATTGTATGCCACTTCAAGAATTGAATTTTGTCCGGAAACCTTGTCCACAGTGAAGTTGTAGCATAGACAGCTAAGACCATCAAATAACATGTTCTAAAGCTAAACTGATCTTAACCTATGAAAGAAATACCAGAAAAGAGTATTCCAAGCAAGAAACAGATAGTACAGGAATCTAATATTCATTATATTGAACTTCAAATACAATTCTGATAGCTCAAATGAAAACTTGGTATACCATTAGACTTGGCTTTGACATCCAATTTCTTCACTTCTTCGTCTCCCAAAGGCCGGCAGAATTTCGCATAAACCATCTCTCCTCCGTCCGGTGCCGTGATCGGAAAGCACTCCCCGTCTATCTCAGAAGCGTATCTGCAAATTCCCATAACAAGATTACTAAAAACGAAACCGAAATTTCCGACTCGGTATGTCTCGTGAACAGTAGAGTAACCTGGACAAAATAGTCTCCTGGGGAATGACCTCTTCTTCTTCCTCCTCCATAACGTGAACGACTTCCTTAACCGGCGAGAAGCGTAACCAATCCTCGTCTTCAATTTCAACCCGATTATTATCAATTTTGCTTCTCTTGTCAGAAGCTGGAGAGACTTCGTCGACATCGACTGTCGGATCGGAGATAAGACACCTGGGTCGTTTACAACCGTTGATATCAACAGATTCCGATTGACGGACAAGAGGCTCCTTCTGCGACACGCGTTCTTCTTCTTTTTCCTCATCGCCGTCGATTGGGTAAGGATACGGCGGCTCCTCGAAGTTTAGGTAGTCATCTTCTTCTTCATAGAAATGAGAGTTGGCTTCGAGAAGCTCAAGCTCCTCCGGCAATGGGATATCGAATTCCATCGTCTGGTATGATCGGATTGGTGCTCCGTGAACATTAGTGAAAATCGGAATCTGGTGTGAGGTTGAGCGGGAATGAGAGACAGTTTTAGCGGGAAAACTCTCTGGCAGCAGAATCTCAAATTAGGTTTTTCGGCCCGTTTAATTAAAACAGCCCATATATAAAGATTGTACCACTATGCCTGCCTACAGGTAGGTTTTGATATTTGGTTGTTTCTTGATTTTTGCTAGTGTTAATCACATTTTGTAACCATTGGATTCAGACAAGATGCTTCTGTATGTACTGTAAATACGAGAGAGTTTCCGTGTCTTGTCTAACGGGTGGTATTGGTTGCTCCTACTGATAAATTTGAAGATCTACTCGAGTCGTACTGGCCGGTCCCTGAAGCCGTTGGGCCAAGTTTGGACGAACAACCTCGAAGGTGGTTGGGAGATAGTAAAAAAGGTATGATTTAAAGTATAAAATATGCTACCATTTCTACAAAGGATATTGAGAGTGCACTACTCTCATAACTTAACACCTCACATCACGCCGTGTAATCGTCAATATCATCATAATTATTCTCGTCACCATAAGCAATCTTCAGTCAACAAAATCATTTAATACTTTTCGATCTCTTGTCAAATACTGACTGGTTCGCAAGGGATCATAATGTCATCAGATGCAAGCAATATAGCAAATGAGTAGCATACATATATGTCTATCTATACAAAACCAATTCAAGCAGAAACATTATAATGAGGATCGAACAATAAAAGAAAATGCAGTACGATGTACCGAGTGAGAAAGATCTCGGAGTTTTGAATATTCTGAGCTTAACACTTAAAGCCATGGCAAACTGAGAGCACGATGATGAGAATCAGCGCGACGATGATGGCGAGAACTATGAGTTTTATCTTCATGTTCTGAAGCCACATCTTTCTTCTCATCTGTGTTCCCGTTGTTCTGAAGTCTTGTGCCTGTAGCAGTTTGGAGTTTAATCAAACACAAGATATGATAAAAGGATGAACCAGTTATGAACTCAAAGGTAGTTTGAAATGCATGTTCAACTTTCTGTGTGGGTTTAGTCGTATATATGTATGCAGGAGATAAGTGCATGAGAGTCTAACCTGTGAGCGAAGATTTTCGGTTTTGTCCACCAAAAGCTCAATTTTCTCACCACGGTCAAGAACCTGCAAATGAATAAGTTTCGTAGGTAAATTGGCCTTTTTATTAAAGTTGTGATGCATCGAATAATTACCAGACAAAGAGATTTCAGAAACTTAGTATTACTAGATGGGATCATAGATATAAATATATACATTGATGAAGCAGAGGGTCAGATTCAAACCTTCTCGATGTTTTCCATCATTACACCCTTAACTTCTGACACTTGCGCCTTCACCTTAGCAAGCTTGCTAATCTCATCTGGATGATCCATGCAATACTGCATATGCTCTTTCAGTTTAGAGCTTCAGAGTAACCAAAAGGAATCAGTTCACGAATATGGAAGAGAAAATCGTTGATATCAATTGAATAGATTAAAAGAAAAAGTACCCAAACTCCTTATTCAAGCTATTTGCTTGAGCAGTTGCAGCCTTTCCACCACCATATCTCTTGTTAAAATCTTCTTTTACTCTTTCCAAAAAGGCCATCGGAATCTGTCTCCCAGCAGAATCAACCGCAACAACACAATAGGCTGCAAAAAAAAACAAAATCAATCACAGCGGATACAGCAGAAGACATTCTCCTTACTGCGATAATCAGGTGGCATTGGTTTAATATGGAATTGATGTGGCTACAACGAAAGGATAGTCACAAAGATTACAATCACACCCCAGATTCATTGAAAATAAAGCAGTAAAGTCCCATGACCTAAGAAACAACAAGCAAATAAGTGATGCAAATCAAGCAACCAGTAAAATCCCTAGCATAGATCAGTGTTGGTGTTCTTCCACATAGCACCAACCAAAGCTACCACGGATTCCATCAAAAACTGAGTAAAAATATAAGTAATACTCTACAGAGATCTATAAAATCAAAAGAGATCTAACCCTAAAAGCTTTGTTCTGGGGGTTCCTGAGAGAAATCAGATACACAGAATGCACAAATCCACACGAATCTATAGATAAATCGTGCATACGTTAGGTAAATAAACAGAATAAACCTAGACACAAATCGAGGCAAGCATGGAGTGGTGTAAGATGAAGAAGACACCAAAACCTATGTATAGATCAAAAACAAAAGCTGACTTACTGAATCCATCTTCGACAAGGTAGTTGAAGGTATGACCGTCGCAGTTGTAGGTGAACTTGTTGTTCGAGGACGGAAGCTTCTGGAGGCACTGAGCAGCGATTGAGGTAAAATTACCTTTGAAATCAGTGAACTCAACGAGGATCACCGTGCCACGAGCGACGAAACTGTAGATCAACGATTGTTGCGCCATTATTCTTTCCCTAAATCTCCGATCCAATCGACCGTCCGATCAGAGAAATCTTATGGGCGGTCGCGAAAAAGCTACAGATCTAGAAGACTAACAACAACAAAACAAGGACTAAAGTGGACAAGGGAGAAGAAAAGGTAGTAAAGGAGCCAAGGGTAAAGCAGTCATTTAACGTAATCAGATTCGGTAAAAAATATTTTAAAAAAAAAAAAAGAACTAGAATTTAAGGACTATAAAACAATTTCAAAACGGAGAGATCAAATCTCGAGAAATTTGGACCCATTTGTAAAAGCTCGTGGACTCTGCGAATGGCAAAATAGTATGTAATTACCAATTTTAGGACATGTTCAGGTCCCATTGTCGAAGAGTCTGTCTCTGTCTTCTTCAAAAATATCTCCTTTTTCCCCCAGTCTAAGCTTAGTTGTGGTTAGAACTTTGAAGGTTGGTGAATTAGAATGCAAGTAAAGTTTATGTTGTTGCAACATTATCTATATTTAAGTAACATAACTATTTTTATAAAAAGTAACTTTGCAACCAAAAAACGATCAAACTTTAGAAATTTTTAAACAACTCAAACCTGCCTTATACTGTAAATTGCAATTTTCTTAATTGTTTTCCTTAATTTTTTCACTGTAGAAATACCATTGAATAAAGTATTTTAACATTTGAAATGAAATCGAGCCACCGTGGCGACCATACAAAAATTTGAAATTTGAATATTTAACAAAAAAGAAAAAGTTATATCTATGTTTGTCGCGCAAATCCAGCGTTCTCATTTTTTTTGTTTCTCTTCTCCGATCTCTACGTCAAGCTCTATCCATCGCTACCCCTCGTTCCCTTTTGTATTTTACATCGTTTACTAATCTCTCTGATCGGATTTATTGTTTGGTTTTATCATCTGCATAAAAAGGAAGAATGGGACAGCAATCGTTGATCTACAGCTTCGTCGCTCGCGGTACGGTGATCCTCGCAGAATATACCGAATTCAAGGGTAATTTCACCTCCGTCGCCGCTCAGTGCCTCCAGAAGCTTCCTTCTTCGAACAACAAGTTTACTTACAATTGCGACGGTCACACTTTCAACTATCTTGCTGATAATGGCTTCAGTAAGTCTCTCCCTCCTGATCTGTACACATTTTTTTCGGTGTTTATGCATCGATTCGTTTGTATGTTTCAGATGTTTTCCTTTGAATGCTTAGTTTCGATCTATGATCGATATCAGTGTAGGAAATTTGGTTGCCTTGTGTAATTGTTTATACATATATGAATCCTTATGCTCCGGTTCATATCTACAAGTATTCTGGAAATATATATTAAGATCTTTTATTTAATTATTTGTCTAGAAGCATGCATTACTTCTGTTGATTAGATGTAATCTTTGATCATTTTTAGCCGAATTTGTGTTTTTTGATTTCTGTTTCCGTTCTGATATTGCTCAGCTTGTGCATGACTTGTTTAAAATCCGGACCTTGTTGTATGGATTAAGATTATGTTGTATGAAACCTTTTCATATTCTGTTTGAGAAATCCAAAGATGGAATGTGACAAAATATTTTTGTCATTGTCTTTGTTGCTATGCAGCCTATTGTGTTGTTGTTATTGAATCTGCTGGGAGGCAGATACCAATGGCTTTCTTGGAGCGAGTCAAGGAGGACTTTAACAAGAGATATGGTGGTGGTAAGGCTACCACTGCTAAAGCTAACAGCTTGAACAAAGAATTCGGGTACTTCTTTTGACATTGTCATCAGCATTTCTTCAATTCCATCTTTGTGGATGTGTTTTTTAACTGGTTTTGTTGTAATGAAGGTCTAAACTGAAGGAGCATATGCAGTACTGTGCGGATCATCCTGAAGAAATTAGCAAGCTTGCTAAGGTTAAGGCTCAGGTTACTGAAGTGAAGGGTGTTATGATGGAGAACATTGAGAAGGTTAGAATAAATCATCCATATTTTCCTCAGAAACTCCTCACATGTAAGCTGAATGTGTTTTCTGAAATTCAATCCTATGGCAGGTCCTTGACCGAGGTGAGAAAATCGAGCTATTAGTAGACAAAACTGAGAACCTTCGCTCACAGGTTAATTAATAACCACATTTCTAATACAGCATAAACACTACATATATATAGACTACATCACTCTCTTATCAAGTGGTAACATGCATGCTCTTCTTTTGAATATGTTAAAAGGCACAAGATTTTAGAACACAAGGAACAAAGATGAAAAGAAAGTTGTGGTATGAAAACATGAAGATAAAGCTCATAGTATTTGGTATCATCGTCGCCTTGATTCTCATCATCATTTTGTCGGTTTGCCATGGCTTCAAGTGTACTTAAAATCTGGATCAGACCCACATTGTTACTAAGCTGATTAGAAATCATCCCGGTATAGTTATCCCCTTGTTCTCCTTCTCTTTTGTATTTTCCTTCTTCTCTTAGGCGAAACAAAATCAAAGAAGTGACTCGGTACCGAGAATGATCTTTAGAATATCAACTGTTTGGACGAGAGATTTAAGCTCTTTTTTTGGATTTACTTATTATATAGGTTAGGCCTTTATGCTTTTGTAATCTACAAGTCTAATGATCGGTTTTATATTCCTGTAACTAAATTGACACTTTATGTGATAGTGGTCTATATTACAAATAGGGTAAGTGAAGTCAACCTTTACAAATATAACATCAACCATAGGGAATGAGATTATTTGACACTGCAGTGATAACATATAGACGACACTAAAAAAAGCTTACAAGAAGTAAACTCTACTCACTACATTCTTCTACTCAAAACAGTTCCTATTCAGTATTCAAACCATCAATCCAAAACACACAGAGAATCATCAACAAGCTAATTGATCTCTCAGTGGTAAGATCTCTTCAAAAATCGGTAGTCTTCTTGTCCTATAAGGCCTCCTCCATTCCTTAACAAACTCATCAAGTCCTTCGACAACCACGATCTCATCTATACCAACATCACATTGCACAGACTCAGAAGCGAAAACAGGTGCTTCTTCTTCGTGTGGCTCTAGCTCACTCAATATCTCTTGAACCCGAGCCTTCAACCTCGGATCTCCAAACCCTTCTTTGCTCTCTGTTAGTACATGACGAGAGAGAATCGACCTTGCCTCTTCGTACTTCCCTTGCTTGATGAGACATGTGCATAAATTACAAGCCTTGTTTGCATCTGGTTCTATCACTTGAGCTTTCCGGTACACAGTTTCGGCCGCCGTGTAGTCCTTTAGCTGCATATAAGCCCATCCCAAGTTTCCCTACAACATGACATTCATTCGTTCTCATCAGCTCCATTGATCAAGAAGAGACTTTAGAAATCAAATAAAGATTAAAGACTAAAGACTTCCGAGATAAATCTTTACCAAGATCCTAGAGGTTTCTTTCTCGACCGTGACCTGAAATTTCTTGCCATGAGATCTCGCAGTCTTTGTTGGTTTGCCATTGAATGCATCTCCTTGATATATCATCCAAAGCTTTTGCTTCAGTAGTTCAACTTGCTCTTCTATTCTCCCACATTTCTGCTCAAAATTCGGAATCACAATATTGTCAATTTCACAATCCAAGAAACAAAAACGTACCAAACAAGAGAATGAGCTTAATCTTACCTTATAGAGATCAATGAGGACATTGTCTAGTGATTCTTGAGCTTGTCTTGAACAAAGATCTCTAAAGGAATGAATAGCTTCAATGGCTTCTTCTGCTCTATTCTGTTGTTTCATTAACAACGCCATGTCTTTAAGAGCACTATCAACTCTATCTCTGGCTTTAATCGCTCTCCAAAACAACTCTATCGCTGCTTCCGCATCTTTCTCCACCAACTGAATCAATCATCAATCCAAAATCTAAATCAGTTTACTCATCCAAAATAAATTTGAATATTCACAAAACCGTTCGTGTGTTCTTTACCTGAACATGCTTCGCTCGGACATAAGGACTGTCTCCATGCGGCAGCTTATGGACAACGTTGTACACCGCCGACGAGTCCTGTCTCTCTCCTCCTCCTCCTCTTCTCTGAATCATCATCACAAACTCTATCTCTGTTTCTATCAGAATTCTAAATGAAGAAACCTACTTTTCTCTCTCCTAAATCCGGTAACACCGTTCTCTCTCTCTGTGTGAGGAGATAATTATAACGTGGAAGAAGAAGAAGGAACCTAGACATATTCGTGTCTTGGTTCATTATCGTCAACTGGATCTAAAATACCGCGGGCGGTCGTTTTTCTAACCTATGAAACAGTGCCACGTACCCTATCCGTCCCCATTATTCTCTCACGACTTCGACTTGGCCAATTTTGTTTTTTTTCAGTTAGGTCTTATTGTTTCGATTTTTTCCAATTCTAGTCCATTGTTGTTATTTATCCTCATAAATAAATAACGCCCATCCTGAACGTAATTACAAAAATAACGTCCATCAGGAATGTAATTAAAAAAATAATATATATATATATGATATATTGAAGTTTTATATCAAAAAATATTGTCGGTAACAAAAAAAAAAAAAAATTGTCCGATGGTTTTTCAAGAGTCTGAATATATATATAAATATTTTTTTTATGTTAAAGGAGTCTGAAATTTTTGACTTGTGAAAATCCATTATAATTTTATTATGTCTCTAACGTTATCCCTTATTTACTTTTGAGAGTAGATAGTTATGATTTATGTATATATATATATATATATATACTACTTTTTTGTTCTATTTTAAGATATATGTACAAATATTAAAAAGTAATAAATATTTTTTATTAATAAAGATTCAACTAATATATAAAAAATACAGAAGAATTTAAATGGTCATAAATTAATATATTAATATAAAATATATATAAAAATAAAAAAAATAAAAATTTTAAAACAATTTTTTCATTAAAATTTTAATAATTTGGAACAAAGGGAGAGATCATAAAACATCATAACTCCCAATCGCCAATTATATTTGATAATTTCTTTAAGTTAGATAATTTCTTTAATTTCTTTAACTCCCAAAAACCTAACTTTTTTTTTTTTTGTTGTTGATGTTGGGAAAGGTTATATAATACAACAATGCCAACAACTATCTCGTTTTATTTAAGGTCACAAACCATGTCTCATCTGTACTCTGTGCATTTCGAAGCAAATAGATGGACCTACGTGTTAATCAGGTGGCCGTTTGTGTCGCGTTTACTTTTCGCACAACGAGACTTGGCTTTATTTTATATTAACATTGGGTCCTATACTTTTTCAGTCATTCAATTTGGACCCTTTTATTTTGTTTCGCTTTAAATCTGTGATCTGACCATTATAAATGTTACATTAGTTGTATTACTCAATGTCTCAATGTATTGTTTTAATTTTATTAATTTTGTAAATTATAGTATATAAATGTGTTATTGGAATGTTAATGTTATGAAATACGTATTATTGTGATTCACATTGGCAAAGGTAGTGTATTAGGAGGGTCGTCAATATTCAATAGACACCTATGAAACTTTTTAAACAAGTGTAATTTTGATTAAGTGATTTAAGTTGACCCCATCTAAAAATATAAATTGACCCCATCAAATTTTAGTTTACGTATAGCCTAATAAATATGTAAATACTAGAATCTATTCATCCAATAAAACTCATCACAAATAATGATTACAGAGCCTGTAAAAGAATAAAAGCGATAGGCTAATATCATAATGATAATTTCATTCGAAAGCCACGCTTCAACGTTCCTTGTTAGCTGTTATTATTACAAACTATGGCCCAATGCATAACATGTACCTTCATCGTCTTTTTATTTTGTGTATAAACTATACTACTAGATTTAGTAAATTGTGTGTATAATATATTAATATATACTAATTAACATCATGCTGTATACATACTATATGTTTAGTAGACTCTCGTATACAAACAAAAAGTTTATATAGTTTTTACATTATGTTTTATGGACTTTGTTATTACTTTAATTGGCTTATATAGTTTCTACATTATGTTTTATTTCCATTTCATAATCGGTTATAATATTCCAACTAGTGCTTCTTGATATAAGTTAGAACTAGTTTGTTTAAAGATCCAATACTTGTAGAAATAAAAAGCAAGGAAACCCTACAAAAGCAACGATCCATATGCCTAAAATGAATCATTGCCTAAACCCACAAAACATTAAACACTAATTACTCTATTTCTCCTTTTTCTCATGCTTTTCCTCTCATTTTCTTCCAAGCCTCAATCTTACAACCCTAATCACACAAACCCCAAACACAGTTCTTTTTTTCACTTAGTTAATAAGAGAGGGTTCTTTTCTACTTTGTGTGTTCGATTGTGAGTACAACGGGTGGGGTTAAATCGGAATCGGATCATTAATAAAGACCACCTGGCGACATCAACAAGAGAAAAGTGTTCGGCTCTAGTCCGGTCTTGTTACGTACCATCAAGGACTACCTGTTCTGACGACATTATCAGTATATCAAACACGAAAGTCGAAGATGGTCGTATTGGCTTCGGAGGAGGAAGACGGAGGCGACAACATCAGCAGCCTAATAGATACGGCGGTAGAAGCTGCCCTGCAGTCTCCAGCGAGCCTTGCCGTCTCAAAAGCAACCTCAAGATCAAGAAGGAGGTGGATAAAGGCTTGGAACAGAGGAAAGTAAGCTGGCCTGATGCTCATGGCAAAGATATTGCTCATGTTCAAGAGTTTGAGCTTAGGTATTCTAAAATGTTCTAATTTTTTTATGTATTACCGGTTTACCTTAGAAAGAAATAAGTCAATAATCTGCGTTTGTTGCAGCGCATCGGAGGACGGAGAACATGCAGGCAATTCTAGAAGAAAACATTGTGGTGTCTGTATAATCCAATAACATTTATTATCGTTTTGAGTTGTGTGTTTTGCGTTCTTAGCATTGTGTCTGAAATGTGTCGGTTCTAGTAGAGAGTTTTTCGTAAATCCATCATTGAGTAAAAACATTGAACTTTAAGTCTTTAAGGAGTTCAGGACGCTTGAGGTATTGTTACATAAGCGGAATCAAATTTTCAAGAACGATTTAGAGACTTCTCGCCAGCTAAAATGCAAAGTTTCAGGAATTATTATCAATTTAAATCTCATACCACCAACAATTGCTGCAATGATGACAATGATGATGATACAGAGATATAATAATCATCTCCAACGATTAAAACCAAAAGACAAAGAAAGAATCATAAGCAAATATAAAGTCACAAACCACATTAACCCACATCATTCCTCAATTTCCCCCCACTATATTATAATTGAATTTGTTTTTCCCTGGTTTATTAGTACAAGAACCAGGTAAAAGGTTCGATTTGTTTATCAGTAATAATAATAATCTGCTAGATTTCTTCCTATTTGAGTATTTTATGTTCTCAGAGGCAAAGAAAGATCTTACTTGTGTTTTCTTTTTCTTCAGCTGGTCTGAGATGACTTGCCCTTCTTAGCTTTATTCTTCTCTTGGATCTTCTTTTTCTTCTCTTCAGATGTGATCCAATTGTATCCCCTTGGAATTGCAAATGGGTCTTGATCGTTTTCTGCTTTACCGATGTTATACCCTCCAGAGCTCGAGCTTGTTGATGGACGTTGGCTCGGTGTCGTTTTGATCCACTGAAACCATGAGGATGAGCTTGATGAGTTCTGTGTTTCTTCTCTAGGACTGCTCTTAACCGAAGAAGTTGGACTCGATGGCGGCGTAACAAACTCATCTTCAATAGCTTCTAGCTCTTCAAACTTTGTAAATGTGACGAGTACTCTAATCGTAGGAATTACGGGAATAGCAACCTGCAATTTTAGATCATGAAATGAGAAAAACACTGGACTAAAATGATGATTGATCATAGAAGGTTATAAACAGACCTTGACTGGGAATGTCCCGGAAGGTAGTTTTGTAGTCATAAGCTCTCTCAAACGCCTAATTGCTTTGACTTTGTTTGCAAGGATATCCAGCAATGGAAGAAGTTCTTTTGTCTGTAATGGGAATCTCTCAGACAGCCAAAGAATTGGTCTAAGCCCTTTCTTGTACTCATTCTCTTTGCTTCCTTCCTTTCGCTTGCTACTTCCGCTGCCTTCTGATGTTGAAGCTTTTGATGAATCTCTTAATCCCCGGTTTTCGTCCCTCACAACAGTCTCAACCGTTGAGTGTCTTCCCGGTTTTATCTGTCTTCCTCCACGAGATGGAGAGTCATCGTCCCCAAGAAGATCACTTACTTTCTCATCAATACAAAGCGAATTTCTTGGAGGAACACTACTTCGTTTGTGCCCTTCCTCTCGTTTCCTCCATCCACTGAACCATCCTTTCTTCTCCTGTTTGCAATACCCGTTTCCATCCGTTACTGGAATCTCTCGATCCTCGAAAGAACAACTATTCTGCTTTTGGGAAATCCTAGAGCTCTCACTGTTAGAAGATTCTTCCGGTGAATCCAACTTGAGTGCTAACTCCAGCTGCCTCTTCTCATCTTCAGTCAAGATATCTCCAAGATCCTCACTTTCTGTATCGTTTTCTTGATTCGTGTTTGAGAAAAGCTCCTCATCGGTCATTGCACCCGGTACTCTCCTTGATTTTATACTAACAACTACATTGTGCATATCATACACCTTTGCTTTCCATTGCCCAACCATTTCTGTCTTCTCCTGACGCCTCCATGTTAATTGTGGGAAGAGAACAGCTTGAGTAACATCAATCCCGGGTCTGAAAATGCTTGTTTTGGACATTGCAGCCACTTCTTGACGGACTTCTTCTTCTGATGCAGGAGCTCCAGCACCGTCTAAAGCATTCATAATCTCCTTATCCTTATGTGATATCATAAGAAGAGAACCGGAAGGAACTTTACCATCCTCTGACCCATCTCCAAGAAAAAGTATGGTCTGATCTGATCTTTGAATCCTGAAACCGTCAAACCCAGCCAATGTCATATCTGCTCTGAGATTCGCACCCCTCTTCCAAATCTTATAAGTATCCGAAGGCGCCACTCTAGAAATGAAAGGTATAACCGAACTCTCGAAATGGAAAGTGATCTCCATGTAGAAATCTCTCATTCTATGCATCGTAGCCACAAGCCGAGGCAGCCTCCTGCACCATTTAGCCCAAGCCAAAGGCTGATAATGCCTCACGATAATCATAGCGATTCTCTCTTCTCTACCACAAATAGCTTCTTGTAGTGCGCTCCATCCGTGCTCGTTCTGCAAGCTCCAATCAGCTCCTGCAGCCATAAGCATCTCCGCAGAGGTCTCATCACCGAGCTTTACAGCTAAATGAAGAGCCGTGTCTCGATTAACGACATCGCGCCTGTCTATAACAGCTGCAATTGAATCAGCTTTTGTCTCTTCAGCTACAGAAGCTGCTTCGTTCTTAACCTCAGACGGGTCACGCATCCGCGGAAGAGCGGATAAGAGTTTCTTGAGACCAGCGTAATCTCTGGCGACAACAGCTTGATGGACAGGACTATGACCATACTTGGTAACATCAATGGTGCTGCTTGCCATATCTCAGTAGTGGGATATAACAAACAAAAGCTTTAAAAAGACTCAATCTTTCACAAGGAGAAGCCCAACTCAAGTTCCATCATCTCAAAACCTAAAACCCTCTCAACTGAGAAACATAAGTAAAGTTTGCAAATTTAGACCAATTCATAAACCTAATTGAAACTCTCCAATATCAGACTAGAGCAAACAAATCTGAAAAATTGGAGATAAAACCCAAAAACCCAAGCAAAATCCCCAAATGCCTAGAGTAAAGCCGACAACTTTAAACAGATATAAGACACTAGAAATCGAAATTCAATCATTCAACACCCCAAAAACAGATCGAAATTGGAAATCACAAACCCAGAAATAATTTGCCAAAAAAGGAAACTTTTTTCTATACCCAGATCAAGAAGAAGACCAACGACGATTGAAGCTAATCAGCTACCCACCCACCAGAAGTAAAAGAAATTTATCATTTATTTCCCTACCGAGAAATGATTCTAGCCTTTCCCCGAAAGCCAAAACAAAAAAAAAAAGCCTCGAGATTCGTTGCTTCCGAGGAATCAGATCCGACCCAGATCGGAGAAATCCCACCCGAGAAGATTTGTTATCGTGGAAAGAAGAGATCTAAAACAAAGAAGAGAGATGATGTGAAGTAAGATTACGAAGTTGGAAGAAAGGAATAATTTTTAGAGGCAGAGGAACCGAAGATGGACACGGTTCCTTTGGCTGTCTCCAATGAGAAGGTTCAAAGTCCGGTCGGGAAGCTTACATGGAATCTGTAAGAACTTGCTTATTAGATATTTGATAACCGTTAAAAGCTCCTCCAAATACATTACGACAATATATAATTATTAAATATATTGTAATAAATTAATATTAAATAGTCAGATTTTGAAAATAAAAGTCATATCAAAAATTAGCATAAAGTAAGTAACTAGCACTATGTAAAACGAATGACTAGAAATGAAACAAAACAAGTACTAGTAATTAGTTAGTTTGGTGAATTGTTGTTTTATATACCAAACAAATAGTAGTAATGTTTATTATTTTAATACTTATATTTTTTTTTTCATATTGGATGCAGAAAAAGCCAAGCAAAAAAAAAAAAAAGAGAGGATATTTTCTCGAATAATTCATTTAGAAACCGCCAAAATAATTGGTTTTGAGGCAATTGGTGACTTGATTATCCCAATAAATGATTATTGTACTATGTTTTTGTTTTCTTAGTTTTGCTATTAAACAAATCCCAAAGAAGTACGTTGTCCTATACTTGTCAATGTTACGTGATGACTGTGTTCAATACGTGTAAATGATATAACTGATTTCGAATATATAGCTACTTTATTTAAAATAAACAGACTTGGAAATTAAATTCTACTTTTCGTCGAAAATGAAACATGCCATGAATTTTCAACCTAATATTTAAGTAATCAAATTGTTAATATCAGTTTGCATTACTTTATACTTGCTGTTATTTATATATTTAGTGTTATTGGAAAATATAGCTGATTAAAAATATAGTATGATGTTTTGTAATAGCCGGCGAAAACAATTAAAATCATGTTCGTCTGATTACTCTGATAGTTATTAACTTATTAGCGATAAAAAGCCCAAATAAATTGGACCTTAGCCCAGTTTATCGTCAATTTTGAGATATAGAACCCGACCCAGTAATCTCTTACCCGACCCGGAATAATCTGAGGTCCAATCGTTGCACCCGAGCAAAGAGGGGATAGATTGATCGAGAGCTGTTACTTCTAATCGAACAACTAGGGTTTCGATTCGCACTTTCGAATCTGATTCAATCGGGTAATTTCCTCTTTCCTTTTGTATTTGTTGATGCCATAGATTTGTTCTCTATTATAAAAAAAATTTCTGGAGAGGAAGATTTTTTGAATTTTTTCGTTTTGGTGTACCTAAAATTCCTATGAATTTTCGCCACTCTGTTAGTTTCATAGCCAAATTCCTCACTATTTTCGGTGATAAATAATCTGAAGCATGTCAATTTTTTTTTGATGTCTGTAATCCGATTGAAATAGTTTTGTTTTTTTTGTTGCTTCTGTGATTTTAACGTTTGGGCGGGGGGATAGTGTTTGCTTAAGCTATAGTCTGGGGTTTATGTTTTGATAAATCTCAAAACACGAATTTACATCTCTCTAATCAGAAAAACCCATTGCTGATATACAACATTATGTGAGCATTGCTTCAGTTTCTTTCTTGTTTATTTTGTTTCAGGATGGAGAACACTGACATTGACATGGTTATCACCATACCTGATACTCCAGATAGACCGGTAAGACGTAGGGAGGTTAAGAGAAGACCACATTCTCCAGAAGCACCAGTAAGATATCAAAGAGAAGAATACCGTAATTACCTTAATGGTAGTACCAGACCAGTCCCCGAAATTGGGGAAAACCGGGAATGTTCTGATATACGAACTGAGAACGGACATCATCACTCGCGTTCTTCAGGTGGGGATGCTTTGTTTAGGAGAGTGGCTGCGAAGGATAAAGGGAAATCCATCTCCACTGATCCATGCTCGGCTCGTTTAGAGAAAAATACGGTTTTAAATCTAAATCAACGTAATGGACATGCTCATGTTGCTGCATCGAGATACTTACCATCTGAGGATGTAAGAGAATTGCGCACAAGTAATGGTTGTTCTCCTTTACTAGGTGATCATAACTCTTTTATGCTGCCTGGGAATAGTATTAAGGGTAAAGAAAAAGCAGATTGTGGCTCTGTTTCTAACAGAGAAACAATTGACCTTTCCAGTGACAGAAAACAAAACAGAGGCACTAAAAGATTGGTAAGACATGGCTGCATATCTCCACATGGAATAGCAGCTAGAGCTAGACAAGCTGCTGATACCAATTCCAAGGAAACAGTTAGCGTTGAACAGGAACTAGCTCCTGAAACTGCATCTTCGAATGGCATAAGAGAGATTGTTTCTGAAAATGATATTCATGGAAGAGCTAGAGGCAAAAGACTAGAAATTTCGCGTAGCAGGTAATTTATTTTCCTTATCTTTCATTAGATGTTTGAATGGATATCAAAACAATGATCCTTTCGTCTTTTTTTTTTGTTTGTTCTAAAATCTTTTGTATTAATGCAAATAGGGTAGCGAGTAGAGATGGCTCGGAGGAGTGGGTTAGTACGCGCAACCGGAAATTAAACATGAACCATGAAACGAATCGGAGGGATGAGAGTGACACACGCGGAATTTGTAGTTCTGTTTCCAGACTTGATGTGCATGAAACTGGTGTAGTTGAAAGAGAAGCTAGACAACAACGACGGCGGAAAATTGGATTTACAACTGCAAGGGCTTTAAATGAGCCAGAAGTTACTGCTATTAGATCTTCTGGGGAAACATCTAGTTCAAGGCCACCAAGAATTCAGAATCATCAAAGACACGGAAGACACGTGTTGGAAATTGAGGATTCATCTCCTGAAGTACTGGTCTTTCGGGGTCCTACACGTGTTGAAAACGATCTATCTGATGTGAATTTAAGACAAATAGAAGCAGATGAGATACTGGCCCGTGAATTGCAAGAACAGCTGTACCAAGAAGAGACGTTGATCAGACACGAGCAGGTACATTTACGAGCTTCCTTTTGTTTGGATGTCCTCTATATGCTCCATCCTTTTATCAATCAAGGTTTCTAATGGTCTTCATACGTTGTAACAGATTGATGAAAACATAGCCAGGTTGCTGGAACAAGAAGAGAATTCTCTCCGTGCTTCTTCTAGTCGTTCTTCTTCTACTCGTAATACCCGAAACTCTAATACCGTAAGTCATGGACAAGAACATTTCCTGTGTTGGAGATTTTTTTTACCAGGTTCTTCCGATTTTGTGGTCAGAGGCGAGACCAATCATTATCAAAGATGGATTAGTTCTTTCTTCAACTTGCACTTAAAAAGAATCTGGCTTTAGGATCATTTGGAACATCTTAACCGCTGTTTTAATGCCAATGGATATTATTTACAGATTGCAGCAAACCCAGGTAGGAGAAGTCGCCTGGAAGCACGACTACAACAACATTCTTCAAGGAGGAGATTGAATCCTCCACAGGCTCGTGCTCCTTTTAGAGCACCACCACAGGGTCGAGGTCATCGTTTAGGTCGTGCACCTGCATCACTACAGAGAGCTCTGAATCTCAGTTTTCCAAATGATATGGGCTTAGGATCGGTACACTTCTCAACTCTGTTTATATCTCGAATGTCGCTGATGTCTTTTTAGGTAGCGTAAAACTAAAAGCTAACAGTCTTTACCCTTTTCAATGTAATAGAGAATTGATTTTCTGGAGGGACTAGAGAATGCTATTGGACACTCAATTAACAATAGTAATCTTCTTAGTATGGATCGTGACTTTACTGAGTATGGTATCTTATTGATATAATTTTGTCAATATTTTACTATGATTCTTCATTATATTAAGCTTGATCTTTTTACCATTTTCGATGCAGAGATGACTACGAATTGCTGCTAGCTCTTGATGAAAACAACCATCGACATGGTGGTGCGTCTACTCATCGCATTAACAACTTGCCAGAGTCCACAGTTCAAGTAAGCTAAAGGTTAACATGTAAAATCAATCCATTTTTTTTTTCATATTGATATTTTGTTATTAAGCGCTTTCTCTTTGGTGTTTTATGTGTAATTTGCAGAATGATAATTTTCAAGAAACTTGTGTTATTTGTCTGGAAACACCAACGATCGGAGACACCATACGTCATCTTCCTTGTTTGCACAAATTCCATAAAGATGTAAGGATCTATACTGATTCTGTGATTCAAATCAAAACCCATTATAAGATTAAAAAATCGAAAATCAACCATTGTTTATGTATTGTGCAGTGCATTGATCCATGGCTAGGACGGAGTAAATCATGTCCGGTTTGCAAATCCTCAGTTACTTAAAATGGGTTTCAAACTCGCCGGAGAATGTATCAAATTTACCATTTTACCCTTCCAAACCGGTGGATCTCTGGAATCATTTTGCTGGTAAGCCAAACATTCTTCTTCATCGAATTTGAACTCATGAAAAGGGTTTTTACCACCGTTTACGCTAGAGGAAGTAACTTTGTATCTTTGTGATTATTTTGTTGCCTTTCTAGCCTAAGAACTGTTCGTAATATTATTAATTTGGTTTTAGTCTCGTTTAGACCTATAGTTTTTTATTTAAATGCACAAGGCTTCGTTAAGTGATAGTGATAATACAATTTCATAACTCAAAAAAGTATTTATATAAAAAATTAGTCTTACTATGTATAAATATCGTTTTATTTTTATACAAAGAAGCAAGATATACAATACATCTATTTCAAAGAGGAGTACAAATTAAAGAGAAACGACATACATTTCAGTTATTATTCAATATTTAATTTTTATCGAATTAGTTTTCTTAAATGGCCACATATACATGCATGGGATCATAGCACCTTGTTAATGCACATAACGGTTTAACAAATTCTCAGTGACCTCCATCGCCGATTCCTCCGCCAACTTCTTTACCTGCTCCTCCGCCAATTTCTTTCCCGGCTCCACCGCCAACGTCTTTACCGGCTCCTCCGTCAAATCCCTTACCGGCTCCCCCGTCAAATCCCTTACCGGCTCCCCCGTCAAATCCTTTACCCGCTCCTCCGTCAAATCCCTTACCGGCTCCCCCGTCAAATCCCTTACCGGCACCTCCGTCAACTCCCTTACCAACTCCCCCGTCAAATCCCTTACCGGCTCCACCGTCAAATCCTTTACCAATTCCACCGCCGAATCCTTCTTTACCACCACCAAATCCACCGCCTATTCCTCCACCAAAGCCTCCAATACTACCTCCAATCCAACCGCCACCTGATCCAAAGCCGCCTCCACCGCCTAAGTCTCCGAAGCCTTTTTTGAATCCCTTCTTGTAGATACCACCTTTGTGCAGGAGAGGACGAGGGTGAGGGTGAGGAAACAAGTGCTTGTCATCACCAAACTCTGTTTCTCCCATACTAAAATCAGTGACCAAAGCAAATACCAAAACAAACACACACGCTCTGCAGGCGATTAGGCCCATGATTGTTGGAAACTTAAAATGTTTGTAGTTAAATATTAGAAGCTGCTGAAAGATGATGTTTTTATATGAAATTGCTTGTTGCATGAGCAGTATATATAGAGACTAGGAGAGAGCTCGTGATAGCATAAGCACTTTTCGTTAATGTGTGCATAGTGCACCGTACGTAGACTAAATAAACCGGATCACTTGGTTCACTTCGTATAAGAGATAACTCCAGTTCTGTTTGTTTGTTTTCTCTTGATAAATGATAACCGAGGGATTCAAGATCAATGCGTTTTACAATCACAGTGAAAATATATGAACTCTAATCCTTCAGTTAACAAAGTGAACACTATGAATTGGTTATGGCAAGAAAACCAGTATGGAGTAAACCAAAATCTGCCCGGTTCAACCTGTACAACAACTAGGATATAATTGATGTTGAGTAACAGTTAAATGATGTTTCACCTGTCACTTGACAAGTTTTTTTTGTTCATTGTCTGCCCAACTGCCATATTGATCTCATCCAACACAAAGAGAAAAATATGTTGCAAATATAGTTGAAGAATTGGGGAACATATGACACCAATTATTGATTGAAATTTGATTTGAAGGTTGTAAAGGGTTTAAAGGGCAATAACAAAAAAAATAAAAATGTTTTTGCGTGTCTATCCCTTCATATAAAGTGTAAAAACTCTATGGTTTAAAAGAATAATATTTACTAGAAAATAATTCGACTTGATAAAAGATGTGGCCATATTTTGTCGCTTTATGTTTGGAGGACAGGCCATGTCAATTTATGGAATATTGAACTATCTAAACCCTAAGTCCAATATGTGAATTCATTTATTTGTGAGCTTACCCTTTTAGGTGTCATCAATCAATGACGCAAACCAGAAACTCAAATGCTTACTTCCAAACAAACAAACAAATCAAGTTTTTTGTTTCTTCTCCAAATTTTTAGAGAGAAGAGAAAAGAGAGAGTAGGTGCATCGATATTTGTATCATTGTATGGCTCATGGTGGCACGTTCTGAGCTTAACCAATTTGTTAAAATTAATCTTTCATTGTTCCGAATCCGAATGATTATTTAGAGAAAACAAATTGACATTTTTCTAGTGAGCAGTTCATATTAATTACAAAATAGTTTTAAGCATATTAAATTAAATAACTTTGGAAACCAGTTTACAATTATTATTTAAACAATCAGCATATATAAAATATATAAAGTGAATATACTATGGGCCGTTAGATTGGTCCATTAATAAAACCTTATAATAATAATGGCCCATCATTGTCAAAAGTGCCTCGCCCAGTTTGACAAATCAGTGAAATAATTGATTTGGTTATCATCACTTGCAGACCAAAAAAAAGGGTATCTTCACTTCGGAAATCAATTTCAAAATCAATTACCGGTTATTCAGGAAAACCGAATGTTGAGAGAAACGTACCGATCAAGTATTCGTCGACTCATGATTTTGTAGGATCCACATATATGTTTGGGGTGAAAGTGTAATATTTATAAGAATTTAGGGGCATTTATTAAAATTACTTGACTTGTTGGGTAAGCATCTTAATATTCGATATCTCCAGCATTTCGATTTTTATTAGACTTAGTGAAAAACTGAACTCTTCTCTCATAAATTGCTCGAGACGAGGTTACGCCGAAGCTCGGTTCTGGTTCGTCCGTCTGATCAACTCTTCTCCACCGCTAGGGTTTAGTTTTTCTCTTAATTCCGAGTAATATAATGGCCGCCGCGATGGTTAGTTCGGCCGGTGGGTTACTGGCAATGCTCAATGAACCCCATCCTTCCTTGAAACTTCACGCTCTCTCATATCTCAACAGATTGGTTGACCAATTTTGGCCTGAGATCTCCACTAGTGTCCCAATCATGTATTCTCTCTTAACTTTTTTTTTTTTTTTTCTTCCTGAGGTTTTTCTTATTGTTTTAGGGTTTTTATGCTTGTTAATTTTACTCGATCTGTTTGCTTGCTGGGAATTTTTGCGGTAAAGCTTGTGGGATTTGGAATGCTTTTTCTTATTTAGGACTTAGGATGCTTGAAATTCCAACTTTTTGGTCAGTCATGGGCAGTTGTGTCGAGGTAAGATTTGATGGTTGGGACAGGAAAGGAAAGCGTTAAGTCACAAGTTGCAAAACTTTATTGAATTGCTTTAGTATATTATGTAGATTCTGAATAGACAATTGCTCCCTTACTGACCCGATGTGGAAATTTTGTTCCCTTTGGAAGTTGCAGAGACTGTATTTTTCTAATTCTTCTAGCTCGAGATCTTACACTGTTTTGCGCTGCTTGATATTTTGATCCTGAGACCTTTTCTTTTTCTTTTTTTTTTTGGTAGAGAGAGCTTATACGAAGATGAAGAGTTTGATCAGCATCAACGACAGCTTGCTGCGTTGTTGGTCTCCAAGGTACAGTTTAGCTTTTTATGTAAATTACATGATGACTGGTTGTATATAATACTGGCCACATGTGTTTGTAGTGGAAGGAGTGCGAGTTACACGAATACATTATGATTGTTTCTCTTAAAAGCTGGTAGATAGTGGTAGAAGATTAGAGCTTAACTTTCTTGTAATCAAGTTATGTGATTGTACTATGGCACTTGTTTTCTAATGATGATTGTTATCTTGTCCTATCTCAGGTTTTCTATTACTTGGGTGAGCTTAACGATTCATTGTCCTATGCCCTTGGAGCTGGATCCTTATTTGACGTGTCAGAGGATTCTGATTATGTTCATACTCTACTAGGTAAGTATATTGAAGCTTGTTTCTGTCCTCTCTTTCTTTCTCCCCAGACCTATGAGAGTAAACAGTACATAATATACATAAAGTCAAGATAAATGCAAGATTAAGAAAATAATGTACACCACATATTTTCTAACTAATAACACTTGCACATCCATCTTTCTTTTAATAAGATTGTGCTCCGAGAAAGTCATCACGCAAAGACATGATAAGATGGCTGATAGTGATCTGACTGTTACTAACTGTTGAATGTTTACTCTTCGGATGCTTCTGTTTTTGTTTTTCAGCCAAAGCAATAGATGAGTATGCTATTCTCAGATCAAAGGCAGTTGAGTCAAGTGAGGTTGTGAAAATTGACCCAAGATTGGAGGCCATTGTGGAACGAATGCTAGACAAGTATGGGATGCCTAATTTATTTACTTTTTGTCTGTCTTCTTAGTTATTCAATTTTCCTCACATTATTTTTTGTTTTGCAGATGTATCACTGACGGAAAGTATCAACAAGCCATGGGCATTGCTATAGAATGTCGGAGATTGGATAAATTGGAGGAAGCGATCATAAAGAGCGAAAATGTGCAGGGAACATTATCTTACTGCATCAATGTTTCCCACTCTTTTGTTAACCACAGAGAATATAGACATGAGGTGAGTTTGGTGGCCACAGAACTGGAATTTTTATAGGTGTAGTATGTTTATGATACTATGAGTTGATTAGGATACATCTTCTTATATATCTCCTTGCAAATATAATGGTCATGTAGACCTTATATCGTATATTCTCAACCATAGCTGTAATTCATTGCATTCTTTATGTCATAACTCAAAAACTTTTGTTGGTAATTTTTATTTACTGTTACTTTGCAAATGATATCATCCTTACGTTGTTTAATTCTTGCAGGTTCTTCGGTTACTTGTTAATGTCTACCAGAAGCTAGCTTCTCCTGATTATTTGAGCATTTGCCAGTGCCTTATGTTCTTGGATGAACCACAAGGTGTTGCAAGCATATTGGAGAAGCTTCTTCGCTCAGAGATTAAGGATGATGCTTTATTGGCTTTGCAAATCGCTTTCGATCTTGTAGAGAATGAGCACCAGGCATTTCTCATGAGTGTTAGAGACCGCCTTCCAGAGCCCAAGACTCGTCCTGTAGAAGCAGTTCAAGCCGTTGAAACCTCTACTGCTCAGAATGAGAACTCTGCAGGGGATGTCCAGATGGCGGATGGAACTCCATCCCAGACAATTGTGCATGAAACAGACCCTGCTGACGCTGTGTATGCTGAGAGGTTGACAAAGGTTAAGGGAATCTTATCTGGAGAGACATCAATACAGTTGACCCTCCAGTTTCTTTACAGCCATAACAAGTGAGGCAGTTAATTTTCCTTTCAATTTTTATATCTTGCAAGGATATTTTGTTCTTTAGTCGTTTCTTCCAGATAGTAACATGCTTCAGCGATGGCCGTTGTTTGTCTGTAGATCTGACCTGCTGATCCTGAAGACAATAAAACAGTCCGTTGAGATGCGTAACAGTGTATGTCACAGTGCTACAATATATGCTAATGCCATAATGCATGCTGGAACGACGGTTGACACTTTTCTCAGGGAGAATTTGGTAAAATTGTACTTTCTCTTTTACTTTTTAAAACTTGTTTCAACATTAACGATGTGGCATAGTATTTATTCTTCTTTTCTTTCCCATCATTTTTGAATTGGCAGGATTGGCTAAGCAGGGCCACCAATTGGGCGAAGTTTAGTGCTACAGCAGGATTAGGTGTTATTCATAGGGGTCACTTACAACAGGGCAGGTCACTGATGGCCCCATACTTGCCTCAGGGAGGAGCAGGTGGTGGTGGGAGTCCTTATTCCGAAGGGGGTGCTTTATATGCTCTCGGCCTTATTCATGCCAACCATGGTGAGGGAATCAAGCAATTTCTTCGTGATAGCCTACGCAGTACTAGTGTTGAGGTAATTGGCTATATCTTTCTTCTGGATAGTCTTTCTTATATCACCAAAAAGTTAGTCTTCTAGATTTGATTTTCATTAAAAAAAATATGGTTGCAGGTTATTCAACATGGAGCTTGTTTAGGTCTTGGTTTGGCTGCTCTTGGGACAGCTGATGAAGACATATATGATGATATCAAAAGCGTGCTTTACACTGACAGTGCTGTTGCTGGCGAAGCTGCCGGTATTAGCATGGGTTTATTGTTGGTTGGAACTGCAACTGATAAGGCAAGTGAGATGCTCGCTTATGCTCACGAGACTCAGCATGAGAAGATAATAAGGTAATTTAAAGTCTGGAAAATATTTTGTTTTGTGTGTGGGTGCATGATAATTTCTTTCAAGCTTTAATTTACCAACATCTGCTATTGTGTTTAGGGGGTTGGCTCTAGGAATAGCTCTCACAGTATATGGTAGAGAAGAGGGAGCAGATACATTGATTGAGCAGATGACGCGAGATCAAGATCCTATCATCCGTTATGGTGGAATGTATGCAATCGCATTGGCTTACAGTGGAACCGCTAACAACAAAGCCATCCGTCAACTCCTTCACTTTGCCGTGTCTGATGTCAGTGATGATGTCAGGAGGACTGCTGTTCTTGCACTTGGATTTGTCTTATACTCTGATCCAGAGCAGGTAACTCCATATTCGTTTTGTCTCATTAACTTTTTGACACGAAAGTCCATCTCTTTAGTGCCTTTAGGGCTCTTGTGCTCGCTTAGTCATTAACTGGTTGCACAATATCTAAACTGTAGACTCCCCGTATTGTATCCCTTCTTTCTGAGTCGTACAATCCGCATGTCCGCTATGGCGCAGCTCTTGCAGTTGGCATCTCTTGTGCAGGAACTGGCTTGAGTGAGGCAATATCCTTGTTGGAACCACTTACATCAGATGTGGTGGACTTTGTTCGTCAAGGTGCTCTGATTGCCATGGCCATGGTGATGGTCCAAATTAGTGAAGCAAGTGATCCTCGCGTTGGAACATTTAGGTTAGTAAAGCTTGGATCTCTTCATCAATAGGAGGTAGAGAATAGTTCCTTCTGAAGACGAAAATTTGTCTGTGTTATTGCAGGCGTCAACTTGAGAAGATAATACTTGACAAGCATGAAGATACAATGAGCAAGATGGGAGCAATTTTGGCTTCAGGTATTCTTGATGCTGGTGGAAGGAATGTGACGATAAGACTGCTCTCTAAGACAAAACATGACAAAGTCACTGCAGTCATTGGCCTTGCTGTCTTTAGCCAGTTTTGGTATTGGTACCCATTGATTTACTTCATAAGCATGGCGTTCTCACCAACCGCGTTCATCGGTTTGAACTATGATCTCAAAGTCCCAAAGTTTGAATTCATGTCGCACGCAAAACCATCTTTGTTTGAGTATCCAAAACCAACCACAGTTGCTACTGCCAACCCCGCTGCCAAATTACCAACTGCTGTGCTCTCAACCTCAGCCAAAGCGAAAGCTAGGGCTAAGAAAGAAGCAGAGCAGAAAGCTAACGCTGAAAAGTCTGGCAACGATGCTGGAAAAGAAAAAGCAGCGTCGGATGAGAAGGAAGCAGACTCTATGCAGGTAAAAAGCAAATTTAATTTCCAACATCTTCGTCTAAAATATCAATCCAAGATTAGTAAGTTTCTGTTATGACCAATGGTACTTTCGTTAACTCAAACAAGCTTCTGATCATGATAATTCTATCTGTTTGAGTTGAAATTAATTTCTCTAACATTTTCTACTTTGGCCAATGCTGCTCATATGATGAATCTCATGTTCATGATGAATCTATGGGTCTCAAGTTTTGATCATGTTTGGGCCATTAAGTATACTTTCTATGTTACTGTTAGGTTGATAGCACAGCTACAACGGTGGAGAAGAAGGTTGAGCCAGAAGCGACGTTTGAAATTCTAGTGAACCCTGCGCGTGTAGTCCCTTCACAGGAGAAATACATAAAATTGATGGAGGAAAGCAGATATGTACCGGTGAAGCTAGCTCCATCAGGGTTTGTCCTTCTAAGAGACTTGCGTCCTCATGAGCCTGAGGTTCTGTCTCTGACTGATGCACCAACTTCAACAGCATCTCCTGCTGGTGGTGCAGCAGCTACAGGACAAGGCCAACAAGCAACCACAGCCTCGGCTATGGCCGTAGATGACGAGCCACAACCTCCACAGGCCTTTGAATACGCTTCTCCATGATTTTGTTTTTGGATTAGTGGGGTGATTTGTTTTCTGTTGTGTAAACAAAGAAACATTTCCTTTTTAAAAATAATATTTTTTGCATTGGTTCCGACTTGTTCTTGTTTTAGTTTCTTTTTATTTTGCTTCCTTCAATCTTTAATTAGGTCATCAAAGAACAGAACAGTTGTGTTCTGTTCTGACCAGCTCGAGACTAGAGACCACATTCTCTTCCACTGCGACTTCTCTGAAGATGTATGGCGAGAAGAATTGCGCAGACTTGGTAAGCAGGGAATCTCAACCACTCTTAAAAGAATGGTATGCCAAATCACGGTTTATATCCTCTGGAAGGAAAAGAATAATAGAATGCATAACAACGTGGCCTCTCTTTCGGCAGTTATCTGTAAGCAAATTGATAGATACGTTCGTGACACAATTCTGGCGAGAGCTCAACATAGGGGTTTTAGAGATTTGCTCCAGCAATGGTTCAAGTATGAGTAAGGCTTAGCAATCCCATTACCAACTTCAGTTTCTATTAGTTTTTTGGTCTTAGAAACTAATTTATGCGCCAAGCTTTTGTATAGACACGTTCCTTTTGATTAATGAAATTTACATTCTTATCAAAAAAAAATTAGGTCATCAAAGTATAAATGGTAAACAACTAAACATTATTTTGTAACCATTTATGATGTTCCCCATTAATTGCACGCAATGGCGCTGGTGTGGGTTTGTTGTTTTTTTTTTTTAGGATTAGTATTATGGAAAATTAGTTAAAAAGGACATATATCTTGTAAAATTATTGTAATTACTATGACAATAAAGTTATGATAGTTTAGTTACTAAATAATTTTAACTCTTAACTATGGGAAAAATAGAAAAAGCAATTTACGTTTAAAAAAGATGATGAAATTAAACTTTGTTTTTACAGATTTATTGAAGTAAATATTTTATTAATTGTATACCACTCTTAATTGTAAAATATGTTAAGAATATATCTACACCTTTGTAGGACAAATTTTGAAATTATCTGGTTTCGGTTTTTTTGACCCAAATAATCAATTTTTTTTCTTTCTTTCTAAAATTGATGTGGGCCTGGCAACTACGCTCTTTGTAACCCAATAGGCAATATCAAAGTTGGCCCAAAAGTGATGCGCGCGTGGTTGAAATACTGAGAATAGGAAAATCTTACCTACTCGCATACTAAGCGCGTCGACGCCACCGCCACAAAATGTCTGGACTATATAGACTGCGGAAATTGCCGTTTTTGCTAAAATGAATAATCTGAGCGCGTGAGGGACGTTTTATAAATTGAGAAAAACGCAACCGGCTTTGACCAAGTGGATAATCAAAGCTTATCAGGCCCTTTTTAGGGAGGAGCCTATGTCTGTTTTCTCTTTTCTTTTCAGCATGGTCAAATATTTATAAAATAAAAAACCCACATACAATTATTAATGTTACAATTACAACAATATTAGTGTTGACTTACGGTAGGTCTAAACTAAATCAACCCAAATTTAGAGATTTTTATGTATGAAATAAATAATGATAGTTGAGATTTATTTCGGGCATCAGTTAGATGTATTTTATTAACCTTTTTTTTCCTGAATGAAGTACATATTTGGTTTAAAGATTTTATCTGGAGTGTAACAAAATACTCTAAATCTCAAAAACGTAATTTTCATACTAAGATAAGCTTGTACATCTTCGTTGTTACATTAACAACATTCTAGAATTTACCTTTCCTTCTTTCCGTTGGAGAATTTACAAAGACGAAAATATCTCCAAAAAACGCACCGTAACAAACAAACATATTGCGATCAAAAGATAAAGTGAATGTACCCTAAAACAATACAAAAACGCTTCGTATAATTGTAATGGGCAACTAAAAGTTGGTCTGATCAAAAGTTAGAATAAACAAAAGGACTTATAGTAACATTTTGGAACGAAGTTTATTGGCTACATACAAGAGATGGCTGATGTTTGTAGTTGGATAGTGTTGAAGTAACTTCATATTCGACGTGAAGTCCCCTGCAATTAGCCTCCTCCTCACCAGTACCAACATCGCACAACAAATCCCCAGTAAGCTTTCCTGCAACAATAAGATCAATGGACTTCTATCATTCAAGCAAACATTATAATCTATTAGGGAATGAGAGTCTTGTGTATCTGTTGATTTGATTTCAAGTATACGTCAATCTTACCAGAGGACCTTCGGGGTCGCTTAAGAGTGCATCCCATATGTGAAGACAGTCGAAGAAACTAAACTCTTGTGTAAGGAGGAGAGTGATCCACCTAAATGCATAGAACTGTGGGTTTACCTGTAATCCATTGAGTCTATACAATGTCAATCTCAGAGGGTCCATTCCATTGTTATTATGTTCTAGATGAGAGAACAAGAATACAAAATCAATGTCTTACTTTCGTGGTGATCTCTAGATGACGCCAAAGTTCCTCATCATGCTTCTTAACAAGTTGCGAGAGCCTTGTTATTGCAGATCGGATTCCCACCACACTATTGTCGAGTTGTTGACAGTAGAAGTCTCGAAATCCACTCAACAGTTCAACAAAGCAGAAGAATGCATCTGCTTCAGCATGGGACTGCATAAATTAAACACAGTTAATATAAAATTGACTGAAGCTCATGACAGAAGAGCACAAACAAGATTTCAGAAAAAAGATGATACACGCACCAATCTTCTAAGAAAATTAGGCAAAGAGGTAAGATTCATACTAATAGAATACACGGTTCTTTTTAATTTGTAAATCTGCGAAATAGCATAGTAAAAACATCTTGATATTGGTTTATTACTTAAGGGAACTGATATCTTAAAATTGAGGGCTAGACTGGCACAGTTACCTCGAAATTGTATACCCTATCATGTGACAGTAGTTTAAAGGGTATCAAAGAGACAAAAAGAGTCTACTTACTGAACTATCTTCATCAGGGTCGTTACGAAATACATAAAAGATAGGTGCTAAAATTTCGTTCATCCCTTGAACATATCTGATGCCTTGATTTAACTTCGCAAATACAAGCAATATATTCTTCATAGATTCCTAGACATGTAAATGGAAACGTCACTGAGCTTGAGTAATCAACAATAGGTGAAGATTCGCTAATGAGACCACAAAAAGGTTACCTGATTAGAACGCGCAAACGATGATTCAGCGGAGAAAAAGGGTATGTCTGGATGTGTACGTTTTACATCTCTGTTTATTTGTTCTATGGTCTCCGTATCCTACATTAATAAAAGAGATTATGTTGGAAATGGTGGACAAATTGAATACCATAACTTTATATCCTGTCCTTAAGTAATGCACTAAGGTTTTTCTAAAAGATTTTAACAAGGAAAAACCTGTCCAGTATGCAAGATATAGTACCTGAAAGTATGTATTCCAGATGCTCGCCTTCCCTAGGCTTAAAGGATGGTCCTCGTCAGTTATTCTGGATCGCGCAAGCATGCATCGGCTTTCACTCTTCAGCTCATAACTGTCAAACCCCTTTGACCTCACCATTTTCCATGTGATTTCTGACTAACTACCACATAATCATTTAGAGGTACAAACAAATTTCAAGAAAAGATAGTTGTGTACATAAACTTTCTAGATGAGAAAAACGACTTACAAAGTACAAGTTCACAAAACAGCGAGGATTATACACACTTGACATTTCACAACTAGATAATCCAAATACTTGAAATCAACTTAGATAGACATAGCACGCAAAACTGACAATAACTCCTAGGCAAGAAACAAAAGAGAAAGATCACTTACAGGACTTGCCAGAAGCTCATCCTTATAGCGCTTGTATTGGGATCTCTTTTGTTTCAATTCCGTTGACCAGAGTGAACGTTCAGGTGGCAAGTAACCAAGCAAAAGCTGCAAAGAGAATCATATTTCAACGGCCGCGTAAGGTTTTAATCATATCAGACTCTCAGTCTCAGTTCTATGCATGACCATCAAATAGATTCTGATTTATAAGTGAAAACAAAACCAAAATCATGATTCTTGAAATGCCTACCTTCCACACAGTAGAACGGATCCCAGGAGAATCCGGTAAACTCTGTAAAGCTAAACTCCTCAATTCCTTCATATTGATCACCTTCTTCGATAACTATAACAAAACAAATCAAGAAGAAGAAAACAAAAAACATACAGAAACTGAGCAATTAGACCACAACATGCAGGTGGAAGAATCTGAAATTTTGCATTGATAAAACCAAAAAAAGGAAGGTTGCATTAACCTCAGCTGAGAGATGAGCCTGGCGGGAAAAGTCTTCGGAAGAAGGACCGATGGAGTTTCCATATTCGCCACTACCGCCAGAAACACTGCTACCGTTCCTCGGTCTAGGCGACGGCGATGGAACCGAGGCGGTGGACGAAGGCGGAGGAGCAGAATTAAGCCTGGGAGCAACAGAAATAGATTCTGCCTCCTCCTTGGTTTTAGTAACGGGGGAATGGCGGAGGAGAACGTCGTCGTAAGAAGACGGCGGAGGAGGAGTAGACCACATGGTGCTATTAAGCCATTCCGGTACCTTTTTCCTCACCATCTCTAGGGTTTGATGGATCGATAAATCGATTTGAAAGTTCCGAGAAGATTTTTAATGAGAGAGAGAGAAAGAGAGAAAGGTTCTGCGAGTCGGTGATTTCATAGAAGTTCGTAATTTTTTCTTCTCTTCTCAGAAAGAGAGGAATCGAAGAAATTAATATCAAATATTACCTCCATATTGTTGATTCTTTACAAATTTATCCCTTTCTTTTTATTGATTCCATTCACCCCCTAAAATCCATATATTAGATTTTTTAATAATCAGGTAACTATACCAAAAATTAATGGAATCTATAGTATTTCTTATAGTAGAAGCAAAGAGTTAAGGTGATTTTTGTGTTCTACAGAATAATATAATTTAGGATGGTAAGAACAGAACGTAACAATAAGTATGATTCATGGTATATGGCATATGCAGTATAAAGTGATATGCAAACACAAGATTAATCATGTAAAGTGATGGACCCGATTAACCTTGGCGACTGGTATTTGTTCTCATGTGTTAGCTCTGCTTCACATACAAATGCCATGTGTTTCGTTTCGTTGTCTTCAATAATATACACTTGACAACTACATATACTAACATCTACTTAATCATAATCTTATCTTACAAAAATCTTAGCATACTAAACTTATTATATCTTGAATATAAAAGTATTTGGAATTTTCAATTCAAAAACACTAGTAACCCACCTGAGCCGCCTTCTTCACTTCCATGCCTGTGGATACTTTGTCAACTCCAATTTCCTTTCCCTGCTTAAATGGAGATTTAGTCCCTTGGCCCGGTTCGCTGCGATGTGTCGTCTGGTCTCAGAAACCATGACTTTGTTCTTTTTCCAACCATTGTGTGCAAGAACATGACAAGATTTGTACTGGAAAGCGCCATGAATGAACAAAACTTTCATGCAGCTGAAGGCTGGGATGTTACAACAAACACGTTCTTCTTTTTGGTTTTGAGTTATTCTCGTGCACGAATCTGAAGGCACCTAAGTCCTCACTGACCAACTTTATCACCAATAATCACCACATGAACAACTTCCATCTTTGAAATGATGAAACTGTCTTGCATCTCTCAGTAAAATACCTCTTTGGCTGATCTTACTAACATATTTCATTAAAGAATGACAATCTCCACAGATTTTAAGGTTCTTAATGATCCTTATCGTAGTTCCAGGAGCACTTCTTAGAAGCCCAAGTGTAAGAGCCAGTTTCTCACTATGGATTCCCGTAACATTTTCCTTCTCTTCTTCTTCAATTTCATGAATCGACCAATCAGCTCCTGGAATGTATCCTCTCTCACTCGCGAGTATTATGATCTCCTCAAGCTTCAAACGTATCTCTTGTGTTTGCTTATGAGTATAATCACCAGCTTCAAATTTGTTCAGCTGACAGTCCAATTCGATGTAACTCCATCCCAGGGATCTTTCTTTGACTGTCTTCTGCAACGGTAATATTCTTTTCTCAACATCTTGACACTTCATTTTAGCCGCATGTGTTTTGTCTAAGAAAATGTAACTACCACGAAGCTGTGGATCAAGTTCCAAAATATTTTGTGACACAATTTCAGTCCATCTATTACTCTTGTGCGCCTTGCAAGCACGATAGAGTGCAGCCCATGTTGTAAGATCAGGATTTATCGGCATATTTTCTACAAGCTCATGTGCTTTGTTCAACTTCCCTGCTCTACCTAACAGATCAACGACTAACACATAATGTTTCAGAGTGGGCTCAATCGCATAGTCAAACCTCATGCTATCGAAGAAATTAAGTCCGAGTTCTACTTCGCCTGATTTCAAGCATGCAGTTAGAGCCGCAAGAAACACAACCTCGTCTGGCTTCTCTCCTGCATGCACACCACAAATAAGAGAAATTAAACTCGATGAAATAAAGGACAAAACAAATGAGAATAAGCTAAACTCTTAAGCCTGAACAAAATCTTTTACCGGAATACATCATTTGTCTGAAACATTGGATAGCCTGATGAAAGCGTCCATGAACCGCCCAGCCTTGTATCATAGCAGTCCAAGAAAGAATATCCTTATGATTCATATTACTGAACACAATAGCCGCACAGTCAACTTCCCCACATTTTGCATACATGTCTATGAGAGCTGTCCCTATAGCTCGATCCAATCTAATCCCATTATCCAAAATATAACCATGAATTCTTATTCCTGATCCAAGAGCACCGGATTTTGAACATGCAGAGAGCACAGCAGCAACTGTGTATTCATTAGGTTTGAAGCCCTTCTCCAGCATCTCAAAATAGGTTGAAATCGCAGTTTCGTAGTCGCCATTTTGGGAAAACCCATTAATTAAAGTCGTCCAAGAAACCACATTTTTCTCAGGCATTAGTTCAAAAAGCTGCTTTGCTTTGTTCAACTGGCCGCTATCAACATAACCCTTGATCAAAGTACTCCAAGATCCAGAATTTCTCTCTGGCATGGATCTAAAAAGTTTTGTAGCCATTTGCATATCCTTGGCTCGACAAAACCCATTAATTAAAACATTCGATAGCAAAATACTTTCCTCTTTTATTTTATCAGGACTTTCTTCGAACACTTGGAAGGCATAATTTAATTGTCTGGTCTTGGCGTACATATCAACCAAAGATACCCTGACGAATGAATCACAGTCAACGAAATTCTTCAAAGTTGCGGCATGAAGAGCCCTACCCAACCATCTAAACCCTAGTTTAGAATTAGACTTGAGTACAAACGGAAAAGTTAGCCGATCAGGTCTCACACCAAGCCTCAACATGAGGATGAAATGACGAACTGAACACTCGGAACGAGCATTCTCCGTCAAACCACGGATCAAAACATTGAAAACAAAGAGATTCTTCTCTTCAAAATTTCTGAAAATCGAGAGGCTATAATCCGGGGACTTGAGAAGCGCAGAGCAAGAAACCAGCTGAGCAACGACACGGCTACCGAGGACGCCGCGACGGAGGATCTGGGCGTGAACACGGCGGAGGCTTACGGTGTCTTTGCAGGCGTGAATCAGAGGTATGAAGTGAAGCTCGTCCGGTGAGGCTCGACGATTGGCCGTAGCCGGAAAACATGTTTTGGCGGGAGAAGATTTCGGTTTAAAAAGAACATAAAGCGATTTCATCGTCATCGTGTACCCGAATACGCTCTCGCATCAGATCTCGCGGTGCAGACTCTTATATTATTGGCTACTTATCTTACCCGGATTAAACGGTATTGCTCGATATTTATCAAACTGTTTCAATTTAAACCGGTTAAGTTGTAAACCGCTTCACACGAAAGGAGAATGGAACAAGTAAGAAGAAAGAAACGAGGAGGGATTCAACACTAACCGAAGAGCTTTGAATTCTGGTCTCCAAATTTTAACTTATTAAGACAAAACAAAAAGAATCGTCACTTGCCAGTCATATTCATAATCCGAATTTTTTTATTTTTTTTTGCTTCATAATTTGACACAAGAAGACAATGCATCGACTTAAAGAACTCCAAAGAAAGGGTTGTTGATGGCGGAATTGAGCTCTGTTCCAGCTGAATTGATAATGGCTGTATCTATCTTGTCTCTAGGTAAGAACAAGAACTCTCCTCCTTCAATTTTCTCAAACCCACATAGCTCCATGAACTCTATGCCTCCTCTCAGTGAACCAACCCTGTCCTGTTTACATTTTCATCCCAATTACCATAATTAATTAATTAGTAAAGAAACAGGACTATCATCATTATTGTGTAGATCCTTCAAATCTACTATGTTGACTTAATCGAGTAAAACTTGATGCGCATCTTTATGGCAGATTGTACCTGAAATGTTTGGTTTGTCAGTCTGATTTTCCGGAATTTCTCCTCATCTGGATTCTTAGCAACATTTCCCATATAAGTCAGCAGAGTCTGGAACGCTCTTTTCACTTTAACATCATCCTCCTGAGCCAACAAGTAATTACTATTATTGTCTTACTCAATCCTCCCACAATAACAATTTCGCCCAAATTTCCCTGAACCTTTTTTTTTAATTGCCTAAAGATTACTGCCTGCAATGTGAGTTGTTATATGTTGAATGGATATACCTTGTGGGTTTGCTTAAGGGACCTTAAGCATTCTCGCATTTTTTCAGTCTTTGTGGCGGGTCTAATAGGCAATGAACACTGCAAAATCATGTCTCTATAAGAAAAGCAAATAACAGGAGATGATAAATGCAACTTCCTTTTGAAAATGTTTTGTTTACCTTCTTCTCCTCCACAACTGGCACTGAAGGTTTTGCCGTTGCAGTTGCAGGATCTTCCGGAGGCAATCCGAGTTTCCGCCTTCTTTCAGCCTGTTAAAAAGTAAACATGGTCTTCAGGATTTTTGTTGAGATAAATGTAATGCAAAAGGTATGTAAATTGCATTAAAGATAAATGTAATGCAAAAGATACCTTGTCTTCTTCAAGTTTTTGGCGGATCTTTTCCCTAGCCCGCTTTTCTTCTTCTTTCTCGGCTTTGCGCAAAAACATTATACTAAAACACATAACCAACAGGTAGTCACTTTAATAAACAGAAACAAAAATAAGAATAAAGCTGAGACTGACATTATAACCAGAAAACCATACCGCTTTCTTTCGTTTTCTTCTTCCATCCGCTTCGCTTCTAATAGTTCCTTGCCAATCCTAATTCGCTCCTGAACCAAATAATAACATATTAAAAGATGATAACAGAAAAGTTCTTTTCAGCCATGGCACAATATGCATCTAACGCATCCTACAAGCACATCCTTACTATCGTACCAAGAGTACTACATGCATAGATACTTGCACAGCAATTACAGCCAGTGGAGCTTTATGCATGCCAATTTGCAGGCAATGAACTCAGGAGTAAAGAGCAAAACTTAATTTTAACAGAAGAGAATTAACTTGGTTGTATCATCATAAGATTATTCTATTCTGTTAATTTAAAAAAAAAGGATAAGAACAAAACCTTCTCTCTTTCACGTTCCATCCGTTTTTCTTCCTCTTCTTTCTTCTTCCGCGCACGTTCCCTAAGATGTGGAACAACAAAGAATGAGGGATATATAATTCCGACTTTTAAATAATCATCTTCCAAATTATCATATAACTTTAACAATTAACTAATATAAATCGAACTGTAGACATTTGTCATGCTATCAATTGAAAAACGACTAGAAATTCAAGGCCATGCATGATATACGTGTAATGTCATTGGTGCTAGGTGCATGCTACAAAATAACGAACATGGAGAGAAAAAAACAGAATATTCATAAAACCTTAATTCTTGTGCTTTTATCTTCACTTCTTCTGGCGTAAGAGCAGGTTTAGCAGGCCCAACATTAGAGTTGGCAGGTACCTAGGCGCACAATCAACAACATAGGTATTACAGTAACTGAAGAAATGAAGTAATTTTAAGACCACATACATGCCTACTATAACATGATATAAGATTGTGTCAAAATAGTTCAGAACAGACATTCTGCTTAAGAAAAACTATTGACAAGACATCCACCTTTGGCATTTCATCAACGTCAGGATCATTCTCATGCTCCACCACCCAATTAACTGCAGCCTCGAGACTGGCATTACCTGAACGAATGAAATTCAAATTATGTTACAGATAATGAAACGGAGAAGATTACGATAGAGAACTTCGAGATTCGGATGAAGTCCCATAGTTCATGGTACAAATTGACATCAGAAAAAAAAAATTAAGATAGAGAAAAATAGAAAAGAAGTGGCATATCTCACTGCGTAACCTGACCTCACAATTTATGCGGACAAACACAACATGGAAAAGAACATGGAACCTCAAATATCTACGTATAAATTTAACAAGCTTCAATGAGATAGATAATAGTTTACATATTAATCCAGACTCCAGAGTTCAAACAGAAAAGAGGTGTTCAAGAGCTCAATTGCCCACAAACAAGCATAAAATTCAATCAATAAGACAAACCCTACTGTGGCCATAAATTCTGGAGTTGTCATGCATATGACCATTTTACACTTCAGGTACAGCATATGAAAATTACGTGAAGTAAGGTTTACCAAAGATTATAATAGGAACCCACAACCAATAGTGCAAAAGAGAAGAACATGACACACTAGATTTTTACCAGAGTAGTGAAGTGCTCGGGTAGCACGAGCTTTAGGGAAGCCCATCGCTTCAAGCTCCTCGAGAATGTTTTTGTCAACGTCTGGAACAATCATCTCTGCAGAGAGATCATAAGAAATAATGTTGAAGTCACATTCAGAAACTGATGCAATACATATACATTAACATGGCACTGTACCTCCAGCAGCCTCTCCACTACCACTAGAATTATCGTCAATCTCCATAGAAATCTTGGGAGCTTCCAAGCTGATGGGTTTTACCGTCTCCAATGTCTTATCCGCAAACTCAGTATGCCCTGTTCTTTTCGTGTGCAAATCGCTTTCCTTCACATCGTATAAAGAATGAGACAAGCAATCAGAAAAAATCAAAACCCTAGATCATAGTTTATTTTCAGTCTATGGACATAGTAAAAAACAGTTCACTAATCTTGCGACACTTCAGTAGTAGTTATGAAAACTAGAACCAAAAGCACCAAAGCACATCAGTTCAACCAGACGAGAAAGAAAATAAAGCAGCAGAAAGCCCAAAAGAATTTGAGATCTGATAACAACAGTGGGATAAGAAACCAATAATTGGAATAAACCTTTCAACTTCACACTCGAATGACACCAAATCAAGACTCAATTTCATTCAAGACTCAAGTCAAAACTCATCAACTCGAAACCACAGAGCAAGTAAAAGGTTGTAAAAGACGCATCAAATGGAGATCGCGGAGTCAAAATCGTTTAAAGAGTGAAGAAACATCGAAATTACATGCATAAAACTCGAAATCCCGTAAAAGAAAACACAAGATATGATTGTAACTTGTAACCACCACCAACAAAAAGGCAACTCAAATTCATCGAGAACAAATAAGAAACGGAGCGATAAAAATCGAAGAGATCCGTACAGTTTTAGAGCGGCAAGGCTTGCTGCAAGTAGTACAAACGAGATTGAGCACGGCCTCAGTGGACTCGGCGAAATTGGAGTGAGAGGTGAGCTCAGCGTGCTCCTGAGCCTCCTCCACAGACTTCAGCAGCGCACCACAATCGCCACACTTGAGCGATACTCCTGCCATGGCTACAATCTCTCTGGAACTGGTGGTTTCACAGACTCGATGCGATGTCTTTCCCTTTAATTGAGGAAGTCCGTTCGTTGCTTGGGGAGAGAGGAAGACGTAGGGCCGGTTCAGTCGTTTCCACTACCGGTTCAATTGTTTTCGGTTCTGAAATTGAATTAAATGTATTCAATCGGTTAAGTGAAAGAGAGAGAGCGGAATCTGTTCGGAAGATTGAGAAGCAGCACCAAGAGAATCACACAAGTTTGTCAACCCATTTACTTAACTTTTGCTTCTTAGGTTTCGATTAGAACAGAACCAACTCTTTTTGCATTTGGATAAATAGAATGTAACTCAGTTGAGAGGCTCAAATATTTTCAGACATGTTTCTGATGTTACATATAATGAAATTTTCACGACTCCAAAACATAATTAATAAGAAAAAACAAAATTAATGGTATTTGATCTAATGTGATCATCAAAAACTTTCCCAGCAAAAGCTGTAAAGAAGAAGATCAAAACTGGTTTTCTTCTTTCCTTTTTCAGTATAATGGAAGCAAAATAATCTCAGTCTTGTGAGAAGATCCGTTCATAGAATAAGATATACGCTTCAGAATGCAGAACCTTTTCCAATGAAACCTGACGAACATGTGCATCACTTACGTTATACCACACCGTGGAAGAGGAATCAGTCACTTTACCTCGCTGACCTCCTCTAACATACGCCACATAATGACCTCCTCTCATCGTTCCTGAATGCTCCACCAATCCAGCAAGTCTGTAAACGGGTGGGTCTTCTTCCCTACATCTGAAAGAACCAAAAGAACGATTAATCGGTTTAATATGATGGAGATTAAGTTAAAAGACATCAAAATGTGGTGTCATAGCAAATAAGAGATGATACCTTGAGTCCATATATTGTCGAAGATCGATGACCTCTTTGAAAGCAACATGACCATTTAACTTACTTAGCCTACCACGCAAATCTTGGCTGAATCGTTTTAGATGAATGGTTAAGACAGGCGGGGCTTTGTTTATAAGTACTCTTTTAGTTGCATCTCTCTTTACTGTGATCAGTTTCTCAGAATCTTCGTCTTCATCTTGAGCTCCTTTGGAATCACTTTCATTAGCTGAGTGAGACCTCGTAGCTTTTCTTCCATTAGAGCTATGATCCTTGGCACTACAAGTATCATTTGGTTCTTGCATAACAGCCAAAACATCGGTTTCTCCAAAAACACCATTTCCAATTTCATTTTCATTTTCTTTCACCCATCCGTTGCCGGTGTTGCTTGATCTCGATTCATCTTCTTTGGAAGCTTGCTTATCTCTTAACTGCTGGAGTTTCAGGTTCTTTGAACAGTTCTCGCAGTGCCAAGCATTGTCATCCGACAAAATCTCAGGCTTTGTAAAATGAGCCAAACACCTCTCTACAGACACAGGTGAATCCGAGTCATCGATTTCTTCAGGATCAGACTCACTGCTGAACGCCATAAAACCAACTCCTGAAGCTTCAGCCTTGGAAGGAGGTCCAAAAACAGGTCCTTCAGTCATCTCGGGCTCATCAAATAAACCGCCAAAATCAACAAAATCACTGTTTTGTGGTTCATGATCATCAGTAACAAATGAAGATGAAGCCTCACATTCACCTTCCGCAACTGTTTTATCATCACAGGTTATTTCTTTGTATGGCATGTACAGAATTTGCGAATCTGCAACTACCAAAGGAAGCTCTTCCTCTTCCCAAGGATTCACCGAGGAATAACTTTCCTCTATACCAGGATCACCACCGATGCAACTAGCTTGACTGATTTCAGCAGAAATACCGCTTGTAGCTGGGCATTCATCAGACTGCATAGCTTGTACATCTTTTTCATCCAAAATGGCTTCCGCCTTCGCAACTTCTTCATTATCTTGCATCAGCCTCTCAGTATTACCTTCCAAAGTCTGATCACCTGATGAAACTGAACTATTGGCCGGAATATTTGGACAGGGAACAATTTGATTAGCCTCAGTTGTTGAGACATTAACAGTATCATCCTTTTGCATATCCAAATTCGTCTCATCTTCAAAGGTTTCTGGTCCAATAATATCCAACCAGAAGCTATCGAAACCAGTATCACTTTGTATTGCACTTTCTGAGGCCTGTTTATTGTCAAGGGTTATAACTGAAGGAGCCTCTAAAACCAGACCATTATCAGCGGGTGCAAAACTGGAACAGGATGTATCCGAATCAGCTAGGACAACCAAAGCATTTCCAGGAGAACTCAGTTCCGAAAGAGCCTTACTTGGGAGAACTTTTGAAACCTTACTTACCTTTGACACATTCTTAGGGACTCTTTTTGGTGGAAGCTTAGCTTTTTTTGCTCGAGAAACAGTTTGCAGCTTTTTAGGAGGGGTTTTCTTGAACGGTACAGGTAAGGAGAGATCCAAAAATGGTTCATAAACTTTTGAGGAATGTCCGCATTCCATACAAGAAACAATGCTCGAAGTTTCGCCCCCAAATACAGAATCTATGAGAGTTGATTTCTGATCATTATCAGAATCACCACGCTTCTTTCTCAAGGCTGACTCTTCGGTGCTCAATGAATCTAGCAAACAGCGTAGCAACTCGTGGCTATCATGCTGGTCATATCCCCTAAACTGGGGTGCCTTAGAACAGAAAGACCCAAAAAAGGTTCTAGGATTTATCACACTCTTCAAGCCTGCCTCAGGTTTCGTTTCAGCAAATAATTTCTTCAGGGAAGACGCAAGAGGCCCACCGACCCCAGACCCATCCTCCTTCCAGAAATAATCGCGTAACTGATTCAAAGAGAGAAGATTTTGGATTATCGAATTAAAGAAACATGTGTTGCCAAGGTTAACTAAACCTCGCACAACATAACCATCTCTTGCTTCTATACCACTGGTCACAGCATCTTCTAATTTAATATCACTAGTGATACTGCCACTTCCTGAGCACTGGTCTTCGATATCAGATGAAGCTAATTTGTTCAAAGATCGTCCTTTAATCAAATTAACAACCTCTGACAGCACATCTTTTTTCTCACCATTCTCTTCTTTTTCAACAGGGAGAAGCAAATGGCATGGGAAACACCATCTTAACTGAGGATTTTCCCATTGAATTACCAATCGGTGACGCGTCAACCTGATATGCCTCACAACATGACTCTGAGCTCCAGTTGGTAAACCAACACCCCCACACACATAACAGCCACATTCCAAACAAAGCCATATAGCTTTCTTATCAGAAGAAGAAAATTCCTTTTTCCCCTTATTGCCCTTTGCTTTAGTTCCTCTCTTCCCATACACCCCTTCCTTGCATTCGTCACACTTAATCTGCCGGGAAGACTTGATCTTATCAAGCACTTTATCCAAATTGAGACCCTTATCGAAATGCACACAAGCTTGGGTCTCCTTAACTGCTTTAACATCCCCCTCAGCTATTTCCCCGGCTTGACTAGGCGGCTCTTCAGAGACCTTCTTGGCAATTGTGGAGGTCTGAAAATCCTGTGTTGGAGTTCGGGTCTTCTTCTTCGCTTTCTTCCCCATCAGTTACTGTAATGATATTCAAATCCGGGAAAAGGAGAGTGAGTGATTTAGGTTGTTACTTTATTTACATAATCAAATACAAGCGAGTCAAATACAAATGAAGCAGTGAAGTGCAGAACAATAGATAAACCTTGGAAATATCACCAATACACAGATAAAGACAACAGGAAAGAAACCAATCCACATTCATCAAGGCACATATGGCATAACTGAAACAGGTAGCATCAGATTCAAAATCAACATCCAGCTGAAAAAAATCGAAAGTGCCAATTTCGATTTCATGATTCTAAGATAAACCACTCATAGAAGTCAAGAATTTTCACGAACTAAGAATTACCCATAAAAATTTCCAGGACTCTAAGAAGTACCCACAAAGAAATTATCCAACTTTGTATTGACTAGTAATCAAAGATCGAGAATCTAAAGTCTAGGCATCGAAATTACTCTGATTAAGATCTCATGTCTTGTTACTACTCAACCTGACCGCTATGGCAATAGAGAGCAAAGAAAACAAGTAGCTCAAAACAATCGTATCAAAGCAAAAGCAGAATCCAGAGATTTTACCCAGAAATTTCCAGAGGAAGAAGAACCCAAAAGGTTACTGCTTAGGAGAATATTCACATGAGAAGAATCGACACTCGAAAAAAATGGGATCTTCCTAATCAAATGGTTAATAAGGAGAGAGGTAGAGATGTTATCAGTGCTTCGTTGTAGCTGCCGCCGTCAAAAGGAGACAGAGAGTCGACGAACGAGAAAGTTGTGTGAAAATAATCGCTCCGAAAGAGGGGCAGACAAAGGGGTAGTGACTTTGGTTCTCGAATCGACACAACTCTCACTATACCAATATTTGGTTCTTCCTCCTTAAGTATAAATATTTACGAATAAAAAAGCTTTAATACCAATTGCCTTCAAAAGGGATAAAAATTTGGTATGTTTAATCAAATACCATATGACATGACCAAAATAAAAGAAACAAATATATCATATCAAACCCATATAAAAAGAACTACTGAAAAAATTGATATAACAATCTCGTTTACACGGAAAAGGGTCAAAAGCAATAAAACATTACATTTGGGTTCATGTATGGGATACAGGAACCAGCAAGCCCCAAGGAAAGCTTTTGTATAAATCACTCTATGAAGTAAATCTTCTTGAAAGATTCTTTGGATTTGCCAGATGCCTCTTTTATTTCACAATTAAGCTCAACCTCCATTAGTCTGTGATTTTCCTTCGACCGGCTCATTACCAAACCAAGATTCAGATTATCACCTTCTTCGACATTTATAGGATTGGACATAATGAAAACCTGCCAGATTCAGATCATTACACAGAAATTAGCGTTTGAAACAATCAAAGCAGTAATCATCATAGGCCGGAGATTGGGGATTACGTACCTGTTGTCCCCAGTGCGTGCAGTGCTGCTCACTTGGAGCTGTGGTCAACTCGATTTCTTGCTGTGCGGGGTCTTCTCTTCTCCCCTAGTTACAAAAACAAACAAGTAACGAGTAAGTATAAGAGTTTCTTCAACATACACACTACATGATGCAACACCATAATCTGTACGAACTAACCAAGAACTGAACATCGAACCATCCACCAAAACCACATAGCCTTGTGTGCTCCACATTGATGACTGACGATACATTTGATCTGACTTCCTCAATTTCACTGACAGAGGCTGTCAAACAATTCATCTCTTTGACAATTGTAGGGGTGCCTATGATTTGTTGTGGATTCAAGTCATTCCACATAGCCGTCTGTGCACAAAAGACAAATTTTCTGAGTTTCCATGAATTGACGGAACAAAGGGTTTGCAAGTCAATTTGTTAATTGTCCAACTGTCAGCTAAGGAACTTATCTAAAGATAATTTTAATTGCAGCAATAAAAGTTTTGAAATCACCTGTATGTAATACTTTTCTTGCTCTTCAGCAAAAGGTTTTGTTAGAACTCCCATATCAACCCCGTAGTAACTTTTGATCTCATCCGAAAAGTTATGCCAGTCCGCCATTGCCCCATCAAAATCATTTCTCTTCCGATCTGCCATATTGGATTTGATGGGTGCAAGCCACATGCGAGCATGACTAGGGTACCTATTGGATACAAAGGTTATTTGTAATGCTTAGACACAAAGTTCCGACATCAACCAAATCTTTAACCGTTTGTTATTTAATGTTAGCAACATGTGCCCCATGACCTTCAACAATATAAATAAAATAACAGAAAAACCACTTACATGACACCTGTCGGCTTTAACCATCGGTCACGAGCACTAATCACAGAATCAAACATGGACTCCCGCAGAAGGAAGTATCCCATCCACTCCGAGATAATTACATCAACTGCCCATTAAGATGAATATGTAGATATTAGCACAATTTCAAGTAGGGTACAAATTATCTGAAGAAACATGTTCAACTCAGCCAAATTGCTGTGTCTCAACCTATAGCCACTAAGTTAAACCCTGATTTTTAAATCCATGGTTTTGAATACTCAAAACTCTTACAATTTCATATTTTAAGCTTTTGAATATCAGACAAAAGTAGTCTCGTTTAACAAAGGACTTTATTATCTCCTTACTCTTTCTACTAGCAAATAAGCATGATAGGCTTACTCAATTCTTTGCAGTGAAAGAGAAAAGATAGGAAACAGGATAATACCTTTTTCAGGCAAAGAAATATCCTCGACAGATCCTTCAATGACTTCAACAATATGGTCAAGGTTATTGGCTTTGACAAGGGCACGAGCATGATCAGCCATTTTAGTAGCTTCAACGGCATAAACCTTCCTGGCACCAGCTTGAGCTGACCAGATCGCTAGTATTCCACTTCCGGTGCCCACGTCCAAGACAGTCTTTTCATCACATTACAAAGGCAAAATTAGGCAAATATTAATACCAAAAGAAAGACAGAGACCAGTGGTTACAACTTACAACCAAAATCATCGAGTACTGACATATCAAAAGTGGTCCAGTATCTACGAAGCTCAAAAGATATAAACTTTATTATACCTTGCCCTCAAAATGATGTTTGTTCTGGAAGACGGCATTGAAGTAAGCATCCATACGAACACGGTCGGAGAGCATATCTTTCTGGTGGTAGAGGAAGGAGTAAGTACAGAAGTACTGTGCGAAGTCTACTTCTTTATCAACTGGAGCCGACGGTCCTCGTCCGCCCATTGCGCCGCCGTTTTGGGAGCTCCTCATCTTTTGCTAAGACACTTGCAAAGAGATGCTTTCAACTGCGGCAAAAATCAAAACTTCGTTCCCTTTAATTGGAAAGCTGAAGCGAGAGCTGCTTGAAATTTCAGACGGCGACGGACAAGTTCGGAAACTTAGGGTTCCTTTTATAAATCAATCAATTAATTAAGTCTTAAGTCTCTCCCTCCTCCGCTTTCAAAATCATATTACCGGGTTTTCTTCACTCGGCCCATTTGCTTCCCAAGCCCATTTTTATATGGCCCTTTCAAATTTTGTCTATAATTTTTCTTGAAATATTAATAATGAAAATAAATAATTCTTTTATGCAAAAGAAAAGAGTAAAATCTTTCAAACAAGACTTGGCAATTCCAAAAGATCCAGCAAAATGTTATAGCCTGTCTCTTAAACCTAACTTGTTTCCAAAGAAACCTTGTAGAAAAAAATAAACCAGAGTACTAAGACGAGAAGAGAAACAAGAGAAGAATCTTCAGATCTGGTCAGCAGCCATCACCACGGTCTGCTCATCGGCTTTGTTCATTAGAGATGTTTCCATCACAACATCGCCGGTTTTCTCCCTAGGAACCATCACCATCTCAGCCGGAATAGGATTTGGGTTTAGAACTGAAGGATTCAGTGATGGCTCTTCCAATTCAGTATCAGTTTCTCCACTCTGATCATCATCATGTGGCTCGCTTTCACCTGAGGAACTGCTTGAATCACCTTCTTCGTCATCTTCTTCCGTTTCTTCTATTGGAAGGTCAGCTTCAGCCATGTCTATGTTTTGCTCCGGAAGTCTCTGTTGCAGCGGAACAGCGTTGCTTATGAGCTGTCCACTCTTAAGCTTCTCTCTGTAATCTTCCATTTCAGTTCGATATCGCTCTTTATCCTCCATTGCCTTCCCTTGGTAAACCTAGAAATGAGAGAAAACCAGACCATGAGACAAAAACAAGAAAAACCAAACAGACTTTGATAACAATTCAAAGATTAGAGTATATGAATATTTAAATACCGATTTTTCCTCTTCATTCAGCTTGTTCCATAGTTCACCAATCATCCTGCTGATCTCCCTATCCTTACCGGGATGAAGCGGTTTCAGCCTAGCATGCTGCTCAGCAAAAAAGAAGTTATAACCACTTCTGTTGGGTTTTGGATGAGCAGGATCACGTCTCTTTATCTCTGATTTCTTTCTTCTCCTACGGCGTTTTGTTCCTCCTCCTGTAACCCCCTGAGGAGTGGCAGAAAAGTTGGGGAGTACACCATGAGTTTGTTGCGGAGTTTGATGAGTAACTGTGTTCTGAGGAAGAAGCTGATACAGTACTCCTTTAAGCTGCTCTGATCCCACTGTTACAGTTACAAGGTAACCATTTTCAAATTTCCCATCGATCACTCCAATCACATTTGATCCAGCAACAGGTCCTGAAACAATAACAACACAAGACAAAAGGGTTTTGCACAGATTTGTGAGTCACAGTTTCTCAGTTGGAACATTTGTAGAAACAAAGAAAGAAAAAGTTGAGACCTCTGGGGAATTCTCCAGAATGGATCTTCGGCTGTGGGGTAAAGGTTAGAGCTTGAAGTTCTTGTACAGGTCTAATGGCTTCCGCAATTAGGCCTGGTCTAGCAGATGGGCTCTGCAGAGAGTCTACAGAAGATACAATGAGTATTACAAAAGAAGAAACTGAAAAATATTTGAAATTTTGATAAACTAGTAAACAGGTTTTAATGGGCAAACCTGGAGAAATCTGGCCATTAGATCTAAAGAAATAGATTTGCTCATAATTGTTAAGCAGCGAGAAGTAGTACTTGCGCAGGACATATGATGCGTTTGTTGCTGTTGGAGGAAAGACAAACGTAGCAGTTACTTCTTTCCATCTCCTTTCATTAAGTATCTGCAGTTCAAAGAAGGAAAATGATCCAAGGACAAAGGTCAATATAGATTTCAAGATTTTAGAACAAAAGCAAATACTATATGAGACATAGACACCAGATATTACATATAGCATTATATTAATATATCATTGAGAGGACATACCTTATTGATTCCGCCACGAGAGGTTACCTCAATGAAAAGCTTGTGCAAGTCCAAATCTCGCCCTCCTATGATAGGAACCCTACATATATATCACAAATGCAATATGTAGAATGGTTAAAGCAATGAGCTATAAAGTCTTGCAGCCATATCCAAGCATCAATCAATCTCATGTAAGAGTTACTACATTACACTACACAAGAAGCAAAAGAAACAATGCGTGAAACACAAAAGAATAATACGCTACTGTTATTTGGACTAATTATACACATGTACATAAGAGAGATTCATAATATAGAGTATAGACAGAGAATCTCATGCATTGCTAATTGGTAAAACATAAAACTTTTGTAGTTCAAGGTGAAGACACAAAGCATATATCATCATCAACCCAAGAGCTAAATCTCAAATATGGAGCTTTCTAAACACAAGATTCTATCAGAGCCAACAGATAACCACTGACCTTACTCTAACAAGTAAGAAATGATAAGGGAAAAAAGAAGCTTACATGAATTTAGTACCCAAGCGAGAGTGCAGCCTTTCCAAGGAAGACATGAAAAGCCTAGGGTCAGCAACCACAGCCTCATACGTTGCTTCAGGGGTTACGCAAACATTGTTTACTGGCACTGACCCTTGCTTGATACAAGAGCTTGACGCCATTCCTTACACAACCAAAAGACAAAAAAAAAAAGGTAAGCACTTTAAGATCATTTACTCTCTTTAACAACCACTAAACCTTCTTCAGCATTAACTATCCGGCTTATTAATGAAACAAAAGGCAGAGACTTTAAGGCTCTGCACATCTGAGTGTAATTTAACCGTCTTTCATAAAGTAACTCAAAGATACACAGGAGTTCAATGTTCAAATTTGAAATATTATCCACAAAGATGCATGCAAATGAAGAAAAACTTGGAAGGAACAAATAAAAAGAGTAAAGAGGTCGCAAAGTCCAAGAAAATAAACAAGAAAAGCTCTAAGAAAAAGCTGTAAAGCCCTTTCATAAATTCTTCTCCTCCTTCTGTTTCTTCTATGCGAACAAAAACTGAATACGACAGATTGCCATTAAATGTAAAAGGACTTGTGCTACAGAAACAACCACACTTTAAGGAATCATAACAAAGACACATCCCTTTCACCCAATCTCTCTCTCTCTGACAAAAAAAAAGGAATTTTTTTTGCGCCGGCGACGTATTTTTCCTGAGATTTGTGGGAACAAAAACCAAGAAACCCCTCGAACAGGCATATTAACAAATACATTACAGGCATCTACTGATAAATTAATGCCCACCAACAACTTTCTTCGAAGAAGCCATTAAATCTCTGTTTATATGACCAAACAACGAATAACAGAGAAGATGATTTAACATCAAATAAACCATTTGGGGGGTTTCCCGCGAGGCAGCAAAAAGCCCAGACGACAAAAGATAAATGATAAAATAATAGATAAGATTTAAAAATGAAAGAAAAGTTATCACCTTTGCTAACCATTTACCCTTGAATATTCATAAAAATGAAAGCTTTGGTTTCTCTTTAATGGTGAAGGAGTGCATAAAGAAAATATAATGAAGGGACGCGTACGTTGATGCGTATGTATGAAAGAATGTGTAAATAAAGAACCCAGATGAAAGATATAAATAACAGATGGGGTGGCTATAAAATAGGTCAAATTTTTATAAATTTACCAAAGGGTGAGAGAGAATTGAGCTATGCGATATAATGCACAATATAAGGAAGATAAGAAAGAGAAAAATTATATCAAACTGAAGGAAGAAAACAATTTTCTATTTTAATGCAAATTTAGATCTTGAAGATTGACCACAAATAATAAAATTTTGATTTTTGATTTATGTAATTTAATATTTTTAACATAAATATAGTTTAATGAGTTTGTTCAAACCAAATTTTTTTCTATTTTTATACAATAGTTTTATATTTTTATTTTGTTGTATTCGTTTATAACCGTTATATATGAGTGGACCGGAAAATTTTAAAACGATAAATTAAATTAACAGCTTTATCAAATAAGTTAAGAAACCGATAAGTAAACTTACACAAAACTTTAATATTTTATATAAATTATATATATATATATAAAGATATGTGTATATAAACATTTTTTGAAAATATTATATAATTTTCTATTTTTATACACAAAATTATACTGATAATATATATAACCTGTCGTATTGGTTTCAAATCGTTATTTATAGTGGTGTGGCAGACTTAAAAAAATATTAATAAAATAAACTTTTCATCGAATAAGTTCGGAACAAAGAAACTTAAACAAAAGTTTAATAATGAAAAGAGTATATTATGATGAATTTATAATTTATTTTATGTTTTGTCAACAATGATGAGTTTGTTATCTTATTTTAATTATATGATACTAATATCTAATACATTCAATTTCCCAAGCATACATTAACTAGATATATGTTTGTTCCAATTCACAGTAGATGACATAGAAAACAACTAGCGCTAGTCAATGGCTCAAATTACATGTATTATTAGTAGTGTTGAATAATTTAACATTGAAAAAGGTAAGAAATAATATTTTCTAGGTTTATACCAATTAGTAATAATTAAAAAAGAAAGGAATCGTAATACACTAAAAATACAGCTAACTAAAAACCTATATATATAAAAACAAGATTTTTTTATTATTATATATCAATATATATGTATAACTTTAATCTTTTGTATGTAGATCGAAAATAAGAAAAAAGAAAGGAGTGAGAGAGTGGAATACGATACGAATGGCATTTTCATATTCTTTTCACAAAAATATTAATTATACATTCATGTGATTTTCATTTTTCAGTACATGGAAATAAATCATAATATAAGCAGAATATCTTTATCAAGCACGTGTATATCCCCATAATTTCAGAAAGAGGAAATTCAATATATTGAGATATCATATTGTTTATAATTCCACAAATACTTATTTCAGATATTCAAACTTTGACTTGGCTTAAATATAATTTTTTAAAGAATCATATAAATATAAATTTATAATAAAATAAAAAATTAATGATAATAATAATTTATCAGTTAATGTTGACATCTATCTTCTTATCTAAAAGTTTTCGTGTTGCATCTCTTTCAAAAAATGCAGTAACCAAAAAAAAAAAAAGTTCTTATCTAAAAGTTCAAGTGATGAACATTATTTTTTTAAAAAAAAAGATAAGATGATATTTTATTGGTTATATATCTCATTTTCGTAGTTTTTTGTTTATCAATCTTCCTTTCCATAAACACAAAAAAATCTTAGAATAATCTTTGATTTACATTTTTAAACGTAAAATTCAAGATGATCAAAAGGGTAAAAAGGATATATCATGATTTTCTCCACATATATAAAACTTTTGAATATTATATTCTTATTAATATCGAAGGATATCATCATATACATAAGAGTACATTCAAATCCTAAAAGATTCATAATCTCAACCATCGTTAAAATATGGCATCCTTTGATTGGAGATATCTTATCACTCTCGAAAAGTGAGAACAAATTATCAAGTAGAGCATTCTTAGCACATGACACGTGACAATCTTAGAAGAAAGTTCAATTAAGCCGACGTAGCTAGCTTTAGAGGCTTCAAATAGTCACTCTTATTTAACTACTTACAATGGATATACAAATTATTCTATAGTTGTAAAGAGTTCAATGGTTGTTTAAATAAATGTTATAAAGAAAGTGCTAAATTTGGAGTTTTAATTTAGCAACATGCATCTACGTACACAAAATTAAAAAGTTTCAAGAAGAGTTAAGGAAGGTCCATCGAAGAGCTTCTCCAACCTCGCTTCTCTGACGTAACCCTAACCTAAAAGACACGGCATAATAATAAAAGTCTCAGTGAAAGCTATTTACATAAGAACATTCTTGGTTTCACCAGAGAGTTTTAGATAACTTCTTTTATACCTTTGATGATAAAGGAGGCAAAGATCCTCGTCTCGTAAGCTCCTCTCTTTCATCTTGAACTGCCTTTAATCTTTCTCTCAACAATTCTACTTCATTCTCAATCTTTAACCTCTCATAATCAACCGCAGACATTGATTTTCTCCTTGAACCCGAAGGACTCAGCGGTTTCTTGCGTGGACGACATAATGGAGGAAGCTTTCGAGCGATCCCCGAGACGATGATACTACTGTTTTCCTCCAACGATTCTTTAGATTTGCTAACAGAGGATTCTTCTAGATTCTTCTTCTTACTAATGTTCACTGTTTCATCCTTCACCATATAAACATCACGCACGCGTGAATATGCGACCTCTGAGTCTGATTTGTACAGATCTCTGTTTTCTTCTTCTCTATAAGGCTTATCAAGAACCGTTCCATCAAGTTCTTGAACGAGCAAAGCTCTTCTCTCTTGAGAGTTTTGCTTTTGTTTATGTTCCGGTTTCACAGTCTTTTCGGTACTCTCTGGAAGATTCTTCTCTCTTGTTAAAGAACATTCTAATTCGTCTGTCTCCTCTAGTAGCTGTCTATAAGCTTCAACTTCTTTCTCCAAGAAATGTTTTTCCCTCTCACGCCGTATCAAAATGTCTTTGAGTATGACCATCTCTTCAGCATCGAAAGCTGATTTCTCTTCAACCATTCTCTGGAACTGTCTCGCTTCCATTTCTATGGTCGCCTTCTCATCTTGCAGCCTATGTATCATCGCCATTGCTTCATCCGCTGCTGATGCTGCAGCGCTTCTCTCTTTGTCGAGCTCAACACAAACCGCTGCTCGAGCTGCTCGCTCTTCTTTCAATGATTCTTCCAAAACCCTAACAGAGTTTTCTTCTGATGATTTGAAGTTTACCTGATCAGTAATCGATACAGAATTTTCAAACTTTGGCCAATGAGAAAGATTAGTCCTCTCTCCTGCAATATCCCAAAACCCTAATCAGCATTGATTATTCGAATAAAGACAACATCGATCAGCTTAATTAAGGTACGAAAGAAAACCTTTGCGGTCATCATTGGAACATCTCTCATCTTTAGCTCTGAGAAAGACATCATAAGGCTTCATCAAATGGGATTTTACGGTGTCATCAAAAGCTTCTGATGAAGAAATCGATGTAAGACTTCCACAATTCACACGACCTCTCTTATGTTTTTTAAGACTGTTTCTTGATCTTCGTGTAACAAAACGCTTGCCTTTCATGCCTTGAACAGTCATCAGATCAAATCTACCAAGTTCCTTATGATTAATCACATTTTGTTCTTCTCTTGACAAATCCTCTGTTTCAGCTTTAACTCTAGCATTACTTATATCACCACTGTTCTTTCTCACCAGCTTCAACTCAACAAACCGGTTTGAATCATCGTCACTAGTAGTAATAGAACCAAAAGGGATCTTGCTTTTTATCGAACGGTCTACGGCTAAGATTCTCTCTGATGCACAATCCCTTAGAAGACCTTCATGAAGGCATTTCCCCATGTTTGCATCACCAAAACGTCCGTTGTGAAATCTTGGAAGAGATAAACATACAAACCCTAGAAATCGCAACACGAGATGTATAAAAAGAGATGTACAAAGAAGCAAATAAGCTATGGCGAGATTCAGAAATGCGCCTACAAGACTAGTGAAATTCCAATCTTGCGTATCTAAACACGGCATTTTGATAAAAACTTTTGAGTCAAATCTATCTTATTTGAGACGATCACTTCCAAACATCGATCATCTGCTCAAACTTTGATAGACCCATTTCTAAACCGAACATATAAATCGGAAAATTTGGTTCTTGTCGTAAAAAAAAAAAAAAAATCATCAAGTAAAGCAAACAGAGATGAACCACATGTTGATGGATCTTAAATAGGTTACTAATTTTGAACACCATGCGTAATTGATCAATCAATTAAAAAAATTGGATTTTACCTGAAGCTGAGGTCTGGCATTAGCCAAGTGGGACAAATGTGACCGTTAGTTAGAGTTCACAAATGGTATTAAATCCTCTAAACCATTTGTGACCGTTAGTTAGAGTTTAGAAGAGTTTTCGGTTGGGATTAAACCGGAAGATAATGGGGTAGACCAGAAGTCGTTGGTTTGGAACCAAATCCTCTAAACCGGGTTCTGAATAAATGATGAGAAATTGAGAACTACTACTCTGTAGTCTGTACTGTATCCGTTTAAAACATACTACTTTTTTGAACAAGCGAGAAAATTATACACCGAGAGAAAATAATAAGAGGTCTCGTCATCGAGTTCATATAGAATAATAATTATACCTCGAAATTATCCTGTGGTTACCATGTTTGACGAGGAAATAACGGTTCAGCATCTAACCACGAAGTTGTAGCAGCGTTGTCTTGAAACACCAAAGGAGCAGTAACACCTACGTTGTTGCACGATTCTATGCCAATATTAATCTCCACATCTACTTCCTCTACGTCGTTTTCAACGATATGAACATGTGACTGTGAATCTCCAGTCGGTGAACGAATTCTCTCTAATTCCATGGACACTTCTCTCATGCTTGGTCGTTTCTTTCCGTTGAGATTCAAACACCTCCGTGCAAGTTGTGATGCCGCCATGACTTGCTCTAGTTTGCAATCATCTCTAATTCTAGGGTCAATAAGGTCCATGATTCTATTGTCTTTCATTGCAAGAATGAAATAAGTTGCCAATGTTCTGTTTTCTTGAGACCGCATATAAGAGATTGGCTTTTCTCCGGTGATGAGCTCCACGAGCACCACACCAAAGCTATAGACATCACTCTTATCCGTGAATTGGCTTGACTGGAAGTACTCTGGATCCACGTATCCGGCTGTACCAGAAACTACAGTAGTTAGGTGAGTATGATCAACTGTTACTGATCTTGAAGTGCCAAAATCAGAAACTTTGGCTCGATATTTCTCATCCAACATTATGTTTGTAGATTTGATGTCTCTGTGGAAAATCGGAGATGAGGCAGCTGAGTGAAGGTATGAAAGAGCTCCAGCGATATCTATGGCAATGCGCAAGCGCACTTCCCAAGTAGCCATCGTGTAATCATCAAATTCATCATGAAGATGCTCGAAAAGATTACCATTAGGAATAAACTCGTAAACTAGAAGAGGCACTTCTGTCTCAAGGCAACAACCTAGGAGTTTCACAATGTTTCTGTGGTTGATTTGCGATAGAATGACAACTTCGTTAATGAACTCTTCCAACTTGTCTTCATCCACAACTTTAGACTTTTTCACTGCTACGATTCTACCATCTACAAGCATTCCCTTGTACACCGTACCTTGACCACCTTGTCCAAGCACTCTAGTTAAGCTGAAGTTTTCGGTAGCTTTCTCCAACTCCTTGGAGTTGAACACTTTTGTCTTCTCGATGTTGCCTTCTGTTGAAGTCAATTGTTGTTGCAATAATAGACCTCCATTACGTTTGAAACACTTGTTTCTGCGGCTGATCTTTCTTCTCCTTTTAATAAACTTGTAAAGCCATACGCTTACACCGATAAAGATCAACACACCAAAACCTACACCAAAACCTACAATATCCACGAGAAGAAAAAAATCATACTTTATTTTTGTACAACTCAAGTAACAAAGAATATATCTACGTGCTAAGTGAATTTGGATGGAAATAAAGTAACTTTACCTAGAGCAATTGGCAAAGTCTTGTTCTTCTTATAAACACAGTGATGGCTTCCTGGAGTATTCACACAACCGTCGGCGTCACTACAATATATGGAACTTCCATCCCTCTTCCGTAGTTGACACTCATCAATATCTAGATGAAAATATGTCAGGATATTACAATTAGATGATGATGATCTCATAAATGTTACTTTAACTATTACCACCTAATAGAATTCGTTGCCACCCGTTAAGGATTTATAAAGCTCACGTGATGTTTACAAAATACAAAACTGAAAAAGCAAAATACATAAGAAAGTAGTTACCAACCTTGGCATCCAAGATACGGGTTACCTGTGTAACCATTGTTGCATAAACAACTCATGCCTATGATAGAGTTGTAGAATATGCAAGGAGGAGGGTTATGACGATCTTGACTTAACCCTTCTTCTTGGCATCCCAAAGACTCAATAATAAACGAGCGATTGCTCATCGGAATCACCCATCCTAGTTGGACTGTAACATATTGCCTATCATGAAAAAATTGTGGATCAGTTGACCCATTGTAGACTTCTGGGAATTGGAAAATTACATCGTCTGTTAGGAAGGCTACTCTACACCCTCTTCCTCTTGTTGTGTTACTAGAGTGGTCCTCTATACTAACACTTGTTACTTGTCCCATGTTATCAAGTGTATCTGTTTGGCAACATTTGTAACCATCACACCTTGAATTGTTGCCTTTCTCTCTTAATTCACAACTCGAGATGCATCCCACGAATCTTGGCTCAAGATTTGTCAACGTGGCCTTGTTATTGCAGCCAACAGCTACAAGTTTGTTGGTACGGTCAATGGTAAACGGGGAGCCCGTAAAATTCAAAGGCTCACCAAACATTCTTTCATCGCTGCTGTTGGAACATCCCATTGATGTTATAGTGGTTTTGATACCAAGTGACCCGAATGGATTTTGCTCGGTTTGGGTTTGTAAATAACGTGGAAAGAAAAGATCGATTCTCACCACTTCTTTGTTTATCTTGGGTAGATAGGGGACTAGCTCTCCGGAAGTAGAATTGTTGCATTGAATTTCAAACCATTCGTTGAAATAGCAACCCTTTCCGATCCCGAAAGGATACGGTATGTTGACACCTCCACAGTCGCTTGGACAAGAAGCAGTGAGATATGCTGAATCAAGGATCAAGAAAAGTAGCAGTGAGAGATGAGTCCAGAGTAGTGCACACCTCATATTTGTTTCTATGATCAATCTTACTTTGTTTCTTCCTTAGCTCAGTAAACACAGCCTCTGCTTTTGTAGTATGAGTGAGAGTTTGTTACATCATTATCTCCCCAATAATGTATATGGAAAATAATAAAAGTTTTAAGTCAAAGTCTACGGATACAAGTTCAAAAGAAATTGGCTCTTACAACCTCCTAGCAATTGCTAGATATATGATATCGACGTCTGACGGTGACGTCCCTAATTAAACAAAAACAAAAAAAGAGACCAATTTTGGGATTTCTGTGGTGTTGTTTAACTACAAGATGCACATTTGAACTATTTTAAGCTCTTAATGCAGGTCTTCTTGACGTTGCCTTCCATATCATTGAAGTCAACTGTTGTTGCAAACAAAAGGAAACAACATTACGTTCAAAGAACTTCTCAGGCTTTATATCATCTCATCAACATATATCTACTCTAAGTGACCTACAGAAGCAAAATGTTGATTATCAACCAGCGAACAAGTTCTTTGAATTGTTAGAATTCTATATGCAAAGTGTTAGAAAATCTGTGAAGCTCGTAAGTGCTTTCCTCACACAATCATAGCAGAATCGATGATGTAATTAGGCTTCTTGAACTTACATGTATGAAAAAAGCTCAACTGATGTAATGGATAAGCAAGCATGTAACTGATACTTTTGTTGAGCAAGTTACCCAAATTACCCTCCAAGTTCTTGAGGGAGAACCAAGGATTTTAGAACTAAACCCTAAACCTCTGCGAAACCTCCTGAACCGGTGAGTTCCTCCTGCATCTCGAATGTCGATCGAGTAAGCCATCGTAGAGATAGAGAGGGCGAGTCCATGGCTCTCGTTCGATTTATCACTTCTCGGAAGCTTCCACAACTGTTCTGCAGTAGAAGTGTTGCTGCAAATGTCGATCAATTCGAGCTGCCATGCCTTGGATCGCTTCGAGCTTTCTTCTCTACTCAGAAGCTCATAGGCGATGAACCAGTACTCGTGAGTTTGTTCTTAATTTTGTTCGTTGGCCTAAGTTTTGCTGATTCAGCTTTACCTATAGTACCTTGATAAGTCAAAATTGATAATACTTTATTATGCTGTTGTTGACATCTCAAAACTTGTACGCATGTTCAGAATTTACAGAATCGTTTTGAGTTCTTCTTATGTCTCCTTTTCTTTTGTTTGTCTGTCTGTGTAGACGACCCTAATCAATATCTGGCTTTTACAGATAACATATTTGTTTCCAAATCCGATTCTATGCTTTTCAGATTTCATTTTCATTTGGCGATTTCTGGAGTGTGAGACTAACTGTTTCGTTATACCCAAACCAGGTTCGAGATTTCATACACACAGCATTATATGATCCAAAACATGGCTACTTCTCTCAACGATCAAAATCTGTTGGGGTTTTGGAGAGAAGCATTAAGTTTAATCAGCTTCAAGGTAAGCTATTAAACTCAAAGTTCATTTGCTTAAGTTTTAGATTGTGATGTTGGATTCTTGAATTTTAGACACACCTATAACTTCCCCGAAAGGAATAGCAAAATTAGTTCTCATTCTACCGGAAATGCATGTGGTCTATTACTGGAGTACTGTTGTTTCTTTAGGTTGTATTATTCTATTAGCAGAAAACTTATATGGCTTGGGATGTAATCTCTTTATATTTACTAAGTCGATTGTTTTTCATGTCCTAGGGAGGAAAGCGTACATGAAACTCTTGGAAAAAGTATACAAGCAGAGTGACATTTCTTGGTTTACTCCTGTGGAGCTTTTCAAGGTGAAATGCCGTGGATAGGTTCTTTGTTGTTTTCTCGGAATAGCCTTCGAAAGTATCCTATTTATGATGTCGATAATCTCTTGTAGCCTTGGTATGCTCATGGGATTGCTGAAGCTATACTGCGTACCACAAATCTCTCAGTTCCACTAAAGGTTTGCTTCTTTGGTCTTCTACATCTGTATTTTGTTAATTTCATGACAAAAAAACAAAACCTGTGATTTTGTTTCTGATTTCTGTAGTTATATGAGGAGCTTTGAATCTAGTTAGTCCTGAGCTATCGTTTAAATAAACTAATGCCATGAAATTTATGTTTAAGATCATATGCCTTGAGGAAAGTTTTAACATCTGGACACGGGAAGATTTGCATCCTGGTTTGTGAGTTAAAGTATACATTTGCACTGATTCTTCCGTTAATCAATAACACTTGAAATATGTGCTTAGATATATGAAATTGGTGGTGGATCGGGCACATGTGCAAAGGGTGTATTGGACTATATAATGTTGAATGCTCCGGAAAGAATCTACAATAACATGAGCTACACGTACGTATGCTCAGTTTTCCTCTGTTCTCAATTTAAGCTAGCGTGAATGATACAAAATCATCTTTGGCTGGAACTTCAGCATAGTAAACTCTTATGAAACATGCTACCATTATATTAACTGCATCCTATTTATAATGTGTATCAGTTCTATAGAAATCAGTCCTTCACTAGCTAAGATTCAAAAGGAAACTGTTGCACAAGTTGGAAGTCATCTATCAAAGTTCCGAGTTGAGTGTCGAGATGCATCTGACCTATCTGGATGGAGTAAGGTTCTTTTTGTTCAGCACGAGGCAGATTCTGTTTTTATTTTCCTGTGGCTATGCTGGAATTAGTTATTTGGTCGAAAAATATTAAACTAGTGAGTTGTTTGCATAATTTAGTGATGTAACATTCTTAGAAGATTAAGCTAGTCATAGAAATTGTTAGTCAATTGAGGTTATGCTACTTGATTGATCTTGATTCTGAATACCGATTATACCCAAAATTTTTTGAGACTTCTTATTAGTCAAGATGTTTATAAATTAGCCAACCACATATTATGTATCAACTTTCAGTTCAGTGATGATGAATTTATTTATCTGTGCTTATAGAGTAAATTTTCAAACAGGGAATGTGGAGCAACAACCGTGCTGGGTGATAATGCTCGAGGTACGCAATTATGTAGTTGCGGTTCTATTTGATAGGTTGGTATTTGTATTGAAGAGGAATCTACGTCTAGTATTTGTATTAACTTATGTCATTGCAGGTGCTAGATAATCTCCCACACGATCTGGTGTATTCCAAAAGTCAAGTTTCCCCATGGATGGAAGTCTTGGTTGAAAATAAGCCAGAGAGGTACAGAGAATACATGTTTGGTTCAAATGAAATTTATTTCTGCTTTATTGATCACGATCTCGTATAAATTGTAGCGGAGAACTCTCCGAGCTATACAAGCCTTTAGAAGATCCATTGATCAAGCGCTGCATTGAAATTGTTGAACATGAAGATGATCCGGTTTCAAAACCAAAAGAAATCTGGTCTAAACTATTTCCCAAACCTAGACGTAGTTGGCTCCCGACAGGTTGTTTGGTAAGAAAATTTTTGGTGTCCACATATTAAAACAGATGTTGTGTTGCTCTGTTCTAATATTTGAAATTCCAGAAACTGCTAGAGGTTTTACATGCAAAGCTGCCAAAGATGTCCCTAATTGCTTCGGACTTTAGCTTCTTGCCCGATGTGAAAGTTCCTGGTGAAAGAGCCCCATTGGTTTCAACAAAGGTCCGTTCTATTTTTCTTCTAACTATGCATTATCACCTTTTCAAGTATGTGTTGACTGTTTAACCACTCAGCCATAAAGATATGGCCAAAGTTTATGCTATACCTCATTTTTTAAAAACAACAAGAACTCTGTTTTTTTTTCTGTCAACCAACAAGAACTCTGTTTAGATATAAAGAAAGTGTCTTTCTGTATTGGTTAATATCAAATTTGTCTCAAGAAAACTAGAGTACAGTTTCAACCGAAAATACATCCTTGAAAGTAATTATGATCTCTTTAACAATGTTTGTGTTTGCAGAAAGATGGGTGTAGCTCAGATTACAGTAGTTATCTGGAAACAAAGGTGAGATATCTGAAAATTTCCTGCTTCGTCTGCTTATTTATTCTCTAATGCGAATTGAGTAGTTGTCTTAAACTTCTAACCTCATTTAACAAACTTCACAATTCATATGTATGTTGGATGATCTTGCAGGGTGATGCTGATATTTTTTTTCCAACCGACTTCTGGCTTTTGGAACGAATGGACCATTATTGCTCCGGTTGGAGGAAGATGGAACAAGACGGGACACCATCGAAAAAAGGAAGGAAAAGGCGAACTCTCACTGTACAACAAGATTCTCTTTATAACATTACAACAAGAGAGGATATTCTGAAACCTTTTTACTAACAGTCTTTTCTTTCTCTCTTTTGCTTGTAGCTCGATACATCAGCGTTCATGGATGAGTTTGGTTTACCTTCAAAGACGAGAACAAAGGACGGATATAACCCATTACTTGATGACTTCAAGAACACTAAGTTCTATCTTAGTGTCCCAACACACAACACTAAGTAGTAAGCAAAAGATTCATCAGCTCATAGATGTCTGAAATTTGCAGAGCTCTGATCAACTTTTTCAATTCCTTTTTAAAGGGGTTTAGAGCTCTGATCATTTCTTTTTTATCTTTCTTAAATGAATTCAATAAGTTTAATCAATATTCCATTGCCCAAATTGTCTCGCTAATAAGCTCCGAAACGTAGTTCTTTGTTTTTTGCGTTTAGCGTTTTGCGTATTGCTGTGTTTTTGGGTTTCAAACACTCTTTCCAATACCAAACCATTCGGTTGTATGTGTAATGTAATGGGTTTTGGTTAAACTCAATTTCTTAGGGCATTTAGGCCCAAATTAACAAAGTAATTATTTGGTTAATAACAATGTAATGGGTTTTGTATTTGGTTAATAACAATGTAATGGGTTTTGGGTTCTCGTTCTCTTTATTAACTTGTTTGTGAAAAATATGATGACACTGAAAAAATAACTGTAAGTGGAATCTCATCAGTCATAACTTCTCTTAGATTTTGTTACAAAATTTTGAAAGAAGATTCATATCTATGCTTCATAAAGAAAAAAAATGTTTTGACACAGATGTTGAGCTACCTGAATTGTATGAACAATGTCGAGAAACCTCTCTTTTTCTGCTCTTCTTTGTTTGAAACAAGTTTTGGTATAAAATGTCTCAAAAGGCTTACAGTTAATACTTTCACCGTTCTAATCCAGTGACCGTGGTATTCGTCTGAGAAGTTGAATCTGGATCTCTGACACTCTCTAACCGGCTGTCAAGAATCTCCATAACATTATCCGGCGGGCATTTATCACTAGACTTCTTCGGATTCATCTGACAGAAGCATTCAGGCCATGAATTTGTATAAAACGATTCAGGAGATACACGTTTGTGAGGACCTCCAAAGTTTGTTTTCAGCATCACTCGTCTCACTTCTTCTTCGAATCCAGCCGTTTTCCCTTTTTCTCTAGCTATGAAAATTGGGGCCAAAGCTTTTCTATCCGGTCTGATTGTGGTACGGAAACCGTAGTAAAGGCGATGACCTAAGAGATTGTTGGCGAAATTGCTCGGTCCATCATATGTTGGCATAAAAATGTCGGAGAGGAGACAAACCATGTAATCCACAGCTGAACCTATCAATCCCTGTGAATTTGCTGACAGCTCCTCAGAAGGGTCCACCGAGCTATGGTTGTCAAGCCGTGGGAACAAGATTCGAAACGGTTTCATGAACCGTTCCCCACCAAAAAGTTCACCGGCTGCTAGGTATATCCTTGTGGAGTTGTCGAATCTCATTGCTCGTAATATAAGTCCTACCTGCAGCACAAGGATCACTCAACATGTCATATTGCATTTCTGAAGCCTACAACAGTGCCACAGTAGCTGCAATTATGTTTTCTGTCTTGTGGATATGGTCAACATTAAAATGATGCCGATAAAAAAGTAAAAGAAATACCTCCTCAGGGGTCAGTGGACACTTCCCGATAGCCCGTCTTTCGTTGTAAATAAGCCTTTTCTCTGCAAAATTTTCTTTACGGTACTTCCTAAGTATTTTCTGTTCCTCCGGGTTAAATATGTCAAAGCACCTGCGGAAAATAGACAATTAACCATTGTTCACATGTGTAGTGATGTTTGTCAGATGATACAGAGGCAATTAATTTCTTTGCAATACAATTCAAAAAGAACTAGACTCTAGTAAACCAACTTTTCTGTATAAAGTATTTTGATAGAAATAAAACTACAGCTGATGGTTGGAGAAAGATAGTTGCAAAAGAGCATACCCCGCAAAAGCCAACATATCCATTTCAAAACGAAGATGGATCGACATGAAGTGGCCCTGTGACCGGAGTTTGTCAACAATAGATTCGCTTAGCTTCATGATGTGTGGCTTGAATCTCAAAGCATGGTAGTTCACTCTGCACCTTAACCGTTGATATTCAGGATTGTCAATTTCCTCCGCCAAACGATGTGAAAAAGGGGTAAGATAGATAGCACTATGTTCCTTCATTGCCTTTAGAGCAGTTGTCAGGTACCACTCAATAGGAGCATCTCGAGGAGGACGAATCTAATGCAGATAAATAACAAGGAATACAGATATTTAACCTAAGCTTCAGAATTCAAGCTTGTGTGAAAACCATACATCTCTTTATGCTTGTACCTGAAAAGCTTTTATTTTCTTGGTTTTCCCATTTTTGTGAGCATCGGGGATCTTTCCCACAATCTTAACATCATACTTCAGTGTCTCAATAAAATGTTCAACATCATAGATACCTTGAAAACCACTGGGAATAAAACAACCATATATTAGAGGATAAAGACATATACTTAAACAATCATGTAATGGCATTTGCTCTCATGAGCACATTTACTCATATCCTTAATATTAGGCGAAGATATCCGCTTAGAATCTGATGATACTTGGAAAGGCATACAAAATGCATTACCTTTACACTTGTAACTAGTAATAATCAACTTTATATTTTACAAAAAAGAATATCTTAGTTTCTAAATTTAATGCTATGAAATAAGGGGAATCTAACTTCTCTTTGCAACAGATGTGAATGACTCAACATACCTGTCATCATGCCAAAACGAGTTTGCATCTAATTCAGGCAACACAAGCGTAGCATTCATGATCCGGGCAGCAAGTACGGCATTACATATCTGCAATATCCAGAAGTCAACATATGTCAAATCAAAGATATAACAACCAGATTCGTATTGGAAGGTTTAAGCCAGCTCAACTCGACTAAATTTAAAGATACCAGAGTGAAGTGACCCAAACAGGACTTCAACACTATTGGAGTGTAAAAGGACAGAAGATAAGTGTAACAGACGACCTTGATTATAAAACAAAACACCTACCGCACTACGTTGTTGATTCAAACCACCATTACATCGAACACGGAGATAACCATTTGTTTCCTTCGTAGGAGCTGCAAAAGAAATCAGACGATTCATATCATCATTTCAAGCTTGGAATGCCCTAAGACTTCTAGATTAGCATCGAGTTAAATCTTTACTGCTCAAAACACGAGATGAACATACGAGGCCAGTCAGATCGTGGCGCAGAAGATGGTCTCCAACCACCTGATTCAGCACTCTCCCAGAGCTCTTCCACGTTAATCTGCTCAACAAGATCATATAGAATCCATCAAATTCATAGATCAACAAAGACACTAAGATTATCATCTATAGAACATGAGATTAAATTCAGATCTTTAGCTCCTGCAAAAATTTTGGTTCCAGACTCCGGAAACTCAAAACAGATACTTGAAGTTTTCAGTTTACATGTCCCATTTCATCGCCGATCAAACAGAAGACCTGATCTTCAGCTAGAAATCACTACTCCAAATACATACCAAAAACGAACTAACCTTAGATGGACGGGTAGGCTCGCGATTGTTACCGATGTTAGCCGAGAAAAGCAGCCAAAGCGTACAGATCAGTAAAACAATGACTCCGATAGACAGTTTCGCCACCATCCCCTTTATTCCAACTCCTCCTGTCTTCCCATGGAGCCGGTGGTGCCCTAATCTGCAAACTCAAAATCAACACCGATCTAACCAAATCATCTCTACCGAAACGAAAATTGCAATTTCAGACACCAGATTTTGCCCGAGAAACCAAAAAAATTTCCACAAAAACGGTAGTATGATCTACCTTCGCATCACGTTTGAAATCGGGAAGAAGACGAGATCCTCTCCAGTGGTTTGAGAAATTGCAGTAAACTCTCTCCTTGGAGTCTTTCTCACTGGCGAGATGTAGAGTTTTGATTTTCCGCTAATTAAAGTAATTAATTACAGCTGCTTCGAATCACCGTCGCGACAAACCGACGTCGGTTCTCGCTATCAGACCGACCGGTTAACTATTTTGGATCTAGACTTACATACAATACTTTAAAAAATTACAATTAATATTCCATTAATTTAGTAATTCATATTTCTAAAATCTTAAAGATTCATTGGAAACAGTAGATAATTGGTAATCTATAATGGAATTTTACAGGTATTTTTTCAAAATATTGGTTAGTAAAGGGTTTAATTTCTAATTTCACAAATCTTTTCTAAACTAGGCTTATCGCTAATGGGCCTAGAAGAATAAGCTAGTCATTCATGACATCCAACATATCTGCACCAAACAATGAGACAAACGAGTGTGAACTTGAATTAGGACAAAAATGGCTTTTATATTTAGTCTAAAGATCGAAACATACACTAATTTAAATCATAAATTAAATACGTTTGAATTGATCAGTGTAGTACCCACCCAATTAACCCTTAATTATAATATCACTCGTGATATGTTAAAAGTATTCTTAAGTCATACACTATTCAGATGTATCTTCTTTGTTATTATGGACCAGAATACTAAAATTTAATAACAAAGTGTATCTTCTTTAAAATTAAACAAAAGAAATAACAAATCAATCTACATGGTCGAACCGGCGAATTGGATGTTAGCTGAATCAAGCGGTGGCTTTGGAGAGCTGCTTAAAAACGTCGGATATCTCGTTAACCGGTGAATCAGCCTTGATAAAACTGATAAAAGGACTCTCTGATGGAAGGATGTCGTCTTGAAGATCTGTTGACCGGAGAAGAGCATCAGAGCCCAATGTGACGAGCCCCTTGACGATCACAGTCTTATGGGTGCCGGAGATCAATTCCTCATAGTCCGTATCGCCGCGTTCTCCAACCACTACGTACATGTTCGCCACGTTTAACCTCCACCGCACGAACAAGTACCTTCACCGCAAAAAGCAAATCGCAATTATAAGAATAACGCACCGGAGCAAAAACAGAATCAGGTTAGAGATTTAATTAACGGACCTGAGAGCTTGAGATCGAGAAGCAAGAAGAGGAACGATCTGCATTCTCGTTGAATTCCGACAATACATTGGATGGCAACGAAGGCCTCTAAGCCGTAACTTCTGACGCAAGTCATCCACGCTCATCACCTGCAGCACGAAACCCTGATTAGATACTGCATTAGTACAGCGGCAAAACGAAAAACAACTTTACCTTGGAACGATCTTTGATCTGATACGCAACGCAATGCGCATTGCTCGATGCCTGATCCTCCTGAATAAGACTCGGAGAGCCTTTGTTTCTAGCCTCACCACCAACCGCGGTCGTGTTCATCAGTTTCCACACCGTGTTCTTAAGCCCTTCCATGCCCCATCGGTAATCGATATGCGAGGAATAGTCAGGATCCGGAAGAAGCTTTCCATCTTCCCCTCCTGGGTAATACACTTCACTCCCGCTGCTGCATATTAATGTGTCGAACTCGCTCACCTGAATCTTGGCAGACTTCAAGAAATGAATCAATTCATCAAGCGGCATTGAAGTGGATATTGCGAAACCAGAGTTTTTAGCCATATGTGGATCCGATCGCACGGCTTTGATGATATTCTGAATCATGGGAACCATAGATTTCTCATCTAGTGCTCCCTTATCGTCATAGCAATCAATCGCGAAAACCACCAACCGTTCTCGCCACCTCAAAACCGGATACTTGCTACCCAAGTTATCAACTTGCTTCTTCCCCTGTAATTCCGGTTTACTATTGATTTCAGGTTTCCTCATCCGGCTCATGATTTGTTTAACTGGATCAGCAGTATTCGGTTCAAGAGACCCGTTCAACGATGGTTTATCTCCATCCATAGAGAGTCTCAGAGACATATCTTGAACGTCTTTCAGAGAGTCGTTGAGTGAAAATTCATCGTCTTGAGCAGCCATTTCATCTGCATCCGTCTGCCACTGCGGATGTCTCATACGGCACGCGGCTATACGTGTCAGGTAAGTCCGGCAATGCTCAGGCCATGAGAAGAGGTGAACGTTCTTCCAACCGTTAATCCTGCACTCATTCCATAAATTCTTCTCCGATACCAGCTTGAGCAACGCATTTGCTATCGCTTCTTGATCGTGTGGATCCACAAGCAAACCGTTGTGCAATGCCTGAAAATAAGTACCATGAGAAAGAAAAAAGTGTTACTAATTGAAATGATTTTCAGTTTCAGGACACTTGGCTTACCCGATGTATATCGACTGGTCCTCCATTCTTGGTTGCCACCATAGGAAGTCCATGAGCCGCAGCCTGCATTTTTCAATATTGGTTTAACTTGATTAGACACTGGGTAAGAAGGACTACACAAATAATCACATATGCATACTTTACCTCAATGAGTGTAAGGCCAAAAGGCTCAACCAAAGCTGGATTTATGAAAACACCCTTTGTATTTGCAGCAAGTCGGTATATATCAGGAACATCAGACTGTTTATGATGCTTTGGATATGCAACAGATCCGTAAAGATCATACTTGTCAATGAGTTTTAAGACGGTTGTAAGAACGCTAGCATTTCCAGATGACAACTCATCTATATCATCTCGATTTCCCATAATCAAAGTCTGCAAAGCACAGAAGAAAGAACTTCAAAAACAGAGAATTATTTATTTCAAGCCCCGAGAATCATAAAAACATGTAACACTTACGAGATTAGCTAGCTCCCGTAGATGCCGACATTCTCCAAAGGCTTTCAAAAGGGTGGTTATGTTTTTCTTTGGGTCTGGTCTAGATAATGCCAAGATCATCGGTTTGTGAGGATTTGTAAAAAACCTCATAACCTGCGAAATTCAGGCAGCTAAACATCAAACACAATCTGCAAAACAATCATCTAAAGAAGATAATGAAGCTGCATAGGAAAACTCACTTCAGACCAGATAGTTGGAACCGCTTTAGGAGAAGATCCCTCGGTTCCTCCTACTAAGGAAGCTAAATCTCCATCAGCCTCTGGTGTATCTTCTTGAACCTCAACGTTTGTGAAATCCATTCCTGGAGGAATAACCTTCACAACGGACTCACCTATTTACTCAATCTTACTTCATAATCATAACTTTTCCAAGCTGGCTAGTTCTAGGTGTACTTACCGCCATTCTTGGCATGAACCTTCCGTGGCAATTAACACCGCGCCTAGCACGAGCTCTCAAGACTTTCTCGAGTTTTACATCGAACCCATCATAAAGTCCCCATTGTTCATCAATCTCCTGCCTCGTGCTTGTTATGACAAGTTCTGCAGCATCCAGAGAAAGCTCCTCGGCTTCGATCCTCCTCTTAATCTTATAAGTGGAATTTATATCCTCCTTTGATTGCCTCCCTTGTTTCAAAAGCTGCTCAAGCTTGTTTCTTCCTAGAGAATGACCCGTCAAGACCATGGGAACGTTCAACGCACCAGAAAGCAGAGCAGCAGTATCCCCTGCATCTGCGTAATGCCCATGTATCACATATGGCCACACTGGTTTCCCCTTCCCAATCTGTTCTCCCAAAACTTTTGACATGTTAAGAATGTGAGCTAAGGATCCATCAACGAATTCTTGGATATAGGGCCAGAGAATCTCTTTTCTTAAGTACTTATCTCGTGGACCAAATGGTATCCTAATAATATAAGCTCCGCCACTCTCCCCGGTTTCATCGCCATCACAATCTTCAGCAGAAGCAGTGGTAAGCATCTCCGTGGGCTCTGCATAGCTCCAATCAACTTCAGATGAGCATATCTGGCGCGTAAACAGATCAACTCTGTACACACCAGGCATTCTCGCTAAAGCTCGAGCTAGCTCCACAACATATTTCACCTGCAAATAAAACAAGTTTTGCAACCCCGAGATACCGGATTCAAGCTTATTGAAAACATGGAACACAAATGTACCTGTCCACCGGTATCGGAATCGCTACCAAGCTCCATGTTTTCCCCACGAACCAATCCGTGCAAACTGAATAATCAAGACACTCTTTATATGTAAATCTTCTAAGACATAGAAGAATCAGAGAGAAAAAAAAAGAGAAATACCTAATTAGGACAATGTAAAGACGGTTCTCCTTCTTATCATCAGACCAGACATCAACATTGGATAAATTGCGTTGCAGCTGTCTTCGAGGTGTCTCCGGTTGCACAATATCTCCAAGACCATCTCCTTTCTCTCCTTCTGATAAATCCTCAGACAAATCCTCTGTCGCATCTCTTCTTCCTTGTTCCCTTTCCAATCTCCTATTCGCTATTCGCTGCGAATCCTCCCATTCCAACTGTAACATCCATTGAAACATTTTCAGTAACAGATTCCAAAAACAAAATCACAGAAATGAACAAATATGCAGAACCTGCTTCTTCTTGCGAGTGAGATGCCAAATCCGCCAACACATATTCTCCAAACGAGAGTTGCGTTCACGAGAATTGCGAGTAGCAACGACTTTGATCCAAGTCCGGTGAAGATCGGCTTCATCGACACCAGTAACAACTTCCTCAACGAAGTATTTAGTGGGATTGAAATATTGTCCATCTCCTTCACTCAGATTCACAGCCGCTTGTGGTCTCTGCTGAGTTTCTTCAATCCCCTGAGCTTGGCTATCAAGAATCGCCTCCAGATATCCATTTATCCACTCGTTCCCCGCCATTCTGAGTTTTTCCTCTGTTTCCTGAGAAAATTTGTGTCTTTACTTGTTGAGATCGAAAGCTATTTCTTTCTTGGAGAGTACGAAACTAAAATTGGGTTAGTGTGAAAGAAAGAAACAGAGAGCTGAAAATGAAAAGTGCAAACAATCGAGAAAGCTCTCAAAGGTGATTTGCGGGAAAAAAAAGTGTTTACTTTATTTAGATAGTTCTGGCCAAAGGTGAGGATTTTACAAAAAAAAAAAAGGTGAGGATTTTACAGAAATGGCGGATTACACGTGAGTTCATTGGTAGTAGCATGAGCTAAGAGAAACTTAGCGGTGGATGTTGACACGTGTTTGTAATGACGTGGCAATGCAACTGAAAGAGAGATACTATAGGAGAGTTTGTTATCTTCTCTGTCCGCTTCCCTATGCGATTCTCTCTCAAAACCCTCTGGTCCACTTAGCGACTTCCACCATATATACTTACAATATCTCAATTTTTTTTTTTTTTTTGTTCTTCACTTCACAATATTACATAGTAAACTAGTTAAATAACTGTAAATATTTGGACATGTAAGAGGAGATAATTTTACAGTCAAATTGGTTAAAAAAGTGACTAATATTAAGGAAACAACTTTGTCTTCCTCCTTTATTTTAGGAAGAATGACACACAATTCAATGAGTAGTCCTACTAATCTCTATAGAAGAGGAAGAACACACCTATTGCACGTATGTTACGTGGTACTACTATGCTAAATCAACAACAGTCATATAAAGCTATGTCCTAACAAAACTTTACCGTTTTAATTGTTCTCCACGCATTATTCTTCTTTGTCTTCTGCCAGAATAAGAGCTAATCTTCCTCTGTACCTCTTGATCTTCCTCCGCCGTTCTTCTCTTAATCTGTAAACGAAAGAAATTCTTTTTTTTCAATTACCAAAATGTTCTGATAGATCGCTTTGATGATTACGAAAACTAATCCATGAATCTTGGGGGGACGTTTATCTTTCAAGTACTACAAGATCTAAAAGAGCGAAAAAGAGATATCAAGAGAGAACTATTGTGGAGCTTACCGTGCTCGGACCTTCTTAGCTCGCTCGATGTGTCTTTTCAATAGATCCTTCTCTGATAATTCCTTTACAGCTTCCTCGTCCTTAGATCATTAAAGAAAGAGTTGAATCAAACATCATTTACTAAAAGTTTAAGAGCTGAAATTAGCAGGAAAGAATCAGACTAATGTGTTCCGTTCTGCTCAGATAGAATCTATGGTTCTTGAAAAGTAAACACAAACCTCTTCGTCTTCATCAGCTGATTCTTCAGCTGGATCATCTGATTCTTCAGCTGGATCATCTGGCACACTTGTCTCTGTCATATCCACAGGTACCGGATTTGGCAAAGGTCCCATTGTACCACTCATTTGCGGCTGTCAACAGAAAAACTGTGGGTTAGATTAGTCCCAGATATATGGTTATTCCTTATTGGTTACACTGTAGAGATTGCAGATGCACATTTCCATTGTAAAAGCAGGAAAGAAGCTTTGAGTATGCAGTTGAAGATCATTTAACTAAGAGTTGCTTGTAAAAATAAATATATACAAGAAAGAATCCTCTATCTAGTTTACTAGCACAGATGCAACTAGGTGAGTAGTCAAAAGTAAATATGTTTACTTGAATTTGACATTTTGAGAAGGGTTTCTGAATCAGAACCCCACAAACCAATATCTTGAAAGTACATCTGATGAATCCTTAAAGCGGACTCATCTAAGACAGTAAGCTTTTTACATCATACTTTAACATCTGCATATAATGATGCGAACCTTAATTCCGACGTGAGTACCATTTGTTAACCACGATCGACCAAGTGAATAAAGAGAAGCTCCCTCAGTGATTTTGACCTGTAAACAGTTGACAAGTATCACAATCTCAACTTAACAGATGTCTTCTCCAAATTCTCAGACAAGCAGTACATATGATAATGCAAAACAGAGAGACATAGTAGGCTTACCTTTCTCCCTCTAACAAGAACAAGAGCCTCATCCTTGCTTCTAATAACAAGTTAAAAGAAACCTCAAGCCAACTAAGTTTCTAGAACAAGTTCTTAAATATATTCTCAGTGAAACCAAAAGAAATGATAGTATCAAAGTGGAGAAAATTGATGTTCACCTGGCCTTTCTATTCCTGCTAGTGTCTAGAACTGAAGTTCGGGGCGGGGCAACCTAAGAACCAAAATTTACGAAAATGAGAAAATGTGACAGGAGCAAGGGCAAGAATCGAAAGTGCTTATGTGGAAAACTGTATGTTAAGAGCAAAACAGCTTAACATTTGCTGAGATATATGAGGAGCTTTAAGTCTTCCTTTTCCAAAAAGAGAAATTACAAGACCAAAATAGAGAAATAAAAGTGATAACATAGCAGGACGAAGAACCTAAAAATAGAAAGATAAAGCATATATCTCGAATTACCAAAGACACGTCCAAAAACTCAGATTGCACAGATAAGATATTCATTCTTCAAAGAGAGGGTTCTCTTCTAAACCTATCGACAGATGATCATGAGTAATTGTATACTCCGACTAGTCAATTGACAGACAACAAATAACAAGAACCAATCTTTCCTATCTTTGATTAAAAGGTAAATTTGTGTTAATACGTACGAATGAGAAGCACTTTGAAAAAAATGGATCTAATAAGAACCAAGATGATACTCAGCCGCCGAACCGTGAGAGTCAATTCTACTAAGACTCCAATCAAGAAACTTTCAATCATCTCGAGCATTTTCCCCAATAATCTTTCCACTACTCAACTAGAATCTAAACATTAACAAATGAAACATACCAAGCAGAATTGCCAAGAAACTAAATTTGAATAATAAAGGAACCAAATTAAAAGAAATCTCACCCGCGGTTGCAGAAACTGAGGACTTCCTCTCCTGGGACCCGACCCAACAGGAGAACCCGATCCAAGGCGTGGTAACTGAGCAATCGGAGGAGTTCTCCCCCTCATGAACTGCATCATGGATTCCATTTGACTCGGGCCAAATTGTCGATGATTGTAAGCCAAACCCGGGCGAGGAGGGTATCCATTCTGATCAGCGACGAACCCTCGAACGGGTCGGGCTGAAAACCCTCGACCCGGAGGACCAAGCGGGTAAAGAACCGCTGAAGGATCTTGATTCGGGCGTCTGATTGGAATTGACTGTGCGTAGAGATTATTATGAGCTTGTTGTAACGGATTAGGATGGCGAAGTGGAGCTATGTGTCTGTAAGTCGGAGGCGGTGGTGGCGGCGGAGCAAGAGGTGGTTGAGACGGCCGTGGTATGGCAGTGTTTACTGGTGCCGCTGGAGTTCCTGATGCGTTGGAAAGAGACGGAGTCGCCGTTACAGATGCGGAGGAGTTGGAATCGGGAATTGACATTCCGACGGCGGAAGGAATTTGTCGATTTGATGTTTAAAAAAAAAAGTTTCAAATTTGGTCATGGTTTAATATTGCACTAACCCTCTTGTTCGTTTGGAGGTTTTAAGGTTTGGGCCGAACTGGGCCTGAGCGTATTAGTGTGGATGTAAGCACGGGAGTAAAATTGAGAGAGAGAGATCGCCATTTGCTTTGTTGGGAGAGTGAAGGATAGGATTCAGAGGATGAAGTATAGATGAATGCGCGATAAACCCTGCTCTTCTTCTTCAACCTCCAGCTTCGATTGTTATCAGCCTCGGTTTTGTGAAGGTTCGTAACTTCTTCTTCCTCTAAGTTATCTCATGGGGTTTAAGAACAATTCTCGATTTTGTTAGCTTTATGGGTTACTAATTCGTGGAAGCGCTGGGTTAGGTTTGCAATGTTTTAGCTGGTCTTGAGTAATCTCTGGAAATTGAAATTAATTGGAATCTCCCAGGAGTTTTGTTCAAATTCGGTTTCCCATTTTTCGTTTGATGAAATAAAAATTGAATTTTTTCAACTGGTTTTGTATAGGTAGTTTAGTTGGTAAGGATGATAAGTGGATGCAGCACACCAAGTGCACATGTTCTAACGAGCTCTCGGGTATTCAAGTCATCATCATACAGAGCTGCAGCAGGACAGACTCAACATTATCTTGCTCGAAGTTCATTGTCTGTCATAAAGAACTCGTGGGGATCACCTTCACCATTTAATGAGCTTCCGAGATTGTCAAGAGGCATGTGGATTTCTTCGATTCATATGGTTTCAAACTCATAATACCATATATCCCTGCTTAAATCTGTAAATTGCTCCAATGAGTTTCCTACGATGTGAATGTTAAAAGACTTGAAATTTTTTTTTATCTTGTCCATGGGTTGAAACTAATACAAGTGTCTTTGGTATTTCAAAGTTCCTGCTTTTGTTTATTTGACTCAATCTTGTGTACTTTCATTGTTTCAGGTGTGCCTCTGTCATATCTCTCAGCCTCGTCTTCTCTGCTTCTGAATGGAGAACAAGGTAGTCTGTCTGGTACATTACCTGTCTTACCTGTCCGCAGAAAAACCCTTTTGACCCCACGAGCATCAAAAGATGTACCTTCTAGCTTCCGATTTCCTCCAATGACCAAAAAGCCACAATGGTGGTGGAGAACTTTGGCATGCTTACCTTACCTAATGCCTCTGCACGAAACTTGGATGTACGCAGAAACCGCTTACCATCTCCACCCATTCCTTGAAGATTTTGAATTCTTAACCTACCCATTTTTGGGCGCCATTGGAAGATTACCAAGCTGGTTCCTCATGGCCTACTTCTTTGTAGCTTATCTAGGGATAGTGCGAAGAAAAGAATGGCCTCACTTCTTCAGGTTCCATGTAGTGATGGGTATGCTTCTTGAAATCGCTCTTCAGGTTATTGGAACCGTTAGCAAGTGGATGCCTCTCGGAGTCTACTGGGGTAAGTTTGGGATGCACTTCTGGACCGCTGTTGCGTTTGCTTATCTGTTTACCGTCCTGGAAAGCATACGGTGTGCACTTGCGGGTATGTACGCGGATATCCCGTTCGTCTGTGATGCTGCGTATATTCAGATACCGTATGACTAATAGGAAATTGCAGTAGATCGTTTAAAGTTTTTAAATGTGTTTGTTTGGTCTTGTGACAGATAGTAACATTGTCTCTTCTTGAATGACAATTATGTTTGTAATATTTCATTTTTTCAAAATTTTGTGAAACCAAAAATCTAAAGTCCTACTCGAACTTGTTTGGATCAGGTTTTACTCTATAGGTTATAAACAATAAAACAAGTATGAGATAGATTTCAAAAGAAACCATAAGTAGGTGGACTAAAATGTAAATTTGAAAACATGTATCTCCTCTCACAGATTATTATATATTTACCTCCAAAATTACTCTTTTTTTAAAAACCCTAATTTTGACATCCAGGCTAGTTCCATAAACCCTGAGCTCGCCCACCACTCGAGCCTCTACGAGGACAACATTGATTCTGGACAAAGATGGAAAGTTCGGTCTGCGAAGAGTGCAAGCTAAATCCTTGGAAGTACAAATGTCCCGGATGTTCGATTCGATCGTGTGGCCTCTCTTGTGTGAAAGCCCACAAGCAGCGAACAGGTTGTACCGGAAAAAGGAAGCGCACCGACTTCGTTCGTCTCTCACAGTTCGACGATAATCTCCTTCTTTCTGGTACAATTGAATCTGAGTTAAATTTTGTGAATTTATTTTGAAAATTTCATCTTTAATGTTCTGATTTGATTATTTGATCTGTTGTATTCATGTTTCCATACATCATGCTTTTTGACAATTCGTTTGGTAGACGTAACTTTCTTGTCTAATTGTTTAATTGATTAATTTTTTTATTATTTTTGAATGTTAGACTACAATATGCTTGAAGAAACAAAAAGAGTTGCCGAGTCTGCTCTGAGAAGGAGAACTCAATTATGCAAATTCCCTTATAAGTCACCCTTTCATCTTCGGAGCCTTCAAAATGCTGCTGCTAGCCGCCAAACAAAGCTATGGTTTGTCCCTAGTGGAATGTTGAAGAGCCAAAAGAATCAGAGTCGACACGATAGTAGGTAATCCTAAGCTTGAGCCTGACGATTGCATATAAGCTATATCAAAAATAAAGGGTTTTCGTTATTATTATGTGGTACTTTCAGCTGTGCTATCCCTTCTAGTGTATGGTTAGGAATAAGGACTTGTAGTTGTTAAAGTTTTTCGAGTTAATCTGTTTGTTGGAGTTTGTCAGAGCTTAATTTAGCTCTGCAAATTTTTGTTTTTTGGTCAAAGATTTAGCTTTACACTAGTCATTGTAATTGATTCTTTTTAAACAAAGATGCTTTGACTATATTGATTCTATAGCCTTACTTCCTGACCAGTCCTTTACTGTTGATGGATTTTTACTGTAGGAGCAAATGCATCTCGTGGACAATCGAATGGCGGTTTCACTCTACAGATGTGATTCTTGTTGACCACGGGTTAGTATTCTCTTGGACCGAAGATCATATTTGTTTATTGAGGCACTTGGTTTTGTTCAATGGTCTGTCTCTGTTGACACTTATACATTCCATCCCAGAGTTGGTGAAGATACAAATCTATGCTCGGTGATAGAGAAGCATCTCAAGCCTGGCCCTTGGATTCACAAGCTCAAGCCTTTTTGTGATGTGGATCTTGACTCTCTCAGACTTTTTATACGCAAATACCCAAAGGTTTGGTTTTATTCCCACTATCATTCCCATCTTTGTTGGTTCATAGTAGGAAATATATGCCATGTCTAATAAAATATAAACCTTTTTTCCTTGGTCATAGGGTGCAAAGGCTCCTTTCAAGGAGCTGGACATCAAAGCTCCTTTGAGGAAACAGCTTGCCAAAGTAGTTATCTTAGAGTACCCGGTGATCCATGTATATCTACCTTCACATAGCTATGACTTTGAAGTTATCAAAGACTTCGAGCATGCAAACACGACACCCAATCCTGTTGATTCTTTATACGATGGTCATGGAAGCACAAATGGTATAACCTTCCGAGAAGAAGAAATAGAAGAAGACGACATTAACTCCTTTGAGCCGAAGGTCCTTGATCTTATGAAACAAATGAACTATAACCCGTGTCAGCGTGTCTCAGAGGAAAGCAAGGCTGAGGGTGGGGTTTCCGACAATCCGCATCCTCAGGTTGATCCCACAGAACAAGGGGATGCCAATAACACGGAGCTTGAGTTTGAGCAAGAGTTAATTGACCCATACTCAGATCTTTTCGCGGAGATGAACCCAGGTGACTATTTCAACTTTGAATGTGAATTTGCAAAGGGATTGGATTCGGATGATAATTGCAATCTCCAAAATTTAGCCACTGATTTCAACATTGATGGACTAGAAGAAGGGGAAATCGTAGAATAATTGTCATTGTTCTGTCCCGGCAAAAATAAATTACTTCTGGTGAAACATTTCTGGTCGCCCAGGATTATGTTCATGCCTGAAGCTCCCTTTTTCAAGCACATTAACTATTCTTGGTGCCATCCAAAGCTTTTACTGGAATGCAATAGCCAATCCATTCAATTGCAGAATCGATGGTCATAAGTCTTTAGTTTGGGCTTTGAACAACAGGTATTTTTTGTATTAAACCGAACAGGTATTTTCTGTAATAATCCGGATTACTAGGCTCTTCTGTGGTGTGAAGCAAACTTGATTGTTTCAATACAGGAATAGTAAAAGTAAGAGATGTCTCCGAAACTTTTGTTCAGTCTTATCCTCTATATATCCTCAAACAAATCTTCCTAGTGTTTCAGACCGTTTTCGTAGTCAACGTATACCCAAGTTTCCACTCAAAAAGATTTCTAGTAACGACCAGAAGGATCAACAGGAGGTAATTCATGAACGGATATTATATACAAGGAGCAATAAGCAAGAGAGCATACAAGAAAACAGAAGACATTTGATGAATTATACTGAGGAAACAAATAAATCCACTAAGTAATCATTAAAACTCTTAATATATATACATTGAAATATTCTGTATTCGAGGAAGCCGTCAACATTAACTCAATTTGCAACGTTTCAATTCAACTCAACCCACTCTGCAGGCTCCAAGGACTTGGAAATCCCTCAAGCTTATAAAGAAGCACCAAAGAGTTGACCTGAGGACATTGGCACGGATCTGAATGAGTTTATGTGTGCCAAATCAGATGGTGCTTTAATTTCTCAAAGCCTCTTCTCTGCTTGAACATCATCAAACATATTTATCATTATCCATTAGCATTAATGTATTGATTATCAGTATTCTTTGAGTCTTTTAATTTCACGACATTTGAAATGCATTCACGCCCGAAACCAAGAGATTTATATCGATGAGGCAAACTGCACATGTACCTCTTATTGGTTAGAGGAATACAGACATCTCTGTAGAAGGGATAAAGGGAAGAATCCTATCACCATAGAGTTCGTGTAGTTTCACCAAAAGCCGTCCAGAATCAAGATCATCTTTCCAAATCTGATCAAGGATTGCTTTCATGGTAATAGCCCGACCCCTGCCGCTTTCTTTCACCTTTCCATTTCTGCTTTCAGATTCGTTAGCATCAGAAGCTTGTTCTGATGAGGATGGTTGAACAGAGTTTTGTGGCGGATTGTCATTTTCCACTGGATTATCTACTTGCATTGGAGCTGAGCCGGTGTGATCTTGTGACTGTACACCATCTGGCCCATCCGTAGTTATCAATCTTTTCTGGGGTGATTGGTTTTCTAACGAGTCTACACTCAGCTTTCGCCTGTGGGGCTCAATATTGATTATCTTTCCCTTTCCCTTATGGAGGAAACTTGGTGACGGAGATGGTAAAGGTGGGAAGATTTTAAGCCGATCATGTATACACAAGCCTGCAGCACGCTGAAATGCAAAAGGGCACAGGTCCCTCTAAGTATTGTCCACTGAGAATTCTATAAAGATGAAATTTTACAAGGATGTGTTTACTAACCAGCAAGGCTCCATATACACGCCAAGCTTCGTAGCTCTTCGTCTGATTCTTTTGCTTCTCAGCATCCAATTCTGGTTCGAGAAGACTTAGATACGGTTCGAGATTTTGTACAATAAGAAGGCATACCTACAGAATAATTGACATTCAGATGACAAAAGCTAACAATGCAGGATATCTGTGCTGAAGTTTTTGGTAGCAGGGATATCTCATTCATGAAAGTGCTGTTTAAGATTATAAAAGTCCTAAGTTCCTAATAAAATGAGATGCAAAGCCGGGAAAATGGTGTGGGGCATCAAATTGTATATCAGATTCCTGTAAAGGCCCTAGATAGAAGGATATGCTGGATAACATGATTTCTGGATGATATCTGAAATTAGCATGCACAAACTTTCTGAAGGTCAAGGAAAGACTTACAACATTGTGCCCCAAAGCTGCTAATCCTTGAATTGCACCGTAGTGCTGAGTCAAAGCCTTCTTTGGGTCCAAAAGTGCATTGACTAAAGTTTTTGTAAGACGAGACTGGAGAGTAATATAAACGGTTCCATACCTGGAAGGATTTATTCAAACTACAGGATCTCAGATGTTAAAAGAATATTAAGGTGACATATGTAATATAAAAGTCCGAGAGATCAATTAAGATAAATTTAGCAGACCATCTCTGGATAATATCTCATGGTATTGCATACAATTTCAGTATAAAATTTCATTATTAGTTCCAGTATGAAATCATGTTCAGATCCCTACAATCAACCAAAAACAAACACAGAGTTCATGACATGAAGGGAAAGAATGAACCTTTTACATATCAGTGCAACCAGATTTGCCGTAAAATCTCTGAGTTCCCAATGGTTGTCAGCAAATCTACTTCCAAGCTTTCTTGAAACAAGGCATGTTACAACAGATGGCATCAACTGGTGCAGCTGACACCAAAAGGAAAAGTTTACTCAGCTTCATGGTTATGATTCAACGCTCAAACAACCAACTCATTATCCCAGGGCTAACATAAACATTATCCCAAGGCTGGTTTACATAACCTCAATACAGATCAAAGGCATAATTTAATGTCATTTAAGGCAGAGAGAGTACTTAAGCACTTGAGCTTGCATAACTCGGACAAACACTACCACTAACCATCTTATATCCATAGTATGGAATACGTCTAAAATACAACTTGAAGAAGCTCAAATTAGAAGCCTAAAGAAATGGAGCTAACAATTATTCTTAGATAGTGGCAAAAGATAATCGTGAGAAACTTACATAAGGCTCTATGTGTATGTGAGGATTCTGTAGAAGACTTTTAACAATGTGCATTAGATTAAACAGAAGTCGGAAGTCATTTAAACCACGTGAAACCTGCACCAGTAGAGAAAATTAAAATTGTAATCTGAAAAAACTAATCGTGGGTCTTATTTCTGTATACGAGTTCCTTGTTGGTGCATAATGTTACCTCATCAGCAATGAAATTTGTAAAATAAGGAACTAGAGGATGAAGTCCTGAGTCTGAGGCCAAGCTCACTAATGCTTCTTTAAACAGAGCAGGATTTGACTTGCTCATTGCCAGTTCAGCAATCTTTTGGAAGTATAACTGTTAAGAGAGAACAGATAAGCAGATAAGTCTTATGCATGGAAGGTAGTATCCTGTGGTATTTATCCTGCACCATATACCTGAAGTTCCCTAGATAGTACATGCTTCACTGGTAGCCTAACGTCAATAAGAGGTCCGTCTTTTAGTTCATGGGTTTTGTTTTCTGCAGGTGCTCTAATGACTAGAGATAACAAAAACAATTGAAAAATATATTCAAGACAGGAAAGAACAAGGAAATTTTTAATATTTTCTTGCTCATGATGATGAGCAAAACATTAATACAGATGGATCTGTAAATATGTATTTTGATCCCTCATTAACATCAGTAACCTCACCACTTTACATGGAGTACATTAAACATAGAAATAGGTTAATTCACCTCTGAATTCTGAAACGTCACTGTAATCTTTGTTTCATGTTGAAAAATTCAGTCAATGACTTCACAACTCTAACCGAGGACATAAGATTGAGGGACAAACCTTCTAAAGGAGCATTTTCTGGTATAGCTGGTTGCACTCCATCAATAGCCAGCCAGTGACAAACAATTTCAGTATCAAGGGGAGCTTTTGGTAGTGGGGCTTCGATCACCTAAAAATTTGTGACATTTCTTGAAAATATTAGAAAACCTAAAAGAAAAGCTTATGAAACAAAGAAAAATTTGCCCAATATCTTACCTCTTTGAAATCTACTTCTCTGTCATCAGTGTAGAACAAATCCCGATGTCCAATAGCTTTTCTAAAACGAAATGGTGCTCCTGAGGCAAAGCCATATATCGGCTGCAATAAATATGATCACTCTCAAATAGATGCCTTTGATTCAGTTAACTGCTATGGTAAAACATGTGAAAGCAATGTTTAATAGATGGTGTTATCTATATGCACCAGTGAAGCCAAACCTCAATACTAGAAACCATAAATCTATATCACTCCACGAAATAATTTACTGATAGTCCACTACCAAAACTCTAGATAAAAGGACTTGGTGTCTAGTATGTACCTCAACGTTCCTTAAGTTGAGAGCACCATCTACATCTGAAGCTGTTAAAGTCGTTCTCTTTGAGTGACGCATGCATTTGATAGCTTCCTGAGAAGACATCCAAAAAGATGCTACAGAAAGATCAATTTCTGATACCGGGAAACTCACCTCAAGAACACAAGGACATGATTAAAAAGAAAAAAAGACCTGCATGATTTCTCGAACACGATACTCAACATCAGGAGCAAGCATAAGAGCAGCCTCCGGTAACAAGTTGGTAATCCCAATACTTTGAGCTATGACCTCAATCGTTTCCTTAGGTACAATGCTCATCTTCTCGTCTCTTTCCCACACTGTGGCAATAAAAGGACACAGAAGAAAAAAGCACAAAAATTTCCCAATTAAAACGCCTGAGCATACACAATGAATCGCAATTCAACAGCCAGAAAACACATGCTACTTCTTCAGTACTCCGTAGAGTGTGATGAATTTGCCCCATAAACCAAATTTGACCACAAGAATAAATTCGAAATTTACATGAACCAGAGAGGAATTTGCGTTGAACGTCGAAGATCCAGACACTTGAGAGGAAAGAAGCTCCGATTAACCGATGCAAAGCTCCGTCAAGCCTCCTCTTAATATAACAATTGAATGAGGATCGGGTCGGGTTTTTTAATTGGTGTGTAATCTACCCTGATTGGATTATTTGGGGTTAAAATTAATATTGGGCTACCTCTATATCTAATTTAGGCCTTTTTAGCCCATTAAGGACCAAAGTTTTCTATCTCTGCCAACTAAATTCAAATGCTTATTTTCAGATACATTTATTATTCAAGAATGGAAAATTCCAGATCATTGAAGACCTAAAAAATAGTAACAAAAAGTGAAATTCCAATCCATAATTTTATTTTCATTCAACATCCGTGAAAACGTTATTCACACTCTTTCTTTACAAACATCAAAGAGGAGACAAAAATAATTAGGGCAACACAAACTGTTGGTGGATGCAATAACATGTGTACTTTACTTACTGGAATTTTTCGTTTCTTCTTTTTTGTACATAAAAAAATAGTTGGCAGTCCCAGTATCAGAGCTTGGGAGGAATAAAAGCAAATTCTTCGTATATATCAACCAAAATAATATTAGGATAGCCCTGGAACATCCCTCACCCAAGATATTCCACCCGGAAACGTTCTATGAACTCTGGTTCTTGCTACGGCTGCAGCTTTTGTTTTTTCCTCCATTGGTTCCGCCATCACTGCCTTTTCTTTAGCCAAAACTGGCTTGTGTATTACGTTTGCAGCCTCCTTGCCTTCCGTCAGAAACCGCAGACCCTAAGAGTTTCCATAACTTTTAAGTTTTAGAAAGCCAAAGCAACGACATGATATAAACAAATAACAGCTACGACATGTATTTCCAGCTTTCATGACAAATGATCTTGCTGAATTTTTTCATCCATCAATAGAACAGAAATGCAAGTTTAGATGATGAAGGAAAGGTATTGTAGCATGATTACCGAGAGAGAATTATTAGTAGACGGTTTTCTATCGATAGGTAATCTCGCACCAACATCCTAAATCAAGAAGCCAGAAACAATATTTTTTTTCTTCAATCAGGCATATACGTGAAAAATAAGTAAGACAATGATTCTCTTAATTTGTAAGTTATCACTCACCTGAAAGACTTTAGTGCTTGTGCTATCTTTAACGCCTGCAATTTGACATAGATGCCACAGTCCCGAGAGGGTCACATCCTAAAAATTTAATAAAATATAAATGTTTGAGACTAAACAGTTTAAGGAAATTGATAGCGTGAAGTGGTTTGTAGTAGATATCTAATGGTTGTAGACAAAGTACTTGTTTGCTTTCAAGACTTTCAATCTTCCCTTCCTGTAAAATTTGATATAAGAAAGTAAAAAGATATTAGTCCCTCTAAAATAAATTGAGACATATCCGAAATATGCATATTAGAGGGCAAAGATCAGACTTACTATTCCAGAAATCATTTCATTAAGTTGCTTAAAATCAAACCCAATTTGTGAAATACTTGACCTCATTTCAGTTACCTGCATTGAACATTAGCATTAAAATATATATCAAAGAAAGGCATTGATGAAATAAATCACATAAATAAGAATCTTGTTGAAAGAAACAACTGCACAACCAGAATTAGAACTACATGAACCCACGTATAAAATTGAGCTACTAAACCTTGAAAAATCATAGCAAAACCCAGCCAGGAATCTACTGTGCATGTGACGAAAAAGAGTTCAGGGCCAAATAGATCGGACGCTAATAAATAAATACTCTACAATATTTTGGAAATGTGCTTCAGTCCTTATAAGATGTTATATGTACAAGTGTGGCAAGCACGTGCGAGAGATCTCTCAGACGAATGTATAATTACCATAATCTGAAGTCTAGGAAAAATTAAGGCATCAATACAAGAAAGTGAGATATAAAATGGGTTTCTTACATCACTTAAGATCATTTTAGATGTCTCGTTCTGCTCTTCCACCTTCCAATCCAAGGTCGCTAGCTTCTGAGAAAGATGTTTCTTCGTTGACTGCGTAAACAAATGTATTGAGTCAAAAACCACAAGGAAATAAAAGATATAACAAAGGAATGTTTCAAAAAAATATTTGTTCACCGCTAATGTGTCTGACAAATCGTCTAGTTGTTTCGAAACAGAGGCAACCGCATCAGCCATATTTTTCTTTGTCACAAACATTGCATCAGAAAATGACCAGCCCTGCAATGTAGAAAGAAAGGAGTAAGATGTGGGTAAACGTTAGAAGTCAATGGTATATAGTGCATCGATAGACTACATGTTACAAAACTAAAACAAAAGACACATGGAACACAGAAAAATAGACAGATTTTCAAGAGATAAGCACCTTCCACCACATGTAGCAGTACCCCATAGCTCCAACGGCAGCAGCTGGAACAAGGTAAGACGCATAACCTGCATCAGCAAAAGCAAAGATTGTCCTCTGTTTCTCATTAAAAAAAAACATATTTAAACATTTCCTAGATTATGAAAAGTTTCTACATAAACATTTCTGAGAAACTAAGACTTGTACATACTGTTGGAGTTTGAATCTCCATTAAAGATGGTAACTGGATTGGTCATAGTTAGTTCTTTGATCTCATTTGCAAGCTGTCGAATCTGGTTATTAAGAAACAATGAAAATCATGTCACTAAAGAAAAGGACCAGCTTTGGCTTAATGAATCCAAGAAACGCAAAAATTATTTTCTTTTTGGATTGGTTGTGTTCGGTAGATGAGAAAAGTAAACTGGCATGGCGAACGCAAATGGCAATACCTGAGCAGCTAGGAGTGCACCGTCATACTTAAATGGAGTGCTTTCAACTCCTTCAGCCCCCTTGAGTAAGTCTTGAAGCTGGGCTATTAGGTCAGATAGCCTCCCATGTCTCAATACGATCGAACCAGATACACCTTGAACATGAAAACAAAACCGAATATCAAGTTACATGAATCCTAAATGTAAAAAAAATAATCCTAAATGTAATAACTGAAGCTGTGAACAAGAAAACAAGAAAAAAGTAGTTCAATAGCAAATTTGATTTTCTGAACCATTTTTGTATAGTGATGCATCAAATTCTCAGAACTTAAGAAAAATTCAAACCCAACTGTTCGTAAACTCCAGAAAATTTTCCCTAGATTACAGAGTCAAAGCAATACGAATCGAAACAATTGAATTCATTACTAGCGAACATAATTAAACAACCATCATAGTGAGAAAGAGACCTGCGCCGAGAAGGATAAGGACCTTAGAGGTCTGAACACCGGCTTGCATCGCCATAGATTCCGGTTAAAGCCAAAAAAAGATCGGCGGCCTACTCTTGTCGATTATTCTCTGTTCCGTGACGCAAAGCCACCACCATAACAAAAGAGACACCTTTTGCCCTTTTAGACCTCAGCTTTGGCTTTGATTGACCAGAAGGTCAAATAATTTTAAAATTTATGTTTACGCCCAAAATACTTTCAATTTCAATCAGATTACCCCACAAGGCAATGCAAATCGAATGATTTAAGGGTATTATAGACATTTCGTAATAATCCAAACCATTACGCACCTTGCTTGACACTCGCCTTCTAGCTTGCTTAACCGATTCTTCATTGAATAGATCCAAAAAAAAAAAATTGGAATTTCCGCCATGGATGTTGGACGATGCTTTCTGTTTCTTCTATTATCAAGTTTCTTGTTATTGCCTTCACATTCGCAGACCAGCGATTCGTTCACATCGGTTCTCGTATCTCAAAACGGACTCGATTTCATCAAAAATCTTCTAGTTAACAAAGCAATCGCGTCGATTATACCTCTCCAGATTCCCAGGATTGAGAAATCTGTGCGATTCCCGTTCCTTGGAGGAATCGATGTTGTTGTCTCGAATCTCACGATATACGAGCTTGATGTTGCGTCGTCTTATGTTAAGCTTGGTGATACAGGTGTTGTCATCGTCGCTTCGGGGACGACCTGTAATTTGAGTATGAATTGGCATTATACTTACAGTACTTGGCTTCCTCCGATTGAAATCTCTGATCAGGGGAATGCATCTGTTCAGGTAATTATGATTATGTTTACTAATCTCCCTTGTTCCTTGACTTGCTGATACATAGTTTTAGTTTATATGATCTACTAATTGTTCAAATTGATGCAAGAGCAAGGTCAAGTTCTAGTTTTTACTTCCGATTTTGGTCAAAATTTGTTTTAAATTTCTCTGGTATTTTGGAGTTTCATCAAGACTTTCTTTTTATAGATAGATAGGAGACTCAAGATTCATTTTTCCACTCATCCACGTTCAGTTAGTTGCTTTGATTGTTGGAGATGTGACTTGGGAAACAATGGAAAGACAAGATTTTTGCTTCTATTTGGTCCTTATCTTTCGTAATTGTTGTCGTAGAACATAGTTGCATATGGGAACTAGAGGCGACTGTTGCTCTCTGCATAACCAATTCAATATGTTGTTTTTAGTTGGTCTGTTTCTATGCTCATTTTTATATCTGTTTTACAAAGGGAATCTGATGAGTGCTGATTCTCGCCTTCTCGGTAAGGTTGAAGGCATGGAAATCGGTCTGTCTCTAGGCTTGAGAAGTGATGAAGGAGGCTTAAAAATTTCTCTTTCGGAATGTGGATGCCATGTGAAAGACATAACCATTGAGTTGGAAGGAGGAGCATCGTGGTTTTATCAGGGGTATGAAATTACCAGTTATGGAAATTATTTGCTTACTGATGATAGATCCATTCCCTCTTATTGGAATACAGGTGGTTTCTAAGGTTTCATTTTAACTTCATTTTATTCTCTGCAATTCAGGATGGTTAATGCATTTAAAGACCAAATTGGGTCAAGTGTGGAAAGTACGATTGCCAAGAAATTAGCTGAAGGAGTATCAGACCTTGGTTCATTCCTGCAAAGCCTTCCAAAGGATATCCCAGTGGATGATAAAGCTGCACTTAATGTCACCTTCACCAGTGATCCTATATTAAAAGATTCATCCATCACTTTTGAGATTGATGGCTTATTCACCAAAAGAGAAACGAATCAAGTCATAAGGTCCTTCTTCAAAAAGTCTGTATCTTCAGTTATCTGCCCTGGAAATTCGAAAATGCTCGGAATTTCAGTGGATGAAGCTGTCTTTAACTCTGCTGCAGCTTTGTACTACAATGTAAGTTCCTAATTCTTTTGGATTCCTCGTGTATAATATAGACAACTAGAAAGAATGCTCTTGATAAAACTGTTCCATATGTTTTTAATACATCTGAAACAATATTACTATTTTTCACTGTTGTTTCTAATATGAGGATGTTTACTCTTGCCATATTCAGGCCGAATTTATGCAATGGGTTGTGGATAAAATACCAGAGCAGTCTCTTTTAAACACTGCTAGGTGGAGATTCATCATTCCACAACTATACAAGAAGTACCCAAACCAGGATATGAATCTGAACATCAGTTTGTCTTCACCTCCACTTGTAAAGATATCAGAGCAATACGTTGGAGCTAATGTGAATGCAGACCTAGTAATCAATGTTCTAGAAGCAAACCAAGTAATACCAGTAGCATGCATCTCTTTGGTGAGTCCTCCAATGACACAATGCTGCATATGTTTTGTTCTAGATACTTACTATAAGCAAATTTGCAGTGAACGATTTATCTTAGTTGACCAGTAGATGATCCTCTGTTTCCTTTGCTGCAGATGATCCGGGGATCTGGTGCTCTCAAAGTCATGGGTAATAACCTTGGAGGCAGCGTAAGTTTAGAAGATTTCTCCATGACTTTGAAATGGAGCAACATTGGAAATCTCCACCTGCATCTTCTTCAGGTAAAACCATCATGTCAAATGTTAAAGCACCCATCTGTTTGACTCAGAATGATTTCATTCATTCTTAACATTTACACGCGTTTCCTTATCTTGTTCCGTCTTCTAGCCAATAGTGTGGACTGTTATACAAACAGTGTTTGTGCCATATGCAAATGACCATCTAGAAAAGGGATTCCCTTTGCCCATAATCCATGGATTCACACTTCAGAATGCGGAAATCATATGCTCAAGCTCTGAAATCACAGTTTGCAGCGATGTCGCCTACATGGATTCATCCCAACTGCCTCAGTCACATTTGAGTCTACCAGGATCCATGCCGTTGATAACAAAGTGGTTATAGTTTACAATTGATGGTTATAATGTTGCTACTGGTATGGTATGCAGACCAGTGGCAAACAAAGCTTTGTATACTACTTTTGTATTTCATGTTGACTAAACTGTGTATGCTCTACTTCAGTATATAATAAAATAATCTTTGTAATTATTGTGGTCTAAAATTCAGCTATGATTATTAATTGGTCGTCAAATTAGTCTTTAACCTGTTAGGCAGCTTGTTCAAATTCATAACAAAGCTTAACGATTCACAAAGTTTGTATCTATATTGAATCCAAAAGTGTATTACTCTGTTCCAACTATATGAACTGATTCATTGGCCTTGAGTGGAACATTTTACCAGTCTTTCAAGGAAACAAAACCGCACCAATGAGGGCAAAAGAGAAGTTCACAAGTCGTCCTTGGACTCAGTGGAGGCAGCTTCATCATTTCCCATGAGTTCTTCAAGTGAGAATTCATCTGCATCAACTAGCTCTCCGTCTTTACCATCCCAAGCTTCTGTCTTCACCAACTCCATTGTTCCATCAATAGGCAAATTCCCTTTTCCTCCTTTCGCAGCTTCCTTTACGAATTCTCTGATAACACAAATAAGAAAAAGACTCGTTTTGAGCTCGCTACCAAAAAAAACTATGCATTGACAATTAGTTTTGGTATATAGGATAGAGAGAAAGACAAAAGGTACACTTACATGAGGTGTTTGACCTCAAAACCGCTTCTAAGTGGAGCATAAGCTCCTTTTTTTGCGTTTAAGGCTACCATTGCTGGATAACCATATCCTCCAACACCAACACGCTTCTCCAAATCAGGTTGCTTCCCAGCAGCCACCCACACAAAGCTACAAACACAATCAAATTTCGAACATTTGTGTAGTTTCTCCAAAAATAGGGTAACTGACAGCTGAAATATGATGATAGTAACAAAGAGAGATGTGTTCTAAGCTCACCTGTACGGGTCCCTCTTAAACTTCTCTGCAACTGATAATAACATCTCTAGATACTTGTTCCTTCCTTCAGCTTTTGAGTCCAGAATATCAGGTAAGAAAGAAACAAAGCAAATAGCAGCAGGACCACACTTCTCTTCCATGACATCCTATTCAATCAGGACAGAACAAGGAGCGTCATTAATGGCTTAGGTTAGAGACAAGTAGAAAACAATGTTAGGGAACAGTCACAGATGTGAACAGTACCGGCCCAGTTAGTTCAGTTACTTCAACAGGTCCAGCATTGGATTCTAGCTGTTCCAGAGCAAAAGATTCTATTGCTGATGCAGATCTAGCACCATCATAAGGTACTGGGCTGCTTTTGTCTGCACCAAAGACCAAGATAGTGGGGAATCCTTGTACTTTGAATCTGCTCTTTATCGACTGCAATATAGAAAACTTTGTCAGGTCTCATCAGGGCCAAGATAAAAACAAGCGTTTGATCATAAGAAGCAGAAAATGTGGCAGCTGATATCAGTTAAGCTTTTAGAGCAAATGGCTAACGAGTTATAGTGATTACCTGCTCAGTATCACAATTGACATGACCTAGCTTGACCTTCCCCTTCAACTTTTTTGCAGCCTTTTTCCACTCAGGAGCTAGCTTTTTGCAGTGTCCACACCTTGAAGGATAATTAGAAAAAAATATGGTTCCAGTTTCAGATATCGGAAAGAAGGTTAAAGGCGTGAACAGCTCAAGAGTACTTACCAAGGTGCAAAAAACTCCACGATCCAAAGTTCTTTGCTTTCAATAACCAACTCATCAAAGTTGCTAGAGTTTAGCTCCACTGAGGCACTAGGCTCAGATTTCTTCTCATTGGATCCTCCTCCATTTTTTGTGCCAGTTTTTTTACCATCCAAACGATCCTTTAACAAGGCCTTTATCTGTGAAGCAAAAATAACAATATATTAATCGGAATTCATGTTCAATAGCTACAACACCATGTAATCAAGTATAAGCAGGAATATGCAACAAACCTGCTTGATAGCAAATTGAGCAATGGCTTTAGCATCCCTTGCTCCTTCGTAATCAATTGGAGGCTTCCCGGGAACAAATACTTTAATGGTTGGGAAACCCCTCACACCATACTCCTGAGGAAGAGAACATATTATATCATCACAATGTTACAAAGACAAAAAGTTTACCATTGGCAATCACATAAGCCAAAAAAACAACCGAAAAGCATGACTGAAAATAACACAAACCTGAGAGACAGACTTGTGAGCGTCAGCATCAATGGCTGCCACAGTAGCAATACCTTTCAAGGTATTAGCAACTTTCTCCCAAGTTGGTGTTAGAGATTGACAATGACCACACCAAGGCGCAAAGAACTCTACCAAAACGACACCATTTGAATTAAGAACCTGCCAACCATTTTCCAAGGAGAGAATATTAAACCAAATTTAATACCTTAGATATCAGTACATGCTCCCGTAGTGCCTCGTAAACCCAAAAGAACAACAAAAAATCCATTCTACAACAAAATAAAATCAACTATCTCATCCTTTTTCATGACCATTACAGTAGCCACAATAGACGTATCAAGGGATCTAATAGAAGAAATTCAGAACTGAGATATATACTGTATACAGTATATGTAAGACGTAGAATCTATACACTGCAAAACGAATAAAGTGAAGATCATATAAATCACAGCCATACCTTAGACTTGAAATTAGAAGGAGTGAGTTGAACCACAGGCGAAGATGATCCATAGAGAGCATTGCCGAAATCGAATAAGGCAATCAACAGAGAGCAAATTGTGAACAACGTTAATGCTTTTGATTTGTACATTTTTTTTTCCATAATTCCTTCTTTTTTTTTTTCTCCCAAAGTAAAAAAAGTGCCTCTTCTTTAAGACACACAAAACATTGTCTACGTGGACTTACGTGTACGCACCAATGATGTTGTTACACGTCTGCACACTCTCCTCTATCTCTTACTAAGCTCTGTTTTTGAATCTTGTTCATAAACAGAGGAATCCTTACATTTGGATAGGTTATAAAAAGTAGCTGAATCACATTTTATAGTCCACTAATGAAGTCAATTTATTTGATTTTCGAATTTACTAATTTAGTTTTGCCACCACAACAATAAAAAATAGATACAGTATTTCAATTTCCTCGCTACAAGGAACAAAAAGACAGAAGAGCCTTTGGCTTCAAGACAAAACCGATGTGTTCTTATATTAACATTAAGATTCTCCGGAGAATTAAGAATAGTCGTTCGTTGTTCCGATCAACTAATGCTTTAGATTGTTTTCCCCTTTGGTATCCTGAACAAACATTTCATAGATTTTTTTTCGTTCTTCCAGGTTTTTTCGATTTTTCAACCCGCACTTTCTGGCGCCTTCAAAGCATTTTCTGTTGTTTTGTTCTGTCTTGGGAATGGTCGTCTGAGGAACTTTGTCGTTGGCCAAGCTCGTGGTTTTATTCTCCCTAATAGCTTCCATTCTCTCGGCTTTAACTGCCCGGCCAATCTCATTTGCTCCCTTCTAAACTTCCTATTGGCATACCATATACCGCCTCGCCAACCCAAGCCATACCTTGAAAAATCAGACGGAAAATATTAACGAAAAATCCGACACAGCATCTAACTTGTCAACCTAACAGTCTTTGTGGAAACAAACCCGAGGATCAAAGTGGTTCCAGCAGTGGCAATTGTTGTAGTGAACCTGGAACCAACTGGATCGACAAGCTTCTTCAGTTCTCCTCGCTCCAACTCTTGGGTGTTTTTCATCTGCATGAGAAAAACAAACATAAGTGACAGACTAAGACAATAGAGCAACTAAGGATCATAAAGGTACAAAAACAAAACACTGAATGTTTTAAAGGGTCAAATAGTAGACCGCATAGGTATTAGCAACAAATAATTATTAGCGGAGAGACTTAGTAACCAGGATTAAAAAATCAAACAATTACGCTGTATGTTCATGATAAACGATCAATAACTAGACACTATAATAGGAAGCACCAAGTCATTTGCAAGAGTTTCCACAGAAGAGCAGCTAGATGATTCCAAATATGCAAGCAGCTAATTCCAAAGCAAATACTACGATATGCATATGTGCAACAAATTTTGGCAAATAACTTTTAGCAGTGAGAAATATTTTTGCAAGTGAGGGATACTAACCGCATTCTCAATTGACTCGAGTCTCTGATTGATTCTAGTTTCATTGTAATGGCGTAAAGAGTAACCTGCACAATCATTCATCCATAGGGTAGCAACTCTGTCATAAAGCTCTTTTGACTCAGTATAAACAGAAACAAATATCAATGAGATACTTTTGCAAAGCTTAGTTATTGAACATTATCACAGAATTCTGAACAGACCTAATCAGCTAAACCGTTAATCTAAAGTCTGATATGAGAAAGAGGCCTCAAAGATATCACAGAATGTATGTAACTCCTAGAGATCAAACCTGAGAGTTAAAGTTATCCATCTCAAATAAAAGTGTCAACATCCAAAATCTGAATCACTTGACTAAGTCATTGTTCACCATTCAAAGCTATCCAAATCAGCAACTTAAACATTGAAATCTGCCGTAAGAATAAATCATTGCATATAGATTCTATAAAGTGCAAGAGAATTTGATGATAAAGTAAGCAAATAACGAATTGCAAATCACCAATCCAAGCCGTAGCAACTGATGCAATAGAAGTCCCAACTGTAAACACGACCCTGTGCCTCTCGAACAAGTCCTAAGAGATTAAACGAACTCCATTAAACAGATGATACATAGACATATGATGTAAAACATTTCCTAATCCCAATTCTTCAAAATTCGATATAAAAAATTGAAAATTTTTCACCAAAAGAAAAAGACGCATACAGAACAGAGAAAGGAAATGGATCACCTTGGTGGAGAGATACGAATCCTGGACAGCGACCAATGAGTTTAGGGCTTTTTTCTTCAGCTGAGGCACAACCGCGGAACCCAGAATCGATGTCCCTCGTCCTCTCAGCCGATTCATGATTTCACCCTGATGCAGCTGAAAAAACTCGGAGTGAGTCGATTCCGCGGAGCAGATTGATTTATCTGGTTTTGCGTACACAAATCGTCGGGGACAAAACCCAACGAAGAGATTCTCGTCACGCAAAGGACGAAGCTTTACCCCAGATTTGTCTCCGACGAAAAAGCCTAAAAACGACCCTTTTCAGTTTTCAACTCCTTACTTGGAAATTGGAATGTTCAAATGAAAATGACTAATCAATAAATAAATTGGAACCTTTTTAATATACTAAATGAAAAAGGATCTAAAATGTGAATATCTAAACAGCATTAACTGATTAATCATGTGCAGGCAAACTTATATTTCTTTCCTAATTACAGGTATTTTTATAAATGTGTTTATATATCTATAAAACTGTTCTTTACTATTGATATATCATGTTCTGTGTTTAAAGTTGTTGTATTTTTGAAAAACAAACCATGATCATGGTGTTTTAAAAAAGTTGTTAAACAATGTATATTTCTCGTTTCAGTTACACTTGACAATAACAAAAGAAGCAATTTACTTTAGAATTATCATTCATAAAGAGCTCGTTGTGAGTGTCACAGAGTCTATATTCTTTCTCTGATGTAAAATTTATTAACAGAGTCAAAAACAGAAGAGAAAATTGTGACATCACTGGTTTCGTCCTATATTGTTTTCAGCCATGGCCATCTCCAAGAAAAGCCAAAATAAAAAGATAAAACACTTTTCACCTCCCTTCCTCTTCCACAAAAAAAATTAACAAAAAAGGCCAGAGAGGGAGATCATTGAGATTGCTGATGATCAATGCTGTGATCATGAATCATGATCATGGTGATGACAAATTCTCAGACAAATCCTGCACTTCTGAGTTTTTCAGTTGTTCAGAATCATAGTCCGGTTTCTTAGTCTCTGAGCTTTCCTTCTTCACATCAGGTTTACCATTAGAGAGAGACTTTGAATCAGCATGGCTTGGCGACGGTGAGATCCTTTGATGGGTTGAAACATGTGAACCATAAGGAGTAGGCAGAGACGAAGACATGGTCAAGCCGGGATATGGCAGCATCGGGTGGTCGAATTTGCAATTTGGTCCGAACTTGCAGAATCCATAGGACCTGAAGTTACCACAAGCTGGTTGTCCCTGGATAGCAAAAAGCAGAACAGTGGCTTCAAAATATTGTAATATTTGTACATATAATCTATAAGATACCACATCTTTTTGTAACCAAAGCTCGTCTTTCAGTTGAGCAATAGACTTACAGGTCTCGCTGGAAGAACAAAAGGGTTTATAAGACTTGGTGGTTGTGATGAAATCCTTACTCCGGGATGATTGTATTTGCAATCGTCTCCGTATTTACATGTCCCGGTGTTCATAAAAAACCGACATTCTGGTTGATCAGAACTTTCAGGCAAACCACGGTTCAATGCCACAGCCACGGGCACGGATGCACTGGAACCAGAGTAATAAGGTTGATTCTTCACATTATACATGGGGTTAGATGCAGCCTGCAACATAACAAAAACTCATAACATGTGATATTAATAATAAAGAACAGGTTTCTGCAGATTTTCTGAAGGGAAGTCAAATTTGCTAGAAGCAGAATCTATTAGTTATTGGCAGCTTCTATTCAGATTTACCATGTAAGTGCCCCAGCCTTGGGGAGGTAAAAGGCCTTGAGAGGGTGATACCATGACTGGCACATAGGGCTGAGGAACTTGCGGACGAGGCAAAGTTCCATATGTAGACATCAATGTTAATCCACTAGCATATTGTAAACCTGGAGAAGGAAAGCTAGACATTCCATATGCAGTAGACTGTCCATTATCAGGTTGAGGATGGTGGAATTTGCAAGCAACTCCGAATCTGCAAGTTCCCGTTCGCAGGTAATATGGACATGGCTTCTCACCCTGGAGAAGAATCTCATATAAATCTTCCACATTCGATAAACAAAAAGAATTTAGCAACCGCGATGAAATTACCTGACGCATAGGTAAACCAATAGCATTGAACAATACAGGTTCTGCACCGTTCCTGTCCTTTGGGTGATGATATTTACAAGTTGAGCCATACTTACAAGCTCCTGTCTTCAGAAAATACTGCGACGAAATTGTATATAGAAGAGAAACTTGTTTGGAAAACATCTTTAAGAAAAGTTAACACTTCGGTGTATCTTCGACCTCCCAAATCAAGGAAATATTAAACCAGACAAGAAGAATATGCTCAGCAGCTCAACGTAGATTCTTGTTACCTCTTAAGTGAAGTTACAAACTGGAATAAGTTCTCTTAGTTTTGCTAGATGGACGAGAAGCTTAAGTATTAAAAAAATTCTCATTTTCTTAATTACTCTCTACAATGCACTCATCCGACAAACACCAAATCGAATTAATCAAGCTTTGAGATAATAAGAACTGCACCTCACAATCCGGCTGTCCAATCCTCTCCGGGAGCTCCTCCTTGTAATAAAAATTACCCTATTAAGAAGTTTCAAAAGCAATAACAAGCGATGAAGCAAATACTAAAACAAGAGGAAAAATTGCAACTTAGTCTCAGCCAAATAAATAAAAATGTGTGTTCTCCACCTGTGAAAGATGAGTAGGATGATTGTAACGGCAACTGCTTCCATAGCCACAGAGACCAGTTCTTAAATAGAATTGGCAATCTCTTTCACCGGGACGATCCGGATACGGATTCGATTCCGCCACGCTGTTTTCATATACTTTCATCTTCCTAAAGGCATCTACAAGATCATCATACCAACAACAACAACATAAAACATCACATGATTATTAATGATTCTCCAAAACTTGGATGAGTAGATATAAAAAAGCAAACAGAAACGTAAACAAAAACTCATAAAGAGATCAAATTTCCAAAAATGCAACAAAAATTTGCTGTAAATAATGACAATGAGAGTTATTAACAATGATCTTCAAACGCATTACGGAAAAAAACAAAACAGATCATGTAGATCTTTCAAGATTATAAACATACCTTCTATTTTGTCGGAAGATCGAATCGATACAATAGAGCTTTGAACATGCTGAGTGTCTGACATGGGTCGCATGTAAGAGAAGACGATGATCAACAACAAGAAGAAGGGCAAAATCACAGATGAAGTGTTATGATCATCGAAAGATACAAATTATTTTATCCTTTTTTTTTCTGGGTAAGAAATGACAAGGAAGAACAGAGGTAGATAGATAGATAGAAGAAAAAAAAAATTCAATTTTTCTCGTTGGAACAGATCCAATGGGAAATTTAATGCTAAATTATATACCCCAAATGAAGTAAATATCCTTCCTTTTTTATTTATTTTCTTACTTTGCTTTTAGTTTTAGCCCAGACTCAGAGAGATATTTCAGAGGAAAATTTCGGATCTTTGTATTTGGTATTTGCCCTTTATCTCTCTTCCGATGTCTCTGTGTGTTTCCAATGTGAAAAGGAAGAAAATAAAATTAACCGTGTTACCAAAAATTAAAAATTAATAAAAGTGCCAAGTAATGTTTCTTTTGCCCCCTCCTCGTGTACGGGTTAATAAATTCTGCATGTACTTGAAATGACAACCTTACCCCTACATCCTGTGATACCTTCGATGTGACGTTCGCTGTTGTCTTTTTCTTTAAATGGTTGTTTAAATCTCAAGTCGTGAATCATAACATGCGAAACAGGAGAAATACGATATGGTTCAAACAATAATAATGTATATATATTCGACAATATTAGAACCGTCTCATACGGTGTCGAACAGTTACAATTTATAGCCTCAGCCGAAACAGACAAGGTTCATTCAGTATTAAAAGTATTAACACACTACGAAGAGAAAGCACCCAATAGGGGTAAAACGGTCAAATAAAAGTAATTCTTCTGGGACAAGAAATCTTAGAGAGTGGTTTGGGGGGCCCACTGGTAGAAGTAATTAGAAAGTGTCAGTGAGAAGAGACAGAGAGAAGCGGAGGTTATGATTCGGTGGTCAGTATTACACCACGTTTGCTTACCTTACGAGGTTCTAATCCTCTGCTCTCACGACCACCTCTTCAACTATCTCTTCTTTTCCCGTAGGTTTGACTGTTCCGAAGACCTTTACACATCAGTCAACTACATAAACTAAAGGTTAATTGATTCGGCTTTTATATGTTTTTTTTTTTTAATTAACTCATCAAAAAAAAAAATGAAATTTTTCATTTCATTGACTCTCCTTTTTTTCGTTTCCTATGACTTCAAGTTTCCGCATCATTCTCTCTTCTCTTTTTTTTCTTCACATGGATTAAGGCATAAAAGGCAATGGATATATGAAAAGGTTTCGGATCGTATAAATTAATTTTTAGACTGTGTATAAAAATGGAACTCTTGTGATTTAAATGCTTGTTTAAGTTAAATTAAAGGTTTGTGCATGTGAATTGATGGTGGAGTTAAATTATAGTTCTCCTCCTTTTGGTCGGTTGCACCAACAAAAGGGCCTTGGAAACGGGTGAAAGAATACTACTGGGTCTGTTTTGTAATATCTTACGTTTTCTGAAATCGTGATGACTTACACTGGGCTACGGACGGTCCAGTAAATTGGGCTTTAAAAACCAAATTTGCCCCTTTTTATGACTTTCTTTTTCATTTTATGTCATGAGGTTCTAAAACATGTCTGATGACCATGTTACATTTTCGAAGTGCAAATAATATTATGTTTCGAAGATATGTAAGCAAATTAGTTTAGTTAGTATATTTTCACCAAAAAAATTGTTTTGACTAGTTTTGTTACTACTGTTACTGAAACATATCCTTTGTTTTAAAAATGTTTAATGTATACGTACGAATAATTATGATAAAACACCATAAAATTGTGAAGTCGCGAAACCTTGGAAATCTTAATGCCATAATGCCTTTCAAATCCTCCTAGCGTTATTGGGATTTTTAACAATTAGCTGATATATTTAACTAAATATCAGACAAATATAGAACCTATGGACCAATAATAGGTGAAATGTGGGGCCAGGAACAAGAGAAGAAGTCACGACTTTGATCATGCATTAATGGATCATGCATGGCAAAAATGAAATTTCTACTATATACAAACGCGACAATAATTGATGAATTTTGTGTCAAAATCGGAGACTTAAAATTAGATGCAGCTAATTAAGAACTCCAATAATTTGAATTGAAAATGTGCCTACTGACTCTCGTGAACGGTCTTCTCGTATTGTTAATTCACGGTCATCCTTTTGCATTTTGATACGCAACTTCGGAATATATGGGCAATGGTATCGAGGATCACGCATGCTTTGCAAAAGCATTATGTCATATATTACTAGCTATAACCAAATAATTTATGTTTTACAAAAACGAGACATATACTTCTGTTGATGTCGTACGTACGTCTATCCGTTATAACTTAAAACAGTATATCAATCATGAATCATGCGTCTTTATGACTTACATAGATTACACACTCTTATCTCAATTATTCCAAAATGTTCTATCAGTTATATATATATATATATATATATATGTATGTATGTATGTATAATATGATTCTTATCGAAATCATGAACCATGCAGATAGGAACATTATATATATTTACTTTCTTTTTCTTGCATCAACATAGAAACATTCTTTAGGTACCCAATTCTACAAAATTGATCACTTCATCTGTTACAATATTGTGCCCATATAAGAAAGTTTTCTCGATCGATTCAACATTTTTAAGTCTTTAACCAAAAACAACGAGGATTAGAATATATATACTGGAACCTGGAGAATTTAGTTATGTGACTGACTCTATTCGGAATAGTCTTAATCTTAACCACACCAAAATTTAGCCCACCCCTGAATTCAAAATATCACTTGATGATTGATTATTAATTTTTAGAATACACATCTAACTTTTAGACCACATATAAGAGAGTTCGAGGACTTGGGGAGGGCTTACAAACTTATTATAGTCTCTACCTTTTCGGAAGATTCGATGTTCTGTATTATTGGACTATAATATTCGTATCTTAATATAGCCCCAGAACATTTATGTGTATGAAATTATTACAATATATATATATATATATATATTATATCACTTTCAACCATAGATGTGAATAATACATGTACTAATATATTCGTAAAACCGTTAAGTAATGATTTGTCCGTACGTTCTTCTTGCGGTAAGTCCTTTTACGGCAATCAAAAACGCTTTCGTACGTGGCGGAGTGCTCGCGGCGCAATAGAGTTCAGAATCACAAAGGTATATTCCTTCGAATGTACCTTTTTGTTTTTCTTACACACACATTTTTTGGTGCATTTTGTTTTTATGGAGTATTTTATCCCATTAAAGTCCAGTGTAGGACACTAAACATTTATAAAAAATCTGTCTTTAGCTAAGTTATTATCTGTTTTTTTTTTTTTTATTAGAAAAGTGTAGTTTATTGTATTGAGTGTTATGTGGAAGACAAAGATGTGACTTGGATCCTAATAATGTATTGTCGTTATGTGGTTCTTTTCGCATTATTTTCGTTTTTTTTTTTTGTTATGTAATTAGACATACTCTTAAATGGTGTGATGATACTTTCAGAATCATCATAAGCTATTCACCAAAGACAAAATTCATCTCGATTTTTCTATATAACAAATTCGAGAAATCAGTGTAACGCAGCATTCATATTATCATGTTAACATAAATGGATTTTAAGTAGATCGATTATTCTGGCTCATTAATTTGATTCAATATTGACTACAATTATACATTTGAAACAATAGAATTGAGCTATTGTTTAACGTTTTCTTGAACATTGTGTTTTTATTTTTATTTTTTTATCAAAAGTAACATATATTGAATAATAACAATCATAATACAACAGTTCAAACAATATTCAAATTGGTGGTTTTATATATACATCCTGTAAAAAGAAAGAGGTATATATACAACCTGCATGACCTATTTCATTACAAAAAAACGTTTAGTATAAATGAATCGAATGTTGTGTTTAAGAAGCAAAATGTGAAAATAAAATAAAAGTAATTAATTTACTCAACTTGCGATCCCATAAAACTTATACATAATATAAAGGGGCGTTACCACATGACTCAGATTAGTGACTGTTCGTCGCACTTTGCAGAGGAAACTCTTGTCCGTTGGAATCTCTCTCTCTTTTTATTTCTTTATTTCTTGGAATCTATCTCTTCGGTTCTTTTTTCCTCGAATGTCAATAATTTCAATAATTTATATAATGTCAATATTTATAATCAATAATTTGTCTTTTTCAGGAAAAAATATATCAGAAACTTTAATCATATTAGATATTATAATATTGGTGAAAATAGTAAAAAAATATTCTAGGTTTGGTTGTGAAACTTGATCTGTTAAATGAAACAGACTCATCTGAATAAGATGGTCGTGTTTGGTAAGACGTAAGATCAAAGATTCCACAATTATGCCAATTTAAGCTTCAAGCCTTAACAAAGTGGTTTCAAATTAACAATCTCAAAAAGAATTAAGTATCATATTTTTATTTTTTTGCAAGTAATTTTGTAAGCTTCTCTTTTGTTTACTTTTCTAATCCTTGAAAATATCAAACTAGTTTTTTTTTTGTTCAATATTTATTACCATTAGATTATCATATCTATCAATCGTTAATGTGCTTTGATAAATAGTAGCAGCAGTACAACTAAGATAGACCGTTACAACTTCGGGTATTATTATATTATTAGATATTTTCCGTATATTATTTTCAGCTCAGCTTGAGTAAATATTACACTGTTCTCAAATTTTGGATTCTTTTGTTTCAACGTCTCCCCTTAGGATCATATATAGTTTTTTTTTTGTTGTTGTTATGCTTTCTTCTTCTTTCTATGAATGAAACAGAAATTATAGAACAAATTTGTATTCCTATGGTGAGATTATAGTTTCAAAAATATATAATATTATAGTTAGACGTATACAAATCCTGATAAATGGACACTCATAATCTACAAAAAAAATCAACCATAAATACTAAACACATTTCCTTCAACAAACAATTTTTGTCAACTATTTACACTTATTCTATGGTACATAACCTAAATACACTAACAGATTATAAATAAAAACCTTTTAAATATAAAAGTCTCAAATTCTTTAAAAATAAAGAAATATTGACTTAATAAAAAAAACATGTAAAATAAATATTTAAAAAAATATGAGGCTTGATCCATCTTCTTCCGTTCTTTTTCGTCTCTTTGTTGTTTTTACTTTTTAAAGAGTCACAAGTGCGTGTGTGTCTATATAAACCCAAGCTCGCCGCTACGTAACGACCATCTCCATTACACGACTCTCCCTCACCTAAAGATTCAAGCTTTTTCAGATTCCCAATTCAGAGATGAAGCTAGTGGAGAAGAATGGTGAAGATGTCTGCCGCATGATCGAGGTTTCGGAGGTTGACAGGAACGGGTTTCAGGTTCCGGACGGTGAAGGTGATGCCTTTCGAGTTGTCTCCGGCGAAGAACTTAATCTAATTCCACCGCTCAACTTCTCCATGGTAGATAACGGTATATTCCGGTCTGGATTCCCTGATTCAGCTAACTTCTCCTTTCTTCAGACGCTTGGCCTCCGCTCAATCATGTATTAACTTCTTCTACATTCATGACATTTTGTTCTATATCAAAATTGCTGCTTTTTTACTTTTTGTTTTTGGGTATTTTCGAATTTGTGAAGATACTTGTGTCCGGAGCCTTACCCAGAGACCAATCTCCAGTTCCTTAAATCCAATGGAATTAAGCTTTTTCAGTTTGGCATTGAAGGCAATAAGGTAAGAAGCATCGTTCTTCTCCTCTCTCTCTCTCTCTCTGTTCGTGAAGTCTCCGTTTTTAATTGTTCTAAACCTCTGGCTTGTTCTGTAATTCTAATTTTACTTGTATCTTTCCCGGGATGATCAGACCTACTTCACTAGGAGAATTCTCTGAATTGAAAAATCATATCTTGCAGTGTGTTCCTGACTTAGACAACGAGATTTGCTTGCATTTATGGAGTTCTAAGCATCAGAAAGAGGGTCCATTAACTAATGGACTTTCGAAAACTTTGGTATATATATTAACTAACTATTAACTGAAACTCAATACTATTTGTGGAATATGTCAAAGTTCATTCAATTTGAGGGGTTTGATTTGCTTAATATTTGTTGCCTAATTGTTCTTTAAATCCTGTCTCATTGTTGTTACTTGAGACTACTAAAACGGTTTGTGTGTTTTGTCCTGAATTTGATCCTTCATGGGCACTTTGTTCCAAGCCATATTTTATTCTTATGAGTTTACCAGAATAGAACACATCTTTCTTTATTGTTTTGCCTCTTTGGCTCTTTCCGTCTCTCTTGACTTCCACTGTTTTGGTCCCACTCTTTGTTTTTCTGCCCCTTCAGCAACTATTACCACTTGGTCCTTATAGTTTCTATTTATAAAATGAGATAATGGACTACGTCAAAAAATTTGCTGAGCTGCTTCTTGCAAGTGTTGTCAACGATCCACTACCCTAAAAGCTTACTTTCTGTTGATATTGTTTTCTTGGTTCATGTTAATTGAGTGTGCACTTTTTTTTTATACGGATATGATATCTTATGAAATCATACATCAGCAATTGCGTTTCTTGATGGTGCAAAAGTAAACCTTTTTTTATGGCAAAAACTTGTAGAAAGCGTGTTGATCGTGAAAGTGTCCATATTAGCTGTAAGGTTTGAATTCTAGATAAGGTTAGGAATTACTGGGAAACTGATGGATGGTTACGTTTTAAGTCGGTTACTGTTGTTTAATACCTACCTTTAGTTCTTTTCCTTTTCTATGTTTTAGTGGCTCATGTTTTGGAAAACGTTGGTAAAGTGATGGGATAACTTCACCATAGAGTCGAACTTAATGCCCTGTTGAGTTATGGAGATGTGTTTAGTCCCATATTTTTTAGTATCACTAATAAGAAGCCAAAACATTTTACTTTCTTGAAGAGATTGGTATGAACCTATTTTGAGTTGATCTAGAATCTTGATAATTGAAAAGAGGGGTTGAAAGTAAATATGCTTGCTTTGGTATGCAGTAGCTATCATTCTCTCCCCCACAGAATCCACGTTCCCTGTTGATTCTACTCTTAGGATAGTCTCGTGTTTCTTCTACTGAGATTCTTTATGTGGGGAGTCGTTTAGATACTTACTACCATTGTTCCCTTCTTTTGCTTTTACACTAAAGAAGAAAACTAAAGTGGCTTTCTCTACTTGGTGTAGTGATTTTATTGGAAGGACTTTGAAAATTATTCCACATTCACATTGTTGAATCTCATTGACTTTGTTTTTTGCTTCTGGACTCGGATTCTTTGTGCTTAGTGTGACAGCTATGATCTTGATAGGAAACCTTTATCGTTGATATTCTTGGCTTGCTAAGCTCCATCCTTATCATAGATTCGTCTTTCAGTAGATCTTTGTGTTTATTCCGTGTTGTTGTTGTTGTTGTTGTGTGTGGAGATGACTTTTCAAGATAAAAAGTTTGGAATCTTTCTCAGTACGCAACCAGTAAAAGGTATCACATTTGAAATGTTTCATAACTTGTAGACTTTAATCTGTTGATGAACCTTTGCATGGTTGTCTCTCTCGACTTTGCTTGTGTCTGAACCTTGCTTAGTAGATTGCTTTACCTTATCCTAATATGCTTAAATAAAAAAATATTTTGGCATATAATCTTATAATTCTAAGATAAGACATCCTTTTTTTTTCTTATTTTCAGGAGCCATTTGTGAATATTCCAGACCATAAAATCCGCATGGCACTCAAACTGCTTCTAGGTAAGTATGAATCATAAAGAAGCCAAACAATAGAAGAACACATGAAACCACACTTATTTTTATGCTTTCTAATTCTAACTCGTTTCTTATCAACGTCTTCATTTTAAATCATCAGACGAGAAAAACCATCCTGTTCTGATTCATTGTAAGCGAGGCAAGGTAATATTTCACTCTAATCCTCAACTTTTTATCTGTTGGCTCCATCATTGAAGAACAAATGAAATTCTCAAGTATGAATCTGGATTTTGCAGCATCGGACTGGTTGTCTTGTTGGTTGCTTGAGAAAACTCCAGAAATGGTGTTTGACATCAATATTCGATGAGTACCAGCGATTCGCAGCAGCAAAAGCTAGAGTTTCAGATCAAAGATTCATGGAGACATTCGATGTTTCAAGCTTCAATCATATTCCTATGTCTTTCTCTTGTTCGATCAGGTAAACAGTGAAGCTAAAATCTTCAGATAAAAGGCCAACCAAAAGGAGAGATTAATCATATTAGAGTTCCAGATGAAACGTTCTTCTCTTTCTTTACCTTTCTCTGGAAACAATAATAATATATATTACGAGAAAAGAAAAGGTTTAAATTTCTTACTCTTTCTCTTTTTTCTGCTCAGTGTAAGCATTAAGATAGATATATACGTCTACAAATATACGTATATTTACGTAATTTATATAGAAATTTGTTTAGGAAGATATAGATTATTTTGGGTTATCCCAAATGTTGCTTAACGATTATTACCGCTCATATATTTCATTTCTTCAAAACATGATTTGTTATTATTATTCAAATTATGTGTACTAATTTGATCTCCTGTCCAATCACTATCATAACTATATGACTTAATATTTTGTATCATTTACGGAACTAATCATAATTATATTTTTTTGTAAGAAACATGCTAGATGCGTGAAAAGTTTGGTAGGTCACGAATATGAAACCAGGCACCTAACTAAGGCCACTACCAAACATAGCTATATAAGTGAGATAGTTGTTAGGTCACGAATATGGAAACATTCCACTGGGGACTGGGGAGTGGTATTAATCATTTAATTTGATTAAAAGCATGACGCCGATTCTTCAACAACACGCAAAGCGCATTCTTGCTTGCGTTTACAAGAAGTCTTCGTCCCGTTCCTACTAAACCATATGGCCATCCGAGGCAAGCCAAACTCTGCAGCTTCGGATATCAAGGCGGCTTTACACCCTACGCAACCATTGCTCGATGATCAATGGCAGCAACAGGAGAAACAGTTGTACATCAGATGGCCCATCAAGAATCTTCGAGATTCTAATCGATTCTCTCAAGAACTCGAGGTTTTTTTAAAACACGATCTTCAATCTATCTATGTACCTAAAATCTTCTAAATGATAAGGAATATATTCGCTTATGTCCTTTGTAGATTACTTTAAGCTTTTTTTTTTGTAGTTTCAAATTTGAGGTTTCTAACATATTGTGTTCTCATGGTTATGGTATTACTAGGTATCACAATGGATGGGTGATGAGAAGGTGTGTACTCTTTTTGCGAAAGATTATGCAGCTCGTCTTCATCTGATTGAGACGGTGTTGGGTTTGGAAGAAGCAGAGAAGTTCTTCAAAAGCATCCCTGCGGACATGAGGGATCACTCTGTTTACGCCACGCTCTTGACCTTGTACACGAAATCTGAGAAAACACTGGATAAAGCCAAGTCCACTTACAAGAAGATGAAAGAACTCGGCTTCCTCTTGAAACCTTCACCGTTCAACTCGATGATATCTCTTTACAGCCAGCTAGGAAAACAAAATATGGTCGATAAGCTTCTGTATGAGATGGAAGAGAACAAAGTTCAACCCGACAATGTCACTGCAAACAATGTCTTGAAGGCATACGCTGCAGTATCCAATGAAAAGGCGATGCATATGTTCACGAGAATGTGGGTTGATGAAGAAGGACTCAAACTGGAGAGTGACACGATCGTTGAAATGGCAAAGGCATATGTTAGAGTTTGTTCAGAGATGTATGGTGGGAGTGCAAGAGAGATACAGCACACTCTCTGGGACGAGAGTAACAAGAGCGAAGAGGGATATCGAACCGTGATTAGCTCTCTGTCGAAGCTTGACGATGTTGAAGGAGCAGAGGATATGTATGGAGAGTGGCCAAAAAATGAACACGACGTAAGGGAACTGGTTACCACAATGTCAATGATGCTATTACATGTTTTTAAATCTGCTCTTGCTCTTGGTCGCATTCAGCCTTATGTGTTTGCCACCCGGATGTGAGCTTTGCTCTGGTTGTTTTGAGTGTTATGTTGACGCACATTACTATCACTCGGCTTCTCAGATTTTTTTATTTTTTTTTTGGAAAAAGAATAATATATCTATAAACATATAAAATTTATTTGTTTTGTTCTTCCAAATTAATTGATGCTATATCAAACATGAAATGAAAAGAAAGAGCAGTAATTTACAAAAACAAAAACCAGAAGTTTGCCGACGATTATCTCTAGAATATAAACATTCTTGTATTTAATTGCCTTAAATGGTATGTTGTTAATTATTTGTAGTAACTCTAAAAACCGAAATATATACTCCATTTCCATATATGAAACACATTTATTAAACGTACAACAGCACATACCACATAAACATTATAAACTAGTAATTAAGTTTCGAATAACATAATAATGACTAAATTTATTAGTAAGTAATTTATTCACGCACTGGCCAATGGTCCAATATTGTTGGCCACGGTTGTCTCCATAGCTTTCATGGCTTCACAGTTATTAAGTTTTTCTTCTTTTGAGACGATTTTGTTTATTATGTGGCTGACGTCTTCTAATATGTGCTTGTCGAGGCAATTGAACAAAAAAATATCATTTTGTCAAAATTCGATGTTAATGATCTATACGTACATAAAAAATGAATAGTAGATCGAGATTTTGTAATATATTTTCAATCTTGATCTAAAAAACTTTTATTTATCCTTTACTAAACCTAAATACAAAAAGATTGTCATTACTATTTTTTTCTAAAATGATATATTTTAAAATATTACTAACTCAAAAAATATTTGCATGTTAAAATAATTTTAAGTTAAAAACGACGCCATTTTTTTTGTTTGGATTAAGGCATGTCACAGACTAAGAAAAATAATCTCAAGGGTTAGTAGAAGAATGGACCCAAAAACATTATAAGAATGGGCCCAACATGAGGGAATTGACCCAAGACTAGATATAAAAGCCGACGAAAGATTAGTAAACCTAATAATACACCATTTCTAGTTTCTTCGTCTCCTTGGAAGGTCTGTGCCTCTGTGGTGGTGTTCAACTTATTTTTTCTGAATATTTTTTTGGTTTTGTTTTTCATATCTTCATCATTTTCACCACATTCCCCATTCCACCAGCATGGCTAAGAATTACTGTTCGTGGGCCTTAATGGCTGTTTTTGGTTGGATCTATCCGAGAAACAGAACCCGTTGATTAACATGAGCGAGCCAAGCTATGGATTTTTACAAGAAAGAAGACGGCTCATTAGATCTGCTTACACGTGTTAAATCATCCAGGTGTTTGTATCTTACGCAAAGGGGCAATAACCGTTTTGTTATGCGTCTCTTTCTTTATATTCTTCAATTCCCGCTTCTTCAATTTCAGTATCTTTTTCCCCAAATCTCTCTCTGTCTCTCGACCTACATCATTCATAGTCATGGGAGAGCCTCAAGCTGAACGTTGGGAGAGGCTCAATCTGGAGGACACCATAGAACGGTTCTGGGACCGATTCTCCCCGGAGCGAAGCGACCTCCACTCGTTCGCACTTACTGCCGATCAGTTACTAGAGAGGTAAACAAAATCACATTTTCTTTAATCTCTCTAAATCTCTATTCTAGGTCTGTGAACCGTCGCCATGTTTGTTGCTGTCGTAGCTTCATCACTCGTTTTATCGATGGTCTAAACCGTGCGAGATGGAGTGAACGCCTAGATCCAAGTTACAGGTAGGATTTAGGATCATGTGTAGTGATGTTAGTTCAGGTCTTGTGTGTTGCGATATATTTGGTTTTTGTTGTAGATTCCTAAAAAAATTATGGGAAGACTAGCTCCTTCGTTTGCTACGGCCCCAGATATCGATGAACACATCTCTTCTATTTTTGATTTGAATAAGCGTCTGAAGAGGATATCAGACAAAGAACGCAAGAAACTCGCAGGACAAAATCGCTCATCACCTCCTTGGGTTCTATCAAAGATAAAGGAATCTATAGATCACTTTTGGGAGTCTTTCAAAACCGTTGATCTGCGTTTCTCCCCGGAGCGAAGCGACTTCCGGTCGTTCGCACTTACTCAGGCCGATCAATTCCCCAAGAGGTAAACAAAATCACCTCTGCTCTCTAATCTATCTAAATCTCCATAACATCGCTGACTTCATCCAGCGCCTTGATCGAGCAAGCTGGCTACAAACAAGGTCATCGATCAAGGCGCTGGATGAAGTCAGCGATGTGCCTACCACATAAAGCAGCATCAGATTATGTTTCGTATTGGGGTCTGGCGACATATATTCATGTCATTTAATGAAAAATCCAAAGTGTACAAAGATACAAAGTGATATGGATAAATTCCAAATGTGTCTCGGCTTTTATTTCCATTCTCACTTGATTTTTACAGTGACGTAATATGAGAATACTCTTTTGACCTAGCTGGAACACAAAGCCATGTTATGTAGCAAATAAAATGTTACAAAATTCTTACATCCCACGAAATCTCATAAGCCTTCTTCAATTGCTGTCAGATAAAATATATGAAGTCCAAATAATACAACAATTTGTTTTAAAATCGGAACGTGTTTTGATTACTTCGGATTTTCTCAACTGTTTCACACAGAGTCCCCTGTTTCTACTACGTGACTACATATCAGACAGACTCCTCTGTGTCAAGTCGGTTACTTCAAACCAAATCGTCTCTCTCAAGTCTCACCTCGAGATGTTTGTGACGATTCTTATGCATAAGGCGTTCATGTTATTACTTACACACACAAGTTGAGACAGTCTAGATTGTGAAAGAAGCAATCTAGGTTCATAATCCAAGTTTATATTTGGCCTTTGGGTCAATATCGAAATCTCAGAGTTGTACATAAGTTCTCTTTACATAAGCATATCGTGAATTCATTAGTTGGTCAATTACACATAACCAAACATCACACAGTGACAAGCACACACAGAAACAACACCAAAAGAGCTCATCGGGACTGTCTACTTGGAACTCAAAGAAAGCTCATTGTACGTCAAATTCAAAGGTGTACAGATGCTCCATTAAAGGAAAAGGCAGATTCTGGTGTGTAGGTCTGCGTAAACAATAGACTACAATGCAAATCCCCAGTGACATTATACTGTACCATGCGACTCTCGAGTATGTTTTTTTTCACTCACAATGCTCATTTCTGCTTCACTGCAATTGTGAAAAATAGAAAATATGTTTTTGTATCTGTTTTAAAGATTTTCAAAGACTTCAGCAGTTAACTAAGTTTTTGCCTGTTTTCGAGGTAAACTAGATTTTTATGAATGACTTCAACTGTACCTTCAAGTTTCTTAGGCTTCAGCTTTACAACCTACGGTTAGTATATATATGGATATTGCAGTTCTAGGTATGGTCGATATATACAACTCAATTGCCATTTAAAACTAAAAATCTCATTTTGACATTCCATCGAAGATCAACTGAAAAATAATAGCTAAAAAGTTCATTGGGAATATGGAGAGCTGACCTGGATCTTCTCTTTTATTGCAATGAAGTCAATGTGTGATGCTAACATCTTTGTTTACCATGACTTTTGCCTTCTGCTTCAAAACCCGCCCAAGTAAGTTCTTGAGTTGTAAAATTGCAAACTGACCAGATCTCATTTATCTCCATCTTCAGCGCTCAAAAATGTTCATCAACATTATTTTATCTTCCAGTCATTTATCAAATCCGATGGGTTTTTTCAGCTCCTCGAAGTCAAAGCTGATCAGATCTCCTTTCATACATCTCTTCTTCGCCATCATCATGATGCTTCAAGAGTTGGACTATTCCGCATTCTTTAATCTCCCTGGTTTTAAAGCACACGTGGTCAGTGTCGAGCTCGAACTCAAAATCAAGCTCGGTGGAAGTCACCTCCTCTGCTTCAACTTCGAAAATGTATAGATGCTCCGTTAAAATTGGGTACCATTTAGAGGAATTATACACTTCGGACCTGATGCAACAAGACACCGACCCTCGTTCCTGAATAGCAACCTCATGTTCGCCCTTATCATCCAACAAGGCGCCATCCTTATTCTTCTTGGTATACACACAAGTTGTGTGCCAAAGAACATGATGAGCGTCATTTTCGCCCTTGTTAACAAACAAGATGCAAGCCTTGAATTTGGTTGATGTACGAAGAGGCTTTTGATTCAGTTTCAATGTTACGGAACTCCCATAAGCTCTGTAAGTGAAGCACGCAGGCACTTCTTTACCAGGTAAGACCACTAATCCACAAGTTGATGTCTGGATAAGGAGATCTCTTGCTTCTTGATTTAGGTTGAAACAGTTACTGAAGTTGAGCCAAATATCTGGATTGCAAAAGGAGCAATCTAGTTTCTCGAGGGACTCACAATTTTCTGCATTTAGGAGCCTTAGGGAAGCTGGAAGCTGTGGGAGTGATACCAGACTTGAGCATCCCTCGAGATGTAATTCTTCGAGAATAGTTAAATTCCCAATAGAGGGAGGGAGCTCTACTAGACTTGAACATTTATAAAGATATAATTGTCTGATAGAAGTTGCATTCCCAATTGAAGAAGGAAGCTCCACCAGACTTGTCCATCCACCAAGATTTAAGGAGTTACTATCAGTTACATTCTCAATAGAGGAAGGGAGCTCCACGATACTTGAGCATCCATCAAGAAATAAGTCGTAGAGATGAGGTAGATCCATAATAGAGGAAGGGAGTTCCAACAGACCTGAACAACCACTCAGCCATAATGATTGGAGATTAGTTGAAATCCCAATAAAGGAAGGGAGCTCTACCAAACTTGAACACCCTTCAAGATCTAAGCGCATGAGTTTAGTTGCATTCCCAATACAGGAAGGGAGCTCCACTAGATTTGAACATCCTGCAAGTCTTAAGTCCATGAGTTTAGTTAAATTCCCAATAGAAGAAGGGAGCTCCACTAGACTTGAACATCCTGCAAGTCTTAAGTCCATGAGTTTAGTTAAATTCCCAATAGAAGAAGGGAGCTCCACCAGACTTGTACATCTACTGAGATTTAACTTATAGAGATTAGTTGCATTCCCAATAGAAGAAGGGAGCTCCAGCAGACTTGAGCATTCCTCAAGATTTAATTTTGTGAGATTAGTTAAATTCCCTATAGATGAAGGGAGCTCCACCAGACTTGTACAGCTACAAAGATTTAATTTTTGGAGATTAGTTGCTGTTGAGAGATTAGGAAGCTCCTTCAGGTATTTAGATCTTGTCAAATTCATCCGCATGAGATTTCGAAGCAGCTGTAAAGACAAATAAAGACAAAATACACAATTACGTTGATACACTTACCAATTCAACACATAAAACTAAAAGAACTCTTATAAAAAATTAATTCTATATACAAAAATTTAAAACAAGAAAGAAATTTAAACGACTTACCTTAATTCCGTCCCACAGCTTCTCAAGCTTGCTGCCAATCATGCGTAATTCGACAAGGAACTCCAGGTTATTAGTAAAACGCAAACATGTCATCGGGAAATCCAACCAATTTAGTAATCGTAGCTTTGGAGATATAAAGGTCAAAGGTCCCTGAGAAGATATAATGTTTTCATGATCAACGTTACAATAAGGTCTGACTCTTAAGAACTCGAGATTAGACATTCCTTCAAAGGCTTTCTCTGTTATATTTAACTGATAAAAGGAGTCTATGCCTATAACACTTCCAGAAATCTGAAAAGAAAAAAAAAACCCAGAAATAAGCAGAGATATAAAATAAAGTCAAGTTTTTGATGAGCAGTGCAACGAAAGAATAATTGCAAAACGAACTTACTGTTGTATAACCAGTGAGTACTTCACTAATATCTTTATAATCCATCAGAAACTTGCGTTGCCCAGGCTCAAGATCTTTACAAACGATTTTTTTACCTAGTTGGACCAGCAAATTATGCATCTTTATATACTCATAATTGGGTTGATCATCAGGCACCAAGTCAATAGATATGAGAGATTTCTCAGCTAAAACGTGAAGCCTTTGTCTCACATACTTGAATTTTTCGGGAAGAATTTCTTTCACTATCTCTATATCATACGACTTAAAAAAGCAAGCTATATGAAGGAATAAATCCTTATCTTCATCACACAAAGCATCATAACTGAACTTTAAAATGCTCTCTATTTCTCCATTAAGGTTAGTCCTTAACCTTGATACTTCCATTGGCCACTGCTCCTTAGACAATCCTCGAAAGTGGGATCCCATAACCTTTAATCCTAATGGAAGTTCACCCACGAGGTATGTAATTTCACGAGCAAGTTCACCAAAACCGTCTTTAGGTGACTTTTGATGAAAAGCATACATGCAGAACATCTGAAGAGCCTCATCCCTTGATGGAAAATTCACCTTGTATATATGGTTGATCCCATGTGCTCTAAAAATTTTTAGATCTTCTGTTGTGATGATTATCCGACTTCTAGGACCAAACCACTGAACATTTTTGGCCAAGGCTTCTAGTTGTGCTAACCGATCTACATCATCAAGAACTAGAAGCACAGTTCTATCTCTCAATCGTCCTTGTGCGACTCCTAATTGAGAAATTTTGATATCTTTTTGATTGATCATCTCAGACAACATTTGCTTCTGTAGTTGCAATTGTGCACTGTACTCATCAAGACAAGTTCTTGGATAGCTTTCTCTGATATTCACCATGAATGCTCTATTTTGGAAACTGCTTGAGAGTTGGTTAAATAGAATTCTGGCGATGGTTGTCTTCCCAATCCCTGGCGGACCCCAAATCCCAATCATTCTCACTTCATCCAAATCTAGGCGTAACAACATTTCCATCCTTTTCATATGAGCTCCCATCCCAATTAAACGGTCAAAATCACTTGATGGGGTCAAATGGTTAAGCTTGTTCGAAATATCAACGGCGATGCTTTCAATCATGGTTGCTTCATCATCCCTAACAAAGAGGAAGATCAATTTATACATACATCTTGTTGATAAATAAGAACTCATATATACGTTTAAAAGTTATGACTCTCTTCTCTGCATATAGTTAGAATGCTACAAAGATCAAATGAAATTAAATCAAGAACACGAACCAGTTTCTTGAATGGTAGCCTGCGATTGTGGCCACACCCTCCAAAGCTTTCCTCCATGTCTGAACCTTCTCCTTGTCTTTACCTTTACATGTTTTTTTGAAGTCTTTCCCAAAATCTCCCTTCTGTTTCTTTACATCAGTTGGTTCTACTTCATAGAAAATTGTAATCACCGTTTGACCCAACTCTTTCTTCATGATCTCCACCAATTCGTCAAGACACCACGACGAAGAAGCGTAATTCTTGGAGAGCAAGACAACATCAATCTTAGATCCTCTGATCGCCCGTCTGAGTTCAGGACCGATGAATTCTCCTCTCTTGATCTTGTTATCAATGAAAAAGTTAATTGCTTTTCTGCTGAACTCCTTGAGAACGTGACTGAGAAAGGTTTGGCGTACATCTTTCCCGTGGAAGCTCGGAAAGACATCGTGTTCCCAGGTTTGAGACAAAGAGGATAAAGAAGAAGAGCAAGAAGAAGCCATTACAACGATAGAGAGAAGATTAAAGATCAGAGATCAAATAGTAGAGCTATGTGGAAGTATGGACTAAAAAAAGAGACTTTGTATGTTTAATGACATAGAACGTTGACTCTATTGACTCAGAAGGTTCACACATAGAACGTTATATTTTCACACTCTTAGCTGTCTTGTAGGTTCCACCATTCTTAATATTTCCTTTCAGAAATTTAATTGGTCCTTTAATTTCTTTGTAGACTTCTTTACTGCTTTCTCTGTAATTTAGTCCGTGACTTCTCATACCCCACCTTATCTTTCAAGTCTCACACCTATAGAACAAGTAATAACTCAGAATTTGGTTGTGGCACTCTAATTATATATATAGATTTGCCTATTATATATATAATAGCACAGTTATTGAACCATGGAAGCCGCGAGGTAAATGGCCATGGAGATTTTGTCTGTGAACTTGCAGAGAGCATCGGTGACACTTCCTCCGCTGATGCTATGTCCGACGAGTATGACTTTGTTGGATGAAGGAAGATCAGACAAGAGAGAGAAGAGAGGATGGTTATCGTGGAGAAAGATCCCACATCGAAAATATAGAAAATGACTAAATGATATATATGGGACATGAGCCACTTCACTCATTGCCAATTAGTTTTGAGTTGGAAACTCATGAAACTTAACATGATATCATAGCCCGAACACACGCCGCGTTCACTTTCCAGGAGAACAATACAACATATAAACGAACTCCGCACTTAAGCCAGCTCGAGGATTTCCCATACCCTTTCTTTTCGAATTCATACGAGAGAAGCTAGGAAGATGGTTTTTTAAAAGGCGAGAAGACGCTATGAGCCTCGCAACCAAAAATAGCAAGGGAGTTGAATATTTGCTAACTATTCGTCAGCATTATGCTAACCAGATGACTGTCGAACGCATAGACGGTTGGCGATTTCACTTGACGGTATGACATAGAGATTGTATCGTTGATTTTCAACATCGAACATGTGGATGTGGAGTGTATGATGTTGAGAAAATACCTTACTCGCATGCTATTGCTGCTGCTCCTGAGCTTAAAATGGATGTTGCCGCCCTCGTATTCGCCCGTCATACACAAAGAAATATTTGTATTCGACGTATGCAAATAACATTTTAACCAAAACCGTCGATATCAAAGAGTCCGAGTTTGCCAAAGTTTTCCCTCCACTCATCCGGCGTCCTCCTGGAAGGCAGAAGAAGTCAAGGTGGCAAACATGGCTTGAAATCGCTAGAAAGACTACGCCAAAACTGCGTAAGGCTCACAAGCAATATAGTTGTTCAAAATACAGGCAATCTGGACATACTCGCGCTAAATGTTTAAGTTAAAATCTTTGTTTTGAGGGGACTCTGTTTTTAAGGGGACTCTGTTTTTAAGGGGATTCTGTCTTTTTTATGTTACGTAGAGATTCAAGGTTGAAGGAATGTAGAAGTCTGCTCTTGAAGTCTCCCATAGAAGTCTTTAACTAGGAGTTCAGGATGCATACGAAGTCTCCAGAAGAAGTCTGTACTTGAAGTCTCCCGTAAAAGTCTATAACTAGATGTTCAGGATGCAGATGAAGTCTTCTGTAGAACTCTGTAGATGAAGTCTTCCATTGAAGTCTGAAACTAGGGTTATGTACGAAGATGAAGTCTAAACCTTTTGTACTTATATAATTATGCTTTTTATATTTTTTGCTGTCTAAATTTTTTTATATTTTTTCGATTTTAATTTATCGAGTATTGCGGTTTACTTATATAAGAGAAATTAAGGATAATTAACATAAATAAATTAAAGGTTACAAAAGATAATCTATTACTATATATAAAAGGAGGATTTTAGGGCTCCTAAGGCTATCCACCTCAGCATTTTAAGAGTTGCTATGAGCATGCCAAGTCAGCCTCTAGATAACTCTAACAATTTTCGTTTATCAACCCTTTTAATTTGAGAGCCGCTTCCTCTTCTTTCTTCCTTCCTTCAAAGAATAGCTTTGGTTCTTCATCACCCTTATAAAACTTTAGAGCTTCCCCACTTTATCGTCTTCAAATCTTTATTAATAATTCTCAAGCTGTTACAAATCTTCGTCCACTTCGTCGTCTTTAATTCGTCGGCCACTAAGATTCGATGGCCAGGAGTAACGCTCTCTTGATTTTGTTGTATATAAGAACAATCTACTATCAGTGTTAAGAAAAGAAATTCAACCTTCTCTCCGGTCGGTGAAGTTTCAAGTGCTTGATGAGATTGATGGAGATCTTTGTAAGGAGGAAGTTTTAGTTCGTTTAATTCATTTCTGGGAAGCCAATAATTTTAAGAAAGGAAACATTTTGATGGGGCTTGAACTTCTTCTAATCGATACCAAAGTATGTAGATAATTTCTTCTTTTTCCCCAAATCACATCCATCACGATACCGATGATATCTGACACTTAATTGGATCTAGTCTAATCTTTTACTTTGCAGTCAATTGTAGTTCAAGGGTTTATTCCTGCAAGATGTATCTTGCTTTGTGGCGTGCCTCCTTTTTGGGCTGGTAATGAAAGCTAAAAAATCCTTTGATTTGTGTTAGCCATCTAATTATGTGGTTCTACGTTGTTTTTATGTTGTTGTTGTTACATTGTAGAAACTGAGAAGGGGATATTTGATGAGATTATAAAGAGAGAAATTGATTTTAAAAGCCAACCATGACCTTCTATATCTGAGAGTGCTTAAGACCTTGTGAGTAAGTTGCTTACTAAGGACCCTAAGAAACAAATCTCAGCGGCACAAGCTCTTGGTAAAGTCCCTTTGGTCTCTCTGAGTGCGGTTTTGTAGTCTACTTACTTTGCAATGCTTTACTAATCTCTAGAGATCCTTGTGTGATTTTCTTAGAACATCCTTGGATTAGAGGAGGAGAAGCGCGAGACAAGCCTATTGATATTTTTAGCATCCCAAAATCGCAGGAGCCTACCCACAACCTGTTGAGAAGACCGATCAAGACGTAAACTATCAAAAGTTGAATAGTTAGTTTTGGCAGGGATCGCAACAACATCTAAGCCATCCATTTTGTTTGTTAAAAGTAATTTATGGTGGATATCTGCTTGAAGTTCGGCTATTTTATAGTAAAACTTGAAGACACTCAACAGTTTACGTTTAAGAAATTAAGAGGAAGAAAAAATTAAACTACTAAAGAATTAATAGAATTAAAGCTAATTGAAGGATGAGTTGAGTGATAACCTTTACAATTTTGAAACGGCTGCTTGGTGAGGAAGATCGAACAAACTTCAATCTTCTTCTGTCAATTCTTCTGTCGAGTAAAGTTTTACCTATTAAAGATGATACAAACCATATGGATCAACTATTGGGCTTAACAAAATAAAAGATGGATTCGAATTGGGCTTGAGATTTACAAACACATCAACATCTATAGAATTTACGAACCTGATATGTCATCAGGCATAAGATTTGCGAATGAATCTCCAATCGATGGATTCAGATTGGGATTGAGCTTTACAAACACATCAACATCTATAGAATTTACGAACCTGATATGTCATCGGGATTCAGAGCTGCGAATGAATTTCCAATCCAATGATCACATCGGAACAAAAATAAGATAAACATTTGTTTAGATTCAGAAATAAGCTTTGTGAGATACCACATAGCACACGAATTCTTATTTCTGGAGATGTTACTTGAAGAACATGATTAAGAAGATTTACCGAGTGAAAGAGTTCTAGCCTTCCTTGGAGTTTCTGTCTTATATCCGCTCTCTACCAAGTAACTAAAGCTGCTTCCACACAACCTTAAAGCAAACCATAAAGGCTCTCAGAAATCAAACCCAACAAAGCCATCGTTAAGACTCAGATCTGGGACTTGAGATTTACAAACACATCAACAAACACATCAAATCTGGGACTTGAGATTTACGAACCTGATATGCCAACGGACTTGCGAGTTGCGAGATTAAGATTAAACGGTGGACGAATGGATGGAATGGTGCTTTCCTCCCCCGCCGTCGCAATGGATGGAATGGACGCCGTCGCATCTCATCCATTTGAACCGCCGGAATGGTTCTTTCCTCCTCCGCCCGTACGTCGGCCAACTTAGCTTACGGATCACTGCGTCTAGTCGTGGAGGCACTCTTTCCATTCGATCCTCTTCTTCTCCATCGGCGATAGTAATTAATGGAAAGGCTGAGGCAAAACCGAAGTTTCAAAAATGAAGGAATCAATTGGTGTGGTTCCTGGTTTAGCTGTAATTGGAGTGGAATCAAGAACTGTGCTATTATATATATAGATTTGCCTATTATTTTCTTAAAATTGTTTTTTTAAATAAAACATTTATTCATCTATAAAACACGTTACTTTAATGAAGGAGAATTATTCAACAGTCTCAAGCCAACACGACAGTAAAATCTTACTCTTTCTGTTTCACAAAGAGTGTCTTTTAAGGGTTTTGCACATAGATTAAGAAAACCTTTCAATTTTCTATTTTACTCTCTATTATTTAATTACAGAATTTTTTTCATTGGTCAATACGTTATAATAGTAGGGACAAAACTGAAAAATTTACCAAATATCTGCATGTAAAATATAAAACGACACTTTTTGTGAAACAAATATAAAACCTTAAAACAACACTCTTTGTAAAACGGAGGGAGTATCTTTTTGTCTTGAGACTTTTAGAAAACGTCAAAAATATCATCAATTTTATGTATATTGGTAGTATTATCGATTCCACTTCCGTGTTAGATATTTGAAAAACTATTATATCAAGATGCCACGACCGAGTTTTGTATATTTTCGATAAAATGGTTGGTAAAATGGATAAATAGAAGGAAGATTAAAAATAAAAGCAAATATGGAGACAATTAATTATCTTTGTAAGCTAATTTCGGCTAGATATGTCTGTTCCAATTTGTCTTATCATTAGACTTTGAGTGATTGTTATTTTTTCGCTAAAAAAATGCTTAGTTTGTCCAAGGATTCCATCACAAACACCATGGTAACATTTACTTTACTGGAGTTAGACAAAAAAGAGTTGGTCCACCTTCATCAAGTTGAGGCATGTGGAATCCACCAAAGTCAATGAAAATAATAAGCGATAAAGAAGAGCGATGATGAATTAATTAGTTTTAAAAACACAAGTTGATGCATGACTTATAAGTTACTAACCTTGCAATAATCAAACTAAGTGGTTTCTCCCACAACAAGCAAATCACTTGTGTTATAGGGCTCATCACCATGGGACATGCTCAAGTTGAATGTTGGGAGATAGCGTTGCTGGAAGACGCCATGGAACGGTTATGTGACCGTTTCTCCCCAGAGCGAAGCGACTTCTGCTCGTTTGCACTTACTCAGGCCGATCAGTTCTCCGAAAGATAAACAAAATCACATCTGCTTTAATCTCTCTAAATCTCCATTTTATTCGATTCTAAGTCTGAGAACCGTCTTCATGGTGTTGTTTCCGTAGTCATGTTTGTTGTTACCGTGAAATTATATCGTCGCCATGTTTGTTGTTATCGCCTATCTTTCCTTAATAGATCTGGGGTTCCTCTAGTGTTCTTTTGTTGAAGATTGTGTTGTTTCTTGCAACCTGTAAAGGTAGTGTTTTTCTTGCAACCTACTTTGTTAAAGTTGGTCTTCTGTTTTTTGTTTGTAGCTACATTGTCGACTTCATCCAGCACCTTGATCGAGCAGGCAGGAGCTAGAGGATAGACTTGAATTACGCGGTAATGTCACTATTGACCATAAATCGCACGTGCCTTTGCTTTTGCCAAATCATTTTTCAACAGAGTAACATGAAAATTCACTACAAAAAAAAGTGTGGTTTACATCATTTAAATAGTATCATTTAATTAAATGATATTTTTTTTGAATTACTTATTAATAAATGATAAAAATATATATTGTTTAGCATCAATTATATTAAATGATGTTATTATTAGTTTTTGCATCAATTATAATAAAATTGATTTAAATTTTATTAGTTTGTATCACTTTAACAAAATTGATATAAAATAGATACTTACATCACTTATAAAATCGATGTATTTATTATTTTTCTTAGCATCACTTTATAAAATGATACTAGCTTTACATCAAAAAAAAAAACTGATTAAAATTAATATCAATTAATAAAATGATACAAAATGTTACAAAATTTGAATCAATTAATATTTTTGATACTAAACCATAAAAAATTGACTTTGCTATATTTAACTTTTTAATATTATTAGATTTGTATTTATAATTTTTCCTTGCTTTTGTTTCGTTCGCGTTTAACTAAACTTTGTAAGCATCTGTGTTCTATTCTCATTGATGATGTTCATGCATTCACGCAGTTACAGAAGTTTGAATTACGGTACGATCTGGTTTGGTATATAACTAAAATTAGAAGGTTGATTGGCCGAATTGGGCCCAGCCCAGCCCAATTGGTAACACTTGTTAAACCCAAACCCCTTAAGACGATTCAACGCCATCTTCGTCACCGATATGCACTGCCCTTCTCTTTGATCTTCTCTTTCCTTCGTCGTTTTCCAGTTGCAATTGGTTTCGTCGTTGTCTTTGCTCTTCTCTTTCCTTCGTTTCTCAATCGCTAGAAGGTTTGGCTTCGTAAACTTTGTGTGAATTTTATATCTATCTTCCTTACCCTATTATTGTTTGGCTTCGTAAACTTTGGGTGAGAAGGTTTCCATGGATTTTCGCTCTATTTTTCTTTTTCTCAGGAACCTTAATGGGCCCTAATTTGGGTAAAACACAGCCCACGTTCGTTTCATCTTTTTTGATGTACTGTTTGTTTTTGTTTTTTTTTTTGTTTGTTCTTTGATTTATATGATGACTCTTCATATTCTAAAAAAGGACCAGCATTATTAGTGGACTCTATAATTAACTGTATTAAACGAGCGTAATTGAATACTTGGGTTAAAATGAACATGTCAAGGCTATGTTTTAGTTCCCGCTCATTTTTTTTCACAATTGGGAATAACCTTTTTATTTAATTAGTAACACAATTATTTTATATTAGCTAGCCACTACATCATTACTTTAGGGTTTTGCAAACAATCCATCTCTTTTTTTAGGAAACTGACTAAGAACGCTTTCAGAATCAACCGCCAGAGCTATCCACGCAAATGAGTTTTTTTCTTTTTCTTTCTTCAGTGTTGTGTGTTGGAATCATGGGTTGTAAGTCGTAATTATACAAGGGTTTACAACGAACAAGTATCATGATGCTAGTTGTGTGTCGCATTTACACAATGGTGTACGTCGATTAGGTTGGAGTTTAGGTCGTTATGAGGTGGAATAATGGAATCATGATTTAGGTTGCTCTTTACGTATATAATTAAGATCTATTGTGAATCGTTGTGTTTTCTATTTTTTGGAGTTTTGCTATCTAAACTAAGGGAGTAATCAAAGTGATGGCGTTAAACTATTTTAGTTTCTATAAAGTTGGGTCACTTTGATTAGCTATGTGAATTTTTACTACTGTTTATCTGTGCTTTTCTTAGGTATATGGATCATCCAAATTTCACGAATTTCACAGATTTAGAGACACAAGAACCAGATGATATGTCATATTTGGAGAATTGTTGCAATTCTCCTCAAGTTATTTACTTACGTACGTGGGAATGAACTGAATTGATTAATATTTTTATTGACATGGGAATGAACTGAATTAGTTGTTGACATGTTCACTATTTGAGTTTTCTTATGTGGAATCACTATTTTTTTAGTATATGTATATGCAGACCTCATTTATGGTATTAACTAGTTTGTTAACATTTGTATGTGATCATCAACAAGATGATGATGGAAACATAGAAGGCAAAATGGTGACATCAAAAGATGTGTGAAAATTCCAAAATAGCATAGTGATAGTCCATTTTGACGAAGAAAGCGAACAACCTGTTGATGATTCTGGAAGTTTACTTGGATCATGGATAGGTCAATTAAGTAATGATGTGAATTTCTTACCCATTAACCACAGCGATTGGAGATTGGTTAGTCCTCACATAAAGGAGAAGGCTTGGGATGTTATTAAGTGTTAGTGCAACAACTCAACAATACGAAAATTACTTAGTGGGATTTACGAAACAATCTTCTTTCAACGGGTCAAATTCAGGTCGCGGTTACAATAGAGCTCGGCTTATTGCGAGTGAATGAGGTAAAAAGAAGGTCGGCAGCTTACAGACAAGCTACCGATCGAAAAAGTACTAGTCGGACGGAGTATGAGTGCGTCGTACGATTTCTGGTGGTTCTTCTCTCTAGCCTTTGTGTAATAACTTTCAGACCAAGATCCCTTCCAACAATATTCTCTGGGTATTTATAGGCTGATGGGACAGATCTAGGGTCTCTTTTACGTAATTACTCTTTTGCCATCGGGGTTTTAACGGGCCAGATTTCGTTGGGCTTTCTTATTAGTTTGGATGGAAATATGTGAGGGGGCAAAGGCCCATGTCCATCATTAAGGTAACACACATTATTCTACTAATTTTATAACAACTTTTAATATTTATAATTTATGTTTTTTTAAGTGTTAAATCAGAGATATAGTTAAACACTACTCTTGTTGTATATATTTAACGATAAAACTCAGTTTATGTTGACATGAATTCATTTCAGTCTAAATTTTGGTTTGTGTAAACGTAGACAATCAAGACTGGAAAAAAAACTAAATCGAGCTGAGTTATTTCTTACGACTCGCAGAAAGTCTGATGGAAGCTATGTATCTGATGAGGCTAAAACGCGCGGTTAGTCTAATCATTAATCATTTGATCTTGTATTTATTGAGATTTTTGTTTGATTTTTTATTTTGTTGTACTTTTTAGGAAGCACTTACAACATTGTTGAACCAAAATTCATCAGTGCAAGCCACATGCAATGCTACATCTATTTTGAATTATGAATATGCTCAGGTGTTTGGTCCAGAACGTCTCGGAAGAGTACGTTGTGTCGGTCGTGGACCTACCCCTTCAAAATTATTGAGATGTTCAACTGCAATGAGTTCAGAGATTGAAAATGTTGAAGTTGCATAGTTGAAGATGCAGAAACAAGTCTTAGCAGATCAAGTTAAAAATATGAATATTGTGTTCCAGAAGTTGTTCCCCGTAACATCTGTTGATCAGGTAATACCATATTTTGTAAGTTATGTATATTGTATTAACATTTATGATATAAATAATTTTTCATTCCAAAATTTTAACGATGTAGGCAGGAGCATGGGCTACAAACTTTGCTGCAGGTTTTGCGAACATTCCAAATCTACCAAATTCTTAGGTTAATTCAATTTTGTTGACGCTTTTTACAATGGAATTTTAGATGATAAACTAATTTTCTGTTTTTATTCTCAGGAAATTGGTAATTGTATTAATGGAATCAACACCGAAGATCATGGTAGTGACCCATCTTATAATGTATCGATTATTTAGTCAATACTTTATTTTATTTAAGTAGCTAGCTAGCTAGCCAAACTTTTTAGTAGCTATAACGTTGATTTTATTTGGTTTTTATGTAGGATTTATAAATGTTTGCAAGTTGATTTATGTAATGTGGATTATGTAATTTAGTTTATTATTTATATATTGTTTTATGATAAATAAATTCAAATTAAATAAATAAATACAAATGAAATAATTTATTTTTATTAAATAATTCGAATTTTTATAATAAATAAATTTGAATTAAGTAATTTATTTTTCTATCATTTGTTGTAAATGACACACTTATTAGAATCATTTATAAAAATTGACACTTAATTTAACATCAATTATATATAATTGACATAAATATATAGCATCACTTATTAAAAATGATATAATGATTAAAATCATTTATAAACATTTATAAAACCTGACACAAATATTAGCATCGATTAAACACAACTGATATAAATATTTAACATCGGTTTTTATAAATGACACAATATTTAGTATCATTTAAATAAAATGATATTAATCTTTACATCACTTATTTAAACTGATATAAATATTTAACATCATTTATTACAATTGATACTAATATTATCATTATTTAAATTAAATGATGTATGATTAACATCATTTGTAACAACCGATGCATAATAAAATCGATTACAACAACTGATACAAATAGTTATGTCAAACAATGCAAATATTTTGCATCACCACGTCTAGAGTCACTTATAATAATGATGTAAATCTCATTTGTATTACTTATAATTGATACAAATATTCAAAATATACGATGTAAACCACATTTTTTTTGTAGTGATTGTTGTGAACCTAATAAGGTGCATGTGAATTGTCTCACCATCAGATTCTGAGTGATTGTTATTTGCTCGCTAAAATGTTTAGTTTGTCCAAAAATTCCATCACAAACATCATGGTAACATTTACTTGAGTTAGACAAAAAAAAGTATTGGTCCACCTTGATTAAGTTGGGGCATGTGGAACCGAAGTCAATGAAAAACTCTAAAAACAATAGTGGTACAAATAAATTGATTGATAAAAGACGAACGATGGGGAACTAATTAGTTTTTAAAACATAATTTGATGTGTGACTTATAAGTTACTAACCTTGCTATTATCAAATTAAGTGGTTTCTCCCACAACGAGATTAATTAACACCGTTAATCACAATATACATTCTAGCTCCATGTTTCCCTTTGCACAAACATAACTCACAAAGAGTACAGTGTGTTAACTAACTCGCACCAAATCATTACCATAAGTCTATAACTTAATATTCTGTGACATTTACGGAATTAATTAATCATCAAAGAATCTACAGTAATAAACATGCTAGATGCATGGGAGTTGTGTTAGGTCACGTTTATGGCCATTACCAAATTTTAGCTAAGTGAGACAGTTGTTAGGTCACGATTCACGAATATAAAACATTCCTTTAACCCGAGTTGTTTATATGTTACACTTGACTTAATTAATTAAAAGCATGACGCCGATTCTTCAACAACACGCCAGGCGCATTCTTGCTTGCTGTAACAAGAGTTCTTTGATTCGTTCCTATGGAAACCTATGGTCACCAGAGGCGAACCAAACTCTGCAGAGTCGGATCAAAGCGGCTTTAGATCAGAAGGCACAAATTATTCCCATGCTCGATCAATGGCAGCAACAGGGGAATCAAGTGATGCCGTCGGACATCAGAGGGCTCATCAAGAATCTTTGTGATTCTAATCAGTTTTCTCAAGCACTGGAGGTTATTTTAAAAATTCGATATTTCAACTATTTACCTAAAATCTATAAAGCCGTCATACTCTTTAAAAAAAAAAAAATCATAGTATATATATTTGTTGAGTTTCAACAGTTTTCAATTTGAAAACCAGTTGAAAATATATGAATTGGCTATGTCCGATGTGTTCATATATAAGATTTTTAACATATTGTGTGCTCATGTTAGGCATCAAAATGGATGGGTAAAGAAAATGTGTGTAATCTTTTTCCGAAAGATTATGCAACTCATCTTCATCTGATTGAGACAGTGTTGGGTTTGGAAGAAGCAGAGAAGTTCTTCAAAAGCATCCCTGCGAACATGAGGGATTACTCAGTCTACTCCACGCTCTTGGCCTCTTACACGAGATCTGAGAAAACATTGGATAAAGCCGAGTCCACTTTCAAGAAGATGAGAGAACTCGGTTTCCTCTTAAAACCATCACCGTTTAACTCGATAATATCTCTCTACACTCAGCTAGAAAAACGAAATATGGTCGAGAAGCTTCTGTATGAGATGGAAGAGAACAAAGTGAAACCCGACAGTGTCACTGCGAACCATGTTTTGAAGGCATATGCTGATGTATCCGACGTAAAGGCGATGGAGATGTTTATGAGAATGTGGGCTGATGAAAAAGAATTCAAACTGGAAAGAGACACGAGCGTTACAATGGCAAAAGCTTACGCCAAAGTTGGTTCAGAAGGAAAAGCGATAGAGATGTATGGTAACGTGGTAGGGAGTGCAAGAGAGGTGCACTCTCTTTGGGACGAGTGTAAGACGAAGGGAAAGGCGAACGAAGAAGGTTATCGAACGGTGATTAAATCTTTGTTGAAGCTGGACGATTTCAACGGGGCAGAGAAGATATATGGAGAGTGGCAAGGAAAGGGACCCCTGTTCGAAGTCCAGTTTGCACTGGCCCAATTGGCAGTGTTGGTGTTAAACCTTATAGCTGTGACCTTGTCCTTGGCGGTTTTGTCCGTTCCTTTTTTTTATTTCCCCACGTATATAAGCATTATACTGGCTTTTTTTGTGATGAGTTGTATGGCATAGTAGTTTCACTCTGGAGGAAATAATATAGTTTCACTCGTGTTTTTTAAAATATACGTATATACCTTTTTTGTTTGGAAAATTATAATATTCTCTAGAATGTAGCAACATTCTTGTATTTAATTGCCTTAAATTGTATGTAGTTTATTTGTATTTACTCTACAAACCGAAATATTAATTCCCATATGAGACATTTATTAAACGTACAACAGAACATACCACATAAACATTACTATTAGATAGTTAAGTTTCTAATAGCATTATAATGACTATATTTATTAGTACGTAAATTATTCACGCGCTGGCCAATGGTCCAACATTGTTGGCCACGGATGTCTCCATAGCTTTCATGGCTTCAAATCTTGGTTCCTTGGCCTGAAACTTGACAGCAGAGTATAATTTCATGTAATCTTGGAACACAAATCTCGGATAATCCTCTTTCTTCTCATTCTCTGGTTCTTGTCCGATCAACTCCGGCGCCGGGAAAATCACAGAGTCACTTCCCGGATTGTAGAATGATGCAATCGACATTCGTCCTTCTCCGTCTGTCTGAGAGATCACTCTGTGTTCCACACTCTTGTACTTCCCATTGGTGATCACCTGGTTTAATCCAAAATTTAGAAATCTAAATTCTAATTGGTTCGGTTAAGTACTGTAGTTGCATGTTGCACAATATTATTACCTCAAGTTGATCACCGAGATTAACGACGATGGAATGCTTAAGCGGAGGAACATCGATCCACTCTCCGTCTTTAAGAAGCTGAAGTCCACTGACTTTGTCGTCTTGGAAGAGGAGGATAATGCCGCCGGCGTCGGTGTGGGCTCGGAGCCCTTTGATTAGTTCCGGTTTAGGACAAGGTGGATAGTTGCTGACTTTGGTTCCAAAAGTCGGGCTTTTTGATCCGTAAAACACCTTTTTCAGATAACCCTTCTCCAATCCCAGATTCTCGCACAATAGATCCAAAAGCTCCTCCGATAACTTCTCTATCTTGCCGGCGAACTCTTTCATCACCGTCCTTTTTATAAACACGGCGCCGATTTATTCATTAATAATTGTCACGTACCAGAACGGTTAGAGGTTTTAATTATACCAAAAGAATAAATCCGGTTCGGTATGATTTAGAAAGAAGACTACTGTAATGGATACTTCATTTGGCAATAAACCGGTTCATGTTGAGTTGTTTCGAAAAGCAGTAAATCCGAGATATCGTAACCGGTTATAGAAACAAAAAGTTACCTGTAATCGTCGTGGAGATCAGGGACATCGGAAAGATTAGAGACGGGAAGGTGCTTAAGATAGAAAGTGGATTCCCAGTCAACGTCGTTGACTTCAGACTGAACTGAGTCAAGTCCTCTGTTCTTAATCGATTCCTTGAATCTCTCTTCCATGCACTTCTTGTAGTGTTCCTTGGTCATCTTCTCCACTCTGTCCAAAAGCTCGTGTGATATCCCATGGTTCACACACTGTAATCATCATTAAAAACCCATTTAAATTTTCCATAATTTTGAGCTTTCTCTTTATCTTTTTTTCTTTTTTTAAAAGTGAAATATATACCTCAAAGAAGCCCCAGTTTTCACAAGCGTCTTTGATCTTCTCCATCGTGATCCCTCTCTCTTCTCCATTAAGCTTCTCGAGATTGATGATCGGGAAACTCTCCATCTCTCTCTCTCTCTTTTTCTTTGTGTGGTGTTTTTGGCCTAACTTTATGTTGACGCTTTTGAAGTGTGATCTAAATCTGATGATCAGAGAGTTGCTTTTATAGACAGAGAAGAGAGGAGCTTTGAGTTACCTCCACGAGTTATCATTCTACAGTCATTATTTGGTTTTTGGACCCCACACCATATTAGCATTTATGTGAAAAAATTTCACAATATTCAATAAAGTATGTTATCGTCGACCAAAAAGCCTGATCACTTTTAGTTCCTTTGATGTTATTGTGGAGTATTAGTCAACAAAAGCAAAAGTTAATCAACTCATTAAAGAACAAGAAAAGAATCAACCTATCGTTTGGCTCGAGTGCAACAGATTTAAAAAGTGAAAAAAGGAAATAGAGTTAACACGACTCTTTAATATTTATGTTAAAAGTCTAGGTCTTATGACTCTTATCAGATCTATCAAACGAGTTATGATTCTGCATCTAACGTTTAACCGTGGGATAATCCACATAATCAGAACTAAAAACCAGGATCAAATTTAGAATACAGACCAGAAGGTTTATCCAAACTGAGTTGGGTACGTAGTTGAAGTCATCGGAAAATCCCTAGAAATGGTAAGAACTAGGAACTTTTTAATGACATAAAAGTCATGATTACTATTCATCACCATTAATTTAGTAAGTAACTATAGAAAAATATAAGTATTTTGGGTTATACAAAATATTTGACAGCGACGTATATTAGTCCTTGCTTGCATACTCAGTCTTCGCCTTGCACGAATCATTTGTTTGACTCGTTTTTCTTCCTTTTACTTTTAGTGTAGATTAATCATCTTTTTACCTTTCTTCCTTTTACTTTTAGAGTAGATTAATATAATATCATAAATATCATATTTCTTTGAACATTCTCTTGTTTTTTAGTAACAAACTATACAAAATTATCTTATAAATCTACAAGGCAAATATTATTTCATATACTCTAATGGTTGCTTTTTTTGTTAAATTTAATAAAGATATACAATATTCATTATTATGAGTTATGAGTCTTGTGATACATTTAATTATTTTTGTATTGATTTTGATGAACTAATGGGGTTCTGTTCTTTGTGTCCGTCCATTGCGAAGCTGCTAGGTAGTCGCAGTTCCTGGGTTAAAGCATCTCTACATGCATGTCTATATTAAGTATCCTGAGCTCTTAACTTTTGACCGTTCAGATCAGATCAAATAAATTGTCCCAAGTTCAGATTCGATCACGTGGTTCCCTCTTTGGCCACAAAGATAATCTTAAGATATTTTTCTTTCAAATTCTTACAGATTTAAAAGCAAATGAGATGGATTTTTTGTTACTTCCTTTATATTTGGAGAAAGGTACCTTTTTTGTGCTTACCATTCATATTTTATCATAAGAAAAAGGGTTAAATAACTGATATTTAATTATAACAAAATATGCTTAACTTTATTTCACATCCTCACAATCATATCCCACGTCAATGCCAATTATATGGAAGCCTCGAAAATATCAATGACGGGGTATTGGCAACTTATTGATTTGAATTTTCTTTTGTATTTGCTATTTTAAAGTTGATTAATATGCAAAAGAAAAATGAAGAACGTGTTTTATTTATGTTGACTAATATTTTGTACTCGATAGTGAAACTTAAGCTAGAAAAGTAGCAAGTTAGCAGCCGGTTTTATGTATATTCAATCATGTATGACTTATAAACATATTTGTACTTAAACTACAAAAAGGGTACAAAACAACAAATTGAGAAGTCAAGAAGGAAGACTTGTAATGAGAAACCTAAAAGAAGTGGAATCCTAAATTCACATGCTCAGAAGCTTTTACCATTGTGTGATTTACAAAACCAAATCATCAAAGTAAAAAAGACGACTCTAGTCAATGGGAAATACAAGTTTTGGTGTAAAGAAATTAATTTTTGTGGCGGGCTATCTTAGAAAGAGATGTGTTGTGATGATTTTGGTTTGGTAGATCTCTCCCTCGTGGCGTTGGGGTCAAGCTACAGCTTTGGTCAATCTCATGTAATCGACACCACAAAACCCACTTGACCTACTAGTCACAGTGGACCTACTTAATTTATTCCATTTGGCTTCCCTTTTCGTTATCCTCCACCGATGTACGTACACATTATCATTTCACGTTATCACGTAGCCATAAGATATATACATATCGGACCGAAGAAAAACATATGCATATAATCTAGATTTCTTGTTTGCAAGATCCACACACATGTACACTAGATGCATGCATCTGTTACGTGAAAACTTATTATAACAGAGAAAATATAAAAATGAACAGTACATAAATATTTTTTTAAAGAAACATAAATGCTGCGTCAACATCACAATTATCAAAATGCTAGTTAAATTTCTATTTCCAAACGGGGATACAAACTTCAAACTCAAAATGTTAAACCTTATTAAGCTGGTGAAACTTTAATAATATATGAGTGTTATTCGTTGAGAATTTGAATGTATAAGGCACAAAGTATGATCTTTACAGGAATGAATGTATGAAGATAGAATCCGATTTTATTGAAGTGTATCGATCACATATCTTTTTAATCAAACAATTTCTGTATTTCACATTTTTCTAAGTTATGAAAAAAATGAGTTAAGAGTTCAGTTTACAATGTAATAAAAGAAACATCTTAATCTCTGTCTAGCCAAATAAAAAGATATCAATTCAAGTGCTTGGCTAAGATCTTGTTCTGGGTCTGCAACCATAACTGCTGTTCTTGCAACACAGATTGCTGATGTACCCTTCCATTTTCTGAAAATGTGTCTCCAAACCCAAAACTCTCAAATGTTGCAAATGGGTCACCCTTCACCGGCAATATTCCCATGGCCTTAAACGTTGGTGTAGTAGACGGCTCAAAATCTTCAGGGATGTTCACCTGAAACGTCGGTTCTGGCAGAAACTCTGTCAAAGCCAAGGGATTGAACGTGGTCACTGGTTCTCCGGTTGCACCGGCTGCAGCTATCTGTGCAACTGGTTCCTCCAAGAATGGGTTGTATTGATCCATTGCGTCTTGCAACGCAGACATCGGATCATCTAACCCGAACGGTACTATCGCCATCGAGTTATTATCCTGTACTTGTGTAGCGGTTTCTTCCAGAGCAAGTAACCAATTCCCTGAACCCCTCTGATCATCGGAGATTGAAGGTTCTTCTGTAATCTTTTCTGTCCTCTTCCTCGGATCATCTCTCAACATCAACGCCTCCCAAGGATCAAAATTCTCGGCCTTTGAATCTTCGTGCTTCTTGTCTTCGACATCTTTTGCTTCTGCCGTGTTATATACGTCATCCAACGAAACTAGGTCTAATGTGCGATTGGAAGCAGAAAAAGAGGGGTTATTTGGAAGCGATTTAGTCGAAACCGTATCAAAATTATTCCCATTCGGATCATCTCGTCCTCCTCCATAAGGCTCAGAGTGACAAGACATTGGAGGACTACTAGTTCCTGCTTCAGTCCTGCTCATCAAATCCTCCAAAGAAGTACTACGACACGACCCGCAATCCGAATATCTCTCCGACGTATCAATCGTGGAATCTCCAAAATCAAGAGAGCTCGAAACCGCAGAATCTTTAGACGAAAGAGGCGGAGGAAGAAGACTATTCGGCGACGGATACAACCCTGCACTCGTCGGAAACGACGACTGATCTTTTAAAAACTCTTGCAACGTTTCAAGAAGCTCTAATGAGATCTTCTGAATGCTAGGATACTCCGATGTTCTTCCTATACCGTCTGATTTGCAAAGATCGTAGAATCCGTTAAGCTCTTCGAACTGTTTAGAAGCTCGAACGCAAGCTTGAAACGCATGGATGCAAGATTGGTATTGCAAATGGAAGAAACTGTCTAACAAAAGAGCTAATCCATCGGAAATGTCTCTGTAAAGATCAAAACTCTCTTGCACGACGGCGTAAAGAGACATTTTCACAAGCTTGTTCGATTTCGCATCTCCCGTTGGCCGCGTCGTGATTGCTCTGTCTAGTAATCTCTGCCAATACGTGATTTTGTCAAGAAGCATTACCGGTTTCATATCTCGAACCGCCGGTTCGTGGGATTTAATTACGGTTTTAGGATTAAACCGGGATCTTGAGGAGGTTGTTGTTGTTGTGTTGGTGCTGATTCTTCCGGTTTGGTCTCGGTGTGTGTACCGTCTCTGTAATTTTCCGGTGAGGAAACAATCGAGACGTTCGTCGAGGTAAAGCGCGAATGTACGGACGAAAGCTGTGAAATCCCAAGGGCACGAGTTCGAATCATCGCGGAAGCTCGAGAGATTTAGGATTTTGGCGCCACGTTTCATGGCGTGGAGGACTTCACGAGGGAAATAAGGATCACCGTCTTGGAATATCCTGAGGACGAGGACTAGGGATTTGAGCGCGACGATCCAATTCCGTGTCCGCCCGATACGGCGTCCGATCGCGGCGGCGCAAGCGGCGGCGTGAGGTTTCTTGGAGGAAATGATCCCGAGGATATCTGTAACGAGTCGATCGTCGATTGGGACATCCTCGTCGTGGCTTGTAGCTTTCAAGATCGCTACCTCGAGAGTCGTGAGATCACCGCTTCCGGTGGCTCCGTTTGCGACTTTGGCGAGGCTTATGCTCGTTTGATCTTTAACCGCTCCAATCGCTTTTTTCAGCTTGCTCGGCATTGTCGTCGTCGCGTTTTCAATTTCACCCAATCGTCTTCTTCTTCCTCAAGCGCGTTTTAATTTCTTAATCACTTTGAATTAGCGATTAATCACGGGTTAAATTAAACCAAATTAGAAGAACTTTTTTTTTTTTTTTTCGTTTGAGACTCTAATTTTTTTTTTTGTTTTTCTCTCTCCAAGGAAAAAAATTCAATCTTTTTAATCTTCATCCAAATATATAGGTGGAAGGCAGAATAAAAAAGGCTGGAGAGTCTCAAGACCCTTTGAAGACATGACAAAGATACACCGTTGACTTCACAAGCGATTTTGGCGCGTTGGATATAACTGTTATAAATTTATATTCTTGTCAGAAACGCATGCATATAATAATAATTGCTATAATATTTCGAAAAACAACAAGTTATGGATCTTTATCATATATGATTTTTATGATACAAAGATGAAAATATGCAGGTAAATGTAAATATGTTACAAATTTTGTGTCTAAGTAATTCTTTTTAAGTATTATTCCTTTAACAAGTAATAAGAGTTGTTTCCAGGGTACGTGTTTCATATCCGTATTGGTTAAATTCAATGACAAGCTGTGTACGTTTTAAAAAAAAATAACCAGCTAGCATATTTTTATATTCATAATTCATCATATCTTAGGCAAAAAAGAAATGTTTCTCACATCTTTATCTTTGTTGTAGACGTGCAAACCATCATATATGAAAATGATATATAGATCATGAGTTGTTAACGAGAACTTGTGAGATGAATCATTAAAATTATGGACTCACGATTTTTACTTTGCACAGATTTGATACAATATTTTTACTGTAATATATAAAATCAAGAATGTCTCGGCGTGGACTGATAACATTTTTTTTTCTTAACGTAAGACTAATATAAGCCGAAAATGTTCTCTACAAAAAAAAAAAAAAAAAACATGTTGTAATTTTATTCGGGCTAGGTATTGACACTACAAGTTCGTCGTAATATTGTTTGGGATAACCTACACTACAATTCATGAAACTGATGAATGATGTTTTTCGGAAGTATCTAGATAAGTGTGTGATAGATAAGTCAGGAACACCTACGCTTGGTATTGGATTAATTGTTGGAAAAAAGTTGATCTTAAGAGTCTAGAAACCCACAATCTTGTAACAATTTAAGTGATCACTATAGAGATGATTTGGGGAAGCTCAATTTACAAGCGAGTAAATAGGCAAAACCTTTTAAGACTCTATATATAAGTAAAAGACCCTTAAACCTAACATTAAAACTTCTCAGTTTTTCAATTTCTAGTTCCACCGTCTTAATCAAACCGGAAGGTAAGATATGCCTCTACTATTTTTCTTGCTGTTATCTCTTGATGACTCTGAAAAATGTTTAGTGATTGATTTACCTTTTCGTTTGTCTTACAAATCAGTCTACTCCTGTTTTGAGACTATCTGAGGACATCAAAAATATAATCAACTTGATCTATATCGGGAGTGACTTTGATACAGCATCCATGTTTGAAATCCGGAAAGCCCTGGTATCAAGATACCATGATTAGGAGTGGTTTCCTTTACTTTATTGGAGTTAGACAAAAAAAAGTTGGTCCACCTTCATCAAGTTGAGGCATGTGGAATCCACCAAAGTCAATGAAAATCATGAGCGATAAAGAAGAACGATGATGAACTAATTAGTTTTAAAAACACAAGTTGATGCATGACTTATAAGTTACTAACCTTGCAATAATCAAACTAAGTGGTTTCTCCCACAACAAGCAAATCACTTGTGTTATAGGGCTCATCACCGTGGGACATGCTCAAGTTGAATGTTGGGAGATAGCGTTGCTGGAAGACGCCATGGAACGGTTATGTGACCGTTTCTCCCCAGAGCGAAGCGACTTCTGCTCGTTTGCACTTACTCAGGCCGATCAGTTCTCCGAAAGATAAACAAAATCACATCTGCTCTAATCTCTCTAAATCTCCATTTCATTCGATTCTAAGTCTGAGAACCGTCGTCATGGTGTTGTTTCCGTAGCCATGTTTGTTGTTACCGTGAAATTATATCGTCGCCATGTTTGTTGTTATCGCCTATCTTTCCTTAATAGATATGGGGTTCCTCTGGTGTTCTTTTGTTGAAGATTGTGTTCTTTCTTGCAACCTGTAAAGGTAGTGTTTTTCTTGCAACCTACTTTGTTGAAGTTGGTCTTCTGTTTTTTGTTTGTAGCTACATTGCCGACTTCATCCAGCACCTTGATCGAGTAGGCTGGAGCTAGAGGATAGACTTGAATTACGCGGTAATGTCACTATTGACCATAAATCGCACGTGCCTTTGCTTTTGCCAAATCATTTTTCAACACAGTAACATGAAAATTGTTGTGAACCTAATAAGGTGCTTGTGAATTGTCTCACCATCAGATTTTGAGTGATTGTTATTTGCTCGCTAAAATGTTTAGTTTGTCCAAAAATTCCATCACAAACACCATGGTAACATTTACTTGAGTTAGACAAAAAAAAGTATTGGTCCACCTTGACTAAGTTGGGGCATGTGGAACCGAAGTCAATGAAAAACTCTTGTTAGAAAGACAGATGAGGGACATTCTCTTGTTAGATTAATCTTCATTTTGTTAGTGTAGATTAATCTTCATTTTGTTATCAACTGTCTTTGAACATTTTCTTGTTAGAAGGACAGATGAGGGACATCTTGTCACTTCCCAAAACTGTGCAAATTGATAACAACCTAAAATAAGTTTAGTAAAAAAAACCAGTAACACACTATACAAAAGTTCTCTTTTGTATTTTCTTTTTCTGATACTAAATTTACAAAATAATATGAAAACTAAACGGATTATGAATCCCATCATTTGACCTAATCATAGCGATTCTACAAGTTCAATTTATTTTCGCACCGTTATGTATATTTAGCATTCAAGTTTTAAATTTGAATTTTTAAATTACAGTTTTAGTTAAATTTAGATTTTTGATTTTTTTTTTCTACAGATTTCATTCAAGTTTTTATTTCTGTTTTTAATACTAAATTTACAAATTGGTATGAAAACTAACCATACTTTGGATCTCGTCATTTGACCTAGTCATTTGATTGTCATCGATTGCACAAGTTCATATACGCATATAGGTTAACGCCGATGAATTCGCCTGAAAATATTATTGTTTCATAATTTACATGATTTGTTCCCACGCGCTTCATACAAGCGCATAGGCTCCAATGTCAAGCTACTACATTAATTAATAAACCAATGTTGTGACTTCCATCCTTGTATTCACGAAGGGCCAAGGCGAAAACAAATGTTTTTTCAATATTATCCAATCTTTATTTTTTTTTCTTCTTTTTGTATCCAATTATAGATCATGAGTTGTTTACTAGAGCTTGTGACTTGTGAGATGAATTATAGGAAAATTTGGACTCAAGAATTTACCAATTATTATTGAGACATCAATCAAGAAGATCTTGGAACCTTAAGTGATCACTATAGTTTATGAATAAGATTCAAACAACGAATGGGGGAAGCTCAGTTAAAGAGCGATACTTGGAACTATTATAGACAAGAATAAACGCAAAAGCTTTACCTTTGTTATGATGTAAGTATTTTTAAGTAATCCTTTTCATTTCACTCACATGTCTCAAATGTGAGTCACATTTTCTATCATCCTTACAAATTCACTCCCAAGATTTCTCAGAAGCCAATTTCCAGGCTATTTACAACAACTGATGAAACATTACAAACTTTAAATTCTTTATCTCCAACGCTTTTAACTTGAGCCATCTCTGGAGTTTAAAGACAGTTCAATCTCTTCAAGTGATCGACCCTTTGTCTCCACCGTGAACCAGTGTGAGAACGCCGCTGCCAACAATGATACACTGCCAAAGCCGGCATAGACTGGTCCCACTCCAAATTTCTTCACCAGATCCAGGAAGAACAAACCAACCAAGAAATTGCAGACCTGAAGTTGCAAGTCCTACTTATATTGTGTTCATCATAGTTAAAAGGATTTAGATAATTTACGGTACAACAACAATCACGTACCCAATGTACAGAGAAGCTGAAACCCATTATTTTTCCACGCGTTCTGCTGCTGCTTAGCTCAGGGATGATGAGGCCAGTTACAGGACCAGCTCCAATTGCAAAACTGAATATATAACTGTAACAGGACAAAGCATTATGTCTTCATCTGGTACTGTATGACGGATCTAGAGCTGAGGAACTTCAAGATTCTTACCTGAGTGTTCCGAGTATTGACAAACTCTGGCTCAGATCTTCATCCAAAGGGAAACCAACAGAATAAACAATGAGGAACATAGACATCGCCTGTGATACCAAAGCAATTCAATCAAAATAAGCTAAAGCAGTGAAAGCAAAAGAGTTTATGTGATAAATAAAAGAAAGTTACCATTCCCAAGTAGCTACCAATCAGAAGCTTCTTTCTTCCTTGCTTATCAATGAAATAGGATGCACACAGAGCACCTATCGTTCAAAAAGGGACATAGTTTCGGAAACAGCAGAAAAGAAAGCATGATCCAAATGTAATTTTGATATAGGTGATATATGGGCACCTGCAAAATTTGTGACTCCGACATATAGACTTGCTTGAGCACCACTCGTGATTCCAACGTTTTGGAACGTTAAAGATGAGAAATAAAGAACACCATTTATGCCCGCGAATTGCTGTAAGAGAAAAAGGGTGCCCCCAATGAATGCAACTGCAACCAAGTAATAGCAAACACATACAATTTAGCAACATATTTTCACCATGTACAAAGTTGTATATTCTCAGTTCTTTAGATTAGAGTCCTGTAAAAGATTACTCTTAAACTAGTAGTTTCTCAGTTTCTGGTATAATCTAAGACTCTTAAACCTAACATTAAAAGCCACCTTGACATGACCTCGTGAATGCGGTTTATCAAGGAGTTCCAGCCATCTGCTATTTAAGTTGGAGCCATTGTTCTTCATAACCGACTGAATATCTTCTACAGCTTTCTCGACTTCAGATCCTCCCCAGATGTTTCTGATCACTGATTTGGCATCATCCAGTCGTCCAACCTAAACAAGTATCATGAGACATGATTTCAACATTCAAAATCAATGCTTCCTCATGATGAAGAGGTAACTTGTACCTTACAGAGCCAACGGGGACTTTCTACTGCAAATTGCATACCAAGTGCAAGAAGAAAACCAGGCATACTCGCTACATAGAGCATTGTCCTCCACCTGAACAGTAGTGTAAATGAGAAGAACAAAATGAAGAGGATATCCTAACAGAGTGAAATGTGTAGTTACTAAACCACTTCAGATCTCACTAGATAGATAGCTAAATGAAGCTCACCAATGAGGGTCATCTTCTGCAGGAATCCCTAAGAGAAGAGAAAAGATTATCCCGAGACAAGTGCCAATTTGACATAAAGTTCCAAGGGAACCTCTGTATTTCGTCGGAGCAACCTATAGAATAAAAATGGTTGGCTCAACAGGAGAAGCAACAAGACTCTTCCGCTGAACATATGAAATGCAAAATATGCTACGCAAAAGAATGCTAAACCACAACTTACCATACTGAGAGTAAGTAAGATCAATTTTAAGAAATGTCATTGATTTTACAGCAGAAGAAGCCAAATAGTTAAAACATGAAGTTTTTAATGAATCGCACATTAGATTACCTCAGATATATAAATAGGAACAAGAACCGTGTTGACGCCAATACCAAGACCAACAAGAAATCTTCCACATAAGATGTCATCCAAGGAGTGAGCTTGTGCACTGAGAGGAAAAAAAGTCTTGTTATTTCCCTTCATCCATAAAATAATAAAATCGAGAATCCTTACAACTTAAAACATCAAGGACTTGTTACTAACATAAAAATCAATATTCACCTTAGTAACAACATATTACCTCACAAGGGCACCAAGAATTAGGGGTATCGTGACAATCTGAAAGGTGCGTCGGCAGCCAAGCTTGTCGGCTAGTGGACCGGAGCCTATGCTTCCAATAAATGCACCGGCAATAAATATGCTCACAACAAGACCCTCAAGAATAGAATTGCCTTCAAAGCCAAGTTCACGTGCAATAGACACAATGGGGCCATTCATCACTCTGCGAGAACCAACTGATATAAGAATTAAGCTTCCGAAAAGCTAATTAAAAAAATCAATATCAACCTGACTAACTCATACTCTTCTCACTGGAAGCTAAGCACTTGACAAGCAAGATGGGGACAAATCAACACTCTGTAAGAACTAACTAATCAACATCATTGTAAGCTAAAACCTCCAGAGTGCTTACTCTTGGGAGTTTCACCCACTCAAGGCTCAAACTGAAGGGGTTTCTCACAAACCATTACGCTATTACACGAACAGAGATCAAACTCCTCGTATAGAATCAAACTAGGCCAGTGAAACAAACAACATGGATTGTTTCTATAAAGGCACAAATTTTTGGCGAGACAGATACTTAAAAATAGCAAGAAGATGGATTTGACAACAGTGAATTGGGTATATTACCCAATGTGATAACCAAAGAGAAAATTGGCCATAGAAGCAACTGATACATGAGGAAAAGCCGATAACCATCCCAAATCAACGGATAATTTCTCCAGCTGAACTGGCGATATCTCTTGATCTTCATCTGTTAATTTCTATTTTTTTAAAAGTTAGAATCTTTAATGAAAATTAGCGATGGGATTGGTAAGTCGACGAAAGTGAGAAAATTGAACCTAGTTGTTTCTTCGTCGACAATGGTGTAATCCACTTCTTCTTGAGCGCCGATCGAAGAAAGAAGCCGGCAAAGGGAGATGCTTTACGAGAGTGGGCGACCCGGGTCGGGTAAGAAAACGTGAATCGGGTCAGAGCATCGTGTCGATGTAGAAGTACTCCGGTATTAGCAGTCATCATATACATGATCGGAGTAAAACGGAAGAGAGATAAAACGTCGGCGAAGCGAATGAAGAGAAAATTAATAAAATTTTATTTTATGTTAATAATTAAAAGGCACGTGCCTCTCACGTGAATAAATAACAGAGTGCTTTGTGTTACCTTCAGTCATTGAAATAAAACAGAGTATCTCTAAAAATGCAAACTCTGTTATCATGTTTGTGTCAATAAACAAAGAAAATTGAATTCCAATTTGATGAACTAGGAATCATTATTAACTTAACACATGAGAAATCTAAATATAAAATCCTCAAGTTTTGTTTTTCGTTTGCTCTCCTCATCTCACTCTCAACTTCTCCCAACACAAACAAACAAAAGGATTCATAGATTAAAATTTGCTTCCATCTCAAGAAAAAAAGTCCCATCAGCTGAGCTTGTCAAGAGTCCGAATCAGGATCCGAGCAGGGCATGTCAATTTCTATTGAGGTGGATTCACAAATCTTTGTAGCTATGACAGATGATCCCTAAGGTAATAATACAAATGAGATTATAGGTAATAAGCAAAGAGACAGTGGTAATGGATGAGCGTGCAAGAATAGAGAATTTACCTCTCCTTCAAACTCATAATTCACAGGATTCGATATAGACACAATGTTTTGTCCATGGGATACATCATTAGAAACATGAAGCTCTCTACTACTATTATCCAAACTGTACAAAAAGAAGACTGAACATTAACTTTTTTATATATTGATTTTGATAATGAAACCCTTAAATATTATAAACGAGGCAGTTTAGAAAATTTAGATCACACCTGGTGGCCAAAGCAGCGCTCGTAAAGGTTATTTCATCTTGGAGCATCTTATACTTAGATTCCGAGACAGAGGTAGTACTAGGAGTGTATCTTCGTCTCAAAGGAGATCGAGATGGATATAGCCAGTTCACCCTCGTCCGTTTATCTCGCTTTTTGGGCGGCGGAACTTGATCACGAAGGAAACAAGAGATGGCGTCTTCGACATTCCAGTTGAAGCCTTCAAGGAAGTAAAGTGCTGCTTCTTTACACGCAGACGTTGCCTTGCAGAAGCTACTCATCTTATTATCTTCCTTCATTGCGTTTTAGGGACTTTTCTCAAGAGATTTTGTTCTTATGACAAATATTTATAGTAATCTCTCTTAGGTCTAGTAGTAATAAGTTTCTAACAAACACAGAGATATTTAGGGAAGTAGCTGCGATATTTAGGGAAACAAACCACTGATGATGCGGTCTTGTTTCTTTTTCCAATGAAATAATCATTTATTTACTTGTTCGTTTTTTTTTGTAGCTTCTAAAATATGTAGCTCCCAATATTTCAGCCAATTCGTTTTGGATCAATTGTGAGAGGAAGAGAGTAATACTGAGTCCACTAAAGGAAGATCCCACCAAGGACAAAGTATGGACCAATTACATACCGTATCACAATTTAAATTTGCTTCCTTTAATCATCTCAATTGTTATAAATAATTGGCAGTGCGAACTCTATTCTCTCATTCTTCCATCAAGGAAACTGATTTGGGACGGTGAATACTCTCACAGCCAGGACAATTGTGTAAGCTCTCGTGGATGTATATGTCACAGTCCAGACAGAAATAGTGCTTGCATTTATGACATGTTACGCATGGCCCAGGCTTATTCCCTGCGCAAAACATAAGCACCAATGAGCCTTTACATTCAAGCGAGTGGCTCAGTTGATGCAATGTGGAACATACACAAATTCCTTTGTGTATACCTCAACAAGGGTATGCTATGCGTATCTTAAGTTCAGTTCAGGTCTACTGACCAATGATTATTAACCACTAGTATTAAGAAACATGTATGAAGACTACATATACTGATGTTCAAGTATTTACCTGCACCAATCAGGCTCTGTTGGCAACCAAAACAACTCTTTCCTAATTTCCTCCGAGAATCATTCAGACTTGAAAGAGCAGGCACCTCATCAAATGGAGCGATTGGGAAGAGATGATGGTATGATCTAGCTAAATGTGGCGACGAAACTAGTGTTAGACCGCAGATAGTGCATTCTGTAGGGAGGTCACATACCCGAGCTTTGCATCTCGGGCACATGTAACCAGCTCCAATCTTGACTTCCTTATGACACGAACAGATTGCCATTGAACCCTCAGCAGCTCTTTGTGGGAAACCCATCTTGATCAAATTTGCAATTGCAAATTCTGCTATTGCCGGAGGCGGAGGCGCATGTTCGAGTAGAAGATCCTTTAGGTGCACCTGCGTGAAAAGAAAAATACACACAAAACAAACTGTTATACAAAAAAAACTATGTTTTAAAGGTACAAATGAAAGTAGAAGGTAGCTAAACTCACCTCATCTACTGCAACGGAATACAATCCGCCAGTTTCCTGGCAGAGGTGTTTACATATGAACATTTCTGCAGAAAGCCCAATTACAGAACATCTTAATTTAGATTTCTTGCATTTTTGAATGGTCTCCATGATATCGCCTGGATCACAAGTGCATAAAGCTGAGTACAATATCAGAACCTCGCGATGACCATAAGATGGAACCTGGTTGAGATGCTCATGTACAAGTTCCAGTGCGTTCTGCAGAGAGGAGTCACCCAAGGCTTCTAACTTCCCCATCAACGCTTTTATGTGAGTCTCAGGACTACCACCAAGATCTGTTAAAGTATGCGCAACTCCATTTTTTATAGACACTAAACCGATTTGACTCAGAGGATTCTGGTCGAAGAACTCTCTAATGAAAGCTTCAATATGTTTTGCCATTACGGCTATCCGGCTTGGTCTGAAATCCATTTCCGCAGCTGCCTAGACACGAAAAAACAGTCCAAGTGTAAGACTTTGCATATCTTGAAACTGGAGAAATTTGAACCCAAATCACAATGTTGCCTTCAATGAAGAATCTGAATAAGGATCACATTCATAAGCTGTCAAACCCCACTTAGAGTAAAATTATCATTGAAAACAATACAGAGCGAACTATAGATACTATTGAGAAGGCTAAAGAGCAGAGATCTCCTAAACTCAACCGACGATTCAAAAGTAAAAGCAGTGTACACTTCTCTCTTACCACAATGTGCATTAGTTTCTCATCTCTATAAGTTCTGATGAAAGCAACATATGCTAAACTCGCAACCAACTCAAAGGATACAACGTTGAAGCTAACATTCACAAATTCAGCAACTCAATTCCATAGACCTAGAGCCAAAACTGCATAGAAATTTTACCCGAGAGAAGTCAATGACGATGTAGAGATAGCGAATAAGTCCCTTTTGGATACGAGTACCAGCAGCAGCGGCGGAGAGCATGCGGAGACGGCGGCGATACTGAGCATGGTAAATGGCACTGTTATCAATTGGCCGTAAAAGTCCAGACTCATCTTCTTGCAACTCCTCCCAGGATCTATCGTCAACATAAGCTCTTTCCCACTCGCCGATACCTTCCGCATCTTCGTCGTCGTCGTCTTCTCTTTCTCCGTTTAATCTCTTTCTTTGATTACTCATCCTTAACCTCACTGCCAAAAAGACCTAATTACAAAAAGAAGAAGAGACTCAACTGTGCCAAAAATTTCATTAAAGACCCCTTACTTATTATAAAGTTCACAATTTTAACTATAACTTTCTTTTATCTATTTAATCCATGTCTTTAATGCAATCTATGTAAGAAGTGGAACTTTTTATTTTGCTGGCTCAGGAGAGAAACAATGAAGCTCATTAAAACTTTATTTACACAAAATTTAATCACTTGATACAACATTTTTAAAGGAACATAGAAACTTCTTACACTCTTATAACACAAATCTGATATTTTATATAAGATCTTATTACATCTTACATACATATAGAACTTCATATTTGGCTTTATCTCTCCATATCGTAACACGTTTTCAGGTTATCCAAAGTCTTTAAGATTTTGGTCCCAGAATTTTTGAAAGCTCCTTCAAGATTGGTTTCTCCTTCATAGTACTACTTCCGTCATTCTCAATATGCCACTTCTTGGATATGTTACCCGCCTGAAATTTATAGTCTTTACGGGTTAGTATTTTATGATTATGAGCCCATTCTGTTGGAAGATGCAAGCATCTTTGTAAAACATTACCCAAGTTCTTAGGGGCTCTACTTGTTCCTTCATTGACTCCAGTTTTGGCTGAAAAAGATCTTTGGCTTTCGTTCTTATGTCATCGGCCTAACAGGAAAAAAAAAATGATATAGTAAACCAAGTAAGAAGATGATGACATTCAAGATCAGTCAAGAGAACTTAGAAAGGCAAATCTAGATGATTTAAGTAAGAGCATAGAAACATATGAAATCTTACATTACGCATATCAAGTTTCGAGGCTGCCGTTCCAAAAACCAAAGTGGCTGAGCCAAATATGATGATAGTAGCAGCTGCAAATGCTTTTCCAACTGCCAAAACCAGAGGGTTAGAGATTAGGCAGACTTTACATACACAACCTTTCCAACAAGAAACGTCTATTCTATTTCCTAAAAAGGCTCTGCTAGAACAAAAGACAATCTCAATCTTGTTCACTCTCGGTGACAGTTTCTGCTTTTGTATACTCCTCAAACTCTTCTCTGTAAGCTCACTTCGTAACTTTTAACAGACATATCATCACAAAAAGATACTTAAAGAATCCTAAAAACTATAACCAAAACCACCAAGGATACCCGATGTAAGTTTGGACTAAAAATGAAATGCTTAGACATTTTTTCAATCAGAGTATAGCAGTTGTTACATTACAATACTCATGATTTCATGAACCCAAGCCATAGCAAATTACAATAAAAAAAAACATCCATGAAGTAAGCTCGGGAAGCATTTTAGATCATCAACAGCTATCGCTATCAAAACTGTAACGTGTATATAGAGTCATAGACATATGCATGGTGTTCACTTGGACGCAAAAACAAGGAAGATCACACAGAACACATCAATATTGCAAGGCAAATCAAGTGAAAACACGGTTTCTGTAGATTAATAAGTCCAGAGTCCATGTTTTTAAGTTCAAAATGAATGGTTTCCAGGTAAAGAAAGAAGAGAAGTGAACATACTGTGTTGAAGTCCTTCACCAGCAGCTTTCAATTTTTCAGGATTTACTGGAGTACCATATCTGTCTCTTCTCAATTCATTAGCTGTTGATGCCAAAACCGAATTCTCAGATTCCGGCAACTCCCATCTACAATCAAATCGACCCAATTATCAACAAATCGATTTTAAAAATCAAAATTTTTGAAAAATTCTCATAAAGTGAAACAGAGTATAAAACCCTAATTTCGACCAAGTTCGAACCTTCTGCGTCCGAATGTGACCTGAGGCAGAGACACATAACCTCTGAGAGGATTCAAGACGTCAGGGGAAATAGAAACGGCTGCGTTTGGGTCGGATTCAAGAGCCCATTTGGAGAATTGGGAGAGAGACGAAGGATCAGGAGGAGGGCCATAGAGTCTAGAAGGAAGAGAATGGCGAAGAATCTCCGGAAGAACGTCAGGTTGAATTTCCGGCGGATCTGCCGGAAAAGATGGAAACTTTTTGCCGGTGGCCGGAGATTTCTCGGCGATACGATTAACAGCGTGTTTGGATTCCTGGAAAAAGTAGGCAGCTTCTTTTCCCGCGAGTCTCCCTGCCGCAAGAAAACTCATTTTCTTTTGTTGTTGCTTCGGTTGATTAGTCTCGTAGCTCTATTTATACTTATTATTATCCTCATCGGTCGCGTAAACGCATATAACCGTATAAAGATATGATTTTTAATTGAAAAAATTAAAGAAATTAAGGATTAAAAAACGATTTCTCAACCTTGGAGATCAAGGTTGTACAAGGAAGAAGATGGATTAGATAAATTCCACTTTCTTGGAGAGAAGCTCTTTTTGACTTTTAACCCGAGGTTTGAAGAAAAGAGATCAACTTTACTTTCTTAACAAGTCAGAATCAATGGCCATTTGTGATTCACATGGACAACAAATTGTTCATTGTCCTAAAGCAACGGTCCTGATTCAAAACAAACCCATCAACCATGTTTGTCACCAGGTAAAACAGATTTTAGTGTTGACGACTATGTTTTTCTTTGAGTCCCCAGCTGAATGCAGACTTTGAACAAGTGCTGTATAAACCCTATTATCTATTTTGTCCTTAGTTCCCGAGCTTCCTTTACTTTCCCTTGCTTGCAGTAAGCAGTGATCATCACATTGTTGTTCTCCCTTGATGCCCATCACTTCAGATAGCTTCTTTGACTCTCTGAAGTTCCCTTCTTTGCATTAAATATCGATCAAATTAGTATAACTAACCGTGTTAGGCTTCACACCTCTATCAATCATCGTGAACAACCACTGCTTTGCATCACCATCTCGTTTCGATTTACTTAAGCAACTAGCAAAACCGTGTTATAAGTAAAAGCATCAGCTTGAAACCCTTTCTTCTCCATCACTTCATAAATCCTTAATGCATCATCAATAATCCCTTTTCCATTAATCAAGGTATTGAACACCACCTGAGTAATGATTAATGAATTGACCCTTCTCTGTCAATTCTCATTCTGCAATTCCAACTTATAAGAGAAGTATACACATATAAGGGTATAAAGACGGTGAGATAGTGTCTCTACCGCTGTGAGATCGGGTTTGAACCGTGATTCGAATCGCTGGAGAAAAGTTGAAGAAACCGATGCAAGTTTTGAGTAGGAAGATTACGCTCAGAGATAACGAGTCGGGTTACATTGGAATTTAAAGATAAGAGAAGTGATGGATTCGATTAAAAATTTAAAATACTCTGATACCAGATTTCGACAAAGACTCTGTGATCTGTCTCGCTGTTTCTAAGTCAGAACTAAGAACTGGAGTTCTGTTTCTGTCTTAGGTCAGTGAACAACCGCGAAATTTTTCCAGAAGTCAGATTTCGTATCTCTTTGTTCAGGATCCGTCACAGATTTAAGGACCTAAATCTTGCCGACGACGGCGAGAGAGACGTCTGAGTCTGTGACATGCTAAACGAAACGGCGTCGTTTTCGACTCACAATTGAATTTTTGTGGTCAACAACACAACCTTGAGAAGAAAAAGCCAATTATTAATTGCCAATTAATTACATTTTTGGCCAAACTCGATCAAACAAAACCATTATTACATCATTTGTTCCTCGCATCTTTTTGTCCCTCAATTTAAAAATGAACTAAAAGATGTATGTACCACATAAAAATTGATTCATGATCTCTATCATATTATAAACAACTAAGTAGAATGGAACAAAAAATATTGGATTTATCCTACATTAATATTCGTGTAGTAGATATACATATGTGATTAATCTCTGTGGTTAAGACAACAAATAAGAGGAGAGAGAGAGAGTTTAGAAAATAATCTGATTTCTTGTTCCTCATCGCTTGTTGTGCAGAGGGTTTGATCCCGTCTTCACCTTCCTTTTCTCCGGTAAGATTTCTCCGACGCCAACGTCCGGTAGAGTTGGTTGAGAAGGGATAAACTCTCTGTCTTCACCGGAAGGTTTAGAGGAGAAGCTTCGTCTCTCGACGTGGATTCTTGAAGCTTTAGATAGAACAACGAGGAAGAGAAATACAATGAGACAAAGTATACGACTAGCCGGATTCATATTTTTTCTTTTTTTTATAAGAAAACAAAAATCTTTTTTACTTCTCTTGAAGAATGTGTTTTTTTTTTTTCTTAGAGAGATTTTTGGTATGATTATGAGAAACAAGGTGTGATGCACAAACTTCCATATGTGTTGTTACGAGTGTGTATATATTTGCATTTTATTTAGGGATTAGGTGTAGACATATATGGTCCACTTCATAAAGTTTCTTCTTTGTCAACATTAATTTTATATTTTACTATATATATTCAAGTTTTTATATATATATATATATATATATATATATAATATTAGAACTTTGAGGTACCATTTAGTTATTACATTATATGAGTCAAAATATTTAAGTTTCTATATTTATGTTGATGTCATTGTTGCTCTATCATCCGGATTCAAACTCATATAATGCATGTTCTTTTAAAAATCTCTTATCATAATATTTTTCGTTTATTATTAGTTTATATAAATACATAAAATAGACTATTCTTATTGGTTTTTTAAAATAGACTATTAATTTGAAACAGAGTAGTAACAAGAAAAAAAAAATAGAAGAAGTCTATTTAAATCAAAAATCAATAAGAATTTAGAGTATTTCACAAATTTGCCCTTAATGATAGCTTCGATTATTACATATGTTTACAAAATTTACGAAATATATCTGTGGAACTGTCAGTAACTTGTAATGGAGAGAATCTGATAAATACAATGGTGAACGGTGAACCCCACTTCCCACCTAAAAATGGCCGGTTTAAAAGTGAGTATTGATTATAGATGCAACGATTTCAAATTCAACTCACAAGGAAATATAATATCCAATAGCAATTAATGTGGATGTTCACACACACATGCACATAGGTATATACACTTTCGATTTGTTCAGAAAATTACTTAAAATGAGAAACTCCTCTTTGTATTTTGGTGTATATTGGTAAATAAATGAAGGAAGAATTTGTATTAATCAATTTTTTATTATTATATAGTTTTCACTTGTGAAACGTAAAACATAATTGTTTTTGTTCATTAAACATCTCAGTTTGCTACTTACGCGTGAATGTAATGAAGCTTTTTAAGGATTAAAGTATTCGTATGAAGAATGATGAAGCTTTGAATAGCGACATGATTTGTATGAATATCATTATCAACAATATGAAACAAAAGAGACAAAGTTACTTATAAAGTTAACATTTTTCTGTTGACCTTTTTGAAACGAGACCGGAAAATTCTGCTTTCTTTTTTTCTTTCTCCACAGACTAATTCAAAACTCATGATTATCAATAATAGAATAGAACCTACGTTTTAAAATATTTTGACTAGTGAAAACGTCTTTGGTCTAATGGTCGATATATTGTAATATTTCATCATGTCAAACATTGAACTGTTCGTGGTAGTTATATTATTGGTGTCTATTTTCATAGTTTCCGGCTGATTATCAAATGTTGCCGACCATGAGAGAAACATTGGCCAAATTTATTGGACTTGGGCCTATAATAATCTGGCCCATCTAATTAGTGATTGTTTTGCTGAAGAGTATAGTAGTAGTTGACACTATATAGTCAAAAGTCAAAGCCCAGTTACATGAGTGGTTTGGAACTAAGATCCTTTTGCTGATCCGTGGGGTTTCTTAAGCAACTTGAACATTGCTTTTGGGTTTAACATTTGACTTGGTGGCTCCTTCTCTCCATCCTTTTTGACGAGCTCTCTCTTCCCATTTAGATGTAAGCTTTTTCTGCTCGGAGAGTGATAATTCCGCCTTTTCCCGAGCTTCTTCGCATGTTTCCATACCCGAGTTGCACTTATCTGCTTCCTTTTGGTATGACGATGTTACCTTCTTGGCCTCCAATAGTCCCATGTCTGCTCGTTTGTGTTTCTCTAAAGATTCTGCTTCGCGCAGCTTCAGTTCCTCGGTTAGAAGTTCAGCATAGTTCTTCTCAGTGTCTTCGTTCACCTCTGGATCGTGCTTTGCACAATCTACGCATTCAAAGCAAGATGTTTGATACAAAGACTCGATTGCTAAAACTTGAAAGACTCTCAATCTGACGCAGTTTAAGAAATACTCATCACAATTAACTCACCGGCAAAAGAAGCATTACTGAGTTCTGCAAGAAGAAAGGAAACAAGTAAAAAAAGGATTAATCTTTTGGATTTGATAACATCCGAAAAAGAATATAAACTCAGCTTAGCGAGAAACATATAGTAACTTAGCAATCTGTTACAACAAGCATTACAACTAATGGAATTCAACTCAGACTTGAATCTTCTTTGATTTCACTAAACAAATAGCTGAGATAATCTTCTTATGGTGGAGAGTATCGACACAAGCGAATTCAAGTAGATCTACACCTACTTAATACATCAATCATTCCCAGATTCAAACTCAAGCACGAACCAAGCTCAAAAGCATGCAATTCAGTAACTCCAGCACCAGAAAAAAAAAAACTTCAAAAGCCAACTAATACTAATCCTTACTTCCAACAGCTACAAAACCAAATTTTGATATATAAGTTACTAAATTCATACATCCCTCTACAAAAAGGAGTAAACTTTACCAAGATCTAACAAGATTGTGATCACGGGCACAGATCAAGCAAAATTCTATTTACCTTTGGGAATCGTGATAGCGGGATAGGGAGGGCAATCACAGAGGCAGGAAGGGCACGAGGAGACGGAAACGGCGGCGGAGGAATGGCTAACGGCTGCCAAAGCCTCGGTGAGATGCCAGTAGAGAGGCGGACCAAGTATATAACCAGCCATGCTCAGTCCCAGTAAAGCTAACCCGATCTTCAACGCGGCCGCTTGTCTCGCCATTAACAACGGATATGGCAATCTGGGTCTTCGTCAAAATTAGATATTTCGGCGAGTTTGAAGGAAGGAATCTCGAAGTGGGACTTTAGCTGTCTGAGACGACGCTATGTTGAAAAAATCGGCGATAAAGGATTTGATTTGACCCGCTTTTGACTCTTTGCTAATTTCGTCGACAGTTTATAACGTGTGCAATGAATGTGTGTATAGGCACCTCACCTTATTGGGAAAGTGGTAAATTAGCCGTATAGTTAGTTATTGAAGCATCAAAGTGTAATTTCAAATTCTGAAATGATTGGAATAGTTTTTGTTTCTTTGTTGTAATTTAAGTTTCAAACCCTTTATCATAGTGTAGTGGCAAATATATTTGATACACGATGCTCACAATTCATAAGTCTAGTGTGATTTTCATTTAAGGGTTTAAACCTTACCTTTTCATATGGTGATTTTGTTAATGGAAGTTTCCTTTCCACTAATCTAAAAAATATGTAAACGAGTCAAAAAAAAAATTGAAAAAATAAATAAATCATTTGGTTCTATGAATCATTTACAGTTTTACATACATGCATAGATAACCAACAGAGTCAAACAGGACTTCCAAATGGACGGATCTTCTAAACCGGTTTCCGGTACGGTTTTCTGGTTATCTTTGGTTAAAATTGATTGGGTATGTTGCAGAACAGCAGAAGCTTTGCCTCACATGGCAGGTCTCTCCCAATTTCATATGTTTCAATCACCAGCCTTCGATTTTACAGCGTCATTGATAGAGAGAAGGGACACAGAATCTTCTTCTTGAAACCCTAGATTCCTTACGAAATGCCGATGGAGATCTCAGTAGATCTGATAAACCAACTCAAGGTCTCGCTTCGTAAAGAGGCCAAGCTCTCCTCCTTCGATCCCGTCGGCGATAACTCAGACTCATCCTTCCCCAGACTTCCCACATCCGCGGAGGCAATTGCAGAACTCGATGCTTCAGCTCCGTACCTCCGTTGCCGGAACTGCAAAGGAAAGCTTCTGCAAGGAATCGAGTCTCTGATCTGCGTCTTCTGCGGAAATCAGCAACGGACCAGCGATAATCCTCCTGATCCCATCAAGTTTACTTCCACTTCTGCTTACAAATGGTTTCTCAGCTCTCTTAATCTCGACGGATCGGTACAAGTCGTAACCTTTCGCACCAATTTTTAATTCCGTTTCCGATGAATTTTTTCCCCTCTCTGATTGTGTATTAGTCAGATGTAGTATGTGGTGTATTGCGCCTTTGAAAAAACGAACTTTTCATCTGCAGGAGATAGTAGAGCCACTAAAGGAAACGAATGGATCAAGCAGAGGAGCTAAGGCACCTGTGGTAAAAGGAATTGCTGTTTCTAAGATTCTTGATTTGGAAATACAATGGTCTGCGACAGAGGATAAGTCTATAAACAGTGGACCTGATGATGGACAGCTAGTGCGGAGTAAGAATCCCCTGAATTTGGGAGGAATTAATCTTGATGATTTTTTCGTTGAGGGAAGGGGAGATCTTTCAAAAGTGGATCCAGCAGAGAGCAAACCCGTGGATGATGATGATTTTAAGGATCCACGTAGTCTTAGCTTATTCGATAGTGTAAAGAGTCCGGGAATTGTTGGATCCCAGCAGCACGAAAGTGTCGGTATGTTTAAGGGAAAAGATGTCCAGAATAATGTTTCTTCTGAAGAACATGAGAATCTTAGTTTGTTTGCACGAAGAGATGCTCAGGAAAGTGTTTCTTTAGCAGCGCAGGGGAATTTTGGGTTCTTTGAGGAAATGGATGTTCGGAACTCTTCCAAAGAGGATGAAAACCTTAGTATGTTTGGGGGAAAAGATACTCAGAGAACTAGTTCTTCTAAGGAGGATGAGAGTTTTGGTTTCTTTGAGGGTAAGGATGCTCAGAGAAGTAGTTATTCTAAAAGAGATAAAGATATTGGTTTGTTTGAGGGAGAAGATTCTCAGAAAACTAGTTCTTTTAAAGACGATGATAGTTTTGGTTTGTTTGAAGGTAAAGATGCTCAGAGAAAGAGTTCTTCTAAAGAGGATGAAAATTTTGGTTTGTTTGAGGTTGCACCATCATCAAATGCTGACCTTAAGTCTTTTGATGACAAGACTGTTGCCTCTTCTTCTGATTGGGATTCTGACTTTCTATCTGCTGATCATAACCTTTCTCAGAAAAAGATTGGTGGTGACCCGTTTGTAAGTTCTCCGGTTGATTTGGCTGCTCATATGGATTCTGTCTTTGGTTCTGGAAAAGATTTACTCTATGCAAAACCGGCAGATTCTTCGACTGCTTATGTTTCCAGAGCTGGTGATTGGTTGCAAGATGATTTATTTGGTAGCATCACTGGTGAGGCCCAAAAGAATGACCCAGCTGTCCATGATAAGAATGAGGGACAGGTTGTGGGCGGCAATGGAAGTTCATCCATGGATATTGATTGGATCGGAGACGATCTTTGGCAAACCAGTGAAAAGAAACCCATTGAGAAGACACCTAGGATTGATAATGATGATGACGATGACTGGAATGATTTTGCAAGTTCGGCTAACTCCAAGACTCCTAATAATCCACTTTCTCAAACCATGGAAAGTTCCCAAGAAGAGATTTTTGATGGACAGGCGCAAGTTAAGAATGGTGTTAAAGAACAGGGTGTGTATGAGAAGCAGAATATTAGTACAAGCGTGATGTCTGACATAGGCAAAGGTCAAGAAGATGATCTCTTTGGGACTTGGGATAGTTTCACATCCTCAACCATTCCTCAGACGACTCTGCAGCCTCCCACCAATCATGCGAATCCATCTGGTGAAAAAATACCGGAAATGAACTTGTTTGGGGCAAATAACAATCACAGAGACCTTGATTTTGACAGCAACTCACGTTCTGATTTCTTTTCTGAAAGTATTGGCGGCAAAACCAACTCAGAGGAAGTCAAAGCCATACCTTCTGGGACCTCAACCTTAGACAGGTTTCTTATTTTCTAGTTAGACTCTCTAAATAACCTATGTCATACTAACAAGGAGCTCATGTTCCGGATTTTTTTGGTTTTTTTGGTTTTGATTTCAGAACGAGTGATCCTGATGGTAGTAAAGATCAAACAGTTGATCTTGTTGAAGGCACAACAACAACAGCTCCCAAGTCAAAGAGTGATGTTGCGGAGGAGCTGATGTCACAGTTGCATGATCTATCATTTATGCTCGAGACCAAACTTTCTGTGCCTCCAATCTCCAAGACAGAGTAATATTACCACATTGTACTCTCTATCTCTCTTGCGCTCTCTTGTTTTTTCCTGGGGGCTTGGAGATTGCTTGTTTTCACGTATATATATTTCATTTTCAATAACTTCCAAGGATCCAATTTAACTTGTTCTGTAGCCACAAGTGGTTGTTAGTCTAGTGGGTATTGTTCATTGGGTTACTTCCCATTGATCTTGGCCACTTGGGTACACACGTAAACAACTGAGACTTCCAGAACCTGTTTGGATTTCAGCTCAGTCTCTGGTTATTAAAAAGAACTTAGTTGCTCTGTTTCTCTGCTTAAGCTTTCAAATTTCTACCAAGTACCAATCCAGGGTCACTGTGTTTCCCTTTAATATCAAGAAAAACACTAATATATGGAGAGACATGTACATTACTACTGAATCATCGCTTGAACCGAAAAAACGAAATTTGACATGTGCAACCGACGTATCTTCTGTTAGTCAATCATTTTCACGGGGTTTCATCAGCAACAATATCATATTATTAAACTATATCTCCACATGATACACGTTTTTATTTGTAATTAGATGGACTCTGACTCGATATGAATATAGACAAATCATTTTCCTTATCAATACGCCTTTAATAAAATATATTTTTATCAAAGAATTAATTAGAAAGTTAAATGTTAAATTTATATTATATTTATAACATCTCTACCAAATCAAAAGAGATCCTAAAGACATGGTACCAAACTTGGTTTTTTTCACACGTTTAAAATTTAACACTCAAGAGTTTTTTTTAGATAAAATATCAAGTACTATTAAAAACCCCCTTAGTTAAATCAAAATGTTCATAAAATATTTGTGAATTACGTTATTATATATCCAAAAAATTAATAATGAAAAATATAAGCATGACATAACACAATTGATTTGCTTGTTTTGGGAGACACCTCTTAATTTGATTATTGAAAGGTTAGTAGCTTATAAACCACACATCAAGTTATGTTTCTAAAACTAATTAGTTTTCTATCGTTCTTTTTTATCGCTCAAGTTTTTTTGTACCAATATTTTCATTAGGGTTTTTCGATGAATTCGGTTCCACATGCCTCAACTCCATGAAGGTGGACCAAATGCATTTTTGCCTATCTCCAATTACCACAGTGTTTGTGATAGAATCCATGGACAAGTTAAGCTACTCTTTGCTAGCAAATAAAAATCATTCAAAGTCTGATGATGAAACAAATTGAAATAGACTAACCTGACCAAGATTAGCTTTGAAAGATAGCTAATTGTCTCCATATTTGCCTTATTTTTAATCCATTTTACCAACCATTTTATCGGAAATAAACCAAACTCGATCTTGGTATCTTGATATCATGGTATTTCGGATATCCGACACAGAGGTAGATCTTACCGTTGTGCGTTGGCTTGAGACTGTAGAACCACCATCGCGGTTGCTTAAGACGGTAGAATCATCCTCCTTCATCAAAGTAGCATGTTTTACAAATGAATAAATGTTTTATTAAAGAAAACAAAAATCTAAAAAAATAGTGGAGGCGAATATAGATAAGATCTTTAATAAAAACGAAACTTAAGTCCAAAATACGAAAACAAGTAAGTTTTCTTAATCATCAAATTTTAAGTATTGATTGGATTTGAATTTAATGAATAATTCACTATTTCAAAATACTTAAACCCCCCACAAAAGAATCATTTAACTTCCTATAACTAAAAATTCTGACAGTAAAACCACTTGTTATATGTACTTTTTTGTTGTGCAACTATTATAGTTTTTTTTTTTTTTTGAAATTAATGTGCAACTAATATATATGTACATTGCAATAAATCAATATATACATTTTCCATACCCACCGTTCACCTCGAACTTAGATTTAAGTTCGGTAAACAGAAATCATCTCATCTTAACATTAATCACGTTCGAGCCACATTGCCATAAATTGAATTAAATCATCTTTTGTGCAAGTTGTATAAACTCTTAACTAGTTCACATTTATATGTAGCTGTGCTCCATCTACTTTTTTTTAAAATAGTTTCAAATCTGGTATTCGTCATTTGTCATGTTATAATGTACAGTACTTAATGAACTCAAATCAAATCCGTATTCAGATTTTGTATATCAAATGATTGATTGAGTTATATCAATGCTTTTTTTTTTGTGATTTTCTTACAAAAGTGATGTAGTGTTACATTTATCTTTCCTATTATATGTTGACCTAGTAGTGGCCCTTTTCTAACTGAAATATAAGAAAAGATTCATCTACTAAATTGCAGATGAATGAGTGAAACAAAAATTCCTCTAATTTCTATATTTCATTTACAATTCTTCCTTCATTTTAATTTCATTTATTCTCTCATTTAACTCTTAAATCCCAAATATATTTACACCGGACTTGATTGACATAATCCTCTTATGCCATTGCCAACATGATTTAGTTTGAATTTCCGTAAAGGTAAGTTTAAGAACAGAAAATTAAATAGACTTGTATCATTGTATGAATTTGTTACCTTTAAAAATATTTTCGAATTTTTTTTAAAAAAAACTATATAGTTAGAAGACCTTGAATCGCAAGCAGTTGCAATAAGGAGTATATATCAACAAAAAAACAAAACGAGTTGGATTATCATTATAATTTATTTATTTTGCTCCGTAAAAGAAATTTATATGTAAGATCAATTGACTCATAACCTTGATTAAATTAAACTGATATATTATTATCATCATCTTCTCGATCATTGAAAAAAAAGGTAAGTTGTTTTTTTCCCTATTAAAAGGAGAAAATAAGTTACTTATGTTATACTCTTTGATATTGACATCTAAAGTTTGTACTTTGAAGCAACAAAAACGCCCTATTTTGCCTTTACTATGAATATGTTTAAATATTAATTCCTGGTTGACACAAATTCAATATGTTCTATTACATAAAGTAATTTAAAATTCGTTATTGTTAGATCTAAAGCATAAAGAGATGAAATACAAATACAAATGCGTATAACCAGACGCTTACATATAGGCAATGACTGAACAATCTTACCATGCTGGTCTACGACCCGAACTTGATAGTTACAAATGATATACTTAAAAGTAGCTATCATAGTGTTTGTGATAAAAAAAATTTCTTATGCAAATGTAATTTAAACAATTTGAATTGAGTAGGTTGTTGCTTGAAGTAGGCGTTCGTCATTATACGAATCTTTTACATTTCTCTTTGTTTTCATGCCACGTGTTATTCATACCACTCACACGCCTCAAGAACATACAAGAAATTGCTTATCATACAACTTAAGAACAAATTTCTGATCTGCCCAACAATTAAAAAAAAAAAAAAGAGTTGCTAAGAAAATACATTAGCTGTTTGGTTTGATGATGATTAGTAGGTTTTCTAACAACCATTAGATAATTACAGTATGTGTGCTTTTAGATAAAAATATCTTAAGAAAAACGTAGGTAGTTTACAATTTAAAACAAAATTATTTGTCTTATCATATTACTTGAAATGAAAATTGACATTATATACTTATATTTGCGTCATTGGAATATTGAGATTAATGTGAATTTTGATCTATGAAATACAATGACCAAATATATATAACTATATAAGACTCACTGGTCTTAAAACTTCCAGTAACTTCAAGATTGCATTTTTATCCAAGAATATATGCATTGAACCTAATAACTGATACAATTTTTAATTGGTTATTCATTGGCACTTTCTTACAAAAGTACGTACGCAAAAATTCATAATTTTTTTAACATAAATAAAATAAATTTCACTAATGTACAATAAATTTCTTAGCACACCTTTTCGTCATCTGTTTAAATTTCTTTTGTTATATTTATATATCTTAGTTTAAAAAAACTTATGTATATTAAAAACACGTGAATGTGCAAGTTATTTTGCATGTGGTTAATAATAAAGCGTACATGTGCGTATGAGCTGTGAATGTGCGTATTGCAGTGGACAGCCGTAAATGTCTGACCAAAATCGTTTTTCTAATCTTTTTACCCAACACTGCCTTTGGTAACTCATCTTGTCTCTTCTTCATACAAGTTTTTTTTTTTTTTTTTTTTTTGTAAATAAATTATAAAGGGTTGTCTTCTTATATACAAGTTTACGTCTATTTATAAAGGGTTATCGTCAAAGAAAAAACGAAAAAAAGAAAAAAAATTCATAGAGACTCATGATTCTATGTACATTTTAGTTTTTTAATATGCTACAAGTTATAGCCATGAATACTATATAGACCTAATCAGATTTTATAACGATGGTGGTTCAACCCACCGCTCCTCGCCTTCTCCTAGTCAAATATCTTCTATAATTTCCAAACACAATCACAAAACGCAATTAAAAAACGGTCTGTATTACAATTCTCAAAAAATGTAAAAACCCAAACAAATGTTACAAGAAATGTAGATCAATGAAGTTTATCATATTTATTTCACCAAAGCTTAATCTATCAAATTCCCGTACTTCCAATTTCCATAAATTTTGGTTTTTACCTACCTCTAGCGAACATAAAACAAAAATAAAATAATATTATAGAGGAAAAAAAGGGAGAAAGATTTGAGCACTTGTCGACACCTCGTAGCATCTTACCTCTGCCGACACGTGGCTCGAGACGAATACGGAACTCCGGTCGGAACAGAAACAAATACTTATTTTGACTACCTGAAAATCGACACGTCATCACCTTCTAGACCTAAAGGAGTACAAAGACCAATAAGACTCTACCATTCCTAACGAAGTGTCACGTCACTTCCTATCGAACCTTTACTTAGATACGTTCACTGCCACGTCACTCCTCTTTGGTCACGTTTCTTTTTTGTAATAATACTTCTCTTCACATATTTTGTTGGTAATCACATCGAAGATTCGAAATTGGATCACATTTGGTAATCAACTTACTCCACGTGTATGGACGATTTATATACATACAATTATTTAATTTCGCTTTGGTAGATAAACTCGATGTTACCAAAAGTATACACTATCTAATTACCAAATCAAAAAAAATATCAAAACCCTTATATATATATATATATATATACTTTCTTTGTAGTAACATAGTGAAAGCAAACATACAAAAAAAAAAAAAACACCATTCTTTTTTTTTAAATACTCTCCAAATGAATTGGACAAGAGGAAAAATCATAGGCCGTGGCTCAACAGCCACCGTATCAGCCGCCAGCTGGCAAGAAACCGGCGAAACAATCGCTGTGAAATCCGCCGAGTTTCATCGGTCGGAGTTTTTGCAAAGAGAAGCCAAGATTCTCTCCTCTTTAAATTCTCCATACGTTATCGGATACAGAGGATGTACAATTACAAAAGAGTCCTTCAACAACGGAGAAGCTACGACGACTTACAATCTCCTCATGGAGTACGCACCGTACGGAACGTTGTCCGACGTGGCGTCCAAGAACGGTGGATTCCTCGACGAGACTCTCGTCGTGAAGTACACGCGCCAGATACTTCTTGGATTGGAGTATATTCATAACTCCATGGGAATTGCGCATTGCGACATTAAAGGAAGCAACGTGCTTGTCGGAGAGAACGGAGAAGCCAAGATCGCTGATTTCGGTTGTGCCAAATGGGTTGAACCGGAAATAACCGAACCGGTTAGAGGAACTCCGGCGTTTATGGCTCCGGAAGTGGCGCGTGGAGAAAGACAAGGTAAAGAGAGTGATATTTGGTCGGTTGGTTGTACGGTGATAGAGATGGTTACCGGGTCTATTCCGTGGATTGGAGCGGACCCGGTTTCGGTTCTTTACAGAGTCGGGTATTTGGGTGAGTCACCTGAGCTGCCTTGCTCGCTTACGGAACAAGCAAAGGATTTTTTAGGAAAGTGTTTGAAAAAAGAAGTTAAGGAGAGGTGGACAGCGAGTCAACTATTAAACCATCCGTTCTTGATAACTAAACCGGATAACGAACCGGAATTGGTTACCGGGTTGGTTACGAACTCACCGACAAGTGTGACGGATCAGATGTTCTGGAGATCAGTGGAAGAGGACCGCCCAAGCTGGTGGGAATGTCACGAGGAGAGAATTGGAGTGCTAAGCTGGACTGGCCAGTTTGTGGTGGAGTCCACATGGGACATGGACGGTGACGATTGGATCACGGTGCGATGACTAGTCGGTTCACATGAGGGAGCGTTGATTATTCGATTCAATTAGTGAAAATTTGTTTTAGGAAAATTGAAAATTTTGGATATGGGTGAATGTAGAAGTAGGTGTGGAGGTGTAGAGAATTGCATGTACATTTGCTAGTTCATCATTTTTTTATTCCCCGGAATCCAAATTTTTATTATTCATTGTTAATATGTTATAATACAAGTTAAGGTTTTTTTTTTTTAATAAAAAAAACAACACTTTAGTTAAAACAATTGTGAATTAGACTTTTAATGTCTTAAATCTACTAGCTTAAGTGGACAGGAACCAAGTATATCTGCAAGAACTTGCACGAGTTATTTTGCCAATATTATTGAACACAACTGTATGAAGTAGGAAGTAGTAAAGTTAGGTAAAAGAGTGAGAACTGTGATAATACATACCAGAGAAGGATTTTTGTAGAGTGTAATGATTTTAACTTGTGGGGAAAGTGAGAAATGAAGGCAACACAAAGCTGCCGAATTGGTTTTGTTGGTTGGTTAGTTGTTCATTTTGATATTTTAGGCAAACTGAAAATATCCTTTTCGAATCTTTGTTTAGGATTCGCATTTTCCACTTTTTTTTTTTTTTTTCTTTGTGTAATTTGGTAAGCTTCTGTTAGGCCATTTTGATGATTCATTCATTATGCCTTTGCTTCCACACAAATCTCTAATTATCATATGATTAATGGTTGAAAAGGTTGACACCTACTTTGTTACTACTTAAACCTCAATTGATTTTTTAATTAAATTTTCACTTAATCTAATACTCACAAGAACCATCCAGATGCACTTTCTTACAAGGGAGTATCGTATCATAGATGTGTCATCATCATCAAAAAATCTCTGGATGTAAGAAGTTAAAAACAGGGTTAAGGTACACATACCACAGACCATACTACACCCCAGACCCAACCAGACTAGATTTTTATGATCATACAAAAGCGTCTTAATCTATTTGGATAAAGTTATGTGGTAAACAGAAACCTCATATCTTCCTCGGTTAGCTTTCCTATGGCCTCCTGAGATCCACCAACCGTCCTGTAAAGAACAAAAAATGTGTTCATAATAATAGTTAAGGTTCGGAAAGAAAAAAGTTGAGGATTTTTTTCTAACCCTTCAAACACAAGTTCCTTCTTCTTCTGAAGTCTTAAGATCCTTTCTTCCACTGTGTTCTCTATTATGAATCTCACAATCCTGTAATTCACATATCACACATGTATCCAAAGATTGTTCTTGCCCACCAACAAACAGAAATTGAATGAGAACTGAAGTATAACCTGATTGGCTTGTACTGTCCGATCCTATGAATTCTGTCCTGTGCTTGCCTCTCAACCGCTGGGTTCCACCATGGGTCCATCATAAAAACCTAACATGATTTTTCCAAAAAAACAACCAATGTGAGAACATGTTTGAATACACATACATCGCTCTCCAGAGTTGCTAACTACACACTTACATGTGAAGCAACAGTTAAATTAAGAGCAACCCCTCCAGCTTTCAAGCTCATTAAGAAAACTCTGCAATCTGGATCTTCTTTGAATTTATTGATAGCAGTATCTCTAGCTGCCATGGACATGCTTCCCACTAGTTGAACACAACTAACCCCACACTGTATTTTGAATCAAAATGAAACATGCAGTAAATGACGTTTGTATACAACAAAGTTAAAGTAGAACATAGTAGTGGCCTAGTGACTTGCTCCTGAAATTACCTTCCCAAGGGTATAATTTATAAGGTCCAAAAATGATGTGAACTGGCTGAAAATAATTGCTTTGGCGGACCCATCTCTTTCAACCATGAACCTGATTTCTTCCCTCTGCATACAAATAATCAAATATTATCAAAATGGTTAGAAGGAGGAAGAAAAAGGATCAAGACTCCAAAGAAACTTCAAACGATACTATTCGGGGAAGAGACAGAAGCTGTAGACACTTCAGAGCACATACCAAAGCCTCAATCTTTGTACTTGTCTGAAAATCACTGAGTTTTATCCGATTTAAAATGCTCGAGGCTCTAAATCCTTTTAGTGTTGTCTTGCTTGCCTGATGCTCTGTGTCAGCTTTGGTAGTCCAATCCACAGTCAGTAGTTTCAAGCATGTTGGGCAGGTGACTTTTCCCAGGGACGTAGAGAAATCAATCAAACAAGCTTTACAGAACACATGTGCACAAGAAGTCACCTTCAAAGTAAAAGAACCAAAGAAGAATATTAAACGAAAAAGTAAGTCCAACAACAGTAATCTGACGATTCTTGAACAGAGTATAAAATAAAAACAGTTGTTTCCAGAAGTTACAGTTACTGAGAAACCAGAGTCGAGATATTATGAAATAGCAATAGATCGACTTGGAGTACTTACAACATAGTCCTCGGCCGGGTCGTGGCAGAGACCGCATTCTTGCTCATTTTTGTTCTCATCAAGCAAGTTAGCGTTGACACCACTAGAGTTGGAATAGACCACAAGGTATGGATGATCAACAGCCTGAAAAAATTGCAGGGAATATATATCACAAACCTACATATCTATATCATACAGATAGTGCATTGGCTGGTTAGTTGAACCAAAAAACTGTAGATGCCATTCACCTGTCTCAGACGAGTGAGAAGATCAAATATATGTGCATAGTTATTCATCAATGTCCCAGCCTGAATATACCTGCAAACAAAAATGTACATGGCATAGTCAATAATAAAGTTCTGTTACACAAACCAAGGAGCAGAAACCAGTGGAAAACTATTGAATATAAGTAACTTACGTATTAAATTCCGCCTGGCTGTCTTTGTATAGTGATTCATAGTAATCAGCCTCCTTTACATCTAGTGCATCCCGCCTCAAAGTGATCTACAAGAAGTCAAATTTGAAAGTAAAGCTAAAGATTTGTTTAGTGATTCTTAGTAATCAGCCTCATTTATATCCAGTGCATCACAGCTTAAAGAATTTTTTTTTTTTCCACACCTAAAAGAAATCTATGAAGCCAAATTTATATGTAGAGATAAAGCTTGGAAGCAACTATACCAAGCTTCATTTACATCAAACAAGGGAGGGAAAGGAACATACGATTCGAGGAGGAAGAGCAAGATCAGCTGCACGGCCCAATTTAGTACGTCTTAGAAGAATGTCTTTCAGAACTTTGTGTTTAAGCAATATCATGGCTCGCTTTCCCATTCCCGAGCTTCCATATGCCGTTATTGGTTTGGCCACATACTAGCAATAATAGAAAAAAAAACATAAGGACAAGGTATGAAATGGTGACCCTGCTTTAAAAATTTGGTAGTATATGCAAAGTTACCTTGTTCCACCAACAGAAATGTCGAACTGCATTATGAGGACAGCTAGGACAACTTTGATGCGCACTGCAATCACCACCAAAGGCAGATGACAAAGAAATTGGAATAGCATTAATTGTTATGAACTATGATATAGAATGAGAAAAGAGAAAATGATTAGAAATTGAGCGTAGAAAATTACACGTAATCAAGAATTCTACAGTCACAATCCTTGCAAAAGTAATATGAGTAGGGGAGAATTTGCAAGAAGCGAATCTGGGACAAACAATATAGGCACATCAGTCATGTTAATGATAATGTTTAAGTGCTACAAGCAAACTTAAGGAAAGATTGACTAACCAGGGAGTAAAGCTCTCCAACACGATTCTGAAGAGGGGTACCGCTCAGAGCCCATCTGTAGGTAGCCTCCAAAGCAAAAACAGCTCTTGCTGTGTTGCTACGTCTTTCTTTGATGTAATGAGCCTGGTGTGACGAAATGTAAATTAAACTTAGTCAACGTCAAATCCATAAATCTACCCACTAAAGGCCAAAACAAGAATATGATAATGTAGAGCAGACTCAAAAGATAAAATGACAAGCTTATAGTTATTTTTGGCAAACTTTAGGTTTCTGAGGATGAGTTTACAGTGAGCTCTCCTGCTGTGGTTTCCTATCCCACAACAGGCAAGAAACGCACCATACCTTACATGCTTGGATTTTAGCGCAAATGTGCCAAAAAAATAGGTAACAAAATGTTAACACGAACAGACAACGGGTCTTGGTGTCTTGGTACTTACCTCATCCAAAATGATCCGATTCCACTTAATAGAGTGCAGAAGAGACTTCTCTCTGTCAGCTGAACCTGACTGATCTTCTGCTGTTTGTTTGGTCTTCTTCTTAGATTTCTTCATTTTCTTATCCTCTCCTGCATCAGCCTCCTTGCCTTGCTCTGAGGATGAGGCTGTAGACTTCTTCCTTTTCTGCTTAGATTGTTTCGCCGTTTTGACAGCCAAAGGTCCACAAAAATACCGCAGGTGGATAGTAAGCTTCTTCGGATAAAATGACTTGCTGCAATATGCACACTGCACCTTGGGCGGCATCACATATCTCCTATATTCACTTTCAACTGTGGAATATGTTGTCAAAACAAAATCGTAGTTCATAAATTCTTTAAGATTCTTCTCTCTCTTCGCCCCATGGTATACAAGGACCTTGGTGCTTCCCGGGGATGTGAACCGAGCAATCTCATTTAGCCACTGAGAAACAGCAACGAGAGGACAAAGTACAAGGGTGCACCCCACTGCTTCCCCAAATTGTGCCCTGTCAACTTCTCGTCTGGCAAGAACAAGAGAGATGGCTTGTATTGTTTTCCCCATTCCCATCTCATCCGCGAGAATGCCTCCTGCAAGTGATTGTTCCTGTTTTGATGCCCAAGCCAAAAATTCCTTTTGATACCTTAATAGCGGCATAATCAAATCAGAAGGCGGCTCAGCAGTTTCAGCAATCACAGCATTCTGCTGATCCAAATCAACATCCTCTGTCATATGTTCATCAATCCATCTCTTATGATCTTTTTCCCATATCTCCCACAGTAGCACATCTTTCTCTCTGGTCGCACAAGGTTTTTTCCTTTTAGTCCTTGCTCTTGGTAGATTTGCATTTGCTAAAGGCGCAGGGGCAAGAACAGGTACAGGATTTGGTAAATCATCATTAGCTTCGACTTCTTCCTCCTCCACCTCGTCACCTATGTCCAAAATATGAATGCAAATCATGAATAAACTCTGAAACTCCTTTTGCAAGTTTTTCAGGACTAACCTTACATGATGACAATAAACAGGTGTGCCAAGAATGAATTAAAATTACAACATAATGAGTTCAGAAAGAGAGCACAATAAGTATAACATACTACAAAACAGACATTCTCTATTTACGCTCCATTAAACATTATCCTATAGCAGAGAACATTATAGAAGATGCATAAAACTCATAAAGGAAAAGAAAAAAGAAAAAAAAAAAAGACATACAACTTTAAAACAGACACCTTAAGCAACGAATCGTACCTTGAAATTCAGAGTCGACTGAATCGTTATCTGAAGATATAGCGTAAGGTTCTTCATCAGAGTTGAAGCCAGTTTCTTCCTCGAGATCCACAACTAATTCAGAAGAAGAAAGGATAATTAGATTTACCTCCCGACGATATCTAGGCCTTAAAGTTACAATTTTTTACTGAAATTTCCCAGTTTTATTGCGTGCTGTGTTAAGCAAAAATTTACACTTATAACATTGAAGCTGCTTAACACAGGCACCGCATGCAAAAAAAACCGGAACTTTCATCAATTTCACAGAGATCATCGAGCACAATACCAAAAAAATTCAATTAATAAAGTAGAGAACGAACCGAAACACAGACACTAGTTCACTATTTCCGCAAATTTTCGGGTACAAGGATAAGATAAAGGATCAAACCCAAGATCAATAGAGAGAAATAACAAAAGGTCGTGCGAAGAGTACCTTCAATCGCCTTTTTGCGGGATCGTAGCTCCATCTCTGCCCAAAATTCGCAAAATTGAGGAAAGAGGAAAAATATGAAATTAGGGTTCTCTCTTTCCTTTTTATATAAGAGATAGTTAATGATGGTCGCGATAACGGCGGGAAACACAATATCCTTCACACGTGTTCATTTCCTACCGGTTCGATTAGCAAATTATGACATCAGAATTTTACTTTTCTTTTTGAAAGTTATAATTATCTTCGGTCGTCGACCATCTTTATTGGTTAGATGCGAGTATCTAAACAATATAAATATAATATTTTTATTATAATTTAATAAAAATTGCTTCAAATACCACTAAATAAGTTTATTTTCCAAACATAGCATAATAAATTTTATTTTCTAAAAATACCATTAAAAAGTTTTATTTCCAAAAATACCACAAAACTAAAAACTGAATTATAAATGTTTATAATTTAAATATTTGGGTTTGGGTTTAGTATTTTAGGTTTAGGGTTTAGGGTTTAGTTTTGAGGGTTTAGGGTTTAGTTTTGAAGGTTTAAAGTTTGGTTTTAGTTTTGTGGTATTTTTGGAAATAAAACTTTTTTGTGGTATTTTTGAAAAATAAAACTTGTTATGGTATTTTTGAAAAATAAATTTATTTTACTGGTATTGATAAGAATTGCCCATAATTTAATGGTATAAAAATATTTAAAATATAAAAAGAAACTGAACAAATGAAATTTCCACAAATGTCATATGAATTTTTTGTTTAGAACTTATGGATTTTAAAATTTATTATTATTCCAAATTTATTTTAAACTTTTCTAAATTTCGTGCTTTAATTATCTTTTAAGAGCATTTGCAATGGTTTAGATATTCAAAGGGATTTTTAACCAATTAAAAAAAATTATAATATAATTAAAATTTAGTTTTTGAAAACAATTGAATCAATGAAGAGAAGACAAGTGTCTCTAGAATTTTTTACTAAGCTTTTATAGGTTCTCAAATAAGAACCTTTCTCCCTTTTTTTTTTTTTGTAAATTTTATTTATTTTATATCTTAAAAATCCATTAAAAACTATGGTTAGGATGCTTAATTTAAAGATTTCGTATCACTTTTCTGTTTTTTTCCTTTATTTGGATTAAAAATCCATTAAAAACTATGGTTTTGTATCAAATCAGGGATACGAAATTGGAAAGCAATGCTCATTGGAAAATTAACTCATATAATAGTACCGCCTATGCTTTATAGACATTATATTATGAGATCCCTATCTATACATTTATAAATATCTGTAATGTCCGACGCAAAATCTCTACGTACCAAGAAAATTTTTAGCAGACATTATGATTCATGGTAAAAAGTTAAAAATTCTGTCCCATTCAAAATCAAAATTTCTGAGTAATAAAAAAGGTCAATACAAATATATGCTACTTGAAATTGAAATAAAAGATGTATTAATAAAATCTATCCAATAAAACCCTAACTAACAGGCAAAATCTCATAGCGAAGTAAGAAATACAACGATGAGAGTATTTGTATTATGTTAAATAAACAACGACTCATTACTGATATTTAAAGAAAGCAATAGAATTAACTCACTTGGTAAGCCTCTCTCATTACATAAAGAAACTTTAAACACTGAATATCGAAGCAGAGATGCGAAGGCAAAGGCCGTTGAAAATTTATAGAGAGATGATGATCATTATAAGATCGAAATAGACAATGAGACATGACGAGACAGATATATACAACGTTCTAAATTTTATATATTTATATTGCATATAATGATCAATATAGAAAGCCTTTAAACCCATAACTATTGGGGACAAGAGGCTTCTATAATTTTTAAAATATTTTATTGATGTTTTAAAACGTTGTAAGTGACCATGAGATGTTATTTTATGTGTGTTGTTAGGTCCTTATGGATTAGGCAAGTTTCAAGAGTCAACATTGGAAATAGACACTATCGGTTGACGCATAAAGATGCTAGCTATCGCAGAAGCATTGTAGAATACTGTTGTCTTGATGTTACCTGCCATATCGTGGAAAGCGATTAGGTTTAATAGACATCACCGAGTTTGGAAATAGATAACGTACAATGGTGTGAGAGCTTTCATCATCTATGAACCGAAAAAAAGTTTAGCAACGAAGAAAAGCAATTGATGGATGTTTTGTCACAGTCACAGAAGTTAATTATTGTGAACATAAGACATGTTAATCACTATCAAAATCCGATTTTCTGCATTAACGTTGCTTATGATAATCGCTTATGCAAATTTTTGTAAATAAGTACGTGAAGGTGGCCAGTTAATGCAGCTATGAAAGCTATTCGTATTATGTTAGTTTGGTGGAGAAATATCTGACGATAGGACCTCACAATTGAAGTAGATGGACCTTTGTGTGTAACACGAGTTAATTCATTTGGAAATTTCTATTTTACAAAAATATTGGTTATGTGTTCCTCTTAGAAAACTGATTCAAGTCAAAAATTAAGATCACATTTAATGCTTTCTTATTGGATTTTGTTTTTGAAAATATATTCTTACACAAAAGTAGAAGAAATCACATCTTGAAATGAAAAATGTATCAAACCTTTTTTTCTTTATCTAAAAACAATACAAGAGAAATAGGATGACAAGAAGAAGTACTGCAAACGTGAGCTATATAATAAGAGCTTTGATTAATGGCGACCACCACCTCCACCGCTACCACTTCCACTGCCGGAACCTTGACCGGAGCCTCCACCAACCCCAACACCTATTCCTATTCCAATCCCAATGCCGACTCCTCCTCCATGACCTCCACCAGCGCCGCCACCAACACCTCCACCATGCCCAAAACCTCCTCCAAGGCCTCCACCACGTCCTCCTCCAACGCCACCCCCACCTCCTGCACCACCACCACCACCAAGTCCTCCTCCTGCACCACCACCAACTCCCCCTCCAGCACCAAATCCACCACCATGTCCAGATCCACCGCCCACACCACCTCCTCCACCGCCACCTCCTCCACCACCTCCGCCAGCACCTCCTCCTAATCCACCTCCTAATCCACCTCCAGCTCCAAAACCACCACCGTGACCTGATCCACCATTGGCACCACCGCCTCCGCCACCACCACCTCCACCTCCACCTCCACCACCAACTCCTCCGCCAGCCCCACCACCAACCCCTCCTCCGGCTCCAAAACCTCCACCGTGTCCAGATCCTCCACCAACACCACCACCTCCACCTCCACCGGCTCCACCACCACCACCAACTCCTCCACCTACACCAGCCCCACCACCTACACCTCCTCCAGCTCCAAACCCACCGCCATGACCTGAACCACCGCCAACACCTCCACCTCCACCACCTCCAGCTCCGCCTCCACCACCAATTCCTCCACCAGCACCACCACCTACACCTCCTCCAGCTCCAAACCCACCGCCGTGACCAGAACCACCGCCAATACCTCCTCCTCCACCAGCTCCACCTCCACCTCCACCACCAATTCCTCCACCAGCTCCCCCACCAACTCCTCCTCCAGCTCCAAACCCACCACCATGGCCGGAGCCACCACCAATACCTCCTCCTCCACCACCACCAGCTCCTCCTCCACCACCAATTCCTCCTCCAGCTCCGCCACCAACTCCTCCTCCGGCTCCAAAACCTCCACCGTGTCCTCCACCACCGCCTAAACCACCACCACCACCTCTTCCTCCCCCACCACCAAACCCTCCACCACCACCGCGTCCAAACCGGCCACCTCTACCACACCTCCGGCCCCACCTACAATCATCGTCTCTATACCTCGCAGGTCCGACCACAGATCCATCTCCAAGAACACATTCCACACCCAAATTAAGCAAAATCAAAGAAAGAATCAAACAAGTAACACTCTTAAGCTCCATCTCTAGAGAAATAAATGTACTTTCTCTTCTCTTTTATGCTTTCTGGTGCCTCAGTCACTGGAACTGAACATTCCTTATATAGTAGATATATTCAACCTTCAAAGTTCTAAGAAATAAGCAAGTGGGATGAAGAAGCCATTAATATGGATCCCCATGCATGTTACGTTCTACGCGTTTGGGGCCGTTGGGCCATTAGCGGGAACCATTTAATGAAAAATTCTTATACTAATTTAGTCAAAATAGATCTACACTTAGTTTAGATTTTTAGTAGCCTTCGATCTCTAGTTTTGCTCATTAAATACTTTCCTTTATTATCCAAACTCGTTGACATTTCAAACCAACCACATCCGTATAGATCAACATTACCGAAAATCATTGTTTTCGTCGTCGCTACTTGACACTTTGACGTTGACCCTAATATTTGAAAATTACTAATGCATGATTTACCATTAAACAAAAAAGGTAGAAATTGGAACCAGTTTATTGGAAATTTTCCAATATGGTAATTTGGAACTTTCACTTGTCTATGTTGTTTTTTCTTTTTTTCTTTTCTTTTCTTAAAGAGTGTTTTTTCTCTCACATTTACCACGAGTAAAGGAAATATTACAACTACGAAGGCTATGGACATGAAAACAATTAAAATTATAACAAGTAGTGAGAGTCAACGTTACCGACAATAGTCAACGGTGAAAATGTAGAGAGAAAATAAATTTGGCTCACATGCAATTGTAAGTACATAAGTCTAACCTTACTATACGTATTTAATGTCTTCTATCTCCCCAACTAAAACCACCAATCAATATCCACTTCCAGTTAATTATATATCTAATTGTATAAATACATGCATGCTTGAATATATGCTTAAATCCTTGTGATATTACACATCTTGAATAATAAAGAAAAATATTGGACGTGATGGTTTAGCTCAACTTATTATCCGGAAGTGATATTCATCAAATACAAATCCGAGTTTGAGTTCTACTGGTTTGGCTTGGCGCATGTTAGGTTTTATGGAGATTAAGGTTAAATTTGGTTCAAATTTCCTAGCTTAAAAAATGGATAATAAACTTTTTAGATTATAATAGTCAGAGACAAATTTTTATACCAAACAATATCGAACAATTAGATGCTCGTGTAAGTTCCAGATGGGCTTTTAATTTGTATCGTCTATATGGGTCACCTTGTGCTAAACCCTCCGGCAACTTGGAAGATAAAAAAAAAACATAAAATGAGAATTGCTGGGATTTCTCAGTAGAATACATTTTATATTTGTATAACTTTATTGAATTATATATAGGCTTTTAAATCTTATAATTTTTTTATAGAAAAATATTTACATCTATAAAATATAGATGTAATGATGTATGAACAGTTTTACGCAATCCAGATTGAACACATATCCAAATTACATTCATAAATAGAAAACATATGCATGACATACAATATTTAGTTTGAATATTGTTCTTTCTATAATATGTGGCATACATATGGAACTCTTTATATATGCTCATATATATAATCGACAAAAAAAAAAACTTGAGTCTGGTTAAAAAACAAAACATAGAGTATGTAATAATAGTATTTAACAAAGAGATTGAAGTTGTGAAAGGGGGAACTGGTGATCTTTTACTTGCCTCAAACCATGAGCATCTTCCATCTTTTTCTTTGAAGCAATCGAAAGAAAAGAAATATCGATTGATTCGATCAAACTCGAACCAACTCTGTTATATAATCAAATCCATATTGTTGATCATTATCTCTGATTCTCATCAATCATCACCGAACATATAACCAGTTGATATATGTTCACTTCTTCTTCGACCTTTGATCCTGACGATTTGCAGTCAACAAAAATGTATTAATTTCAAGCACACGTGTCCTGTGTATACATATGTACAAAGCGTGAAGTATATATATATACGAATAACATGATTGTATATTTGCGTTTTCAACGTATTTGTGAGTGTGATAAAGATTAGACGAAACGAGAGACATACGATTGAGAATGAACTGATGATGAGTCGCCTGAGAAGGCATAAGGATCATTGCTATCTCCCTCTTTCAGTCTCTGCCCAGACCATATATGCATGTATATGGTGTGATACGACTCTTAGTTATAAACATATGTTTCACCAACTTCTTTTTCAATTATAAGAAAGTAGATGAAAAGCTAAAGATGACTAGTTTATTTGGTTCTTTTCATATTATATGATATAATTATAGGAGTCTTTATATATAATATATTGCTTTTAAGCATGCTTACGTTTGGAAAATTATGGAGACAATGCACATAAAAACACAAAAACATAGAGATTGAAATTTACAGGTTCACTGAACCTGGTCCCTTTTTCGTTTATGGATTGGAAAAAGCAACCAAGTGTGGATCTCAAATTAGATCTCCTCTTAAATAGTTAACTACTTAGTAACTTATTTGTTTTTGAAATTGATTATCTTTTACTGGATTTGAAAGACACTTGTCTCTTGAAAAATATCAAACATTAAAGATGCATACATCAAAATCGTGAAACTTAACTAGTCCGTTAATTTAACATGGTAATTGTCCTGGGTTAGAAGAGAAATATGGTAGTTTTAAAATGTAAAGTGGGGGATGTTACTATGTTTTTAAAAAGAAAATTCAAATATTAAGTTGGCATTTCATCACGCTTCTTTATTTGTGTGGCTGGAGATAAATCTGATAAATTCATAATAAAATGAAAATAATAAACTCATATAACAAGAACTCATTGGAAATGACAACCTAAACAGAAGACGAATCATTTTCTTTATAAGCCTAAATACAATCATTTCCATAAGTATAAAGATTAAGAAAATATAATGGCCACGTTGTTCTGTTCATGACACACTACTTAGTTAGGTACTGTTCTATTCTATATATTTTGTTTTCTTCTTTATATACTGTTGTCGTATGTCGGCAAAATTAAAGAAAGAATAATTGGCGTATGATCATCCACTAGAATGTTACGCTTTCAGTTAGTGGTAAACTAGTACTTGACTTCAAACACCTTTTTAGAGTAAAGTAGACAAAATGTGTCCGGTCAATGCGATACGTAAACCCTAAAATGTGCTCGCCAATTAGATTCTCCACTCTCTCTCGTAAAAGAACTCAACCCTTCATATTCAATTCTTTTCTCCGCATTTTGATAGATCTCGAAATTTCAAATCCAAAAATTGATACATTTAAGAAAACCTTACATCTTTGACTACATGATATAACGATACATAAAAATCAATGGTGATGAAAACTCGATTTAATTTATAGCCTAACCTAATGGTCGTATTAGCATAACTCGTGTTCAAATTCGTACAGTACGATAAATAAAATTTAGTTTAAAGCTCATGTTAACACATATACTCGTTTTGGTAATGTAAATATTATTTTCTTGGATATATTACGTACACTTAGCAAGCATTGACTAATATTTATTTTCTTTGAGTGTGTCTACAAGACTACAAGTCTACAACAAACGATCGGACCCTGTCAATTACTAGTGGATGGAGATCGCCTGTGCTACAGCAATTCCACTTAGTGAAAATAATGAATCTATGAACGCTTTTTTTTTTGTTGCTGTGAACCAATAGAACGTGAAAACGATCCTATCATCATCAATATACGTAATTAGTCAAATGGGTTATGGGTAGTTCAAATTTGTGAGCTTCCCTCAAAAAAGTATCACATTCTCAATGGGCTTGATGTTCAAATATGGCCTAAGTGAACTCTTAGGAGCCCATAAAGGACAATAATCAATCTATACAGTTTGGTCGACATGTAAGCCCAACTCAAATAGATTAATCATTAATGTCAAAGACTTAAGATTATAAGTAGAAAAGTCAATTTCTCTGATTAAAAATTTTCAAATACCAAAAAAACAAAAACAAATCCTATCCACAAACAGACACATAGAGATTTAATGTTTTTCATTATCTCCTCTGTTTTTCAATGGCTTCTATAGTTCCTCTTCTCCGTACTCTCAACTCTCAAAACCTCACGAAATCATGCTATTAAACATTTCTTCTTCTCCAATTTCTCATCGAATCCCTCACTTCCTCTCTAGTTTTAACATACCCAATTCAAATTTTCCTCCAAAATCCAAAACCCATCTCCCAAAATCTCATCTTTCCACTCTGTTGAACCATAGCCTCTACAGCACCAAGAACAGAGCTTTATTCAGAAACAAGAAATACCCGTATCACAGTCCTCGAGCTCTCGCTGGATTCGATCTCGGTAGTTTCGAATCAGTTCTCGAAGCTTCTGCTGTTCTCACTGCGATTATCGTCGTCCACGAGACTGGTCACTTTTTAGCTGCTTCTCTTCAAGGTATCCATGTGAGTAAGTTTGCAATAGGGTTTGGTCCGATTCTAGCTAAGTTCAATTCCAAGAATGTCGAATACTCGCTTAGGGCTTTTCCATTAGGTGGTTTTGTTGGATTCCCTGATAATGATCCCGACAGTGAAATCCCTGTAGACGATCAAAACCTTCTCAAGAATCGACCCATTTTGGATAGAGTGATTGTGGTTTCAGCTGGAATTGTCGCTAACGTTATCTTCGCTTACGCTATAATCTTTACTCAAGTGGTATCTGTTGGGTTACCAGTTCAAGAATCTTTTCCTGGAGTTCTTGTTCCAGATGTTAAATCTTTCTCTGCTGCTTCTCGTGATGGATTGCTTCCGGGAGATGTAATCTTAGCCGTTGATGGTATTGAGCTCTCCAATTCCGGTTCTGATTCGGTTTCCAAAGTTGTTGATGTTGTTAAGACGAATCCGGAGCACAATGTGTTGCTCAGGATCAAAAGAGGGAAAGAGGATTTCGAAATCCGGATCATGCCGGATAATAGTTTCGATGGAACGGGGAAAATCGGTGTTCAGCTATCACCGAATGTTCGATTCTCAAAGGTTAGACCGAAGAATATACCGGAGACTTTTAGTTTCGTCGGTAGAGAGTTCTTTGGACTCTCTTACAATTTCTTGGACAGCTTGAAACATACTTTCTTGAACTTCTCCCAAACCGCTAGTAAAGTCGCTGGTCCAGTGGCAATCATTGCGGTTGGAGCGGAAGTGGCGAGATCAAATGTGGATGGGCTATACCAGTTTGCGGCATTGCTGAATCTAAACCTTGCGGTGATCAATCTGTTGCCTTTACCGGCTCTCGATGGCGGAACATTGGCTCTAATCTTGCTGGAAGCAGTTCGAGGTGGGAGGAAGTTACCGTTAGAGTTGGAGCAAGGGATTATGTCGTCTGGAATCATGCTTGTGTTATTTCTCGGTTTGTTTCTCATCGTCAAGGACACACTTAATCTTGATTTCATCAAAGAAATGTTGTAATCTTTTGGAGATAGTTAACGAAAAGTATTTTTTGAAGAGGATGAGAGAACCCCCTAAACTGGAGAAGCAAGTTAAATATCAGTCTTTTATGAAATCCATTTCTAAATTTTCAAACCGAAATTGGTTTATAACGCAATTGCGTGATTTACCAAAACAACATCGCTGAGTCTCATCGATCATCATCATACATTTAACTGAAACTATGCACACAAGCTAAAAGGAAAGTGTTACAATTTGCAAATTAGACACAAAGATCCGAACAAATGCTTGATGAGTTAGTTTCTTTGTTTCTTCTATCAAGTGGCAATCGGCTTTTTATGAGACTGCATCGAAAAACAGACACACTTAGCTTTCATGGCTTCAGCTTCACTCCCATACTCTCGGAACTTGTATTCCTCCTGTTTAAACGAATGAGGAACCTTCCCTTCACTATAACACTGGTTACACAAACTAAACCGGGCTTTCACTTCCTTAAACCGGGATCCGATAATCGGATACCGACAAACCGAGCAAACTTGGTTTCCATGACGGTTTCTATCGTTTGCCTCCAGTTTAAGGATCGTAGACATGATACCAAATCCCCAATCTGGATCGTCAAACATGGCTACAAACTGATTAAATGTCACTGTCATTGAGGATTCAGCTTCTTCTTCCCCGTGAACTTCTAACATTTCACTCATTCCGTGTGATGGAATGTAAATAGCTCTCAACAGTTTAATGTATTTTACTGCATCCGTTTTTGTTATCTGAGAGCTTCCTTCGTTTACGGGTCTCCAAAGAAGCGCATCAAAAGCAACTCTTTTCCGTTTGTCTGAATGTCCACCGCATAAAGGAGCAATCACCGCGTAAAACATACCCATATCGACTCTTCCCGACCCCGAATCATCGATAAGCGATAGGATTTTCTCGTTTATCGCCTTGATCGCTCCTTGAAATGTTTCAGGTTTCAAGGAATTAAGCAGACGCCGGATTATCTCCTCTAAATTAGGTTTCCGAACAGATTTTGTCGGCCCGCCACTTCCAGAATACGATACAGGAACATCGTTGTCTCTCATCTCCTTTCGCACAGACTCCACATCGCATTTCCCAAGCCTTGTAACCCTCTGAAAGGCTCTAATCTGAAGAGCCGTGGCTAAATCCGGTCTCAAAGTCGTCTTCTCACCCACTGTCTTGAACTTGGAAAGTTCCACGACGATAAACGGACCTTCTCCTCCATTACCATTTCCATTGCTTTTACCCTTTTTCTTCTGCAAATGTTTTAAATGAGATATCGCATCATGCAATTCAACCCGGTTTGTCAGTTTCAGTGCTTCCTTAAGTGCTCGTTTAGCTTCTTCGGTCTCTCCAGCACCTAACAAAGAAACTGCCTTGTTGAGCTGAGCACGCCAATGGTTAGGCCATACCGCTAAGACCCTAGTATACATTTCCGAAGCTCTCTGAAACCTACCTAAATCCATGTAAAGCCCACCGAGATTATACAATGCATCAACATGGCCAGGTTTCAAGTCTATAGCTCTCTGGAAAACCTCAATAGCTCTCTCATCTTCACCCATTGAATGCAAAGACGAAGCTAAATCACAATGAGCATCTGCGTAATCCGGTTTCAAGTATATAGCTTCCTCTAACGCCTTAACCGCTGCTCTATACTCTCCTACACCAAACAATGCACTTCCTAGAAGCTTCAAAGCTCTAAAATGCGTAGGACATAGAATCGCAGCTTCTCTATAATACTCACAAGCACTCAAAACCATACCTTCGCCTTCAAGCGCGATACCAAGATTGACATAAATCTGAGGAAGCAAATAAGCCCATTGATTCCCGCCCGACTCAGCCGCTTCCAAGGCCAACAAAAACTCATCTTTGGACTCTTTACATTTCCCCAAAACGTAAAGACAGTTCCCAGCTTTGAAATGTGGTCTCACATCAGTCGGTTGCAATTCACAAGCTCTCTTGAAGCTAACAAGAGCTTCTTTAAACAATTGGTGCTCATACAAAACCCTACCGATGGCCATATGTCCATCAAAAGCTTCTTCTCTCGATCTAGCTCCATCTGCTTTACTTCTCAAAACACCTAATTCCTTGACAAACACACCGTAGTCGTGACTCGATTCTTCCCAATAGATTCTCTTCTCAGAGATGTCAGACGAGGGACCTAACTCTCTAGACCATCCAGCATCAGAAAACGCATCAACATTGTTATTATTGTTATTATCAGCTTTCAATTTCCCATCTTTCTCCTGTTTCGACTTCAATCTCTTCACTAGAATCTCCAAATCGTCAACTAACTTCCACGTCTCGTCAAAAACGATTCCGTGATTGGGCGAAACCGCCCAAGCAGCTGTTCTCTGTTTCTTTTGTGCTTCAACAGCTCTCTCATCTGTAATCGAAGAAGACGAAGCCGCCTCAGAGCCTTTAATCGTCTCATCAGCGTTTAGCTCAAGCCCTAATGCATCGAAATCTCTGTCGACATCTCCAGCACCGTCGTCGTAAGTACGGAGGAGCCCGTCGTAGGTCAAGCCTTTGTTTGAATCGATGAATTCAGCGTAGGTTCGAAAAACTTCATCGAGAATCGCGTTGATCTGTTCATCACTGAATTTAACCCTAGGGTTTACAGCTACGACAAGAGCCGCCATCTCTTCTCGGTTTAGCCCACCATCGCGATTCTCGTCGAATTGCTGGAATATTCTCTTAACTTTCTCCGATCTGCTTCCTCTAGTCGCCATTTTTACAGGAAAGTTTCAGCCTTTTTGGTTCCAAAATTAGGGCATAGAACAGAGGATTGAAGATAAGCAGGAAACAGACAGACCCAGAAAAAGGAATCAAATGAAGGAAACAGAGAGCGGAGATTGAACAATTTCAGGGCTTCGTTGCGAGAATCTCGACATTGGATCCTCTGATCTGTAAAGCTTCTCTCTACTGTTTCTTTAAGGAAGAAAAAAGAAAACATAAAAACCAAAGTCTTAATATTTTTATCAAACGGTCCATACAAAGGACTCCAATCCAAGCTGTGTTTTTTTGTCTCTGTGTCTTTGTATGAAAGCAGATAAGTGTTGACAGTACTGTCAGGGTGTGGTGTGTGCCTGTGTAGGGCTTTTATTCTCTCCTTTAAACATTCTTATCTTTTATTTTTCTTGACAGCTATCTATCTTATTTACATTTCTGAACTAACTTAACTACAAAAATATTTGTAACTTATTGGTTGGTTGGTTCGTAATAGAACTACCGTTGTGCCATTATTTAGATCCAAATCTAGATACGTGTATAATTTGCAACGAAGACGTTTAAAGAGTAAAGTTGTGTGAATGGACATGACATGTTCTTGTTAAAGTAAGTGATTTTTATTTTACAAACAGAGGTATTACACCAACTGAATAAAACAAAGCTCTGTTTCATGGAACAGAGTAAGTACTCTGATGAAGTTTCGAACCAAGAAAAGACAAGAGTCTCACAAGACTCCATAATTAATGAACTAAACTTAACGGTATCTCATCTGACTTTAACTGAGAAGATGAGAATCACGTTTTACTGATCACTAATTGTTGCCAAGCAATTATCAGTTGGTCTGGTGTGAGGCAAATACATCACAGGACACTCTGGGTTGCTCCGTTTCACCCTGCCAATATGGATCTCCATGGATATATCAAGATAACATAGAAAGATTTGATTTCAAGATTCAAATTTTGTAAGTCTTACCGATATTTGAGGAGGAAATGATGAAGAAAAATTGAAATCTCGAGCTTAGCGAGATCATTTCCGGGGCATAGATGGCTTCCAGCACCAAAAGGAAGGAACGCACCAGCTTTTGGTACAAACCCCTTCTGAAAATTTTCTCCAAACATACAAAATGAATTCAAAGTTCTACGGCCCGAACAATGTAAGATGATAACAACAAACTTACATCCCATCTAGAAGGATCAAATTTTCTTGGATCCGGATAGACGTCAGGGTCTATGTGGACATCCCTAAACCATGTCAAAACCTTCCAACCTTTTGGGATTAAATAGCCTGCAAGATTAATCAAATCATGCTACATGTTTATGTGCATTTCAAAAGGTGTTTTGTATTTACATATATACTAACCATTCATTTCGACGTCAGTCTTTGCCTCCCGAAAAGCAGCGAGTGAGAATGATATGACTCGAAGTGTCTCATCAACAACCTATTGAAGAAACACCTCTTTCTATCACCTAAAACATATCGCCAACAGAACTAAACTCATAAGTGACCAAAATCTAACCTGAGATAAGAACTCCATTTTCCGGGTTTCTTTTAGAGTTAGTCTTTTTTGTCCTTTTGGCCTATTTTTCAGGATCATTTCTTGTTCGGCCTATAGTGCCATCATATGCAAAACATAAGTTATATGACTAAGTCCGGAAGNGTAGATATTTTATTATATAAATAATTTGTATATACTATGATGTCACGTAGTGAGTTTCTTTATTTCTATATATAATAGTAATATCATAACTCCTAATCCTATGATCTTATTAAAGAAAAAAAAACTATAATGGAACAAAAAGCCTTTATCCGGTTAATTTTTCTCATCGTCACGGCCGGTTTCATCATCTCTTTCACATCCACTAACTTCTCTCACAGACCAACGAAGCTTCTTGACTGCTCCGACTCTTCCTCTTCACCTCTTTGCGCTTCTAGAAACTTTCTTTTCAACAAACAACAACAACCACCACGACCTATTCCTAAACCAAAGACCAAAAAAAAACATGAACACGTGTCCGATACACCAAACCATCCTCTAGACCCACTCACGGTGGTGGAGATTACCAAAGTCCGATCAATACTCTCCTCGCACGCGCTATTCACCTCCGGTACACCACACGCGCTTCACACCGTCGTTCTTGAAGAGCCTGACAAGAATCTTGTCCGTCTTTGGGAAAAAGGGAACCCACTTCCTCCGAGGAAAGCTTCAGTCATCGCACGTGTTGGCCCTGACACGCACGTGCTTACCGTTGATATCTCTACGGGTCGGGTAGATTCAGAGAATAGCCCGGTTCGTGTTTCGGGTTACCCGATGATGACTATTGAAGAGATGAACGATGTCACGGTTGTACCATTCTCAAACGCGGATTTCAACCGTACGATTCTTTCTCGTGGTGTTAATCTAACGGATGTGATTTGCTTCCCAATCTCATGTGGCTGGTTTGGTAATAAAGAAGATAACGCCAGGGTAATTAAAAGTCAGTGTTTCTTGACTCAAGGAACAGCCAATTTCTACATGCGACCTATCGAAGGTTTGACTATTCTTATCGATTTAGATACAAAGCAAGTGATCGAGATATACGATACGGGTCGAGCTATACCCATACCCGGTTCAACCAATACCGATTACCGCTTCGAAAAACTCGTGACTACCGACAAAACTCGACTTCTAAACCCAATATCCATTGAGCAGCCACGTGGTCCAAGCTTCGTAATCGAGGACAACCATGTGGTGAAGTGGGCAAATTGGGAATTTCATTTAAAACCAGACCCGAGAGCAGGTGTTGTTATATCACGGGTCAGGGTACATGATCCGGATACTCAAGAGACACGTGAAGTGATGTACAAAGGGTTCGTGTCGGAGCTTTTTGTTCCGTACATGGATCCATCGGATGCGTGGTACTTTAAGACTTACATGGACGCTGGCGAGTATGGGTTCGGGTTACAAGCCATGCCACTCGTACCGCTTAATGATTGTCCACGAAACGCAGCGTATATGGACGGAGTTTTCGCGGCAGCCGATGGGACACCGTTTGTGAGAGAAAACATGATTTGTATTTTCGAGAGTTACGCCGGAGATATTGGGTGGCGTCACTCCGAAAGCCCCATCACAGGCTTACCGGTCAGTGTTTTTGCTTATGGGTTTTTATTTACATAGGGAAAAGTTTAGGGTTTAAAAAGTGAAGTTTCTAAAAAAGAATGATAAATGTTAATTATAATTTTTATTTAGTAGATAAGGGAAGTGAGACCAAAAGTGACGCTAGTGGTACGAATGGCAGCTTCGGTAGGTAACTATGATTACATCATTGATTACGAGTTCCAGACTGATGGGCTTATAAAAGCTAAGGTACTTTACTTTATATCAATTTCTAAAATATAAAAGATTCCATATGATTCCGTGGAATAATGAATATTTTCATTTTCTTGTCACGAAACACTATAGTTAATGTAGTTGATAATGACAGGTTGGGCTTAGTGGAATACTAATGGTGAAAGGGACAACATATCAAAACAAGAACCAAGTGGAGAAAGATAAAGAAGGTAATGAAGAAGAGCTTTACGGCACACTTCTGTCTGAAAATGTAATCGGAGTAATTCACGATCATTACGTCACTTTTTACCTTGACCTCGACGTTGATGGCCCGGACAACTCATTTGTTAAAGTGAATCTCAAGAGGCAAGAGACCGAGCCAGGTCAGTCACCGAGGAAGAGTTACCTGAAAGCTGTTAGGAACATTGCAAAAACCGAAAAAGATGGTCAGATCAAGCTAAGCTTGTACGATCCATCAGAATTTCACGTTATCAACTCTGGTAAAACAACTCGGGTCGGAAACCCAACGGGTTATAAGGTTGTTCCTAGAGCAACAGCAGCTAGTCTACTTGACCATGATGATCCTCCGCAGAAGAGAGGAGCTTTTACCAACAACCAAATTTGGGTCACTCCGTACAATAAGTCTGAGCAATGGGCTGGTGGCTTGTTCACTTACCAAAGCCATGGTGATGATACTCTTGCGGTTTGGTCAGACAGGTGATTCATCCCAAAACAATAATGATTTATCATATAGTTAAGATTCGACTGTTTAATTTTAATGCATTTTATGGTGTCATGCAGGGATAGAGACATAGAGAACAAGGACATAGTTGTGTGGTACACACTTGGCTTCCATCACATTCCATGTCAAGAAGATTTTCCTGTAATGCCCACTGTTTCTTCGAGTTTCGACTTGAAGCCCGCAAATTTTTTCGAGCGCAATCCAATCCTAAGGGCCGCTCCGAATCTTGAACATGACCTTCCTGTTTGTGGAGTTCAATCTGTTTCTGCTTGAAAAGAGTGAAGTACGAAATAAAGAAATAGCCACATTTTTATCTTCCATATTTCATGGTTGTCTTATGTCTACACATTGTTTTTATGGGCTTAAAACTAGTAATCGGATTTATAGATGTTAATACTAATGTATATGTATGTTTATAAACAAGAGTCCATACATGTGGTTTATGTCTGATTAGAAGCTTCCAGATTCCTTTAATTACAAAGCCTAAATCTTCAAGATTACTAAATATTCATTAGAAAGAACGGCATAATTCTAGCGCCTAATATTTTATAACATTATGTATTTCTAATCATACATAATCGACTTAATTGTAACCCATTATTTAACATCCACGTCAGTGTCTGAATCCTTTGATTTATTTACTTTCCAAAATTAAATTCCGCAGAAAAAGCATAAATAAACACAAAGAATATTCAATGAAATATACACATTTCCAAGAAAGAAGTAAGGGAATCGTCAAATTACTCCAAAAAAAAGAGTAAACGAATCGTCAAGTAATACACTATATAGGTTTAAACTTCTTCTACCATTTCTCTCTCTCTTAGAGAGAACCAGAAACGTTCTTTGATAATGAAGAAAGTGAATACCAACCGGTCCAAGAAGAAATAGGTTTGTGGTGGTTCCGCTGAAGCTTAGCCAACTGATAAGAAGCGGATGAGCGAAGAGCTGTTACTAGTCAAAAATGTGAATGTCAAGCGATCAAAGACAGGTGCTCAAAGGTTAGAGTGGAATGGGGAAGATGAGATCCGTGTGCTACAAATTATGATTGATTTTAGAGCTATGAGAGGGAAGGATCATTTTGATCCAAATGAAACTTACGAATTCATCATAGAATATACAATTTATGAGGTTTATAACTATGTATTCGTAGAGAATGTGATCAGATTAGATCATGAGTTATAAGTCTCATAAATTCATAGCTATAAGCCTCATAAATTGTATATTCCCTGATGAATTCGTAAGTTTCCTTCGAATCATCAAAATGATCCTTTTCTGTCAAAGCCTAAAATCAATCATACCTTGTAGCACACGGATTTCATCTTCCTTATTCCATTCTAACCTTTGAAAAAACCTATCTTTGATCGCTTGGCATTCACGTCTTTGGCCAGTAACGACATTACAAACTTACAATTAAGTCGATTATATATGATTAGAAATAAAATCTGATATTATATAACATTATGCATAATTCAAGTCCATAATTCATTAGAATCTAATCGATTATGTACGATTAGAAATAGAATCTTCCAGGTTTGCTTAATAAAAAGCCTAAGAAGTCTTCAAAATTTGGTTTATTTCTAGCGCCTAAATGACTAATAGTCACGTAGTGCCTATGTTACATAGACGGCCATTTTCTAGCCTCTTAGATATGTGGAACTCTGATTTTTTTCCTTTTTTTTTTGCTAAAATAGTATGTTTTATCATTAACAAATTAGCATTTGGAAATTTTAGACAATATTTTGGGACGAAGATATCACGTTTTGGTGACTAATTCGTTGGTGATCAAGCTTTCTGTGAAAATTTTAAGAAAAATGCAAAGCCTGGAAACAAAGATGGTGCAGGAATGTAACAGAGTATACAGAACAAATACAAAACAGTAAACACATCAGTTAAACAACACAACAATCCCAACCCAATAGAGAAACAAAACACTCTGTCTTCAATTTGTTTAATTTTGATCAGTCAAGGATAGAACTAAACTATCCCCAATTCGTCGTCTTTGAACGTAAGTTTCTATACCCAGATCACAAGTGAGTTCACTAAGTTCTTGATCCTGAAAACTTCGATTTGGAAGTACGACCACTTCACACTCGGTATCAGACATTAACAACAACAAAAACCAAAAGAGATTGTTAAGACATTGTTAAGCTTAAGAAGTTTAAAGCTCCTGGTATTTAGATTTCTGTCTATACAATAGTTTGATAGCCAAAAGAACGAGGGCATAGTTTTGTATTGATGTAAAAGAATCGCTACTTGCTTCATTTTCAAGCCACCCAAAACGAACAAAACAGCAGGGGCGTTTTCACTGCAGTGTTCAGTTTCCTTATACTAAAACGAAAACGCCACAATCGCAATGTATCCAATTGCCAGAGGTTTTCACACTTGTCTCTCTAATCCTGCCTCTCTTCTGTACCAATGCATACAAATGTGGGTAACTCTTGGAATTGTATCTCTGTACTTTTGTCTGATCTTTGAGCTGTTTTAGGGGATGAACAAAACCGTTATGTTTTATCATTGATTTGTTTATATGTCAAAATGTGGCACTCCAAAGAGCCTTTTCGCCTTCACCGCAACGTCGATGAACCTCTTTGATGCGATCTGCTGATCTGCAGATTCCGCTGCAGCTCCAGTCGAATGATGCTACACAGATGTTTCCAGCCTGCGCTTTCCATTCACAATCTGCAATACCAAAACTAAATCTGTTAACATCTTATCGAGTATATTTTCAGGTTTGAAACAAGAAGTAAGATTTGATGTTATTGTCAAATTATGAACATTTAGGTTCTTGGTAAGACTTTGTATCAGTAGAGATCTTGATAGGGACGAGTCATCTCTTTAGACAAGGTCTCTTCACTTTAAGCCTTTTGCTATTAAGCAGATTTATTGTAGTTAGGTGCAGAACAGCAGAACACCAATGATGTTGATATTTTATCTAAGCTCTCAAAATCTATACACTTTTTGAAGCATCTAAAAAGTATCAAACCGAGTCTAGTAAACTTGCAGGAGACAAAAGGAGCTTAAGACTTACCAGGAGACAAAAGTATCAAACTGAGTCTAGTAAACTTGCAGGAACCAAAGGGATCTTAAGACTTACCAGGAGGAGTACCACAGCATAGTCTTCTATCATCAATGTGTTTAACATCAATCCCGATAAACCAAGCTCCTAATGAAACATCTTCGTTCGCATACTTGTGAAGAACATGCCTGAAACATTTAACATATATAAGAACGAGGAGACTCACGAGATAACAGATGAGCCATGACTACACTGTAATCTCATCTTCATCTTACTGATTGATTGATATATAAGAAGCCAAGTCTCTTGAAATGGCGTATAACTGTCCAGTAGCATGACGGAAGTATCTGTTCCCATTCTCACCAAATTTCCAATACTCTGGCTCATGGTACCTCACCCCTCTGCTCCATAAAACCAACATGGCTTAACAAAAAGGAAAACCAGAATAAAAAAGGTTATGAAGGAGGTGACTGGGAGATGCTTTACTTTTGAGAGAGGACAGGACCAGATTTCATGCAACCGATGTAGACTCGTGGTTTTTTCCGGTGTCTAACAAGAGTTTCCCCAAGAGTTGCTGCAGATATATTAAATGAAACATTAAATCCATTGGTATTACGACTTACCAGCATAATGAATGCAATATGACATATAACCAATTCAACTCATTTTCCTCATATAATCAAGGGGAGAAGCATTAGAAATCACCTATATTTACATGAACATCATCATCTACTTTGACATAGAAATCTGCATCCCACATTGAAAACGCTGTAGAAAAGTAAGTTTTCGTCTTGCCTGACAACTCTAGGTACCCTTCAACATGGTCCTATCAAAACCAAGGGAGCAACGAAAATGAAGATAGGAGCTGGAAAAATTAGGCCTTGGACTACTAAACGGCGAACTAAAGTCAGAACTATACCAGTCTCAAGAAATCTCCATGCTTCTTGTCCTCAGCTTCTATGGCTCGATCAAGAATTCCCCCGGCCGTGGCACTATAAAATCAATGACACGCATCATGGATATACAATGAACCAGAAAAACTCACATCAGAAACTAAAGGAAATTGAATTCTCACCTGTGACCAATGACAAACCGGATAATAATCCCCTTCTCTTCTTCAAGTCTCTTTCTTTTTTCACCTAAAAACAAAATTTTAAACCGATGAAACCCTCGATGAACATATATGATCAAAGATAAACATGTTATCAAGAATCCAGAAGAGACTGAAGCTAGGCAAGTGTTAAAACCTTGAGGCATCCACGTAGTTCGAATAGAATCCCTTCTCTTTCGGCTACTAAAAGCTGTATTAATCCCTACAACCATCAAATACCGTCTTTTTCCCTGCGGTTGGTTCTTCCCCATATCAACTGATACAGGAGCACCGTTTTGTAAAGATTCCTGCACAGACCTTGCTGCAGCTAACTCCATCTCTAAGCTTGAAATGGTCTTATCCAATGTTCTGAAAATAACACAAAAAAGGTTGCAGCCAGAAAGTTGTTCTGTTTTTGAAAGAACAAACACAGCACAAGATAAAAACTTACTGTAAAGCAATATGGGTATTGGCTACTTGTCCAAACAAAGCCTGAGGATCTCTTTTTATTTCTTTCTGGTAAAGCTAATGGAGAAAGCAATCAGATGAGATCATAAACAGAAATTGAAAAGTTTCATAATGAAGAAGAATCCATCATGGACTCACAGCTTTTGGATTGCAGCCTTCAGAGATGAGCTTCAATCTTTCAGCTTCGGTTACAGATGGACGAGACATGCCTTTAGATTCCGGAATACTCCACATCCTGCAACAACAAGAACAAAGTCTCATGTGTTGAAGTCTCTCTAAGATAGTGAATTAGTCCATCAAAATTAAAACTTTAAGAATAAGGAAACATCGAAGCTGACTTCAAAATAGTCAAATTACCGATCGGTGAAAAACATTCCGACGCAGAAGCTTCCTAAGCAGAGTAATATAGTCCATTTCCTCGATACGAAGCTTCTAGAAGAATATTCTCCTTTCATCTTCGTCGACATTTTTCTCTTAATAGAGAAAAAAAAAAAGAACACTAAAGATCCCCAGAGAAACTCTCGATAGCTACCTTAAGCCAATGAACTCCATCATCGGAACCAAACACTATAAAATCAGAAATAGACCCAAGAAGGAACAACTAAATCCACCAGAATCTGAGATTTCACAGTTCGAGAAAAAAAAGTTGAAGAAGCTCTCTTCTCCTATCTCTGAGTTAGTCTCTTTGATTTACGCAGTGGAGAGAGAGAGAGAGACGAAGACGAAGACGACGTTAAAGAGAAGGGATGAGACGAAATCAGAACGACTTCTTAACCGTCTCTCTACTTCTTATTTAATAAACATACCAATATTTTTTTGTAAATTTACCAAACTATCCCTCTTTATAAACTATATTTATTTTTTTCTTTTACCATTTAAATTTCTAATTCGAATTTTCGATTTTATTATTGTAGTGTCTCCTCGTGGTTTTTTTGTCTGCCCCTCTCATCTTTTAAATACTTAAATTAAAGTAAACAAAGATTAAGGCTTTTTTTTTTAATACAGAAACAAAATCTTTGTTTATGTTAACCTGGGAAAGTTTTTTTTTTTTTTTACTCTTTGTTCGACGTCATATAGATACATATATGTTCAGATGGCTTTAAATGAATGATAATGAATACGTTTTTTTTTTGTCCTATATTAATCATATACTAATACTTACCATTTACTATATATATGTTACCACACCACTGGCCACCTCTTTGCACTTATTAATAATGCTAGTAAATTCAAAATACTATTATTCACCATTCACTATGATACAACAAAACGCATTATGTCATTAACAACACAAAAAATAAACGCATAATGTGTATGATTTTGATTTCTAATTGAATATTTACCATTACAATTATATATTACAAACTAAAAAAAGAAGCATGGCACCACGATTTTTGGTCTCTTGATAGATTAGATATGTATACTTGTTGATATAAAACAACAAATTAGATAAATTTTTATTTATTTGTAATATATGTATATAGCCTAAGCCTAATTATAAGACGGCCACAAACGGTATGTGTCTATGCGTAGCGATTTGAGATAGTGGAACTAGAGGCATTTTTATTGGTTGACTTTGACTTTAGCTTAGAGCTGGCCCTCGCCACATGGTCATAATAGGTGGGGGAGTTAAATTGGTTGGTAAATACTACTAAATAGTAATTGACTATACGTATACATTCATTTTCACGTGAACTTTACCAACCAACACCGTTGGTGTTTAGCTTGTTTGCTTTCATAGCGTAAGCCTAATAATGCTTCACACTCGTCTAAATTTAGTTTGATATCATTCGTTTATGGCTTCGCGTCCATTTTCGACATGTTGTTCCAAAAAAAAAAGAATATTGATTATTTATGTAAATTGCCATGCTTAAATCTTGTTCTGTGTGTTTTGTCTTTAGGCATGCACATAATATTGAGTAACATCCTAGTTTAGCCATCCATCTTTTACCTATTGTACGCCAAACACGTCAAATTGTAAAGACCTTTCATGCACCATTAATTTTTTTTTTTTTGTCAACTACATGCACCATTAAATTGTAATATAAACTGTTAAAACAATTATTTTGAGCTTTTTACATGCACCATTGTTTTCAAATAAATTGGGATACTCAAAAAAAATAGTTAATGTTTTTAAAATTATAAATATACGAATACAAAAAAAACAAACGAAAATAAAGGACAGTTATCACTATTTTAATTTAGTCGGGTCTGTTCAGTTCATTAGAGATTCTGCGACTGTACTAGCCATCACAAGCCTCACTGCAAAAATCAGTCTCCCAAATATGACCAGTGGGTCCCACATCACGAGGTTTTCCACGTGTCATCCTTTATAACAATCCATTGATTGATCATTGATGTATGTGAGTTTGTGTAACTTATGTCCAAAAAATGATGCCACATGACTTGGCCATCCATTGTTCATGAATTTTAATAATTCCCGTTTGATTTATATGTTTGTCCCTCGATCCGTTTACTTTTTTTTTGCATTTGCGCATCTTAATATTTGTGGATAGGGATAATTTTAGTTTTGTTCGATAATATTGGTCATTCTTAATTTACTTTATTTTATATTTTATATTTCGTTTGGTCTTTATGACGAGTAGTAAGCAATTGAGTGGTCAGTTGCATGGTGTTAACTAGTCGGCTTATATTTGTTAGTACTACTATTTGTTTTTCTAGAAATGATGCCATATCCAATGGACTCAACCTACAGGTGTGTAACACTTATTACGGTGATATCTTGCAAATTTTCTTGAGTGTTACATAAAATTAAGTTAAAGTCAGATAATCATTTGATGCCTTCATAAAATTTCAATTCCCAATGTCGTAGAATCATTATGAAATTTAGTTCAAAAGACTAGTTCAAAGACATCTTTTCAGTCCCCTAGGGAACACATATAATTTATATGTGGTAACTGAAACATAAACACACAAATATATTTGATTATTTACAAAATAGTATATTATATTACTATTTTAAATTTGGTATGTCTGGTGGACTCTAATTCTTTTCTCAATCAGATTTCTGAACTCAGTTGCATGTGTTTAAAATATATATTCAAAATTTTGTTTTCCATCGATGGCTGTGCTCATGGCATGTGAGCATTCAAGAAGTCGGTGCTAGATTGTTTGAATGACAAACAGACGAGACTGCGATGATTTGATTGGATCAATGTTATCCACTGTTATTTAATGTTTAATAGCTCTAAAGCTTCAGATCTATCATTCCTATTTTTTATCCGGTGTATATGGAAAACTATCTTATGTTTTCTTATGCATAATTATAAGCAAGTCTTATAATTAGAAAATGGGAGTGATGGTCAAGTATAACGTGTATGTTGTGTCATAATAGCTGTTAATCAAACCACATGGTTTTATTTCAAACATGTTTGTCTATATATACACATAGAATGTTACAGATATGTTACACTCACATATTCAATCTCAAAAGCAATGTCTTATAGTTATAAATTTTTAGCAGGTGGTAGATAAATCTGTAACAAATTGTGGCGTTAATGTTAGCAGTTCTTTTCTCTTTTTCTTTTAAAGAAAATTAAAAAATTCATAGATTTCAGTTTGTTCTCATTATTGTTGTGTTTGTTGTATTCCAGATAAAAAATGCCTCATATAACTAAATAAAGTAATAGATTAGAAAATAATGACAAAAAAAAAGATATAAATACCAAATAGATTGGAATGCATGAGATTCTAGAAGAGCTTTTCAACATCTCATTATTTATCAAGTTGAATATGTTCTCTCGATGAGAAGTGAAACTATCTCTTTATGCCCAAATATAATTGAACTCAACAGTGGACGTTGTCCCTGATTTCCAGGTATATGTACAAGAGGAAGGTTCATAGCAATCATCATTTTAACAATCTCTGTAGCCCTTGACGGAGCTGCATAAGTGAAATCTGTAAGGCTGAATTTGTTTCGAAGAGTCAAATTATTATTTTGCAGCTTATTCAAAAGTTTTTTTTGACAAATGCTACTCGTTTCATTGACGATGCTACATGTAGAAGTATTTCGAAATTGATAGACGCGGATGACTTAACTACCGCACGGCAACCATCAATTATTTTGTTAGATGTTTTCCAAAAGAGAAAAATATTGAAGATATGATGATAATAAGTGTCGATAAGAGAGAGATATTGAAGAGATGACGATGAAATAATTCACTTACAAAAAAAGTCGAAGTTCAACCAAATTTCATATTAACCATATGGTCAAACATTTTATCGAGCAATTTTCGTCCAAATTGCGATGATTATTTGAAATGGTCAGCAACTAGTCAAATTTGTTTGAACATCATATTTAGTTAAAAGGGATTTTGTTTATAAAAAAGAAGAAGAGCAATTTTCATGTATCTACCATTAGCCAACCGATAGATATAATGATTTTTGGTGGTTGTAAAAAAAAATGATATAATGATCTTTGGTGCACCAAAGAGGAAGTCCAAAAAGACTCAAAAGTTCTATAACAATAAAAGTGAAGTAGACACATATATACTTTAATACTTATACATAACTACAATATTATTTTACACATAAATGCATGGCCATCAATAATTCAGCGAAATGAGATAGTGCCATTAAAGTATTCACCGTTCGCAACCGATCGACATTGACGCTCTCCATGTAATCATAATGAAAGGTACGGGCCATGTTACCTGAAATTTACTTTTTAGTTCAATCACGAACCCTAATATTCCGACCGGTCGGTTCAAGGTGCTTTGTTAGTTTTTGGTTAACCGATTTAAAAGGTCGGTTTAATATGGTATAAATTGGTGAGAGAGTATGGTAGAGGTTAGGTGCTTTGCTTGAAAGAGGATCCTGCCACTTTACCTAATTCAATGTCTAAGTTTGGTCACTCTCTTCTTCAAGCAAACATCTTTAAAGCTGACATCCCATTTCCATTCATCGATCTGTTTCTTGTTTCTAACTCCTCTTTTAGAAACCACTCTTTTCTTTATACTTATCATTTTTATTATCATTTTTTTTTCTGTATTATATACCAGGGTCGTTCTTAAGGAGATACAAAAAAAAAAAATTGTTTGGGTCAAAATTATCGAAATTGGATGCTATAGGTCGAATCGTGTTTACATTAAAACTAGAATCTTCCCAAGAAAAAGTGTTTAGTCAAAGCTCATGATAAAAATATGATTAAGGAAACTTCTTTGTTCATCTTGATTAAAGTTTTTTTTTGGCCACGTATTCAAGTTGTAATTAAAGAAGTATGAATGTAAAGCAATAGCATATAAATAAAACTAGAAGATCTTAACTTTTTTACGCTTTTTAATTTTATTAGGAAAATATGGTCTTGGTTTAAACGGTCAAGATGAATTGATTTGCTAAATACACCTTCTAGATTTGTTAGGATTTGAAGAAACCAAAATTTATCATATAAATACGATTTTCATTTTTTTTTGTTTTATATAAACATATATTAAATTGTATAAATAATATCACTGCCGTGACATAACATAAGTCCAATATTGTCACTAGCATAATGCATTAACAAAGTTCTATCTTAAACTACGTTAAGGATGATGATATTTTTAGATATTAAAAGATCCGTTTCGCATCAATACAACTTTTCTTTTGTCAAATGCTATTCACAAAATGTAAACTCAATGTCGATGGAAACGACCGACGCAGATGTCGGAAGGGTGTGTAATGAAAACAAATGCAAATATATACACTTAAGAAAAAGAGAAAGAATCTAGTTAATACTTTATTCGAAAAACGAAATGCCATTGTAGTAAACAAGTGAAACCCACAGAGCTTCAATGGCCTCTATTATTCATGCATTTGCCATAACCCCACGCACATTTCTAATTTGTCTTTATTTCCCCAAATTGTATTTGTGGCTCTTACCTTTTATCCTTCTTTTCTCTTGAAACAGCAAAAATTGATGTAATTGATTCTGTGATGCCCATTAACTTTTTAGACAATTTTAATATTCCATCTTGATTGATCTTATTCTTCGACCCCATTTTCTTGATAGCAACTTTTGGTGTTAACGTAATGTAAATTCTTGTCGTTTGTATGATTCATCTCATTTTAGACCTTTTGCCGACTAGAATCATGTGTAAAGTGGGCTTACTCTGACCCATGTTATGAAACTAGCTTCACTCAATCCGGTCAATGTTACACAAATGAAACCTCAATTTTTTTGGCCCATTTTATGAAACTAGCTTTACTCAAAGTCTTAAGGACAAAGCAAATCAAGCTGTTGGAAAACTCACCAACAGGCAACAACATCTCGAGAGAGAGGGAAAAGCCACAACATGGGCGTTCTTCTTAGGGAGTCGAATTGTGTCGGCGTAATGGTACCCGCAAAAGATTATTTTTCCACTCAGATAAGAATAAATGGATATGATAAAAGCTCTCTCTCTCTCTTTCTGTTTTCAAGCCAATGTGTAAGGAAAGATCTTCTACAATGTCAATAACTGAGACTTGTGATCAATGCCATTGAAGATGTAAGTCCCCACCATTGGAACAAACTGCTTCGTGACAAGCTGCATACACATAGAGAGAGAGAGAGAGAGACAACTAAGTTGAATCATCTTTGTATGCATGTCTAAAAGCTAGTCACTACCCCATAAGACTCTCGAAATAGAAACAATAAGAAGGCTATATGAATCGAACCTTAATGACTTCTTGAGACGCAATTCCTCCAATAAAGGCAGAAACCACATGAAGCTCTGAGGCACCAAAGCGGCACATCTCATTGATAAGGTCATCGGGGACTACAGTGCCATTACAACCCAAGTCGGTAAGAAGACTCAAGGCAGTAGCTTTTAACCGAGAAATGTCCTCATCCATTCCTCTACCAAAACATATTGCGTGTTAATAGCCAAACAAGGACCAATATTAAGAAATAAGATCAAGCTTAGCACCATATTGAGTTTCTTACCCATCAAACTGTCCAGGAAACTTGTTATAGTTGGCAGCAAATCTGTCAACAGCTCTGAGAAGAATATAAAATCCCATTGCACCACTGCGACGATAACAGTATTAGCAGAAGAGCTAAACATGCAGGCCTAGAAAAAATTTGAAGTAAAGCCAGAATCTATTTTGCTGCTGTGTTAACCTAAGATGAACTAAATGATCTGGTTAGCTCAGGTTAACTAAATGAAGCTTATACTGTACAATTTTGCAATTTTGCAAACTGCTCCTTCAATATTCAATCATAACATCTTATGGCATGTGCCATGAAACAGACAAAACAGCAACCATTTTGTAGAAAGATCATCTTTCAAATCATCTGATGTTTTTGTACTCATATGAAAAGGGCGAACTCTGTGAAGACATTAGCACCTGTAGTCCTCGTCCGCCAAAAACTTTTGAATTTGGGTTACAGAAGGATTGCTGAACTCGTCCTCTACCAAACGATATCTGCATACCTACAAAGCACGGAATGCGGTTTATGTTTTACTCAAAACATATGTTTCTGATACTGCTCCAAAAGAAAAAGTAAATAAGCAACAAGTTGAACATTGACATTGACGGTTAGTATTCTCACTTTAAGTTTCCTTGCATTCTTGCAGAAGCTCTTGATTGTTGGTTTTGAGATGCTGCTAGGATTTCGACCGATTTTCTTTAAGAGGTTTTTGACCCGTTCCTCCATGACAAGAAAATCAGCCTCGGCTTTGGCTAAATAGATTTTCTGCAAATGGATATATTGTCTGCAAGAACAAGCATACAGCTGCATTAGCAATGTGAAAAATAGAGTGAGGATGGATTTCAGTGCCATCGAGGCAGGTGCTCACTCTGTTGAAGACGTCATATCTGGTATAGAGCCTTCAAGGGGTGCCTCTCCATCACCTTCGTTTGAAACAAACTCCTGCAGGTGGAGGTTATGTATGAGTATTTTATGATTTTAAATCAAAATGAGTTGTGTCAATGGAAACAAAATATTCATTGAAGTAAAACTCTGAACAATTTAAAACCCTGAATATTTGCCCAACCACTTGGACTTCCTAAATAAACCTCTCTTGGTAAAGCAAATTTCAAGTTTCAAACCTTCAGAGCCGCTACCATCACCCAAAAACCTGAGGAATTTGAACTTGCTTCAGCACAACTATCGTTAATAATTTGTTGAATCTCTGCGCCTGGAAGAGAATACAAATTTGGTTCAACATGAGGAATATTGTGATTTGACCTCTAATATCAACGATCGCTACAGCTAAAACACTCAACCATGGAAACAGTAAACATATGTGGCATGGAAGCACTTAATTCCCTTAATTCTAAGTCAAGTTCTACCCACGCCAAACAAGATATCTACTTACTGATTCCACGAGGAGCAAAAACTTTGAAAGCGGCTTCAATGGCTTCTTTGTAGTTATCTTCATCCATAGCTACCCTCTTGGACTTAACCAAATCCTAAGATTTGAAGGATATAGAAATTAGAACAAAGAAGCAGAAGAAAGCAAGCTAGCTAATGAATTTGCTAAGTTACAAAAAAAGAACTACACCTTAAACTCTTTTTTTTCTTCTCTGGTCGAGGGAAGATTACCACCATGGGATTGAGCCCATTCATCAGCCATCTTCACAAGAATGACGACGTAAGGTATGTGCTTATGAGCAGCGGGATCTGATACATTTAGGTCAATGGATTCCACAAAACTGCCGTTTAATGAATAATTAAGAATATCAGATATCACTCAATCGTCCATCCACAACCACAATGTTAAAGAATGCCAGAACAACACAGTGAGAGAGAAAATGAGAGCAGTGTACCTCTTGAGTTCAGGCCATGGATTGTTCAAGCGAAGGTCGTCAAGAAAATGGTCAGGTTTTGAGTCAATTATGGTGTGCTCCTGATAAACATGAAAATAACAAAGCTTAATTAGCATATTTCCCATGGGCCAATATCCTAACCGCAGCATACAATTGGCAATAATCAACTACAACACAGTATAGTTATCTGACACATATTAGGTCAAAAGGTATTACCTTTACAGAGACACGAACAAACCCAGCAAGGCCATAAGAGCGAACAAAAACCAACTTGACATTTGCTTCTCGACAGATTCTATCAAGTTTCACCATTGAATCTTCCATCAGCTACAAGCAACCAACGACGAAAAGTGGAATGAAAAGATGACTTAAATAACATAGAAAAGAGTAATAAAGCAATATATCATGAAGGACCAGGGAACGCATTGCCTGGTGATTGGCTGTAAGCAAGAATTACAATTTTGAAAAGTTTGAGCACACAATAATTATAGAGAAGATTACAAATTAATAAATGGTACCTGAGTGGCGATAACCAACGTAAACTGGGAGAAGAAAGATGGGTTAGTTATAATCAACGTGTCTGGATTCTCCTCAATAAACTTGGCTTTGACAGCATCATTAAGCTCTTGGAGAAACGCACAAGTAGTTTTGGCTTTTGACTGACCAACACTCGCCTCATCGACTTCACATGACAAATCACCATAACCCAAGTAAGTGCCCAAAAACCCCAGAAAAAAGACACAAGAGGCTGACTGCAAAATTTGTCTGTACCCATGAAGTTGTTTCCGAGGTCTCCAATTTGAACCTTGGATCCGTCAACGATGGTGATACTGCCAACTCCACCGAGGACGAGATTTTTCAAGGCCTCGGAGCCAGTAGGGCCACAATTGAGCAAACAGATGCTCGCTTCTTCCAAAGCCGCTTGACCTAGCTCCCCCCAAATCCTAAGATTTTCCACAATCAACCCCAAACCGCGATTACTTCATCGATATCATCCCAAGAAGAATCGTACGAAGAGCGATAGAATAGTAGAGTTCAAGGCGAAAAAGAGTATACCTGAGTTGACGATCGTACTTGGTTTTAGGTTCCGACATTGTTGGCTCTTCTTCAACCTGTTTTCTCGTTCTTTTCACTGTCTCGCTTCTCATCTTCGCAGCTGAGACAATGAACCAGAGAGCGAGAGAAAGAGTTTTTTCGACCTCTGGTGAACTGAAACTAAAAAAAAAAAAAAGATTTCGATTATAAAAAAGAGTTTAGTAAACAAATTTAAACCGAGATTGTCGTCTACTGGTACGATTTTGGTTTTAGATTAGATTCAGATTTTATCGATTTTGGTTTTTGAATTATACAAAGTCATATTTAGTAAGTAAAAAAACTGAATCGATGAGGACACATGGAGAATAGATTCCCACTTCAAGTCTCTGCTAAAATGCCTATGTTCTTGTTGTTCTCTTTAAATTCCAATCAAAGCACTAAAACCCATCTGGATTTGGACTAAAATTGGATCAAAAACATTCAGATGACATCTTTCAGAGCATCAAAAACAATTTATGGGTTCCTTTATAACTCTCCAGAATCCCAAAACAAAACATCTTCCATTTTCTAAACAGATACACATTAACATTGAAAGGAGATATAAGTAAGTAGATAAGAATACAAATGAAGATCACTTCTTCTTTCCAGCTTTTCCTTCCTTCCTCCTAACAATCTCATCGGAATACTTGACTCCTTTACCCTTGTATGGCTCCGGTGGCCTCCACTTCCTAACCGTAGCAGCAAACTGCCCGATTTCACTCTTGTCGTATCCACTCACTGTGATTCTTGTGTTCTCTTCCACTTTCACTTTCAGACTATCTGGTATCTGCATCTTAACCGGGTGTGAAAACCCGAGATTCAGTACCAACTCTTTCCCTTCTACGGTTGCACGATAACCAACACCCACAAGTATAAGTTTTTTCTCAAATCCCTTTGATACTCCCACAACCATGTTATCAGTAAGCGTCCTAAATGTCACACGGATTAGAACAAACAATGTTTAACCACAAATGTTAAAGACTTCATTGCAACTGTCTAAAATTAATAACACAAGGAAAGGTGAGAACTTTGTAACCTGAAAAGGCCGTGCATTTGGTTGGCTCTTCTAGTTTCGACTGTTTTTTTTACCCTTAAGAAACCGGAATCTTCCTTGGTAAGCTCAACTTCGCGTGGGTAAGTTAAAGCCAGTTCTCCCAATGGACCTTTCACTTTCAAGTCTTGACCTTCTAAAGCAATGGTTACATTGGAAGGTACAGCGATCGGTTGCTTTCCTATCCTTGATTCCTTGCACTCAATGGTCTTACTGGAGAAACCCACTTGAGCAAACGGTGTGGTTGAGACCTTGAACACATTTCTATCTCCCAAAAATGCTGACCTAGAACAAAGGGAAAGTATCTATCTTCAGACAAAACATGCCTAGAAAAGTAAAACTCTACCAGATATCTACACCAATACACAGAAACTGAATTGGAACCAGGATAACATTAGATTAAGGAAGAGCTACATTCTTATAGAGATTTCAGTTTCCATGGCTAAAACCCTCTATAATCCTGCTTTTACAATTTACACACTGAGTTCCGCATAACACACTCACATTTCCAAATTAAAAATCCACAATTTCAAGAATCACCAACCAATTCCACATTCCCATCGATTTCAAAATAGAAAACTAACAAGGAAACCCATTCAAAGAGATTCTATATACTTGAAAGGCTCATGAACCCAATTAAAAGAGATTTTGATTATAAATGCCAAGTAAAGAGAACGAGAAACCCCAGCGGAATGAAGAAACTAGAATCGGCATAAGGGTTTATAGTATCTGAAGAGTACCTGGGTTGAAAAGAAGAGACGAGTGAGGAAGCCATAGGTAGAATTTGATGATGGAGCTCTAAGCTCTGCTCCAGAAGGAGGATAGAGAGAAGAAGATTGTTTTATCCAGAAAAGACTTATCCAGTGTCTGCTACTGTATCTAGTTCTAAACACTGCCTTCACAGCCCATTACCTTACTATTTAAAGGCCCATTACTTTAATTATCATTCTATGGGCCAATTCATTACGGCTTCTTATTTGTTATAACCCATTTATGTGTAGTATATTGATATTTATCAAACACGTAGAAAAAAAGTGATACACTTGTATATACAAGTCACAAAGTTAACCAAATCAACGTGGAGTTTGGATAAGACTAATGAAGTGAATAAATTGCTAAGATGCGTTATACGAATTGTGTTTCTTTCCCGATTAAGTATGTTCTTAAGTCGAATCTTTTATCGTCATACGTTAAAGGCATGGCTTTACTCTAACCGACAAATTAAAAGATGAAATGGGACCTCACTCTCAGAAAATTCCAAACAACAAATTGAGAATTATCAAATGAAAATTGAATTGTATATTTTACTGGTTCAGGTTTATTTTGTTCTAAAAATATATAAAAAAAGTTTGGTCATACGATACCCATAAGATATATGTGTCTTTAGTGGTATATTTTTATAATATTTGTGTTGTGGGTTCAGTGGCATATTATGATTTATGTATTAACAATTAACAAATGAAGAATCAATAAGGGACTAATAATTAATAACAAATGCAGCTCTTATGAGTATTGTTTTATAACATTCCTTTATGAACACTCTAAAGAAAAAGAAGAGTCGATCCATGTGTTTCATGCACCTTTTATCATATGAGAGATTCTGGCTCCCAAGTCAATACTACTATTTTATGTCTGAAAATATCTCTTGTTTTAGAGTGTTGAGGAGAATTAATTATTCTTTGACGAAGGCGGCCTGGAGCAATTAGGTCATCTCATTCACACTTTTACTCTCTTTTTTCCCATGTACGTACGTAGTTTATTACTACCATGTAACTATCGGTTTTAACCAAACCGCATCTCTCTTACCGTCAAAAAAATTGCATTAACTATCTTCATAAATGATAGTTACCAATAAGAACCAAAGTAAAAGTTGATTCTCCAATAGTATGAGGACACAAGAAAGCTTGGATACCCCACACCTTGGCCTACGTCTACACTGACCACTCCAGAAATGGCACTCCAAAACAAAAGCTACAAATCACAGAAAGAAAAAAGAGAGAATATTATTATGAATTATTCTTTGCTTGAGCTCAGGAACACTTCTTCTTCTGCTTCTGCTTCTGCTTCTGCTTCTGCTTCTTGGTCTTCTTTTCTTTGTCTTTCTTCTCTATGCTTAGTGCTCAATCACTCGTTTACCTCTGAAGAATATAGATCTCTGATTAAAGGTTGTTTTTCGTATTTATCCTTATGAAGAAGTTATACTTTTACTCATATGTCTCCCAAGTTTTGGTCCCAAAATCTCAAAGCAATATCCTCTCAATATAATCTAATAGATCTTCTAACTACAAATTCAATTAAGTTTAATTAAATACAGAAAAATTCATTAAAAATCGGATATACTTATATAAGGATGTACTTTTCCACTTTTACTTCTTTAACAACCACTTACTGCCATGTTCTGCAGAATTAATTCATGTACTGTCTTTTTTTTTTTATTCAAGTTGTAATTTCACCGATATTATTTATGTTTAATTATTTGATTTGTGTGAACAATTCTTTGTTAATTAATTGACATATCACTGCCATCATCATTTGATTCTCTGTTCATTGAATTAGTAATTACGCTTTTTGCTTATTCTTTTTTTCCTTTTTTTTGCAAACCATCTTTAAGACGGCTCTCCCTAACACTTCTTTATTTTTAGTTCCTAGTTTCACTTGTAGGCACCAGTTTCTAGAATCCAAGGGCTTTTATACTTTGTAGATACAGACACAAATGTGAGTAAACCAATCTCTACAGAATCTAACTTCTGATCTCTTGGTTTGCTTGCCTTCATTCACCAAATTTCTTGACCGTTTTTTTTTTTTTTTTTTTTTTGTCTTTTTATGTGTTAATTTGGATTTTGATTCATGTTGGCGCAGTTGTTACTCCAAATAAATTAAATGGTTATGAGCTGAAGACAATAAAAATCAGTGCTTTTGCTGGAGACTGGGATTTTGATGATGATAAGAGGAGTTTCAATGGCGAAAGCAATCAGAGTTGTGTTGTTATGTGTTTCTGTCTTGTGGGTCGTTCCAAAAGAATGTGCTTGTAGAAGAAACTCTTCTTCTTCTTTGCCGACATTGTCACAGAGGCCTAGCTCCGTAAATGTCGGAGCTCTGTTTACTTATGATTCTTTTATCGGAAAAGCGGCTAAACCCGCTATAAAAGCGGCTATGGATGATGTTAATGTTGACCAAACTGTACTTAAGGGTGTCAAGCTTAATATCGTCTTTCAAGACTCAAATTGCAGTGGATTTATTGGCACCATGGGAGGTACATCTTCTTGTTCCCTCTTGATACAGTAGCCATATGGAATGACTTTGAGCATATAAGTAGTTTGTGAAAAATGCTCCAAAGAATGAATGATGATTATGTTTAATCTTATGGTGTAGCTTTGCAGCTGATGGAAACCAAAGTGGTTGCAGTCATTGGACCACAATCTTCAGGGATTGCACACATGATTGCCTATGTAGCTAATGAGCTTCATGTACCTCTCTTGTCATTTGGAGCAACGGATCCGACTCTCTCTTCTCTGCAATATCCTTATTTCCTCCGCACCACGCAGAACGATTACTTCCAAATGCATGCAATCGCAGATTTTGTATCCTATTCCGGATGGAGACAAGTCATTGCGATATTCGTTGATGATGAGTGTGGTAGGAACGGGATATCTGTTCTAGGCGATGTATTAGCCAAGAAACGCTCCAGGATTTCTTACAAGGCTGCAATTACACCTGGTGCAGATTCTACCTTCATTCAAGACTTGTTGGTTTCTGTAAATCTGATGGCATCTCGGGTTTTCGTTGTTCATGTGAATCCTGACTCTGGTTTAAAGGTTTTCTCTGTGGCTAAATCTCTTGGAATGATGGGAAGCGGTTATGTTTGGATCGCAACAGACTGGCTTCCTACAGCTATGGATTCCACTGAGCCTGTGGATTTAGACACGATGGATCTCTTGCAAGGAGTAGTTTCTTTTCGCCATTACACAGAAGATAGTAGTGTGAAGAGACAGTTTATGGCGAGATGGAAGAATCTTACAACCAATGGTGGCTTCAACTCATATGCGATGTATGCTTATGATTCAGTTTGGTTAGTTGCTCGTGCCCTCGATGTTTTCTTCAGAGAAAACAATAATATAACTTTCTCCAACGATCCGAATCTACACAAAACAAACGGTAGCACTATTCAGTTATCAGCACTAAGTGTTTTCAATGAAGGGGAGAAGTTTATGGAGATCATACTTGGGATGAATCATACCGGTGTGACGGGGCCAATCCAGTTTGATTCAGATAGAAACCGGGTTAACCCAGCTTATGAAGTTCTAAACTTAGAAGGTACAGGTCCACGCAGAGTAGGGTACTGGTCAAATCATTCGGGTCTCTCTGTGGTGCCTCCAGAGAACTTGAACTCTAAGCCTCCGAACACATCTACAGCAAACCAGCATCTTTATGGAATCATATGGCCAGGCGAAGTAACTAAGACTCCTCGTGGTTGGGTGTTTCCTAACAATGGACAACCTCTCAGAATTGGGGTTCCTAACCGTGTGAGCTATACAGATTACGTCTCTAAGGATAAGAACCCACCTGGCGTTAGAGGCTACTGCATTGATGTCTTTGAAGCCGCAATTGAGTTGCTTCCGTATCCTGTTCCGCGTACTTATATACTATATGGAGACGGAAAGAGAAATCCATCTTACGATAATCTCGTCAATGAAGTTGTTGCAGATGTGAGTAGCTACATCACTCAATCAAGTTCACAACTTTCAGAAGATGCTAACATGTCTTTTTCTCGTTTTTTTTCAGAATTTCGACGTAGCTGTAGGAGATATCACGATCGTTACAAACAGAACAAGATATGTAGATTTCACACAACCGTTTATAGAATCAGGGCTTGTGGTGGTGGCTCCAGTTAAGGAGGCCAAGTCTAGTCCTTGGTCATTCCTGAAACCATTCACTATAGAGATGTGGGCTGTCACCGGAGCCTTCTTTCTCTTTGTGGGAGCCATGGTTTGGATTCTCGAACACCGCTTCAACCAAGAATTTCGTGGCCCTCCTAGGCGTCAACTCATCACCATCTTCTGGTTAGTTTCTCAGTTCTTGACACCGAGCTTGAGTTTACATTTAGACCTTATTTTCCTTCTCTTCATTGTTACAGGTTTAGCTTCTCAACGATGTTCTTCTCTCATAGTAAGTATGCTGTAACTCAAGTAATCTGGTAGACTTCACACCAAAGCTTACAGAATGTTGGAGAGAAGTAAATTTGTTTTACTTTTTCCTTTTGATATTTCAGGGGAGAACACGGTCAGTTCATTGGGGAGGCTTGTGCTGATCATATGGTTGTTTGTGGTTTTGATCATCAACTCAAGCTACACGGCCAGTCTCACTTCAATCCTAACCATTCGACAGCTAACATCTCGGATTGAAGGAATAGATAGCTTGGTAACGAGCAATGAACCAATTGGAGTTCAAGACGGTACCTTTGCTAGGAACTATCTGGTCAACGAGCTTAACATAGCTCCTTCGAGGATTGTTTCACTGAAAGACGAAGAACAATACCTTTCTGCTCTTCAACGTGGTCCCAAAGCTGGCGGCGTGGCAGCCATTGTAGACGAGCTTCCTTACATCGAAGTTCTTTTGACAAACAGCAACTGCAAGTTCCGTACAGTAGGACAAGAATTCACACGCACAGGCTGGGGTTTCGTATGTAAAAGCACTTTAGAGCAACTTACTTGTGTATATAATATCTTTGCTGTTTCTCTACAATTTTTCTTACACAAGAATGTTGAATCCGATGTTGCAGGCATTCCAGAGAGACTCCCCTTTAGCTGTAGACATGTCGACAGCAATCCTGCAACTGTCTGAAGAAGGCGAGCTTGAGAAAATCCACAGGAAATGGCTTAACTACAAGCATGAATGCTCGATGCAGATCTCAAACAGTGAGGACTCTCAGCTATCGCTCAAGAGTTTCTGGGGACTCTTCCTTATATGTGGCATCACTTGCTTCATGGCACTCACTGTCTTCTTCTGGAGGGTTTTCTGGCAGTACCAGAGGTTACTACCAGAAAATGCGGATGAGGACAGGGCAGGCGAAGTTTCTGAACCATCTCGATCAGGGAGAGGTTTACGTGCACCGAGTTTCAAGGAATTGATCAAAGTAGTGGATAAGAAGGAAGCAGAGATCAAGGAGATACTTAAGCAGAAGAGTAACAAGAAACTCAAAGCTACCCAAAGTGCAGCTGGGTGTTCACAATCACAACACGAAATTCCTTAAATAAATAAGAGTTCAACAATTTGATTAAATGACTATTAACATACTTAGAGGGTAAATGAACATATCAGAAGATTTTGTAATAGGAGAAGTTCAAGTAAACCAAAAACCAAAGATAAATTGTAAATCCCTTTTCTGATACTTAATGAAAAATCATCTTCTTTTCCTCATCAGAGTTCAGATTTCAGAGAGAAGCTTGCAAGTGAACAAAATTATCAACAGATAAAATTGAAATGGAACTCCAAATATTATTTTTATTGGCACTATGACAAAATAAGATGTTTTTGATACATGTTGAAGGAAAACTTCAAAATCACAGTCATGATGCTTACATGCTCAGCTAAATAGTTCGAAGGAAAAAAAAGGGAGTGAATATCACTTTACTCAAGTTTAACTTCTCTCTTTGGAGGTTCCAAGTCGAGGTATGTGAATGGCTCGGTTGGTTCCTCTCTGATAAAAACAAGATAAATGGTTCAGGCTCCACATTTAGTGTGTGTAACAAACCGAGGAAGATTAAGAGCGACAAGAAAGCAGAAAATACATAAAAGGTCTATCTTTTATGAATCAGGGTAGTGTAAAGCAATGCAACAAAAACCAAAGATTATGCAGCTTAGTATCAACCAAACATGATGGTAGAGACTGAACTTGCACATACCCTGGCTTAGAGCGCATGCATCTGTAGAAGAGTTTAAAAGGTCCTGGAACCGTCTTAAATGGGTTGCCCTCGAAAAACGCCTGCAAAAGTTACTAATGCTATAACATAAACATTTCAACAAACAAAATTGTAGATAGATTCATAAAAGCCAATGAATTAGAGTAATCATCCTTCATTACCAAATCCCATTAACCATCATTCTACAATATGATAAGTTACAGAACCCTTGAAAAACCCTGAATTGATTTCACTGAATTTCTGATGTTACAAGCCTACTATTCATCAACCCCGAAATAAAAATAGCAGGGGATACGCGAAATCTTAAGAGAGAGATCCAAAGGTTCATCAGAAGAAAAAAAATCGAATTTTTGAAACCGATACGAAACGAGGAAGGAAATGGTGAGAACCTGGACAACGTCCTCGACACGATCGTTGCAGCGGTGAGCTTTGGGCTCACGGTGACCTTCCGGTAAACCCCATGGACTCTCTCTCCTCGGCACAGGTCTCGTCTCGCTCATCTTTCTCTTGCTGCTGAAATCTCAAAGCTCAAACACAGTTGAAAAATTGAAATCAAATCTTAATTTAATCACTTAATTGAACCGGAGTATTCTTCCCGGTTTCTCAGTTCGGTTAGGTGAACCAATTATTGAATAATTTGGTCTTCTTCTTCTAGGTTTTTTCTGGTCAACGACTCTCAGAACTTTAGATTTGAACTTTGAAACAGAGTAGTAATCAAGGAAGAAAAGATGGGAGCTTTAGGAAAGCTAATCGACGTAGCTCTCTTCGTATACTTCGCTTCAATGGCGATAATTGCGCCGTTCATCGACGGCCAAACGTCACTACCTGGAGGAATCTACCCGGCGTTTCTCACCGATCTGAAAAGCAAGTACATTGCCGATTTTGGAGATTACTTGCTCATGGAGAAGCCGCATTTCCTAGTTGGGCTTGTTTGGCATGAGCTTCTCTTCTTATGGCCGCTCTCGATTGCTAACGTCTACGCGATTCTTTCCGGAAAGTCGTGGTTTGGTACCACCTGCTTGTTGTATGGAGCTTCCCTCATCACTTCCATGGTACAGTGGTTTCAAATTTGTCTCTACATTTTCTTGATTTCGAATTAGTGTTGATCTGATGGCAAGCTGAACATGTTAGTTTCATAACTTTGTTCTTTGATATTGAGGATCTGCAAACATCATTCAAGCTGATCCATGTAATATTTGGTTAGATCAGGGTTAACTCATTCCTGAAACTAAGTTAAAGTTCTCAACTTTTCTTAGCGTTATATTAGATATCTCACTGTTTATTGGAGCAATTGTATTCTTTTGTGAAAGTTCTGAACTTTTCTTGATATTCTTAATCTGACGAAGTAGAGTAAATCTTGAAAGACAAAGGTTTTTGGCTATAACCTATAACTTACTCATATGTCTCTGGTCTGCGTTCTTGACTTCTTGTGGACCTGTGATTGATGCATTGGCAATACTCTGCTTGACTATGTGCTATTTGTATCAACTTCTCATCTTTTTTTTTCCTGTGAATATTTAGGCTGCAATACTAGGAGAGATGTTAGGTTCAGGGAAGGCATCTGACAGATTGCTAATGATGTATGTGCCTTTCATGGGTTTTGGGATTCTGGCTGTTCTTCGTGGTTTAGTCTGTCGATCCACCAGAAGCACCGGATCTGTTGGCAAGAGATCTACCATCATGCCCAGAAGAAAGATGGCCTGAGATATAAAAGCATTTAGTTACTCACTCTGGAAGGCCAACTTATCCTTTTTTCTTTATGTGAAAATGTTATTGCTTTCCTATTTCTGTGGAATTCCCTTTTTGTTTGTTGGCTCAACAACAATGAAATGTTTCTTTGGTTCATTTCAAATTCATTCTTGGCATTACTGCCTCAGTGCCTTTGCTCTTCTACATCACTGGACTAAGTCTTGTGTTGGTCCTCTTCGAGTCTTGATTGAATTGGTTCGGTTTAGTTAAACAAAGTTGAAAAGAGAGAGAAATAGCTCCGGTTTGTTGGTTCGGTTAAGTAAAACCAATGATTAAATTATTCCGCGCGTGAATCTGAAAGACTCTTCGTCTTCTTCTTCTTCTTTCTTCTTCGTTTTCGTGGTCAACGACTCGAGGATTGTCTTTGCAACTCAGATTTTGGGGGAGAGAAGCAAGAAAAGATGGGAGCTTTAGGGAAGCTGATCAACATCTCACTGTTTTTATTCTTCGCACTGATGGCTATCAATGTGCCGCTTCTCAATGGCCAAATACTTTTCCCTGGAATCTACCCAAAGTTCCTTGTCGATCTGAAAAACTGGTACAGCTCTGAGTTCAACGATTACCTCTTCATAGAGAAGCCACTTTTTTTCGTCGGACTCGTATGGCATGAGATCATATTCCTGTTGCCTCTCTCCATTGTCAACATCTACGCCATTCTTACCGGCAAGTCGTGGTTTGGTACCACCTCTTTGTTGTATGGGGCTTCTTTCCTCACTTCCATGGTACATTTTCTATTTCTACATTCTATGGATATTTCTTTTATGTTTTTGATCTGTAAATATCACAACTTTCTTGATCTGGAAACGAAAATACTTGTGGAGTTCTAAATTTTAATATATGTGATTGCTCTGCTTCTCTGAATTTTAGAGTTTACTTATCTTCCTATTATATACGGATATATTCCTCTCTCTACTTTGTATTTCGTTCGAGCTTCTGAAATATTTTTCAATCTACTATCTGTGTGACTGATATCCTTTATGCGTAGCTTTTCCCTGCACTGAGAAGGCTAGATTGTACCATATAGGTTCTGAAGTTATGGTTTCTGCTCGAATATTGTATGTTTCTTTCTCATTTTGCTTTTGTGTGTTTTGTGAATCTCTAGGCTGCTATACTTGGAGATATGATAGGTTCAAAGAAGGTAACTAACAAATTGTTATTGGCGTATTTGCCTTTCACGGGTCTTGCGATTCTGGCAATGCTTCGTGGTCTGGTTTCTACTTCGACCAAAAGATCCACTGTCTTGGCCAGGAGAAAGCTTGCTTGAGGATAAACCAGGGCGATTACTCCTTTTTATTTATCACATGGTATGTATAGATTTTCCTTGTGAAACATATTATGCTGTTTTGGAACTCTGTTCAAATTCATGCTACGAGTTTGCGGTTGCAATGGTGCAGTCTTAAACGAAAGATAAACTACTTACAGAGCAAAGACAAAAGAAAGTGAAAAACCAGTACTTGTATAAGATATTTATACAAACTCCGAAAGAAAGACAAAAACTCCAAAGTTCCTGATGTGGTTCCATCTAACCACAAAAAGGAAAGAAAAACAGTAACTGTAAACACAAAAAGGAATCCAAAAACATTTCTAACCTATTTTTGTTCTAATTCAGTATGTTGCAGGGGAAGTCAATTCCCGAACCTCGTAAAACCATTTGCATTCTAACTTTTCAAGTAAAAAGTTTTTCACTGCTTAGTTTCATCAAATAAGCAGAACAAAACTTCACACTACTAACACTCAATGGTATATCTTGTGAGGTTCGATCTTGACTCCTCCGCTTCTTTCAAAAACCGAAATCTCTCTTTCTTTTTCCATTTTTTTATTTCCTGCAGAAAGAAAGAAGTAAGTATGATCACATAAAGGCGTAACAGCTAGAAGAATATGTTTGCTGAAAGTACCTAATGGGTGGTTTTCATTTTTCAAGAAGTCTCACAAGACATGGAAGCTTTGATTCTCTCAACAGTGCAAGCTATTAGATTGTTAACAGTTGCAACAGAGCCAAGAGATAGCTTAGCCGTAGGAACTGAGTCAACCAGAATCTGAAAAGCAACAGTCAAGAGCGACCCTCCATCTCCTCCACCATTGGCATTACCATCAGGAAGAATAGCAAAACCCGATGGAAGCAGAGCAACATAGTCCGGATCACCTCCGTTAAGCACTATATTCATTGCTACAATATCTACTGGAGCATAGATCACAAAGGAAGCTGTAGAATCAGTGCAGCTCTCTTGTAGAATCAGCATATTGCTCTGGCTAGAGTTTGCACTCTGTGACATAAAGAAAGGTTGAAAAGTATTTAGCTAAGATCAGATGATTATAACAAGAGTCAAAAGCCCTAGTTTAACTCACATTTACCCGAAGAAGAGAAACACAGTTTCCTGTATCCCTCCCGTTAGCAATATGTGCCATTTCTTGCACAACTCCTCCATTAGACAGAATATCCCACTGCATATCTCACAAAAACATTAACACTCTGTCCAAATCAGAACTAAAAAGCGTAATAGCTAAAATAATTACCTCATTTCTTGAATTCTCATCTCTGAGGAAATCGAAGACTCGCTTTGGAGGAACAGGGATCCAAAAGGAAGTGGCTGCACTAAGAACAATACCCGGAGGCCTTCCTGGATCGTCCACACTCTTTCTAGTCATCACTCTAACATCTTCAGCTCCTGTACCGGACAATGTAGTCCACGTGTGAGCGGTTGAAGCACTCACTCCTGCACAAAAGCTTATTACCATCCGCTCCGCCAATTTCAGCATACTCCTCCTCCCTTCTTGGTTAGTTATCACTGCATATTCATCAGTATAGAACTGTGATTCTGCCTCTGATTCTGATGATGTGAAAGTGATTATGAAACAAACAGTAGATCATACCGCCAACTTCTCCAGAGGAAATGTTTGTAGCCATGACACTAGCTAACCGCTCGCACTGGCGGTCAAGAATCGCTACCCAGCGTTTAGCACCAAAGGCATGACCAGTACTAACCATGTGTTTGTACAAGTTATGAACTCCTCTGTCATCAACTTCCACATGCTCCACCCAAGTCACCTGTTACATTAAATTTTGAAATTTTGAATTTGTTGCTTATAGATATAACCTAATATTTTTTATTATATACCTTAGAATATCCATTTGGCATTTCTTGAATCAAACATCCTGAAGCTCTCCGCCTGCATCTAGCTGGGGGATTCGGTTGGAGACTATCCAAGGATATATCGACAACCGCCCATGAACCATCCCCTTGTTGTTTACAGTAACGTGCGAAATAGGTTTCGCGGGTTGGAACTAATGGAGATGGAACTTGAAACTCTGCAGTCATCTGACAAAACAGAGTAGTTTAGTACCAAGTTGTTAGTTTCAAGTTTATATTTTACAGAAAGATACTAAAAACTTACCACTTGAAGAGCTCCATTAAAGTTTCCTGCAACTCCAGTTGATAAAACCGCTAATGTCATCGCTCTAGAAACCATCCCCGCGAAAATCGTTGACCATTGATTCTGCAACATCATATCAATATGTTGTAAAAACTCTTCAGTAGAGAAGATTACTTTTAAAAAAATATGCAAAATGAAGAAGGTTAATCACCACATCCATGAGAATCTCAACGATGTTAACATGATTCATGATCACAACCGCGCTTTCTCGCGAAGCTTCGGATCTAAATCCAGCTGGTCTAGGTCCGATCCCTCTAGGAAACGTCCGAGCATACTCTTCTTCGTCTAAAACCAAACTGTTCCACAATGGCTCGTCCACTTGAGCCATCCTCATGAGCTCTTCCATTGCAGCCACAGCTAAGTCGATGATGACCGGTTTATCAGCTTCGGTTGGTGCAGTGATGGACTTGAGGAGATCGGTTGGATTGTTTCCATAAGCTTCTCCTCCAAGATTTCCCATGGCGAGGTCTAGAGGACGTGGAGGAAGAGGAGGAGGAGACATAAGAGGATAGTTTGAGACTGGCTTGCCTACGTATTTAGCTGCAATCGCGGATATACGGTCGATCTAGACAGACAAACAAACAAACAAGAACGTTGTTACTCCTTACGTTTCTTTCAAGTTACATGTTTTATGCTTATCTTTCTTTTGTTTAACTTTTATGTAAAACTTTAGTGTCTAACTTTGTTAAATCAATTTACTTCTACCAATTCAAATCAATAGAAAAGTTTGATTAAAATCGATATATTAATTTCAAAGAAATTGGACAGATTTGGTTTGGTAAAATATTTATGAAAATACTTAATCAAATGGTTTAATGAAATGGAAGGAGTATTGCTTACTTTCATGTCGTTTTAGTATCTCAGTTTTATTTCATAAATAATTGTGTTTTTGTTTTCTTTTTTTCTTCAAATGATATGTTGTTAAATTAAAGAGGAGTTTACATAGTCAGAATGTAAAATAGAGTTTATCACAGATGGAACATAAAATAATTGTGTTTTTTTCTATTCTTTCAATACGAAAAAAATTGTTTTAAATTATGAAAAAGAAAATTTATAAAAGCTTTAAAATTTATGATTATTAATAAATATTAAATAGAATGGATTGATATATGGAAAGCGATGTAATATTAGTGATATATTAATTATTTTATTTTATTTTAATTAAAAATCAAAACATGCGACTGAACATTATCTGTACATCAAACATTATAGGATTGGTAGGATTAAAAATAAAATTTTGGTAGTGAAGTTGATTATGTAGTTAAATAACATACCTCTTCCCTTAAACGAGCATTTTCGAGACGGAGTTGGTGTTCGTCGAAAGACATTTCTCCGATAGCCGTTGGACCACCACAATTAGGACACGAAGCATTTGCAAGAGCCTCTCTATATCTAAGGTTGTCGCTTCGAAGCTTTTCGTTCTCCGCCCGAAGATGCGAGTTCTCATGCCGTTCGTGATGATTCTGCACGAATAAAACTAATTATAGTTTCGTTATCTCTGTAGTTTTTATATAAGTTATTTAGAAACCAAAATTTCTAATAAAATTAAGAAACAAAGGATTTTACTAAAAAGAAGGAAAAGTATATTATATACACACACAATACACTTGTGGACACGTTATGTGTTTCACCGTATTTGTATATCGTAAGCATATGTGTCCAAAACGTTTCAGTCTATAGATTATGGCTCTAAGTCTCTAACTTAGCTAATAAATAGTAAAATAGGCAAATTTGTTTCAACCAAACAAGTTTTTTATGGCTTCATCCGCCAAAAAATATAGTTCTGCCAAACAACAACTTTTCAATTGAAAAACAAAATTCTGGAGGAAAAGTAAGAAACTTAAGTCAATTGAATTAATACTAAGGTATAATATCCTGCCAAAAAACTAACAAAGTCAAAGAATTAATTTTAAATGAATCACCATCACCCAAAAATTGTCACGAGTGTGATTGAGATCAGATGCATAGGGCTAAGTATAAACATAAGCCCTTCAATATGAATGGATACAAATTTAACAAGTATATACATTCTCTCTAATATAGATCCATATATTTATGTATTCATGTATATAATATAAAGTATACCTTCATTTGGGTACGTTTGTTTTGAAACCAGAATTTGACCTGAAGAGGTTCCAAACCCAATTCACGGCTTAGTTGTTTCCTTTGCTTGTCATCTGGGTGAGGACACTCTTTGAAGAATCTATTTAACAACCAAAACCGAGAATTGTCAAAAAAACAAAAATAAACAAAAAAATTGAAGCGAGTGAGTAATTTATAAGCATATACGCTTCCATCTCCTGGATCTGAAGTTGGGTGTGTCGATGATATCGTTTCTTCTTGTTAGGATGAAGAGGATCTTGATCGTTTCCTGATCCTCCTTCTTGATTCTCACTTCCCGATTTAGTATTCGCACTGTCGAATTCATCGTCCCGAAGAAACCCTTCATTGTTATTGTCTTCATGGTTGTAGTTGTGGTTATTGCTATCTGCGTTGTTCATAGCCGCAAGCAACATATTTGGCTCGAACATCTTTTCTTACACTGGAAATTGAAAGCAAACCCTAAAAGCAAAAAAAAAAAAAAAGACTATCAAAATTTAGGGTTGTGTTCTTGGGTACAAGAGTCAAGAATAAGAGAAATTTCTACAAGGCTGATAAATTATGGCAATACTTTTTCCACGTCAACAACTTTCAGCTTTTTTTTATATATATATGATGAACAAAAACTTGAATCTTTCTTTTATCTTTCTTCTTGAAGATCTTACAAAAGGATATAAGCAAATAGGAAGACGAAGAATTGGAGATGATTGTAGGAAACAAAGGACCCACTACTAATTGAAAGCAAGAAAAAAAGAGTCTTTGCAAAACATCACAATCATGTATTAATAAGTTATTAAATAACCAACCCAAAATAATGAATTTCGCATACTCCGAATTATTCAAATCTCCCAAAGATTTTTTCTTTTTTTTAAAAAAACTAACCAACAGACTATAATGAAACCTTTGACATTGATTCAAAAATCATTTGCAATGTAGATGAAAATCAATTGATGTCTCAAAAGAACTTAAAATTTCTACACTATAATAACTTTGATGGATGGTGATTTAATTAAAATTTCGAGGTATTGATCAGTTTTGATTTAGATAAGAGAGGAAAGAGAAGATGAAAAGAGAAACGTTGGACTCATTTGTTCAGAGCAAATAAAATGGGCAATAAGTAGGTATATATAAATGCCCAACTCTATCCTGTTTTATGAAAAAAACAATAATTTTTGTGAAAAACAGAACAAGACGTAATTAAATAGTATATTGTAATCATTAGCAGATTTTTAAATAACGAACATCCTCCAAGAAAAAAGTGTAAAATATTTTTTTTTATTTAAAAAAAAACTGAAATGAAAAAATGTTATTATATATATATTCTGTGCACGGTGCGACGGACCAACATACAGTTAATATACAACTTACAACCAACGTGACATAAGGCCTGGGATATGTATTAAATTTTTCCAGCTATTTTTTTTTTGGGTATATCATCGTCATATTTAAACATTTTTATTTCACACATAAACATATAAATGTATATAAAGTATATCACGTGTTTATATATATAATAAAAACAAACGTATAATGAAAAGGATGATATACGAAAGAGAATACAAACCTTTTAATCTTCCTCTTTATAGTTTTTACAATATATATTAAAGGTTATCTCTGATCTTTATTGTTGTCTCGAGGGTTTCATATCTTCCTATGCAGAAATTGATAAGATAAAACAGTAATTAGAAAGTCAGTAAACAAAACTCGAAGAGAAATGAAAATTAAATATTAGAAGCAAGTAATCAATTAATGTTAAAAGAATGAAAAATATTAAGACAAAAATAGATGACTAATTGAAAATTCAACATAGTCGATATATTCGATTATAAAATCATCATGAAAGTGAGTGTTTTATGAAGAAGCTAAGAAATTAAGTGTAATGATTCAATACACTAAACAAATTAAAAACTTTTAATGAATTAATGATAGAATGAATATAACACCATGATGAGGTTTTCGAGACACATACACTGAGAGGACGAATCAGTGAAACCCTAAAAGAGAGAAAGAAGAGTGGAGCGGTACTGTCTGGTCTGAGATTTGTATCTCGATCGGAAAACCTCTGATGGTTTTGTGAAGCGGTTTGTTGGCAATCGAAGAGTTTGAAAGGTAGGTGCAAATCTTGGAGGAAGAGAGAGAGAGAGAGGGAAAAATGGGATAGAAGAGTAATGGCAGAGAGAATTGAGAGGGTGCAATGAAATTAAATGGTGAGAGAGGGACACTTTATTATTCCTACACGCTTAGAGAGAGAGAGAGCGGAGAGATATGGTACAAAATTATACAGTATATTGTTGTTTTGATCATATAAGGAGAAACCAATATAATTTTAGTTTTATTTTTCTTTGTTATATAATACTATTGTTTTGCATGACGGCTAACGGGCTCAAAGACCGACCATTTCATTATCTATGATATATTTAGTTCTTTTTTAATCATTTAACAATATTTAATACTTTTATTAATAAAATACCATTTAACAAAACTAACTAAATTTTTTCATTTTTGCATATCCACAAATTAAAATAATTCTTCATTTACAAATTTTATAAGAAAATAGTTCACACATTTCATGGATATAATCTATGTTTTTAAGTAATTTTAATACTCTAAGATTATCATTTATTTAGGATAAATTTTATATAGAATTTTTTTATTTAACTACAAAATTTTATTATTACTTTAATAAATTTAGTGATTTATAATTTCTTGCTATATATGATAGTTAAGTATTTATTTTTCTGAGATATATATATATATATACACATATATGATCATTGCATATTTACTTTTATTTCATATATTAATTTAGATTGCTCTAATGTATACAAGATATTGGAAGGAAAAAATTTCATGTTACTCCCCCCATGCATGGCATTTTCTTAAATAATATAAAAACTTATTTTGTATTATTAGTTTGACAGAAAATTTATTTATGTTTAGATTTTGTTTCATTCAAAAGAGGTAAATCTAAAAATTAGCACATTTCATTTTTTTGTTTACCAAAAATAACATAATTTAAAAAAGGTTTCAAAAAGTAACAAGACTCCACTCTTTTTTCACAATATGATCGACTTCAATTTACATACCTTTAAATATATACGTTTAAATATTTTGTGGCCCAAGCATTTATAACTATAACGTGCAATTAAGCTGTTTAAATACAGATCAGATCACCCGTTTAAAAGTGATAATTTGTAAAAGTCGTTCATTCGTACTTACTTTATCACGCGAAGGTCTAGAAATATACTGCGTATATACGTCGCCATTCCATAAGTTTATACTAACCTAGATTAATATTATTTTAGAAAACATTAACCTTTCTATTTTCTGATTTTATTTAAAAGATATGTATGTGTATATGTGTACATATACATATTTGTACGTATGTGATAGGGTGGCGAATAGTTTCGTCGCATTAAATGTTTACACAGAGGCTGCATGGCTTAGGCCATTTACTGCTCTCATGCCTCTCTTGCACTTAACCTCCTCTTCCGTAGTACTCTCTCTACTAAGAAAACCAATAATTCAAAGCCTAACATTTGAGTTTTCTCTTGCTACTTCACAAAATAAGTAAAAGTCAATTCAAAAGAACTAGTAAAATACTATTCACATACATATCAAAAAAGCTGCGGCATCACCGCAGAAAAATTGATATATAAATATATAACGGCGGATTTGTTAAGAAATAACACATATATATATATATATATATATATATGCATCGTATGACATTTGAATTGAAGCGATGTGTAGGTATAACGGATTTTCGATCAATGGTGATTGGTATTAAGTGTATTTTATTAACATTTTTGTCGAGATAATAGTTTTTCCGCTCTTTTGAATCAAATATTATAGGAATCAATATGTTTCTAATTCAAAGTGTAATGACTGGAGAAACTCTTGTTCGTTACATGTATACTATGTTAAATACAACTCAATTTCAAAATGTGAAACATTTTAATAGGTCTTTTAGAAATAAAGACGGAAATAATAATTCATTTTCTCGAAACCATTACTACATTGACCAACAACTCACAATTGATTTTTTTCAAAATTGTTAATTAAACATTTTTCATAGGGGATGAATGGTATACGATCAAAGTTAGAATGTGTTTTTGTCCCTGCCAATATGATCAAATCTGAGATTCAATATGGGAAAGTTTTGTTGGAAAAGGATGCTTTTGTAATAATATAATATCGTGGGCATTTTTGTTTTTTTGGCTTCTTAGATGGGCCGTATGACTTGTATAAAACTTAGGCCTGTCATATGTTTTAAGATTTCGTTGAGGAATATGTCATTTCATGAGTTTACTAGTTTAGTATTGGTTCAGTTTTGTTTTTTGTTTATCATTTGTAATGGTCTCTAGGTCGTTACTTGTTCCACCAGAAACTGACAGTACATTGTAATACCCAATTAGTAAATTTAGCAACTTGGATGGTTTGCAATGAGAGTGCAAGAACGTGGATTCCACATACTATAGCAGTTTAATTTATATTTTAACTTGGAGAGCTAAGGACCAATAAAACAACTCCCCTAACTACATGTTGTCCAAAGTCAATAGCCTTCAAAGAGCAAAAGAGGATTTGAAGCTTTCTTAATCGTTGTATGATTTTGAGTTTTTCTAGTTTTGGGAAATTTTATATTCAACTACCAGCAGAGATCAAAAAGATAGTGGAGACCCTGCAATGTCCTCCTCGACTTGCTATGTTCTTCAAACCTAATTAAGAAACAGAGGATTACTGCAAATGGGATTATCTAAATGCCATTTGACATTTCTCCATCGACATTTTCAATGCCTCTAAATGATCTATAAAAGGCCTGAGATTGTCTCCTTCATCTTCATCTCCAAGTTGCTCTGACCTTTCTTGGCTAACACTCAATAGAGCTAACAAGCTAAGAAAAGAGAGAGAGAGAGAGGCAGTAATGGCGATTAAGAACCTTCTTGCTCTTGTGGTTCTTCTTAGCGTTCTTGGAGTTTCAGTCGCTCAAAAGGGTCTTGACCTTAACTACTACAAACACTGGTGTCCCGACGCAGAAGCCATTGTCCGTCGTGTCACAATTCAATATGTTTCTCGCAAGCCAAGTCTTGCTGCCGCGCTTCTAAGGATGCATTTTCATGATTGTTTCGTCAGAGTAAGTTTGCTTCTTTGAGACTAAAATGAATATATATGATAAAGACGCTAACTCCTTTGATGGTTCGTGTAGGGATGTGATGGTTCCATTCTTCTGAAATCTCCAAACAATGACGCGGAAAGAAACGCTATCCCCAACCTGTCCCTGAGAGGCTATGAGGTGGTCGATGCAGCTAAGTCAGCGCTCGAGAAGAAGTGTCCCGGTGTGGTTTCTTGCGCTGATGTTCTCGCCTTAGTCGCCAGAGACGCCGTCTTAGTGGTACGTAACATTTCATAATGGACTGATTCTTCTCATTCCAAAAGCACTGAAACTAGAGTACTAAACTTCTTTTTGTTGCTTTTTTACAGATCAACGGACCATGGTGGCCAGTTCCATTGGGTCGGAGGGATGGTCGCATCTCAAGACAATCTGAGGCTTTTACTTTACCATCCCCTTTCGCCGGAATAGCTGCACTGAAACAAAACTTCTTCGCCAAGGGACTAAACACTAAAGACCTTGTCGTTCTTTCAGGTATATATTTCTAAAAACACCTTAAGTGCAACTTAAAAGTTATCAACTTGTTGTCACCAAGCTGAATAATAATAATGGTTTCTTGATCAGGGGGTCACACCATTGGAATCTCTAATTGCGGTCTCATCAACTTTCGTATCTACAACTTCACCGGCAATGGCGATTTTGATCCTTCGATGAACCCGAGCTACGTCAGGGCATTGAAGAAAAGGTGCAAGCCTACTGATTTCAGGAGCACGTTGGAGATGGACCCGGGCAGTGTCAAGAAGTTTGACTCTCACTACTTCAACATTGTGGCTCAAAAGAAGGGTTTGTTCACATCTGACTCAACACTTCTCGATGACCCAGAGACCAAAAGCTACATCGAGACACAGGTTTCTACTGCTGGGTCTTCATTCGCCAAAGACTTCGCAGACTCAATGCTCAAACTCGGTTTGGTTGAAATCCTCACCGGGAAAAATGGTGAGATCAGGAAGAGATGCGCCTTCCCTAACTGAGTTTCGATCTAAACAAAACTGATGTTTCTTTGGATGGTTTGATTCAGCAGTTTACACTAATCTTTCTTTTGTATGTTTTTTTCTTCTTCCTCCAAGTCTGTTTTCAGACAGAGTTTTCCAGTTTCCCTGTATGATGTTTTGAATTCTAATAAAAGTTAAAGACTATTTCTTTGGCACTGAATCTATAATTACTTCGTCTTCTTCATCATTCCACTGCACTTATATATATTATTCCTCTATTACTCCACAAATGAACAGATGAAGCAACCGCAATTTTACTCAAATAAACTTACCTTGATAAATTAATTGTTACGCAGTAAGAAAAACATGACCGTTGTAACAGTTAACTTTTCTATCAATTTTATTTTATTTTATTTTTTTGCAGTCCAAATATATAAAAAGAAACAACCTAACTTTCTTTTCTTTTTTTGGTTTTAGTGATTTCCTTTTTTTATATAAAAGGAAATATCCTTTTTTTTGGGAACAATGTTTATGTCATAACCTTTCTTTATAAAAATATATTTTGATCTCTTCTTTTTTCTTTTAGAGTTCATAATTTTCATTCTTCGAAATCATAAAACAAACAATATCATGGTACATAATAAATGAGTTTCCGTTGGGTAGACTAGGTCCCTAATGTTGATGCTGAGAGGATCTGAGTCGATGGCAGGTTCAGATGTGTTTTGAATTGGACTGGCGAGGTCTAGACGAGTGTCACCCTGCGTTGAAACGTACGGTTGACGAATCCGCACAGAACTCGGGGTGGCTCAAATCAACGAGCCACAAATGAGATTTGTCTATCTCAGAGGTGTTTCCTCCTTAACTCGGCCTGACTCGGTTAGAAACCCTAAACGACGTTGACGGTTTAACCCATCGGAGAGACCAACGGCTAAAGCACCCACAACCCGTCTCGGACGACGAGAGGCAGCCAGAGCGAGAACATCGATGACTTGGACGGAGAGAAGCTATCTCCACCTGGTCACGTGCTGAAAGTCAAGGCACGTGAGTATGGATGTCAATGTCGGTTGCGGCTTCCATTAACAGAGCACCTTGGCCACGGCAAGGTATGCTTAATTGCTTATATATATACTACTATTTTTTGTTTAGTAAAAAAATTGTTCTTTTTGTTTTTGATTTTCCTATGTGAAAACAAACCGAATTTTAGTATTAAAATTTAAATTTGTGAAAACAAACCGAATTTGAAATCCAGACTTAGAATTTTATAGGGTATATTGGGAGTGTTATAAATTCAACATGTTTCCATATAATATAAATTTAACACTTAGTTTTTGATTTTCAAAAAAAAAAATAAGATTTAATTTTAAATTTGTGAAAACAAACCGAAGTTTTTGATTCTCTATAATTTTATCACTTATTATTTTTGTATTGTTTCGGTTTGGTTGGATTTAACCAAGTTAAGTACTACTCAAACAAATTAAATCAAATTTGTTTCTATTACAAACATAGTCACCTTAAAGAATACAAGGTAGTTTACTCGATAGATTACAATTATGCATGGAAGAAAAAACAGAACACAACACCAAAACTCAAACGAGAAACATTCCGTGAAAGGAAAGAACATAATATAAGCAGAAAGCGTTTAAACTCAACCGTGGATCGATCCAAATTAGTTAACGGAAGAACATTTCCTCCTGATCTCACCATTTTTCCCGGTAAGAATTTCGACAAAACCAAGTTTGAACATCGAGTCGGAGAAATCTTTATTGAAAGTAATTCCATTAGTCGCAGCTTGAATCTGAACGTAATTTTTGGTTTCAAAGTCATCGAGAAGCGTAGAGTCAGATGTGAAGAGGCCTTTCTTCTGAGCCACGACGTTAAAGTAGTGAGAGTCGAACTTCTTGACACTGCCTGGGTCCATGTCCACTGTGGATTTGAAATCAGTGGGCTTGCACCTTTTCTTCAATGCCCTGACGTAGCTTGGGTTCATCGACTGGTCAAAATCTCCTTTTCCTGTGAAGTTGTAGATACGTGTGTTGACGAGAGCGCAAGTAGAGATTCCTATGGTGTGAGCCCCTGCTCAAAGAAACCATTTTTATTCAGCTTTTGAACTTATAATTTGATAGCTTTTGAGATTGCACATAATGTTTTAGTAGAAAAACCTGAGAGAACGACTAGGTCTTTAACGTTAAGACCCTTGTCCCCAAAGTTCTTCTTCAACGTAGTTATGTTGGCGAAAGGGGATGGTAAAGTAAAAGCCTCAGATTGTCTTGAGATGCGACCATCCCTGCGGCCTAATGGAACCGGCCACCATGGTCCATTGATCTATTAATAGGCAACAAACAATAACAAGTTATATAGTACTCTCAGTTTTGGAATGACAAAATCAATCCAATGCGCAAAAATGTTACCACTAAGACGGCATCTCTGGCGACCAAGGCAAGAACATCAGCGCAAGAAACAATACCCGGACACTTCTTCTCGAGCGCTGACTTGGCAGCATCAACCACTTCATAGCCTCTCAGGGACAGGTTGGGGATAGCATTTCTTTCCGCATCATTGTTTGGAGATTTCAGAAGAATGGAACCATCACATCCCTACATGAATCGTAACAAAGAGTTAGGACAAGTTTTATGTGTCCATTGTTACAGTCTCGAAGAAGTGAAGAAGTAAAATCAAGCTTACTCTGACGAAACAGTCATGAAAATGCATCCTTAGAAGCGCAGCGGCAAGGCTTGGTTTGCGAGAAACATATTGAATTGTGACACGACGGACAATGCGCTCTGTGTCCGGACACTTAGACTTGTAGTAGTCGAGGTTAAGCCCAAAATTTGGAAGGGCAACTGAAACTCCAAGGACGCTAAGAAGAACCACAAGGGCGAGAAGGTTTTTGGTCGCCATTACTCTCCTTTCTTAGCTCGTTTGCTTTGTTGATTGTTAGCCAAGAAAGGTGAGAACGAGCTTGGGGGATGAAGGTGAAGGAGACAATCTCAGGCCTTTTATAGATCATCCAGAGACTTTGAAAATTTTCATAGAGAAATGTCAAATGAGATTAAAGTAAACCCATTTGCACTATTTCTCTTTCTTTATTACGTTTGAAAAACAGAGGACATTGCAGGGCTTCCACGATCTTTCTGATTCTTGGAGGTGGTTTAATTTAAAAACTCCCTTGATCAGAAAATTTAAAATTAATAAAAGGATCTTTTGTAACGTCTTTTTTCTCCTTGAGAAAGCTATTGACTATGAGAAGCTTGTTTGCACAACCTGTAATCGAGTAGGGAACGAAAGCTCTGCTTTTTAATTTTAAAAATAAAAACAAAATAGTATTCTACTAAAAACAACTGTTTTATAAATGTTTTACACCAAATCAGAGGTATTCATTGTCATCAACTCTAAATACTTAAAAAACAAAAAAATAGTATAAAACAATTTGTTGTCATGTGTGGAACACACGTTCGTCTTTTTGCCGTCTGCTGCGTTATCTTTTTCTTCTGTTCCATGAATTTCTCTTTCTACATCCTTTGTCTACTTCATCCTCATATCTCTAGAGCTAATAATTAGGTAAATGTTCTGTTTATATTCGTATTTCTTGTTTTACTAAGTGTACACGCAAAAGAAAAATACAAATTTAAGTTTTCTCAATCAAACTGAAAACAAGAAGTACGAATATAAACATGAAAGACAGAAATAGATTTGACTTTTTTGGACGACCCGTAGTAAAAGATAGAATAAAAGATCATCCACCATATAAAATGGAGTTTTTCACACTGGGCATGCAATAATGTTTTGCCCGTTTTCTTCTAGTTACATACTTTTACATGGTTCAGACTGCAACTTATAAAATAACATTAGATATTTCTGTTTTGAAAGATCCAGCTTGCTAATTAGAATCTTAAGTAAAATTAAAATATGATATGTAACGTGTGTGGATCACACGTTATAGACGTCAGGTTATGGAAGAGGGCATTATACTTATCCCTACATAAAATTACGAACTATTACACAAATTAAAACATTCAAAAGAGATTAAAGAATCGTATTAAGGTTTTACTAATATATACATATAGGCAGGACCGGGCCGACGCAAACAGAAGTCCGCAAATTCCAACATGTTTGGGCCGGTTCGATTATATAATAACAATAATTACAGTGATGGTTCTTTTTTTCCACGAAAAAAAAGTCATTTTTCAGACGTTTTCTGAAACAATCTTAATTTTTAAAGATTAGTCTTTAGCATATCCAAGTTCATTCATTCACAAAAGAAAATTCCGGATTTTTTTAATATCTAGACATAGTATATATAAACTTCACAATTAGTAAATTATAAAAAAGAAGCTATAATGTCTAAGATGCTAGCACATTTCTAAAGTAAAAATTTCTAATATATCCATATTTTTCTTTCTAGATAGAATACACTTTTACTTTTTGATAAAACAATGGAAACGTAAAAAATAAAAATTAAAGAAAAAAATATTACGTTTAGTTCTTGTCTAATATCCTTATTTTCTACATAATAAATATCTACAAATTTGATCTCTTAAGGTATTATCTTTTGTAATCATGGGTTTTTTTTTTTTTTTTTTTTTTTTTTTTTTTTTTTTTTTTTTTTTTTTTTTTTTTTTTTTTTTTTGTAAAAATTCACATGTATTAGTTTATCAGAAGATGCCAACGTTCGACCGACTTCAAGAAATAAATTGGCGTGGTAACCTGACGAAACGCCACTCCTTGAGCAGTTGAACTTTTATTTATTTTTATAATTATATTCTATAGAGCAGTTGTGTGAAATTCTATTTTGTTCTCCACTTCTCCTTATAATACAAAAATTTTCAATATCATTACGCGTGTTACGAACAAAGATTATGCTCAAGTATAAGAAACAACAATTTAGGACAAAAACTAAATTCTAAATAAAATTATCCGTTGCAAAAAATATTTTACTTATACTATTAAAACAAGTTATATGTTCTACGCGTTGGGATTCTTTTGTGGCGTCGGTCATGATTTATACTTTCAATTTTTTTTTTTTTGTAAAACATGATTATAAATAATTTTATTTTAGTCAACGATTAAATCGGATTGAACATATTTTCTTTTATCGGATTCAACATATTTTGTTTATAATGGATTAATGATACATGATAAACTCTAGACAGTTAGTTCCTACATATCCATTTTTTTGGTGAATGATATGTAATATCATAGTTGAATTTGAAAAATGCTATAACGATGATATTAACACAAATTATTAGATTATATGGTCTAGCCACTTCATATATGTTACAAAACTAAGTTTGTCATTAACATATGAGATCATAGCATACGAAATCCGTATTCTACCAAATCCCTTAATTAATCTTAATTTACGTACTTCTATATATGCCTTAACGAACTATAAAACTATAGACAACGATAATAATCTTGGAATACTTTCTTGCCCGTTAGTAATTGTTCGTTTTCGGTTCTACTACTAGTTGTATTATTAGGGATTAGGTCGGGTTCTGTAATTTTAGAATAAAGAATGATCAGTAATATCACAAATTTCTTTGTTCTTTAGTGAAAATTTGCTTTATATCTCGAGGCGATTGCTCAACTATTATTATTTTTGATAATCCAAAATTTCAAACTATCCCAAGATCTTACGAATTCTAGTACTCGTGGCAAAAGAACAAATTAGTCGTATTCTGATTAATAATCTGAAACAAAAGGTCATATAATCTCAGTTATGTATAATTTTTGTTTTTTTGTTGTTGATTATGACATCATAACGCTCAATAAAATTAACTGAAAATTGATTAAAAGTTTACCTTTCTATTACTATAACTTACTGTTAGCTAAATTTTTAATTGTTGTTGTTGATTAACGCTCAAATTCAATACAATCAAATAAGTTTACTAAACTTTCTATGTTACCAACTTACCATAGCTTGATTTAAGGACCAAACATTCACCCTCTTTTAACATATCTGATACTTTATTATCACAGTTGACAAAATAAATTACGTATTTAGCATTATATGTAAATAGAATTAGTATAAGGATCTGAGATTTGGGTTTCAATAATATAGTCATTGAAATATATTTATTATATAGAAAATAAAAGGAAACCGAGAAAAGAAGAAAACTACATACCTTTTTCCTCCAATAATGGCGAGGCTATTTGTCATGCCCAAATCTTCAGTAACTTAAAAACAAAATCACATTGGCTACCTTCCTGGGTAAAAATAATTTCATAAAAGATATAATATCCAAAGTTACAAGTAATGATAAGAAAAAATATAAGTGGAAAGACGTAAACTTTAATCAACTTAAGAATGAGAAAATATTCCAACTTATCTCATTGAAGTGAAGCATGATATATTCATTACTCATTAGTAAGAGTACTATAAAACCATTTTTGTAATTATAAATTAAAATTTTCAAACTTTTGTAATTCCGAGTGGCGCAGATTATGAGTCAGAAAAAATAACAAAAATAAAATAAAATACAACTCATAAGAGAGCACATGTTAGTTAGCTTATATGGACCCGCCTATACAACCAAACCTGCAAAACCTTCTATATAAACCTCTTTTAACGTCTCAATACATGATCACACAGTACACAACAAACAACACAGGGAACCTCATCCTCTCAAAAGACTTTTGTGTCTACAAAAAACAAAAATTTAAAGATGAATTGCTTGAGAGCTCTCTCACTCTCTCTCTTTCTTGTGGGAATGGTTGGACCGATCCAAGCTCAATTGCAGATGAACTTCTATGCCAAAACTTGTCCTAACGCTGAAAAGATTGTTCAAGATTTTGTATCAAACCACATTTCTAATGCTCCTTCTCTTGCTGCTGCTCTCATTAGAATGCATTTCCATGACTGTTTTGTCCGAGTAAACTCTTCATTTCTCTCTTTTTTTTTTCTTTCTTTATATATTTTTGAACAATCTGAATAGCGATATACATGTAAATGTAGGGTTGTGATGGATCAGTGCTGATAAACTCGACGTCGGGGAACGCAGAGAGAGACGCAACTCCAAACCTAACGGTTCGAGGGTTTGGCTTCATCGACGCAATTAAAGCTGTGCTTGAAGCTCAATGCCCTGGAATTGTCTCTTGCGCTGATATTATCGCTCTAGCATCTCGTGACGCTGTCGTTTTCACTGTAAGCATCATATTTACATAACAAGATGATTGTAAACGTACAGATTATAATATTTCTCACCATATTATATATTTGATGGTATGTTGTAGGGAGGGCCGAATTGGAATGTACCGACTGGGAGAAGAGACGGGAGGATATCGAATGCATCGGAAGCATTAGCAAACATTCCTCCTCCAACCAGTAACTTCACCAATCTTCAGACACTTTTTGCAAACCAAGGACTCGATCTTAAGGACCTTGTCTTACTCTCCGGTAAAACCTCAACCCGTACCACACATTGCTAAGAATTATAATCGAGTTAAGATTTTTCTTGTGTTTGCGTTATCATTTAAAATTTGCAAAAAAAAAAATGATTAAAAAATGTTTTCACATTAACAAAATAAATGGTTTCAATTAAAGAAAAGTACCTTTAAATAAGCCAATTTTTTTTTGGTTTTAATGTTAATAATTTTATAATGTTCCAACGCTAGTAAAACATTTTAACATATGGTTTAAAGATTGTTAAAAGAAATTATTGTGTTACAACAGGGGCTCACACTATTGGTGTATCTCACTGCTCGTCTTTCACAAACCGTCTATACAATTTCACGGGTCGTGGAGACCAAGATCCAGCTTTAGACAGTGCATATGCAGCCAATCTCAAGTCTAAGAAATGTCCTAGCCTCAACGATAACAAGACCATCGTTGAGATGGATCCAGGGAGCCGCAAAACATTTGATCTAAGTTATTACCAGCTCGTTCTCAAGCGTAGAGGTCTGTTTCAGTCAGACTCTGCTCTCACCACTAACCCCACGACACTCTCAAACATAAACCGGATCTTGACGGGTTCGGTGGAAAGCTTCTTCTCTGAGTTTGCCAAGTCGATGGAGAAAATGGGTCGGATCAATGTCAAGACGGGATCAGCCGGAGTGGTTAGGAGGCAATGTTCCGTTGCGAATAGTTGATGGGTGAACATGTAAAAGATATGGGAGGTGTAGTTGTGAGAATAATGATGATGATGATTGTGATGTGACATTTGGGATTTTTGTGTGTGGATTTTGTTATAGACTTCGTCAATAAGGAAATAAATATATCAGTGTTTTCATATATTTGGTTTGTCTTGTACGAATCATGACATTTGAGTTGGTTTGAGTTATCTGCAAACGAGACTCGATACGATACAAAAATGTTAAGAAATTACTAAAGTGAATATTTTATTAATTTTACTGTTGACGTGTTGATTGTTTATAGTGGCGAATCATGAACTTTTAAAATTTCTAATAATTGTATGTAATGTTAAATTTCTCATAACGAATATTTATACCCACCCCTAGCGCCTCAAACTAAAACAACTCGGATTACTTCCAATTATCAAAAGAAAAATACCGAAAGACCAAAAAAACGAAAGCTTTATTATTTTCATCAACCAACATACAAAAGTGAGAAAAAAAAAAGAGTAACGAGTGTAGAAGTTATTTGAAGTTGTATCATTCCTTCGTATGGCTCACAGAAGAATGAAGAGATCACAATCTTCTTCACCTTCTTCTTGCAAGAAGTATACCCGAAACTATAGCTGTCCCTGCAACTGCCATTGCCACTGATGATATTATCCTCTTTACAGTAAACACTGACTTGTCGCTCGGTATCTCCATTAGATCATTCATCTGCAATTTCCATGAAACGAAAAATAAAGCACAATCCAAAACAAAATAAGCTGTTCGTTCAGAGGGGTAAACGACATCTAACCGTTATAGGTTGCTTCCAATTCTTCTTGATTCCATTAATATGCCCTTTTCCGATAACTGCCACAACCGAACTATGCTCACTTGCAACTCTCAGCAAAGAGGATGCCATGTACCTGCAAATGTCATATGTCAGGAGATAGTTTGGATGTGAAAGTCAGACAAAAGATCGTTTAATCTTCTCTATATTTGCTACGACCAGCATTTCTATTTTAGTTTTCAGATAATGATCATGTTACGTCAAGCTTTACAAATCTGATAAATTACATAGAGAGGGAATAGAGAACACTAACTGGTCTCGCTCATGCACTATTGTATCCATGAGAGTTGGAAATTCCTTGCTCATTTCTTGAATCACCAAAGTCACCATATCTACATTGTCCATATCTTTCAGCTGAAACCAATCCAATTTACCATCGATCGCTATTCGGAATCAATATATACTCTTCACAACTGATCACATTCATTTACATGTGCAGAAAAGAGGGAAAAGAATACACTAAGACTTACCATTTTCTCGAGTTCCTCAGCGCTCGGCAAGAAGACAGCTTGAAATAGTATGGAGTATAAAAACTTTATCTTGTGCCACAGAGGCATCTTGGCCCATGTTCTTTTTAGTGTAATCTGCTTCGACATATACAAAACCAAATGAATATACTCGAACAATGCTTTTGAAAAATAGAAGCCCATGAAGTGTTAGAGATGCAACTCCATGTTAAAAGATGAATAACATTGCTAAAAGAATGTTTTGATACTAGGGACAAACATATCACCTGTACAGGACGATCACCAAGTATCACCTTGCCGCCGTATTTAATTGCCTCTTCATATGCCACACGAAACTCAGCACCAGGAAAAACCTCAAGATGACTGGCGATCTAACAAAAGGAAAAGATGTAAAATTTTGGTTCAGAAAATTAAATTTCCAACAAAAAATATATTGATTAAGGAAACCTGCCTTTGCAAGAAACCATCCATAAAGTATTCCGAATGTGTTCTGTTTCTGCTTCCAACTTTCTATCATGTCCGACATGGTCGGAATCTAGAAAAGCAAAATATAGTACCATTTCAGAATAAGCAAAAGGTTTAGAATTGTGTATAAGTATATGATATATCATCAACAAAGAATAGCATATAGAGCAGGTGAAGTACATGCATCATATAAATTTCATCTAAGAAATGGGCAGCCTCTATTCTGTGATTAGTAAAGGAATTCCGGCACCTCTAAGCATTATAAATATAAATAGAGACACCAATGGAATTTATCATCTTCTACCAAAAGAAGTAGCAGTGATGCAGATTCTTTTCCAGAATCTCACACAATGATAGATCGCCATAAAATACAATGAAGGAAACCAAACAGGAAGGAAAAAGTAGAATCCCAATCGTGAAAAGCAAACCTTCAAAGTCTGAGGTTTGAGAACAGACAATCTGCTTGAACACAACTCCACGAAGACAACCTGTAATATCAACAACATGCTTAGAGCTGAGCATAGACATAAAGATATCAAACTTCAGTCCTCGATGAATATTCAAAGAGAAGAACCTCAGGTTTCAAGATGCTGATTATTGCTTCAACTTCAAGACAGGATTGCTGCGAGAAAAGATTTACTTGAATTATTCCATGATGAATGCTTGAATCATAATCTAATCTGAAACAAAAAGGTAAGCATTTTTTCTGGCTTCTACAATCAAACAAAACCCTATCTTGCTGAATTTAGCAAACTTTTTCCAGAAGATGAAGATTAATCACCAAATTTAAACCCTAACTCCATTTCGGCAACTGATCTGATACAGCCAAAAACACAGGTCCCAGCATGATTTCCCCTAATAGAAATCTTTGATAGATTTCTTGAATTTCACATGCAATTCAGCTTTCTCCAAATCAGCAATCTCTGAATCATTCAGTAGTTACCAAAACCTAGTTCAATTCCAGTACAGCTCCTTCGCAAATTAAGAAACATAGGAATTCGAACGAGGATACCTTTGAAACATGAGCAGTACCAACCAAGTACACATCGCAAGATCCACCTTCCGCTGTGGACTCGCAAGTCAGAATCACAACGCTTTTGGCCAATTCATCCGGTAGCTCCGCTCTAATCGTCTCCGATGAACACTCGCCGTCATCATTAACCACTCCACCGGCGATTTCATCTCCATCGCCGCCGCTAACCAAAGAATCAGAGTCTTTAAATTCTTCCTCCGCCGCTTCGTCGAGCAGTTCATCCTTGTCCACATTCACTATGCTGTCGCTTAACGAGATATCGCCGGTAGGCCTAGGGTCATCGATGTGAACGAAGTCCTCGCCAGAGTGAGCATCCATCTCCGAAGACGGCGATTGCGTCGGCTCTATCGTCATCGAAATCGAAATTGAGGAGACGATGGCAGATATAGTAATATAGAGGACTCTGGAGGGCGAAGATAAAGATGGACTGATTGAGATCACGCAAATGGATACAGAAGAGTACTATCTAATATCTATTATCTAAGAATGAAGGCAAGGTATCACAACGGTGGGAAAGTCGTCTAAATCACACAACTAATGGTAACGCTAATTACTACTTTTAATTAATATTTGAAGAATCATTAATCATTTAATTTCCAATTATGCTTAAACCGAGTAAACCGGATTTTGTATTTTGGCCCGCGTCAATACGGACGCGTTTTAATATTTTTTTCTTATGTTAAAGAAAAGCTTAAATTCTTATTAAAAAGAAACAACTGTAAAAGTGAGAGACTACTTAAAAAAAAAAATCTTGGATTCTTAGCTTCTATACAAGTAAAATAACATTCTCAAATTTAATATTTTAAATATGGGGGAATTAGGTAGGTAGCCTAATTTTGAATATAATTGATTTAATCTATTTCTTCGGTTCAAGATCAAAACTTTGTCACAAAATAATCTCATTTTATTATTGGTGTACTTAGATATATAGTTTTGACTTTTTAAGGGTCGAGATTGGGCCGAGTTCCACATAATTACAGGGTTCATTCATCCGTTCCGACCTATTAGTGTAAGAAAATAATCAACTCATCAAAATTTTAATTGCATGTAAGCTACTAACTTTCATGAAAAAACCATAAGTTAGTTAATTGCTGAGTAATTTAGTCATCCTTTAGATGAATACTCTATAATTGTTAATTCTCGAATATCACTGTTCCGAATTGTTTCAATGATTCTTCTCCTACCATTCAAATAACTTTTCTACAAGTCAAACACATTAGATTTTTAATTTTACCATTCATATCACAAACATATATACAATCAATTTTCTTGTTGCATATTAATATATATGATCATATATAGTTTCGCCATACATATTCCAGAAAATTGTTACGACCGGTGAATATATCAAAAATTTGTAACTACAAAACCCCAAAAGCTGAAAGTTACCAGCAAATTGTTGGTTGGGATAATAATATCGAAAAAGTGTAATATATAGTTAGGGTGAAATTAGGGATGCATATAGATGAGCTCATCCTCTTTGCACTCTCGCAGTCCAATTTCCATTATTTTGCCACCAGTGGAAGAAGTAGGTAATATATCACAACACTGCCTTCTAGGAGCCTTCAACTATATACCACATCCAAAATTTTATTTTTGTTCAGATAAACAAACTTAATTCAAAGTAAGCAAGTATTGAAAACTATACTAAATACTATATTTTTATGGTGCTATTTAAAAAAAAAAAATCACTACGTATTTCTAAATATATCAACTTTCACCATTAATTGCAATTGTCCTAATTTTATTGGTACCCAATTAAATTGTGAAAAACTTCTAGGAAAGAGACCATAGTAATTGACATTTCAACAGATATTACTAACCTAAAGAAGGATTTTCACTATGGCACAAAAAAAAATCCTTTAATAAAAATTAATGCCTTTTTATTTGTATTTTTCCCAAAAGAAAAGTAAGAAAGATAGAATGAATTACTTGTCTGATATCGGGATCGAGTCTTTTTGAAAACACTCTAATCTCTTCGATTTTGCGAGGCGATGTAATGGGATCGTAGGTACAATTCTCATAAGCTTGCTTATAAACACTCTTAATGGTTCCATTAAGGGGACTAGAGGAAACATGTTGCATGAAGAAAGTGACAGGTCTTTGACAAGGATCATGATGATACTCTCTTGTGCTGAAGGTGTAGACACTTGCCAATCCACGGGATTCTTGCCATGGTCGGAACGTCTCTTGTGGCCGCAATACATCCCGTAGAAACCGATGCCTACTATCAATCTAACATTTGAAACAAACAAAATATCATTTGATTTAATAATATGACATTTGGTTACCCGAATCATCAGGAATCACATATCATAATCAGAACGAGGCACTTAAATCGAATAAAAAACAAGGTAAAAGAAAAATATAAACCTGAACAGTATAGCCCCAGGAGACGGAGATGGTCCAAGAGTACCAACGGTCGTAGCAAACGGAGAGTTGAAATATACGGAGAGGGTCGAGTTCTACGGCAGAGAAGAGGTGGCGAACGGCGGAGAAAGTGGTTGAGTTTGGAAAGATTGGGTCAATGTGAGCCATGTGGTGTAGTGACACCAACGGTCTCGTTGAATGTGATGTTAATATTCCCAATGCATTTCCTCTCACATCAAACTGCTTAAAAAATAAAATAAAACAAATATTTCTAATCATTTAAAAAAAATAAAAAACCAATAACTATTGGAAGAAAATAAAAAAAAATAAAAAACCTGATGGAAGCCAGGCTCACGAGACAATTCAACTCCAAGCTCAAGCACACAAACATGAATCCTAGAGTCTCCTCCGTACAAATGTGGATACCGTTCGATACAAGAATCAAAGTTTCTAGCTAAAACATTAGCCAATGAGCTGCTTAAAGCGAACCCTCCACCGCCAAAAGCCATGTCGTGTCCGAATAATGAGTTCTGATGATAAACCTCTGAGCTCGATCCTATGTAATACCATGATGTGTGGTCGTATTTGGATAGCGTTCGAGCTAGGTTTTCTGGGATGAATATTGTGTCGTCGTCTCCAAATACGTACCATCTTACTTCTTCTGAGGAAGCATTGAATAGCTTGACCGTTTCTAGAACGCACCGCGCAATTCGGATCGCGTTTCTGTCACCGCCTCTCCAATTGTACCTGCAGTTTATATAATTACATAAATAAATTATATCAATAGACGTTACAACACATAGTATTTGATTAAAGTAATAATAAGCCACAAGTATACCTACTTTTTACTGATGCTGAAATCAAAGTTAAACTTATTTACCTGAACCGAGAAGTATCTTGTGAAACACAAATCGGAGGAAGGAGATAAGAATCTGTGTGGTTCTCCGAAGACGACAAGGGACGCTCAACAAAGACGCAGCCTCTCATTTTTTTAGCATCCCACCAAAGCTTAACGTATTCTCTACGCGCAGGCCAGGAGTTCGAGCTTGAGCCTATCCCAAAGACGATGTGGTTGGTTTTTGTTAGGTTCTGAGTTTGATCTTGATCAGAAGATGATAAATAGGCATGAATAGAGTTTTTAGATTGAAGCCTTGAGGCTGAGATGAGGAGGTAGACCAAGAAAATGAATACGGAAAGTAGTATGCAATTTATCATACGCGTCGCGATAGTAGAAGAAGTAAAAGAAGAGGAAGAATGGGTTTTCGATACGGGTCGAAACGGAAGACACATTTCCTTACGGTTCGATAGAGGACAAATATCTTCGAAGAAGGATAAATTTTGGTATATATATATATATACAAGTGAATGGAAAGATCTTAAAATGGATTATTATGATAGGACGGTGGCTATATTAAAATTAAGGTGGTGGTCACGGTGGCTATAGGCGGTTGTAGTGGCGGCGGAGGAGGAAGGTTGATCAGAGGAAGAGTTATGGAGTCATGTTAAAAATGGTTTTCGTGTAAGAAATTTATGCTGCCTAGCTATTTAATAACAAGTGGTGATTACTTATTGGGCACGAAGCTAAGGCGTAAATAAAGAAGGAGCGTATTAAATTATAAGTATGTATTTAGAAAATCTAATTTGAGTGTGGGTGTCTTTATGGACTAATACGTTACTTCTTGTTATTTCTCCACTTTGTAAATTTTTTCAATTTAAAGTAATGTACATCTTAATTGGAGATGCTTATATTTTTGGTAATGGATTTATTACTCGACCCATGTCAAAGTGTCCCTCAATAAATTTAGTTTCCATACAACAATAGATAATTTTTAATTTAACAAAAAAATAGATTTTTTTATATAAAAAGAGAGATGTTTTTTATTTAATAAAAATAAACACTAGAGATTATTTTTATTGTTGGTCACAACAAGATACATGTCTCTATTAGATTTATGATGATATACTTATTAGATGTTAGTTACCCAAAATAAATCATTAATTAATGTTTAGTAAATTTGTACGTAGATCTCGTTCCCAATTTTATTAGAGTCAATTGTAAGGTTACAAGTCGTACTAGTCCAATTAAGGCTTGCTTTAAATTAATTATTGCTCTGTTTTTTTTTTTTGGTTTTGTTAAATGTAAGCGCATATATAATTAACACATTAAAATAGTAACGTAAAATTTGCTGCCCAACATGTGCAGTGTCACAAGATCCGAGCCATAGGGGATATATTTATATATATATTAGACGTTGTTGAATTTTGTTTCGTGAAAAATGATTAAAGAACTGGTTAGGAAAAGTGAAAAATGCAATGAATACGTAACTTTAATTTTGCGTTTATAAACTGACTCACGTGGACCCTCCCCTGTTTTTCTAGTTTTAATTTTGGTCTTGTTTCTTCTCCAATCGACTATTATCTGCTTAACGTTCTACGTCCATCAATTGATTTATCACACGTATTTTCAAAAAGTTAAACGATGAAGCCAATTGTTTGAGAATAATACAAAATTTTAAACTTGCAAGTGAGGATGTCATAATAGCTTAAAGTTAATGGGTCGATCCAACTCAATCCGATCTATAAATTTTAATAAATTAAAAATAATAAATTAAATGGTTTAATGGATCAAATAGATTGATTGGTCAAATAGGTTGAATTGAATTAAGTTAGGTTGAATTGGGTTAATAGGTTAAATTGAGTTATCTATTACCCAATAATTTTTATATAAACATTTTACTAACATCTTCATATAAAGTATCTATTCACATTTCTAGCGAGAAAATTACGTAATTAAGTTTTTGACGAAAAAATTGTGGAACCGAGTTTCTGGAAAATTGTTAAACCTTATTTTTGGAGAGAAAATTATGAAATCCATATTATTTTGGCGGGAAAATTACGGAATAACGTTTGGCCGGAATATTGTGAATCGGCATTTTTGGCAGGAAAATTATGGAATCTTGTTTATGGCATGAAAATTGTGGAATCACGTTTTTTACGGGAAAATTATGGAATCTCGGTTTTGGCTAGGAAATTGCAGACCCAAATTTTTGGCAAAAAAATTATGGAATCATATTTTTGGCAGAAAAAATTACGGAATCACGTTTTGGCGAGAAAATTACGGACTCACGTTTTTTGCGGGAAAATTGTGAAACCGTGTTTTTTGCGGAAAAATTATGAAACACGTTTTCTTTGCGGAAAAATTGCAGAATCACGTTATTGTGGCAAAATTGCGGAATAACGTTTTTGACGAAAAAAAATATGAAATCTTGGTTTTGGCGGAAGAATTGCGGACCAACTCCAACACAAACTGAATTAAAACTTAACCCAACAAAACCAAACCAAAAGTAACACAAACTGAACCTAATTAACTTCCGGTTAGAGTCTAACCCAAATTTAATTTATCGTTTTTGGTAAAAATAATGTAAAAAATAATGGAAACTCCAAAATAATCTCTAGAATCGAATCAATACTAGTAGATATCGTTTTTGACCTCTCTGTGACTTTTGCAGTCGTCAAGCGTGTGCTTCAAGCGAAGTTTTGAAACGTCAACCAACCAGACAAAACCACTGAACTACAACACATCCTTGGATAACCAAAGTCCAAAAAATATGGAATCGTAAAAACCATGACGATGGTGTTCATATGATTGCAAGCATCTCTTTATTTTCCTTATTGGTGTCTCAAAATTGAGCTTGGTTATCATTGGCTCATGATTTTTTATGAGTCCCTTTCTTAATATTCACTACAAAAAAAGTCTATATTGATAGCAGAATACGATAGCTCGTTTTACTCTTTTGCTATTGTAGATGTGTTAAAAATTTCCAAACAATACGATAGCATTAGATAAATGTTATTATAGATTTTAACTAAGCGGGAACCTAAAATTATGTTTTCCGCCAACACTTAGCAAATTTTAGTCTTAGTGAAATTTTCCCCAATTTTATTTTCCCCTCTCTTCTCTTTTTTTCCCTCTTTTCTCTCTGATAATAATACACATCCCAAATAATAAGAAAAAAAACAAATCCTTTCCTCTCCTCTATCTTTTTCTCTCGTCTCTTTCTTCGCTTCTCTTTGAGCGGCCGGCCATCGGATTTGTTGGTGGGTGAGAAAAACGTGATGGACGTTGGAATCACCGGTTGAGAAGTAAATGACGGCCAAGATCAAAACCTAGATGAGTCATTGTCCTCTTCTCCGACGAACGAAACCGGCTCAGTTCACGCCTAGGGTTTGAAGCAGCGTATGAGGGTTAGTTGGTGACAATTTGGGGATCTCCTCCTCCTCCACCGAGTCTCCCTCTTTCTTTTTTTCTCTTTACGAATTTCACGGTTAGCTAAGGTTTTCTCTCGTCGTCTTTTTCCTCCTGCAGCTCCGACGAGCCCAATTCGTCTTTATAGAAAACGGCGGAGGAAGAATCGAAAGAGTGACAGAGGTTATGAAATAGAGGCGCGGATGAAGAAAGAAAAGAAAAAGAAGAGGAAGAGAAAAGAGATAAAGAGGGGAGGGACATGAAGATGAGAACCAAGAAAAAACGATTACGAGTTTGATACCGAGTCGGAGTATGGTTCTGATTCCATCTCTGATCAAGAGAGTTCACGAGAGAAGCCTGAAACTATGGTATTTTAAACTAACACTCCATTCCTCTTTCTTCCGCTACATTGATTCAATTGCGTCTTTGCTTTCTTCTTCAATGGAGAGTTTTGTCTTTAGGTTATAAGAAGCATAATTAGTTCATACACATTTGGGGAATCTGTGAAAGAGCTTGACGAAGCTATATCCGAGATGAAATCAAACCCCTTGTTTTTGTTTCGTTTATCACTGTCTCTTTTATTCGTGTTTTTGTAGTTGGATTCAGAATTAAGTGACTTTGAAGCCACAATAATTCGTCTCAAGAGACCAATACAAGGTTAGGTTTCATGATTAAAATTATCGTTGTTCGATTGATTTATGAGAAAACTTATAATCTCTTTTAGAGTTTTAAGAGACTGAATAGCTCTATGTTTTTTTGTAGGTTTGCGTGAAAAGCATCTACAAGATCTAGAGAAACTAACATTGACCTCACAGCCATTGAAAATCCAAATCCCAGCTTCACCACTCTCTGGTGCTTGTGCTTTTACTTTCTATTTTGTTTCTGTTTTGATTTGCAAAAGAAAGATGTGAGATTTTTTTGTTCCTGCAGATCTTGAGTGCAAGTGCAAAAGAAAGATATGAGGTTTGAAGGTTAGATTCGATTAGGACCTACACATTGCTGTTGCCTACATTAGATTTGATTAGGACCTACAATTTGACAAAGATGAAATTGCCAGATGAAAACTCAGCTGCAAGAGTAAGTAATTTAGATCAAATCAGTCATACACTTATTTTATTTTTAAATTCTGACATTATTTTGTAAATGATGCAGCTGTTTGGAGGCCATCAGATGAAATCGAGTGTATGGAAGATGCTATTGGTACAACTATTACATGGCCAGAGGACAAAGTGATTATTTGTTAAACTGATCATGAGGGTTAATTAGTAAGTACTACTTCTAATTTGTTTTTGCTTCTAAGACTTGTGCTTGGAAGCTTGGCTTGAGACTTTTATGTTATGTATTGTGAGTTCAGACTTTTGTTATGGATTTTGTAGTTTTATAAAACATGGTTGTGTCAGTTTCAACATAACATTTGATCAGTGTTTTGAAAACGCATATTATCGCATCTTCAAAAACTGCAACAAAATATGATAAATGTAATAGCAAAAAATAATTGCTTTTATAGACGAACATATCATAGCACGAAAGATGAAATTTTATAATTGTTTTAAAAAGAACGAAATATGCTATAAAAAAATAATTAAAAGCGTTCAAAAAAATGCTATGATATATGTACCTATCATAGCATTCGGAAAAATGTTATCGTATGAGAGGCACTTACGATAGCTGCAGATGACACAACAGCTCATAAAACGCTATCTATGACATATGATAGCAGATTTTCCTCGCTAATAATGTACATATTTGTTGTAGTGATTATTAGCTCGTGGGTCATAATCATATTCTGCACCAGCTTTTATAAATCTTCCTTTCATTCTTCTCTTCGTGTCAGCTGTAGATTTTCGAGATTCATATCTAATATGCCTCACAAACCTGAATTTGTTATAAATTTGAACTTGTAAGTACGTATATATATACACACTTGCATGGAGTTATCAAGTAGATACTTCATGAGAGGGATAAACTTCCTACTTGCGTCTCTTCTTCTTTGCGAAATATCTCTTCAACGCCTCTTTTCGTTCTTGCGGAGTATATCTTTTAACATGTACATATGTTAATTGATTCTCCCATGGTAACATCTCACGGGCTAAAATCAACTGTGATTGTCCACAGTCAAGTTGAACAAGAGCGTTAGGGAATATTGCAAGATTATTGGTCTCTTCCTTTGCTTTTGAACCAATCATTTGATTTATATTAAAATCTTGAGAGCCTGCATTACCCAAAGCTTCTATGTTGTAATCTTTGTGTGTAACCGATGACATACCCGATGATGATGAAGATATAATCTATAACAAGAAAAACAAAAAAAATAATAGTAAGTCAACCGTAAAGATAATCAAAACATCAACATGCGACAGATTTAAATTGTTGTTTGTTAATACCTTGGTCGACGTGGTCTCTGCACTGTGATTCGTTATTTCATCGATTAGTTGATCAGGTAGGATCAAATCTCCATCATGGTTATATTCTTTTAGGTCTATTAATACTGCTTCGTCGCCATCAAAAATATCCTACAAAACATTCTCTATACCTTCTTTAGTTTCGTAGCCATTGAAGCATGAGTATGCACTATCCTACGTAAAGTGACACACAAGTAACATTGAATGAATAGAGTCAAAGAAACATATAAATCATCATAAAAATAAGAACCCTCTCTAACAAAAGAAAAGAAAATAAAATAATAGTAGATACCTTCGGAATGTCCAAATGATCGGGCCGAAGCATCGGCACTTGTTCATCACCATAATTATTCTTTGTATAAGCTTCATCGATTTGAAAGTTTTCAAAATATGATGATGAATCCTCGTTAATGACAGACAAGGAACCATTGGGAAATGGGCAATTGCGATCAACAAAATAAGGTGAATAAGACGAGGACGAGGGAGAGGAATCAAAATCAAGAAAACTATATGCGGAATCATAACTATTCTTTGTATAATCATAAGATGATGATGAATCCTCATTAATGAGAGATAAGGAACCATTGGGAAATGGGCAATTGCTATCAACCAAAGAAGATGAACAGGACGAGTAAGAAGAATCAAAATCAAGAAAATTAGCCGAATTATAATTAGACTCGTCTAGAAGATGCCAAAAAGGTGGGGAGCTTTTAGGGTTTAAAAAACATGTTTCGCATAGGCACAACCCTAGTTTAAGGAATCGGACAACCGCCGTCTGCCAACCGCAATTTTTACAGAATGGCTTTCCCCAGTCATCGTGATGTGTCACAATCTCAGACTGTGTCTTCCGGTCATTTGGAAGACAAGGCCTAGCCAAATGATCGCGCGATGGTACTGGTCCCATATTTGCACTTAATTTAAAAAAGAAAGAAAAGGGATACGAGTATGAGAAATGAGATCACTACGTTTGAAAGAAATGGATAACAGATTTGAGATCAATTAGCTTGTGTTACGTAAGTATATAAATACTAAAGATTACTGTTACACGTGGTAACAATGTTGGTATGAAAGCATATTCATCGGGATGTTCACAATGATATTAAAGGGTTTTCGTGGCAGAAAGGGTAAAAATGGGATTTTTACGTAGATTCCGAACAAATAGGATCAATCAGCGAAGTTTTCTAATTTTCTAGAGCATAAGCTTTTTCCTATAAAGATTTCGAGTCTAAATATATAATCAATCAGTTTTGAATCTAACTATTATATAACGTTTTATCATCCAATTTCATCTTTTATCCATTTTATGTATCTTATATATTAAAGGGGGTTTATTCGTTTAAGGATTTGAATGGATTTCAAAATCCTCATCACATTTAAAAATCCATGTAGATTTTCATTAATTTTAAAATCAAACAAAAAAAATTTCAAAATAACATAGATTCGAAAGTGGATTAGAAAGTAGAATATCATAGATTTGTCAAAATAAAACATTTTAAAATATAATATATATATATATATATATATATATAAAGATATAAATTATTTTTCACATATGTGACATCTCAATCGAATCTCTCCACATATTCGATGTTATAACTTGCTCCACTGATTGACATATTCTCTTTGTTGATCTTGGATATTGTAAAAACTTCATGATCATTATTGTCATTAAACTCTTCAATAACTTTTCCTGCACTTTCGTTTTCTTGGGGATAAAAGAAGTCTTTATTAATATGTCTACTGATAAATGTTATGGTTGGATTAAGCGTAACGTTATGTAATAATAATTATTTATTTGTTAAGTTGAATTAATTATTATTTGTTAGGTTGGATTAATTATTTTTATTTTCAGGTAATGTTAATTTATTTTGTTTTTATTTATTGATATTAAACGTATTACGAATCAAAAGAAAATAAATCGAACAAATATTTTTCTTTCTTTTCAAGTTATATATGTCGGCAATCATTATAAGTAATTTGTGAAAGAAAGCGATTCATTGTACCAATAGTTATCACCACAAAGACAAAGTGAGCTCGTGAGTCATGACTACTCAATTAGTCAAGTTATGCATCGTTAAATGTGTGCTTAATGTTAAAGTCCGTTCACAGTTTTTATGTGCCATATGCTTGTGTGTCAAGTTTTTATATACTACTATGTCAAACCTAGTTTTTATGTATCATATGCTGTTTTATCATGTTTATTTTCAAATCTACCCGAAATAACATGGTGGGAGTAAGGATTTCAAATACTTTTTTATAAGTAAAATAGATTTTCAAATCCATTCAAATCCTATGTTAAATCAAATCCATATCAAAATCTTTAATATTGAATAAATTGTGATTTTAACTAGTATTTATAAATGATGGAACCAATAAGACATGATTTAGAAATCTTTTTAAAAATCATTGATTGAATAACACATGATTTTACTTGGATTTCCAAATCCATTAAAATCCTTAAACGAATAAACCCTCATTCATCTTTAGAATGATTGATTACAAGTGTATCCTTAATGAATCTACATATTTAAATTTTTTTGCCATTTAAATTAAAAAAAATATATTTATCTAAATAAAATTTAATTTACTATAAACATAAATTAAAAATCAAATATATTAAAAGAATAAAGTTATTTTTAAAATTCAAAATATTTTTAATTAATCTAAAAAAAAAAAAATTTGAAAATTTTTTAGATAGTTTACTTAAAATTTTTGTCATTTAGTTATAAGAAAAATAAACAAAATTTAAAATAATCAAGTAAAATTTAATTAACTAGAAAAAATATTTTTAAATATATTTAGAGAGAAAAGTTACTATAAAAACTAAAAAAATGGGAAATATTCGAGTAAAAGTATTACTATAAATAAATAATTTTGAAATTTTGAAATATTTAATAAAAAGTATTATTTAAATTATTTTTTTTTAAAAAATAAAAGTTAAATTACTCTAAAAATTAAAAATTGAAAATTTTATACTACTAAAAAAAAATTATAAAATAACCAAAAAAATTACCTATCTTATAATTTTGTGCACATAAAGTTTGCTTATTTTTGTTATCTAAATTTTTTTATTAAAAACTTATATGATACGGAGATTATATGTATTTTAACTATTAAAAATGTTTTCTCAAATTTCAATTTTATACAAAAAAATATTACGATATATATGAAAGATTCTTTAGAAATTTTGAATTAATCCAAATTCAAATTAAGTTAATATTCAGCTTTATATAAAATTTATTAAACAATAGAACTTTTCAGAAACAAAAGTATTATATTCCGCTACTACTTTTTCAACTCTATTCCAAATCAATTTATCTATTTAAATATTTGCTTTAAACAGATATTAAAAAATGAATAAATATCAAATTATTATAATTGTTTTAAAAAAAATTCGAATAAATTAAGAGAAAGAATCACTGTTTAAAAATTTTAAAATTTTTTAAAATTTTGAATTACTATTTAAAAATTATAACGGTTTAAAAAAAAATTCAAAATTCAAAAAAGTTGAATTACTCTTTCCAATTCTTTTAAAAGATTGAGTAAATTTTAAATTACTATAAAAAAATATTTTTGAAATTTTGAATATATTATGATAAAGAAAATTAACATAAATGAAAAGATCTATTCTTACTTATATTTCTTTTTACAAGATAAAATTCGAGGTTTAGATTTTATTCTTTTAAGTTACTATAAAAGATTTTTAAATTTTTTTTGTTAATATCTTGAACATTCATTTTCCTTAGTTGAGATAAGTTTATTATATCATATATACTAGATAGCTACTCTGCACCATGTGCGGAAAAAAAGATATTAAGAGATGATGATATTTTTGAGGGTAGTAAATGTGATATTTCACGTTTTCAAATTTGTTTTATTACTCACTATTCATCTGTAATTGACAAAAGATTAAGAAATCTTAGCAATTGTTTATTGATTCAAATTTTGTGTGTTATGTTTAGTTTTAATATAACAAATGATGTTCAAGATTCTTCATATATGGTATAATTCTTATTTAATATTTTTACTTGTTATTATCTTGACATTTTCATATCTACTATAAATAACGACAACTATACATTACAATTATCTCCACACAGTAGTTAATATTTCTTAGATTTTTAATATATTTTATTTTTTCATTATATATATATCAGATGATTTTTTAAAAACATTATATCACAATATTAAAATTTTTGTGTTTTGTTTTTAGTGGAAATATAAATTTTCATTTTCTTTAAAAAATTTCATAATCCTTATAAAATTATCGTACAATAAAGTTAAATATTTTAAAAAGCAATATGATATAATAAACTTTATCTCAACCAAGGAAAATGAATGTTCAAGATATTAACAAAAAAATTTTAAAATTTTTTTATAGTAACTTAAAAAAATTAAAATCTAAACCTCAAATTTTATCTTGTAGAAAGAAATGTAAATAAGAATATATCTTTTCTGTTATAAAACATCTTATGGACTCATTAACCGGCCCATTAGGTTTTACTCTTTTCTATTGTACCCTGACATCTATATATATTTTTCCAGAGATCATTTATAGGGAATAAGTTTACAACACGTTATCAGCACGAGGCTCTAACCAACTGAGCCCTAGCCGCCGCTTCTTCTCCTCCTCTGAGCCCTAGCCGCCGCTTCTTCTCCTCCTCCGAGCCCTAGCCGCTTCTTCTCCTACCTTAAGTCAATTTGAAAACCGAGGTCTTTAGCTCCCAGTTCCTTTTTCCAGTCAGAACCAAAAAGGCGTGATCAAAGGTAAAATCATCACCCTAATGATCGAAACCGTCTTCATTTAGAAACTCTAATCTAAACCGTCAAAACCCTAATGATTTTGTTTTGTAAAATCATGCAAAATCACGTTACTGTTCATCGTTACTGAATCCCATAATCCAAATACCATAGATTCATTATCCCTTAATGAAATTAATTATATATGTTTCAGATGTCGAACATTCAAAAGGTTGAATTCGAGGCACTCAATGTCTCAGGAGATAACTATCTCCAGTGGGCCCTTGACACTAAAATTTTCCTCAACTCCAAAGGCCTAGGTGAATGCATCATCGATGATAACACCGCATCTCTCAAAGATCGGTTCCAGGCGATATTTCATATCCGCCATCACCTGGCCGAGAGCCTCAAAAATCAATATCTCACGATTGAGAATCCACTCGACCTTTGGGTGGCACTGAAAAAGAGGTATGACCATCAGAAAACGGTCCTATTGCCCCAAGCCAAGTTCGATTGGAAGAACCTACGGTTCCAAGATTTCAAATCCGTGGACGCCTACAACTCCGAACTCTTTCGGATTGTTTCACTCATGAAACTCTGTGGCGAAGAAGTGTCTGATCATGATCTTCTTGAGAAGACATTGTCAACCTTCAACACTCAGAATATTGTGCTTCAGCAACAATACCGTGGAATGAAACACACGGCATATGAGGATTTGATCTCTTGCTTACTCCTAGCGGAGAAAAACAATCAGTTGTTGATGAAGAATAGTGCTCAAAGGCCCCCGGGATCAGCCCCACTCCCAGAAGGAGCCAATAGAGAATCCAACTACGTCCAGCGTGACAGATCCTCTGATCGTGGCCGTGGACGTGACAACGGACGTGGGAAGCGTGGCAATGGACGTGGGAATTCGAACCGAGGCAACCGACCTAACCTCAGTTACAATCACGGTAAAGGTCGTGGGATCTCCAAACCGACCCATGCAGCCAACTCGACCAATCCATCCCCTTGCCACCGATGCGGGATGTCAAATCATTGGTCCAAGAACTGTCGCACTCCCAAGTTCCTTTGTGAGCTCTATCAGAAGCACGGGAAGGCTAATCCTGAAGCTAATCTGGTCCACCAAGATTATGAAGGTGACTTCAAGGATGAGAAGGCTGATCCCATGGATTACCAAACCTCCGACCTACTCGATTAATCTCGACATCTGAACATTTCGATTTATTCTTGATTTTATTTTCATTTGGGATTTGTTTTATTTAGATTTGATTTACATTTCAGAACTTATGTCTTTTATTTCATTTATGAATTTATTATGGTTTATTTAAATTTAAATCATACCTCTTGTTTAATGAAGATATGCATGAGAACATGGATATCATTGTGGTGGATAGTGGATCCAGCCACACCATATTAAAAGACAAGACCTATTTCATAAATCTCATAATAAAAACCGCAAACATTAGCACCATAGCGGGTACCTCGAGCCTAATAGAGGGCCACGGCCAAGCCCATGTGTTGTTATCAAACGGCACACATCTAGAAATACTAGATGCGCTATACTCACCCATTTCAAAGAGAAATCTTTTGAGCTTCAAAGACATAAGACTAAATGGTTTCCACATCGAAACCCAGGGTGAAGGGAACAAAGAATCATTACTGATCACTAAAGTCTCACACGGCCATAAACAAGTCCTTGAGACTATACCTGCACTATCTACTGGCCTTTACTATGCTAAGTCAGTATGATTGAGGCTAATGCTGCTATCAAAGCACGGTTTAAAGATTACACTATTTGGCACGACCGGCTTGGTCATCCCGGTACGAACATGATGCGTAAATTAATTCAAAGTTCTAAAGGGCACACCCTTAAAGAAAACCGAGTCTTCCCTCAACACCTCATGTGCACAGCTTGCTCACAAGGGAAGTTGATCACTCGGACTTCACCAGTCAAATTGTCCAAAGAGACCTTGAATTTTCTGGAACGAGTACAAGGAGACATATGTGGACCGATCCACCCACCGTGTGGGACGTTTCGGTACTTCATGGTTCTAATTGACGCATCGACCCGCTGGTCGCATGTCTGTCTATTGTCTTCTCGGAACCAAGCATTTGCTAGGTTATTGGCCCAAATCATCAGGTTGCGAGCCCATTTTCCAGATTTCCCACTTAAGACTATACGTCTTGATAATGCTGGTGAATTCACTTCCCAAGCGTTTAATGAATACTGTATGGCCATGGGGGTAAGTGTAGAACATCCCGTGGCACATGTCCATACACAGAATGGATTAGCTGAATCATTCATTAAACGAATTCAATGGATTGCTCGACCATTACTTATGAGGTCGCAGCTCCCGGTCTCAGCTTGGGGACATGCAGTCTTACATGCTGCTGAACTAATACGCATCCGGCCATCTAGTGAGCATAGATATTCACCATCCCAACTGCTAACGGGTCATGAGCCAGACATCTCCCATATTAAGACATTTGGGTGTTCAGTCTATGTACCCATTGCACCACCACAGAGAACTAAAATGGGACCTCAAAGGAGGATGGGAATATATGTTGGTTTTGATTCTCCCACCATTATCAAATATCTCGAGCCGACCACAGGAGACCTATTTAAGGCCAGATATGCGGATTGCCGATTTGATGAATCGGTATATCCTGTCTTAGGTGGAGAGACACACAAGCTGGTAAAGGAACTTTCATGGAATCAAACATCCTCACAATGGCAAGATCCTCGGACTCTAGAATGTGATTCAGAGGTCCAAAAGATTATACACTTACAAAAGCTAGCTAATCAATTGCCAGATTCCTTTGCTGACCCGGACAGAGTAACTAAATCGTACATACCAGCTTGTAATGCACCAGTACGAATAGATGTCCAAAAGGGACAGACTCAAGTTGCTACAGAATCTGCATCACGTAATAAACGTGGCAGACCATTAGGTTCCAAAGATAAGAATCCCCGGAAACCAAAGAAAGGTGCAACGGTTGAAACCGGGATTCCTGAAATAACAGACATAGCCGCGGCTGAGATTCACCCTAGTGAACCGATACAAGAGGTTTGGGACGCCAAATCTCAAGGTTCCGAAGGGATCAATAATAATGAAATCTCTATCAATTATAGCATGTCTGGAACTCAATGGAACAGAAAAGATGTCGACATAGATGCAATCTTTGCATACAAGGTAGCACTTGAGGTTGCGCACACGCAAGAGGATCTAGAACCCACGTCTATAATTGAGTGCACTCGTAGATCAGACTGGCTAAAATGGAAAGAAGCCATAAACGTGGAGTTAAACAGTCTAAAGAAAAGGAATGTGTTTGGTCCGATCATAAGGACACCATTCGATACTAAACCAGTGGGCCACAAATGGGTCTTTGTGCGTAAAAGAAACGAACTCGGTGAAGTCGTTAGATACAAGGCACGGCTTGTAGCACAAGGATTCTCACAGAGACCTGGAATCGATTATGAAGAGACTTATTCTCCTGTGGTGGATGCAACTACTTTTCGATTCCTCATAAGTCTGGCTGTAAGAGAAAACTTAGATTTGCGGTTAATGGATGTTGTAACCGCATATCTCTATGGACCACTGGACAATGAAATCTATATGAGATTACCAGATGGCATCGAGATTAAAGATAAGCATGCATCTCGAGATCAGCACTGCATTAGGCTGAACAAATCCTTATATGGACTGAAACAAAGCGGACGTATGTGGTATAACTGGTTAAGCGAATATCCCATCAGAGAAGGCTAAAAAAACGATCCGATCAGTCCATGCATCTTTATCAAAAAATACGAAAAGAAAGGATTTGTGATCATAGCAGTATACGTGGATGATTTAAACATCTTCGGAACATCTGGTGAAATCGCCCAAACAGTAGAATGCTTAAAAGTAGAATTTGAAATGAAAGACCTGGGGAAAACTAAATTCTGTTTGGGGCTACAACTTGATGCACAAAGATGGAATCCTTGTGCATCAATCGATATACATTGAAAAAATACTCAAGAGATTCAATATGGACCAGGCCCACCCATTGACCAGCCCAATGGTTGTGAGGAGCCTAGGATTGGAAAGTGATCCATTCGGTCCAAAGAAGGACGATGAAGAAGTTCTCGGTCCTGAAATGTCATACCTCAGTGCCATAGGAGCATTAATGTACTTGGCTAGTCACACTAGACCAGACATCTGTTTTGCCGTGAGTCTCCTAGCTCGTTTTAGCTCATGTCCAACTAAAAGGCACTGGAACGGTATCAAACACATCCTAAGGTACCTACAAGGAACTAAGGACTTAGGATTGTTTTACACTAACCACAACAAGGATGGGCTAGTTGGTTTTGCTGATGCAGGATATCTATCGGATCCGCACTGTGCCAGGTCTCAGACTGGCTATGTTTTCACGCATGGAGGAACATCTATCTCTTGGAGATCTATGAAGCAGACAATCGCTGCCACCTCATCTAACCATGCGGAAATCTTGGCCATTCACGAAGCTAGCAGAGAGTGTGTTTGGCTACGATCCATGACCCAGCACATCCGATCAGATTGTGGTATGGACGAAGATAAAGAGCCTACGGTGATGTTTGAAGACAAGGCGGCTTGTATTGCTCAGCTCAAGGACGGTTACATCAAAGGGGATCGGACGAAGCATATTCTGCCCAAATTCTTCTTCACTCATGAGCTACAGAAGGATGGTCAGGTCAAAGTTCAGCAGGTCCGATCAAGTGAGAATTCAGCCGATCTATTCACCAAATCATTGCCGACTTCAACACTCCGGAAGCTCATTTATCAGATTGGGATGCATAGACTTAAAGATCTACAGTGATGCTCAAATCAGGGGGAGTAATGCGTGTTGTACTATTTTTCCTTCACCATGGTTTTTCCCACTGGGTTTTCCTGGTAAGGTTTTAATGAGGCAACATTCCCCAGCGCATTATAGAGACTCCGGTTGAGTATCGGGCACGCTTATTTTGTCCAAGGGGGAGTGTTATAAAACATCTTATGGACTCATTAACCGGCCCATTAGGTTTTACTCTTTTCTATTGTACCCTGACATCGATATATATTTTTCCAGAGATCATTAATAGGGAATAAGTTTACAACATTTTCATTAATGTTAATTTTATTTTTCATAAATTTTCAAAAATATTCTTTTATAGTAATTTAAAATTTACTCAATCTTTTAAAGGATTTGATAATTCAACTTTTTTGAATTTTGAATTTTTTTAAAAAACTATTATAATTTTTAAAGAATAATTTAATTTTTAAATTTTAAAGATTTTTAAAAATTTTAAAGAGTAATTCTTTTCTCTTAATATATTAGAATTTTTTTTAAAACAATTATAATAATATGATAGTTATTTGTTTTTAATCTTTTTCTTATAACTAAATGGCAAAACTTTTAAGTAAACCTATCTAAAGAAATTTTTTTTTAAAAATAAGTTTTTTAGATTAATTTATAAAATTTCGAATTTTAAAAATAACTTTTTTATTTTATTTTAATATATTAGATTTGTAATTTATGTTTATAGTAAATTAAATTTTATTTAGATAAATATATATTTTTTAATCTAAATGGCGAAAAATTTAAATATATAGATTCATTGAAGGTAGACTTGTAATCAACCATTCTAAGGATGAATGTGATCATTCTGTACTTTTCTTTTAATATATAAGATTTGTTTTTTTAAATATTTTAACATTATTGTACGATAATTATATAAGGATTATGAAATTTTCTAAAAACAATGAAAATTTATATTTCCACCAAAAATAAAATACGAAAAATTATAATATTGTGATATAATGTTTTTAAAAAATCATCTCATATATATATTTGATATAATGAACAAATAAAATATATTAAAAAATTTAAAAAATATTAACTATTGCGTGGAAATAATTGTAATGTACGTATAGTTGTCGTTATTAATAGTAGATTTAAAAATGTCAAGATAATAACATATTAAAATATTAAATAATGATTATACCATATGAAAATCTTGAACATCATTTGTTATACTAAAACTAAACATAACACAAAAAAATTTGAAACATCACATTTATTACCCTCAAAAACAAAAATATCATCATCTTTTAATATTTTTTTTGGGGTAGCTTCCTAGTTTCCCCTTATAGCTTAGTTCATAAATCATTTTTGAGAAATTTAACCAAAATTTTAGTTCGCGGCTATAAAACTTAGCCTTTCTCTCTCTTCAGCAGCCACAGATCTAAAGCCAGTAACTAAGATCACCAAGTTATTGAGGCTGAGAAACAGAGCTAGCCCTAACCCTAAGTTCGATCAATTTCTGCTTTCTAAAGCCTAAGATCACCAAGTTATTGTCTCTAGATTTATCGATTAATCCGTCAAAATCAACCATGGATAGTGCATACTTCTCACGATTCATTCGTAAGTCTCTCTCTATCTCTCTCCATCGAAATTGTATTCTTCTTATTTTTCTTTAGAATTTCATCATCTCAAGTAGTTTTCGTAAGTGTTTCTTATTGCATGTTTTTTGTTTTGTATGGTAAAACCTGTCAGATCATGACATTGCCGTGTTCTGGGACATAGAGGATAGCAAGATCCCTGATGGGTACACTGCTGACATGGTTGTGACGAACATTAAAAGTGCCCTCAATAGGTCTCGTTGTCTTGGTACGGTTACTTCAATCAAGGCTTATGATAACACGTATCCGATCCTGGTACAGCTTCTCTCCGCTGGAGTCACGCCAGTTCACGTACCCGAACCACAAGTGCAATGGAATAGACGTAATCATATAAGAGACGGCTTGTTGAACTGGGCAGTTAACCATTGTAATGATGAAACAAATGTGTTACTCATCCTGGGAGACTTGTCACGTGACTACCACTTCATCAGGTCTCTTTTCTTTATGAAGAGGAAAAATTTCAACTTCGTTTTATCACTCCCTCCTGGAGCAACAGGACCGCTACTTGCTGATGGGGCTTTACTATGGTATTGGGATTGCCTATTAGCTGGAGAAGCCCCTATGCCCAACAGCGAATTAAAAAGGCTCAGGCGTTTGAATGTTGAGTTTGAGGGCTATTGTTCTTCCGATGATGACGAAACCTAAGAGGAGTGTATTGAAACGATGATTTTAAAAGATTTTGATTTTTTTTTTGTTAAAATCATCTGTTATTCAATAAGGAATTTGTGTGAAATCTTTTAGAATAATTTACAATCGCTAGTTATTCAATCAACGATTCAAAAAAGTCATATTAAATCCCCTGTTATGGAAACTTAACAAAAAAAATTAAAAGAGATACTGGATTTTGATTTTAGATGACTTCTTACTTGAAAAATAATCATGAACAAATCACACCTTTGTACGTGGTATTTGGAAGGATTTCATTTTAGTCTTCGTCATCTCGTCTTTTGTTCTTCACTCTTGGAAAAATTGTGTCATATAGAGGTATGTATGATAAATTGAATATACACACATACACGTTCAGTTATGATTTAAGTAGAATAACATTGAAATTAAATTAACGATTTAGAGACTGAAATACGAGAGACTGAAAATATGATAAAAATACTACATACAATAATTATATATTTTATACGATAAACAGTTGTATAAACAGTTGTATAATGTTAAAAACAAGTGAACAGCTATATTTATAACATTTAACTATGTTATTTATAATTTAAAAAATAGAGAAATATATTTTTTTGAATCAGAATTTCAAAACCTAATAAATAGTAAATCACTATACAGAAAACAATAGAATTCTAGTATATTGTTGAAGAATCTACTTTTGGATATTAAGTTGTAAAATAAAGTAACCTAAATATAAACTGACAAATTAAATTGTTTTGGTTCAGGAATAAATTTGATTCGGATATGTGATATTATAAAGTAGGCTCAATTATACAACTATATCGGTTTTGTAATTTGTTATTAATATTTTGAACTTTTGGGTTATTTTGGTTATTTTGAAGAGCATAAAAAGGATTTGGCTATCTGAACATATTTTTAAAGTTACCTAGCTTCTGTTATCTTTGTTTCATGGATTATGATATATTTACAAAAGAAGGGGAATTGCTTCTATTATATACAAACATTTCACAAATTTAACACCAACATTTTTTAGCTACAATAGACGATACGTAATAAACGACAGAGACAATGGCATGAAGAAAACACACTTTGCCTCCTAAAGAGAGAAAATGTTTGTTTGAGAAACCACATTCTGATCTTGACTCTCTGTTCGACCAAATCCCCATCGCAAGAAACGCTGCTCCCGCGATTCCTACGATCCTGTTCATCAACCATCATTGTGTAAAATTCAGTCATGAGAGCTTTTAACAAATGAACATCTATTTTGAGTTTTAGGAGTATTAAAAATTATTACCAATTGAGACAAAAGCATGCTGTGTTGAAATATGTAGTGATCTTAGGTACGGCGCTGAGTGCTCGGAATAGATTGGAGATAGAGCATCCGATCACATTGGCAATGATATGAGCTGCTACCAAACATGACACTGCTATTATCCCTAACACGAAAGCTGTTTTGCTCGGAGCTTTACACTCGAACAGAAACACCCTATGGTGCTTCACCTGCCACATACCAAAAACAAAACACAACCATCATCGTCATCATCATCACCATCATTTTGTTCACTATGTATGATGATGTGTGGAATATATATTTACATCTTGTTGGGCGGCTTCGGCTTGTAATCCGACGAAACCAGCAACGATATCTAAGCCCACAATTAAAACAATGCAAACAATTATAACGCATACGGATCCTTTCTTCTTCCCCCCTTCCATTTTCTATTATAAATTACAAAGTTTTGTCTTCTTGGTTTTTTTTAAAAGAGCTTATAATAAAAAGGGTGAATCAAGAGATGCGATTTGATTCTTTGTGAAAATGAGAATCTTGTGTGAAGGGAGTGAGTATATACTACTTTTTATAAGACAAATGGATTAACATAAAGGCTAGAGTTGGATTAGATTTTAGCTAACGTGGAAAATGGCTAAATGACTAATTTTGTTCGTTCCTATCTATATATTAGTAGTTAAATAAATATGTTCATATTTCCAACACTAAAGATGAAATCACAAGATTCATTTTCTACTTATGGCAAACCAGAAAGAAATACAAATGGTTCTCTAAACTAACCAATTTTCATATATCTTATCATTTCGGATATGTTCTATAGTATTATGACATATGGGGTAGTTATAAGTTATTAGACTACACCTGTCGAACAGAAATACAATTAAATTAAAATAAATATATATAATGAAGTAAAGTAACAAGGCTGTATCTACTAAACAATAGTCATGGAAGTTATAATTACACAAAATCAATCCAAACTCATTTCACATTTTATATCCAATTTTTAATTTGAGTGTAGTCTTGTTATATATTAATTTTCAATAGAAAAAAAAACAAAAAAAAAACATTTGTCAATACACAAGTCTTATGAATTCATAATAATAATAATTGTAAAATATTTTACTTTTAACAGTACACATGTTACGTAAGAGTGATTAATCTATTGGTTTGTGTATTTTAATTAATATGGAAATCTATGTATGATTTGATTTTTTTTTTCTTTAAAAAAAAAAAAAATTCAGTGTTGCTCAATATCAAACAAATGGAATTCATAACTAAACTGACACGGATCATCAGGCAAGCAAGACAACACTTAAACGATTTAGAGCCTCAAGCATTGTAAATCGGATAAAGCCCGATGATTTTCTGACAGGTACAAAGATTGAGGTTTTTGCTATGTGCTCTTAAGTATCTACAGCTTCTGTCTCTTCCCCGAATAGTACCCTTGTAAGTTTCTTCGACATTTTGACACTCATATTAATGTCAAATCATCCGCATGAAATCCCCAAAACCCGAACAGAAAAATAAGACATATATGATATATATATCGTTAGGAAATGTGCAACATCATTTTTGAACAATCTTTTTTTTTGGCACGATCAACTTGGATCTATATAACTTTTAGATAAAATCAGAATCAGGATAAAAAAAAAATCAGCAATCTGGCCTTATTTTAACACCATATGAACTGTTCTAACTTATAAACCATATAAAATGTTCATACTGCTCGCTAAATATAAAACGTTGCCGCTTTTAATTCAACAATTAAGTTTTCCCAAACAATTACAAGAATTTAATTCTCTCGAATTAAGGTTAAACGTAAGAACCTAAAAGATTGCAGAAGATGAAGAAGAATGAATACACACTTTTAATACATGAATGGAGAAGGAGCGAAACCCGGTGATGCTATATGGTATGTGATTGTGTTTCTCCTGCATTCAAACAAAATTTTCATTACTTCTATATTATAAGTTTATAACAAATATAGATGATAAAATATATAATGCCTTTGTAATCTATAAAAAAAAAGGGTCAATTGTTGAACTAGAATCGACTAACAAAGTAGTTAAAATTTTAATTATGTCACACCATTCTAGTTAGGGTTAGAGTGAGCTAGAAATTAAATTAGTGGTCCACATCCTACTAATCACTAAACTAGCTGATAATTTAAATAAAAAAAAAGTAAAAAGTCTCACAAAGTATTGTTAATGAAGAATCTCAATTTGAAACCTATAACCAAAAAAATGGCATTGTGATCAAATAAAACACACTGAACTACAAAATCCTTGATTACTTTTTGTATGTGGAACACAATCTCCATGATAATGATTTTAGAAAAAAGTAGAAATTTACCAGGCTCTCTTCAGTGTCGTCTCTCTGCGCGAAAACGGCGTCGTTTTTTTGGCTACAAATTTTCTAAACGAGCGATCAGTCTCTCCGGTGGTGGAAGCGTCTTCCGAAATAGCAGAAAGAGAAGGCCGCCACCGCCGTGTTCCGTCAACTCTTCTCCTCTCCGGACAAAGCGGTGCGTGACGATTCACACTTCGAGAGATCGTCGTCGACGTTATACGCGCGTGCGTATCAAACTCGGTGGAAGTAGAAGACGAAGACGATCTATCTCCATGTTCCGAAGATGAACGATAACACTGACGAATTAGCGACCAAAACATTGTAATAACAATTAACTAAAGTAACAGCTAAAGTTAACGTTTCAGTTTTGGCTCAGTTCTGTTTTATCCTAAGTCTTGTGTTTGTTTAGCTTTTTTACTCTATTTATCAGTCAATCACAAAACGTATTAATTCTTAATTTTGCAACAAATATTGTTTTTTTTTTCTCTGACATTATCATTTAAGGATAATGATTTTTTTAAAGAATATATCCATCGTGATTAAGTAAATTATAGCTAAGTAATGATGTTCCAATCTGTACAATATATTTGAAGATTTGTCATCTAAGTAGGCAATTTAAAATATTTTCAAATAGAAAAGTATCCTATTTAATGCTTTTTCTTTGTCAGGAACTGTAACCTATTTCTTACAATGGAAAAATTAGTAAGATACTAATCTCCTTCCATTTGTCAATTTTTTTTTTAATCTAAACACGAATGATAAATTATAATTTGATTTTTAGACCAAAAAATATATTAAATTTGATTTTTTCTATAAATAGTCAACGCTTATTTTGTCAACAAACAGTCAACGTTTTCATTGTCTTTTTTTTGTCAACCAACATTTTCATCTTCTTTAATTCGGGTTTTAGTTTTTCTGTGTTCAACTAATCGGCCATCTGTTATTATTTTATTTTGACAATTGTAAACCTCCATCATAATTTTGGTTTATTTCAGTAAAAAAAAAAAAAAGAGTTTAATCAATTCGCGCCTGACCATCAAATGAAATGTGAATAACCCGTCCTCGATCCTCTCTTTGAAATAAGTATGAAATTTACATACCATAAAATTTTCCCATTTTTTTTTTTACATATAAGAAAGATCGAACTACTACTATTTCGTTGTCAAATAAAAATATTTTACCATACATTTTGTAAATAGGACTTAAAAAATTTCTCTTCAACTAATAAACCAAAACTGAAAATTTGTTTACAAATCTACATTAGAAAATACAAAGCAATAAAAGTATAAACCAATATATGACATGAAACAAGAAATATTGTTTATAATCTGTATGCACAAGACTATTATAAACTATAAGTGAACATTAACATGTAATCTAGTGATTTGTATTATATAATTTATATCATCATTTGGATTCAAATTTGCATAACAAACTATGTAATATGTAAAATGGCAGGACATTCTAAGCCCATTTAGCTAAAAGTGACATAATCCCCGCTCCAACAAGAAGAGAGATATGGGCCATGATTCGAAGTCTAGTGTTAGATTGCATCTTCGGGTGCATAAAATCTGCTGCGAGAAAGTCTACCAGAGACATATAGATGAGGATGCCTGCAGACGCAGCGTTAAGTACTCCCTGGACGATCAAAGCCGTCGGGCTCGACTCATTATAAGAGCTTGATATTGCCATTCCGACCGCTATTCCGACCGGCGTCGTTACAGAGAAAAAGATCGACATTATTGTTATTGACATACAATTGAAATTTCCCTGCAATATATGAGAATTCAAATGATCAGAGATATACACAACTAAGAGAAACTTTGACATGGTAGCTAGTTTCGTATCCTTGAATTTACACATGTGGTTATAAACTTTGACATGGTAGCTAGTTTAGATTTCGGTTTACAAGAAACATATGCTAAGAAACATGAAATTATTTTAGAATATGCTTATTATTACTACTACTATTATTTTACGCCAAGTTTCATGTTTGTAATCTAGAGGACTGTATTAGACGATTTATATGAATTATGATCCTGTCAAACGTTCGACTTTTACCCCCAAAAAGTCAAATGTTTGACAATATTAACAATAGATTATTGTATATATAACAGAACTGGAATTAATATGTATCTTTGTTTTTAGGAATTTACTTTGTAACTTTGAATAAATTTTGTAAATTCTTTTGTCAAACAATGTAGTCAGAGCCATTAACAAAAAAGTTGAACTCTTGCAAGAACATTTTCATCAGTAGAGCCCCTCATAATATCTAAGATATATTATAATAATCTAATTTAATTTTTTATTTAAATATTAAATTATAGAAAAATTGATAAACCAATTATATATCAACACGGCAAATGGAGTTCTAAATAAGAAACTAAAGTTTCTTAGATAAAAAACTTATCTCGTTCTTTCTCTTAGTTTTTTAATATTTTATATTATTTTTATGAGATTATTTTGTTTAGATACTACTATTGAAAGTGGGCTAACCACGAAACTAATTTGAGTAGCTATCATAGTCGAAAATTTGTACATTTTAGAGTTTGTTTTCGTGTAATTAATTGAAGATATATAAATATCTAACTAAAGAAAGTCAAATGTGTGTGTAAGCAAGAGTTGAAAATGGAATCGCTAGCTGTTTGAAGTTCGCAAGTGGAGGAGATAAGTCCAAGAAAGCCGAAAATATGGACGACACACATTTTATGTAAAATTTAATAGATAATATCAATGAATACTTGTGACCAAAAAAAAAGAAAAAAAAATGTCAATGAATACTATACACCTTATATCGATTTTATGATTTTTATACTAGTAGAAAAATAAATTATCAAAAGAAAAATTAAAAAGCAAAGATAGTATAGTTATTACCTGGGCAATGCAACCACCAAGACCAAGACCTTCGAAGCATTGATGAAACATTAAAGCAGCAAAGAGAGCTTTGGCAGTGTCTGGACTTTGTGATGCCCCCAGTGATATTCCTATTACCACTGAGTGTACTATTATTCCCACTTCCAACACCTATTTTAAAATTCTTATAAAATTGAGTACTTAGCTTCACTTTTTACATAAAAAAGGATTAGGAATCTATGGAATCTTCATGCGAATATAACGTAAAGAGGGTGATGAAAGGGAAGCAAACTCATATATGGACCCATCATTTACTATTGTATCTCATACTTTTATGCTAAGTTACATACACACGATCGAAAAGATTGCATCTTGATCTAATGTTAGGTTTCCCGACATTAAGTTAACTCACTTTTACTTTAAACTTATAGTAAAGGGTACAAACCGTATAATAGTTATTTTCTGGAATATATTACTAATATTAAAGAGTAAGAGTTGATTTCTGGCTTTATCTTTTGGGGACCAGAATATGTGGTCAAATTTCTCCGAAATAATCTATTACCCGCATGGACCAAAAAACTATGCACCTTAACTTTACAAACTCCTACAATATACTACCAGTATATTTTTAACACAAAAATTAGAAAAGTGTGTATAATAGATGAATAAAAAAAAATATAAGTATACTATATAAACAAAATTCTGTTTAACAAAAACCTTTAAAAAACAAAAAAGTTTGGTTAAAACAAAACCTAGAAAACAAGTTTACGAGATTTATTTCTAAAATTATTTACTTTACATGATATGTGTTAAATTTTATATAATCAATTATTATGTCAGGCACGACGAGTATATCGCGAAGTATATAACTACATGTACGAATGCTAAATGAATATTGACGACAAAATTACCAAAAGACAGAGAAAGTTTGACGACAAAAAACAAGTAGCTAAATTAAATGAAAATCAGTGACCTTTTTTTCAACTGGCTATATATTCTTCTTTTATTTAAGTTAAGAAAATACTAGAGGTCAACTAAAGTAATTAAGTTTAAGTTAAGAAAATACTAGAGGTCAACTAAAGTAATTAAGTTTAAGTTAAGAAAATACTAGAGGTCAACTAAAGTAATTAAGTTGTTAATAACCTGGGCGACAACTCGAGTCCGGTGAAGCTGAACCTCGGAATCACCAGATTCCACACCAACAATCCCGTGCGTGTGACCGTGAGCATGCACGTGCAACCCGAGCTCGTCTCCACCACCACCACCACCACCACCGTCAATGCTTTGTTCTTCACCGTTACCAATCCTCTTTGACGTCTTGAAATGTAATCTATGAAAATATGACGTGGCAAAAGAATCAACGGAGAGAGTTAAAATTGCAGCGACCATTGCAATAAACCCTGTGAACGGAAACTCCCAAGCTTCTCCTTTCAGACACGGTGACGTCAGCTTCTCGTAACCTTCCGGCAACACATGCATAAACCCCGTCGCCAGGATTACGCCGGCGGCGAAGGCTTTCGTCACGAAGAAGAAAGTCGTCTCCGGTCTTAGCGACGGGAAGATGTTGCCAAGTAACGGGAACAGAACGCCGATAACTCCGGCGGCGAGAACTGAAGGTATGGCGGCGATCTTGTATTTTGTAGCTCCGGCTTTGTTTTCTTCGTCATCTTCGTGTGAACACTCGCATTTTGACTCGCCGGCAGATACGGCGATGAGAAAGAGGGAGATGAAGAGGAAGAAGAGCAAGAGCTTGACGTTATGAGTGATTCTCATCCTAGCGATTAGGGTTTTGCAAAGGTGTTGAGTTGAATCTAATGATGACGACGACGACGATGATGACGACGATGATGACGACGACGATGATGTCGACGACGATGATGACGACGACGATGAGAAGATATGCAAGAATAAATGACAAAATACGGGTGGGGATTGGAGTGATTGTCGTATATATATCTCAAAGTGTGTGTGTATTTATATATCTTAACAGGTGATATTCTAAAGAGTAAAGACTTACTTTGACTACTTACAGTGGTATGTTAATTATTTTATTCAATTGTTGAAAAGTTACAGGAGTGTTAAAACTAAAAAAAAAATGATGTCCAACATTTATTTGTGGTAAGTGTGGGGTCCAACAATACCACATGACATTTATTTGTTGGACATAAAACAATTTATAAATTAAATGTAAATTGTGACACATGCAATAAAAAATTAATTAAGAATAAAAATAAGAAAAAACAAAAATTTCTTTATAATTATTTTAACTCTAAATTATTTCAATTTAATTTTAGTTGGTAATTGTTATTAAATTGTAATCAAATAAATAATGAGTATGTTTATTTCTCATCTTTATTACTTGCAAAATGAATTAAATATATAAAATAAGAAAAAAACAAAAATTATCTAACTAAATTATTTAATTTCTAATGATATTAACTTAATTACAATATATAATTGTTATTAATATGTTACTACAAAAACACAAATACAAATACAAAAGAAAATGAAAATATATAATAAAATTAGTGGATTCATTTCGGGGGTAACGACTTTAAAACTTTCCTATAGGATCACTTGACTTTAAAAATTAGTGGGATAAATTGTTGAATTTTATTAAATTAAACTATTGTAGAATATAAAAATAGAATGTATGTTGAATTATTAGGTGGAAGAGAGAGAAGATGATGTGGAATGTAAAAATATAAAAAGTAGGGTGTTGAATACATTAACCATTGTTGATAGTCTTATATAAAAATTTTAAGAATTATATGCTTTCATTGGCTGTATATATATATAATTAATATTTGTGTGTTTTGCTTTTTTTTTTTTGTGGGAACTTAAACAAGACTAACTCCTATATTCAAAGAAGAAAAGACAAAAAAAAAATATTAGGTCCATATTTTTTTCCTCGATATTTAATTTTAATAGAAATATCATGAATATTTTTTAATTGACGACACTAATTCACTAAAACTGATTTCTAGAAGTTACCAAAACTGAAACTAATAAAAAAACTTATTATTATCAATTTTTTAAAAAAAATTGCTTAACTCCATTTGAACACGAATAATCGAGTATTTGCAATAATTGAGTCATCATACCAAATGGCCCATGTGATTGGTGTAACAAAATTCACTAAGAATCTAAACAACAAATAATTATAAATTGGTAATAGAAAGGTAAATACGGTCATCGAACATATTGTTTATTTTTTTTCAGCCATGGTACAAAACGACAATTAATTGAGAGCTACTTAAAGGAGGGGAAATAAAAGAAGAATCGAATCTTTAGGGATTAGATTTTAAAAGTAAGAAAGGGTACGTTAAGACATGCTACGTGTAAACTATGAAACTATTTTTCTCGTGAATAATTAAAATACAATTATATCTAATAAACATTGAAATAAAGAGCTTTAATCTTTTTCTCCTTAAAATAATGTCGAGAGAATGTCGACATAAAAGTACGGAACTATCTAAAACACAAGTTGACTACTCTCTTTTTGCTTAGGCACATGTGAAATCAAAGTCTCAAACCTCTAATTATGTCGATATTATGACGCTATCTTCCCAATCTTCTTTCCATGATTTTCTCATTTTCGGACTTTAACATGTCTTACTTATTATTTTAATACTTCTATCTAAATCTATATCCTGTTACCTTAAGGTGTACGCATCAAAATATTACTTTTTCGAAAAGATAATTACAATAATCATAGTAATACTAATAGCCAAGTGTTAATAAACCAAAGCCAAAATCATGAAGAGAAAAAGTATTTGCTACATTCGATGTGGCATGAATGCAATACTGCTCATACATGATACATACATATTCTAGCAGCTAATTTACTGTTTAGTATTTGGCATAATTGAATAGCTTTGATGATGTGTAGATATTTGTTTCTGTGGATCTCATCTAATATGCTAAAAGTAAAAACCTTTTAGAAGAAAGAAGTACAGATTTGATTTGAGAGACATTATCTACCAATAAAAACGATATTATCCACTCAATATATATCTATACTTCTGTTTAATATATTATATTATAATCAATTGATCGTAATTTGTACGTTGTACCTCAAATTTTATTTTCTTTAAATTTTAACCCGTCAGAATACAGACATATATACCAAGATAATTTCTTGATTTTATCACCGACACAACAAGATAATTACTGCTTAAAATCTTTGAAACGTATACTAATATACTAATACAGCCAAATGATTTTGTTGAAATTTTGTCAGAAATTAATTTATAAAGCAAAACTGAAGAGAACAAAACCTTTTATTTAATATACAAAGTTTGAAGAGTTGTGAAATGGTCCACACCGAATGACTTTGATTCTTGAAGAAAAAACAAAATGACTTAATTTGATTCTTCGAACATGGTTGGTTTCACTTCACATCACCGAAGACTTCCTCTACCATCGATCTGAAGTCTGTAGTACGTTGTGTTTGGAAGGGTATAATCACAGAGTAATCAATATAGGACCCTCTTCCATATTTTTGAGTTGACCAGTTTTTATTTTGTATTTTCTGGTGGTTGGTTATTGAGAAATATGGCAAAAAATAATGAATGATTCATCCCAAAGTTTTCATTAGTTGAAGACTGCATAATTAATTCATTCAAACTTTGAAACTGAGTTTCAACGACTTTTTGACTGTGACGATCTTTTTGTTTTGTTCTCATAACCAAAGTCTTCTAAAGCTCTGGAAATATTTTCACAAAACTATACTACTTTTTATAATATTTCCGATATTGAATTTTTACATCTTCATACAAACGAGATTTGTACATTCAACCATTTGACTTTCTAGTTTCTAATATAACCGGGATTGTAGCCTAGTAGTTTGCACTATCGTCGCCGTCATGTCCATAACATGGATTCATACTTAGTAAACATATCAAATAATAATATAAAAAAGAATGCTAGAGCTCGTGAATTGTCATCTTCCTAGATAATTAAAAATAGTTTCTTCAATTTCAGCATGATAAAATCTTGAACGTTTTGAAATTGAGTATGCACAATGAATAGTAGTTGCAACGTAGTACGTAATAAATAAGTGAAGAAAAGAGGACCAGATAGTAAGTGCACATGACAAGTCCATATATGACAAGACCAAAAAACTGACAAAGAATACTTCATTTCAGTTTCCAATAATTGAGTCTCTACGAAACGAAGAAACTAATAATTAAGCCCTTTATACCAACAAAAAATTAGCACAAAGGCACAATCTACACATGAACCAATAGAATACTTCTCCTGTTTTTCTAATTCTCCCCTTTAACTAAGTCCTTTGAGAAGCATTTTGCTGTCATACGAACGAGTTAGTTGTACTAACTAGTAACTAGTAACTAGTAACTGACCTGTTGAGTAATAACAGAAAATTTGCTCTTCTAGTTAGTTTTTTATCGCCCCTTGTGCGACAGTAGTGTTCAATTCACTCTCCTCATCGTAGTACTCTTCTGTGTATCCGTAGTTGTCACTTGTTAGTGTCATGCTCGAAATAGTATTCTTCATAGAGCTGTTCCTTTGTGTCTTCATGCTCACCATTTTGACTATTCTCAAGTAACTCGTTGGCCACTTGTCGCATTAACCTTTCTTTGATTCGGTCTCTGATGGCAGTTCCCTAAAACATACACAATTTGTTCTGTGGCACATCAGTCAGAAAGTTCACAAAAATATAGCTAGGAAATTGGGCTCGATTAGACATTTCAAGGAATCCAGCTACACAACGATTTGCATTCCCAACTCCACTCGTTACGGAGCATTTTCACAGTTTGGTTCTGAAAGAACTAAAACGGGTTTTGCAGTCTTCGTTGTGATCGCCGGCGATGTTACTCATATTCTCCGATGGGTTTGCAAAATTCTCGAGGGATGTGCTCATGTGAGTGAATGTGCAGTTAATGTTTAATTTACGTCACACAAAAAATAAAAAATAAATAAATGGCTAATATTAAATTGAACCGAATTGGTTAGGTCCGAAACCGGAACAGTTTTAATCGTGTTTAAGAAAACATTTTACTCTCGGTTCGGCAACAAAACCTTGCAACTGTTGGGACCTTTTCTCTTAAGTATTTATTTGCACACTTCCCTATCCATAAGCTCACAGTCTTATAGGGAGAACGTCCATGTAAGATTATATCTCACACGAGATTTCTATTTTATGAACCTTAATTTCTATTTTATCTTAAGTTTATCATAAGGCTTTGGACATTATTGGACAGTATATATACAAATAATCAATCAAGAAAGTTTAAATGTGTACTCAACTTAAAAAAAATAATGAGGTTTATTGAATCTGCGTATATTGAATTATAGTTGTATAGACTAAATAAAGAATAATTTCTATTTAAACTTTTGCTCTGTTTCTTTTCGCATACTGAAATAAATCCAACAAAACAACATTGGAGCGGAACAGAGTTTTTGCTTGATAAATGATTATCATGAAATTCTATATAGTGGTTATAAGTATATGAATACCTTTTCTCTATTTTATTTTTTTGTTATGTACGTTATATTTGTATTAGCATAATCACTTTACTAGAAACTCTAGAATCGTGAAAATTGTATGTCATTTATTACTCTTTTTTTTATTTATCCTGTGAGATAAGTAGTTATCATATCGACAATCAATATGGGATCTCTAAAATGATAACTACACTTATTAAAAATTTCTAGTACAACTTTCTAAAATGAGCCGTTTTGGTTGGTCGATCGAGATTGTTTAATATTTTTGAGAAAGCAAACATTAGCAAAGGGTAATTTGCAAGGCATTCCAACAAATCCTTACACTTCATGCAATTTCATAATTTTCACTTTTTCGTATAAATAACTATCTCTTTTGCATTCTCCTATTCATTAAGTTCCTTTTATCCCTTTCCCTCTCAAACCCCTAAAACAACCAAGTAAATTTTCACAAATTATCTTCTATTTTCCAGATATCACATATACCAAAAGATGAAACATAGAAGACTTTCATTATCTGTATCCATAGGTATTGCCATAATTGCCATTTTAGTATCCAAAACTCTCTTGAAAACGGATCCTGAAGCTTCTATGCGCAGTCCTTTTGATATTTTACTTGGTATCAAAGCAATATCATATTCAGTCAAAATATCCTTTTCTGGTCACCACCATAATCATCATCATCACCGTCATAAACCTTCGGATACCAAAAAGAAGGTATCAATATGCGATGACTTTCCCAAAAATATACCTCCATTGGACACGGACACAACGTCCTATCTCTGCGTGGATAAGAACGGTTGCTGCAATTTCACGACGGTGCAATCGGCCGTGGACGCAGTAGGGAATTTTAGTCAGAGAAGGAACGTGATTTGGATCAACTCCGGCATGTACTAGTATGTTGTTATCGAAAACTTTAGTTACTAAAATTTCAGTTAACAAATATATGTACATAAAGTAACTGATATATTTATTTTTGCATGGCAGTGAAAAAGTGATAATTCCGAAGACTAAACCAAACATAACGTTGCAAGGACAAGGGTTCGAGACTACGGCAATAGCGTGGAACGACACGGCCTACTCAGCTAATGGTACTTTTTACTGTGCCTCGGTCCAAGTCTTCGGTTCTCAGTTCGTCGCTAAGAACATTAGTTTCATGGTAATTTAATTAATTTATCAATGGCCATAAAACAATCAACATATTTTAATTAAATAAAATGGTTAGAAACAAGGGTATCTTCTAAGATCAAACAGAGATGCATATTCTGATTTTGAGGTTCGGATTTGTTCGTTTCATTAACCATCAAGTATCAATAGAAACCGGTGATCAGTTGTTTCGATTTAGTTCTGTTTTTTCTCTCAGCTTTTGTTCTGTTTGGTTACGATTTGTCCGAATAAGTAAACTATTAAATCAAATCGCTTTATCTTTTCTTTTCTACTAGGTTTTCTTAATAAGTTTTGTTGGTACGTACGCTTCCGTTTGGTTAAATCAGATTAGGTATACCTACTACCTAGTATCAACAAGGCTAAATTGAAATAACTTTGGTGTGATAGAACGTGGCCCCGATACCAAAGCCAGGAGACGTAGGAGCTCAGGCGGTTGCAATAAGGATCGCCGGAGATGAATCGGCGTTCGTGGGATGCGGTTTCTTCGGAGCTCAAGACACTCTTCATGACGATAGAGGTCGTCATTACTTCAAGGATTGCTACATTCAAGGCTCCATTGATTTCATCTTCGGCAACGCTAAATCTCTCTACCAGGTATGTATGTACATATTATTTATGTTTTTGGTTTAATGCTGGTTAATTAGGGTTTCGATCCAACATGTACATTAATGTTAATGTGGTGTTGCGACAAGCGTAGGACTGTCGAATAATATCAATGGCGAACCAACTGAGTCCAGGGTCAAAGGCGGTCAACGGAGCCGTGACTGCAAACGGTCGTAGTTCCAAGGACGAGAACAGTGGCTTCTCCTTCGTCAACTGCTCAATCGGTGGTACTGGTCACGTGTGGCTCGGTCGTGCATGGAGGCCTTACTCACGTGTCGTCTTCGTTTCCACTACCATGACTGATGTTATTGCATCTGAAGGCTGGAATAACTTCAACGATCCCTCTAGGGACGCGTAAGTGTACAGAACTCGAAATTTCAATAAATATTGTTTTGTTAAGTAAGGGTAGTGACATAATGTTTTTGTTTAGGACTATATTTTATGGAGAGTACAATTGTTCGGGTTCGGGAGCTGATATGTCAAAGAGGCCACCGTATGTTCAGAAGCTTAACGAGACTCAAGTGGCTCTATTCATTAACACTTCTTATATTGATGGAGATCAGTGGTTACAGTTTTCCGACCTTTAAAGGAGAACCAAATCAATCAATAAGAAAAACAAACTGAATTCGAATGAACAACTTCAAAATTACTGAATAAACACACTAAAACTTGCTAACAGTGAATCATATATATATGAATAAACGAAGGGGCATAAAGGGAATTTAGATCATTCATCAGCCAGAGTTGTCTTGCAATATACAAATTACAAAGAGACCCACTCGCTCTCCACTTTTTTTTTTATTTTTTTATTATTAAATAAAAGACTCTCCCTCTCCCAATTACATCTTCTTCTTGTCTCCATTTCGTGTCTTAATTTGTTCCCATATCCGAAAGAAACAAGAAAAACAGATTTGTACATTAGAATCAACAGCTTTCAAGTAAGCATATCCACCTCTTATGTTTTATATATTTGATCTTTCTTTTTTTTGAAACCATTATATCTTTGATCTTGCCAATTGTATTTGTAATTTGTTTCCATTAAAAAAAAAATGATTGATCCAAGTCGTCTCTGTTTTTGATTCTTGGGAATTTGAACTATATCTTGCATAGATCACGATAATTCCGAATTCAGATTTAAATCGATCATCTTTTCAAGTAGTAGTTTTCAAACTCAAAGTCTCTCCAATCTGTTTTGTCTTTTGTGTTTATATGATATTTGAAGAGCTTTGAGAAACTCAATTTCTTTGATCAATCTTTGATTATACCAATCGTCGATTAGTTTTCCTTATTGGTTTGTACTGTTAAAAAGTTAATACAAATGTAAATGTAAGATTTAGATTGGTATAAGTTTTCCTTATACCAATCATCAATCTTTGATATGATTTCTTCCAAGATTTAGGTGCAATTTTTAAGATATGTCTAAATGTAAAATCTTATATAGATAGCGTCTACAAAAATAGGTTAATGATTAAGAAAGCTTAATTACAAAATTATAATTCCGTTTTTTCTTCCATCAAAGATGTTCTGGTTATTTCGTCTCAATTCCGGTTTAGCCTGGTTTAACATAACGGATAGAAACTTAGTTAGACGTTAGTATCTATCTAACATCTTCTTTGTTATGGTCCTTACTCCTTATGGACCTTTTTTGGTGTTTTAAGAAAATAAAATTGGCCGAATAATTCTGTTTAAAATGTCAATTTCGGATCTTTTTTTTTGTTAAATAATAGTACTACACTTGCGTCATCACTCTGCATCTGGTCGCCGTTGCTTTTAATTATTTTCTTAGTTAATTTTGTTTATGATAATATTTTCGTATCTATTCTTTTTGCGTTTTCCTTACGACAATAGTTTCTAAAACATTTACTTTACACATTTCTTAAGAGAGAGCCACTAGTTTGGTGGGCATTTAATATGTCTTTTATTTGTTGGGTTGTCTTTATTTATTGACATCATAAAGTCATAAACTAATACTACGTACTATTTTTCACCGTAAATATATCAAATATTCGTTATATTGTGCAAATACTTTCCTCAGTTGCTATCCTTTCCCCTAAAATGGTACATTGAATTTGAACATTGCGTCAATGTCATATGACACAGACAAGATCACACACACACACATATATATATATATATATATATATATATATATATATATATATTGGGATAAATGGGTTTTCAAATAAAAATGGGATTGTCGATCATCAAATATGATTACATAGATGAATATGATTAATTATGTGTAATGATTGATCATCAAATATTTGGTTACAACTTCTGCTTGGATTTTGGTCACACTAATTTGTTTGATCATAAAGGTATTAGACTCTTGTTATATACGGACGTTGACTTTTATTTAGAGACCTCTAATTCTTTTTAAGAAAAATATTTTAGAGAATGTTGTTGGCATTAATAAATCTTATTAATAATAAAACAGAATAAAATGATGTAGATATGCCTCTCTGCCGTCACAAAGAGATTATCTTATCTTGTTTGTTATATTTTATATAATCTCTGGGGAATTGGTTTATCTTTCTTGCAAGCTAGCTCTTTCTTTTTCTCTTTAAAAATGAAATTGTTGCGGTTAGAATGTTCAACTGAACTTGATCATATTTCTTGTTGATGCAAGAAACATAACTCAAGAAATATGGTGATTATTGAGTCTTTAACGTGTGACATTTCTTTTATACAAAATATACTCTTTAAAACCATTTTAAAGCCTTAATTTCTCATCGGTTGCAGAACACATATAATAGGAATTGCCTAATTATAGTAATGGAAGAAGCAACAACAGTGAGTTCCGAGGTCCCTCTAGTTAAGGTAATGATCTTCCTTTTTTGTAACTTGATGAAAATTTTGCTAAAGTTTTAAACATTTTTTTCTTTGCTCATTGAACATAGATGTCATACCAAAGAATTTGGATCAATTGTCTAATTTTCCAATAATACGCAGAGAACTATAACTCTTCAAGATTCAAATACAAGTTAACTCCAAAATATAACTCCATTGACTTTAAGTAGAATTAAAGATATGGCAAAGGAAGATTTTAGCTTCTTACAAGGCTTTAAGTATGATAGAAACGATTTATTACACAGGTCGTTAATGAAGAAGTGAGAATGGAAGATAGTGTTATGGAGAAAGAAGAGGAAGATACAACATTTGATGGTGGATTCGTAAAAGTTGAGAAAGAAGGGATCATAAACGCAAAGTATGATGATGATGAGAAAGCAGAGAAACAAGTTTCGATTGCAGGAAGCTCAAACGCTGCACAAAGAGAACTACATGATACGCAAGAAAAGGCGAAAGAATTGGAGCTTGAATTGGAAAAAGTAACAGGGGAACTGAAACGGTATGAATCAGAGAATACCCTTTTGAAAGACGAGCTTTTTTCGACGAAAGTGAAATTAGAAGATAACGAAAAGAAGCATGAAGAGATGAAAAAGAAGTTGCAAGAGCAAATTTCTGAAGGGGAAGCAAGACACATCTCACAGTTGAAGTCTTTGGAAGATGCTTTGCAGTTACATGGTGTTAAACATAAGGAATTGACTGAAGTTAAGGAAGCTTTTGATGGGTTAGGCATTGAGGTTGAGAACTCGAGAAAGAAGATGATAGAGTTAGAGGAAAGGCTTAGACTTTCTGCTTTAGAGGCAGAGAAATTTGTAGAGCTGCAAAAGCAAAGTGCATCACATGCTGACCAACTTGAAGAGAAACTGAAGATTTCAGATGATAAATTCTCCAAAACAGATGCTCTTTTGTCTTAAGCTTTGTCCAAAAACTCTGTTCTTGAGCTAAAATTGAAATCTCTTGAGGAATTATCTGAGAAAGTATCTGAACTATCATCTGCTTTGATAGTGGCTAAAGAGGAAGAAAAAAAGTCGACAAGTCAGATGTAGTAATACCAAGAAAAGGTAACTAAACTGGAATCTTCTCTGAATCAATCATCGGCAAGAATCACAGAGCTTGAAGAATATTTGAGAATTGCTTTGCAGAAAGCTGCAGAGCATGAAGATATTGGAATTGTTAGTACTCAGCGCATCGTTGAACTGGAAGGTCTGTTCCAAACATCTCAGTCAAAATTAGAGAAAGCATAGGATAAATTGAAAGACTTGGAGGCATTACAAGTGAAAAACTCGAGTCTCGAAGCTGCTTTAATCGTTGCAACAGAGAATGAGAAGGAATTGTCGGAAAACCTTAATGCTGTGACAGAGAAGCTGAAATCTGCTGAAGAGAATCTTGAGAAGCAAGCAAGAGAAATCGATGAAGCTACCACAAGAAGGATAGAGCTTGAAGCTATGCATAAACACTCAGAACTTAAAATCCAAAAGGCAATGGAGGATTTCAGTAGCAGAGATACAGAGGCCAAGTCTTTGACTGAGAAATCGAAAGATCTCGAGGAGAGAATAAGATTATATGAAGGGAAATTGGCTGAAGCATCTGGTCAATCGCTTTCTTTGAAAGAAGAACTCGATCAGTCGTCTGCAGAGAATGAATTACTAGCAGATACAAACAACCAGCTCAAGATCAAGATTCAAGAACTTGAGGGATATCTGGAATATGAGAAGGAAACTGCAAATGAAAGGTTTAATCAGAGAGACACCGAAGCTAAAGACTTGATTACAAAGTTGAAATCCCATGAAAACCTAATCGAGGAGCACAAAAGGCAGATTCTTGAAGCATCTGGAGTTGCTGATACAAGAAAAGTGGAGCTAGAAGAGGCTGTATTGAAACTCAAGACTCTCGAATCTACAATAGAAGAGCTTGAGAAAGAAATTGGAGATTTGGCTGAAGTGAATATAAAGCTGAACCAGAAACTAGCAAATCATGGGTCAGAGACCGGCGATTTTCAGGCGAAGCTTTCTGCTTTAGAGGCTGAGAAAGATCAGACAGCCAAAGTGCTTCAGACAGCTATAAATGATCTAACAAAACAACTTACTTCTGAAAGAGTAAGATTACGATCACAGGTAGATATACATTCTGAAAATATAAAAATGTAAGTATTAATAAACCATCTGATCATATGAAAAAATGACACTATATTCTGTTGTAGATGTCTTCCCTTGAAGAAGAGAATAACCAAGTCAATGAGATATATCAAAGCACAAAGAATGAGCTCGTAAAGCTTCAAGAAAAACTTCAAGAAGACAAGTCTAAATCCGATGCTATGGTATCCGAAATTGGGAAGCTTAGTGCCGTGGCTGCTGAAAAATCGGTGTTGGAGTCAAACTATAAACAAGTAGAAATACAATTGAAAGAAGTCGAAGCTCAGTTGAAATAAGAGGTAATAATGAGGTAACACTTATGCGATAATATATTGAATACTTGCTCACTGATTGATGATGATGTTTCTTGGTGTTTTTGTCAGGTCGAAAAAGTTGCAGAACTGACCTCAAAAGTGCATGAACATGAACAAAAGGTGAGTGAGAGAGATGTGCTGGACGAGCAAGCAATGCAGCTACATAAAGAGCTTCAAGCTTCGCACGCTATCATTTCTTAACAGGTTAACGAATCTTTCTTTTGCTTCTTCTAACTTCAGAAAACCATTTCGGAATTATAAGCTCTTGAGTCTGTTGCTAAAAAGGCAAAAATCTAATCGTTCTTGGTATTTTCTTGAGTTTTGATTTTTATGTTGTGGTGGATTCAGAAAGAAGCGGTTTCTCAGAAGCATTCAGAGTTGGAAGCTACGTTAAAGAAATCACAAGAGGAGTTTGATGCTAAGAAATCTATTATCGTTCATCTTGAATCGATGGTCAAAGAGCTTGAACATAAACTGCATCTCGCAGATGCTAAATCTAAGGTCAGACATATATACATAACATTATTTCTGTAAACCACCTGTTTCTTTTCTATTCAAATGTCGAGAAATGCTCTGTTTATGTAGAAACCAAACTTGCAGGAAACTGAGTCTATGGGAAAAGATTAAGTAGAAGTGAAATCTCGAGACATTTACTTATCTGTCTCAACTCCAAAGCAACTTATGAGCAAGGAGAACTTAGATGTTTCTCCTTTGCATGCGTCGTCTTCTTCAGGGCACGTTATGATTCAAAAAGCTGAAACATCGCATCTCATGACATTGAAGATTGTACTTGGAGTGGCTCTTGTGTCTGTCATTATAGGTATCATTCTTGGAAAGAAGTATTGAATTCTTTATGGTGTGATTGTTTAGTAGAATGCTTGGGAAGCTTTGTCTGATTTTTTTTATTGTTTATGGGTTTAGGGCTTTTGTTATTACCATCCTTTTATTTCTTATCTGCCAAGCAAGGCCAAATGTTGCAAGAATCTGATTAATTTTAACATTGTTGCAAATGATTCATCGAAATTGAATTGAAAAATGATAAAGCCATCAAATTACAATCATGTTTATATTTTCTGATAAATTTTAATTTGAGATTTTAGCGAGTTTTTGTATATATGATTCAAAGTATATGGGATAACGTTGACGCAAATAAGAAACTAATTGATCTATAATACAGTGTATTATACAGTATATATATAATAATACCCTGTATACGATCTGCTACTATATATATCTCATTGTCTGATGCAAATAAGAAACTAATTGTATTATACACTGTATTTGGCCTCTAGATTGTTTATAATAAGTTCACAATAAAAAAAATAGTCTCAAATAAAAAACGAAATTTGCAGGTTTTAGGGTTTTAAGAAAAAAGGAAACATAAAAGAAAAGGAAATAAAAGTTACATATATAGATAAACAAAGGAAAAAGAGAAACCAATTACAATGTTTTGGCTATATATATATATTGTATATATCTAAGGGCACCTGTCAATTTGGCACTAGATCATCATACACACACAAATCACACCAACCAGATTTATATCAATTATAATCTTTTCTCAAACTAATCATGGCGGATCCTCCCTTTGAAGTGACGGAACTCGACCATTATATCAAATACGAACCAGAAGCTGAAGATTTCAGTGTCGATGTCGAGGTCAAGATTCTCCGACAAGGATCTTATCCGTTAGAGATCTACTTTTCATCCACGGTCGATGAATTCATATGGGAAGACGAAGATTGTCAAGAGAAAGTAGAACTCTACGAATTCTTTGTGGATGATGCTGGAATAGATGCATTCGAGGCTCAGTTCTTGCTCAATGACTTAGATTTTGTACGTTTGTAAGATGACACAGCCGCTTGACCAAGAGTTCACAGGAGTTTTCAAGTTGATGGTCCAAGTTAGGGTAAAATCGGTCGAGTTTAACCATGCCGGTTCAGAGCAAACCAAATCCCAATAACCTATTGCTACGACGGAGACGAGAAAGCGACGGTGAGATTGAATACCAAGATATAAGCCAGGAGAGGTAGGTAGGGTTTGTTACTTGGAAGAAAAGCAAAGACTATGTTTTTCCTTTTCTTTTCTACCAACAAATTTGGATTTTGTCTTTTCAATTCGATTGAAGCTAGATTTGAGCTTTAAATTTTGTTAACCCTAGTAATGATATTACTAAAACAGAGGGGCTATGTAATCTTGTAAAGCAGAGGCAACGATTGCTATTTGATTATTAGAGATTTCTATATTAAAAGAGTTGTAATAATTAGATTCATCTATCGTTATAATTGCAAAAATCATAAGAAAAAGAACACGCAATTCTGTGAAATTAAAGCCATTAATTATACAAATCCATGAGCAAGACAAATGAATTTTATATAGTAGAGATATAAATACAAACCTTAATATGTTCGAATCCAAAGTATTACAAGATAAATAATAAACAAATGTAGTAATAGAGAATTTATACAATAAGGCTATAGAGAGAATAATTCACATCACATTGACACACAACTCGTCGTAAAAAATAACATTCCAAATAGCTCAGAAGCAGATGTCCAAGGCACAACAGCAACACATGGCAGCAAGACTACAAACAAAAATTCCAAAAATTAGAAAAAGGAATAAGCTATTTGGGCTTAATATATCGTCCCATTAAGGATAATCATGTTGAAGCATAATTAATTTCATGATGATAATTACTTACCAGCCTTTAAAGAAACCGTCACCCTTAGACTTGGTTTCCACTTTAGCCGGAGCCACCGAACCATGAGTCGGGTCGTTGGTCGGGTAACCAATCGGTGGTGGTGCAGTCGAAACCGGTGGCGGTGGGTTAGCTCCTACGCTCGATAATATACAAATAGAGTTTACAAAGTATTCTTAAGATAACGAGAATGACTAAAGACAGAGAAAAAAAAAACAGAGGAATCAATCTTCATACCTGCAGATTGGTTGTGATCGTACTGGCTCATCTTCGAACGATTACTGTAAAGAACTTTGATCTAAGGTATAGGATGTTGTGTATGGCTTGTGTTATGTATCGATCAAGAATGATTTGAATATATTTATGCAAATGCGTGTCTATGTAAAATATATAGAGAGCGATAAAGGAAAAAAGAAGGTCGGTTTTTTTAAATACCGCGTGGAGGATAAAACACGTGTGATATATATAATATGATAATTAATGAGTCTTTCGTATTAAAAATACAAATTATCTCTGTAAAGTAGTTTGGACAATTGTAGACGAAAAGCGTGGTACGAGATTATGTCGACACCTGTGATGTTCTGACACGGTCGTGATCGGGTTTTATTGAATTTTAAGAGAAAACGTTACGAAGCTTCTTTTCTTCTTGCGTTGTCCTTTGTTTATTGGATCACCATAAGAAAAAAAACAATTAATAGTTATAAATTATTAAACTAAAGATTATTATAGTTGGTCAAAGTCTTCGGAAGTTAACAAAATTAACAGACAACTATGGATAATTATATATAATAAATAAAAGGGAGAAATGATCGTCCAAAAAGTTAATATGCCCATGAGATCCGATTTATCAACCTCAACACTCTTTATTTTTTTGGTTTACACAATTGCGTTTGTAGCCTCTTTCAAGTATAATTTTGCTAAACAACTATTTCTCTCTCCCCACAAAGACTCAAGCAGCATTAAGAGCTTCGAGCTGTTTCTTCAGATCTTCAAGGTCATCTTCCTCCTCTGTATATCCTGACCCTGAGACTATGGCTATTTCTTTCTCATACTCATCTGCAGCTGGAAGCTCCCGAGTAAGCCCTTCAGGCAATGCATCTATTCGTATGTACATAACACAAAATCAATTTAGATACCGTCAGAAGAAGAAGAAGACTTTAATTTAATACATTTTCGGCACATCGAGTCCCCAAGTTATAGAAATTACCTGAACTTGAGGCAGCTTTTGTAGCATCCTTCTCATTTTCATCGTCCACAACACTTATAAAAAGACATGAGATAAACATCAGATTTCTTGTTGCAAATATGGCTGGCAAGGAGAATATATAGTCCAAATAATACAAATTTTGATTTTTAACTAATTCACTGAGTTCTTACCTTATGTTCCACTCATTATCATCATGGAGTGGACCTTCATCGATAGCTGTGGATGCATCAGCTTCCATTTTAGCTTTAGCAGCAGCGTCCCTTTCTGGTTTCGCAAGCATGTATTCTTTCTGCATTTTTGGAATTTCATTTTATCTCACCAGAACATGGATAGAATCAAAGACGAGCTGAGATAGTTTTGTTGTTGCATTTACTCAAGTTACCTGCCGCTCTAGACAAGCTACATTCGAGCATTGCGGATTTGGTCTCATCTTCATGGTTGGGAAAAAATCCTTCAGTGAATTGTAACCCTGTAGTATCAAGTAATAGGCATAAAATTAGTAGGCTTTAACTGATTCAAATATTAATGATTCTATGATAAACCATAAAGTGTTAATGTGAGGAGAGCTGGAGAAAGCGAAGCTATTTACCAAGTATGGAGAAACTTCACCAAAATTTAGTAAGAACTTGAGAGAGTTTTGAACCAAAAGCCCCGCAACAACACCCTGAATTGACAATCAAACAAGAGTCTTAGAACATAAATAGAGCTTAAACAAACAAAGGCATTGGCAACAAATGTGATAAATACTCAACATAGCCAAATTTTGTTCAACCGTTTTGTAAGGGGTTTAAAATTACCATAGTAGTTGGCAGAGATGCAGCACAGACCCCTTCCCGCTTAAGTGTCCGTTCATCAATTCCAGATGCCACGACCTACCACAGAAATAATAAAGAGATTATTTAGAGGAAATGCAAGTGTAGTATTAATAATACCCTGGATCACAGAATCCTTAAATTCACCAATATTCCCCTAATACATTCCTCAAGCATTAAGGCAGAGTATGATAGGTTAGAGTTGTAAGAGCGATATAAGATGGAAAAAAAAATACATACCAGGGGAGGTGCACAAGCAAAACAAGCAGTTTCTCCGGGAACCAAGAGCTGTATGTGACCTGAAACTGCATCCTCGGATACACCTACACAAAATATCACCTTCTTTATTAGCCAAAAGGCAAATCATACATTTTCAAAAAATAACTCATAGTATTAATATTAGCCAAAAGTACATATAAATATTAGACCGTCATACTATTTACCTGACTCCATCCATGTTTGACGTAACTCATTGCATGCCTATATATCAAAGAATAAACTCATATCAGAGCAAATCTGGAACTTGTGTATATATTTTATATTCATAGGCCTAGACAAACGGTGTAACTAATTGAATCATGTAGATTATAAGATCAAAATGCTTGACGGTGAAGTAAGAACTATGTGGAATTAGTAACAAAAAGGCCATTTCTCGAGAAAGTAGTAACAGCTACCTGGTTGACAGCCATCCTTGCTTCATAGTTATCGACACAACTCAAAACAAGATCCACACCACTGCCCTCCTTACTAGGACAAAATGACTTGTTCGTCAAGCTCGACGTGAAGGTTTCAAAGCCTTGCACTGTTGTTATGTTCATTGTGAAACTCTAGCAGTAGAAAAATAGAAATAGCATAAATTAATGACCCTAGAATTCCGTAGGTGTGAAACTAATAACTTTCCGCAACAACGAGCAGAAATAATAAATTACCCAGAAAGAGCCTAAGGATACATACATCGTACACCATAGACCTCCCACTCAATAAGTAATGACTCTAAATCGAACTCACCCGTTTGGCCACATCCATAGACTGTCTAGTTTCCAGTAACTATGACGTAAATGGTCACTAAACTAGTAACAAATGTGTTTAACCTCATCAAGTAGAAAACTTACCTCAAGTACTACGTCAGGGTTTATCTCTGCAAGTGTCTGGACGGCAGCATCAGTCTTTGTCATACCAACCTACAGGTACCATTATCCGGAGATTAGAAACAATAGCAATACCAACTGGATGAAAAGAGAAGTGAAAATTCAATGAGAATTGAGTACCTGATCAGGTCGAAAAAACAGTCTATTCATGTTAGCTAGTTCCACGGTGTCATAGTCATACAACAAAAGACGACCAATACCACATCTGGTCAGCATCTCAGCCGCAACACTTCCAACACCACCAATTCCCTGTCAATTAAAGAATCCATGTATATAGATTTAATAAACGCACAAACTTAGTTGTATAGCAGAGGAAAAAATGGAGAAAAAAAGGAGAGAAACACAGACAACAATGGCGACTGAAAAGTCTCTAATTCTCTCATAGTTGTCCACAATACCCATCCGCTGAAGTGCCATAAGCCTACTGTAAGGATTACTATCTACCACTTCCGAGCTTAATTCCTGCAAATAGAGGTTCCCCTTGAAATCAGAAACGTTTCACAGAAGACTATATAGTCAACACTAAAATAAGAAGAATTTGTGAGTATATATAATGCAAGACCTTGACTTTGGAACGCCGGTGAGGATTACATTTAGACAGAGTGGCTAGATTTTCAACATGTGATCGGAGCTGCAAATAAACCCCAAGGAGAAATCCATAAGCAATACAACAACAACAACAAAACTTTGAAATTTAACAAAAATATGCAGCAAGGATAAGCGAAATTATCATCAAGATGATTCATGCAAATTCGGATCAATACAAAGATAACTCGTAAACACCAATTGAAATCATAATCATTCAGCGCAACTTGAGTATTGGAAGAAATCATTGACTAAGCAAATTCACAGGATTTATAGAATATACAAGATCGGAAACCTTGTGGATTGGAGCCAGATCTGAGAGAGATTTCTCGAGAAGATCAAGGTCATCGAGCAATGCTTTGAATTCGACCTCCATTGTTCAGCTCTCTTAGGTAGGTAGGATGATGATGAGAAATCGAATCTGCGATGCTGCTGATTTGGGAGAGAGACTCCGCAAACAAAAGTGTACAACAGTACTAAAAAGCCAAGGTTTTAACTTTCCAAAAACGTTAATACAATTTCTACGACTTCAAAACAAAAAAAGGTTGACCGAGATAACAAGAATAGGAGCATAAAAAAAAATTATCCACGGGTCTGATGTTTTATAAAAATGGTAGATCACACTGGGCCTTGAGCATAGCCCATTTTTTTTCTTTGCATCTTCTTAAAAGAATCTAATGTCACAAATAAAACATATGTCAGTCAATCAGTAATTAATATCGACATGTATCAAAAAGAGAAAAATATTAGGAGGAGACTAACAAGAAAAACAAAGCAAATTATTCAAAAAAGAAAAAGGAAAAGCAAAGTAAAAAAATAAACCAAAATACAAGGTTATGAGGGATGTGGTGGGGTTTTACAAGCTGGAAATGATAATAATTAAGCAGATTTTCAAAGTAATAAACATTATCATTTTACCAAAAAAGAACTAGACCAATTGTTTAAAAAACATGATTTTTCAAATATGATTTAACCTATATTACATGAATCAAGGGTTACTATCGTTGATTAATTAATAGCCAATTATTCAATTTTTTTTTGAATTTTGCACTAAATTAGAAAAAAAAAACTGATAAAAACTTATACTTTAAATAAATTCTTCTTTAAATTAACACGACAAATTAACAACAACAAGAAATGAATATTATCTTAACCTGAGAAAGGGAAAAAAAACAAAAAATCTTGGTAAGTGTACTAGAAAACTTACTCTTGGACATCCAAATGGTATGAGGTTATAATCACTAATGAATTGCATAATCGTCTTTATAGTAAATAGCCAAATATGCAAGCTGTAATCGGCCTCGTAAGGAGCAACGATAATCTCTCGACAATGCTTCTTCTCCTTTAGAACCTCCCATACGAGAAAACAATACAAATAGATTGACAAGAAAAAAAAACAAATAGCAGAACTAATATATTAAATCAGAATAACAATAATAATACACTAGTAATAAAAAATGGAAATAATTTACAAAAACAAATAGTAAAGTTGTTTTATTTTTGATGTATAAAAAGAAATATAATTATCTTTATATATATTACGAAGACATTGTTGTCCTTTTAGGGACATTCGAAAAAAATATATTATGAATACGTTGTTGTTTTTGTTGAATCGTAAGTAATGGATATCTAAAGTGTGTTTTCACTTTTGAAAATGTCATGGAAAAATTTGTCATGGCCGAACTCAAAGATCATGCCGTTGCTATAGACGTTTCAATGAGGTTGTATAAAAGAGCTACTACATAAACCCGAGAATTATTTACCGAAAACTTACCTCACCCGATTCTAGACATATTCAATATGTGTCATCCGTAAATTGGAACAATTCTTCAAAAATCAAGTGAAGCATATTCTTGTCTTCGATAAAAATCGTTTACCGAATAAAAACGAGAAAATGATAAACGTGTTAAGAAAAAAAATGTCTCACGAATGCAAAGGAAAAAGCAGAAGTTTTAATTTTTCAAAAACATTATTAAACTTATAAAGTTTGACTGATATATGAAGGATATGAACATAATAATTTATATTATTTATTTGGTCTATTTTAAATATATTGTAGATAACATGGGCCAATGAAATTAAAACATATGTCACTCAATAATTACATATCATATGTGTCAAAAAGAAAGATCAAAGTCAGGAGAGCTACCAAAAACAAAAAACAAAAAAAGGTTACTGAGGGATGTGGTGGTGTTTTACAAGCAATAAAATGACAAGAATTAAGTTTGTTTTCAATTGAAATCATAATCATTCAGCGCAACTTGAGTATTGGAAGAAATCATTGACTAAGCAAATTCACAGGATTTATAGAATTAACGAGATCGTAAACCTTGTGGATTGGAGCCAGATCTGAGAGAAATTTCTTGAGAAGATCAAGGTCACCTTCTGCCGGATAATAGTACGGTTGTTGCCCGTCGTGTAAATATCTATAAACGGGGAGAGTCACCTCCTGCCGGATAATAGTACGGATGTTGCCCGTCGTGTAATTATCTATAAATTGTATCTTATATAAGGCCTAATGCATACCTACCTCACCCAATTCTAAGACATATTCAATATGTCATCTGTAAACTGTAACAACTCTTCAAAAATCAAGTAAACCATATTCTTGTCTTCGATGGAAATCGTTTACCGAATAAAAACGAGAAAATGACAAATGTGTTAAGAAAAAAAAAATTGTCTCACGAATGAAGTTTTATTTTTTTTAAAACGTTATTAAACTTTCAAAGGTTGACTGATATTTGAAGATATGAACTAATAATATCTTTTATTTATTTGATCTGTTTTAGAAATATTGTAGATCACATGGACCTTAAGCATATAGCTAATATTTTATTGTATCCACTTCTCTACTCCTTTTTCTTTGCAACCTCTTATAAGAATCTAATGTCACAAATTATTATCAATGAAATTAGAACATATGTCACTCAATAATTACATATCGATAAGTGTCAAAAGAAAGATAAAAATTAGGAGAGCTAAAAAAACAAAAAAAAAAACAAAAGGACGTTACGAGGGATGTGGTGGTGTCTTACAAGCTGTAAATGACAAGAATTTATTTTATTTTCAAAGTAATAAACATCATCATTTTACCAGAAATAACTAGAACAATTGATTTAAAAAGATGATTTTTCAAACAAAATTTAATCTAAATTACATGACTCAAGGGTTACTATCATTGATTAATAGCCAACTATTCGAATTTTGGTTTAAATTTTGCACTAAATCAGAAAAACGATTATAACTTATACTTTAAATAAATTTTCCTTAATTTTTCCTTTAATTTATGTATAAGATTTTATACTTGGCGCAAATTTCCAAAAAAAAAAAAAATCAAATAATTGGCTATTAATCAGTGATAGTAACCCTTGATTCATGTAATTTAGATTAAAATGTATTATTTTCATAAGTCTCATTTATTTTCCTTGACCATGCAAACTATCGCTGAATTTCACTTTGACTTTGTAGAATCTTAGATATTGGCAATCTGTTGTTTTGCATAAATGAACATCTTTCCCCTTGTTTTACAGGAACATATTCTTGGATTCTCTCGGCTTGAATTCGGATCAATGTTCAAGCTAGGAGCGAGGGTGTTTAGTAATATTTTCCGCAGGAATGTAGACTCAAAGCATGTGGCTTCGTTTATTGAACTTGTGCTTAAAACCACAAAGACATTAGAGTTGATGGTCGCAAGGTTTGAAGGTTATCTCAAATTAAGGAAGAGGTATTGAAGAGTTACGTCAGATGGTTCCAATGCTTAACTCACAATAACAATGTCTCCATTGTGGTCAGTTCAATTACAAAACGGATTCAGGCATTAAGTAGACAATTTACATCAAATCACCTTTTCAAAACTTACTTATTTTGTTTAAATCTTTACTGACTAGCTACCATATCTGCATATTACTTGCCGAACACAAAGCTGAATCGTAACAAAACAACACATATTCAAGTCTCCAGAATCAGAATTTTGGTAACAAACATAAACTACGAAAACCAACAAAGATTTTAATAAGATAACAAACGTAGTTAAACCATAATTCTGATAACTAGTCAGGTAACCGAAAACCTCTTAGTAACTAAACTGCTAAAAAAATCTAAAGTCTCTCCTAAAGACAAAGTAAAAAAGACAGTTATCATTAAAGAGATTAAGCGACGGCTCTGGGTTGGGGTGACAGCAGTCGGAAACAAAGTCTTCTCATAGATGAGTCTCGCGTCTTCAGCTCCGTTCATGCCGCTCATCACCTGGAGAAGCCACTCCTGCGTCAGTGGAGGAGAGATAAAAAGAGGTTCGCGTCTCAACTTCTTTGTATCCATCTCTCCTCCCTCTCTGTTGCACAAGAGGCCTCTCGTTGCTTGACGTTTACGGTTTGGATACAGGGTTTGGTGGGTTCTTGGAGATGTTGCAATCCCCGAGTGAGGATAAGTTACGAGGAGGGATCTGTGGTTCTTCCGTCTCAGAGTCATTGGGGAGCTCGTTAAGATCAATATTGAGAGAAAGAGAGCTTTGTGGCTCTTCCTCCCCAGTATCAGATGGGAGCTCGTTAAGGTCAATATTGATGTGTCGTTTAGAACAAGAAGAAGAAGGTCTACTATGGTTTGCATGCCTTCTCTTATACGATTTAACTAATTTCGACGACACCAACGAAACAAGGCGAGAATCACCACGCTCCATAATAATTAACAAAAGCTTAAAAGTTCTAATCTAAGAGCAACAAACTAAGTATAGCTAGAATGCTTTTTTACTTTTCGTAAACGCTGTATTTATACACAAGCTTATGTCGGTGAACAAACGTAAACCTAGCCCAATCGGTTTACATATAGCCCAATAGTTATATATTTATAGTTTTCACAAGTCCTATTCCAATCAGGATTCAGAGAACACAATCTTCATGTGATTGATCTCTATCCAATAAAATTTCATTTATATTTTTATGTTTATCTTAGTCAAAATATATTTTAATGTTTATTTATAGCGCTTACTTGTTAAATAAATCGGTTTACCAAAGAACCGAACCGGTAAACCGAAACATATTCCAGATTCCCCCACTCGAACCAAATAGAATGCGCCACATCATCACATCCAACAAAACGGGAACCTGATTTTTGGTCGCGATACCTTAAACATAGGAGACGAAAGCTTTTTGAGATCGAGATTGATTGATGGATCCATTCACAATCCATCCAAAATCTTCAGACCCATTGCTCATCTCCTCATCAATCTTCATCTGATTATCTGTTCGGACACATCTCGTTGAATCAGAGACCAGTTTCTTCACTCGACGAAGTTGCACCTGAAAATTCATCTGCATCATCGGATTACGGGTTTATTGTTTCGTAGCATGCGAAAGGAATATGGGTTCTGGAAAACGTACTCTTTCTAAAGTTCCTGAGATCTCAGGTGCCCTTTTTTATGTTTTCGTTCCTAAATTTTGAAACTTTAGGGTTTGTAATTGCGACATTGAAATGTCTTTAATCGATGCATACATTGTTTAATTCTCTTAGATGATTATCCGATTGATATGATTAGAGCAGAATTTATCGTTCTTTGATTGGATTCATGAGCAAACTCGTATTTTGTAATTTTCTTAGAATCTGAGTGTTAGTCCTAACAAAAATCAGAACTTTGTTACTAGGCGAATAATAGCTCTATGGGGGTTTGTTTCAGGTTTGCGTGAAAAGCATCAACAGGATCTAGAGAAACTGACGTTGACCTCACAGCCATTCAAAACCTTGAGATTCTTTGTTGTTGCTGTTTTTCTTTATATTAGAAGATCAACCTCCTACCTTCTTGCTAATGTTGGCTGGCTTATGCTTTTTAGTAGCATTTTTGTGGCGTTTGCAGCTCTTCTTGTGACCCTAGATGGCCCTCACGTCAAGGTAAACAGATTGAGACTGCTTTTGTCTGTAGCTTTACTAGGGATAAGTGACAAGGAAGTGAGGAGATATGGAACTGTGGCTCGTGCAATGTTTCTTTACTTTGTGATTAGCGTGTCTTTTTATAAATCTCCAAAAGCTTGTGGAGGAGAAATCCTAGAACTGCCGCTTATTAACTGCTCTTGAAATTGGGGATAAGAGCATATCAAAAGTCAAGAGCGATGATCAATATATCTGTTTCATTCCTAGTTTATCAGCTTCTTTTGTTTACTTAGATGAAGAAAATGGTTATTTCTCATAATTTTCCCCACCTGCAGCATCTTGAAGAAATGTCTGAGTACATCAGGTTTGGGCTATGGTGGATTTTTTTAGGTGTTGCATCATCTATTGGTCTTGGTAAGAATATGTTTTACTCCCTCGCAGACATTATGTATCAGTTTCCTATTTCTGGTTAATCCTTTTTGATAGTTTGTATCTTCTGGCAAGAAGGAAACACTGATAGAATGCTGTTCCTATCAAATGCCTAACATATTTCTCTTATCTCATTTGTTGATGATTTCAGGATCTGGTTTGCATACATTTGTTCTTTATTTGGGTCCCCATATTGCTTTGTTTACCATAAAAGCAATGCAGTGCGGGCGAGTCGATTTAAAAAGTGCTATATATGACACAATTCAGTTGAAGAGAAGTCCTTTATGGCTTGATAAACCTTGCCACGAGTTTGGCTCCCCAGTCTTTTCTTCAGGAGTTCCCCTTAGCAGCATACTGCCTCAGGTTCAGATAGAAGCCGTCCTCTGGGGTCTAGGAACAGCGTTGGGAGAACTTCCTCCTTACTTTATCTCCAGGGCAGGTGAAAGTTCACTCTTCCCACCTTCTTATTGACAACTCAATTTTTTGTGGTTTAGTGTTAACGTATCTACTCTGAGGCCCAGTTTCAGAAACTTCTTGATGTTTGAGCTTTATCTAAATGAGATTGAATTAATGGGTCTTAGAGATGTCAAGTTAAATTCTGATACATGAACAAGAGATGCAAACAGTTTATGCATCAAGATTGATTACTAATGCTCTGACTCTATACAGCAAGTCTTTCTGGTGGCAAAATGGAAGAACTGCAGACATGTTCTGGTGATGATAACGGATTCATTGCTAAACGCGTAAATCAGATCAAAGGCTGGCTATTGTCACATTCACAATACCTCAACTTCTTCACAATTCTGATTCTTGCTTCGGTACGATTTAGATGAGTCTTCTGAACAATTCAATGCTTCTTGCAGAGATGTTTGTGCATCTCTCTCTGGTTCCAGAAAACTTATGATGCGCTTATTACAATTACATTCTGCCTAACATTCAGGTTCCTAACCCATTATTCGACCTTGCTGGAATCATGTGTGGACAATTCGAGAAACCATTTTGGGAGTTTTTCCTTGCAACATTGATTGGAAAGGCAATCATCAAGACACATATACAGGTTTTGTGAGCGTTTCCATAATACTACTGTTTTTATTCACCTTCGTTCTCATCCTTTAAGTTTGATCTCAATGTCAATATTTTTTCTTTTGCAGACGGTTTTCATCATATCAGTCTGTAATAATCAGCTTCTTGATTGGGTAGAGAATGAGCTGATATATATTCTGAGCTTTGTCCCCGGTTTTGCTTCTGCATTGCCTGAGCTCACAGCCAAACTCCGCTTAATGAAAGAGAAGTACTTGGTTGCTTCGCCTCCAGTAACTTCTGATATCAATGTAACATAATTTTTGTTTCTCTTTACTTAGGCCATTACCGTGTTGCATTGTTCTGCGTTTTGATGTTTTTGGATGATTGTTTTCTTGGTTCAGGTCAAGAAATGGGATCTTTCTTTTGCATCGGTGTGGAACGGAGTTGTGTGGCTGATGCTTTTAAATTTCTTCGGCCAGATTGTGACTTCAACTGCACAGAGATACCTCAAGAAGCAACAAGAAGAAGAACTAGATGCCTTGACCAACAAATCGTCGCTGAGCTCAAAGAGATCTAAGTAGTCCAGAACTTTATTTATCTTTTCTAACTTTGGTTTCTTTTTTTTTTCTTTTTCTTTTTCTTTCATAGAAACCATTCAATTGTGTTTCTTCTTATCTGAGAACAAAAGAAATGTGTCCATAAAGAAGAAAAAAAAAATTGAAAGTTGATAGGAAGTTCTAACTTGTGTTTCACCCTAGTACCTCCGCAAAGTTTATGGAATTAAGATAATTTCTAGTTTATACTTAATGCAAGCTAAATCGAGAAGAAACATAAGGTCTCGATAAAGTCATCGTTTAATGTTCTCAAAATTTACTTGGAATCCAAGTTTCTATTTCATTTACGATCCAAAACCCAACAATTATATCTCGTAGACACGGTTATTGGAGAAATCAACGTTTGAGCGAAAAAAAAATAAAGGGTTTGTTCACAGAAGCTAAATCCTGTATAATGGCTAAGAAATTTACTTTGTAAAATACTTATAGACTGTAGAGTATGGTTTCGTTTAAAAGACGAAATCAATTTTGGAGCTTACCGCAAAAAATAACAAACGAAAGGGACAAATGAGAACTCATTACTGCAGAAGCTGACAAAGAATAAAAGTCGAGAGACTTAAATAAACTGTTCGTCTATCTTTTAAAAGTATTTTTCCCATGCAAGAAGACACAAATCTCAACAGTTAAACAAAATAAATAAAAGATTAATAAAATTAAAAAAGATCCCGAAAATTATGCAAGAAAATGCCAATGTTATATAACTTTCATTGAAAAATAAGTATACTTGGATAAATTTTATAAACAAACTTCCAAATAGAAAATGCCGAACCCAAGTTACGTCATCTCACTTCAGAAATGTGATTTTTGTATAAACCTTGATGCAATGGCGACAATTGCTCCAAGACATATTTACTCATTTCTATGCAATACATAAAGTATTTCCTACTGAGATTAAATATTTTAATTTTGCTTACAACAAGAAACCTTATATTATAATGCAATAATCTTCATATACACACAACCACTACAAAACAGAAAAAAAGTCCACTGCACCCTGACCTTTTCAGCCAATTTTATAGAATTGACACATATTCCTATCATATAACCTAGCTGAATAAAGTAATGTCAAATCTATAACCCTTATGTATGTCGTCTTTTTGCTAATGTTTTAACTCAAAATGTAATATCCAAAACTAATGCATAACGAAAACTGTTTTGACAAGGGGTTATGTTTACATATCTTTACGTAGGCGAGTGAATGCATTTAAGAACTTGAATTGAAATGTATCTTTTGTCTTTTAGCTAAAACAAATGAAAAAGGTTTTGACTGTTTACACTGTCTTTTTTAATTTTTTACTACGCTAAGAAATTTTAAATTTTCACCTTCTTTATATTGCGCCAACAACTGTTTTGTCAACGGTTTGCTTTTATATTTTTATGATTAGGAAATAATGGGGTCACATGTAGGTACTTGTAATCATCTAACAAATAAAGAAACAACAGCAACATCGCATGTTCTCTTTTGAATTTTCCCAATGAGTCTTTCTCCGTCACGACCACGTTGTCTTCTTTTTTTTTCTGACTTTTCAAATTAAGATTTACCCAAAGCGAAGACTTTTTTTTTTTTTTGGGGCATGCTTATCCCGAAATGTGCCCATGTAATAATTAATACGAGTCATCATCTATTACAAAGCTACTAAAATGTTAAAAGTTCAAATAATAATAACCTTGACAAGGAGCATTCAAAATTCAAACGGTACGAATTTTACTTTGGACAACTTAGATAATACTAATTAAAATGATCAAAGCGATTAAAAAAAATGCTGAATAAATAAACAATTGATCGAAATTATTAGAAAAATACACTTGACGAACTAAAGAAGATGATTAAAACAACAATTTCAAAAAAAAAAAAAAAAATCACGGCAAAAGTTATATACTACTTTTTGTAATAGGTGGATTTGGATAGTTTTGAGTTAGAACCGTTGAGATAAAGACACGTGACGGCGTCTAATCTGAGTTGAAACAATGGAGACGAGTCCACCGAGTGGTGGCCTCATCTTTGACCTATAAGTCATCTCATCGTACGGTCTACGATAAAACTTGAGAAACTGAACGAACGAATCTCGTGGCTTCTCACTTTTGCTGACGTGTGATTCTCGCCGGAAGAATACCGCCGGAGATTGAAAGAACGACGGGCGTGGAATCCGCGGGTCACGTAGTGTTCCGATAGAGTGACGGTCGGTGGTCCTAGCTGGCATCGGCGTGGAAGCGAAGAAGCTCCTCCGTGGACCACCGAATGGCTCGCTCCTAGCCGCCGGTGACGCGAATGAGAACGAACGCGCATTTAGCGGTGATATGTACGCGCCTGTGTTAGGTCCTAGTTTGGATGATGACGTGTCAGTCAACGTGAGACACCATGGTTTGACTGTGTCGAGACCGTCACGAGATACGGTGAAAGCGAACCTGGAGGATGCACAAGAGCCGATCTTGTCCGTTGATTTAAGTGATGACGTGTCGAATCGGAGTGAGGAGACTCGTGATGGGTAAGATGAAGAGAAGTCGTCGTAGTCAAACGTGTCTTGAAAATCTTGCATCGATACAATCATCGTGGCCGTTGATAGATCCACGAATGTGCGAATACCCTACACGTCACCGTAGAGGATTAGTATCTTTGACTTAAAGCTTATATACCATCTCGCTTTCAAACTCCTCAAAGTTTCATCTAAGATAGTTGAACTAACACTTTGACTTAAGTATCATTAAATTCGAATTGTCAAATCATTTTTATAAAAAATTGTAGATAGTTGTATATGAAATAAACGAGTACCTTCCAAAGGTAAGAGAAAAGAGAAGGAGGATCGATGACGAAGGTTTTGTAAAGGCGACAAGGATAATACTCTGCAACTATTTTGAGTGTAGTCACAAGTATGTTCATGAAAGCTGATGCTGATTTGAAGAAGCCTGCGATTTCAAAAACGTGCAAGAAACATTAGTTAATTCGTTTTAATTAACGAGTGTACAGAATAAATTTAGATACTACATATGTTGACAAATTGTGTTTTTGCATTATAAATAAAGAAGATAAAAAGGATGGTGTACTGTGGAGTTGCACAGAGGATCAAAAGAGGAACATTTAATGAAAAGCTAAAGAGTACTATCAGAGAGTTGTGAGAACTGAGAAGTACTGCTGCAACTGCTGTAGAAGATCGACATAAGTAAATGCCAAAAATACCCTCAATAATTAAAACTGTGATTCGTGTGTGACCGTGACTCTACAGGGACACTACGGACATTTTCAGATCGTTATCTCTCCCACTTTCCTGCCGGAGTACCGACATGTTCCGGTCCCTTATTTTTACCAACTTTTTTTTTATTTGTCAAAAAAACACATTTACGTTTATTCGTTAACGGTGACAATATTTCCATTGAGGATAAAAAGACAAAAAAAAAATAGTTACCATTTTTTGAATCTTGTTTTCTTTTTTCACTTTTTCCCCTTTATTTTGAAACCTTTTAATTTCTTATTAATATAAAACGATAAATGGAATTTCAATTAAAAGAAAGTAGAGAGAACCTACTAGCATCGAAAAGGATGACAAATTGTTCGACGTTTCTGGACATGGTTGAGATTGCCACCTCTAATGTAAATACTACCAAACGAGTCAACCTACGAAATCAAAGGAGTATATATTAAGTTTGTGAATATATAAATGTTTTTTATGTTTTAATATGTATGGCTTACTGTTTCTGCGTATGTAGCTTCTGATAATCTTGTTTAATGCGGAAAACCTAAGAGGAAAAACAAGGTATTAAACTAGGTTTGGTTATGAAATAAATTAATAAACAAAAACATCAAAAGTGAGAAACATTAAGTTACCAAAACGGGTCTGCACTCATCATCAAGACCAGCGACGTAAGCAAGACCTTCAGCAAGCTCCGCCGTGAACTCGTCGGCGATCAAGCTCTCTGTAATTATTATATATATTAATAAAGATAATACAAGATATTTTTAAAAAAGGAAAAAGGGAAAACAGAATCTTGAAAAAATAAATAGAAGAGGTTAAAAAGAAGTGGGTGTCATAATGAGTGGATATTCACTTTAACGCTCGATGTTCAAACATGGGACACATCAAAACCCGAGAAGAAAAAGCAACGAAACGTCTGTTTTTCTACTTACACTAAAGAAAATACAAATACGAAAACTATAACCACTAGCTAACCAAATCTATCATCTATACACACACTACATGCTTACTTTTAGCTTTATGTTTTTGTCCTCTCGTTTTCATTTTTAAAAAATTTATAGACCGTTTCTTAAATAAAGCTTTCTACCTCTAAAGATGTAACGTACGCGTGTTCGTATGTATATTAACATTCAAGAATATAATTTTTTGGAAAAGACTGCAAATATACGTTTATCCATATAATATACATATACGTCTCAAACCCTTATATGTATGTATAGGTAATATAGAGAGAGAGAAAGTACCAATGCCAAGAGAAGATCTCCATGAAAGGCAAGACCTTAACTGTTTAGCTGCTTTCTTCACATTGTCTCCTTTTATTCTCAAGAATCTACCAACACAAGCTCTGTTACAGAACTTCTCCTGCAATATTTTATTAACCCAACGTTCTTCAAAACATGTTAAAAAACAACGGAAATATAACAAGTGAGCTTAAATAATAAGTGTGTAAAACCAAACCTGTTTAAGAGTGAGAGGAGAATGTTTACGAAGGAGATGAAGAACAGCTTCGACTTTGTCGTCGTTCTCTAGTGTTGTTGAATGATGATCCTTCATCTCTTTCTTCCCCATTTTCGAGAGATATCAACACCAAAGATGTTTCCTTTATTTCTTCTTTTGAAATATATGTGAGAAAAAGAAGATTGCTTAATTAGCCCGTTGTAACAAATATACCAAGCTTGTTCTTCAAGCGAGAAAGTGAGAAAGATAGAGAGAGAGAGGGAAAAAAGAGATTTTGAAAAAAATGGGAAGTGATTGAATGGTGAGAGACAGTGAGAGAAAAAAAAAGAGATTCCCTTAATTAGTATTTATTTTGGGAAGGAGATAACGGCAGGTGACGCCGTTAACTCTACGCAAAGCACTTATGTCCAGCTCAAGGTCATGTCTACCATTATTTATTTATATGTTAATTAAACTTGCAACTTTTAGTGTATTTTTTGTCAACAGTAAATGATGTGATATCATAATAAAACGATCTCAATTTTTTAAAAATGGATAAATTATTAAATATACTTGATATCTTGATATAACATATTTTGAACAGAATAAAATAAAATTTACATTACAGTATAAAAATATATCTTTTGAGAAAAATATTCCATATTCAATGAAGAAAAAGCATGTTTTCGTAATAAAGAGAATTAAAAAAGGATGGAAATAAATAAATAAACATAGAAGGAAGGCAAATAACAAAAAAAAAAAAAAGAGGTCATACGGCGACAAGTGTTAACTTAAAGAGGCAGCTTTGCCCGTTGAAACATAAATTATTTTATTACAAGGTTCGACTTTACTTAAAACTCGTTGAACTTACAACAGTTTTTAAAAGCACTAATTTTGATCACATCAATCTCTCTCTATCTTTTGAAAATTATGAATCTTATTGGCTTATACAACAAACATTTTCTTTTATATTTGACGTCTACTACAACAAACTTAATTTTTTCATGAACATCTTATTCAAGTCTACAACAAGTGTATCATTGTTGGATTTTTAAACAAATCAGAACTAGTCGAATTTGTTTCTTGCGGTTTCTATAATAATTGTTTTTTTTTCTTTGGGTGTACGAAATAATAACATTGTATCTTACATTTAATTTTGTTTCAGATACACGTTACTTCCTATGAAAGAATATCATTTACGTTAAATTAACATCGTAAGATCGATGTCATTAAAAACAAAAACATCGTATTGATGATGATGCATTTTACAATCTAAAAAATGGGAAGCAACGAACAAAATATTTTTCCTTTGAATATATATCTTACATACATACACAAGTTGTATACATATACATGACATACTTAAAAAGAGGAAACATGAAAGGGTCAATAAATAGGTTGATTGGGCAGATATCTCTCGTGCTACGAATCGGATTTAATTCACAGCCCTTTTGTCCCCGGTAAAGTAAATACGCAGATTTACCATTACAATTGACTTTAAATTTTAATTACTAGTCTTGAAGATATTTAATGCAATTGCTTTAACACTTCCAAATAATACAACAAACAACGACAAAAGAAACAAAAAGCAAACATCGGACCAATTAAAGTTCATTAATAATACCTTTAAAATAAGGTGCAAAGCTCCAATAAGTAATAGGGTGGTTATGATATTTCATACGTTAACATTAATCAGTAAACTATTTTTTTAAAGCTGTGATATTTTAAGGAAAATAAAACTAAAAATGGTAGTATATATATTGATAAAACCTAAATAACAATGACATGTTTATTTCTCGCATTTTATGATGAGCAACACTGAATCTTTGAAACCCGACCATTATCAACATATTTCAACGTATTTGTGAGTTAATAATTTGAGATTTACAAATGGATCATTTCAATATTGACTATAGTACTATATAGATTAAAAATCTTTTCTTTATGTCGGATTCAAAATTTAAACACCATATATAGAAATCAAATGATAACGTATTCTTCCTTCAATTTCAGAAGCTCTAGTTTTTATAAAGAAACCATTATAAATGTATCAACTATTATAGCTCTAATGAAATGTTTAAATTTATATGATCTCATTAGTTAAAAATTTGTTTTGATAAAGTTATATGATATATTTAACAATGAATTAGTTAGGTAGAACAGGTAGACAATTGTGTTTATCTCTAATATTTCTCCACCCAAGTCTAAGTTTGAAATTTGGTTGTTGTTTTTATGAATGGGCTTAACGATCATTAGACTTGTGTGAATTATATTTTGATTTGTGAAACAGGATGGCATGTCCCATGTACGATTCTCGAGAGAAATAGTTACTCCTTAGAATATATACCGTATAACTTTAAAGTTTAGTGAATTTTGATAAGATAGAAAGGATTTCATTAAATAGGATGTGGAAACGACATATATTTGTATCAAAAGACTCAGTCTTTGACAGCCAACAGTAACAAATCAAATATTCGTATCAAATATCAGTGTACCCTCAAGTAGAATGTAGTGGCCTCTTGTGTGTGTGTGTTTTTTTAAATATTATCTTCATTTCTAAATGTTTGATTTTCTAGATTTTTTATTTTGTTTAACAATATCGAACACTCTAATTAATCTAATCAATACATTTTTTATAAATTTTTAATATGTGTGAAAATTTCAAAAAAAATCGTTATTTAAAACAAAGTGATGAATTTTTCGACAATTTTTTTTTATATCGACCACAAAATGCCACATACTTTGATTGATTTCATTTACTCTACCTAAACAGCCATATCATATCACACTCCTTTAACTATATACTTTTAAAATTGTGTAATTACAAGAAACGTTATATATATATATATATATATATATTTTTTTTTTTTCTTATTTTTCAATGAATGGAAAGTATATATTTTATTGCAGGTTCGAATTTAAAAATCGTATTTTATTTTTGTATGATGGATTTTTTTTTGACATCAAAAGTATGATTGGATAAGTAAATGTGATATGATCATCTAATTCAACAAAATCGTGACACGCTCAAATGTCAATTTGGTCACATTCACACCATTTATCGAAAAATTGTTTTAAATTTTTAACAAATATCTTCCGTGATTTCACAATCTTCTCAACAAATAATTGTAGAATTACAAAACTACTTATTTCAATTTTAAAAACCAATAAGAAAACAAAAGCATGCAGAGATAAAAAGCTGGAGGAAAAGAAGAAAAAGCCCGTGAAGAAATAGTTGAGTGAATGAGATAATTAGACTGACTATTTAATGAAAGTAAAAGCACTTACTTATATAAAATAAAGTTGTGCTTATTTAGTTTTGTTATAAGTAACTTCTTATAATTTTTGGTGTCTCTTCTGTTTATTAATCTAATAAAATATATATGGGATCGGAATAATTTATTAATTACTAATTAATAAACAATGAGACGACTTTGAGTTAAGTTCAAACTTTTCATTATTAATCGCATGAAAAGTCATTATGATTATGTTTGTTTGTTCATTTATAGCACACTCATTCTATTTTAATAAAAATTAAGAATGATTATATCTTGAAACGACGACCTTTAATTCAAAAAATTTGCATGCATAGTTATCAAACGACGATTACCTTTCGATCGTCAACTCTCTTCTTCCTAGATCTTGATTCCATCCGTATCCAAACCATATATTTCAGATTATTCAGTTTTGAACTTCACTCGATGATTTGTTTAAAGGTTACTTTACTAAAGCCTTTTGTAAGATTATATTTAGTCTACGATTAGTGAAGCAAACATCTTATTTAGTAACTTTTCTTCTCTCAAGATTAAAATTTTCTTGAGATTCAATTTCATCTGCATACAAACAATTTATTTTGAATTCATAATAAGTTATAAATTTCATTCCAATAATTCATTCAAGTGTGGATTATATAGTCGTTTTAAATAATATATATGTATCATATGATAAATTGAAAACTACAATGAACCTAACACTTTTAACTTTTTGACCTAGAAAGATATAATTATCTAACTCATAACACAATGTATTTTGTATAACATCTCCTCTACTATGCGAAAAAAAGACGACAAGACAATAGAATAAGTAAAACACATTTCAGAACTTAACGTTGCTAATGCGCATACAAAATGAAAAAAATGTATTTGTTTTGGTAACGTAGACCGACAAATATTCCTGAGTACTGATCTTCTGAGAAGAAATTGACAATAGAGTTATAGATTGAGAAACAGTGGTGACATTATTATTACAGTAATAATTGACTTAGAGTCTTTTGGTAATACTATAATATTGTTGCTCTGACGCATTATGTCAACAACAACTCACGTGACCCCCCCAAGTCTTTTTACTTCTTCTTGTTCTTACTAAACATTTCTTTCATGTTTTACCAAACCTCTTCTAAAAACTCGATTTCATCGTCCTTTTTTTTTCTTTTGGTTCTCCTCTCTAATTTTCAAATTTTGAAATCGGGCAGTGACAAGAAACAATGATAATTCCTAAGTTAGTGGCGTTTGATTACCATTTGAATTTTTTTCATCATTGACTATATTACCAAACATCTATGCTTTCACAATATATATTGAAATATTTAATTTTAATTTTCATGTCAATAAATAAACGTGCCAGCCGAAGTCTATCGAACATCGGATGTCCTAATCATTTTAAATATTTGTAATGGTCACTAATCAACCATATTTATAGTCTCAAACTCGCAATAAAAGGACTCGAACCATAGTCGAAATACGTATCGAAATCAAAATTTTGGTGTACCTTCTGACTTTGCTTACATGGAGAAAGAACATCTATATAATCTTGATGTTCTTTTCGCTATGAACATGTAATCAATATACATATACATGTTTTACTTTAAATATAAAAGCCCATAGCCTAACTTTTTTTTTTCTATCAAAACACATAATTTTGGGCTTTGACGCTATAATTCTTCGGGCCCATAAACCTATTACTTCTTCAATAAATTATTTGCCTGATTCCGAGGTAAGAGTCGAACTCGTGGCACCTGGGATTGCCCGGGGATTTGTTAAAGAGCCTAAGCCGATTTGTTTAATTGAGATCGATTTCAAACTAGAGGGAGCTAATTGATCAAATCAAGAGCTATAGGGTGCAATTTCAACAAGGGTGGATTAACTATAAATAAATCGGGATGGAAAAAAATAAAAAGTTCCGTTTTGGTTTCCTCATATCTTTTTGTACCGCTCCGTTGCGCCCCCCTCTGTCTCTCTCTCTCCTTCCCTCCTCTCTCTAGCGGCGGAGTTACATTGTCGGCCGCCGAGGGAGCCGGCGACTGTGGAATCTCTTAGCTCACAAGCTTGTTACGTCGATTTTTAAATGATTCATTGCCGATAACTTTCATTTTCATATCTTTTTTCCGATAGGATCGGGACTCATCTTGTTTCTCACACCCCGGATCCGGTGATTTAGGGCCCTTTTTGATGCTTATCGAGTGACAGGTTTATCGATTTAGGTATTTCATTATCGATTTGGTCTCGGATTGAACGGGATTAGGATTAAAGGTCCTTACTTTGATTTTGTATAGTGATCGTTTATGGAACGGGGTGGTGGTTCTGGTGAGCGCTCACGGATTGCTGCGAGTACTCCTCGGATCTTGAAGGAGAAGAGCGATGGGGTTGGTAGGACTGTGTCGTCTACTGGAGCTAGGCAGAATTTTCAGATGAAGAGATCCAGAATGATTGATAGTGATTCCGAATCAAGTGATGAGTTTATGAAACCACCTCCACGTAGAAGCGTTGAATCCAAAACCCTTGCAGCGAAAGAGAAGTTTGCTCGGAAGAGGGATAGGGCTGAGCATGATCGAAATGGGTACGTTAGGAGGAATAACGAGGCGTCAGGGAGATTGATGAAGATGAACAAGTTAGATGTATTTGAGTTTGATGAATATGATGGGTTTGATAGTGCCAATTTGATGAGAAAACGCTTTGATAATGGCAGTGTTGGAGTTAGCGGCAGAAACTCTTTTGCACCCGGAAGGGTTGATAGTAGTATGGGAAGGTCTGGATCAGGCAGGGGCGGTGTATTTGATAGGAGGAGAAACACATTTGTAAATGGTACCGGTAGTATGAACTCGCAGGAGGATTCAAGTAGTGACTCTGATTCTGATGAACCAATGAGGGTGCAAGGGAGAAACGGTGTTCTGAAGGTGAAGGTTAACAATAAGACAGTCACCCTTGCTGCTTCAATCAATCACCAGGACGCAGAAATATATGAGAGACCGCCCTACTCTAGGAAGGCACAAAAGCGTGAGGATGTTGTAGTAAAACCAACCTTTAGGAAACCAAATAATGTAGACAATGATTCAGAGTCAGAAGAGAGCGACATGTCGAGGAAATCAAAAAGGAGGAAATCAGAGTATAGTAAACCCAAAAAGGAGATCAATACCAAATCAAAATCAACTTTTACTGAACCGGTGAAACCTGATATGAGAGAGGAAAGAAGAGGAAGGCGTGGTGGTGGAACAGAGAAGCAAAGATTACGTGAGCGAATTAAGGGAATGCTTACTGATGCAGGGTGGACGATAGACTATAAACCTAGGAGGAATCAAAGTTATCTGGATGCTGTATATGTAAACCCCTCAGGAACAGCATATTGGTCAATAATTAAAGCATATGATGCACTTCGGAAGCAGTTAAAAGACGAGGAAATTGATGCCAGGCCTAGGAAAGATACTGCTGCGGTTGCTTCAGTATCGGAGGATATTGTGAACAAGTTAGCAAGGAAGGCAAAGAAGACCCGGACTGAGTTGACAAAGAAATGGAAAAATAATTCCAGTGGTAGTGATAGTGAAAACGAAAGTGATGGAGATGATGGAGGAGCCTACACTGATATCCCTGAAGAGAGAATACACTCATCCATAAAGCTGGGTGGGAAATCGACAAAAAAAAGAAGAAATGGAACCGATTGGGATGATTTGCACACGAAAAGTAAAAGATCATTATATCATAATAATGCAAGGCCATCCTCTGGATCAGATTCACATTATCTACATGGACGAAAAAGCAAAAAAATTGGAAGATGTACTTTGTTGGTGCGTAGTTCTAAGGATAAAAAGAATCCAGCTATTGACGGGTTCAATCCATACTCTGGAAAAAGGACATTGCTCTCTTGGTTGATTGAATCTGGAGTTGTCCAACTAAGACAAAAGGTGCAGTACATGAAGCGTCGAGGTGCTAAGGTGATGCTGGAGGGATGGATAACAAGAGAGGGGATTCATTGTGTTTGCTGCAGTAAAATCCTCACAGTTTCCAGGTTTGAGATTCATGCCGGGAGCAAGTCATGTCAACCTTTTCAAAATATTTATTTGGAGTCTGGCGCTTCTCTTCTTCAATGCCAACTCAGAGCGTGGAATATGCAAAAAGATGCTACGAATCTTGGTCTCCATCAAGTGGACACTGACGGGGATGATCCAAATGATGATGCTTGTGGTATCTGTGGAGATGGTGGAGATTTAATTTGCTGTGATAGTTGTCCATCAACATACCATCAGAGCTGCCTAGGCATGCAGGTATGAATTAGTGCGAATTCTTACCTGTGTTGATCTTTTAAATTTTTCTTTGCGTTATTTGGTTTCAAGTTCAACTTTCTATCTGTTCATATTTCATGTGTATATTCACGAGCTTGTATCATGCTTATTAGGTGCTTCCTCTCGGTGATTGGCATTGTCCAAATTGCACATGCAAATTTTGTGGTAAAGCTGTGGATCCTGGTGGCGAGGACAGAAATCTTTTATCATTACTTTCCTGCAGCATGTGTGAGAGAAGATGTGAGAATGCTTCTTTTTTGAGGTTGATTTAACTTAAGATGAACTTCCATTGGTAACAATGATGGTCTCACTTAAATTTTATTACCCCTTTTGTAGATCACCAATCATGCATGAGTGAGGAGGAAGCTCTCAGGGTTCAGTCTTTTGGTTCAGCTTCTTCGTTTTGTGGGCCTAAGTGCTTGGAGGTATTGGCTTCTCTACTTTACTCAGTTATTTGTTCTTTTACTTTTTGGGTCTGTTTCCTTCGTAGTGACAATAGAGGATGATTATGGGCATTTAAAATGTCATAGGACAAGGTTGCGACTTATTAGCTTCATGTGCAATACTTCAATAAAGTATCATGTTATTCTTCTTAAACCTCATTTTTCCTTACGTTATATAGTTTGTGCATCGTACAAACTCTCATATCTGTAATACAGTAATAGCATCAGTAAAGGCTAATTCTATTGGTGTTCCGTTTTATATCATCTAATTCTTGAGTGAGAAGTTGCAAGTTCTGTATTTATACGATGGAGAAATGCTTAGAGCTCTTTTTATCTATTTGCTCAGCAGTTTTCATGTCAATGCATTTATTTGTTGGCATTCTTGGTCCTTTTTCTCTTCGTATAGCCATATCCTTAAATTGTACTTTCATCATCATTTACAGCTCTTCGAACAGTTACGGAAGTATCTTGGTGTCAAAAATGAAATACAAGGCGGCTATTCATGGTCTCTTATACATAGGGTGGAAACTGATTCAGATACAAACTCTCAATTGTTGGCTCAAAGGATTGAAAATAATTCAAAGCTAGCTGTTGGACTGGCTATCATGGATGAATGTTTTTTGCCTATAATTGACAGACGGAGTGGGGTAAATCTAATTCGCAATGTTCTTTACAATTGTGGGTAAGTTCGTGTTTTAGTCTGTCTTTTATATTCATGCTAAAAAAGAATGATGTCTTCAACTCCTTTTGATATGGAGTTTATACAAGCATTGAAGAGGATAACTGATTATCCTGAAAGTGAATTGAATTTGGTATCTAGTATGAGTTGAGGGAATAACATGCCAGCTGTAATCAATGTAAACTTGTCAACGTGTCATTCTATATATACTGAAGTAAAGCTGGTGGTTGTGTCATCAATTTTGATACGTTATTGTTACTATTAGTTTGGTCTTTATTGTACGTTTGTTTGCAGCTTTTTTATTAGATGCACTTGCATGGAACTTTAACCGCCAATAAATGGAGTTGCTATTCTACAACTGATTCCATATTTTGACTGCCTTCTGTATGCAGATCCAATTTTAACCGGATAAACTATACTGGCTTCTACACTGCAATCCTGGAGAGAGGAGACGAAATTATATCCGCGGCATCTCTCAGGTATTTTCCACCATCTTAGTCAACATTCTTCAATAACGGTGGGATCTTAGACTCGTCCTTGAGTATTGTCCGATAAAACTTATCTAGCTTTGTCAGAAACACATTGGAAATCAATTGTCACTATTGGGATACTTTTGTAACTCTTGCACTTTCCTTCCCTTTTAGTCCTTGAACAACTGAAAGTCGTTTATTTGTACTGATTTTTTTTTTTCACCCATTGCTACTACTGTGAGTTCTCTGGTTCTCTAATTGTCTATCTTCTGCCTGTTAAAATTGGTTGCTGATGGACGAGCAGGCCATTTAACTAGCTTTGATTTAGAAATGCTGTTTAGATGCAAGTGATTACACATGTTTAACATTTTAAGTACTAGTTGTTCCATCAATGTTCAGTTTCGAGGACATTCTAGAGTTTTAAAGTGTTTTTTTTCCATGTTAGGTTTCATGGTATGCAATTGGCGGAGATGCCATTTATTGGAACCAGGCATATATATAGGCGTCAAGGAATGTGTCGTCGCCTTTTTGATGCAATTGAATCGGTAAGCTCGTTGAACTATATATATCAATGTTGGTGGGAACCAGATGATTAAAGGTGCTTTTTAAAAATTTTTAACTTTTTGTTTGTCTTGTTTTTTAAGGCTATGCGTTCTCTCAAGGTTGAAAAAATGGTTATTCCTGCCATTCCAGACTTCTTGCATGCATGGACTGGTAACTTTGGATTCAGTCTTCTTGATGACTCAGTTAGAAAAGAGATGAGGTACTTGAACACATTGGTATTTCCTGGAATAGACATGTTACAGAAACCGCTGTTCCATGAAGAAAACGTTATAGCCGCTGCAGCTGCAGGTGATACCATAAATTCAGAGATAGAGACAGAAAAGAAATCAGAATTTGCCTCTTGTGTTGAAATTGGTCCATACTCTGTTGAGGGTGATGAATTTATCGCTGATGCTGCAAACTGCTACAAGAATATTCTTGCTTCAGATGAAAAAAATATTCCCATATCAGTTGAAACAGCCATGGACACGATTTCCAAGCCGGAGGATGAGTTGAGGAAATATTTGCCTGGTGAAGAATGTGGCATTAGCTCTTCTCCTTGTCGGATCATACTAAAGTCTGGCACTAAGCACGTATCAGGTTATATATGTGAAGATACAGGATCATCATGTGAAGACGGCCTTACAGATGTGAAAGTCCAAGCCGATGCTGGTTTACTTTCTCAGGAAATCCAACAAGCATCAGCTAAATTTCAGGTTGAAAACAATCTCTCTTCATCTATTTCTGGTAGAATATCATCAGATTTGAGCTCAATCTCTCAAGAAGCCAAGAGTGAACAAAGCTCTTTGAATTTAGACGGTATCCCTTCATGTAAAGACAATAACACACTCGGTCCTTGTGCTGAGTTGGCTGAATCGAAGGATAATGCATTTGCGGATGGGTTTCTTTTATGAGAAAGAGAAACCATGAGGAAAGTTGTTTGCTAAAGATGAATTTGAGCTGTTCTCCTGGAGGAGGTGTAATATCTCCCTAGATTTGTTCGGACATATTGATGGTCATTACTTTGAAGCTGCATCCTCCAGCCATCGAGGTTCAGTTTCATAGGAGATTTGTGATGAAGATATATCCTTTTCCTTTGAGCGGCAAATGTGATACTATATAATAAGGAAAAGCTTGTGTTATACAGTGGAATCACAATATCTTAAAGCCTGAGTGATATCATATTCGGCTTTGATTAGTGTAGAAAGAGTCACGTTGTTGTTGTCGTTACTTGTATTTATTATCAACCCAGATTCAGGGTTTCACAACATTGTATTATATAAAGTTCCAATTACATAAATTTGGTCCATTCTAGTTTTGCATATCCCTCAAAAGATCTTCTGTTGCTTTCAAGTTTTACTAACAGTGAAACATGTTACAGCAAAACTGTCAAAAAGGACCCGACTGTTACAAAAACTCTTCAGCCTTATCAAGATCATCCAAAATCTCAGTCTTAACCTCATCAGGAAGTGGTGCAGAAGGACCTGCCTTTGAGTAAAATTTAGCCAAAGCTCGGATTACATTCTCCAGCTCCACGTATGATTCCTGAAACACATCAAGGGATCAATGAACTTCAATTCATCAAGTATCAATCAAAAAGATGGAGAAAAGAAACAAAACATACTTCTCCAGCAACAGTCTTTTGCCCTCTCCAATTGCTCAAATAGTCACGAATGGATTCTTTAGCGGCATCAGCACTTCTTCTAAACTTAGCATTGTCTTTAGGGTTCTCTTTCAATGACTCTCTCATCGTTTTCACAACCTCTCTTGCTGATTTCAAGTAAGCTTTTGGTAACTCTTTGCCAGACTTTGTTCTCTCATTAGGATCAAACAGAGTCTTGAAAGCACCAACAACTCCTTCTCCTTCTTCTACCTTTTCCTCTGCCGCCTGAGCTTCTAATCCAGAAAACTCAAGTGTGGCTATGAACGAAGAAGCACCAACACAGTTCAAGAAACCACGACGATCAAACCAAGATGATTGGCTATGACTATGAGATCTCCCCTGAAGGTTTTCATCTGTATTGTTGCAAATTTTCTCAAACTGTTAAAAACTTGTAGACTCTTAGAAATCGTGAAATCAATCCATCTTTGTCAATTTGATTCACTCAGAAGATCATAGAAACAGAGAAGAGAATAAGAAGAAGATGATGTTACTTTTACATTGATGCTTCGATTTGACTTGTTGATGCAACAAGGTAGGAGAAAAGTTCATAGCGGCTACAAGGAAACCCATGAGTCTTCTAGTCTGATTACAACGACAAGGCTCAGTTTACTTTATCAGCGACAGAAGTGAAGTTCTTCGAGTTCCAAGTTCAGTTTCAGGAGTCAGGAGAGATGAAGATGGATGGTTCGTGTTGTTTGCATAAATGACGAATATGCCCTCCAAGTTCAAGATGATCAAAAAATAAAATATTAAAAATGCGCTAGAAGGAGGGGTCGAACCTCCGACCTTGTGGTTAACAGCCACACGCTCTAACCAACTGAGCTATTCCAGCTATTTGTTATCATATGTGTATAAAAATAATTAAATTTATTTGAGTCGACATTTAGACCGTTACATTGTGTAGTTAATTGTTATTGTCACATATGAATATATAATACGATTATATTATAATATCAATCCAAAAATTGTTATTTTCAATGTCAATCGGGCTCGTTAAACGAAGGAGAAAAGAACAACGAGGCTACTAACTTAAATATATTTAAATAATCCAATTTGTTGGATAATCAAATTGATTGTTTACTTGTATTGGATTCAAGATTTATATAATTACGGTAACCGTATTAGCTAAATATTGAGCTCGAAATGATTGGTGTCACAGTTATAATTGTAGAAAATCGATTTGATATTCGTCTGATGAATAATTTCTAGTTAGATATATAGTAATTAATATACCAAAATTAAGTATCATAATTTCTATGTGAATCACCTAACATACAGCCAATATATAAAAGTAAAACGTGACTCAACTTTATCTCTGAACTTGTTTGTCTCATACACACGCACACACATATATAATTTATATGATCACATATATATATATATATTCGACCAGGGACAATTGGAGACAAGCGGCAGAAAAGTAGGCACTAGTTACACTCCTGCATGCGCCAAAAAAATCGTATGCTTACTTATTTTAAACTTAACATACATGTTGCTTGAAATATGTATGATGTTAATTAGTGCTTCTTAATGTCTTCCATATATTCTTGAATTCTCATAATGAGAATAAGTTTGTTATAATATTGGTAATTGGTTGAGTATGCATGGACCTATAAGGCTTAAGCCAACATATATCCGTCTCTTAGGATTCTCCTATTTTGTTTTTGTCTCACCTTGTGTTATGTGTAAATCTCATGGAAAGTATCACCTACAACAGATCGAACTTGAATACCTATGGTTAATATATATATTTAGTTTATCGCCCTTCCCTAACTTGGCAATATATATTTTGATGCGCTTCATGCGTTTTAGATAACTATTACATTTATGAGCTATATTTATACGTGTCTTAGCCATGATAGCATAAAACCCAACGTATAAAAGAAATCAGGATATTCGTACCCGGACAAAAATATACGAATAAAACTATAATAATTAGATGTAAAATTTATCATATACAGTACAATATTTAGATTCTAAAATTTGTTTTTGATGTGGATGTAACGTGAGAACAGCAAGAAAAGCAGAAGAAAGTCAATCTTTAATATATCTCAAACATAATTTGATACGTTACGAAAAAAAAGAGAGAGAAGAAATATAGTACCAATTATAGTGTCAGTCGACTTAGCTTTCATTATTTGTCATGGCACTAAACCGAACGTTTTCATTTCTTGGTAGTTTCTCCAAAAGACAAACTTTTAATACAATCATTACATCATACGGACAAATTAAATGAATTGTAGAACAGTTACTTGCGATGTTATCACAATTTTTTGTAATTTTGTAATTCGACTATTCGGCAAGATGAATCAATGATTTAAACCAAAATAAATTACAACATAATTTCTTAGTCAATTAATGAATTAAGTTTCAACATATATTCCTCCCGTTTACATTTATTTTATTTAGAAGGGTAAACAACAAAAAGATTAAAAGCAATCTAACTGCATGCGATCGAGACAAAAACCCACGCCTCTCTCGATTTTCTCGTATCATTACACAATAATTACACTCTTTAATTTTTTTTTGTCCTAACACGTTACAAAAATAAATAAAACATTAGTTATTTTTTATTAAACAATAAAATGGTAGCATAGATATATGCTACGTCAGCTGATCCGGTGATCGTCCGATAAGAGAGAGACGAGAATGTCGGCGAAAGCTCTGATAATGAACTTGTGTGTATCGGCGGCATTCAAAGAGATATAACTGAGTAACAACTCGTGCAAGAACTCGTAACGTCGATGATCTCCGGCGTTTGTAACGGCGTCGAGCATCTCCTGCATTGATCTACGGAAATCGTTGTAAGGATCAGGAGATTGCACGTATTGTTTCACGGCTGTTCCTCCGGTAAGAAGCCTAGTGGTATTAGTTGCAGTATCGTAATTATCACGGCAGCGGAGATCCGGCGAGTCAGTGATTGAGTTTGATCGACCAGGAGAAGAGAAGAAGAAGCGACGGGAGGCTAAAACGGCGGTTAAGTCAGGAGGGGGAGAGCCGTCTTCAGGGGCAAAACCGTAATTATCGGAGTCATCGTAGGAGGCGGAGGAGGAAGAAGAATTAGCTGCGGCGGAGGTGGAAGCGGTGAAGGTGGAAGAAGAGGGTACAACGTCGTCGATGAGAGGCTTAGATAAGCGGCGGCGTGCGGCGGAAGAGTCGTCGTCGTAGAGGAGGTTGAAGTTGTTGATGAGATGAATGGATGGACGGTTGGGATCGTCGGAGGTGGTATCGGACGGAGATGATGAAGGCTTGGTGAGATTTGATGGGAAACAAAGATGGAAGCTTTTCCACATGACTCTTGGCATTGTTTTTGTTTAGAGAGAAAGAGAGAGTGAGAATATGTATTGAGCAAGTGGATCAGCTAGGTGTCTTCATTTGTTTGATAGTATATATTCTATCATGCATGTATTATATATGTACCACCATGTGTGTATATAATGTATTATATTTACACACCATGCATCGTGCTTGGCTGTGAATCTTAAGACCAAATCTTTTTTACACTTTATAAATCTTTAGTTATTTTGTTTGGATAAAATACAAATTTACAAAAGTATATTATTATTATTAACAGTAATCTTAACTTAAACTTTTTTTTTGTTTGTTTGTTCGTTTGAGGGGTTTTTAAGTTACATTTTTATTTCTTAGGAGAAGAAATGCATAACACTTAGTAAAGTATTTGACTTTTGGCTTAAATTTGATAAAAGGAAATAAGTTAATAAGATATTTTTATGTTTTCCTCATGATCGTATAATAATGAGTTAACTTCAATAATAGAATCCAAAAAAGTGTACGGGTTATCTTTATATTTTTAACTTTTCTGAATGTAATGAACAAAATCTGCAGTGAGAGCAAACTTTTACTTTTAGAAAATAATCTTTTTCATATATATCATTTAAGAACTCAAGAGATCATATACATTATATATCAGCCATAGAGGAAGAATTATTGTCCTTGCAAATATATACAGCAAGAACTCACGAGGAGGCAATGTTTGGACTAACCTAATTAAGAGCACTTCCAATGCTGAAATTGAAGAGGGGTTCTTAAGTTTTAAATAATATAAAATAATGTAAAAGATGAGAGAGAATCAAATGAGATTTTCAAATAAAAAACTCAATTCACACATAACAATACATGATTGGATAAATTTTTTATTTACAATTTAAAATTTAAATAAATAATTAAATTTTTTAAAATAATTAAAATACTATAAATAAGAAACTACATGGGGTTCTACCCATTGAGGATGCTCTAAAGTGGCCATCTCATGACTCAAAGACGAGAGATCGATGTTTCTGCAAAGTTACACTAACTCACTCCACTTTTTATTTCTCATCTTAACTAATCTTTGGTTTTTTCCCTTTTTCATTTTATATTTTGGACCGTTGATTGTTGTTTTTCTTAGCGAGAAATTCTCCGAATGATAATGTCTGATTAATTTTCGGATAAATTTGCTCTCCAACAAGAATTTTTCAAAAAAGTCTGTTCAAAAACAGATAATTAGACCAAAAGTTTATGATCGAGTAGTAGCCTGAATAGAGTCTTTTGCATTAAAAGTTTAATAGGTTACAAAATCTACCAAATGTTTTATCCAACAAAAAAAATCTACTCGATGTTTCTTATATAATTAAAGATTCCAATTAAATCCGTGATGATTTGTCACCAATCAATCTCTCTTAAGGAAGAGTCGAGTAAGCTTTTTTCATTTTTTTTTGTCGTCAACAATTCACAAACTGATTCCGAATAATAGTATGCCGGTGGTACTAGCGCAAGCTACTAGGTGACACAAGTTCCGGTATTTGAAAAACGAATCCTTGAGAATTCTATATTATTGAATAATCGCTTGAAAAATCTTTGAATGGCAACTTTCTTTCATCAACAATAATACTTAGATTTGATCAATCTCTGTCGACGAGAACCTACCAAAAGTGGTGAGTAAGTGGCATGTCATACAACATTACCCATGAATGATTTATACAAATATTGATCTATATATATATATATATATATACTACTAGATCGATAATAGTATAAAATATTTGTAATACGAAAGGCATTTATGCAAATATTTGTAATGCGAAAGGCATTTATGCCCTAATCATTGTTTGGTGTATAAATAAAAATGGTATCAAGGTGTCAGATATGATTGTACAGCAACTTTTAGCCCCACAAGTTGTCATTTTCTTTGGAAGGTACATTGAGATCAATTTCTATTTTTGTATTATTTTGAATTCATCATATAGTTAATATTGGATTTATCACAAGAGGAATCTCATGAAATGTGAATGGGTGGTTGTTTTCTTGGGGGTATCTATCTCTCTTTCAATCTATGTCACACAGTGTTGTTGCTATTGTAGGGACATGTCAAAACTTGTCGACAAAAGCTCCATTAATGGGAAACATTGATATCAAGATTCAAATCACATGATTCTTGAAGTTGTGAAAGGTGTCTGAGTGTGAACATCAGACTCACATAAAACTGCATTGTAGATCTTGTCATAAGACACAGTCACATTCAAGATCTTGTCATAAACTCTCTAAATACTCCCTGATTGCAATGTAACAATTTGTGATGGACCCATCAATCCCTGTGACACAAGCTGGTTAGGGTCCAACTGTTTATTTTGATTGAAAATGATCGGTTTTCTTGCCTCAACTAAAAATGATCGGTTAAGAGACGAACGTGTTGGAGCAATCAAGTGGAACTACGCGAGTTGGGGACAACAAAAATATCCATTACCATTTTTCTTGAAGTCTTCTACAACTTTATGTATATTGATTTTATAAACGCGAATAACATGTACTCTACCGTTATCCGGATTACCGACCCGTTTATCTTATAATTTTTGATAATCTTAATTACTTAGATCCGACTCGATCTGATCCCATCTGACTCGACCCGACCTGACTCGGCCCAGGCCATTAAAGACAGGTACAAGAAGGCCCAAGGATTGGAATGTGAATTTATGATACACCGATCCAGTACTTGTTCTTCGTTCAAACCCTTGTAATACACTTTGCTTCCTCCGAGGCTAGAGTTTTTGTCCTTCCTTCCCAAGACCGCTCCTTCGAGTGTGGCGGCCTTAGCTTCAACCATTGTCGTATAAAACTCGAGGTGTTCATGGGCAAGAATGAATTAATCATCGTTGCGATCTTCTGAAATTAATCGGTCTCGAAGTCTCTGGAGATTGTACGTTCTTTCTTCCCCTTTTGCATCAGTTCCTCGTCCGTTTTAATGGATCCCGTGTGGCTGAGTTGCAGTTTCTGCTTTCGAAACTCGTCTTTTAACAAATTTCATGCATGCGTTTGGATTTGGATATTTTCTTTTCTTGACAATCTTGTTTTTGTTTGGCTTAAAAAAAAAACTGAAAATTTATTTTGGATCACGATTCTTGGAGTATCATAACACTGTTCTTGGGGTAGCATAGTTATATTGTTTGCATGGGAACTAAGCTATATCGATGGTTTATTTGGTGGCATTTCAATGCCATATCGAATAACATTAGTAGTTAATCTAACATGTGGTTAATGTCCCTTATATGTGTTGTTTAGCACTATTTGTATCGGGTTTGAAACTCTTCTTTGTGTTTCATGCTGTTCTTATTGAAGCTTCCATTGGTTTTTTTGATTGAGTGCAGGTCTTATATCATGGACTCCATGGACATTGATCAAAATAACAGAGGTGAACCGCCTCGCCTTCTGCTGAGACCGGTAAACCCAATGGAATCTGGTGAAGGTTTACCGTATGCTCCTGAGAATTGGCCTAATCCCGGAGATACTTGGCATTGGAGGGTAGGACCGAGAGTAAACGGTAAAGGCCACTTCGTGGATAGATACTTATATCCTCCCAAGTATCTTCCGGGTTTAGATACTGATATAATGCGGAAAAATAAGGTATTTAGGAGCAGGCTCTCACTCGAACGATACATTCGTGTCACCTTCCCTGAAGCAGATGTTCCAAAGTTCTTTGCTTCTTTCAGCTGGAGAATACCCTGCAGAGATGGTCAGGTTCAATAAACTCTAGAACCTATCTTATATGCTATGTTCAAAATATATACAATTCCAACAGACTATGTTTTTCCTTTTGCTTCCTGAGTTATCAGAACTCATTCATGTTTCTGTTAGTTCTTAACTGTGTGAATTACCTTTTATCATTCTGAAGTCTGAACAAGTAGCTGTTTTCTTGGCATGGTGATTTGTTCTCTGTTTGATAGGCGTTATGCCTCAGAAGCAGGTTTTATTGCCAATGTATAGCTCTGATGAAGATCCAATGCATGATAATGGATCTCGTACTGCGGTTTGTAAGGCTGGTAATGAAAAATGTGGTAGCCTGATGCCACTGAGTGAAGCCGAAACATTACCCGCTATGCCTTGTGACATTTGCTGCAGTGAACCTAATTTCTGCTCTGATTGCTGTTGCATCCTTTGCTGCAAATTAATAAGTTTGGAGCATGAAGGTTATAGCTATATCAAATGCGAAGCTTTGGTTTTCGAGGGTCATATATGTGGACATGTTGCTCATGTGAACTGTGCTCTTCGAGCTTACATGGCTGGAACCATTGGAGGCACCATAGGGTTGGATGCTGAATACTACTGCAGGCGATGTGACGCCAAAAAGGACTTGGTTCCACATGTCAACAAGTTCCTAGAAATATGTCAGACTGTAGAATATCAAGGCGACGTGGAGAAGATCCTTAATCTCGGTATTTGTATCCTGCGGGACTCACAAAGAGACAATGCTAAGGAATTATTAAATTGTATCGAATCAACAGTCATCAAGGTACAGTATACTTTGTAAAATGTAATATTTACTGGATGTTCCTGAAACTAAAGCATAATCTTTTCAGCTTAAATGCGGCACGAGCTTGGTAGATCTCTGGAACGATGATGCACCAACTATATGGTCAGGTACATTTCCCTAATCACGATCTTTTACTTTCTGATTATGTAGTAAAGTTGATTTAAAATTTATTATACACGAATTATCGTTATTCTGGTTGTAGATTTCTCCGACAGTGGAGAAGCGAAAGACAATGATGCATTGCAAAGTTTACAGGACGTGACTCCAATTGGGCCCATACCATTTAATCATGAGGCCGAGATGCACAGACTCGAGGAAGAAATCGGCGAGGTTCTAAAAGCGCTGAGAAAGGCTCAGGAAATTGAGTACCAAATTGCAGAAGGCCAACTTCATGCTCAGAAAGAATGTCTCAGTGATCTGTATAGGCAACTCGAGAAGGAGAAGTCAGAGCTGTCGAGGCGAGTATCAGGTACAGATGTGAGTAGCTTGATGACGAATGTGTTGAAGAGATTGGATCAGATTAGAAAAGAAGTCACAAAGCTTAAAGAAATGGAAGAAGTGGCTAAAGGATTTGGTAGAACACCTAGAGGAATTCTTGAAGAGTACTTTCGTCTAAGCATCGAGGACTAAATTTAAATAAGCACATCTATAATCACAATTGTACATTCGTTATGATGTTTGTACGCTAAGTTTTGAATTCTTCTTCATAAATCTGAGTTTTGCCTGACCATTATTCATAATCATTTTACGAGTTACAATGCATAAAAGGCACAATGAAAAGATATTATTATCCTCAATAGCAATATTCTTACAGAATCATCCTTCATAAAATGGGATTCAAAATGACAATTTGGAATTACACTTGGAGCCATCGATTAGCTAAATGACCTTAAAGAGACAAATACATCGTGATAAACATCAAGCAGGACAGACATAATTGTTTAGTCTTCTCTATGCAAGTTCGTGCTGAGGAGTATTGGTGGAAGCTTCACGGTTTTTAAGTCTCTGTCTTCGTTGAGCTCTTTTCTGTTTGCGAGTTTGCGTTTTGCCTGAACCCTTTGAAATAACTGGCGTAGGAATGCTCTCTGTTGGTTCTGAACCACCAAATACAATGTCAAGAGCATCTTCTTCCACCATCTCGCCATCCGGGTTTCCCTGAAAACAAGATTTCAGTTTTAATATTGGAAACCGGTCCTTGTCCAAACTGATGCCTAAGCATTTGCAGAGGCTTTAGAATTAATAATTAAGATTAGATAGTACTCACCCAACTATTTTGGAGCATTGGTTTAGTCTTTGAAGCATCAGATCCATTGGAAATGCTTCGATGAGAATGCATTGGTAAGCCAGAGTGGTTTTTCTGAGATTTGGTTTCATTGACATCATCATAAGAAGAGGCAATTTCTGTGAAAGTGGTTCTTCTACGCCAACGCATTTGAGGTTTATCTCCTTCATCACCGTAAACAGCTTCGGGGTAGAAATGCTTGGACATAAGTTGCCACCTCCAAGCTTCACCTCTGTTGGACCTGACTAAGCTGTAGTTTGGAAGAATGTCCGCCAAATCAAGAATAAGAAGAATCAAACTAAGAAAGATATATTGCATGATGATATAATCATCCATCAGCCGCAAAGGTCACAAGTCAATAACACAATAAGTCTCGAAAAGCGCAAGCTCTCACGGATGCTTACACATTCACGAGTTCTTTCTGCATTCGTGTTGCATCTTGACTGAGGATATGATCAAGGCATGAAACTGCAGTTGTAGAACTTGCCCTATCCCAAGCAACAAGAAAAGTTACACTAGCTACTCCTGCGTGGAGTTGAATGGAAGAAAAAACATTTTTTAAAAAAAATCGGAAAACCAATGTGAGAATCCATTATTATTTCCAAAGGTTTTCAAATAGTTACCAGCTGTAAGAGCAAGCCTCTCAAATCCTTTCGGCATTTTCAACCTTTTTGCCACTACATAGAAACATCAAATCAGAAAAGGAATCGAAAGCTATTACAGGGTAAGGTTACATAAGATAAAGAGACTTAAATTATCCTCATTGGGCTTCATAGAGTTGATTCAGAGCTCCAAAAAGGACCAACTCCATTAAAAACTAGAGGAGCCAATGATAAAGAGTCAATGGAAGAATACGAACCTTGCCAAGTTAAACCTCCTCCTACACCAGACGCAAACCCAGCAGTCCACAAAACTTTGAGATGGCACGAGATAATAGCAGAAGACTCTTCGGGAGTGATCCTCTCCTAAAACAGAGCCAAAGTTAAACATTTTGCCCAAATTTGAACAATTCAATTCACACAGTTACACACATTCTCAAACTTAATACTTTTTTATCCGAACAACATCATTTCCCTGAAATTCAGAGAATATCTTATCGAACAAAGAAACAATCTTTACTGAATTGAAACCTGTATCGATCAAAGATGGGTAAAACTTGATTGCAAAAAAGAGATTGTTTTTCTGGAATTGCTCTAGGGTTTAATTGAAAAGATAAGAGTACCTGCTCGGGTTTTGTCGCGAGGGCATAGTAGAGCTGATTCAAAGCGGCCATAGCCATTGTTGTTCTTAAAGATTCAGTTTTTAGAAACGAATAGAACAAGTGATTACTTCTTTCTCATCAAAACAACTTATTGTCTTCTCTCTCATGCCCGCCCGCGTCACTCCATCGATCATGGAAGAACCGGTTCGAATCTGATCATGTTCGGTTTATTAAATTGTTTTGCTTTATATCGACAATATCCTCTATTTTCAATACAAAATGCACAGAAGGTTGAGAAAATACAAAATTGAGAATAATTACATACCGAACCAAACCAAAATGTTTAGACCAAAATCGACTTAAATTTTCTATATAAAATTATAAATGATTCAACTTGTTGTTTTAAAACCCAAAAACTTGAAACCGAGAGTATCAGAACCGAACCGAATAATCATAAATTTGTTTAAAATACTTATGATTGTTTATTTTATAACAACCATTTTTCCATTTTGGGTTGTAAAAACGTCGTTGGTTGAACCTTCCTTAGCTTCTTTGACCAAAACAACAACGTTTACAGATTTCTCACGTAACCAACAAATGAACAAAAATGACATGAAACAACTACTACATTCGATTGCCTACAATTCTACAACTACACATAACAGTAACAAATACTTGTTCATGATTTCATGACTATACCTAAGAGAAGACAAGATGTCAATACTTGAAATGAAGAACCAAAAAGGGAAAAACTTTATTTCCTCATAAGTTTCTAAGTTGGTGTCATTGTGCTAGCCTTTGATTCTGCTTCCCTGTACAAACTCCCTGAGGCTGAAAACATCCAGAAAACCTCCCGATTTACATTCTTTGCTACTTGCAACATCATGTGTTTCAGGAGATCCATTGTTAGTGCCAGCAAACTCGAACCATCCATCACCGAACTTTGGCTGTACTCAAGAACCCATGTGTTTGGATCTAGTTGCAGAACCGATGTGCTCCATTTGGTTTTACCCCATGAAGTACTGGTCTCGCGTATCACGTAACCGAATTTCCCATCTGTCCACTTCAATGAGAACATCCAAACATAAGAATCATATAAAAACACGTTTTCCGGCTGAAGTGAATTCAATCAAACTCGAAGTTATCTGTATAAGCCAAATATTTTGCAATACATTTGCCTATTTCAAGTTACAGATACTACACAAACTAAAAGCATTGACATTTGAATCTATCTATAGTCAAAGAGTAAGGCAGTGGAAGAACAAACTTAGATTGGTTACCTCAGTTACTCGGCCTGATAATACGGTGATTGAACTTGAGGAGAAGCCTGTATGAAACAATCCGGCTGTCTGTAAAGGCCATCCCCATATACCCACCTCTTCAATGGCGGATTTGTACAGAACACACTTTGAGTTCAACATTGGAGCACCCTTTAAACGTAATTTTCCAAATCAGTTAAACAAAGTTACAAACTTTGGGACAAAAAATAGGAATTAACGAGTAAGCTAATAACTACCTGATTGATCTTCCATATAGAATCAGAACCTATGCAACTCGAAATCTTGCCATTTTTAACAAAACCCATTAATTCTTCTTCCAAGAGTCTGAGCTTCACACCTAGATCAGCATCACCCTGAGATCTCTCACCAGCGTTCCTCACAATCTCCTCTGTAAATTCAGGTCTAAAAACCCCTTCAAACACCCAACGAAACCCTAATTCCAAACACAGAACAAATCCAATTCCCAAGAACACTTTCAGAAGAACACAAATCAATGTCCTTTTCTCTTTCTTCGTCGGTTCTTCGTTCTCGGAAACTACTGATTTCTTGATCTGCTTCTTCTTCTTGGGCGAAGAGATCATCATCAAATTTACAAATGGGCGAGAAACAGAAGCGGGTGTGGTGACAACAGTCGGATCAAACGAAGTGGGAGTAGACTCAACGGTGGGTTTGAAAGAGGAAGCATAAGAAAGCTTAGTAAGGGAGCTTTTCTGAACACTGAGAGGCATGAGATCGAGCGTAGCGTTGAGACTATCAAGACAAATCTGGCAGCTACAATTCGCATCTTTACGACAATCTGGGAAGTAACAATTACTGTCTTCAGTAGTTGTGGTCGTAATGCTTGACGCCATTGATTTCTCCGAAGGTGAAACTGAGATCTTTCCTTTCATGGTTCCTTTAAGGGTTTTATCTCTGTTGGCCTTTTAGATTTATTTATTTATTTTTAAAAACTTTTGAAATTTAAATGTCAAGTCACAACGGTCCTCTAATCTCGCCAGTTTTGTTTCTTTTAAATGATCTTTTAAATGACTTCATTTCCACGTGTCTTTCTCTTCTCTTTACTTGGGCCGGATTCTTATTTGGGCCCTTTTATGTTTCGGATTTGGTTCAGAGCCAACCCAATGAATCTTAATAAACGCCAACTACACATTATAATAGTTTCTTCCTGTGAATTGTTTTCTAATTTATGTAATCTCTTAAAGCAATCAAATTTAGATTTTACTCTGCATTTTTTTTTTTTTGAAATTTATTATGGAAAATGAAGTCCAAAGGTATCAATATTATTAATATTCTATTTCGATTTTACAAATTTTTGGGATACTATTTGTCCGGCTGAATTAACCGTGTGTAGAATATTAAATTTACACTTTGATTGACATAAACTTTTGGCGTCGTCCTAGTTAAAATTGTTTTGCGATCTCATTATAAGTAAGTAGCCTAACTTTATGAATCGTTGTATGTACAGCAACTTGAAATAATAATTTTAAGTTTCTTTGGAAACACCTACCAACCTATATACTTTAACGTGGCGTCATCTACATCCCATTGGAGGAGGTATTGTGTTTAATTAGTTCAACAAATTATAATAATACTAAAGTTCTGGTGACACGTAATATCGTTAATGTAATAAAATAAAAAGGAATCAAACTCAAAAACTAGATTTCGTCGGTAAAAGTTAGTTAAGGTAGTTGAGCATCAAAAGTCAAAATCAAAATCAACTATATATATCATGCACACACAACACAAAAAGTCATAACACCATAACCATTTCATTTCTACAAAACCCAATATGTTACCAACATTCTCTAAACCTCGTAAACAGAACATGAACACCAATATTTTTCTAATCTCAGCCTTGATATTCTCACAATTTTTAAACTCTCCAATATCAGTTCTCGCGCAAATCAATACTCCATGTTCACCAACCATGCTCTCTAGTGCTACAGGGTGCATGAGTTTTCTAACGGGAGGTGGTACTTCTCCGACCTCAGACTGTTGTGGGGCTCTTAAATCGTTAACCGGAACCGGTATGGATTGTTTGTGTCTGATTGTAACCGCAAGTGTTCCAATCAATCTTCCTATTAACCGAACTCTAGCCATCTCTCTTCCTCGTGCATGTGGCATGCCTGGTGTCCCCGTTCAATGCAAAGGTTTATATCCATTTTTTTTTTTTTTTTGGTGTTCCATATATCTATAAGTCGACATTAATCCATATTTTTTTTAGTTTAAATTTGAACTTTGTGTTTTCATGTCTGAGTAAAAATATTTGTGAAAACTTTGCAGCAACAGCAGCACCTCTCCCTGCTCCAGGTACATTTGTTTTGGATAATTTATATTTACTAGCTATTTACAATTATACACTTTAATTAATATGTTAATAATTCTTGTTGTTATTAACAAAGCTCACCATTCATAATTCACAGGGCCTGCGTCTTTCGGTCCGACCACTTCTCCTACAGATTCGCAAGCTCCTGATTCTGAAAGTAATATTATTAATTCTGACTCTTAATAACTTTCTCATAGTTTGCTACTAAATCATTTTTGAGTTTATTGACGTCGTCACGTAGTCGTATGTGTTCCCGGGCCAGCTCCATTACGTTTTTTTTTATGTTTTCTTTCATTAACCATAATGCTCATTCTTACTATACAAAACTCGCAGGTCCTACTTATTTCGTTCCGCCTACTTCGTCGCTAAATCCTAATGGTAAACCAAATAAACTCTTAGATATTTAAATGTGTGTTTACTAGGCAATTTGCACATATTTTGTTACTAATATTTTTCGAGTTTTTTGACAAGTAGACAACGAAAATAACAGATCCGACGACAGAGGAGAACGGACATTCACTCCACCTCCGTCAGCCTCGTTGCCTTCCTCTTCGCACTCTCTCAAGCTTTCGGTTCTTCTATTTGCTTTCGCCTTTGAGATTATCAAATTCTACTAATTAGAGAGCTATTACAAGATGTTATTTACTTTCTTATTCTATTTTTACCTGATTCTGGTTAAAATAATGCATTGAAGTTTTGTTGTACCTTGTATTTAAAGGTCCTCCTATTAATAAAACGGTTTCCATAATTTTATCCACACCAAATCAAATGTGATGCATTTTAAAATGAGTCTCTGCAAGATACCAAAAAGTCAGAGAGATAGTAAAAGATTTATACACCCTTAAAACCTTTTTTTTCTTTCTAATTTACTTCCACCCATCAGACCACTCATCTTCTACCTTGGCTACAAAATCATCTCTGGTTTCAAACTCACAATCATTCTTGATCTCTTCACCACAGCCGCCATTTGTCCAAACATCACAACTTTCTTCTTTTTCTTTTGTACCACCATTGTTGTTTCCCCCATCAGACCAGACATCTTTTTCCTTTGTGCCACCATTCTTCACCTCGCCACTTTCGTTCCACTCGGCTTCTTGAGGGTATTGAGGACCATTGCTGCTTCCTTCTTGATTGAACCCCTTTGCGCCCTTGTTCCATTCATTAGACCATTCACCTTTCTCCTTTGCGCCCCCATTGTTGTTCCACCCATCAGACCATTCATCTTTTTCCTTTGTGCCGCCATTGTTGTTCCACTCATCAGACCATTCACCTTTCTCATTTGCACCACCTTTGTTGAGCTCTCCACTGTTTTTCCACTCAGCTTCTGGAGGGTATTGAGAACCATTGCTGCTTCCTTCTTGATTGAAAGGTTCCTCCACAAACTCCTCCCGCTCTGGTAAACCGCATCCTTGGTAAGCATTGTTATCCACACATCGCCACAAAAGCTTGTTCCAGTTCATGTCCTGTTTCATGTAGCAGTTTCTATTAGCTGGGAGGTTGGGAACGATGACACTGCATTATGTATCTGTCCAGAATAAGCAAGTAAGTGGTACCTTGCATATGATATGTGGGTTTCCGATGATCACTAGCAGAGAGATTGCACGGGTTATAGCAACATTAAACCTCCTTGGATTGCTCAGGAAGCCCAGACAATAAGCTCTATCGAACTCGTTGTGTTTGATTGTAGATCTTACAGTTGAGATGATGATAACCTGTTTCTCTTGCCCTTGGAATTGCTCCACACTACCGACTTTTACTTCAGTCATCTCTAACTTGTCGAGAACCTCCTTGATCTTCGTTACTTGCTGCCTGTAAGGAGTTATAACTCCGATATCCTCTTCTTGCACACAGTCATTCGCTGTTAATCTCTTGATTGTCTCTATTACTTTACTGATCTCTATGCGGTTGAACCATGATGGATTGTTGCCTTCCCTCTCATCGCATCCTTGAATCCCATAGAAAACCATTGGAAATTCTTTGTTTGGAAGGAAGTTTAACGAGGCAAGAACAGAGTCAGTGTCTTCTTTGGAAGCTACCAGTTCTCCATCATAGAAGAGCTTCGATGGGAGATCAAGAATCTCTGGGTGGCATCTGTAGTTCTTGACTAGCTTTGTCACATAATTCTCATCCCCTTCGCAGTAATAATCGCACTCAAACAATCTTTCCAAGTAGGATTTCCCCAAGCCGAGTGAATCAGCATCTCTTGAGTATATAACAGGACCCAACTGCCTTGGATCTCCAGCAAGCACAACCACTGTTTCTGTCAAGCAAAGATTTGATATAGCAATCATGTTTTCTGGCTCTGAAGCTTGCCCAGCCTCATCCAAGAAAATGTGAGTGAAGTGACCACGGTTAACACCTTCTGCATTAAGAAGGGATGCACTCATATATGTTGAGACAACGAGTTTGTAACGATTCAAAGCTTTGAGAGGAGGACACTTGAAAATGAACTCATCAAAGAAGCAAAAGCGGATAATCTCAGGCTTAATTTCTTCATATGCACGAGTAGCTGCATTCAGCCTGAAAATCTCATTGTCCTTGATGCGAACTCCCTCCAGACAAAGGAGTTTCTCTAAAATGTGATCAGCTGCACTATTAGAAGGTGCACATACAAGAATCCGAGCATTCTTCTGAGTTGTATAAAGTTGTACTATCGCCTCCACCAATGTCATAGTTTTCCCAGTACCAGGAGGTCCATGGATCACATATGGTGGTGCTCCTTTGCAGCCAAGAATCATTTCAATGGAGCAAATTTGCTCCGCATTAAGAGCTGGTGAAATGGGCATGATGGGTTTCGTCTTTATAATCCTTTTCCCAGAGTGCAAGGATGGGAAAAGGAAGTTTAGATCCAACATTTCTGCAGCATCAACAGCCTGATACAACCTTCTAGTGTTGATTCGATTGTATGTGAACCTCACATTATAGACACTCCCTGCTATGTGGCGTTGGTGGAACTCAGGGGCAAATTTCAAATGCACTTCATCCGCCTCTACGCGGTGTACAAAGCCCTGTGCGAAAAGGGTTTCAATTTTTTATTTTTTACAGTTTCAAGGCTGTAAGTGATCTGAAAGTATGAAGAGGTAAATCAAGAAAACAAAACCTGATAAGCTTGGTCGGTTCCATCATCATAGGCATGTCTTACAAAGATGAAATCTCCATGGACAAGGGAAGGTCTTCTCTCAGCAAGGCCAGGAACTTCGAGGGACAAATAGATACCCCTTCTCTTCATCGAAACATTCTCCATATCATAAGCTCGCATGTCTTCCTAAATATTTAAAATTATACAAGAAACATGATTCATAGCAAAAATACAAGAGGTTAATTGAGGTAGTAAGGTCCCGTTATTAGCATAAATTTGAAACAGTGAGGATACCTCGAGTTGTAATTCTTCCATAATAAGTAAAGTTTTGTAGTAGTTTGCATAGTTCTTTGCTGTTAGACCTTCGTTCAAATCATCCGGGAATTCCTTCTTCTCGATCATCTCTCTAATCTCCTTTGGAATTTCATACCGAGGAAGCCTATTTTTAAACTTACGATCTACCGCCTTTACAGGGCGTGATCCCATCACATAATCATCCACAGCAAAATCTTTCTTTGGAGCCCTCTTACTTCTGGAGTAAGGCCTCTTAGAAGTCAGAGAGCTTGATATATTATCCTCGGCCAAAAGGAAAACAACCCGCTCGACCCTGTCATCTCCCCAGTCAACAGTAACAACAGTGGTGTGTAAACCGATGTCCTTAGGCTTACAAGAGACCCAAATAGTTAACGTGTCACCAGGTTCAAGCATCCTGTCTTCCAGAGTAAAGGTTTCATAGAAACACTGTATCTCTTTTATGTCTGAATTTTTCGACGGCGGTTTCAAGATCGAGAGCGTAAAAGAATCCTCAGGGTTTGATGCATAAATTTTGGTCCACAAATCCACAGGCTCATCCTTAGTGTTCTTGACAGTAAAGGAATCAAAAGAAGTCTCTCCAACAATTATAGATTGAGGCTTTTCCTTCTTAAACGGGAAAGGAACAGAAACAACAACTGGACCTTCATGAAATGGATCGTAGCAACCAGCAGATCCATCATTCTGATAGTCTATAAATCCAATCTCTCCCTTGTCTGCGATTACAGAATACTCGTCATCCGACTTGTATCCACTCACACTCATTTCTGATGAGAATCTGAAACATGAACACACAGTTATACACATTTCTACCACACGCATATGTAATGATTTGGTAAAAACACATGCGACAAACAAACACAAGAACAGTTTCATACTAAATGATACAGATCAAATGCTAGTGCGAGCACAACACGACAACTAAGTTCCTTTTAATCTAAGATTCTTTAAGTTTTCGGAAATCAGAAAAGCTAAGAGGATTGTATTGGAATTGAACTCAGAGCGTAATCAAACCCAAAACCCTAACACCAAAAACGAAATTGAGCATGAGAACAAAAGAAAATGAGAGGATTGATCATACGTACTAAATCCTGTAAACAAAATGGCTGATACTATTGCTTCGATCACACCAAGAAATGCACACGCAATTAAGCCAGACTAACTCAGGCTTCAAAGGAACCACAGTGACTGACAAAAAAAAAAAAGACTGAAGAGTCGTAGAATATTAAAAATTAATTTACTTTGGAATTAAATTGCTAAAATCGAAAATTGGGCCCTTTGGTTTTTGCATTTGTTATGAGCCCTATAAATTTTTGAAGCTAATGGGTTTGGATTGTTAAGCCCAAACGGGAAAGGAACAGAAACAGTTGAAGTAGTGTTTTTTTTTTTTCCATTTTTATCCTTTTTATTTATTACTACGGACTAAGGTGATCGTCGCTTATGTTCTAAGAATTGACCTTTGGAGCCGTAATAATTGGACATTTTCTTACTCATGCAACTAAAATAAATAAGATCATACATGATACAATATTAATCCGCATCGAAATTCTAAAATAATTATGTTAACCTATAATTACAAAGTTATAAAATCTACTGATTTAGATGATTGATATTAAGCGTTTAGGTAGTATCATTGAAAATACAGCGTCTTAGTGAAGGTTCATTGATGGTGATTTAATGGATATTTTTAAAAGCTTACATGATGGTGCTACAAATACGTGTTTATATCCTATATTCCTATATTTATGTAGTCCTATTATTATGTTTCTTGAAAAGCTATAAACATATAAGGCCGTATATGTTGTTAATTACACTGACAGTCATTAGAGTCAATTCAATCACTATGTGGCGATTTAATTGTGATATCCCTTGCTTGGTTATTCGGTACGAGAGATGTCCGAATCAAGAACTGAGAAAACATAAGTTTAGCAAATTAAAGTTCGTGGTAAGCCCTAGACAAAAAAGACAGAAATTGGTACTAATTGCTAACTAGATGGGTAACAAGAGGAATCTTAATAGAATTGTAGATTTCGTTTTTGCTTTTTTCTGAGTGAAGTGACAATATGTTAGCCTTCCTTGAGTGTCTTTTCATAGCCACTGGCTTTCTTGTAAAATATAGAAAAATTAAAAGACCTAAACACACAATAAATCAAATAAATATAACATAATTCAACAATAAAAAAAAAAAGAGTGTGGGATTGGTAAAAATTGAATAAAAGAGGCATGCTGTTTTTGTTAGTCTGGTAGCCTATCCTTTCCCACTCTCAAAAGCCTATACCTATCAAATCCATGTTCTTTTGCAACCTTGTTTCTTTTTTAATGTAATTTAATATGCTTTGACATTTTGTTTGTTTTTTAACAAAAGAAACACTATATATCCTTATAAAGATAAAATCATAATCTTACTTTATATTGACTCGTATACATCACAAATCACTAATCTTTTGTTGTATATGATTTTATTAGTTGTACATGTATTTGGTTATATAGGTTATGACGACGTTGTTATGGTTAGTTAAACTGGTTACGATACCAATTGTATCTACAAATGACTAGTTATATTTTGATACGCCCTATTGCATATATTAGCTAGCTTTCGTATATAAGTAACAAGGAAATTTATATATGAGAGTTTTGATATAGAATGTGTATTAGACAAACACACAAATCAAATATAAATTAAAAATAAAAGTTTTTCTTAGTTTACCTCCTGGAGTTTATGTTTTCCTTAACCATTATACCAAGTTAGTTTAATACTACTATACTTGAATAATCCACATCTTCTGATTCTATTGTAACATAAGTTTCCCTTGTTATGTGGAAAAATGTTTTTAAAAATAGAAATTCTCTGGGAAGAAACACAACTGATCATTGTCTGTGTAATTAATCATATGGCTCAAAATTTAACAAGAATCTTCGTTTATTTATGACTACAATTGATTAAAGTATTAATAAGCGTTGTTGTGAATATGATCAACAAAAGCTGAAAGAAGACAAAAGCATGAGGAAACAGATAAAAGACAAAGCATGATTTACACAAAACACTCTCTTCACTTTCAGGCTCTCTTTTCTTAGTTTTTAATCATTCCCTTCTACGTTAACTGGTCCAGTCTTTGTCTCTTTCAAATAATATTTATTTCATATATATATACACAAATCGAAATCTCGGTTTTTGAAAAAGTTCTTAACGAAAACTTGTACCCATTAGAATCTTTGAATTTCTTGGAGAACAAAATCTTTTAATTTAGTGAAAACAACATGTCATCTAAATTTCCTTTAACCAAATCTTACTCAATTTATAAGTATTTTGATATAGTTTTTGTTAACAAAATGTAAATTTAAGTTTTTTTTTGTGTCAACAATGTACATTTAAGTTTATAGTATATGTTGATTGTTTTTTCGTTAGACTTAGCTTGAATTTGATAAAGATACTATAAGCTGTTTTTTCTACTACTGGTTTGACAATATAACTATTTTTTCAATTATGTTTCACTTTGGATCGGTTTAAGGCACTAATTATAATTTCCTACTGTCATTGAAGTTATAGTTCTTGAAATCAAAAGAAAAAAAAAAATACTAAAACCTCTACTTAAAATGGCTTTCGATTGTTGGTTATGAACGTGTATTTAAATGTAAGATTGATAATTAGATAGAGAATTGCACAATACACTCTTAATTTGTAGAAATAATAATTAGAACTACTAGAAAATTAAGTGTCTTCCGTATGCTTGATAGTAAGTTTTTTTACGTAATATCCAAGGCTCATTTCAATTTAAAGTAAAATTAATCATCAAATTTAAATAGTCAAAAGAAGAAAAGATAAGAAGTGAGCTTTGAGAATATCAAGCAACCCACACTTTTTTCAGTCCTACGATAATTACAAGACGGTATCAGTTCACTTTTCCTTTTTGGAAATTATCATCAAAATAAAGTGGAAATAGAATATTTCTTTTTGTATATTTTCGATATTCTTGACGTAAACCTTATATAATAGGCATTACAATATGATTATCTAGGGGACACACTGCTAATAATAAAGAAAAAGTAAAACGATATTTTCCCTAATGCTAATTGCTAAATCAAAAAAGAATGAGAATTAAAAAACAAAAAAAAAAATCAAAGAACTTCCATCTGTCCACTTGGCAGTTTCTGATTGGGTTAGTTGATTGCCTACACATTGCAAAAAAACACGAGTTGTGTTAAAAAAAAAAAGTATTCACATTACACAATTTACTGATAAAAACTTGGTAATTAATTTCTAAGCAACAAGAATTAACTGAAGTTATTACCTTACAACGTTGCTGTAAAATTCACATCCAGAAGAGTTAGCAAAAACTATGAATACTATGAACCGAATAGACCACAGAACCGCTGGTACGTGAAAATTGGTTAACCGAGGCCAAGATTATAATACAAAAAAACACATTCTACACCTGTAAACCGGAGATTACACGGTAAGATGAGATCAGTTAAAAAGCTAACCGGAAATGAAAAATGTAAAATAAAGAAAATGAAAAAATTGACCAACCTGTTTCCCTTTGAGTTAAAGTGGCAATGGAATGTCTCCATCACTCTCAAAGAACCAAAAACACTTTTGTTCACCTGACAAAAGCCAATCCAATTCTACAATGAGTGATAACATTTCATAATTTTTCTCCAGATCGCACGAAACGAATCCTTGCTGATGCATTGCAGAGTTTAAAGCAGTTACACAAACAAAAGACAAGATTTGATAATATGCAGTGGACAATCTTATCAAGCTTCAATGTTTTGTTCCTTATCCTAATCTGGATGCAAAATCAATGGGGTCCCTTTTCTTCATAGGGAAGTCTAAAATAATCAGTTGGGTGATCTTAAATGATCTGAGAGAAGGAGTTGCCTCATTTCTTGGTTGAGATTACACCTTTGCACATAAATGCAGAATTGTAGATTGGTCTCTCTATAGACTTGCTCTATCTGAATCTCAGGACCACAGATAACTTATGGACTTCTTTAGTTTGGACCAGCTCAAGTCACTGACACAGTGACTCAACATTTTTATCTGTATATGTCCTAATTTGTCGGTTTGGTGATTATGAATCTAAAAGTCTCAGGGATTTATCCGTTTAAACTATAACCTTAGATGCAAAAGAAAAGAACAATGAAAGAAAAGTTACCGTAAAGAGCTGAAAATGAAATATCTATGTGTGACTAGAAGAAGCTGAGCTCGGTGTATCCCCGGGAATAAGGTAAGAGCTCTTCAGCTTGGACCCGTGAAGTGGAGTAACTCGTTGTTCGCTTTAACCTATTATGAGCTGACTCCACCTCTGCACAGAAAATGCCATACACCGGTCTATGATCTGAGAACCGTGACTCTCCTCTCACATAAGATAACTGATGCAGTCCCTCACCAAACCACAATATCCTATCACACCTATTTAAAAGAAAAACAATGTCGGATAAATTATTCTTATATATCAAAAGTTCTTGTGTTTCATGCTGTTAGATAGACAAACTTACCAAGCAGGAGTGCGACGTTTCTCCTTGGGATGCAAATCGTCTCCAGAGTATCTATCTGAGTTCCTTGAGTACTTGTACGTTGGTGGGAAATAGATCTTTCCTTCGTTCCATCCCTTAAACACATGGCCTCGTTTCTGCTCAATTCTTAACTGCAGGTATACATTTACCGGATATGAACATCTTGCGCCTTTTATTCAGACCATTAGATCTAAGTGTATCTACAAACGTACCTGGTCGTTTTCTAGTAAAGCTCTCCAGTTCTGCATCTCAACGAGTGCTTTGGCAGATCGATAAGACAATGCTATACGGTAATTTAGATCGCCAAGCCATATTATCCGGCTGGTAAAAGGATACGAAAAATTGGCATCAAAAGACTGGTAAAAAACCAACAGACTGTTTCTTGAAGTCCAATTTCAATCTAAAGTATGAGAAGTAAGATTATCAATCTTACTCATGCTGAAGAATGTTCTCAGGAGATTTTTCTTCCTCTGAACTCTTAACGCGAGGAAACCTCGTTTTCTTGAGTATCTCCATGACATCAGAGTTTCTCTTTAGCTCATCACCTTCCTTTTGTCCTGAAGTCAAGTGAGTACAAACGAAGCAAAAGCTTGTTTGATGGAGCAACATGCTTATTGAGATTGATCCCTACAAAGAACCAAAGAGGCAAAGGCATTATAACAAAGTGGCTAAATACTCACAGAACAGAGCACTTTGTATCTAACCTTATTTCCGAGATAACCCATCAGTCCTCTGCCAACACAAGATACTTTCATGTTCTTGACGTGTTCTCTTAGCTCGCTTTTCACCCAAATTGTTAAGAAAACACCCACCATTTGTTTGCTAGCAACTAAACAATACTGCGAAGAGTTCCATGGGATCCTATATCCGTTCTCGTTTGCTGCAGAACCTGGTGAGTACAAGACAGTGCTTGGAGAATCCCCAAGACCATTATCATCATCTGAAGATCTTGAGAAGTCACTTGGCCGTGAAAAATCACTCGGTCTAGAGTAGTAATCACTTGGTCTAGAGTAGTCACTTGGTCTCGAATCACTAGGCCTTCTGGAATAATCACTAGGCCTTCTGGAATAGTCACTAGGCCTTCTGGAGTAATCACTAGGCCTTCTAGAGTAATCACTAGGCCTGTGACTACTGCTACTACCACGGAAACTCGGGTCAAAATCACTTGGCCTGTGGCTGAAGAAGACACGGTCACAGACGCTGAAACGACGGTCAAGACCTGGCTGAGGAATTGAAGGATCGTTCCATGTACTACTTGGGGTCTGAAAAGACCGTCTGTGGAAGAAAGTAGAGTTCTTTTGCCTTGTGGATCCAGAAAAATCAGCATCAAGCTCTGCCATAGGCACAGGGATAGGGGAAGGCGTGTGATAACCGCTGGTTCCGCTAGTCCCTGGTCGGTTATTGAGTGTTTTTCGGATAAGAGAGAGCCATTTCTGAGCAGGTCCATTGTCTTCAGCTCCAAGGACATTACCAGCATTAAGAGGAACAATCTCTTGGAATCTAAATTTGACCAAAAGCAAAGATTGAGGGAGAGAAGATTCTAATGAAATTCATAAAAACAAAACTATGTGTTTCTAAACATACCCGAGTACATATATATCTGCAGGAGCTGATGAATGAAGCCACTCATCAAGGTTTAAGTCTGAAGGAGGAGAGCGTCCAGCTACGTTCCAGGTAGCTACAAAGATGCTGCTCAAAGTAATCAACACTAAATTTCAGCAACAAAAAAAAAAACACAGTTTACAGGTGATATATGAGACTATGTGTGAGTATATAAATACCTGTAGTTTTGGACATCAATGATCCTAGGATTCTCATAATTCATTCTCCTTTGCCGAGCTTGCTGCTCCCAGTTCTTGCTAAGTTTCTCTGTGAAACCCCAGAAATCATCAGTAACATAAAAAAAAAAAAAAAAAATTATTTAGTTTGATCAAACAAGTGAAGTGAGTATATGTCTGAATTTACCAGTTTTGGTCTTCTTGATTGTGGAAGGTGCTTTCTCAGCTGAGAAGCTACTTCTGTGCTCTACTTCAACTCCTTTAGTTAACAAATCAATATCAGAAACAAAATTGAAGAAGAGACAAAACAAAACGCTTGAGGAAAAAAACAAGAACAAGTAAACAAAATTAGTTAAAAGAGAGAGACAAATTACCAGCAGAGGTAGGATCATCTGCTTGAAACTCCTCTGTTTTGCTTTTGATATTAAACCATTTCCTGACCATCTTCTTGGACCATGCCAGCTTCATCAAAAAAAATAAAAAATGTTAAATCTTAAAATTCCATGAAGATGGGCAAAAAAAAAAAAAAAAAGGTCACACATTTAGAGATAAAAAACCTTATTTGTCTTGGATTTGTCTTCTCTCATTGTTGCTTCTTTACAAGTGTCTATGTGTGTGGCTCTGTTCTTAATTCTCCTTTAGCAGAAACTCAATCCATACATGAACAAGAAGAAAGGAGAAATCTTTACCTAATTACTCAAAAACACAATAGAAAACGTCTAAAAGGTTTGGGTTCTGTTTTGAATCACTGCCACAAAACGGTGGAAATTTCCAGAATTGGGGGTATTTCTCCCTCTGGACCAGACATAAACTTAAACAAGAGTAAGTAATATGATCTAGGTCTCTCTCTAAGATATAGGTTTAAGATTCTGAGGCTCTCTTTTCTCACACAGGGACAAAGCAATGAACAAATGTGAGGGCTTTTTCTTGAGAGAAGGGTTTTAATGGCGGAGACAGGAAAAAAAAAAGAAAATGTAGCAAAGAGAGAGAGAGAAGAACTTAAAATAAGAGAAAGTGTTGAAAAGACATCAATTCTTGAAGTAGACAGAGGCGAGACAATGAGGGCAGATTTTAGAATGAGAAAGTAAAAGTGGAAAAAATATTATAGAGAGTCTTCTTTTGGTTCTGAGAGAAGAGAAGAGAGAAGAGAGAGAGAGAGCTTCTTCTTTAGTCCTTGAATGAAACGGCAAAGTAAAAGCAGCGTATTTTGAACAAATTTAATAAAGTTGCAGAGACTAGTGTTTTAGTCTTCTTTGCTCTACTTTTTTAATTTTGCTGTGTTTTTTTTAATAATAATTAGTATGTTATTTTTTTTTTGGAAACTTTTTATTCATCTTATTTAATATCACGATTTGACACAACCATTTGATTAGATTTTCCAAAACGAAAATTTAATATTGACAACGTCTGTCTAATTCAAATCGCATTAATTTTATTATTATTTTTCTCCTATAGCATTTTTTTGTTGTTGTTAAAGTTTACCATTGCCATTTGCCAATTACATTTTTCATATAATATATCCTTATAAAATGCAAAAGTACATAACCATCATAAATTTTGTTTATTTATAACTATTTTTTCAGATTTAGGGTTTAGGACATCACACTAAACTCTCGATCACACGCACACACACATATATAGGTTTTAAGTCCTGATTCATATTTCTAAAGAATCATAGGAAAAAAAAATTAAGTACGTGAAATAAAATGATAAAAAAGAACATAAAAATGTAGAACGACAAAATATTTTATGTACTTGTGAATAACTTTGTAAAACTAAAACTATAGAATTCTGCGACAATCTATGATTGATATAAACATGCCGGGTGGTTTTGTCAACTCTAGCAAAAACTTATCATCACATCTTGTAATAATAAAAGTAAAGGTCTAGAAGTTTTTTCTATTATCATAATCATCTGGCCAATAAGATGTGTCAAAATGTCAAATATTTTTTGTTCTTTGATTTGAGATTAAATTTAGGGTTTTTTTTTTTAAATTGAAGTTTTACAAATTAATTGAGACATAATCGATGGTGGTGCAGTTAATATTTACAAGTGGATCAGAATGAACAAAAAGTAATAGAAACAAGAGAGAATTTTTCAGTTTTCCACAGATGCATGCGAAAGTTTTGTATGATGTTGACTGATAAAGCACGAAAAAAAACTTATAAAATTATAAGATACGATTACCACAAACCTAAGCTCGGATGCGCAACAAATAACAAAGATTACATAAAAGTTAAAGCAAATGAGTTTAAATCAAATACTGATTTTTGGTATTTAGAGGATAATACACTCTCTTGGATAGTTAAGGATTGCAGTGGCATTTCTGTAGTTTAGATGTTTTCAAATGGTTAAGCTTCTAAAGATAGTATTTACCCTATTTACATTTCAGTTTTTGTACACTAGTTTGATTCTTACATCGAGTTTTTGTAAACTAACTGATTCTGTGTCCATTTGTATTTGTTTGTGAAACTGAACTGATATATTACGTCCATTTGTAGAACTTTTTAAAAAATATTATTCTTACCACTCGATGTTAATTTTTCATTTCTGTATTACATTTTCTCTCCAAGATTTTGGTCTGTCGAACAAAGTAACAAAAGCAAAAGAATAATACTATAAAAAGTTAAAAAGAGAGAGAGGTAGAGGGGAAAAAGAGAAAAGAAGATAAAGGGCTATGTCACACTATGTTATTGTTTGCTCTATAGTTAATATAATAATTTGTTTGTTATATATGTCTTGTTCTATTGTTATAGCTAGTTTGCCATATCAACTTCCCCTTTCAATATTTTTTTTTATACTTCTAGTTTTTTCCCCAATTTATCTTTATTTAAATGACAATTCTCATCAATACCACTAAAATAAGTTTATTTTCCAAAAATAGCATAACAAGTTTTATTTTTCAAAAATACCACAAAAAAGTTTTATTTCCAAAAATATCACAAAACTAAAACCAAACTTTAAACCTTCAAAACTAAACTTTAAACCTTCAAAACTAAATTCTAAATCCAAAATACTAAACCTTAAACTCAAAATACTAAACCCAAACCCAAATATTTAAATTATAAACCCTTATAATTCAGTTTTTAGTTTTGTGGTATTTTTAGAAATAAAACTTTTTAATGGTATTTTTAGAAAATAAAATTTATTATAGTATGTTTGGAAAATAAACTTATTTAGTGGTATTTGAAGGAATTTCTCTTATTTAAATATATATCGAGTTTCTGAATTTCCTTAAGTTTGATTATTATTTTATTTGTAGATTTATTCTTTCCTTGTAGCACAAATGTTGGACACAAGATACTGTTTTAAAGTCCACTCGCCACTGATATCAGGAGTTTGCGTTCCTTTTTCTGTATTTTTCTTGAGACTCCCAATTTTCGCATCTTTTAAGTTTCATTTACGTACTTGAATGTTTAACAAAGAAATATTATAGCAACTACTTTTAGTTTTCTTTGTTCTCTCTCTAAATACTAAGTCACTAGACATTAGGGTTAAGTATAAAGCAACATAGATGAAATTCTTAGAATATCTAAAATCTCGATCAAGCTATATAAGATTTACTATTAAGCTTTCAATCAACATGTCGACACATTATATAACAATCCCACAAACCTTTATTATTTTGTTTGACACCCACAAACATTGTTATATGTATATAAAACTATATACCTAACTTAACTAAAAGAAATAAGAAAAATAATTAAGAAATTGATAATGGCCTGACGGCGGAGAATTCCATGCTGGGGCAGCTCAATGTCCCCATATGATTAAAACTATCCGCATAATCAACAGAGTTATCGATTTTGTAAATTTTAAATTAATTTCTAAATCAAAATCTGCAGAAACTTATAAAATAAAAATGATTCCAAATACTAAATAATACGGAGATCAGCTCCACCATACATCTAACACTCATGAATACTAATCATGATTAGCATCTACACCATTACATTGTTTTGCTAATTGCTTTGTCCCATCAAGATACGTCCATATTTGTTTACACACAATGGGAAACGCAATATCGAACAAATATGTGAACATTAACAATAAAAAACAATTTTTATTTTTGCTCAGACGTATAGACGATTAATCATATAAATATAACTTGATGATTGTATTCCAGATATGATTTCAACCATTTGTAGTCATTATCTGAGTATTCTTAAACACGTTTTAAAAACATTAAATGGCCCATGTTGTTCAATTAGTGCTTATTGATTTCTAATTATCAACACATGTGATGATACATATTGACAAACACAATTATTTAGGCTAGGACTGATGAAGGAGCGACTAGTAAACAAAGGAAGAAACGATAGATATACTTTTATTTGTATCGTTAGACTCATATATATTTGCCCTTAATTTTACGATAGAAGTTCGCTTTATTTTTGTGTAACCTATCTATTATATGAGTGGACTTTCATTTTATTGGTATCTAATCAGCAGGAATTTTTTCGTTAACTTGTCTCCACGAACTCGTAGAAGATGTATACTTTCACATTAGGCACCAAGCAACGCAATTTTTTTTATCCTTTTTAACAATATTTAATACATTTCTCAAATATGGTTTTGCTAGTTAAAACAAAGAAGGGGGAAAAAAGGCAAAACCAATGTGAGCCAAAAATTTCGAAAGAAGAAACAATCGAGGGCATGCAACACATATTCATAAAGTCGACCTATTAGGGAGCAAAAAAAGTCGACCTATTAGTTTCCATATCCTGAATTTCAGGATTCAAACATCAAAGTGGTGTCAAATTCAGGATGCAATCTTTGTGTTACCAATAAATTACAAATCGATAGGATTATAGAATCATTAGTGAAAACTTTTATTTTGTATTTTCTTTGTGCCAATTTGTTTAATGGGTGAAGGAACAAGGGACATGACCAAGTGGTGTCAAATGGATGCGCATTTATATTCATTTATTAGGTGAATATATTCATTTCGGATAAAGTCCCTGTATATCCTAGCTTCTGAGCTCGATCTAGAGGTTGATGCAAACATATTTTGTTCTCTATTTCTTTTATATATAACCCAGAGAATCTCATATTGAAAATAGAACCAATCTAAGTATGTACGTAAACACTATATATTATGCTTTTAAATAGATGTTTTTATGTTGGTTTTTGTTCGACTGCGATCTGACTATTCAGGAAACTTGTCAGACTATTCAACTAATATGCATATCAAACAATTTTTTACTATACTTCTTTTTTACTCACATATATACTAAAACTATCTTCAACAGAGCATATATCATGAATAATTTTTTTAACTAAACACAGTTCACTGTAACGTTTTGATGGAAAATATACATATGTACAATTTTAATTATTTTCCATGCACCATCATACTATTATCATCCGAAGAATGTATAGATGTTATAATTGTAAGTGGAGAACCTAGTATACTTTATAAAAATATCCTAGAGAGATAACACACATGTGTAAAATAAATTTACATGTTTAGTATACATCATGTGTCGTAATCACTTTAGTTTTCCCATAGCAACTCGTTACTTTAACCTATAGTTTGATGACGTATAAACTCTTAATCATTATTATGCCAAAGCCATTTTCCCTATATGAATCCATAGTTTTATAATAATGATGAAACGACATCCATTGAAACTGTAGTAAGAGGCTTTTGATTCATACTTAAGGGTTAACAAGACCAAGGGACAAAAGTACATTGCATGGCCGGTTTCAAATGGTTATTACATCTAATTAATCACCAACGGTTTAATTCATTAAAAAAAAACACGACGATGATTTTGCTTTTACTTTTACTTTTTAGTACAAAATCTCAGCTCTCAAAATTTAAGATTTACGAGGCAGTCAGAGCAAAGATTCACCTAAATTTAATTTTATATATATAAAATAAGATTACATCATATCATAGATAGACTTAGGAATTAAATCGTATGCATCTGTTTTTTTTCTTTTGCTTTAATTGTGGGGAGGCCCACTATTTCTTTATGCTTGCTTGTAGGCTATGTAATGCCCGTTTGTATTTAGAATCGGGTCATATAGCATTTTCAGGAAAAGGAATAAAATAAAGCTTAATATTTCAAAGATGGTCATATAAATTATGTTAGATAATGTTTGCTAATTATATATCGTTCTAAGTTCTAACCCCTTGAGTGGCCGGTTCGATCAACCGATCCGAATTGTCCCGGTTCGGGTTTAAAATCTCTTTCGATCTCTGTTTCTCAAGCTGTGGGCACTTAAGGTTAAGTTTTTGAGTCTTTGACAGCATTCTTTCGATTGTTCGATATATGTATCCTGTGTCAGTTAGTCTGACAACATATACATCTAATTTCTCATGGCTCTTACATGTCTGTAGCAAAATTATATCTAAGGATCCAGGCAGATGTTAATAATCTTGGAACTATCAGTTATGAGTTTTGAAGCTGGAGAAGACATAAACAAAGCAAGATTTAAACTTAGTTTTCTGCATTACTATAGTTGGTAGATGTGGTTTTAGTGTGACTAATGAATGTTCGCTCTCTCATTGAATTTCTCAGATTGAAGGAAGCGTTGGAATTTGGAAGGGACCTCTCTCCTTTGATGCATTGCTCTTGTATCATTTGTGTAAGGAAACCAAAATTCGAGTGTTAACAGATTCAGTTTTGGTTTATAATCAGGGGTCCAACTCTTTGCAATATGAAACATTTTCCTATGTAAGTTAGAGTTCACAGCAGACATAAGTAAACGCATACAAAAGCCAAGTGTTTTTTTTTTGAGATGCCTTAAACTACCCCACAAAAGCATAACACAAGTCTTGAAAAGATGAAATAGCATATGATATTGTAGGGAAGAGATGAAGCCAAGAGTTTGGTGATTACTCATGGCATAAGTATGCTGAAACCTTCAACCAAATCTGCTTCCTTTGGTTGGACTATAAGATTGTCAAACATATCCCCAAGCTTCGAATGCTGCACCATAGTGTCCAACACTTTATCCTCTGTCACAGCTTCAGCAATCTTTTCCTTTCCTTTGTCATGTCTCGAGGAGCATGCAAACACAAGCTCTGAGATTCTATCCTTTTGTGCTTGCTTACAGTACTTTGGCCCCTCGGGAGTTCCTTTTGCAACCAAGTGATATGTGTACACAATCCTCTGCTGCCCAATTCTGTAAGCACGGCTTATAGCTTGTCTTTCGACTGCCGGATTCCACACAACATCCAGAAGAATCACCCTTGATGCTCCTACCAGACTGATCCCTTCAGAGCAGGCTTTTGTTGAAGCTAGGAACACTTTTGCCTTGGATCTTGGATCATTGAATTCATTGATCAAGGTTTGTCTCTGTTTTTGCTCAAGTTTGCCATGCATGTACAACACTTCCACCCCTGGATTCCACTTGAAACGAGATACCAGATGTTTCATGATCAGCTTCAATGGGTCTATGTATTGGCTGAAGACCAAGACCTTTTCCTTTATCACCTCGCATAACTCAACAAACTCCATGAGGAATCTCGTTTTCACACTTTGATTTGGATCGAGTCTTACCTTCTTAAGCTGTGAAAGCAAAGCCTCGTCGATGGAAAAACGTTCCTTCTCAGAGAGTTTGCAGCGAGAGACTAGAGAAGGATGGACTGAGACCAGAGACAGCTTGTGTTCTGTTTCAAACACGTTTTTTTTTTTCCGGTTGTGAGTGACTTCAATGGATTCTAGGACTCTCTTCTGCAGCTCAGGTGGGTTTAACACCACAACGCATTCTCTCAAACCAGGGAGGCTCCTTTGAAGAATGCTTCCTTTATGGACATGCACAAATGGAAGCATAACAGTCTTCAGCTCTTCGATCCCACGGTTGTTGATTTCGTTCCCCAACGCTCTTATTCCTCTTTTAGTTACAGTCATCCCACTCTTCTTGAGTGTGGATGTGAGCCTCTCCAGATATTTAGGTCTTGCGAGTCCCAAAACATTGCACAGCTCCTGGAAGTTATTCTGAAAAGGAGTTCCAGAAAGCAAGATACGTTTCTGTGTTTCAACTTTCGATAGTGTTTTCCAGATACAACTTCTCTGGTTCCGAGGTGTGTGTGCCTCATCAAGAACCAGCAGTCCAGGCCTTCCCATAAGTATCTCTCTGATATCCTCTAACTCTTTGTCTGGTTTCACTTCTCTCACTATCTTTGTCTTTTTGTCCTCGTCTTTAACTCCTGCAAGCTTCTCATAGAGGTTGTAGCTGATCCCGAGTATGCTCTTTGCTTTTATCCAAGAGTATATCTTCACCATCCTTATCTCATTATTGCTTCTAGCAGTGGCATTCTTCTGCATCAAAAGTCCCAGCGCCGCCGAGCTCTCTTTTCCAGTAAAATCCAAACTGCTGAGATTATGAAAGGGAATGCTTATATTCCATTTCTTAAACTCCTCTGCCCATGTGAGAAGCAAAGTTGCAGGAGCAATGATCACTGGTTTGCAATCTGGGAAGCATGAAAGGTAGGCTTGCAGGAATATAATGGTCAGGCGAGTTTTTCCTGTCCCAGGAGCATGTGACATGATGCACCCTCCGGTTTCATCGCTGTTCTCAAAGTCCTTCAGCTCGTTCAACATGATTGTACCAGCTAAGTTCCTCCAAATAAACTCAAAACCCTCTTGTTGGTGAGGATACATTTGAGATTTGACCCCTGGGATCATATCCCAAACGGTTCCTTCAGAAGGAACATATCCCTCATGTAAGCTGTTCTGAGCTTCAAACCCAAGCTTCCCAATAAAGCTGCTGTTTTCTTCCTCGTCATATCTATCAAATTTTCTCCTTTCCCTTGTGATCTTCTCTCCCTACATGAAGAAGCATACATTAGAGTTACCATCAAACCTTTCAGTTCAAACTTTCAAAAAGTTTAATTCCTTACCCACTCAGATTCATCCATGCTTCGAATCTCTCTCTGCACGAAGCCACAGTGAATACACTTCAAACCAATCTCAAGATCAAGACACAGATCGTGATTCCCTTTTTTACATTTTGCTGCCTGAGTTTCATCAGTTGATATTTCTTTCTCCATCTGCAAAATTTCAAGTCAGAATAACATTGTTCTTAAACAAAAGTAGATAAATATACTGTTTTGAAGAAAACAAGAATTTACATTTGAAGGAAGCTTGTTGCCAATGTTGTCCGATTTACTGTAGAATGCTACCTCTTCCCACAGCATCTCCATCTCTAAATCCGACTCAGATATCTCAGGTGGTGATTGAGGTTCCTCTATACCAAATCTCTCTATCAATGGTGGTGGCCTAATGATTAGAAGTCCATCATCATCATATTTTCTACGATCCTCCTTTGCTTGTTCATGACACTGATCTTCAGGTGAAGAAACTAGTTCTTCTGCTTCTTCATCTCCTTCGCCTAACTGACCCTTCTCCCAAACAGAGTTCACAAGAAGCCTGAAAAGATCAACTTCTTTATGGTTTCCATTTATCGTTCTCCACTCTGAGTTGTTATTAGTCTTGACCTCTTTGTCTTTTAGAGAAGGATCAGATTCATATCCAGATTTATCTGCAGAGCTGATAGAAGAATCAGACTCATCATCAATTGGTTCATTGGTAGCCAATACTTCCTTATTTAATCCCTCTGCTACTGCCACTGGAGGTATCTTCGACCCCAAGCTGTTGTTGGCTAGGACCTCTTTTGCTTTCTCTGAACTGAGAATTTGAGGTCTGTATGTAGATGGCTTTTCAGGTTCTTGTACCTCTTTAGCTTTCTCTGAAGAGAAAATTTCAGGTCTGGATGTGCATGGCTTCTCAGGTGTTTTCACTTCTTTTCCTGTCTCTGGATTCTCCAATTCAGGTCGGGATGGTTTTTCAGGTGATTTCCCAGAGTTGATGGAAACAGAATCATCATACTTTGATACACTAGTAGAAGCAAAGTTGTTCACATCCTCAATTTCATCTCTTAATGAATGTGGTCTGATGAAAGAGCTGTGAGATTCAGGGATTCCTGTGTTCTCTTTGCCACAGTGAGCACAAATGAACACCGGGTTGCTTGGCTGCTTTGTTACTCTTTCAACTACTTCTGGTCGTTCTTCTTCTTCTGGATGGTTTAATTTTCGAATCTTCTTGTCCTCTTTTCTAGGCTTGGTTAAGCAAGAACCAGACCTCTTATACCTTCCCAAACGCTTCCTTTCCGCTATAGAGACATTCCTGACTGGTGAACTGACCTTTAACAAATCATCATCATCTGTATTATCTCCAACTACCTCCTTTAAATTGAATTCATCGTCACTCGAGGAGGAAGATGATGACGATGATGATGATGACAAAGATGGATCCTCAGAAGAAAGAGAGTCGACCGTTATATCATATTTGCTGTTATTATCTTCACTATCTTGATTTTCTTCTTCCGCTCCCTCAGTTTCACTTGTGCTATTATCACCATCACTGATAGATCCTACGATTCTGCTACTGTCCTCAAAAGGCTTCTTCTTGGCTGAAGCTCTGGCTTCAATTTCAGACTCAGAATCTGAAAGAATCTCTATTTCACCAGGGACTGATTTTTCAACAACCAAACCTCTAATCTCAGGGGAACGCATCTTCATCACACATTTGTTCTGTTCAGACATATCTCTTAACTTAGAAGAGCTCGGAATTGATATCCCAACATTCAAATCTCTAATCTCAGGAGACCACTTCTCATTCACACATGTGTTCTGTTCAGGCACATCTCTTAACTTCGAGGAGCTAGGACCTGATTTCTCCACATCCAAATCTCTAGTCTCAGGGGAACACTTTTCCTTCACACATTTGTTCTGTTCAGACACTTCTCTTAACCCAGAAGAGCTAGGAACTGATTTCTTCTCCACATCCAAATCACTAACCCTAAAAGAACTCTCTTTCACACACGTGTTCAGTTCAGACCCATCTCTTAACTTAGAGGAGCTCGGACCTGATTTCTCCACATTCAGATCCCTAATAATCCTAGACAAACTCTCATTCACAGAGTTGTTCTGTACAGACCCAGTCCTTAAACCAGCAGAGTACCTGTCACTATCTTGAACAGGAACACGGTTGTTGTAAGTAGGTGTGACGTCCTCAACGTCAGAATCAGGGTCTTGTCTTCTTCTCTGCCTTCGTTTCTTTGGAGGAGATGTCACAGGAGCTTCTATCTCCCTCTTTTTCCGCTTATTAACCACCTGAAGACGTTGCTTGCTCCGGGACTTAACTCTCTTCCCAATCCACTCCATTAGAGTAAAACACAAAGATCTGAAAAAGAAACACAAGATTGAGAGAAAAGACTGAGACAATGAGTCTGAGAAAAAAGAAGAAGCAACGATATCTGTAAAGAAACAGAGAGACAAAAGTAAGAACCTTAGACAAGAAAAAGGAGTCTTCCACAGCCTTTGAGATCAAATGGTTGAGGAGAAGATGATGAAGTGTATGAGACTTTTGAGAATTTTGATTTCACTAGTTTCAGGAGATGGGACAGAGACTGATGGGGCGGAGAGAGAAAGGGCAGGGGCATGAAGAAAGCGTGATGGCAAAGCCAAAGCATGCTATTTCAGGACTACTCATACCGCCAAAACTTTGACCAAAACGTACTAATGTACATATTTTCTACACTCTCTGCTTTATCTTTTGCTCAGTTTTCTTACATTTTCCACAAACCAGTTTCTTTTTCAAGCTTTGTTTTATTTTTTCCGCTAAATTACTTTTTTGACCACTCAGAAAACTCTGGAGTCAGAAACTAAAACGTCACTCAAACTGCAGGAACATCAATTTCATTACAAGACAAGCATTGTGTAATAAATGTCTTACAGCTTCTAATTTCTTTTACTGTGATTTTCCATTTGTATTTGTTTTCGAAATGTAATCTTTACTTTACCAAAATAAATTTGTTATTAAAATTTTTAACTGAACAAATTCTGAAATTCGAATTAGTATTATTTTATAAACGGCGATTGGAATAATAAATCAAGTAATGTACCTTGCTGATTTAATTCCAATATAATAAATTATACTTTTACTTACACCTAAGAAAACTATATATATATATATATATATATTGACGTTAAGAGAAAAAACTAGCCAAAAGCAATTTCTCAATTCTCTTAAAACAATTAAAGCAAATAACATCATTACAATACAGAGAAGATTCTGCAAACCAGTTAATATAGAGAATTGGTTCACGCAATGACGCAAAGTGATCTTGAAACTTGGTCATTTACATCACTAGCAAGTTCTAAATTTGAAGAAAGATAACTTTTATACCAACTTCACTTTCGGTGCCTACCTTTTATCTAATCATAGTTATGAGCATCACATCCTATGAAATTAATCTCCTAATAAATGCACTTTGTTTTTTCTTTTTTTTTGTGAGAAGTTAATAGGCTCCTATGAAATTGAATAACAAGGGTAGTGTTATTAGAACTTAAAAGCACAGAATAACAAAATAAGAGAATAATTATCGTAAAAACTCTAGTATCCACTGTAATTGGAACAAAGCGCATTGGTTATTTTCTATAAATAGCAATGGAAGATTCAAAAACTAAGAGAAAGAAAAGATTAGAAAACCTGAGCTTCTTCATGAGTTGGTTTCGTCCTCATGAGCTGGTTTCGTCCTCATGAGCCTTCTTAAGACCGTCCGTAACGTTGCCTCGAAGAGCCGTAACCATCTCTCAAACCAGCCATCTACACGAGTATAACGATTATGATATGTACATTTTAAAGGTATATTCAAAGTATCAACTGTTAGTCTTCGAAGAACATACCAAGATCATGACCAATTTTTACAGCCTATAGACCTCAAGTAAGGTTCTGAACGAAACGTGTTCTTCCAACAACGGAATGGTCACATATGTCACCGAAGAACATATACCAAGAAGATCCTAGTGACATGATGCTAAGTCTATAAGAACTCTGGTCTCCCTACGGGATGCAAAGCCGAATCTTTGTCATTACGATAATGGTCTTGGCTTCTTCTTTTGCTTCTCCAAAGTAGAAATCAGTAGATTCCGAAAAAAGTTGTCACCTTCATTGCCAAGCTACCTCAATTGAATAGCTCACAATCAAAAGCTGCAATCTTTACATCTCCCTCCATCACTCCAAGAAACAATTCAAATCACTCTGTTCTTCAACGAATCCAACAAATTCCCAATCTCAAGCCACAAGAACTCGACTTCGGATCACCTTCCATGGAGAGCGTCCAATTGTCTCTCTTGCACGAGAGAAATCGCAGGCAATACTTGTTTGTTATCACTTCAGATCCACCGGAGAAGATCTATAACCACCGTCTTACTTTCTTTTTTTTTTTAATGTCCATGTCAAATCTCACCGATTACGTACTTTTCAATTAAATGACGTGTCAACTTCTTAATGGTGGTAACGACCGCACAACCTTTTCGTCTGCGTCGGTCTAATCTCTAATTAAAATGAGACTCTAATCCTCTTTTCACTAATCCCAATTTAGAATCAAAACCTTTTAATTATTTTTCGTTTCTTAGAAAATAAATAAAGAAGGTAACATCTCTTTCTCATTCGGTTTAGCTCGCGAAACTGAATCTGGTGTGTCTTTGTACTAGATTATTAGTACGGACATTGCAATTTTCTAAATCCGGCGATAACTATGGGGTTTATAGTCGGAGTTGTAATCGGACTCGCTGTCGGAATCGCCATCATCATCGGTTTTGTCAAGTTGGAGAATTCTCGATCCAAGCTTCGCTCTGACCTTGTGAGACCCCCACTCCTCTTTTTTTAATCCTCCATATGTTTCAGCGCTTTCTTTATTGGGATTTTGTTTCTTTGATCAGGCCAATACAGTGGCTGCTTTTGCGAGGATGACTGTGGAGGATTCGAGGAAGCTTTTGCCTCCTGAATTTTATCCTTCCTGGGTTGTCTTCTCCGAGCGTCAGAAGTTGAGTTACAAGTTTCCTTTTTGCGTTTACATTTGCATATCTCTCTCCTTTTGCGCATTGGTAGACCCGAAAGTTGTCGAATTTGGTCATACTTGGGACTGATTCTTTTTACTTTGGCTTTTACTTATTTCAGTTGACTTGGCTTAACCATCACTTGACAAAGATTTGGCCTTATGTTAATGAGGTATGTTTGGGTGCTTTTTTTTTTTTTGTCAAATTCATCGAGTTAGAGAGATGTTATTTGTATTATGAACTGGAGATTTTGTTTTTGATGGAGGGTCTTTTTCCTTTTTTTATTCATCGGAGTTTAGGCAGCCTCTGATCTTATAAGAGCATCCGTCGAGCCTGTTCTAGAGCAATATCGACCTGCCATAGTGGCCTCCTTGACATTTTCTAAGCTTACTCTCGGTACAGTGGCGCCTCAGTTTACAGGTTAGTTTTGTTCATCTCTGTTTTGATATGTAAAAATTTGTGTTGAGGTACTATAACTTGTGCAATTCATTCATGTTAGATTTGCGGTAGAATCCCTTTGCTTGTGAACTTTTCGGTTTAGTTGAATCCACAGAAATCTTGAGCTTACATACTTAGTCAAGAATTCTTACTATTACGTGTCTCCGCCTTTTAACCTACTTTTCTGTGATATCATTGAAATCATGTCAGTGGAAATATTCAAGTGAATAAATGAATGAGAAGTAGATCAAACTTCGACTCGAAAGTAATAGAAGCAGTATCCTTCTTTACATTTCTGCGGATTGTGTGTTTAAGTTTGCAAAAAGAGGAGCCATATTCTCAAACGAACATTGTGCTGTTGCTTTAGAATTTATGAGTCTACTTGTGCCCCTTGGTGTTTGTTAGGTGTTTCCATTATCGACGGTGATAAAAATGGGATGACCATGGAACTTGATATGCAGTGGGATGGAAATCCAAATATAGTACTTGGTATCAAGACCTTAGTTGGTGTATCTCTTCCAGTTCAGGTACAGGATAATGCTTGAGATCTGATTTTACACCATATTCTCTTGGAAATGCATTTGTGCTTCTAGTTAGAGGCTGAGACCAAGTTCCAGATCTAGTAAAAAAATTGTTTTATATTGAAGCTTTAGCTAAATGGCTAAGAGTATATTTATGGAATACGATTCACTTTGAAGATGCCTTGGTGGTGAAATGGTAATTTTGGTATTAATTGATATGCCAATAAAGAACCAATGCATTGCTACTTATGATATAGTTCTTGTGATTGTGACAATATAACTCTTGGGTAGCTACTATGATTTTTTTTTCTAGAAGTTCACTCTGGGAATCATTTATGTGGAAGTAAATAGACTTTATATCCTTTGGTAGCTTTTGTCTTGCAGAAATTGTGAAGGAAATACTGATGTTTTAAACCTTTCTAGTTTGATCAGTGATATGCTGACTACAACTGATTTCGTATTCTCTGTTTTCTAGGTGAAAAATATTGGATTCACTGGTGTTTTCAGGCTGATTTTTAGGCCACTAGTTGATGAGTTTCCTTGCTTTGGAGCTGTCAGTGTCTCTCTTAGAGAAAAGGTTGGTGCCCCCAGAAGCTATTGATGCTGTAGCTGTAATTGGCTATGAGTTGTCCATAATTTTTTGTACTTTTGCTTAATCTTGTCGCATCCTTGTGTGTGCATACCTGCAGCTGCATGTGTGTGCTTGATTGATTTGATTGAAGAAAGCTGTGGTGACACAAATCTTAGACTAGCAATGTTCAGTATTGTCAGTTGTTTAGCTTATACATCCAATTCTGTACTGCAGAAAAAATTGGACTTCACCCTTAAGGTTATTGGAGGGGACATTTCAGCAATTCCTGGACTTTCTGAAGCTATTGAGGTTTGACCTACACTTTTTTCCCTGGTGTCGTCCACTTTTTTTCTTCAGAATAGCATTCATTTGTTACTAAATGAACATATTTTCAACCGAAATTTCTTGCGTACTTTATCTGGAAATTAATATGTTTCAGTATCTGACTATCTTTCTCCTTTTTCTGTCACCGCTAAATTTATTTTCTTGTTGCCAAATCTTTATGTCATTCTGGAGTTTGAGAGAGAGGAACTATCAAAATGGTTCCAAGTCTTGGTTAATTACATTTCTCTATTAAGCATCTTATTTTGTTTACAATGATAGGTGGAACATATGTGTATATCTTATAACTTGCTTGACAGGTCGGCAATTTCAATTGACTGTTTTATGAAAATGACATTTTAAGTTCTTATAAACACATGAAACGTTGTTCATATGCTATTTTGTAAAGTCATAGTCTACGTTCCTAGTTTTGTTTTCCTTTTTCATGTATTTTTCTTGCTCAAACGTTCCATATGGTGCTAGTGATGTAATGCTGTAATCTCTTAGATGCTCCTTTATGCTCTGATGCATATGACACTAACCAGTAAGTTGATATATAACAGGAAACAATTCGGGATGCCGTGGAAGATTCTATCACATGGCCTGTTCGGAAGGTCATCCCAATTTTGCCTGGTGACTATAGGTACACCTCAGATTAAATACACGAAGTTGAACTGTTGACGTACTATTTAAGGCTTTTATAGAGGGTTTAAGCCCTTACTTCAGTGCAGGATATGCCCAACTTTCTTTTTCTGTTTTGACTTTTTACTATTGTGTCATAGCACTATCGAAGTGTCAATGCAAAAAGATGGTGCTTGTCTTTCTGGTTCGGATTTCTATTATAGCTTTTTGTGTTTCTTTTCCCAGCGATCTGGAGCTAAAAGCTGTTGGAATATTGGAGGTGAAGCTTGTGCAAGCAAAGAACTTGACCAACAAAGATCTAGTTGGAAAATCGGACCCCTTTGCTAAAATATTTATACGTCCTCTGCGAGAAAAGACTAAAAGAAGCAAGACAATTGTAAGTAGTCTAATTTATTCTCTTTTTATGCTAAACCTGCAAGAGTGATCTAATTTATATATATTCCCGACAGAACAATGACCTGAATCCCATTTGGAATGAGCATTTTGAATTTGTTGTCGAAGATGCGTCAACTCAACATTTAGTGGTCAGAATATACGATGACGAGGGTGTACAGGCATCTGAGCTTATTGGTTGTGCCCAAATCCGGCTTTGTGAACTTGAACCTGGTAAAGTGAAGGATGTCTGGTTGAAGCTAGTCAAAGATTTGGAGATCCAGAGAGATACTAAGAACCGTGGAGAGGTTAGATCAGCTACAAATTCCTCAAAATTCGACCGTCATGACCTAGAGATGCTGTGATTTTGTATGCATAGATGACTAATGAATGCGTTCTTGTTGATTCTCTGTAACTTAGGTTCACCTTGAGCTACTTTACGTCCCGTATGGTTCGGGAAGCGGGATCGTAAATCCCTTTGTGACTTCATCAATGACTTCCTTAGAGAGGGTGCTCAAGAATGATACGACAGATGAAGAAAATGCATCAAACCGTAAAAGAAAAGATGTCATTGTAAGAGGAGTGCTCTCTGTGACAGTGATATCTGCAGAAGAGATACCAATACAAGATCTGATGGGGAAAGCTGATCCATATGTTGTTCTCTCGATGAAGAAATCAGGTGCCAAGAGCAAAACTCGGGTAAAACCTCTCTCATTTAAAGCATCAAAGACTTATCCATGTTATCGATGTTTCATCCTCCTCATATCTAACTAATGGCAATTTTGTTTCACCAGGTCGTCAATGACAGCTTGAACCCGGTTTGGAACCAGACTTTTGATTTTGTAGTTGAGGACGGGTTACACGATATGCTAGTCCTCGAAGTCTGGGACCACGACACCTTTGGAAAGGTAAAACCTAACCGCAACAACCTTGTTACTTAACGATCTTTATTCTGATGCAATCGATCTTTATTCTGCTGCATTGCATCTGAAGGGGTGTTTTTCTTGCTTGGTTGATTATTTATCGTTTTGGCACTGGACGTGGGAAAATGAAAAAATTGTGGCTTTACTTTGTGGGCAGGACTACATTGGGAGATGCATCTTGACGTTGACAAGGGTTATAATGGAAGAGGAATACAAAGACTGGTACCCATTAGACGAATCGAAAACGGGCAAGCTTCAGTTGCATCTTAAGTGGATGGCTCAGTCAATTTATCGCGATTCCTAAGCTTTAAAGGAAGATTCTCAACTTCGAATGTACATTTTGTCTAGTAGCCTCAAAAGGATTTGTTTTGTCAAACAGAGACGAGTCTGTCCTGAAGCTATGGACTCGAATATGAGTTTTCCTCGTTTTCTGAAAATCCTAGACAATTATTATGTTACTTAGCTTCATTAAAGGGGTTTGGTTTCGCGTGCATCACAATCCTTAAATAATTTTCCGACCTTTTACCATAAAATCATGTGTACACGTATCACCATATATGTCTACACCAAATTTGCTTCACTATCATAATGAGCTTCTGAACTCGACACATATAAACATTTTGACTAAGTTTCTTTAAAAAATGAAGCCAGATAAGCCACGCACACTCGGTGACAGTGACACCTTCGATGTTTGCCAGGTGTCATAGTCCATGCAAATGCCCACTTCTTTATATTAAGACCAGACCTATACAAGCACCGTCCCTTATTCACTTGCCGCTAGTTATAACAGACAGAATTTGCAGAGAAAAGAGAATTCATTGATAGGTGTGATGGAGAAGGCAGTTCATTTATCTACCAAAAATGGACCGAAGGTTCCAGGAGAGCCAACGAAGACTGGAACCTCCATGGTTGACACCGCAGCATCAGCCGTACAAAGCTTCGCTCCGATTAACCAAATCCACCAACATCTCTGCGCGTACGCTTCTGAAATCGTTAAACCTCTCTTGTCATTTCAACTTTTAACAGAGATAAAGAAGAGAAAGAATGAGGGATATACTCTGTTATCTACACCATATTTTTCCTATATAAGATCTAACAAATTTTTGTAGTTTATAATCAAAACATTGTTTTTGCTATCTTATATCTAGTGAATCAAATTCTTGACTTTTACTCTCAAAAGAATTGTTGTTCTTTTTTCCTTTTCTTTTCTTATAAGAATACGTTTTTAAGTTATGAAAACAGAAATTTCTAATAGAAATAACGAAACCAAAATTTTTTATTAGAAAATTATGTGTGGACAAGATAGATAATTTTATGATGTTAGAGTCACTTTCTCAAAAGAATTTAACCTATGTGAACACGTGTGGAGTACATGTAAAGAGCCATTGTTGATGAATATATGATATCTTTGTTTTTGTTTTTTTGCGATTGTCAATAGGTTTCATTTTTATGCATATGACATGACCCGACAAGTGGAGGCACACCATTTCTGCGGTCACATCAATGAGGACATGCGTCAGTGTCTTATCTACGATGGTCCTGATGCCAAAGCTCGTCTGATTGGCTTGGAGTACATTGTAACAGAGAAGCTCTTTCTGACATTACCTGATGATGAGAAGAAGCTTTGGCACACTCACGAGTGGGAAGTTAAAGGAGGCTTCTTGTTCATGCCCGGTGTTCCCGAAGCAATTCAACGCCAAGATCTCGAAAAAGTCGCTAAGACTTATGGGAAAGTCTACCATTTCTGGCAAGTCGATTTGGGGCATCAGCTCCCCATTGGCTTGCCTAATATCATGATGGCCGTCACTCGAGACGGTCAACTATATCCGGAAATGATCAAGGGTAAGTTATGCTAAGGATCCTATATCAGATCTATCTTAAAATCCATGGAACTCAACATACATTATGAATGAATATTTGCAGAGACGGAAAAGCATTTTGGAGTATCGATAGAGAAGGAGAGAGAGTCAAGGGCTTATATGGAGGGACCAGACCATGGGATCCACCCGTTGGCAAATGGAGGAGGCAAAGGGCTCAAGTTGGAGGTCCGTGAGGTTGACATAAAGCCCGTCGAGTCCGTTCCAAGAGTCTTTGTCTAAGTTTGTTATATAGCAAACATTAAATAAAGAAGCGATCGAGCTTTGCTTTTGTTATAGCCCTCGTGTACAAGTTGTAAAAGACACTTGAAATAGTATATAGCGTCTAGTGGTTTTAAAATTTTGTGTGTTCATGACTCCTGAGGTTCTTATTTGTGTATCTATGGTGGTAATATGGTCTAGTTTAAAAATGTATCTAGTTAAAAAGAAATATGGTCCGAAGAAACGAATCAATCCTTTTTGACAAGATACATGTTCATCATAGTTCTTACCTTGTTTAGGTTTTATTATATTATATATTCATTCAAGGGCACGAAAACTACATTATGGATACAAGTAATACATCCACAACATAGATCTGGATTTGTTTCTTGTATAGTTTTTGCTTGAGAGAACATATAGTGTCAATATAAATCGTCTTTTAGGACAACGTGGGTGGACATATTAACCGAATTTTGATGATAATCATTAGAAACCTGCGAGCACTTGTATTATAATGGAGCAGACTAATAATTAGAACAATATCTTCGGCTACAACCTTGAAGAAAAGAAAAGAGCAAATGAAACTACAAAATTTGTTGAATCACTATGACAAACAAAAACCTCGGTGAGAAGAAAGAGAACAGAAGCGTAGTCTGTTAATGTGTGTGTATAAAAAAAAGCTAAGACACTGAGGCATTCGGGTGAGCAATGACTGCATCTTCTTTTTTTGTATTTGTCTCATGTCGTCTGTAAATTAGTTTTGCAGCAAAAACTCAGAATGACAAATACTGAAAGCAAATTCTTCAACTGAAGTGGAGGGAAAGAGAGAGACCCCTTCAAGATTGAACAGCCAATTTCTGAAGATGTTGGAAGAAGACTTGAAGACTGACATCATCCGTGAAGATTATATCAGAACCTGCATTCACCTCGCTTGCATTGTTGTATGTTGCTGACGGATTTAGCTTCGCTAACAGAAACCTTGCCTATCCATTATTGCCATACGTATTACAAAACGTCAACAAACACTAGCAACCTCATGTTCCATACTTTAAAAAGTCAACTACAAATTCAAAGATGAAAAGGGTTAAAACACTACTAACCTGGGATCCATGTTGATCACATACAACTAATCTCGGTACGGGGAAACGGTCACGGATGATCATCTGAGCATCTTCTTGAGGGGCTTCCAAAAGTTGTGCAAATGCCTTAACAAATACCGGGATCAAATGAGACATGTAAGGCTAATATTTCACAAAATCCATGGTCAATTGCAACTTGCATAGTCATTACCTGGTGTTCGGGCTGATTTTGATAGCCCATGTTGCGCCACTGTGCAATGGTCATTCCATGGAAAATGACGACACTAATGTAAGAATCCAACAGGAGGATACGGTCTGCACCGATGGAAGCAACATCCAACAATGCAGGTTGAGGTAGCGAGTTAAACGAATATGTTGTTAGAGACGGCTGAATCATAACAGCTGCGTTTGAAATATTTTCCCGGTTCAATAGCATACGGTTGTAGGCAGTTTCATCTGGACTGTTGTTGAACACCTGCCGATATCATCAGAAGGACATTTTGAGATGGACAGAACAGTTATTACAGAGATGATTTTACTACAGATTCTCATATGTCATACTTACCTGCACAAACTGTGACCGTCGGAGATTGAATGTAAACTGAGGGAATAGTGAAAAGTTTGGATTTAGAGTAAATGAAGCAGGATCATCCTTCCGGTAATCACCAAATTTAGAACAAAGACGAATAAGATTCCGGTCCAGCCATCGTGTAGCATCGAAACCCTCCTGCGAAATAAATAATTAATGGTAATTTATAAAACTGAGAATCAAAGATCAAGCCTGGGTTAAACAATGGTTAAGAGAGTTCCCAATCAATATAAATAAAAGTTTCACATTCCAACATACAAATCATCTTTCTCTTCGTTTTTCCCAAGATTATATATAAGAATTAGCAAAAATGCAAATCAGCAGAAGGCACCAAGGTTTTGGATTTCAAGAGTCTAATTTTGAAAATGACTCAATATAATATTTACCTCTGTTTCCATTTTCAAGGAAGCTAATCTGGCCACAACCACAGCAGCAGTTTCTTGATCAAAACCTTGCACCAATTCCTGCAGACACAATACATCTCATTAGCATCCATGTCCACGACTCCACGTACAAAGAAGAAAAAAATGTAGGTTAAATTAAAAAGACCATAAGAGTATGTATGAAACGAAAAGCAAAAAAAGAAGAGAGAATGTGGAATACGAACATATAAGGCAAGATTGCACCATAACTAAGCGCTGAGAAGGTAGCATAATGAAATGTTGGTGCATACTCTAGAAATCTAAATAAATTTGACCGTAACTTAGAAAAATGTTTTCTCCAAGTTGATGAAGTCCCAGTCGTATCTGAAGCAGTAGTGTTAATACAAAAGGAAATGTTGTGCCAACTTGTCTTAACACAAGCAAACTGTCCCCACCCAACCAGCCATGCTACCAGGAAATTATGAGAGCATAAGAATAAGATAATTCTTGCCTATCTAGAGATTACTCAGATAGATCATTAAAATAGCTAAACAAGTGTTTCTAAAAGGCAAAAGAATCAAAGACAAGAATGCAAAGGCAATGGACCAAGACACCCGAATACTGATTTTAGAACCCATAATGCAGTAGCAGAATGCAAAAATTTCCAGGAACTAACGTGAAAAATACTAACCTCTGTGCTAATAGCAGTATCTACCCATTGTCTGGTAACAGTAGTAACTCGCTGTAATGTTTTACCTTCTGGATTTTGGTAGCTGCAATCATATATGTAAGATCAAATTTCTACAATTTGGATGAACATGCACAAACCCAGAATTGCATGAAGAGGATACCTTGTTGTAAATTGTAAATATAGCTGGTTATTTACACCTCCAGGAGTACTTGATTGATCACTAGAAGAAAGATCAAAGAAGACTGTCAAACAAGTACTTTTGTCGAGGCCACACATCTTCCAAGCTGTGGTATTCCCCTCCCCAATAACTGTATCAGCAACGCTTGGGCCTTTCTGCAATTGTTCCCAAAAAAGCATAACTGTTAAGCTATCTACCATAATTTAAAGACAAAAATAAAACTTCTGTATGAATAGCTTCAACCTTTTGCAATGACGCGCAAGGTCCAATAATCCCTTGGATTTTTATGTCCTTTGAACAGTTTATCTCAAGTGTACCACTGAAATGATAGGTTAAAAAGCGAGTGAGAATGTCACTAACTGAATATATCTTTAATGCAATATAAGCAGCAAATATTATGCTTAGAAAAACTCGATTCGCATGCATGGACAAATGAAATAGCAAGAAGAATATCAGCCTGTAGCAACAGCTCACTTGAAACAAAGGCCGAGAGACTGTTCTCCATCTTCGAATACTCGCTTAAAGGAATCCTTGAATACAGAATGGCCAAAACTTTCTGATAAAACAACAAGTCCTCCAGTTCTTTCAACCGCAGCTTTCATTTCAGCAACACCAACCTAATATATAAAACACATAAAATATAATAATGATCCGAATTGAAGCAAATTTTAACAGAATTCAATGTCTCTGAGTATAGTTAGAACACAGCAAGGAAGTTAATCAAAATATCTAAGCTAGAAAGTTCGTTGCACTTGCAATTGAGAGGAAACGTTTTACACCAGGTTTTCTTTGTAAGAGATTACCTTAACATGATCAAAACATTCAAGGAAAATATAGTACCTGATCAAGTGCAGATGCAAAAAGGTCCAGTACATGTCCTTGGTTTACCAATTGGTTAGCGAGACCATCATAAAAATTTTCTGCTTTCTTATAGAACGGAGCTGCATCTTTATCGAGATCTTTGTGTGAACGCAAAGGTTCTGATAGATCCTTTGACACAATCTGCAGAATTCAGAGGAAGTACTAACTCAAAGGACGAACTTTGTATCAGAGGCCAAATAATTAACAAGGAAAGTTTCAAGTGGGCTCTTCTCCTGAACACTTTGACTACCACTATACTTGCAAGACAAATGGTCATATAATACGGAGATGCATAACGAACACGCAAGATGAAGAGTTCCATCCTAGATCAAGATTACAGCCTACAGACTTGCTATGCAAAATTCAAACTATCTAAAGCAACGAACCTAGTTTCTTCTTATTTAGGCCACATGAGGCATCTGATGCTCAATCAAATCCGACAACAGAATATAGCATATACATCTCATCTTCTCCTAACTATCATGGCCAACTGTCACCATAACCATTACAACAGATTCATGGGGGAAAGTTACACCAGATACTGTCATATTGAACAATTCCATAGTTAAAAAGCCAATGTTTCCCCCAATTTCTCAAGCAAAGTGTCACAGTATCTATAGAAAGAAGGGGATTAAACAAGTGAAGTTACCGTGCCTGGCCCCTCAGAACATGGTCCTCCAATTAAAGCAACGATTCTAGCACCAGTTCCAGGAAAACAAGCTCCAAGAAGCCCCGTGGCTACACTCAAAGCCACTCCCGTGCAGCGCGACTGACGACGTCCAGCCTGGACAGGCCACTGATCCGTCTGTAGCTCATCCAACAGCTACACTCCAAAATAAAACAAAATTTATTTATCCTCATCAGCTTTGATTAATTTATGCAATATCAAAAATCAATTAGAAGAATGAAAAAAGCTAAAACTTTATTAAACTCCAACTAAATACTGGACAAACTGACCGCGTCAATGGTGAATTCACACTCGGACGCTGGCAACAAGAATCTATTAACACCAGAATTGCCAGAATTGTCCCTCCCCATTGGAAACCCACCAACAGGGGTTCGCCTCCCAGAAGCACCAAGCCCCAACTGCTCCAAAATATGATCTTTGGAGATCTCCTTATCTCCCCTAAAGACATAAACTTTAGTCAAATCAGAAAACCCCAACTCATGGACATGCGCCTGCGTCCCAAACGAGACAAACCCAACCAATGCATTCTCCGGAAGCAATCCGATCGCCTGCTTAAGCGCAGATTTCGCGTATCCAAACTCCTCATCAATCATACACGTATCCAAAACAAAAACAAACACCGCCGGCGAGGGCTGGCCAGAAACAGCACCACTCTGATCAAAATTCCCAACACCAGTAGGCTGAGAAGGGCTAGGCAGAGTGTATTCAACCGTAGTGTATTGTGGATACAGCTCACAAGGGAGATTAGTCTCAGACATAACATGGTAGTGAGGAGGGAAGTGATTACGCTGGTAGCAAATTGGGCAGATCCAGATCTTGGCAGAGAAATCAACACGAGCAAAGGGGTTAAGAGCAGCGGTGCAAGTGCGACAACGAAGAGGAGCATAAGGAACAGATTGAATATCACGGTGGTAACGGATCGGAGAGATACAAGCAGCGACAGGGATCACACACTTGCTTGCTTCAACTTTGGTACGAGGCCAAACATTCCACGTCATACGAACTCCATCGATTCCTTCTGGATCCATACTTGCCATCTCTGACATGGTTTAAAGGGTAAGAGATCGAAGAAGAATTCGCCGAAATTGGATGGGAAAGTTTGTTCCTTTGATTCAGAATTTCTCTGATCTGCAACAGTTTCTGTGAATTCAGGCGACCTCAGAAGAATCAAAGCAGAGACGAAACTGTGGAAAGGGATCTATTATGTATGTACTGTATGTATGTAATGTATGTGAGATTTTTATGAGGTAGAGTCGTCTCTAACATTCATTCCTTTTTAGGGTTAATAATAAAAAAAAAAAGGTACAGTAATAAATGGCATATGTTAGATACACTTGATTTTGGATTTTATTTTTATGGCAACTGTTTCATCATCAACTTATGTTAACATTGACCAAATCTTCTAATAAATAAACTTTTTTTTTTTTTTGGGCTAATACATTAGCTGTATATTTGGGCTAATAATCCCAAACAAATATGATGTTCTTAAAGCTTGAGAAAGTTTTTTATTGCTGCATTTAGGAAGTGTGACATTTAAAGTTCATTTTAGTCAAATGGTTATTATTTTATTTGAATTTGATCTCCCGTTAGAAGAGACTATAGGGTTCATGTGACCTCGCGCAGGAAGTGTTACGAGTAAAATGTGTGGGGCGCATACATATCTTGAAGAAGACACGATTCGATTTGAAAGGGACTTACCGTGGCTTCACAAGTTGAGAAGACAAATGGGCTGTACTTAAGCCCAATAATAATTGTTTTGTAATAAAGAAACTATTGGGCCTAAAGGCCCATGAGAAAACAAAGAGTGTTGTGTTGTTAGTCTAAGGTAGAGTTGCGAAGTAGTAGTTGTTGAGTTGTTATAGTCTAAGTATGAATAGTGTGGCTTGTGTAAGAGCCTAGGATCTAGAAGTATGATGGTCTAAAGTATGGGTGCATGTATGAGGTGCAAGTAGATGTAGTATAAGTATGTGTGTGTGTTGTGTAAGAAAAATATCCTTATGATCAATATTAACAATTTAGTCTTAGTGTTATCTGTCTAAGTAACTAAAGCATTTGTGTTAAGAGAAGCAAACACAAAACATAGAACAAGAGAGAAAGAAAGAAAACTAAACTCTAAGTGAGAGTGAAGTTAGAATTCCTACATTCTCCCAAATAAAATAAAAAAACTTTTCATACTCATATGAAAAAACATGTGTCACCGGCTTTGGCTTGATCCATGACATATGCGATGATGGATACAAGAATAGGTCCACCTAATGATTGCCTATAATCAAATCTAATTTCTTAAAAGTAAATGTAACGAACTAACGAAGACTAACATTATCATTAGAATAGCTATTTTTATTTTCTCAATTTTTACAAGAGACTTTTGTTTATGAAGCCCCCACACACATATGCCTTATCAGCAGCGGATTTTAATTAACGCCTTTGCCAAAATACATTTCCTCAATTAGTATTATTTCAAGAAGAAAACGTAAAGAAATAAATAGTATCATTTTATACTACCAACAAGATACGTATTCTATATGAATATTTCATCGCTTTTTTATTTTTTTGTTTTTTTTTTGACGTCCAAAATATTTCATCTCTTACCCACGACAGAACGGTCAATAATATCTTAACCGGTTTATAAAATGTGGTTTGTTTGTAGGTCACGTTAAAATTTATTGTTTAGTACGCGTGTTTATCTTTTGGGTATACAAACTAGTACTTAGTATATTATTTGTCAGCAAATTTATTGTAAACTTAACGAGTGGTCCATGGTGAAATGAATGAATATTGGGTAATAAGTTTTATATAGAAAGTGAGCAAAAAAAATGAAGTGGAAAGGGTAAATTGGAAAGAAAAGTCTTCTTGCTGCTCTAAACGAGTACCTTTGGCTTGGCAAGATTCCATTAGTTTGGTTCACAAAAAAAGGAAAGAGTAATAAAAACTTGGCTCTGCTCTCTTTTAAAATGGTGGACAGGAAAAAATTGGAGACTCTCAATTTCTTAATTCATCAAAGAAGATTATTTGACTTTTTCATTTTGTTATCTTTTGAATGATAATAATGTCTCAGCTTCTCTTCCGTATCTCCAAACTCTCTTCTCGAAACAATGTGCTTGTATGTAAGCTTCTCTTCCCTGCTCTCTCTCTCTTTATTGGTTTTGTTTTGTATTAGTTAGGTTTTGTTTTACAAGGCTTTGTAGGGAACAAGTTTGAGTTTGTCTCTAAGTAATGACATCAGGAACATGAAGATAAGGATGGGAAGGTGGTTGAGTAGTTTAGACAAGAGGGTATATTTTTACTTTTCTGTTTTGATGTCTGAGTTTAGTTAATTGGCAGATACACAAGAGCGTTCGCTTGTTTTCAACAAGCCCGTATTTGACACTTGGCAGCACTGGTGAAGAGTTGCCGGGAGGAGGCTACATTGGAGATATCCTCTTGTTCGATCCGGCCAAGGAAGAGTTAGTCACAGTCCGGGACAAAACTATACCCGAAGAGCTCGTTATTTCGAAACTGGTCGGAGCTTCACATGGATGGGGAATTTTCCATGACCAGTGCAATCATAATTCTGTACGTATCAGCGACCTTTTTAATCCCCTGGCTTCCAAATCAAACACCAAGATAGTTTCTCTGCCTTCGCTTACTACTATGATCTATGGCCAAACACAAGTGGTCTGGAACGTGGCAATGTCGTCCTCTTCTCCTCACCAAGACAATGAGGAAGAAGACTGTGTAGTGGCTATCAATTTCTTGGGTAGCCAACTGAGTATGTGCAGGCCTGGTCGTGACCTCTGTTGGACTAACAAAAAAATCCCTTTCATCTGCTCGGAAAACTCAAATCTCATGTACTCAAAGAGAGATCAAAGGTTTTATTTGCCTGCTCCTGGAGGCAACTACTTGTGCTCTTGGGATCTCAACTTTGATACAGATCCTAAGTTCAATGAGTTGGTGTTTCTGAACCTTCCTGAGTTGCCACAGTCCGAGTGGGAGCTGTTGAATTCTTGTTTCAAGGAGGACCATTGGGTGGAGTCACCTTCTGGCCAAAGCTTCCTAATCAAATGGTAACGAGTGTAACATATAGACAAAAATCTTGGTCAATGCTAATTTGGGTCCTGTATGCGTGCGCAGGTACTCTCACGTCCCTTCTCAACGATACAAAGAGCCGATATTGATGGTGTTTAGAGAGGATGAAGACACAAAAGAGGGAACAAGAAACATGTGTTACACTGAGGACATTGGAGATCTTTGCATCTTCCTTTCAAAGAGTGATCCTTTCTGTGTTGTGGCAAGCTCTTGCCCTGGTCTCAAACCCAACTCCATCTACTTGATGGGCCGTTGCTTTGCTGTTTATGATCTCACCACCCGAACCGCCCGTCACTTTAATCCTCCCAAAGGTGGACCAGAAAGGGTTCCTTTCATGCCTTATTGGCTTCCTCCATTTTCTATCTAGTTCTTTGGTTCGTTGGTGTTATATATATGAGGTGTGTACTTCGATTTTAGTTTCTCTCGACCGGCTTGGATTGCTATGATCTAGTTTAAGACCATCTTTTATGTTCCCTTTTTGACATTAGTAATATATGGTTCGTGGCACTTATTCTTCTATGAATGTTGGCCCCTATATCACATTACGATAAGTACATTAAGTTCATTGTAGAAGAAATGAGCTTATACACACATTGAATAGGGGAAATATGCCCTATATAAGTTTACACCACTTTGACACTCTGTTATATGAATACAAAAGATATATATGTTAAACTAAACGTGTTCAATTCTGGTTAGAGTTTGGTTTACAAACGAGATTCAGATCGCACTACAAGATGAAAGAGTGGCAAACAGTGGTAGATATGAACAAAACATAGGGTTTTTTTGTGTGGGTAAAGATGTGATTTTGAAGAGCTGGTTTGAACACAAAATTGAACTTAAAACAATAAAAACAATGTTTCAGATGTTAGCAATCCAAACCGGTGGAGAGAAACGTATAGGGTTGAAACAAAGACAACAATAATTAATATGACTAGATAGAAAATGGAGGAAGCCAGTAAGGGGAGGTGATAACGGTGGGTGCACCATTGAGAGCTTTATAATGATGTGCCTCTCTGGTAGTGATATCGTAAAAACCAAAGCCACGTCCCATAAAATAGATGGAGTTAGGGTTGAGGCCGAGGCAGGAGCTAGCCGGGATGCAGAAAGCCTCGTTGTTTGCAAGGAAAATGCAAATGTCACCAATGTCCTCTGTGTAACACATGATTCTTCCCATCATTGTCTCCTCCTCTCTAAACACCATCAACCTCTTTGTTTTGTAAGAGATTCCTTTTAACATTGACGAGAAGAAGCCATATGCGTACCTGCACGTAGACAAGCATGATCATTCTCATTTCTCAGAATTTTGTAATGAATTCACTACACTTATATAAGTAACTATGAGTGTATAGATGTAACACCATTTAACTAGGAAACGTTCACCACCAGAAGGTGACTCCACAAGGTATTCTGTCCTGGAACACGAACTCAAAAGCTCCCACTCGGACTGATCCAACTCTGGATGGTAGCGATAGGACAACTCATGGAGCTCAGGGAGGTCGTCTGTTTTAAAGTGGAGATCATAGGAGAACAAGTAGTTGCCTCCAGGAGCAGGTAAGTAGAATCTTCGGTCTCTTTTGGAATACATGATATTTGAGTTTTCCAAACAGTTGAAAGGGGTCACGATGTTAGTCCACTCAAGGTCACAACCAGGCCTGCACAGACTCAGCTGGTTACCCGAAAACTTGATAGCCACTACACAGTCTTCCTCACCAAGAGGAGAAGAGGAGGACATTGCTACGTTACAGACTTCTTCGGTTTGGCCAGAGGGTAGAGCCGTAAGCCGAGGCAGAGGAATCACGGTGGGGTTTGATTTGGATGCCAAAGGATTGAAGATATCACTGATACGTACAGAACGATCGCGCCGGTCACAGAAAAATCCCCATCCATGAGAAGCTCCCATCATTTCTTCGTCTACGAGCTCTTTGGGAATTGTTTTGTCCGGGACCGTGACCAACTCTTCTTTGGCCGGGTCAAATAAAAGAACATCTCCAATTTTGCAGCCGCCCGGCAAAACATTCTTAACCCTAGTGCCAAGTGTCAAATAAGGGCTGGTTGAAAACAAACGAACACTCTTGTGTATCTGCCAAGAAACTCGAGCATCAGAACACGGAATTGTAATGTTAACACTCTTGTCTAACTGCTCCTATAGCCAATCTTCAGAGCCTTAGAGACAAACTCAAAAAATTTCCCTACAGAGCCTTTTAAAACAAAACCTAACTAATACAGAACAAAACCAATAGAGAGAGAGAGAAGGGAAGAGAAGCTTACATTCAAGCGAAGAGAGTTTTTGGAGAAACCAAAGAGAAGCTGAGACATTTTTCAAAAGACCACAGAGTAGAATTGGAATTTAAAAAAAAAGCCTTATACTGTTTGGAAAAATTAAATCAAGTCTCCCAATACCAAAAAAAAAAAAAAAAAAAAGAATCGTCTCCCATCTTTTATCCACCATTTTAAAGAGAGCAAAACGACCAAGGCCAACGTTTTTGTCCTCTTTCCTTTTTGGTGAGACAGACTAGTGGAATCTTCTTTCCATTTTTCTTCACTTTCTATATATAATTCATTACCCAATATTCATTCCACCGTGGACCACCCGTTAAGAAGTCTACAATAGATTTGTTGACAAAGAAAACAAGAATACAATAAATTTTAAATTCACGAGACTTGAAACACTTACGTAAACTCATTTATTAATACAAATTAGAAGAAGCCCACCAATTCAGAAAGATAGATTGCCCACTAACCCAAGTGAACCACATTAGAAAAGCAAGCCCGGCCTTGGGGTAAGATTGAAAGCCTAGTTCTATTAAACCTTTACTATCTATCTGTTATTATACTATATCGGGAAAAATGTCTGAAAAAACTTTTATTAAGGATTTTTTCTGACATTTTACAAGATAGTGACAACGTTACATGTGTTTCTTTTTTTACTTTTTGTTGGTCAAGTCGAGTGGGTTCTAGGTTGATACTACACGTTTATAGGTTGATACTACACGTTTTGTTATTAATGTTCGACTCTAAGCCAATTCGGTTCCCATTTTCCCATAAAAGTGATGATTTTTTTGCTTATTCTTTCTTTGTTCTTTTTTAGTCCTACCAAAATGTCTTATTCTCTCTTGTTCATTATTGTTCAATGTTTTCTATGCGGTCCATTTTCACATAAAACTCATGTTTTTTTTTCATACTGTTTTTTTCTCTCTTGCTCACTGCTCCTATTTTCCTTTTTCTCTATGCTTTGTATAAATAACTTACTAACTTGAATGTCTAAAATCAACTAGTCTTTGTAATTTATTTAGTACATAATCCATGTATTTCTAATACCCTTGAAGAAAACAAATAATAATAACAAAATATCCATGTATTTCTTACAAATTATTAGATATTACAACATTTTTTTTAATAAAACAGAGGAAAAATAAGAAAAATTGCTCTGAGTTCTCTACGGCGTATCCGTCATCACCGCTTCCGGTAGAGGCTCAACTTCAAAGCAAGATCACACTTCCTGGACAAAACATGTTAGAAGTAAAAACAGTACAAAAACAAACAAGAATAACATAGTAACATACTAATAGATATTAAATTATAAAACAAAGTCTCACGGTGACTTGACAAAACAGAACCAAAAGTCACACCACAAACAAACAAAGTAGAGTCAACACAAGATACAGAGCTTCCTTATTACAAACAGAACATAATGCTTAATATATTTATTGTTTTTTTGGGCTCCCTTCACTTGGAGCTGCTGGTTCCACCGCCGATGGCTCCGCCGCCGCCACTTGGTGGCATTTGCAGAGAATACACGGTCTCTAATGTCTCTGTTTGAGTGAATCACTTGGGTTTGAACGTACGATGATGTATTCCATGCGTGCACTCTTCTTGACGAACCAATGGACCTCTTTCACCGTCGGAGTAACTACTAAAAAGTAAGCTCCTCCATGCTTTCCGTTGAATTTGTCATTGTGGACGTCGGTGACACCGGCTTCTTTGGCTCCCACGATCGCCACTTGCTTCACGATGGATATTCCCTCGGTGGACACAAAGTTCTTGATGGCTTCAGTGGTTTTTCTTCTTACGGCGGACAAGATCGACGACGTTGACATGGTTGTGTTTGTGTTTGTGTTTGTGTTTGGGTTTGTATTTAGGGTTTACAGCTTGAGAAGAGGTTTTAAATAGAAAATGAGAGTAGAAAGAGGAAGATGTGTAGTTAATCTTGATCGTAGAAAGAGGTTGAGGACTCATTTTCATATTTCTCCTAATGCTCACTGAGGTGTGATATAAACAGAGTGTGTGCAGATTCTATAATGGTGGAGTAATGAGTTATGAGAGGAGAAAGAGGAAGATGTGGAGTAAATGATCATCGGAGAAAAAGAAAGAGATGTCTCTGCGTAATGAAGAAGAAGATGGTGTTGATGGGGAGAAAGAAAAAGAAATGAACTGGCGCACTATAATTATGGTTCCTGCATTTTTATAACATTGGAGATTGAGACCCCACGTTGCTTGTGGTAACCTACCTAAATTAAGTGAGTATTGAGTAATATACTTATTAAATATAGTAAAACCCTGAAGTGAATAAAACGGAACCCACGTTGTCAAAACTGTAGAGGTATATTAAGCTCTATAATCAAAACAAACTTTATACCCTTTAATAAAAATAAAATAAAATAAAACATCTATTATGCTTTATTTCTAGGGAATGCATCAAACGCTTTATTTTCTAAATAAATAAGGTATTAATTCATATGTGTGTGTTCCTTAATTTTGGTGGCAGTTGTACTTGTACAGTCTCTAATGACCTTTCTATTTGTCAGGGCTGAGTTTGGAGCAATTCTTTATTTTATGTTTTATGTTTCCATCGAACACGCCTGCTTAGAGAGTCTCAAAAGGTGATTCAATCAAAACATGTTTTTTAATTGAGCATTATTCAAAGCATATGTATGAAGTACATTTTTGTGTTAATTGATTTGATAAACAAAGTGTTAGCAAATAACACTCAAACATGGCCACATCTAGACGCCAACTCTTTGTCTTTTACTTAACGGTTAAAGTTTAACCTCATCTGCTTCACACAACCTTTGAACAACAGAGCCTCCACAAAAGCCTCCATGTTCTTATCCGAAGATCCTCCTTCTCCACCCGCTTCAATCGCTAAACGCTTCCATTTCTCTGCGTTTTCCCTCAGCTCCACCGACTTCTCCTCCATCACTGCTTCCAAACACCTCCTTATCTCTCCTCTCTCCACCAAACCTTCCGAGTTCTCTCTTACCCTCACACCTGTCTTCCAACTTTCTTCCAGTAGCTTCGCGTTCGTTGGTTGATCCGACCACATAGGAAACGCCACAACCGGAACGCCAAGAACCAAACTCTCCAACGTAGAGTTCCAACCACAATGAGTCACGAAACAACCTACAGCTCGGTGTCTTAAAACCTCTATCTGCGAACACCACGACACAATCACCCCAACCTCTTCGAGCTCGTCTCTGAAACCAGCTATCTTCTCAATCTCTATCTCGTCTTCACCTTCTGTTTTCGCTTCTCTGTTGGGTTTATCAGTTATAACCCACAAAAACGGTCGTTTCCCTTCTATAAGTGCTCTCGCCAGCTCCTCTATCTGTTTCTTGGACAACTCAACCATTGTTCCAAAAGAAACGTAAATAACAGAGGACTCTGTTTTCGAGTCTAGCCAAAGTGTATAACTACTTTGATCTTTAACTGACTTGGTGCTTCCTGAGAAAATCTCCGTGGGAAGTAAAGGACCAACCGCCACCATTTCGATATTTGGGAAAGCCGTTAAGGCCTCTGGCTCCAGCGAATCGAAAGTGTTTATGAGAATCTTCGGGTTGGTTTCTTCTTTGAGAAACTCCATCATTTCTTGAAACGATGCATATGCGGCTTTGTTTGTGTTGCAAGGTGTGAGGAAAGAAGGAAGATCTCGGATTTCCAGAGAAGAAAGATTCGGTAACTCGAATGCGGAGTTGTTTCCTATGAAGTGATTGTAATATATGTCGAAAACCAAAGCGGGTTGGATCCAAAGAAGAGCAAAAGGAAGTTGAAATCTACGTGCTACTTTTGGAGCCCAATTGAGAAGAATTGTGTAGATCAAGCAACTCACTGGAGAGTCACCATTCCGACTAGCTTCGATAAACTCAGATAGGGCCTTATCACCGTTCACCTTGAGATTCACCGACCGTGTTTGACGGTCTTCGACGGTAGAAATGACTCCGTCGTCGAAACCGTCGGAGAAAGTAAGGAAAGAGAGATTGTTGACGTTGTCGTGGTTTGGGATCATAGAGCGATGGAAGAAGGAGAGACAAGTGACGAAAGTGACACGTGCGCCGGTTGTTTTGATTAGCCGACGAGCAAAACGGAGAGATGGGTTCACGTGACCTTGTGCCGGAAACGTTACCAGTAGAAAATGCGGTGGCGCCATCTCTTTATCGTTTTTGGCTTTTCTCAAGCGAGTCCAATTTTAAGAATCTGTGTCTGCTTACGGATTTGTGCTTTCATATGTATGTGTATATAAACATATAGATGAGCAAATGGATTTTTGTTGTCTGCACATGCATGCGTATTCATCAAACATACGCAAAACTGTATCAGGTTTCTTGTGACGTCTGCAGTGACGCTCACTAGATAAACACTCCATCGTATAAATCCAAATTTTGCGTTTTGGCTTTTTGCAGATTTGACGTTTACATGTCAATGAATATACAAACAAATTTATAACCAAAACAAAACATGCAAAATTTCATTTCATTTCATTCATATAATTTTTTGAGAGGTGTTATTATAAGAGTGAAAAAGAAACAGAGTACAATTGGTTTTATTTGCGTTTGATAATTATTTTCTTTTATTGTAGTGTTATTTGGATGAAAATAATACATTTTTGCACTATGAAACGTATAAATAGCAACAAATAATTGAGACCATTATCAACAATGATCTGTCCTGTCTTTATCATGATGACATGGAAGACAATAATATGTAGAGAAGTTCAAGTGATATACATTTTCTTTGTCCTTTAGAATGGAGGACCAAAGTTTCGTCTTTCAGATGAAAAAGATACGTCTCGTTTTCAATTATAATGGATTCGAACTTATGGAATATAGTTAACATATATATATATATATGAAAGTTATAGGGTTTCTAATTTCTAACTGTAAATTACTTGGAAAGCAAACAATAACAGATCAACCATTATATCTACACATACGCCATTTACATGTGTATACGTTACTCCTTGTTTTTTGAAGACCGGTCTTTTCTTTGACCACCAAGAATACGAGAAATTTGCAGACCTCTACTAAAGGCTTGGTTAAAGAGCATTCTTGTTTGAAACTCAGACACGAAAGGAAACCAAGCCAGAAACGCAACCGGTGTGAACAAAAGCAAGCCCATCAAGATCTCGTAGCCTCGAGCTAGCGTCCTAACCGATGACCATATCCCTAACTGTTGGATCAGAGGCTTACAAGCTTGTGCAATCTGATGAGGACAAAACAGATCTAATGTCACAAAACCAGACGATACTTGGAATCTTAGAGACAAAAAGAGGAGTCTGATGGTGGAGATAGACTTACGAGAAGCATTCCCCATCCAGTTGGCATGAAGGCAAGCATGCAGATGAATAAGTCTTTGATTGTTATTAGAGGAAGTGCGAGGAAAGTTATTAGAATTGCTACAAATGTGAGGAACACAAGACCCTTTATGATTCTGAACAGAAGCTGGAAATTCGTGCTGAATCTTTGTCTCCCAACGCCCAAACCCTGCAATGATCGTTACATAGTAGGAGTCAACACTATGTTTAGAATCTCGCAAGAATGGTAAATGTGAATGTGCATAAAGATTCATACCTTCACAATCAGTAGAATGAATAAGATCACAAACCATGACGCTCCATAAATCTGAAAACAGAGTCATTATCGTTCAATAATCAAGGGAATTACCATTCGCAGAGAAGTAGTTATAAGCTTAGCTTACCCAAAAGCTTTGATTTTTCCCTTTAAAGGTACTGAGATGATACACAAGTCCGTACTGAAAGATGAAGAAGCGCAAGGCCAAAAAGATCTCAAGGATGATACCACGGATCCCCGAGTGTCTAAGATGCTCTAATTCTTTCTCCCACCAAGACTCCCAACTCTTCTCAGGAGGGACACCGATTCCTCCTCGGTTATATATCCATTTGTTCCAGTCTGTCCAGTCGTCAACAATCTTTTGCCACTCGAAACCAGACGGGTTGAAAAGGAAAGGAGCAAAGAGCCATGTCACCACCATGAACCATATGGAAACAGTGATCAGAATATAAGTAACCACACCCCTATATGATTGACCAAATATCTGATACACGAGTAGGAGAATCATTAGCTCAATGCCCTTCACGAAGTGACTACGGGAATAGAATCTATAGTTCTCAGCAAACTTCGCATGGAAGACCACAAACCCACGTCCAGTTCCTCTGTATTCCGCGCCTCCATGAAACAGCGTCCTTCCGTAGTAATGTGTTTTTGTCCCAAGCTGAAACGTGAAAAAGACGGAAGCAAGTTGTAACTGCATCAACACAAACTCGATCAATGCGTTATGGAAACCCCTCTCAAGTCCAATCTCCATCATCATAGGCAAAGCCATCAAAAAACCAATCTGCACAAATGATTGAGAAGCAAGAGCTGCCTCAAGAGGCTTGTTGTTACGAAAAGCTCGTTGGTTACTCAATCCTTCTTCAAGCCCACTAAGTACTAGATATAGCCGGCCGTAAAGAAACACATACACCGTAAGCACGGTTAACTGTCAGAAAACAAATAATGGCTTCAGATTTGAGAAAGAAAACAAATCTGCCATGTATATATCTAGTGATTGAGAGATAACAAGGGGGGGGGGGGAATCTCAACCTACCATGGTACTAAAGTAGAACCCAATTGTGGTGAAATAACAAGACAGCATCCGGAAGAAATCAAATCGGTGTCCCAGTCTATACAGGTCGCGACTCATAGTTTGCTCGCCGTTGCCATTAGCGATTTTTGCCTCAAACATTGAGATCTGGTTGAGACCCACATCTCTTCCTTTACCAACTTGTATGTATTCATGATGAGTCACATTTCCTTCACGCAGAGTAGAATTAAAACCTGAAAGCAGTAAGAATGGTATGAGAAAATGAGAATTATATGAAGTAGATCATATGTGTGTCACCAGAGAAGGAGATCAAGCAAGTGCCTGCAAATATGTCTTCGCTAAGATTTATGACTTTAGAAGCTTTGCAGATACCACCTCTGGTAAGATGAAACAGACGATCAAAAATATCTGGATGACCGTAATGGAATCGTACTCTGGAGCAGCAATAGAAAGAACACATTAATTTTGACAACCACAATATCCAAATTTCCACTCAGAAGACTTCAGAACAGGGAAGAAACTTACTTCAAGGGACTAGCTAGTACCCTTTGCCCAATCGTGACAAAGCTGTTCTCTTGATTTGACATAAACCATGCAAGAGAAGACACACTTCACAAGAAACCGCAAACGTAGGAGATCAATAAGTGCACTGAAACTAAAAATCTCGAAGACAGAAATAGGATTGTACCTTCCAGTGAAAATATGCTCTCTAAGACCAAGAATCGTAGGACATCTTACGCCTCCATGCTTTTCAAGAAACTCTTGCAGTAAATTCCTCATTTTGAAAGCTTCCTCCATGTAGTTGTCCTATTTGTCAAATCTTTAGAGGTTAAGAGTCTCTCCGGTGATCATATTTTTAACTAATCATAAGCATATGAGATTCATTAGCGACACATCTTAGACAAAAGAAAACTATGCAATGCACCTGGTTCATGTCTATTGTCTGCAGCCCTTCTCCGCGTGTAAAAATGATAGCATGGTTCTGATTTTCCGGCTTTCCCTCTCCTAGTATAGCTGGTCCAGGAAGCTTAATCCGATAAATGAGCTGACAAAAAAAGAAATATAAACTCAGTCTTCCAGAATATAGAACAGCAGCATCAGTATCCTCTGACCTTACTTCTTAGGATTATCCTTGTCCTCCTATTTTGGAAAAAACAAGGAGCACCAAAATGTTAAGTATTTAATTATTTTTCTTGTCTTATACCTGATCTAGTGTTTGAACAGATTCAGAAGAATCCATTGGTTTGGTCTGTGGAGCAGCTTTCACAAGAGCTGAGTAATAAATTTTCTCCTCCGTCCCCTTATAACTTTCTTTATGTGTTTGCTCCACCTCATCGATATAGGCAACACGAATAGACGGGTACCTGCCATAAGGAAATAGCAAGCTTAACTGGTGAGGCAAGAAATTTATAACAAATCAAAGGAAGAGATCAAAGATGACGAATGAAGACATTACGTTGTCATAAGTCTCAATATGTCTTTAGCGCGTTGGTCGCCAGATCTCTTATGAATACTGTATTGTTGGCAGGAAACCACAAAGGTGAACTTCATATCCGCAAGTGCTTGACACTGTGCCCAGAGTGACCCCCCGCTCTTTGATGCTTCTTGGCTGGTTAACTCAAGAGCCTTGTAGCCTTTCAATAGTTCTAGAACAAAAACGAAGGTAGTTTAAGGAATGCTTTCACACTTTATAAGAATCAATAGGAATCACAGAGAAGATTTCTTCAAGCACCTTCATCCTTTGCCATATCGAGGAAGGCCTGAAGTTCCAAAGCCTTTCGGTAATACATCATGCCTCGCACTAGTTGAAACAAATCAGAAATCAGGCACAACAGGTTTATCAAAAAATAAATTCGTCAAGATAGAAAAATGAATCAGATTTCATTCGATGAAAGATAAGAAAGGAGGCTAAAGTCTATATACCAGTTTTAGTCAGAGTTTGGCCTCTGTAAGATGCCCAGAGACGAAGCTCCTCTTCCAAATCCTCTCTTGCTCTTAGTTCTTCTTCGCTGCCACATTTAACTCGTTCCAAAAAGTTTGTCCATTCATCTGATGTAATCCATGGACTCAGCTGATAGCTCAAACAAGATAACAGCGCCATATGAAAAGTTTTAAACAGATGGAAAAGTGAAACCTGGGAAGATCTTCTGCAAGTAAAAAAGTATAGAGACTCCATCTTCATTTTGCTGTTCTAAGCCAAATATGGAGAAAAGAACATCCTCTGAAAAGTATGGTGTCAGGACCCTATGCAAAAGCAGATTTAAGATATGGTAAGTGTTTGATTTTCACATTTATTAACTGCTTGTAGGATATATGAAAATTGAGAGGACAATTAAGAGATGTATCATATGTCTGCGATGAAGCTACTTCCGCAATGGAAAATGCATCCATTGATGAAGGTGCATTGATAGCCATAAATTAGTTGAAAGTGACTGGAACCTACGAGAAGGAAAGCATGTTGCGGATCTTGGGTGCAGCAGGCATGTCCATGAATAATGAATTTGAAAAGAAAGTAAGACGCCTTCGAGCTTCCAAGTTGGACGGAACATCCATAGCTGACTCCTTGACAGTAAGCAAAAGATGAAGCCTCTTAATCTGTAAAAGAACAAAACAGAGGAAAATGGACAAACCACTTAGACGCCCCTAATGCCAAAGAGATCAAATGCACCACTGTAGTGGAAACAAGAATGAAATAATTTTGAAAGGAAGAGACTTGCTTTTTCTTTCCAAGCTTCTGTTTGAGAGTAAACTGGGAATCGAAGTTGGCTAAAATATTTGCGCTGTTGATGAAGAGGGGTCATGACGTCGTACTTGACATAAGTTCCATTGTGGGCAGTCTCTAGTAAGCTATGGAATGGAGACTCTAAATCAGAGTGCTTCGAACGAAATATGATTAATCACTTGGAAGACGGCTTATACAAATGGTCTTACATTGGGACTTCGTCTTCCATGATATCTCTAGTCACCACTTCTAACATGTTCAGCAAGACAATTACAATTTGATCCTTGTCCTCCTCCCTGTTTTGTAGCTGTTACAAGTAGACCAACCTCAGTTACTTTCATGCTAAGCTTGGCAGAAATATTCATCATTGTAATGCTACAGTATGTACCAAATATTCGATTAGCCGAACGAACTGGCCATACAGATCAGGAAGAGCACTCAGATTCAATTCTGTTATCAGTGTTTCTTTCTTAATATGTTCATCAATCTTGGAGAAAATGTCGTTTATGACCCTGTACAAGAACAAATAAGTTAGGAAAGGTTACTGTAAGTCCTGAGTTGGAACACAGGCAAGGGATTTAAAAACTTACTGTCCTTCTCGTTCTCCGACGACCAGATAATTAATGAGATTCTTAAAAGATGCATAGCACTCTCCAACTGCACAAGTCATGTAACTGTCAACAGCCAATCTCTTTTTCAGTTCACGGTCTTTTCCATTGCTGTCTTTAGCCATATCCAAAGCTATTGGGATCTATCGTTTAATCATGAATACGCCAGAAATTAGAATACAAAAACGGAAAATGTAACACCAGACGTAAGTCAAAAGACAAAACTTCACCTTACTAGCCAGTAGAAAAGGTGGCCACCGGATAAGATCCAAATCAGGGTCAGACCAATATGGCACAAGCAAAAGTTCCATTTCCCTGTACATTATCACAGAATTCTTATAACCTAATTTGTATTTACTTTTTCAAACCTGAATTGAAGGTAGAGTAGTAATAGGTTTTTTGGACCAGGAAGCCGGTGAAGTGATTTCAGAGAGTAAAAAGCAGAGAAAGTAAGAGCGGCCAAGGGTTGATTTGGGTAAGACCAACATGAACACCAGGTACAGAAGAACTTGCCTGCATTTCAAAATTAGATGGTTGATGGGAGAGTGAGTTAGATTTCTGAAAAGACCAATCTGTTTAAGGTGAGTAGGACTTACTCACTGTTCTTTTGAAACCAATGGTAATGTCATGAGACCCCAAATATAGTTCTTTAATTTGGTTCTGACCCTCTGATAGAACACTCAGGTGCTTGACTTAGAAAATTCTAATGGTTTCATTACATACTTCACCATTGGTTTTGAAAATACAGCCAATAAGTACTACTCACCTTAAATTGATTAATATTTTCATGAATCTAACTCCCTCTCTCGTCAAATATATAACTTTGTAACACAGGCTAGACTGTAAGTGGTGTTCATGTTCCTCACCTTCTACGGCATGATGGCTGTTGGTCTCACTCAAATCAACACTTGGGAGCTGTTATCCTCTGCCTATTACTCTCTTTACAATCTCCTCTCTGGCTTCTTCGTTTAAGAACCTGTAACTAGTCTTCTTTCTATTTAAGTTTGAAAAAGGACCTAGCTCTCATTTTCAGACTGGGATAAGAATGAAAAGATTCAAAGCCAGACCGAACCTATCACTAATCAAGTCCTCTTCTCGGAAACTACTGATTATTTTGTTCCACATCTGAGCAAACCGCGCCGCTTCCTTGTCTTTGCTAGATGGGAGCTGAATAGAAAAAGAGAACACAACCTTAATAGAGCTCTAAGAAAGAGAAAGTATAGTGAAAACAGCTTAACATAACAGCAGTAACCAGACCAGATCAAACTTGCGAGAGAAGGTCGCCCTAAATCCCTTTTTCTCTGTATCCTCGCTCTTATCATGTGGTACCAAGCAATAATTAAAGGCCCCTGGTATGGACTGAAATCTCGACCTCAACATTCCAAGTGTTCGGATCTGAAGTGAAACAAAGTTCTTTTTAAGACACTATCTCTTGGAAACTAAAGAAGTGAGCGTATGCCACTCCGTAATGTAGATAAGTAATCCTATATGCTTTTTAATGGACAAGGAAGACAACAAAAAACCTCTCCAAGACGGCGGAAAGCTCCATTTAAACCTCCAACCAGAGTTGAAACTATAGCATACCAGATTTGAGTGTCCATGAAATAAACCTGCATATAGAAGTTAGCATACCACAGGGGAAATCATAAGAACAACAAAAGATATGGGAATGAACAGTATGTGCAAACTCACGAGAATAACTGGTGACCAGAGCGCAATGACGACGCCTATATTATTCTTGGCTGCAGAAACCAAAGATACAACGGCAGAGTTATTTAATAAAAAAGCATTATGCAATAAACAAATCCTGATATTCTGTTTATCCGTTACCATGAGGGAAAAACTCATGCCAGCTGTAGACGGATATATGGATTCGCATTATATCTTTGGTTGGACCAACAAGGGGCTTAATCTGCATCGAAGACGGAAAGCATGAGAAATTTTACATTCATGGACTGAAATGACTGTCATTAGAATCTCAATGGCTGTTAGTAGAGAAGATCCTGTTTCCAACTTCCAAATAAATGTTTTTGCATATTGCTTATGCTAGACTACACAACAATACGATAAATTGTGATACCTCAGCATAATAACTGAATGCCAGCTTTGAAATCAGCAGAATGATCCAAAACATTGTGTACCTAGAAATCATTTGCACATCATCATTAAGCAGTGCTGAAAAAACAACCAACATTCCGACATATAAGTTTTGGACTCCTTACTTAAAAAGCGACAAAGCGCTCTCATGCATACCCCTTCCTATATACAGACGAGGCTGTATCACAAAGAACCATGATAAGACCACCTTTTTAGTTTAACATCACAGACTAACATTTTTTCAAGATAAAAGCACATGAATAAACTACCTGAGACCACCACATCATCAGCATCATTATCTTAAAGTCAGACTTTTCAAGATAACGCCGAATGAAAGGAAACAGAAACAGCAACGCAGAAAGCATGTTTGGGGATAAGTAGATAAGAATTGCCACTATGAAAAGGGAAGGTGAATTATGGCTGTGTCCCCCAAACCAATTCTTTATGGTCTGAGCAAACCCAGAGGCGTTTTTCCAGCTGTACGCGTAAGTAACTGGCATGACTACAACCCATACTGCAGCCGCACCTACCTTCAAGACATATCTGAGTTTCACATAGAGTGACATGCTATGTCTTGCCTTCCAGCTGAGGGCTATGTCAAGGACAGCTGAAATATGAAGACAGACAATCAAAAAACTGGAAGGAAAATTGTTATGAAACCAGAAGAATGCAAAGGTCAAACTAATAATTGGTAGGAAAACATCATGTTTCGAGAGGACACTAAAACAACTATTGCCCTCATAACAGAGGATACTAAACAGCTATACTATGCATCATCACCTTGTGCGAGCTTTAGTATAGCTGCTGTAATGAAGACGCTCAAAACCTTTAGGAAGACATCACCCTGAAAGATGGCACTCAACTCTCCGGATCCATTCCATGCAATAACAATCATTGCCTAGACAAATATGATACATTAAACAACAAAAAGAAAGAAAACACAAACTTGAAAGACAAACATGCTAAATACAAGATTTTGGTACCTGCAAACACAGGATATAAAAGCTCCACATTCTATCAAAACTTCTAAATATATGCCAGAAGGAGCGTATCTCGACAAAATTGACTTTGCCCATCCATCGATCTCCACTATTTGATTTTATCTGTGGCATTATGAACATAATCAAGAAATTAAAGATACAGAAACTGAGGCAAGTGAAGTAAAAAAAATGTTCTGGTTGAAATAACTTTTAAGACATGACGATCAGTCTAAGCTGATACAGCAAGATTTAACATAACACTTAGATTACGAGTTTATAATCCATTAGACTAATTAATGCAAAGATTTGCTAACATAAGCAGAAAAATACATATACGACCCATTATTTAGTCTCTATTACTCATACCTCACTTCTCTCAAGTCGAAGTTCTTCAGCTGTCCGACAAAAGAAATCAGCATCTGCCCGCATAGGCCACCCTAGGCGAAAACATCGAATTGACCTGCATAGTTGCAGGGACAGGAATTTAGACCACCCTTGATTCTGTAGGGATCGGATAGCGTGACATTCTAAAAAGGTTATAAGATGATCATCTGCATTTACCAAAAATATTCATTTAAGTCATCATAGTTTCTCCACACAGAATGCTTTGACTTTCCTCCTCTACTTCTCTTTGCTTCCTGTAATGCACAAAGATCTAGATAAAAAAAAAGAATAGGTAGATTGAAGGAAAGCTTGAGAATAAAAGAGTAAACTGAAGCGAGGAACCTTTGCTATTGTCTCGTATATAGGAGTCACTACTTTCTGCAGGAAAGCTTCATCGTCACCACCATAAGCTGGCTTTACATGCTCCCCTGTCATGGGACTAACACTACCAGCCAACATACCATACAACTCGAAAGCCATCTGAACAGATACGAAAAATCATAATTAAACTTAAACAGCTATGAAAATGTTATTCTTCACAGATAACTAAAATTTTAACAGACGAAAGTGAATCCTTACATGGTGATATATATAACAGAGGCATTCTGGCATGAATCTCAGGTTTGCAGCTTCTCCCCATATTAAAAGATAAAGTCCCATGTAGAGCAATTTACGCTGCTGTACCTCTTGCTGAATAGTCGGCAACCTTCAAGTGGCAACAAGAGGATAAGCAGACAGAAAGTATGAGGCATATACTATGCAGCATAAGTTTTCAAATCTTTCTATCTTATTGGTAAGATAGAAAAAGATGAAAACTCTTTAAGACATTAAAATGAGGAACCCTCACCAAAGGCTGCTTTTCCGACCCAAATACTTGCACCACTTTTTGTAGTTTCTGAAAAGTTTCTTCATCACTATGGTCAAGGCGCGATCATCCAACTAGAGCAAATATTGAACACAACCACTAAGTGCAAGTAAAACTGCCTAGGAAGCGAGTAAACAAGAAACCATCACAAAATGCATACCTTTGGTTGTTGTTCAGGTCTTGGATATTGTCGGATGTGGACATTAGCAAGTAACAAGATCAAGTGCTCTCTTTGATTCGAGACATTGTCTTTCTGCAGTTTAAAGGTTGAACAACATTCAGTACAGACAAAATCTTTAGTCAAATAATTACAACAGGATATTCGCTAACATCACCTGAAAACCAAACATAGATTGAAGCCAGTCTAAAATGTCCTCGTCGAGTTTCTTCTTGTGACCTGCTGTCCATGGTAAGCCCCTTGTATTTCTAAGAGCAGCTACAGCAGCTTGTATCTGCAGAACAGTATTCAAACAGATTGAATGGACTGAAAGACAATAAAACATAAAAATAGAAGTTAAGATGAGTAGCTGGATAACCTCAGGCAATCTCATTATAGCCTGATTCTGACTATCAGGGTCAAGGGGAAGTATATTGTAAGGCACGTAAATCTGGGTTTTCTCTTCCACCTTATTGTGCGTTTCCAAAATCTACAACAGAAAAGAAAGATGATCAGTAACTAGTTTAATAATTTATATCACAAGAGTATCATCAAGATGTTTTGCCGAAGCATTTATAAAAGATTTGCACAAGAACGGAAGTAGAAGATCAATACTACATTGCATAGTATCTACTATCAGCATCACCTCATCAGCCACTTCCACATCTTCAGTCTGATTAACAGCCTTCAAGACTTCAAAGAGAACGGCAGCAGTTTGATAGGCCTTTGTAAGTTGAGCACTAAAAGTAAATTATTGTATTATGAATGAATAACACAGTCAGAGATAAAGTTGTAAGGAAAACCGAAAACTTGAAGGAATTCATTTCATCAAAACACAAACCGATCAGCTTTATCAGCAGCATTTAGCAACGCTTGGATGTATTTCTTGTAGTAGTGTTGATAGAAACTCTGCATCTCACGCGCATCACTCTTTTGCCTTCCAGCCAAAGTTGTTTCATTCTCCTGGAGAAGTAATTAGAAACATTAACGACATGAGTTTAACAGTTAACCCAACATGTTACTGGATCAAACAAATGTTGACATCCATGTACCCTTTCTAATCGTTGAAGAAGCGCGGTCTTAAACTGGCGAACACCACGTCCACTTGAAGTTGGATCAAGCCTATGTGCCTTCTCAAATGCGTAAAACCGACCTGGTAGCATCATCATCCACAATTTTATTATTCAAAGCTCATTTAAGATGATCCATCAGAATCAATCAAGCTGTAAAATTGTTTCAACTCACATAGGTAAGCAACTCGTGGATTACTAGCTTCAACTTCATTAGCCACACGAAGAATCGGAGCAATCTCCACTAAAGATGATGGAACCACTTCACTATCAAGCATAGCCTCTCCGAGACTACCAACAGTCTGAGTCCGCAGAATCCGCCTCTGCGGCGGAGGCGGATCAGGTTCCCTTCTTTGAGACATCTTCTAAATCTTCCGACAATCAATCTGAGCTACCAAAGTAAACTACTTGTCAAAACCTTGAGAGACTTGTGAACTGAAAAAAAAACTCAAACATAGAAAGAAAGAAGACAAGAAGTAGGATCCAATTTAAGTAGTAAGATTTTTACTATAATCGAGAAGCTAATTCTGATTCATCCTCACAAAAGAAAATATCACTACTGTACGCGCACTGAACGCGAAAAGCTATTATCTTTCTATAAAGAAACATAAGAGATCCAACGAATCCCCCAAAACCCATTAAAGTAGCCGACGATGTAAAGCGCAAAAAGATATTTTAACTATCCAATTCGACAATCCATAGCTCAATATAAGTTACTTGTGGTCCTGTAAAAACATAAAGGATAAAACTTTCGAAGCGTAAATGAACGCGCTTGAGAAAGCTCGAATTACAAGACCTAGAAGACGCTCAAAAGTCAAAGTCAGTCAAGTGGAGCAAAATTGAATGGGTTAAGTGAAACGCACAATCAGAAAAAAGACATCGAATTTCATTTTCTCTGAGTTGAAGAAAACGAAACCCAGAATCAAAAAAAAGTGAAAAGAGACCCAGAGGTTAAGGATCACCTGACGACAAACAGAGGAAGAGAGAGAAACAGAGGACCCTTGAAGATCTAATACAGCATCAGATATGCGATAGAGCTAGAGTAGTTACAGTAAAATAAAAGGTGTCATCTTTCGTCGGTCACTTAAACGGGTCTCCGGCGACGACAGTGGAAGAGAAGGAGAGAGGAAAGCAACGGCTACAAGACAGGCGCCAAGTTTCTGTAAGGTTTTAGACCTTTCCTTTTTTTCTTTTGCAGCTTTTCCTTTTCACCAATCATAAACTGCCACGTCATCCTTTACGTATTATATATCGTCATATATTTTTGGAAGCTGCTGGGTCGTTTTCCTATGTATGTGTAAACACAAAAATATAACAATAGTTTTGTATTTCTCTTTTATAGGTTAAAAGAGCTCAGAACAACTTACTTAATTACTTATAATTTCATTATTGTTTAGTCATATCTCATATCATATGATTATAGTATTGAGAGATAAGAAGATACCTCTGGTTCTTTTGGATCATCAATTTTGAGCAAGCGTGTTTGTTGGACTCCTATCTCATCATCATCATCATCGATCCAACGTATTTTTCCTTGGTATTTCTATATTAAGAGTTATAGTTTATTCATTTCCTTGGTATTTCTATATTAGTATTGTGTGGTTGTTGAGAATTCAGAGATCATCCAACTTATTTTCCCTTCCAATAATAATAATTTTTAAAAAAGTTGTTAAAACATTAATTAGATAAGAGTAAACTAGTAAACTAGTAATCAGTTTCTTGCGTTAAGACAAATATAGTTATCATAGCGAGTATTAAAAACAAGTGTCACATCCAATTTGTCCATTAGTCAAAAGTCAAAACCAGTGATGTGAAATATTTACTCCCGCTAGATGCTCACCATTTTCCAATAATCCACACATGTGATCTTATCTATTAAACTCATATAATGCTATTACAATTTCATTACTACAATATAACTTTATTTGTTATTATGTGATGAGTATGTGGTTTAAATGAAAAAAACATATAAGACTCGGTTGACATACAATCTCCCATCCAATTTATTAGTATAGAAAAGTTAATTCTATAAGCTTTTTATCTAAATTCCTTTTTCCAACCTTTTAACCAAAATAAAGAAACTAAAAGGAAATATCAAACAGATTATTGGTCAAAAGTTCAAAATCTGAGTCACAGCTTACAAGAAACAAACATGAAATTGCAAAATCATGCCTTTGTTAAAGACACAATGGATCCCTCTAGAAGTATCTTCTCTCTTACTGGATTATAAACTATATCAACATTTACGTTTTCACCGTTTATATCTTCACTTACGTGCAACAAAACATCTATGGATGCAAGTGATTTTTTATTTCTTATACAAGTACTAATATGTTTAAATATTATTATCTTTATATATACAAACACTTCCAAAAGATATGCATAAATATATGGTGACAAAGTTCAACTAACATGCTGACGTTTTGTTTCTCTCGTTTAACAAGGTCTCACGTCAGTTCCCTGTTTTTATTTAGGATTGACATGTAAAGATAGACACAAACATTATCCCATAAAGAGCTTGTAATATTTTTTCCCAGCATCAAAAAGAAAAAGGCATTGTGAACGTGACCTAAAAAATGAGCTTCCTCTTTCTTTTCTTTACATCAAGGTGAAATTGTTTAGAGAAACATTGCGACTCATTTTTACTAGAATTTATAGAAATCACGAATCAACTGGTGAAAACATGATTTTACATATGTTTTTCAAACGTATTTTTATGTTTTTCAAAAAAAAAACATAAAATAATTACATATTTTGTATATCATTTTTCTTATAATATTTGACTATTCCCCTAGCTAGTTTCGTATAATTATTATAAGATATTTAATGATCAAAGTGGTCATCATGGAGATTGGGATATCTAACCATAAATGTCATCTTGGATACTCAAGTTGTCGTGAAAAAAAAAAAAAAAAAAGTCTCACATCAGTTTGGAGTGACTAACTATTAACTAATGTCTTCTTATAAATCATATGGGCACCTCGCTCATAAGCTAGATTTTGGGTGGGTTCTACCTACAGGCTTTACTGGGCTGGGTTAAATTTCAAGGAACTCATGTTAACTATATTTATCATGCGTGAGTAAAGATACTCATGCCTTATGCAGAAGTGATGGATAGAGCCATAGAGGTAAAATGTAGAAGCATCCTGTCATGTTTCTTTCGTTACGTACGTTAATGACATAGTTTTTATGTGCAGGGCTTTTATAGCTTAGGCCTTGTCTTGTCGCAGCTTGAAAATAATTTCAGTTCTTAAGACGTGATTTCGAAACCATGTAACTAGAATAATTCCTCTGTTTCTAAAGTAGCAGAAAAAGAGTACCTTTAAACTTTATTTGAAGGGATATTATTATGCATACAGAATTTATTAGACGTAGCCAGTAGTATATAAATAAGTTCATTAATCAATTTGAATAATATTACAAATGAATTTTATGCAGAAAATTATCTAAACAGGCAAAAAACTAACTTCATCCACCGGATTCTCCAAAAAATACTGAATCATATGATTCATATAGTTAGCTTTACGATAGTGGTGATGTTGGAGAGGCAAGAGAAGAGGATCCCATGGAAGAAGGAGACATCTCGCCGCCTGTAGGCATGTCTTGAAGAACAGCCACAATCCTACGGATGCTGATGGATCTTGCTGACCGGAAACTGTAAGCTCTCTTCATCGTCTTTGACGTAGAGAAAACACTCGAAGATTTAGAGAGTATGAGATACACAAGAGCTTGTATCAGAGCAAAAATGCTCACTTTCATTAGGATGCCTTCAAAGCTTCCTTCCATTGATGTTTTCAAGATTCAGATCACAATAATTATTAGCCCGTTGACTTTTTCGTTGTTGTCTTGAGATCTATGAGTTAGAGATTGTTATACTAATCAGGCAAAGTCGCTTGTTTAAATAGAGATCGAAAAGAGAAGATGGTCTTATTTGACCCGAGACAGAGAGGTCGAAGCTACGATGAAAGCTCTAAGGGGAATACCATTGAATCTTTGAATCTTATCTGGTCAAAGTAGACGGAGTTTTTTCCGTTTCTTTATAATATATTACTATTATATACAAAACGACAAAGATCATGTTGTGTTGTTTAGTACAAAGTACAAACATGTGCTAATTACATTCTCAACCCAATGTACCAATAACTCACGTACACATAATGACATGAAAATACGTGCGTGCGTAATATAACCGTATATGCAAAGGGTACTTACTTTGTAAACGTGTACAATCGAATTAGTCTTCTCTAGTTACTTCAACTGAGATTTTAATACATAAATTTTCAAATTGTGATCAATTAGTTACTAAAACCTTCAATATAGATTATCCAAATCCATTTTCTGACCAAAAACCAATCTCATGATATTCAAACAATCTCTGCGCTTTGTCAAACAGAAATTAACTAGCAAACCATTTTTTCGTTGCTACTTCATAGAGAATCATCTATAACCATCATCACTCTTTGAGAGTAGTCCTCACTACACGTTGATGTCCCAATGGGTTTCCATGATTGTCTATGCACCGTTGCTGCCTCGGTTTACCGGTATTATTTCCTGATGAATTCTTCACCCCTCGGCATAATTTCATGTGTGAATGCATCTTCTCGGGTTTAAATAACTTCCCACATTGCCTATGTTATGAATTATCAACAGTCATATGAACCGTAAATATAATCAAGTTTTAAACATGGGGAGTGATGAAAAGAGGGCTTACGAGCATAGTGGAGCCATAGAAGGCTTGCTTGGAGTAACCTTTGGTTTACAAAACTCTATTGTCTCCTTCATCTTTATGCCACTCCATGCCCCTTCGAAACTTTTTCTAGATTTATTAAAAAGAAAAGAAAAAAAAGCAACCGCGTGTTACCAAATTGAGCGACTATTATATAGTTCAGTATGTTATACTTATTGTTTAGGTGCCAATGATATGCTACATCAGCTGCTACAAAAGTAAATGACTATATATTAACTATTAATTTATTTACAAACTAAAGACTAATTAATCCCAATCATATATGCCATTGACAGCTTAAAAGTAACGAAATTAAAATAATGATAATTGAATATATGAATATGAGTACTTTGGGGCGTACCGAGCATTGTGCTGTTGGTGGTATTGGTATCTGCGTTCGTTTTCCCAAGCCGGTCCAAAAGCCCCAGACATAGACTTGTTCAGAGGCACCAAAACGGCGTCGTTTGTGTCCATACCACCGCATTTCATCAAGTTCCGTAACACGTGAGAGGCAAGTACGCTCGAATAGCTCTTACTCTTAATGTAACTCGAAGACGACGTCGTTGACGATACGCTCGGTCGACCCGACTCAACATCGTTACCCGATCCGTCTTCCCTCGAACCGTCTCTTTCGCCGGATACTGTTTTCCGATCTTGTTTCTTAAGAACGAAACCTTCTTCGTTCGTGGTGGATTCCTCAGTGACTGTCGACGTTGTTGCCATCGAGCAGAACACCGGAGAATCTTTATGGATCTTCTCTGACGTTAATTTTGACTTCTGGAGTTTTTCTTCAGCGTCTTCTCCGCCGTCAACACTATTTCTTATGCCCCAAGCTTTCTCCTCTGTTTAAAAAAAACCCTAGCTAAGAACCCTAATAAACCAATTATCAAATTTAGTAATATTTACGTGTGACACATACCCTTCGGAGAGCTTAGAAGAATCTCAGATCCTTTGAGGACATATTCATTATCGGAGATTGGAGTAATAAGATCGTCGTCTAATAAATCTTGCCATACGTACCCATTCTTGTACCTCCTGCATTACATAAATCGATAAATATTCAAGAATTAATAAGTGAAAAATCAATATTTCAATAATTTTTTACCTCTTACAAGACCAGCAAAACGCGTCAGGCATCGCATCGCCTCGTGCATCCGCCAACCATCTTTTCACATCTGCGTTTTAAAACACAATTTAGACGAGATTGATCGAAATAGAAGAGATTGATAGATTAATTAAGAAGAGATCGAGAGTTAACCTCGAAGAAAGACTCCATTACGAGAGAGATGATGAACACGCAAGAGATGAGGATGGTCAACGTGACCTGAACGGCTAAGGAAATATACTAAATTCACTCTTCTTACTTCTCCTCCTCCACCATTACTTTCCATCTCTCTTTCTCTTTTTTTTTTTTTTGGGTCGTCAATTTTATTCTCTGTGTGTCTTTTTCAAAAGAACTTATATAAGCCAAAGCTACTTAGTTTTTTTAAAACTATATGAAGAACTCTCAAAGAGTTCACTTCTCCGCTTTTGAGACAAGAAAGAGACAAAAGATCGGACTAAAACAAGGGCTTTCTTTCTTTCTTTCTTTTGTTAACTCACATGGCCTTTTAAATTGAGTTGTAGAGAGAAAAGTTTAGCTTATTCCCAAAAAGAGAATTGAATTTGAATGTTATTAAAATATTTGAGTAAAAGACAAAAAGAAACAATGAGACATGTTTGTGGACACAAAACCAAACATATGCATAGATAGAGATGAAAAAGTCTTTGCGGATTAACGGAAACCGCACATTTCTCGGACGACTCCAAAGAACAAACATAGGGTTTCGAGATCACTTACCTTTTCTTAATTTTTTTTTGTTTTCTTGATAAAATATATTTGTAGATTTTCTCTATCTTTTTCCCCTTTTAATGTTACATTAGGGTATAAAAATTACTGAAAATAACTTCTAACTAAGAAGAGATCTCGTAGGAGAGATTTATGGATTATGGTTAAATTGGTCTTAGTCTATGTATAACTAAATATAGAAAGGAGAAAGTCTTCTCAGCAGATTTATCGTGATTTAGGAACTTATACACTATATTATAAGCAGAATATTTACGTATATGGTATATGAGATTTCTATAGATATCCAAGTTTTAATTCTTACCATAACGAAAAACTTAGATGACAAAAAAGCATAAACAAATCCCGAAATTTGTTATCTGTAGTCTATTAAGAGAATGTTGAAAATAGTCTGGGGATACGGGAATCGTAGATGGAGAAAATAAATTGATTTTTTTTTTGTTTACAGAAAAAAATAAAAAATGTAGTAAAAACTGAACACATGATTTTATTTCAATTTTATATTAATACTCAAAGAACATACATTGTTTCTCCTTAACCACAAGTGATTGTAATCAAGGTGGTGGTGTACATATGATTTTGGAAGAGAAATTATATGTGGTGGTCAGTGTACATTGCAAATATTTTATTTGCAATATTTGAATTACTTAAAAGAGTACATCCTCTTGAATTCTAGCACAATAATGCTTTTTCATTTTTTTTACTATAGTGTCAACTAATTAAAATGTGTCATTTTGACATGTTTCACATATATTTAAAAAATAAGTAAATTTTTACTATATTTTTTACAGATACATTTTAAAAAACATTTTTTCTAATTACTAAGTTGAAATAATAGAAATAAGATATTATATTTTTAAAACTTCATCGGAAATACAAAACAATATTTTTTGTTTTAAAATGATAAATGACCTTACTTGTGAAACATAGAGTATCAATGAAATTATACCATTTACCACTTGTTTTAATTTAGGGAAGTAGAAATATATACTAAACAGCATTTGTATTTTGAAAAATAAACTAAGATATATATAATCATAATCATTTGCTGATCATCGTTTACCTACGATTATGTCCGTATGTAGTATAACAGAATGAAAAAAAACAAAAAAATATTGGTATTGAGGACATTAAAATTAATCGTTTCACCAGCAAGAAAATTGGAAATTCTCCAAACTGAATACAATTGCAATTTTCAAGATCATTCACGTTTTCTTTGGCTAATAGAAAAATTGAAAAAAAAAAAAAAAATCATAGATTCAAAGAGTGTATATATATACAACTCATCACCTATGAATTCGATATTGGTGCTCCTCTTCTTCATCTTCCTCTTCCTCTTCGTACATAGACTTCATAAATGGCTCAGCATCACGAGTCATCTTAGCCCCACCATCAATGGATTCTTGATTGTTACCGGCGACCGCTCCCACAACGGTTGTTGCGGCTGCTGCTGCGACTGCAGTTTGCCTGTTAGCAGCAGAGTATTGTTGAATGACTAAAACCGAAGCATGCATTGTGAAATTTGACGAAGCTAATGTGTCCCCTATTGTGCCTAGCTCAGGACTACTGCTCCAATCGTTTAAACCGGTTGTCACCGGAGAATCTGATTTATATCCTCTTCCGACAACGTAAAGATCATACGAATTATTGTCTTCCATTTCTCTGATAGTAGCGATCGTGTCTTGACCATCGTTCACCACTTTTTCGATATATTTAACGGAAGAATCGTTCATAGTCTTGAAATTAAATTCGTAGATGCACTCATCGTCTACTTGTTTCTCCCTCTCGTACTCTGCCGCAACTTTCCCTGACGATAATAGAGCTTCGCGTCCCGGGACGAATCTTACAACAGTGAGTTTAATCACGTGTTGTCCGACCATTCGCCAAGCGTATGATAACGCCTCGCGGTCGTCTGAACCACCCACGAAGAGCATCGCGACTTCTCTTTTCATTGCTTCTCCACGGAACGACTCAGACCTGACCATGGCCATGCCACGGTCCACTAGAATCCCGACCGAGCAAGGAGCGTGGCTCAAAACGTTTTGGTTAATGTCGGCGTGAGAAGAGTTTCCTTCTCCCATCCGACCGTCCGGTGTCAAGTGCTTGTGGTATGGCAATATGATGAAACAAACTCGCTTGTCCTCGGCTAAAGCGCATATGTCTTCGTGCATCGTTGTGTAAGGCGAGACCGCAGTGATCGTCTGAACAGTCATAGCGTCGTTGTTGACTTCCATAGCTTCGAAGGTTTCGGCGATTTGGTCGGACTCTGCTCTGACTCTGTCTGAGAAGCTAGCTTTCGGTTTGCATTCGTCGTTCATGATTAGCAATGAGGCTGTGGTTCGACCAGTGAGCTCCACGAGGTGAATGGCGAAGACATTGAGAGGTGACTGTTTGGTTGGGTTTGAGACTTGTAAGAGATTGGTGATCCCAGAGACATTGGGGAGAATATGGACGCAAGCTAAGACGCGGAACTCTGTTTCTCCTTTAATCTTTTGGACCGTACGGTGCTTGTAGTGGGCCAGTTTTTTCTTGGGCTTGTATGCAACTGCGAGAAGAGGCTCGACAACTAGTGACATAACTAGAAGAGCGATCGTCATATGAGTGTACATTGGGCTATCCAACGCCTGCAAATGGTTTTTATAGACAAGAGAAATAAATAAATGAAGTGACAATGAGTGTAACTATTAGATGATAGAATAGGAAAACTTTGTTCTTTAGTAAAATAATACTACGTACAAATAATACGATGACGAACAAAACCAATCAAATTCAAATTTGTAAACAGGCTATTGAAAACATAAAACAAGATAATAACGAATGAAATATCTGTCTATTATTCATATTTCACCCATCCAATTTTGTCTTTTCCTAGACTCAAAAAGTTATCATATAGCCACAGTGTGCAATAAGATAAAATTAATGGATTTAATTAGTACCTTGGTATCGCGACCAGCATTAAGAACTACGAGCGATAAAGTTCCCTTGGTGTTCATAAGGGCTCCGATGGCGAGTGCGTCACGCGTAGGCATACGCATGAATAAAGAGACGACCACAGTAGTCAAGATCTTTACTAAGAAGGAAGAGCAAATGACAAATACCATCATGAACTTGTCAGTGTACTTGAGCATGAAACTAATATCTGCTCGTAACCCACAAATGATGTAGAAGAGAGGCATAAGAATCCCGGAGAGGAAGTCATGGAGCTTCTCCTCGATCATGTTACGTATGATGTGGTCGTGCGGGATGGAGAGACCGAACAGGAATGCACCGGTTATGGAGTGGACCCCGCATGCGTCCGTGATCAAGCCGCATAGGACCACACCTCCTAAAATGAACCAAACGTGAGTGTCTCCGACGTGACCTGCCTTCACGGTCTTGGAGAAGATCCATTTAATTCCCGGACGGATCACAAAGATGCAGAGGAGAACGAAGATTGCAGTGGCGATTATCACGTACGGCATCATTTTGTTCCATGTCCCTTTTTTAATCACAGAAAGAAAAACAGAAGAAATTATCAGAATTCTTTAATTAATATGCATATTTTTGTTATATAATTACTTTTAGTTTCGAGAAAAAAAAAGATAGATTAAATGCAGGATTCATGCCATTTTTGTCCAGTGTGAAATTTGTTTAACGATTATAGAGTTTTGGATATTAATTTGAGTTCTGGCGTCCCAAATCATTTTTACCAATTGTAGGAAGCTTTACCTGCTTTGCTAAAAGAAGCGAACCCGAAAACGAGGAGGACCCATGTGCACAAATCAGTGACAATGGCCGCACACATGGCCGTACGACCCATATCGGACCGCAACAGCTTAAGATCCGCAAGGATCCTAGCCAGGTCAGGGAAGTTGGTGCAGGCTAAAGCGACAGACCAGAAGACACAACCAGCGATGATCTTGTCTGGATGGCCATTTCCTGGAAGATAGTAAAGGAAGGCACCAACTGGTAAAGCGACGACAAGTCCTGCAAAGGCGATGATGACTGGTTTGAGCTCGGTGATCCGCACCATCCTCAGGTCCATCCCTAGACCAAGGAGGAAGATGTTGTAGACGAGAGCTAAGTTTGCGAATGTTTCAAGAACCATTGTGAATCTGTAGGGGAATATATGTTCGATTACAAAACCTACGTTCCCAAGCACACTTGGGCTAAACAATAAACCACACTGCAAAAAAAATACAAAAACAGAAAAATTAAAACACAGAGAACTTGGAGAGCCAAAAAAAAAAAACGGATGCAGCAAAATTTAAGACGAATTTTGTATACGCACAAGGATCTGAGCTACGAAAGGAGGAAGATAAAAGGGTCGGGTTATATAGTAGAGGACGCGGTAGCTAAGGTTCGCGATAAAGAGTTGTGTTATGAAGAACGGAAGGGAAGAGGCGAGCGTACTTCCGCTCTCCCATCCCTTCTGTTCTCTCTTCTCAAAGAGAAGCTGTTGATCATAACACACGATTTTTCCAAAACGCGATTCCTCAACGTCATATATAGGCTCCGTCGTATTTAAGGGGACTCCGGAAGACATCTCCTCCTACGATGGCTGGTCGAAATCCCCGAAGTACGACGATACTATCCGTTTGAACCCAACGTTTTGTCTGAACCCAACTTTGGGTTCATATAAATGTGTTAACTGCAATAACAACTAATTTACAACCTTTTCTACGTTTTAGTTCAAACGTGATATGGCTAATTATAGATGATGTATTAGTTGTCATTGGGAAAATAATTAACCACTCATTTTTAAAATTGGACTTATGGGAATTATGTGTGTTTGCTGTTAGTGCCTTTTTTTAACGGCTGGTTGAAAATGAACACTTGATTCAACACATTTTTGTCCGAGTTCTAATTGTGTAACATACTTACAATTACAAATTTGGTCTTATTTGGTAAACGACTCATCCTAATTTAGATTGGATATGTGGGTACTTTATCGATTACAAATCGACCACTACATATAAATTTACAATTTTAGGATATTTTTATGACTTTTATATCACATTTGTATAATTTTAACTTAATAATAGAATGAAATATCAATAAGTCAACTTTTTTCTAGAGGCACTATGGTCTATAACTCTATATAGAATAATTAAAATTATTTTGAATAAAAACCATAGATGTGTTTTTTCTTCTTAACATACTATAGTTAGTCTACTATGTATTAATTTATTATTATAATCAACTAGTCGAATTGTTAACAGAAGATTATTATTTTGTTAACAGTAAAAAAAAAATATATTATAATGCAACTATCAATCCAAATCTCCTTTTATCTTCTGGAAGCGAAGAAGTTCACAAGACTTTAGATTGGTCTAAGCCAGATTCTCCCGGAGAAGTTTCTGTGAATGACAATACAGTGTTCGTCGTCGTTCGCCTCCATTACTTAACTTAAGGGTAATCCTCTGTTACAATTTCTCTCTTCTTCCCCATTTACTTCATTTTCAGTTTTCATTTTTCTGCAATTCTGGTTAGTTCTCAATTTCTCATCTTTCTGTACCTACTATGGAGATTTGAAATCGTCTGACGAATCCCAATTAATCATCTAGGGTTTGCTTCAGAATGCTTTTGAGTCATTAAATTTCAATACTTTAGCACTTCTTGTTTACTCTGATCTAGTAGTGTAGCTTTTACACACTGACTTGTCTTTGTTCTTGATGCTGTTGTTGTGATCTGTAATGCATACTTCTTTCTTTTTTTTGTGTGCAGATTTTGGATACTAATAATTGTTGAAACGTTTTGTGGTTAAAAGTCCATTAGTAGAAGTAGTAGATTGATTCAAAACGGCATTACTGTCTTACACTAAACAAATCATGATTACTCTTTCCAAGTTTCATGTGATACCTATCCCATTACTCTTCGTCATTTCGCTTCTTTCGCCATTGCTCTCCACTTCGACACCTATCAACATTTGGCCAAAGCCGAGATATCTCTCATGGCCTCAACATATATCCATTGCCCTCTCTCCAGAATTCACCATCCTTTCCCCTGAACACCAATACCTTTCAGCCTCTGTTACACGGTATCTCAACCTGATCCGCTCTGAGAATTACTCGCCACTCATTACACATCCTGTCAAACTAATGAAAGGTTACACCTTGAGTAACCTTAAAGTCATTGTTACCGATCTTTCTCTTCCGCTTCACCATGGTGTTGATGAGTCTTATAACCTCTCCATCCCCATTGGTAGCTCTTCCGCCTACTTGTTAGCTCGTTCGGTTTGGGGAGCTATGTGTGGCCTTGAGACATTCTCTCAGATGATTTGGGGAACATCTCCTGATTTGTGCTTACCAGTTGGAATTTATATTCAAGATTCTCCTTTGTTTGGCCACAGAGGCGTTTTGCTAGATACATCGAGGAATTACTATGGGGTAGATGATATAATGAGAACAATTAAGGCCATGAGTGCAAACAAACTCAATGTGTTCCATTGGCATATCACTGACTCGCAATCTTTTCCATTATTGCTTCCTTCTGAACCTTCACTCGCTGCAAAAGGATCTTATGGACCAGACATGGTATACACTCCTGAGGATGTCTCAAAGATTGTTCAGTATGGTTTTGAGCATGGAGTTAGAGTACTTCCTGAAATAGACACTCCTGGTGAGTCAATGCTTGATTTGCTCTTGCACAAGAACTTAGCTTGGTTCTAATGATACTGTTAAACTTGACAGGCCATACAGGATCATGGGGAGAAGCTTACCCGGAAATTGTGACATGTGCCGACATGTTTTGGTGGCCTGCTGATAAAAGTTGGGACGAACGGTTAGCTAGTGAACCCGGGACTGGTCAGCTTAACCCCTTGAGTCCTAAAACATATGATGTTGTTAAAAACGTCATACAAGATGTTGTTAAGCAATTTCCAGAATCTTTCTTCCATGGAGGTGGAGATGAAGTTATCCCAGGCTGTTGGAAAACCGATCCTGCCATCAATTCTTTCTTGTCCTCTGGTGGAACACTAAGTCAGCTTCTTGAAAAGTACATAAACTCGACATTACCTTACATCGTATCACAGAACCGTACAGTTGTTTACTGGGAAGATGTTCTGCTGGATGCACAAATCAAGGTGGATCCATCGGTTCTACCTAAAGAGCATACAATCTTACAGACTTGGAATAACGGTCCTGAGAACACAAAGAGAATCGTAGCTGCTGGTTACAGAGTAATTGTCTCTTCATCAGAGTTCTACTACTTAGACTGTGGTCACGGCGGGTTTCTAGGGAATGATAGTATATATGATCAGCAAGGAGGTGGTGGTGGGTCTTGGTGTGCACCTTTCAAGACGTGGCAGAGCATATACAACTATGATATAACCGATGGTTTGCTCGACGAGGAAGAGAGGAAGCTGGTGCTAGGAGGAGAGGTTGCGTTATGGTCAGAGCAAGCTGACTCGACGGTTTTAGACTCACGGCTTTGGCCACGTGCCTCTGCGTTTGCAGAGAGCTTGTGGTCAGGGAATAAAGACGAGAGAGGTGTTAAGAGGTGTGGTAAAGCTGTGGACAGGTTAAACCTGTGGAGGTATAGGATGGTGAATAGAGGGATTGGAGCTGAACCAATTCAGCCATTGTGGTGTTTGAAGAATCCTGGGATGTGTAATACAGTTCATGACGCTCTTGAAGATGAATAAATAGATGAAGTTTCGAAACTGGATCCGACTCAAAGAAAGCAGAAACATAATCCTGATGGATGTTTAATTCTTAGTTAACTCACTTTGCATTGTAGTTATGGGTTGTAATGTTCACATGCTGAAGTTTGTGGGTTTTTGTATGAATAGTTAAAAAGTTATGGGGTTAAAGTGGAAATCTTCGTTTTTTACCGGACTACAAACAGAAATGTCATAACTTGGTTCTCTTCCAAAGTCTGCATTTTTATTTGTTCTTACGTGACTGATACTTGAACGAGATCCCTAAAATCCGATACTGAAATCCCCAGGTGCACTTATCAGTCTATATGTCGATTCCGAAAATCTTAAGTTTGAATTTTATATTATCTGTTCATTGATTTTCCATGGCTACTCGTCTTTTCCATGTATCTCCACTTCAATTGCTTCGTTACTTTCCATGGCTAATTTATTGCAAAAACGTCATCTTTAAGCTGATGAGATGATTTTGTGCAGGAAATTTGATTACTTGATGTTACCCGAAGAGATTTCTGAGTGAAGGATTTATTATGAATGTTAGATGGCCAAGAGTTCTAACGCCAAGTCTTCTTTCTCAAATCCTAAAGAAGCAGAAGAGCCCGGTAACAGCACTTAAACTTTTTGAGGAAGCAAAAGAGAGGTTTCCGAGTTACGGTCACAATGGCTTTGTGTATGCCACTATGATTGGTATCCTCGGTAAATCCAATCGTGTAATGGAAATGAAATATGTCATAGAGATAATGAAGGAAGATTCTTGTGAATGTAAAGATTCAGTTTTTGCATCGGCAATTCGTACATTCTCCAGAGCAGGAAGGCTGGACGATGCCATTTCTCTCTTCAAGAGCCTTCATGAGTTCAATTGTGTGAATTGGACTCTATCTTTTGATACTCTTTTACAGGAAATGGTTAAAGAATCGGAGCTTGAAGCTGCTTGTCATATATTCCGAAAGTATTGTTATGGGTGGGAGGTGAATTCTCGAATTACGGCTCTGAATTTGCTTATGAAGGTTCTTTGTCAGGTCAATCGTTCTGACCTGGCATCTCAGGTTTTTCAAGAGATGAACTACCAGGGTTGTTATCCGGACAGAGACAGTTACAGGATTTTGATGAAGGGGTTTTGTCTAGAGGGAAAACTTCATGAAGCCGCGCACCTGTTGTATTCAATGTTCTGGAGGATATCACAGAAAGGTTCAGGTGAGGACATTGCGGTTTATAGAATTTTATTGGATGCGTTATGTGATGCTGGGGAGGTCGATGAAGCTATCGAAATTCTTGGTAAAATCTTAAGAAAAGGACTAAAGGCTCCAAAACGATGTTACCATCATATCGAAGCTGGTCATTGGGAGGGTAACAGTGAAGGTATAGAGCGGGTGAAACGACTGTTAACCGAGACTTTGATCCGAGGCGCAATTCCCAGTTTGGATAGCTATAGTGCCATGGCTACTGATCTTTTTGAGGAAGGTAAGTTTTTCGAAGGTGAAGAAGTGCTTCTTGCAATGCGAAGAAAAGGCTTTGAGCCAACACCATTAATTTACGGTGCCAAGGTTAAAGCACTTTGTAAAGCTGGGAAGCTTGAAGAGGCAATTTCTGTAATCAATAAGGAGATGATGGAAGGTCATTGCCTTACAACAGTTGGAGTGTATAACATTCTTATAAAAGGTCTTTGCAATGAAAGAAAATCGATGGAGGCTGTTGGATATCTCAAAAAGATGCTTAAGCATGTCTCTTGTGTAGCGAACGAAGAAACATATCAAACTCTGGTGGATGGTTTGTGTCGAGATGGTCAATATCTTGAAGCGAGTCAGGTCATGGAGGAGATGTTGGTAAAATCATTCTTTCCTGGTATTGAAACTTACCATGTGATGATAAAAGGTCTTTGTGACATGGACCGGCGATATGAAGCTGTGATGTGGTTGGAAGAAATGGTTAGTCAGGATATGGTGCCAGAATCTTCTGTGTGGAACGCTTTGGCTGAGTCTGTATGCTTTAGTGCCGTTGATGTTGTTGAGATTCTTGAGAATCTAATTAGTAGCAAACGTCAATCGTACAACTACCTGCTGCTTGATAATGCTATGTGAGAGTCAGCAACTTTTTGACATTGTGACATGTTTACGCGCATTCTGGCATCCATTCTAGAAGCACATTGGCTGGCTTTAAGAAACTCAAGGTCCTGGGACTCTGTTCGAAGAAAGGTCGGGAATCTGCCTTATGAGATCGATGAGGCGACATGTTGATGCTCCAATGTCTCATTGTATCATTCTACTTAAAACGTATTTGTGATTATGTAATTGTTTGAATTAACAGAAGCGTTGACGTTTACATATTAATTCATTTTTTTGGTCATGTGCAGTATATATATATATATATATATTACATTTCCTCAAATTTTATTTTACATAGAAAAATGATGAATATTATAGAATAGAAAAAAATAAATATTCAGAGGATGGAGTCGTTTGGGATCACTGCGTTTCGAAGTATGACAATGATTCCATCTCTTATAACGTATCCTTGAGCTTCTCGGTTTCCTTCTTCAACATTGTCTCTGTTTATAATCTGTGAATCGTATTTATTTTAGGGAAATTTAGTCATGTGTGGTATGGTTATTCTTAGACTAGCTTTCAGTATGAAAATTTCAAATATATTTTGTAGCTGCAATCATATAATATCTAAAGAAGAGGTTTATAAATCGAGTATTTATATTAGTAATAGGTTACCATAACGTTTTTACCAATCCTTGCATTTTTATCAACAATGGCTCTTCTTATTCGACTCTTTTCACCAATCCCTATTCGAATATCTATCTTCTTCTCTTTCCCTTTTCTTCTCATATCGTCTTCCATCTGTAAACACAATACGTGACACAAATATTGTTTTTTAACATTACAATATGGGTTTATAGTTAGTCTAATTTCGATCCAAGAAACTTGGTTTACCTCATACATATCAGAACCGACGATGATTGAATCTTCTACAATCACTTCATCAGCGATTCTTGTTCTCATTCCAACCACCGATCCTCTGATGACACATCTCTGTTCTCAAGCACATCACATATTAGAAGAAGACGAAAACCTTTATAAAGCTTTTGATCAACACTGGCTCCTAGGGTTATTAAGGATTTGAAAGAGAGTTTTGCAAATTACATCCAGAATGCAACCGTCTCCGATTATACTGTTGGTTATTACAGCTTCACTCATGGAGCTTGGAGGCAAACACCGAGGCATTGTGTACAGAGGACATTGTCTGTCGTAGAATCCGTAACTACAAGAAAATAAACGTTGAGTTGAATCATAAGTTATCTCACAAGGTTTTACATTACTTGAGTCCCAATCTACACCTCTTAATACTCTCCATATTAGCTCTATAGTAAGCTCCAACGCTCTTCACATCTTCCCAATATCCATCAAACATATGAGCGTTCACCTGAAAAACAGAGTTTCAGATATAAATCTTTAGCCTACGGATTGCTTCTTCTTGCCTCTCTCATATCTTTTACCTTCATTCCCTCAGAGATCGCACCAGGAATGATTTCGCTGGCCAAGTCTTTCGCTTTTACTAAACATTCTCTCAGAAGCTTCACCATCTGTTCTCGACCGATCACGTAAATCCCTGTGCTTGGGACATAGCAAGAAGTAGTTCCTTCACTTCTTGTTGTTGTTCTGTTCTCCACCTGCACTATAGCATTAGTCGCCAGATGATTCTGAATAATACAGAATATTATAGAGATATCTAACTTACAGAGACCAAATCTTTTTGACCCTTCTCAGGTTTGATAGTGAATTTAGTGACGAGATTTGTGGAATCAACATCCATGAAACCAAAACCAGAGTCATGGTCTGTAGCAGAGCTTAGTCCAACAATGGTTATATCCGCTCTACTTCTTCTATGATCTTCGATTAGCGTCTTGTAATCCATTTTGTAGAGATGATGTCCAGGAAGAACCAAGAACTCAGTCACTGGAAACTCTTCAAATACCCACAAGCACCTTCTTATCGCATCAGCAGTTCCCTTTTGTAACACACAGAGAAACAAAGATTTCGTGAAGAACACGAAACATATCTAAGAAACAGGGGGAAAAGTGTTTTTAGTGTTACTAAACCTGAAACCATCCTTGATCTTCCAAGCTCTGATAAGCGGCAATGACTTCAACGAATCTGTCTTTTCCGATTCCAAATCTATTGTAAGCTCTAGACAGATGTGAATTGAGAGAAGTGGAATTAAACTGAGTGATTGCATAGATCTTGGTGATGTCACTGTTGATGCAATTACTGATGACTGCATCGATAAGTCTGTAGTTTGCAGCAATAGGAATTGCTCCTTTGGATCTTGTTTTGTTAAGTGGATAAAGCTCAGAGTCCGATCCTCCTCCAAACACTATAGCTGCGACACTTTGATTCAAAGGAGAGTTTGAAACAGAGAGGTTTGGACATGAGCTTGGAACAAAAAGCTGCTTCAGGTTGTAGTTATGTCTCCACTGATGTTGATGATCACTACTCGATCTTATCATATGGAGATTGGTCAATTTGGTAGAAGAAGAAGAAGAAGAAATCTGCATATTCGATTATGAGCAGAGATGATTCAAGAAACAAAATTGGGTTTGAGATTTGAGAATATAAGGTGTTAGTATTTGTTTTGGAAATTGAAACGTGTGATGGTGAAAACCATCCGACATTTTCTGTTGCAGACATATTTTAGCTTTGCCTTTGCTTGTGAAACTATATCTTCTTAAAACCTCTTTAACTTGTCCTGTCTCTCAAGATTTGATTCCTAGCTTCTTAGTTTTTTTTTGGTTCGTTGTGGCATATTATTTGTTATTATTTATACAGATTTATTCGATTTAAGCTAATTTCTACAGAGAAAGGAGAGAAGGAAATGAAAAAGGAGAATCTAGGAGAAGCTTGAAAAAGAAACTTCAGAGGTTATGAGATGCACAATGCATCTATCACATGAACCGTGTGAAGTTGATAAAAACTCTTATATAATAAATCTTATAAGAAATATATTCAAACATTTTCATAGATATATGAGAAATATTTCCAATGTTTTGACCAAAAAGTATTGAATCCATATAACTTATTATACTCTTATGCAAAAGCAAACATTTTTTACCAAACATATTATACAACCACAACCAATTTTTAACCATAGCTTATAGTTTGATATCGTCAATAACATGCTTTACTCGAAATTTGTATTTGAATGTTAACACAATTACGACAGTAAAACAAACCAGTAGACGACATGTTATGTTTTAGCCTTAGACATAAAAATCCAATTTTTGTAAGAAATTAATAAGGGCAATATGGTAATAAACTCAAGAGATGGCTTAGATCCCAAGTTAAGCATGATATGCCCTATTCTAATCTTTTTTTTTTCCTGCCAATCTTTCAAATAGTGCTTATAAAGTTTCTGAGTTTTAAGTTTTAAATTTAGCCTCCTTTAATGCTTTTGTGGTGTTACACATAAAAATATATTCAGAAAAATGGCTTTCTAATTTTATGAGGACCGTGATTGTCCAAAAATTTTTTTTTTGCTAAAAATGAAATATTTCGTATAAAATAAAATCGGTTTAGGTTTACAATCATAAATTATAGATTTAAAGAAATTGTCTCATGGCAAAAAAGTAAAAACATGTAAGCATAATTCAGTCCCAAAAATCTTAGTCCATCCGCTCAACATAGCACTACGCTAATGGAGTTAGACGAAGTGGTAACAATTTTGGCGTTGTTCCCATTTGATTTGCTGAAGACGAAGGGCGCTGGCGCATACACTTCATAAAACGCCTAATTACGCAAGGCAAATAGCACTAGAACCTTTTTCACCGGAGGTCCAAGACTAAGCCGTTAACGGCGTATAGTTCTTAGTGCCCATGGTCAGAGACTCCTCCCACGTCCTGTGAGAGAGGCTCATCAAACATCTCCATGAGCTATCTCAGAATATGGAACCTCACAAACTAAGTCCGGCAGACGGTGCGAGCTTACACTACCAAATTCATTCCTCGAAGTAGGCTAGTACAAAGCAAACACAACATTAGGTTTCATTAGTACAAAGCAAACACAAAGCCAGACTGAACCGGTGTCTGAGATGCGAAAAGACACCGGTTGAGAAATCTCTCTCGGTTTTCCAACTTTCAGATAGACTCAAACGAAGATCAAAATACACTTTTAATGTAGATCTTGTCTGATACTGGAGTAAAGAGGACGAATTCTGACTGGAACATATCTAAAAGAGATCATGACGAACGTCACTGAATAAAGAAACGTTTTTTTTGTTTTCATATACAGAAACAGCCAAAAAGAGGCTAACAAACCCACGTTTGCAGACTGAAAAAGAAACCTTTTTTATTTTTATGAAGCTTCTGGTGTAGATCATAATTACTCCAAAAGACTTTTCTTTTGTGTATAAAAGTTAGCATTACGAGAGAAATTTTAGCTTTTTCGGCATTTGGGTCCCTCAAAGTCTCCGCCTTTGCCGTGTTGAAGTCCGATCGCGATGGGAGAACGCAAGAAGATTATCATCGATACTGATCCTGGAATCGGTATATACTCTCTCCTTTTTATTGGATTCGATTCGATTCGATTCGGATCTCTGTTTCAGTACTGTCATTGCCCAACGTCTTTGAATCTTCTCGGATTTGGAAAATTTGGGTTTACTGAGAATTCTCTACGTAGTGGAACTACTTGGTTTACTGATTCAAATTCTGGGTTTTTGAGATTCTGGGAAATTAGAGATCTGAGTTTTTTTTTTACTTTGACTCCACTCAAGATAGCTCTCATGAGTTTCTTATCACTGGATTTGATGATATTGTAGATGATGCAATGGCGATATTCGTGGCCTTAAACTCACCAGAAGTTGATGTGATTGGCCTCACTACTATCTTTGGAAACGTATATACCACTCTGGCCACTCGAAACGCCTTGCATTTGGTATAACATTTTTACACTTTGTTCATATGGATCTCATTGTCAAATGCATTCTTGGATGATCTAACCATCATCTTTCTATATGCATCTACTAGTTGGAGGTTGCGGGCAGGACGGATATCCCTGTGGCTGAAGGAACACATAAAACTTTCCTGGTATGTTTTTACTTTATGGCCTTGATATGTTACTGTGAGAAAGATGGATGTTATTATCTGTTTTGAGATTCAACATATTTTCTTAGATCTTTAGTGAACATAGTAGTTCAGATACTTTTAAGGACAGTGGAAAATTCCTAAGGAGTTTTATGACCAGAACGTCGCCATTCTTAAACAAATAGATATGTTACACGCCGCCTGTTTTGTCAACCTCTTTGGGTTCTAGACAAAAATGTTTTGGTCTGTCTAATACTGCAGAATCCAAACCTGATCTACGTTATAAGTCAAATGACTGAGCTAATTTGTGGCTTTTTCCTATTTATTTGCCTTTCAATGATAATTTGTTGTCTTTTCTTCTGTAAAGAACGAAACAAAGGTTCGAATTGCTGACTTTGTTCATGGAAAAGATGGGCTTGGCAACCAAAATTTCCCTCCACCTAAAGGAAAGCCAATTGAACAGTCTGGACCTGAGTTCTTAGTTGAACAAGCGAAGCTTTACCCTGGCGAGATCACTGTTGTTGCTTTGGGACCACTAACAAATATCGCTTTGGTAAGACTTTCGCATCCGCAATTTTCACTTTACAGCCGTACATAATCTCTATTGCTATTATCTTATGGAAGATTTCTTTACCTTGATGCAGGCTGTTCAGCTTGATCCAGACTTTTCGAAAAATGTCCGACAAATTGTTCTTCTTGGTGGAGCATTCGCAGTAAACGGAAATGTAAATCCAGCTTCGGAAGCTAATGTAAGTTCCTTTGTCCGTTAAAGTAATGTGATCTTCATACACATTAGTTTATACATCACTTTCTATCAACTGAATAGAACATTTTTTTTTTTTTCAACTGAATAGAACATCTTCTTGTGTAGAGTTGATTTGCTTAGTTTCCACATATTCTTTATCCAATTTTCTGGCTAGGGTAGATTTTTGGTGATCCAGAAGCTGCAGATATTGTGTTCACATGTGGGGCTGATATAATTGCTGTGGGGATCAATGTGACCCATCAAGTTATTATGACAGGTTATTTGAAAAATCTTTTTGCCTGACTTGATGTTTTATATATAAATATACAAATGGTGTCAACATAATCCTGATGATCCTGATCGTTGGTTTTATGGCTCGGAGTTGTGATTGCTTGTTGCGACCAAGAACTTAATTTAGTGAAAAGAGCTTAGTTATGCACAAAGTGATGATCTTTTTTCTTTTCTTTCCGGTGTTTCTGCTGGATTTAGCTGATGACAAGGACAAATTGGCATCATCGAATGGGAAATTAGCTCAATATCTCTGTAAAATCCTTGATGTCTACTATTCTTATCATCTCGCGGCTTACGAAATCAGAGGTATGATTTGATAATCAGTTGCTTATAGACTGAAAAATAACAAAATTTCCTTGAGTAGATGTTTTATCTTGTTGGTGTGGTAGGTGTCTACCTTCATGATCCTGCGACAATCCTAGCGGCTTTCCTTCCTTCTCTATTCACTTATACAGAAGGAGTTGCTAGAGTGCAGACAAGCGGTATTACAAGGGGACTCACTTTACTGTCCAACAATTCAAAGAAGTAAGGTTTTTCATACATACATTCATGATAGACAGTTATATATTATATTGAATGTATAAATAACCCTCTGCCTCGTATATCTTTTGGACTTATCGGCTGAACAAAATCATGCAATATCTGACTTCTCTAGGTTTGAGGAATTGAACGAGTGGTCAAACAAACCATCGGTAAAAGTGGCAGTGACGGTTGACGCTCCTGCGGTCTTGAAGCTCGTAATGGATAGGCTTATGGAGTCTTAGACCATCTCTGTTTTTTTGATGTTTCACTTCCTTGTGAGCCCATTTCTCTTGTTTGCAAACATAAGGCTCTTCTTGCTGCATTATTTTTACTCAAAATCATTGTAGAAAAAATAAAATCTTTATCAACCGAATTTTCTTTTACCATTTGATGACCTACCAATAATTAAGTTATACAATGAAATCTGTTTCATGATTGTCCAGTTGATACTAAATTATTTGTGAAAAAAACATTACTATCTTTACAAAAAAAATGTACATATGAAAATGTAAAATTCCAAATAAAGATGCCATACATCCGGCGTTTGCAGTTTGCACTTTGCACGATCTACATGTGGATCAGTGGATGGATAATTAAAAAAGAAAAAATCATATGTAGATAAAAGTAAAAGTTTACGAAAAGTAAGGGGCCTAATAAAAATTTCGTAAAAATAAAACAAAGGAACGTGAGAAGAATTGGAGGCATAAATAAATAAAATAATATGTCTGTGACTGCGTCTTCCTTGGAGAATCACGAAACATTATTTTTTTGTTTGCTCTCAGAAGCTCATCAGAAGAACAGAAGAAGAAACCAAACACATGAAACAAACAAAGACCAAGACTTTTGCTTCCGTACACTTGTCTTCGTCATGTATCTTCTTCTTCTCCTACTTCTTCTCTTTCTCTTTCTCTCTCTCCCACCACGTCGTGCTCTCCTCTCATTCTGACTTCTCCTCTCACTTTCTCTTCACCATTCCTTCCCATTCCCAAATTTCCTCCGATTCCTTTCATCATCTTCCATGGATCCACCGCTAATCATCGAAGAAGAAGACGAAGAGGCATTGGCCACGCTCGTCCCTGTTCCGCCGCGGCGTAGAACGCATTCTTGTAGCCTACAATTCGATCAAAAGCCGCATCATCAGAACCGCAAACACAGCCTCGACGAGGTTCCTAGATCCGCCACATTAGCATCCGAAGCTGTTTATTTCGATTCCTCCGACGACGAATTCTCCACCGGTGGTAACATCGTTAACGGAGATAACACCGGTGATGGAAACGGCGCCGGAGGAGCTGAGGATTACATCATCGTCAATCCTCCTCCTAATGGCGGTGTGGGGGAAGACGATTCCGAGCCTTTGCCGGAATTCATCGGCGCGGGAGGCGGCTCAGGGATATTTAAGGTTCCGGTGCGTGCGGCGGTGCATCCCGGACGTCCGCCTTGTCTTGAGCTGAGGCCACATCCTTTGAGGGAGACGCAGACTGGGAAATTCTTGAGAAACATTGCTTGTACGGAGACGCAGCTTTGGGCGGGTCAAGAGAATGGTGTCAGGTTTTGGAATTTGGAAGATGCGTATGACGCAGGGTGTGGTATTGGTGGCCAGGTACGCCGAGGGGATGAGGATACGGCGCCGTTTTATGAGTCTGTTACTACTTCCCCCACTATGTGTTTGGTCGCTGATCAAAGCAACAAGCTTTTGTGGAGTGGTCATAAGGATGGCAAAATCAGAGCTTGGAAGATGATGGATCATCCTTCTGATGCTTCTGATGATGATTCAAGTCCTTTCAAGGAACGAATCTCTTGGCAAGCTCATCGTGGTCCTGTGAATTCCATTGTCATTAGCTCTTATGGTTAGTTACTCTTGAATTAGTCTATGTTTGTGAGGATTGCTTGATCTGAAATATATGTTTTTTGTTCATCTTTGCTTATGCTTTTGTGGTTATGATGTAGGTGATATGTGGTCATGTTCTGAAGGAGGTGTGATAAAAATATGGCCTTGGGATTCGTTAGAGAAATCACTTCTGCTTAAACCGGAGGAGAAACACATGGCTGCTTTATTAGTGGAGAGGTCTGCTATTGACCTCCGAAGCCAAGTTACTGTCAATGGGACATGTAGCATATCTTCCTCAGAAGTCAAATTTTTGTTAGCCGATTCAGTAAGAGCTAAAGTGTGGGCTGTGCAGTCACTCTCATTCTCGATCTGGTAGGCTTTTGTTTTTTTCTCTGGCAATGCACATTAGTAGATGGACTGTTCCTTTCATCGGGCTTGTTGATCATTCTAAGAGATTTGTGTGCGCAGGGATGCTCGGAGTAAAGACCTTCTGAAAGTTTTAAATGTCGAGGGGCAAGTTGAGAATCGTGTGGACATGCCACCTATACAAGATCAACAAGTTGATGATGAGATGAAACTGAAATTCTTCTCTGCTTCAAAAAGGGAAAAACCACAGGGCTTTCTGCAGCGATCACGTAATGCCATAATGGGAGCTGCAGGAGCTGTTCGCCGAGTCGCCACTAGAAGTGCAGGAGCGTTTTCGGAAGATACTAGGAAAACAGAAGCTATCGTGTTAGCTGTAGATGGAACAATTTGGACTGGAAGCATAAGTGGTCTGATTGTGCAGTGGGATGGAAATGGAAACCGCTTGCGGGATGTGAATCACCATCACCGGCCTGTTTTGTGCTTTTGCACCTTTGGCGATCGAATATATGTGGGTTACGCAAGTGGCTACATCCAGGTCTTGGATTCTGACGGAAAGCTAATATCAAGTTGGGTTTCACACAATGAACCTGTGATTAAGCTAGCAGCAGGTGGTGGTTTCATTTTTAGTTTGGCCACTCATGGTGGAGTACGAGGATGGTATGTGACATCTCCAGGACCTCTGGACAACATAATCCGGACGGAATTGTCTCAGAAAGAAACTTCATATGCCAGACTAGACAATGTTAGAATTTTAATTGGTACCTGGAATGTTGGTCAAGGACGGGCTTCACACGATGCACTTATGTCATGGCTGGGCTCTGTCACTTCAGATGTAGGCATTGTCGCTGTTGGGTTGCAAGAGGTGGAGATGGGGGCAGGTTTCCTTGCCATGTCTGCTGCTAAGGAAACGGTAACTCCTTTATTAAACATTTGATTTTGTTTGAGACAAACGGCATCCACTAGCATGTTTAGAACTGTACTTCAATTTTTATGCGATCATGCTGTCATCAACATATTTGGTTTGCGTGTGTAGGTTGGACTTGAAGGAAGTGCTGTGGGGCAGTGGTGGATTGATGCAATTGGAAAAGCACTTGATGAGAAGAATACTTTCGAGCGTATGGGTTCAAGGCAGTTGGCAGGACTTCTGATATCTCTTTGGTAAGTGAAAGTTCACTTATGACATGTTCATTCTCTGGCTTGTCTTTCCAACACTCTTTACAAGGTTTACAATCAGGAGTTGTTTATCTTCCATGATTAACCCACTTAAGTCTGTTTCGCTTGTTTTTCTTCCCTTATTAAACCCATTGTGTGTTGTGATTTTCTACTTAGGGCGAGGAAGGATATTAGAACACATGTTGGAGATCTTGATGTTGCAGCAGTTCCATGTGGCTTTGGCCGTGCTATTGGCAACAAGGTATGCTTACTTCACCTCCACTTTATTTTGCCGCAATGTGTAGCTTCTCTTCTACCTTGCTAACCCTTAGATGAGGATGCGTTGTTAATGTTAATTCAAACTTATTCCTCTTTGCGGAACTTGTTTCGTTTACACACATTAATTGCATACTTTTCAAACAGGGAGGTGTAGGTCTGAGAATCAGAGTTTACGACCGCATTATGTGCTTTGTCAATTGTCACTTGGCTGCACATTTGGAAGCAGTTAATCGCAGAAATGCAGATTTCAATCACATTTTCCGATTGATGGTGTTTTCCCGAGGACAAAATCTAAGTAACGCTGCAGCTGGTATGGTGCCGTACCTGTTTTTGTCTTGCTCACTTGGCTTTTCCACATATTTATTTTGGCTACTTTATTCTTCTGGTTTGCCATGGGCCCTCTCTCTTGCAGCTGGTGTGTCAACAGCAACTTATACAACAAAGAGTAACACTGTATGTTCTTATCATATCACCATTACTTCTAACAATGTCGGTCCCAAGTTTATGGTGTTTGCTCCTTTAATTTTTGTACTTAACATGTGTTTCCCTGTTTCCCAGATTCCAAGCACCGGCCCTGAAGAAATCAAGTCTGATCTAGCAGCAGCAGACATGGTCACATTTTTTGGCGATTTTAACTATAGGCTGTTTGGTATATCCTATGATGAAGCAAGGGACTTCATTTCACAGCGATCCTTTGATTGGCTCAGGGAAAGAGACCAACTTAGAGCAGAGATGAAAGTTGGAAAAGTCTTCCAAGGAATGCGTGAGGCATTAATCACTTTCCCTCCCACATACAAATTCGAAAGGAATCGCTCAGGCCTAGGAGGTAATATTGGATTTGATATATAGATTATAACATATGAATCTTAAAAAATCAAAACAGTTTTCTACTTTTCTTCTGCTTTATTTTCTGCAACTTTTCCCAGTTTTGTTCTGTTTGGTTCCATAAAAAGTTAAAACTTTCTGTGCTTTGTACTCTCCAGGATATGATTCAGGTGAGAAAAAGCGAATTCCTGCATGGTGTGACAGAGTTATATATAGAGATACTCAATCCAGCCCATTCTCAGAGAGCAATTTGCAATGCCCTGTAGTTTCATCAGTTATAATGTATGGTATCATGACGACCTTTATGATGTTTCTCGCTCTTTCCTGTATCTTCAATTTGTTCTGCACATTCTAACCCACCTGCCTGTTTCAACAGGTATGAAGCTTGCATGGATGTTAATGAGAGCGATCACAAACCTGTGCGCTGCAAATTTCATGCAACTATAGCTCACGTTGATAAATCTGTGCGGAGACAGGAGCTGGGGAAAATAATAAGGTCTAATGAGAAGATACAATCCATTTTCGAAGATTTAAAATTGGTTCCAGAAACTACTGTGAGCACCAACAACATTGTTCTTCAGAGTCAGGACACAGTCATCCTAACAATCACAAACAATTCAACCACGAGCAAAGCCATTTTTAACATTCTATGCGCTGGTCAGGCTATAGTTAAGGATGACGAAGAAGATTCTGACTATAATCCACGAGGCTCCTTTGGTCTACCACGCTGGCTTGAGGTATTAAATTCTCTTTCGACGCCAAATGAAATTCATGTAGTATTCAAGATTTAATGATCTGCAAGAATTTTTTTTCTTTTAGGTTTCGCCTGCCGCCGGGATAATAAATCCGGAAGGATCCGTGGACGTGAAAATTCATCACGAAGATTTTCACTCATTGGAGGAGTGTGTTGATGGCATCCCACAGAATTGGTGGTGCGAGGATACTCGAGATAAAGAAGCAACCCTGATGGTGAACATTCGAGGAAGCTGTTCAACTACATTGACAAGCCACTCTATCAAAGTCCGTCACTGCTTCTCAGCCAGAGTATGCCTCATTGAGAACAGACCCACAAACCTAACAAAGAACTTAGGTGGTTCACGTCGTTACCCAACAGATATTACCCGTAATGGAAGCACTAGACCAAGAACCGAAGACTCGGTTAGACGAGGTAAAAGCCGGTGATGAGCTCTTCTAACATTGACAGTTTTAACTAGATCTTAGAGCAGAGAACAAAGTCATCACAAAAAAACAGGCATCAGGTGAAGAATCGGTTTTATTCATTCTTTGATTCTTTAGAATATCCATTTTGTGTCATATAATTGTAGATTTGCTTTGAGACTGTTCCTCAGGAGCACGTATTCAATTTTTGTATCCTCTCACTTGAATCAAAACGGTTTATAGGTATGTTACCTGTGGTTACATTTGTTACTCTGACATTAAACTGTCCGTTCTTGAGATTTTAGTCTCAGAGTGCATACATTCTCTTGTTGAATTCGCTATTGAGAATCTCTGACTCTGAACGCATATGAGACAGTGAGAAAGATTTCGATTTGCTTCTCTCTTTCCTTATGCTTTTCACTTTAGATTCCTCAATCCTATGCATGACCACACAGTAACACATTGCACCTATCGTGGTCAGCATAATCGTCCCGCCTATAACCGTTGCACAAATCGCCAGCCAAATGTCCTCCTTGCCCACAACGATATACGAAAGAGAAACAAAGGCAATGGATATGAACAAACAAGCCAACCACATGAGCTTGTTGATCACAAACACAAGCTTCTTCTTTGCCTTCTGCTCAATCACCACAACCGAAGTCTGCACCACAACAACAGCCAAAGATATGAACAGCGCCAAGCTGTCGAATATAAAGAAGACTAAAAACGAGGCTTTGTTGGCTATGCGGGCTTCTCCTAACAACAACGGTCCCTTTGTTCTGTCTTCTTCATATTGCCCAGGTATGGTGAAGATTGCTGCAAATGCAACTGTTGCAATTAGGACAGCCACAACGGTTGCTGAGTTTATAGCATTGTTTAAACCGCTTATGTGAAGCTTCTTCAGTCTCTTTGCGATTCTTTGAACCCTAACACCTGTTTGGCGAGACTGTTGGAGCTGAGACTGTACCTCGTGTTTAATGTCGCTGACCGTTTTCTTAAGTTGCTTAGCCGGGTTTTGAGGCTTCCCAAGATCTTTAGCTGTTGCAGCTCCTGCTTCCTTCAGAACCGACACAAGCTCTGGGTTTCCAATCTTTTCAGCTATATCAAGTGCGGTATCTCCAGCCTTATTCGTAGCATTGAGATCAATTTCATCAAATGACACCAAACATCGAACTATCTGCAAGCAAAGACAATAAGCAGTTCATCAGTATTCATAATAGACGTTAAAACTTGGGAAAAGCAATGATAATGATACCTTAGTACGGCCTTTGTTTGTGGCAATGTGCAATGGCGTGTTCCCTTTATTATTCTCAACACTCAAAACCGCAGGGTCAGGTTTCACCAACTCAAGAACAATCCCTTCGTTTTGACCTTTGACAGCCATGTGAAGTGCTGTTTGTCCCTTTTTATCAGTTCTAGAGCCAATACTTGCATCATTACCTATCAAAGACTTAACCACTTCTCTGTGCCCCATCCGCGCTGCAGAATGAAGTGCGGTTTTACCATTGTTCCTAGCTATCTTAGCTAAATGAGGATTCGTCTTCAAAAGAAGATCCACCACATCAATGTGTCCTTGCGTAGCAGCCGTGTGCAATGCAGTTGTACACGATGAATCCGTCGTCATAGCCAGATTCGGAAATGTCTCAGACAGTTTCTTCAACGCCTCTGCAAAAGACAGGGCACATTCAAAAATTCATGTCAAAGAGAGTGTACAATAAAACAAGTTCTTGAGCTATTATCAGATATCCAAAGTTTCTTTTACCCAGATGACCTTGTTTTGCTGCGACATGGAAAGGATCAAAACCATTCCTCGCTGCGATTGATGCGGTATCAAGATCCATATGTTTCAACATCTCTTCAACAACTAATGAATACCCATTTTCTGCTGCAGTGTACAGAGGAGTCTCTCCTTCTAGATTCTGCTTTGACAACAACTCCTTCAACTCTTCGATACTGTTACAACCTCGAATCAGTTCCTTAACCTTTCCCAAATTCCCTGTTCGAGTGGCATTGTGAAGAGGAGAATCTCCTCTTTTACCAGGTGACTCATTCTTCTTCTTCCTCTCACCTCCACCATTCACGAAACTTAACTGTCTCTCCATTACAATCCGGAAGCTTTTCTGCTTCTCAACGAACCCACGGAAGCTTCTCTGCCTCTCCATTGCCTTCTCTTGATTCTCCATTGGTCTCCCTTTGATTCCATGCTTCTCTACATTCACAGATTGGAAACTAACTTGCTTCTCCAAAGCTCTTACCTTTCTCGCTTGATTCTCTGCACCAACGCATCGGAGACTCTGTTGTTCGTCCATGGAACTAGCTCGAAAACTCTCTTGCTTCTCTATTACAGGAGTCAAAGAACTCATCTCAGTCCCCCTTGTATTCGTATTACTAAGAAAGTATCTAAATCAAATTATATAAAGATCTTGAAGACCAGTTTTTTCCCCAAATCTAAAGATCCCAACTTTGTTCGAAGCACCAGTTCTTTACTAATTTCGTTAAATTTCCAAAAATCTGAAATATTTTATTAAATTCATAATTTCTATGTCAGAGCATCTCTATTAGTTATCCAGTTTAGAAGGCACACCTTTATCTCATGCTATTTCTAGGTTTGTCTTATATTTTTGCTCTCTTCTGACAAAAATTACAAGGACAAAGTGATCGTGACTAGTCAAAGTCTTTCACTTTATTAGTTATTGAAAATAATATTTTATTAATGATTTTTAAAAAATATATTTGCATGTTACACAAATTGGTGATCATAATAGGTTGTTATAGAAAATTATTTGAAAAATCAATTCCCTATGAACATTTTACCGTATCATCTTACACCAAATAAAATTTATCCCAAGAATATTTGATATTATCGGTTTAGACAACTAGTAGGTTGAATAAGGCCGAGACTAGTCCCAACAGCATTGAAACAGAAAGAAGTAGCAGGAGTTCCTTTATTGTAAGTAAGCTTAATGTCTTGTAATGTGATTCCTGTACATGGATTGCTCTTGCTGCACACCAGCTTCATTGCTTGCTGTGTCGCCGACGTTCCTTGTATGTTCTTATACGTCACTTGGCTTATCTTCACGCCAGAATGCTAATACATACATAAACATTAATCTTTAGTTATTAAACGACTAATTAACTCGATATAACATATTGGATTAGTTTGATCAAAAATATGATTTGGATATACCTCAGTAGGGCAACCTTGGTTGGAGGGACAATAGTTTTGGTCGATTATGATAGGGTTTTGGACGTTCTTCATAATTAGGTTTTGGAAGAAGACGTTTCTAACGAATCCGGTACTCGGCCTTGCCCACGACTTTATCCTCACTCCGTTTTGTGTTCCGGTGAATACTGAACTCGATAGTGTCACGTTCTCTACTCCGTCTTCGTTTAACTGCTTCGCCAAGCTCCCAATGCTACATAATCATATGAGTTATGATCAGTGAGTGCATTGCTTGTTTATATATTTTGAGTTGGAAATTTATTAATCCTCACAATTGATGATAGTATACATAATTTTCATACATGAATAAATCATTTTAAGAAATTAGACGGTGTGTGTATACCTAACCCCGTGACCTGGTCCACAAGCAAGTTTGGATATGAGGAAGTTGCGGGTACCAGGGCCGATAGCAACACAATCGTCTCCGGTCTGAACAGTGCTTCCGGTTAATGTCACTCCGGTAGAGAATTGAACGGTCAAGCCGTCGGTGTTTGGGCTGTTTCCGGGAGCCACTAGCCTGATGTTCCGGACGAGCACATTGGTGCAACCGTTGAGGGTCATATGGCTGACCTGGCTGTTCATCGATTTCACTCCACTTATGATCACGTCTTTTGCCGAGTTGAACGATATTGACTACAGTAATGCATCAAAGATTTTAATTATGAGATTGGTATGTCGGTTAGGGTACTTTTTTATATATAAGTATATCTAGTATAGTCTAATAAAGTTTGATACATATTAACTAAAAGCAAGAATTATTATAATTCGTAGTGCCATAGATTGATAGATAAGATTCTAACAATTTCATTTTATATTGACAGAAGAATCCATTCCCATGTCCAAAAAACATTATTATAAAACTTATAGTTAATAATTAAATTACTAAAGTTGGCGTGGATACATATTGAAAAATAAATGTGTCAACTTAACAACTTCATGTTTTTAGATTGTAAGTAAATAATTGGAAGATGGATTCTTTTTGACTTTTAGTCATCAATAATGATTAAAGCTATATATTATTGCTCCTTTGCATTATGGTGCTTGCGCTTATGTATATATGCTAGATTGTTGTGTTTATTTACAGTAACTAGAGATAAAGGAGAAGCATATGTACCCTAACACCGGGAGGACAATTCTGACCAGATTTCCGGCAAGACCAGAACCCATTAGCTCTAGCGTCGAAAGTCCCACCGACCAGTGAGAATCTGTCAACCTTGTTGAAGAGAATCCAGTAACCGGAATTGCCAAAGGCCCAGTAATCTGTGGGAGCAACGACTGTTCCGGTCACCTGAAACTTGAGTTTGTTCTTGCATGGCCCTCCAAAAGTTATTGCCTTCAACAGAAATGTCCCCTTCGGGACCACCACTGTGGCTGAAGCTGCCGAGCCACAAGCCCCTTGCCATGCTTTGAGGAATGCTGCGGTGGAATCCGTGACTCCGTCCGGTTTGGCCCCGAAGCTAACTACGTTGAAAACGTTGGAGACGCTGCTTGATACATCGATGAAGGTGAGGAGTATGAAGAGAAGTGAAAATGTTATAATAGCTGGTTTTGTCATTTTTTTTTTATGTGACTATGACTATGAGTTTGTGTATTTATGTTAGTGTTTGTGTTTGAATTGATTTGATGCATGGGTATATATAGAGAGAAAGAGCAATTATTTGGTTCGTTATTGGGGTCTATGGTACAATTAAGTACATGTGCTATCTATATGATAAGAGGTTGTGATTATTTTATGATAGATAAAAGAGTTTACATTTCCAATCATTAGGTGCACACCTGGTTGATATAGACTTTTTAGGAGCAACGGTCGTTGTATTAACGATGACATTTTTGCACATTATCAGTTTCCCATGCATATAGTATATATTGGGCCATATATATGTATTATATTTTATATTCTTGGTATGTCCGTATATGTAGTTTTTATTTATTGTTGAACAAAAATAAATACGTGGAAACTTACTCAGCGATTCATTAGAACATAAACTGTATATTACATGAATTCTATAGAGATCAACAATACTAAATTAAGAAAACTATTAATTTTCCATAAATAGAAAACCAAGGAAAAAACAAAAGAAACTTAACCAAAAACTCTTAAGAGTCTATAGATTTGTTTTTTTAAAGTATCGACAAAAGATTCATAAACTCTTTAAAGAACTACCATAAAAATATGAATTCTTTAAAACGTAAAAAAAAAGTAATAAAAGATTAAATTAATAAATATATATCCTAGTGACCAAAAAAAAAAAAAAAATTCTATCCTAATCCTATACATATATTGCTGTATTATTTTTTCCACGAAGGTAGAATGATAATGGAATGCATCATTACGACAATAATATAATCCATAATGTCCTTGCAGCTCAATGCCAAAATTCTGGTTTTAAAAATATCAGGAACACTTTCACAGTCAATATTTTATAATTGAAGTCCAATATCATCAACTCGAGCAAATTTTGCAATCTTTCGATTATATATGTACTTATGCACGTCACGGTTAATGTCGTTAGCAACATTTATACTCTTTTTTGTTTAACGACTATATATAAATACTTATATATTGTGAAATAGTATTAAAAATCTAAGTAAAAAAGTGATCAATATGTATATACATGTTGACATCACCACACACTTATAACAGAACATGTGATCAACTAGCTGTTGACCCCCCAAAAAAGACATGTGATTAAACTAGCTCAGACATTATTGAAACAACCCAATCATATATATTCGTTAATCATTCTGATCAGAATTACAGAAAGTCAATATCTATATATGGTTAGCTTAGTTGTTGACATTTTGAATTCAACAACCATTGGGTACGTATAGTATTCTTGCGCCGCTCTCGTTGAATTCATTTATACGTGACATTCTCCTTTAATTTGTTTTTTTTTTATTGGTGTTGGTGGTTGTGTGTTTTTCTACAGAAAGAAAAAAAGAGAAGAGAAAACAGTTGAACATAGAATCTGCTAGAAGATCGAGACTGAAGAAGGAGGTGATTTCCACATTTCTTGTAAATTCAAAAGGTTGTAGCTGATTTTAGTAGAGTGGTTTAGTAGTAGTACCATCGCTGCATCTTAGAAACCTAACAGAGTTTGATTTATGGAAAAGGGTTTGTAAATCTCAAGGCTTTTTGTGCGCACACATGTTTGATTTAATTAGTCATAAGACAGAGAGAGACAGCATCTTCAGCTGTTCAACTATTTTGCAGTCATCCCTTTTTTTTGCTTTATTTATTTCGTTAAATTCCCAAAATCTATAAATTTGATTACCATGTCTAAACTTTCTTTTTTTCTCCAGTTTCTTCTAGATTTTTCTTATATTTTACCCTTTAAAGCAAGCTCTGTGCTGACAGAATTTTTTTTTTAAATAATAATAATAACAAGTACAATGTGTGATTGTGACAGATCAAAGTCTTCCAATTTCTTAGTCACTGAAAACAGTATGTTATTTTTTTTTTCTTTTTAAAGTGAAAAAAGTAAGTTATTTAATGAAAAATAACTAAATAACATGTATGTCACATATATTGGTGATCATTGTGTTACAGAACCAAGAGGTTAACCTCTGGTATTCTCAAACCGGCTGATATCCAAAACTATATGGATCATCATTCTAATTAATCTTACTTATAATCGTCACGGTTAAAAGATGAAAGCTAAAATCCCCTAATAACATTTTACCACTTCATCTTTCACCAAATAAATTTACTCTAAGATATTTGATATTATCGGTTTAGACAACTAGTAGGTTGAATAACACCGAGACTTTTCCCAGCAGCATTGAAACAGTAGGAAGTAGCAGGAGTTCCTATGTTGTAAGTAAGCTTAATGTCTTGTAATGTGATTCCTTGGCATGGATTGCTCTTGCTACACACTAGCTTCATTGCTTGCTGTGTCGCCGACGTTCCTTGTATGTTCTTATACGTCACTTGACTTATCTTCACTCCCGAATGCTAATACATACATAAACACTTATCTTTAGTTATTACTTATTAGACCAAGTCGATTCACATATTTGGATTAGTCTGATAAAAAAAATGATATGGATATACCTCAGTAGGGCAACCTTCGTGAGAAGGACAATAGTTTTGGTCGATTATGATAGGGTTTTGGACGTTCTTCATGATTAGATTTTGGAAGAAGACGTTTCTAACGAATCCGGTGCTCGGCCTTGCCCACGACTTTATCCTCACACCGTTTTGTGTTCCGGTAAATACGGAACTCGATAGTGTCACGTTCTCTACTCCGTCTTCGTTTAACTGCTTCGCCAAGCTCCCAATACTGCGAGTCATCACATAATCATATATATAGTTATGACCAATCTACTTATTGCTAATTTTGAGTTGGAAATTCATAATTCTTTTAATAGTATATACGTAATTTGTCCATAAATCATTCTAAGAAATTAGACGGTCTGTATACCTAACCCCGTGACCTGGGCCACAAGCAAGTTTGGTGATGAGGAAGTTGCGGGTACCAGGGCCGATAGCAACACAATCGTCTCCGGTCTGAACGGTGCTTCCGGTGAATGTGACTCCGGTGGAGAATTGAACGTGGAAACCGTCGGTGTTTGGGCTGTTTCCCGGAGCCACTAGTCTTACGTTACGGACGGCCACATTAGTGCAACCATTGAGGGTCATATGGGTGACCTGGCTGTTCATGGATTTCACTCCACTTATGATCACGTCTTTTGCCGAGTTGAATGATATTGACTATAATAATGCATCAAAGAGATTGGTTTCGCCAGTCAATATACTTATATATATCAAAAGAAGGAATTAATTATCATAATTCGTAGTGCCATAGATTAATAAAATAAGGTTATAACTATCTCATTATATTTTAATTAAATTATCCCCACCTTTGTCCAGAAATTATTATTATTATAAAACTTACTATATATAGTTTTTATCATAGAAAATATTCCTAAAATTGGCGTGGATACATATTGAAAATGTAGTTGAAAATTTTCAGCTTCATATATATATTTTCTAATTGAAATATGGATATGTTTTGACTATTAATAAACAGTAATCAATAACGATTAAGGCTATTATTGCTCATTTGCATTATGGGGCTTGCGCTTATATATGTATGAATGTTAGATTGTTGTGTTTACTTTTTAAACGTATACAATTTCCTTACTTTCAGCAAGCACTAAAAAGATTTGCTTATTCATGTTTACAATTTTAATAGACATTGTATTTAAAGATTTTTTTTTAAAAAAAAATAAATTCTAATTACCGTAAAAAATATTGATATATCACGCATGTATAAGTATGCATTTAAATTGAAACTAGAGACAGAGGAGAGAAGCATACCCTAACACCGGGAGGACAATTCTGACCAGATTTCCGGCAAGACCAGAACCCATTAGCTCTAGCGTCGAAAGTCCCGCCGACAAGTGACATTTTGTTGACCTTGTTGAAGAGAATCCAGTAATCGGAGTTACCAAACGCCCTGTAATCTGCCGGAGCAACGACGGTTCCGGACACTTGAAATGTGATTTTACTCTTGCATGGCCCTCCAAACGTTATTGCCTTCAACAGAAATGTCCCCTTCGGGACCACCACTGTGGCTGAAGCTGCCGAGCCACAAGCCCCTTGCCATGCTTTGAGGAATGCTGCGGTGGAATCGGTGACTCCGTCCGGTTTGGCCCCGAAGCTAACTACGTTGAAAACGTTGGAGACGCTGCTCGATACATCGATGAAGGTGAGGAGTGTGAAGAGAAGTGGAAATAATATAGCTGGTTTTGTCATTTTTATATGTGAGTTTGAATTTATGTTTGAATTGATTTTGATGCATCAACCATGGGTATATATATAGAGAGAGCATAATTTGTTCGTTATTCGAGTCTATGGTACAATTAAGTACATGTGCTACTGCTATCTATATGATAAGAGTTTCTGATATTTTTTTTTCCTTATGATAGATAAAAGAGTTTACATTTCAAATCATTAGGTACTCACATGGTAGATATAGAATTTGTAGGAGCAACGGTCGTTGTATCAACGATGACATTTTTGCACATTATTAATATATCTTATATATGTATGTATTATTCTTGGTTAAATTTATTTTCTTTATTAGTGAACAGAAATGAATACGTCCAAAAATTACTCAACGGTTGATAAAACATAATAGAAAATCAACCATAAACCCTAAACACTCTATCGATTAATTTAAATTAGTGTCGACAGAAATATTACAAAATCTTTTTAAAAACCTATCATAGTGAGTATCATGAAAACAGAAAATTCTATAAAATGTAAAAAAAGTAATAAAAAATATAAATTCTAGTCCTATATATGTTTGTAGAATGATCCTGGAATGCATCATTACAACTTTTTATTATTTCTGTTATGAAAATCCGAACACTTTTACATTCAAATTTCTCTAATATATACAATTATACGTCAAGGCCAATGTAGTTAATTAGTCATATATATAAAGTATAAACCCCCTTTTTTTTTTTATAAACGGCCATTAAACCGTTAATTATGAATTGTAAAATAAGTTTTAAATGTAGTAAAAAATAATAATTATATGTGTACATGACGACATCACACACATAATACATATCACATGACATGTGATTAACTAGCTGTTGACCCCAAAAAGACATGTGATTAACTAGCTCCCACATTATTGAAACGAACTCAATCATATCGTTAATCATTCTAAACAGGATTACAGAAAGTCAATATATGTATGAGCACCATTTTTTAATTTATCTTATATTTTCCAAGTTATTTTTATGTTTGATTATTTCCATAATTCGTTATATACTGTAATTGTGTGTTCTTGGTAATTATATGTACCCCTATATAGATATAACAGGTCTAATCTAGCATAATCCGGCCTAGCCAAACCGGCTAAGATCTCAATTGCTTCCGGTCTAGCCTCCAACGGATGTTTGTATCGGTTCGTTTTCGTGTGTCTATTTATCCTGAATACATAGATGAAAATGGATTTTGTTTTGATATGCTGTTGATAAAAAAAATAAAACAGATTATGTAATGAAGTGGATTCAAGCGTTTAAATATTGTATTTGAAACGATGAACACAATTACATTTCTATAACCAAATATTCCGATATGGGAGATGGTTTTTAAACTTTGTTGGTTTAAGAAAATGGTGTTTAACCTAAAATTAAATAAGATAAATTGTTGACATTGTGTAAAATAGTTAAGAGAAACACATGGATAAATGTTAAATAAAGAATAACAAGTTCATTAAATGCTTAGAAATTCGGAAAATATATGTTTGAAGTAAATAAATAAATGGATGTAATAAAGAAACTTTCAATAAATGGCATGTGAGAGGTGGAAAGAGAAGAGGCGGAGCAGTTGACGGAGAAAGAGACGCCGGAGCTCTCGGATTATTAAGCTATACAATGATCACAAATTTGACACGTAACAATGTTAATACTGTAACATTTTTTCAAATATGACAAAAATACCATAAATACATTCTGTCCAAAATGACTAATTTTTTCACACCAAAAAAGTCTTGTTCTTGGGTTGGCCTCAAATGTGTAATGTGAACTTAGCCCTTCATATATGAAAGTTTCTTGATTTATGTGGCTCTTGTGTCTTGTCTGCAAAATCCGAAAAAGAGAAGCTGTCAGGGAAAATAAATACATAACTTAAAATACTGAAATTTTTTTCCATTTTCCCATTTTAACTGTAAGTAGATCAAGAACCATGGACATTGTCCCCACAACCATGTTTTCAACTCCATGGATTAATGTTAGAATATCACACCTAACCGGGTCTAACTTAGAAATACAAGGCTGATTAGTCTGTAACCAAAAATTTGTGCGACGTATAACAAACATTATATCCAACTGAAATAACCCCAGTGCGGATAAGGCTAGACTGCTATTAACGCAAAGTCATGGCAGCTATAATATGAATGATCCAAAAGAAGAAGTAAAACTAGTTTAAGCTCTCTTACATTCACTGAGACGTCCTTCGTGAGCATCAAGAACACAATGTACCATGAGATTAGAAGTTGGCTTAACAGGATCAATAAACTTAAACCCTACAATTAAAAAGCAGGGATAAACAAACATGTGAGAAGCTTTTGTGTAATCAGAACTTCCAAGTCTTGTAAGCGATTGCAAACTGAAGTCAAGCAAGAAAGAACGTTAAGAAGTACACACCCTTGAATTTTATTTCAATTTCAGGAACCATGGTATTCTTATTGTTACCTCGAAGAGCACTAACAGAGTAACAGGATCTAGAACTTTGAAATCTGGACAGGAAAGCTGATGAAAATCGCCAAAATGAGGCAGTCGCACAGTTCTCTTTCAGCAAATGACAATCAGTAAGAATCAATGTGAACCTGCAGAAATCCTCAGACATAAGGAAACAAACAAGAACGTTCAGGGAGGAGTTCACAGATACTCTTTTCAAGATGAAGTTGCGTTAGCAGAGAAGTAAAATCCTCATGAAGTGCTGCTAACATGAAGTGCTGCTCATGAAGTGCTGCTAACATGAAGTGCTGCTAACAGATTGATCAGAAACTTATACTCGTGTTTCATATGCAGAACCCCTTAAGCATTTTGCAATCCAAAGAGATCCTTAACGACCTCATGCTTATAAGACTTGGAAAGAGGCATCATGTTTCCTTGAAAACCACATTCATTCTCACTAAGATTAACTTCTGACTTCCAACGTACCACAAGCTAATTGGCTTCCCTTAGTTCCTCATCCACAAGGTAATTCTCTATTATTTCATCAATAGGATCTACAATTGTATCTGGCCTCCTGCCCTTGTATTTCGTATCACTGAAAAAGTCGAGAATTTCTTTATCCGCAGCTAACCCTTCTCTTCTCATTTGGTCAAAAACTTCTCTCGCCTCCGCGAATTTCTTCCTCTTGAAAAATCCTTTAATGAGAGCGGTATATGTGCTGATGGAGACACTAAATCCCTTCTTGTTCATTTCTTGAAGTAAAAACCATGCTTCCTTCATGTTCCTAGCCTTGCAATGGCCTTTAACTAAATTCTCATACGTCTTACCATCAGGTCCTACCTCCCGAGAACACATGTCCTTATAAATTGCAGTTGCTGCCTTCAGGTTATTTCTAATGCAATATTGCTTCACGAGAGAATTATATGTGGTTGCATTAGGCGCTATGCCTTTTGCCAACATCCAATTTAGAAGCTTTTCACCATCTTCTAACATCCCATGCAAACAAAAGCCATTCATTAGGACGTTGAATGTGACAGTAGTAGGTTGAAGCCCTTTCCCGAGCATCTCCTTTAAAATCTCTTGAGCCTTATCCATCTCCCCTGCTTTACAATAGGCATCCATTAAGGTTGTATAAGTTACAGTGTCTGCATTAAGTCCCGCAGCTTCAAATTCTCCAACAAGTTTAACTGCCTCCTCAATATTACCTGACTTACATAGACCATTGACGATGGAATTATAAGTAAAAATATTTGGCTGAAGACCTAATTTCCACATTTCATGGAGAAGGTCATTCGCTGAATCTAAGTCCCCTTCCTTACAAAGCCCATCAATTAATGTGGTGTATGTAACAACATTTGGGGAGCACCCAGCCTGAATCATGTGATTGTGGACACTAAAAGCATCTTTGATCTGCCCTGCTTTGCAGTATCCATTTATAATTTCAGTAAAAGTAATGCTATCCGGCTCTAAACCCCTGCAAAGCATTTCATGGAATAGTTTACCAGCCTCCACCATGTCGCCAATCTGACAAAACCCTGATATAATAGCAGTATATGTCAAAACATCTGGTCTAATATCCAGAGAGTGCATCTCATAAAAAAATTTCGACGCAGCCTGGATATTCCCTTGCTTGCAGAAACCATCAATAAGAGTTGTGTACACTACAGTGTCAGGAAGTATGCCCTGCTCTATCATCTCTCGAAAAGCCTCCTCTGCTTCGGCTAGCTTACAAATCCTGCAGAGCAAATCAATTATGCTACTATAAGTATAAGAATTTGGCTTCAGCCCTTTATGTTTCATTTCTTCGATGAGCTTCCAAACCTTGTCAAGTTCCCCAAGTCTACAGTATCCATTTATCACTGTACTGTAACTGATTACATCAGGGGTGTAGCCTTTCAGCTCCATAAGAAGGAGTAGATGGTGGGCTTCATTTATTTTCCCGAGTTGACAAAGATAATGAATAACGATGTTATAAGAAGCAACATTCCAACAAACACCCACTTCTGGTAATTCCCTGAATACTATAATTGGAGTTGCAGTTTTACTGCAGTCTTTTGAAAGACGGCCAAGATATACATTGCAAGAATCAACAGATAGAACCAATCCGTAATTCAGCATCTTTTCAAAGACTTTTCTCGCTTCACGGAGCATTCCAAATTCAACGAGTACTTGGAAGAAAACATCGAAAACACGAGGATCCGAACCCCAGTCCTTATAGGTGTATACTAAAAGATCAAAAAAATGTACAAAAGAATCAGTAACATTCAACTTTGGTCTCTCCCAAAAACTACTTATGAGAGACTGAGCCACTTTTAGATCCTTTGATGCGACAGCCAAATGAATGACAATGCAAAGGGATTCAAGGTTGGAGTCTCTGCGGGAGCGAGCCCAATCAAAAAAATCAAGAACCAACTTGTAATCACTCTTAATCTTCATCAGAACCCAAATCAAATGATCAGTCTTGAACTTGCATTCATAAGACTTTAAACTCCGCCTCAGAGGCTCAGCCCGACGCAGCTTAATCACATTGGTGATTTGATGTACCAATTCAGTGTCTCTTACTGAAGCTTTCTTTGGTGAATAATCAGGAAAAGGTCTAGTATCGGTTAAAGATGAGAAACTGAGTCCACGAGCCCGAAGTGAAAAGAGCTGAATGAAATTTCTGAAGCCAGAAAGAGTACCTCTCTTCATCACAGGCCAATGAATGGCTGCTTCATCGCTCCATTAGAAGCACCAAAAACTCGCCGCGAACTAAGTAGTAGCTAGTCGAGTCCTGAGGAGAACAATCATTAGCTCGATTCGATAAAAACCCTAAAATCTCTGCACCGAATCTTGACCCGCCCAAAGCGGGTGATTGGGTATTGAAGAGCGTTAATGATACGAATTGCAACGAGAAATTTCAGAACTTGGTCACTCCCACCCAGAAGAAAAATACGAACTTTTTTCTTTATCTCTCTTCAGAGAAACTTGGGGAAGGGCACGCCGTGCGATTGAAGACGATGATCGATTCTGGGAAACGGTCATTTTAATGAACAAAACGGTTTCGTTTTGAAACTAAATCTCTTAATGCCCATTAAGAAGGGCAGTTAAGCCCATTAAGAAGGGCATTAAGCCCATATTGAGCAACTTGTGTAATAACTAATATCCACAGCAAAACTTGTGCTTTTGCTTCATTAAAAAATGCTCTTTCTAATATCACAAGATATGTTTAACCCTTTGTGAATATTTCACATTAGAAAAAGTGAAAATAGTGGACATCAAAACCATTCTTATTACAACAACAAAAATGAAATCTAAATACAATTATATATTTGGGTGTATATATAGTATTTGATTTTGAACACAATCTTAATAGTTGAATTTGCAATAGAAAAGTTACTTCCTAACATATTATTTTCATATCATTCAACAAACATAGAAACAAACTCATTGATGCTCTTATCAGAGGTACCTCCTTCAGAAACAGCCTCTTGAGCTAACACTTTCCATTTCTCACCATTCTGTCTTATCTCTTTCCCTTTCTCTCCCTCCATAACTTCTCTCACACGTTTCACAATCTCTTCACTTCTCACCAACCCATCAACGTCTGTTTTAACCCTAACTCCAACTTTCCACACATCCTCCATGAACTTAGCATTTGTGGGTTGATCTGCCCAGTGTGGCATACCAATCATTGGAACTCCCAAACTCAATCCCTCTAACATCGAGTTCCATCCACAATGTGTCATGAAACAACCGATCGAGTCATGTGTAAGAACTTCAAGCTGAGGACTCCAGCTTACAATCAGTCCTTTCTCACCCATTTCCTTTACATAGTTTTTGGGAATTTTGTTTCTCTCTGTCTCCCTAACAACCCACAAAAAGAAATGTCCACTCTGTTTCAGACTGGTCGCGAGTTCTATCATTTGATCTTCTTTTAGAATCACCATGCTTCCAAATGATACATAAACAACTGAACTTGGCTGCTTGGAGTTTAGCCACTCGATGCATTGAGCAACTTTTGCATCGAAGAGGCTGAATCCGTAGTTTTTGTCTTCAGACAGTCGCTTGTCTATATACATTGATGGAACAGTTGGTCCTATGTTTAAGACAGGCCACAAGCTTTGCACCCATTTCGACAACTAAAAGTAGCAAAAAGAAAGAAAAAAAAAACAGAATAGGGTTAGAAGAAAAGTCTAAGAACAAAATTATGCCAATTAGTATCACAACTTTATTTTTTCAGCAAATCTAACAAACTTTTGTTTTTAAATTTACGATTAAAACATCTCGTCTATGCAATTTTAAACTATAAAGCTAAAATCTAATAGACTAATACCATATGAAGTTCGATAGATAGTTTTCTTTCGAATAACAATCGATATAATATTTTTTTTATTTTTTTAAAAAAGAAGACATAGATGGATATATTTTTGGTACCTTTTCTTCCAATTTATCGAAAGTGTTGCACAAAACTATGTCAACTCGATCAATGTTTGAGAGCTGTTCGATCACAATCCTTAGTATATTCGGGTAGGAGGACGATTCACAGAGGAAAGACGGCAAATCATTCGAATTCAGCATCGGGAACGAAGGGAATGATGCTAACGCAGAGTGACCATACTTTGTAGACGGTACAGAGAACGAGCCCTTGGTTACGTGATAGTAAATAGCTGAGACAAGCCAAGGTTGCGTGAAAAACACGGCACCTCTCAAATCAGAACTATGAGCTATATCAAGAAGCCATGGCATGGTGGAGTCGTACACGAGAGCTTTAGGAGGATTTCCCGACAGTTTCATATCTTCTATCAACTTAGGTAAGCTATTTTTTATGCTGGTTTCTACTCTTTCCATGTAATCATCGAGGTCTTGTAAAGACTCTTCGCCCTCTTGGAAGCCATTGGGGATGGGGAAGACAGTGATTGAGTCGTGCTCTGTTTTGTATGGAGGCGAGGGTTTGTCGGAGACAAGGACAAGAGTGGGCTTAAGACCCTTTGAGGCTAAGCGTTTGCAGAACTGGGACATTGGAGTTATGTGGCCTTGTGCTGGGAAAGGCAAGACGATAACATGAGATCCTTCTCTCATTTTTATTTGTTGTGTCTTTAGTTCTTACCTACTCTAGTTTGATGTGCGCGTGTGTGTGTATATATAATTGGATCAGAGGACGACTTTGATTTGACTACGTCTCTCTGGTGGGGAAATATCCTGTGACTACATTCCAAAAAAGTTTCGTGGCGACCAAGATGTGTGGAACAAGAGGTCAATCATAAATAATTCAACCTACCAAATCATACCTTTGACTGTATAAGGTCGTCGGTGAATTTTCAAATCATACGAAAGGTCTTTGGCAGCTGCCAAGAGTTGATGAAGCACGGATATCCTAAGTTTTTATAATATCTGTGCTCCATTTTATATGGATCAATATTTTTTTTTCTGTATATGTTCCATTTGCTAATCGGAAATTTAGTGTTGGGTATTCGTGAAGATATGGATTTTTTATTGGATATCTAATATTCCGTTAACATTTTGAACTAAATAATTTGATTAAAACAAAATATACAGTTAAAACAAAAATTAAACAAAAATTACAATGTAGATAGAAAAGTTATTTCTTTCTCTTTTTTTCTTTGTCATCAATATTTCTTCCTCTTAATTTGTAATTTATCATTTTAATTTTTATGATAAGTATGAATTTATATAAAAGGAATGGGACGAATATATGTATATTAACTTTAGTAGTTGTAATTTGCTTTGTTTTTTTTTATGAATATTGATTTCTAGTTTTTTCTTTGTTCCCTAGAATTAAGATTATCCAGTTTTCTAAAATCATTTCAAATAAAGGTATATATGATCATAAAACCATTTAAACTCATAGCACATATAAATAAGTTCTCATCTTATAAAATATCATATCTTAATTCATATATATGTCCATCTGGAACTGGAACAGGGAGTTGTAGATTTACAAATGAGAAACCATCCTCTTAGACTATATACATTGGTTTTGTTTTTCAACACCCTCCACATCATATTTCTCTTTTCCACATCATATTTCTCTTTTCCACATCATTTTCTCTCTCTTCCACCTAATAATTCAACACTCACTAAAATTTTATATCCTACAATGGTTTGTTTAATAAAATTCAACACCCTACCCCACCATTTTTTATTTCATTATTTTTAATTTATTTTATGTTTTAGTTAATCGAAAAATGATGAATTTTGGTATAATTTTTTTTATAATAAATTCATATACAATAATTGTAGATAGAAAACAAATATGTAGATAGAAAAAAAAACTCAAACCCCATCCTTTCCAATTTAAATCCAAAACGGTTTGTGGAACAAAAAAAATAAAAGTCCAAGTTGATCCATGTCCACCGAAAATTTAGTCCATCCAATTGAGTTATGCCACCTGTCCCACTTTTAATATTTCAACTAGTTGAAAGAATCAACACAAATTAATCCACGTTTGATTTATTAAAAAATTCAACACCTCATTGTAGCTTTTCAGCTGTTGAATTTAAAAATTCAACAGGTCCATTGTAGGCAGTCTTATTACTACAACAACAAAGAAAGAACTGAAATCTAAATGCAATATCTTAGTCTCGTTGTCTTATAACACAATTTTCATAAATAGATTTGCAATAGACGATATATGTTCAAAAAAACAGAGAAACAAATTCATCGATGCTCTTATCAGAGGTACCTCCTTCAGAAACAGCCTCTTGAGCTAACACTTTCCATTTCTCAGCATTCTTTCTAATCTCTTTCCCTTTCTCTCCCTCCATAACTTCTCCCACACGTCTCACAATCTCTTCCCTTCTCACCAACCCATCACCTTCTGCTTTAACCCTAACCCCAACCTTCCACACATCTTCCATGAACTTAGCATTTGTGGGTTGATCTGTCCAATGTGGCATACCAATCATTGGAACTCCCAAACTCAATCCCTCTGACATCGAGTTCCATCCACAGTGTGTCAAGAAACAACCGATCGATTCATGTGCAAGTACTTCAAGCTGAGGACTCCAGCTCACAATCAGTCCTTTCTCACCGATTTCCTCTACATAGTTTCTTGGAATCTTGTCCGTTTCTGTTTCTCTCACAACCCACAAAAAGAAACGTCCGGTCTGTTTTAGACCCGCCGCGAGTTCCATCATTTGATCTTCTTTTAGAATCACCAAGCTTCCGAATGATACGTAGACAACAGAATTAGGCTGCTTTGAGTTTAGCCACTCGATGCACTCAGTGACTTTCGCATTGAAGAGGCTAAATCCGTAGTTTTTGTCTTCAGACAGTCGTTTGTCTAAAAACATCGATGGAACCGTTGGTCCAATATTCAAGACTGGCCACAAGCTTTGGACCCATTTCAACAACTACAAGCAACAAAAGATACCAAAAAAAATCAGATTAACCATAATCACATAGATAAATAAGTGATATAAACATATTTGATTTTTTTTTTTCAAGACATTAACATATTCCTCTGTATGAATATATATTCTGTACCTTTTCCTCCAATTTATCGAAAGTGTTGCATAATACTATGTCGACTCGATCAATGTTTGAGAGCTGATCCACCACAATCCTTAGTATATTCGGGTAAGAAGACGATTCATAGAGGAAAGACGGCAAATCATTAGCATTCAGCATCGGGAACGAAGGGAAAGATGCTAACGTAGAGTGACCGTACTTTGTTGGCGGTACAGAGAACGAACCCTTGATAACATGGTAGTAAATAGCTGTTACAAGCCAAGGTTGCGTGAAAAACACGGCACCGCTCATACCATAACTATGAGCTACATCAAGAAGCCATGGCATGGTCGAGTCGTACACTAGAGCCCTAGGAGGACTTCCCGACCGTTTCATGTCTTCAACCAACTTCGGTAATCTGTTTTTGATGCTGTTTTCTACTCTTTCCATGTAATCATCGAGGTCTTGTAAAGGCTCTTCGCCCTCTTGGAAGCCATTGGGGATGGGGAAGACAGTGATTGAGTCGTGCTCTGTTTTGTATGGAGGCGAGGGTTTGTCGGAGACAAGGACAAGAGTGGGCTTAAGACCCTTTGAGGCTAAGCGTTTGCAGAACTGGGACATTGGAGTTATGTGGCCTTGTCCTGGGAAAGGTAAGACGATAACATGAGATCCTTCTCTCATTTTCTCTTTTATCTTTTGTTCTTAGTGACTCTAGTTTTTGATGTATGGCTGTTGTAGATGTGTATGTACATATATTATCCGAGAAGAGAACGACTTTGATTTGACTACGTCTTTGGTGGGGTAGAACTACAATCCAAAAGGGTCGAGGTTTCGTGGCGACCAAGATATGTGGAACAGAGACCGAGGTCGATGATAATGCAACCCACCAATCCATGTTATCATAATTGTTTTAGTTTATTAGTTTATCGTGAACATGTGACATATTATTATATAACTCGCAACATATATGTACGTGTTTATCAAGAAAAAAACAAAACATATATTAGATTCTTGTTGTCATCTCACATGTGTTTTACTGTTGATGTCATTGCTTATGCAATCCGGATCCAAATTGTAAAACATTCATAGTTAAAGCTAAGTAATTACTTCACTAGTTTTTATTGTGAGAGCATTGCATCCGAGATATATACTCTTTAAAATTATTAAACAAATAAAAATATGTCCCACTTGAAACCTAATCTGTCCACGTGGTGTTCTCGTATTGGTCATTCTCAATTCTCGGAGTTCACATTTATGCAAGAAATAAAAATAAATTTGCCGTCCCAACATTGTTTTTACGTTTATTACCACTGGAAACCCGTGATATAATTGGTTAAAACTTAAATCATAAATCATAATAAAAACAGAATACGTTTTGGAATATTTTACGAAACAGAATACGTTTTAAATTTTAAGACTAGATATAGGTTTGTGATGGCAAGCGTTTCGATTTATTATATTATTTATCATAATTTTAAAAAATAATAATAATAACCGAATATTATATTACAGATTAAATTAGATTTTACGGAATTGATTTGCATATTTTGTAAATCAAATTAAGATAAACTTACGAAAAGAATGACTCTTTAATTTATTTTTTCTTTTTTCAGAAAACCCAATGAATAAAGGATGACTCGACCCTTATTTGTATCATATTATATGATCGGTTTATATTTATTTTTTAACGGCTAGTCGGTAAGAGATAATGTAATTAACCGGCAGAAAGACATATAAAATTTGGTGACATGGATTCGCTAACTTTAATATTTAGTGCAATTCAAGATCAGCCCTACACATATGTCTTTCAATCTTATATTTTCCCTCAAATCATTCTAACTTAAAATCCAATTCTTATAAAAACATTCGTGGCCTTTATTTTTCCACTTTGCTGTTTTCCTAAATAATTATTTGTCTTAACTCATTTGTCTTTATATTAAAAATGTCAAAAAAATAATTGTTCGTTCTCCTCCCCACTTAAAACGACGACGTTTGGATCAACGTTTTAGTATGCAAATTTGCTACAACTTTTCGTGACCTTTGATTTCTCTGTGTTGTGATTAACTACGAAACCACTTGGCAACAAAGGTTCTTTCTTTCTTCGCTTCCATTTTTTTATCTTTTTCTTTTAGCGTTGAGTTCGTGATTCCAAGATCAATGTTTGTGTAAAATCTCGGATTCTGAGTTTCTGGGTAAGAATGAGAATGGTTCTCAAACAAGAAGTGTGAAACAGTGATCAAGTCTCTTCCTTTCTTATTGTTTTCTTGGTTGATAATTCTGATTCTCGTCTTTCCAGTTTCTGGGTTTGGTTTCTTTCTTTTTCAATGACTGAGAATCTTCGGTATTATTCATGTTTTGTTCTCTGTACTTTCATTTCTTGGTCTCGATAATCTCTGAATCTGCCTCTGTATTCTCATTGAGGTTCATGTCTAATGAAGCTTATTAAATACAATTATACAATGACCGAGTCTTGGAATCAAAATCGGGTTTTAGTATATTCCTGTTCAGGTTCTTGTTTGATATTTTTGAATCTAAAGTTGCTAACTTTGTGTTCGATGATTTGCTTAAGTAGGGAACTTGAGTCTTGATTAGAGGAAATTTGAAGAGAAATCTGAGATTTGAGTCCTAACTCTGATACATATCTTATGGTTGCTTCTTGCATTTGATCTTAATAGATTGGAGAACCGGTAACCTATTGTCTATTCGCGGGTTTGATTTGATGGCTTCTTCAGATGAAAAATCCTCGCGAGTGTTCCATATGGGAGTAGTAGAAGAAGAAGAAGAATCTTTCTATGCTCCTGATGACGATGTCTTGACTCTGCTTCAACCTACTTCACCACCAACGATGTCTAGTACCAAGAACATTCCAAAACCTCCTCCTCTTCCTTGTTTTACCTACCAGCGTTTTCAAGCTTCCAAAAGGACACCTTCGAGCTTATCACGCCTTGTGCCAAAAGAAGCTGTAGAAACTTGGGATAAGCTTTTCAATAAAGGATTTGGAGCAGATATGTTTGTTGTAACAGATGACCAGTTTCAGCTTCCAGCTCATTCAAGTGTCTTGGTGAGTTCTTGTTAAGAAATTAATCTGTTTTAGCTCATAGGAATATGCTAATTTAATAGATCATTGGCCTCATTTTTCGGGCTTACTGATGATATATTACAAGGTTTTGTCTTCTGCAGGCTGCAGCCTCACCCGTTATGGCGAAACTTGTGAATCAATCTAGGGGTAATAGTGGAATTGCATACCTCAAAATCCCTGGAGTGCCTTATGAAGTAGTCTACATGTTTATTCGGTTTCTATACTCTTCCTGGTATGTTCGATGTGTTTAAAGGGAAATTGCTTTCGTAATGCTAGTTTCTCCGTTGAAGCATGCCTAATATCAAAACCTGCAGCTACGAGGAGGAAGGAATGAAGAAGTTTGTGCTCCACTTATTGGTTCTGTCACACTGCTACTCAATACCATCTCTAAAAAGAGTTTGTATCGAGGTTCTCAATAAAGGATGGATTAACAAGGAGAATGTGATCGATGTGCTTCAATTGGCGCGAAACTGTGATGCAGCTAGGATTTGCTTTATATGTTTCTCAATGGTCATCAAAGACTTCAAATCTGTATCTTCAACAGAGGGATGGAAAGTGATGAAACGGGCTAATCCTCTGCTCGAACAAGAGCTCGTTGAGGCAGTCATCGAAGCAGACACTCGGAAACAAGAAAGAAGGAGAAAACTCGAGGACAGAAAAGTGTATCTGCAGCTTTATGAAGCCATGGAAGCTCTTGTCCACATATGTAGTGAAGGTTGTGGGACAATTGGACCTCGTCATAAGGCCCTTAAAGGAAGCCAAACTGTGTGTAAGTTTCCGGCGTGTAAAGGGCTTGAAGGTGCACTCCGACATTTCTTGGGATGCAAGTCTAGGGCTTCATGTCATCATTGCAAAAGGATGTGGCAGCTTTTTCAGCTTCACTCTTGTATCTGTGATGATTCTGATTCTTGCAAAGTCCCTCTCTGCTGGTACAGATTGTAATCAGTTTCAATTCACATTTTAGACAACCTACAATCTTCTCAGATACAGATTGTAATCATTTTCTTTAACTTGTAGGAACTTCAAGATGAAAATGAAGAAGCTTAAAAAGAAAGAAGAATCTACATGGCGATTGCTTGTAGAGAACATTATTACGGCGAAGACCAGTCTCGGGCCGTTCTCTTCACGTCCTTCTCTATTGATATAAGACATGTTTTTAGTGTATAGCCCACAAAAAGAAACGTATATATGCAGGGAAATATGAAAACGTCTATCTTCAAAGTGTATATTGCATACGGCGCACAATAGTGGTCTTGAACAAACCTTGGAGCGAATCTCTATCAGCACCACTGTTAACAGCAACGGTCTGAATCCCTAAACGTTTCGCATTTCTCATGATCCTGCAAGCAATCTCTCACCTCTGTTCGCCACCAAAATCTTCTCAATACACCAAAAATAAAAAAACTTTAAAGATAAAAGACTAGGATTGGTCACAATGCCGATTCATACAAAGTGTAAGCCCATTAAACATTCTCAACCCTATATATACTTTATTTTCTTTCAATTCAATTTCAGGGATATCGAAACCCTAGCTAGTTGATATCGAGATCCAACCATCTCTGTAATCTCTCGTGTTCCTCTCTCTCTCTCTCTCTCGGTCGGTGATTTAACCTTGTCAATCTATCTCTCCGTCATCTGATGTATGATTTCCTTTCTAGATTAAAGACCCAGTTTTGAATTTGATTTTCCTTAGGTGTAAAGTTTTGTATGATGGATGCGACGCGGAAGGATGTATTACCGGTCTTTTGGGACATAAACAGTAGTCCGGTTCCACATGGCTATGATGCTCGTCACGTAGGTCCTTGTAATATATGCTCGGGGCCGTTCTCTTCTCGTCCTTCTCTTTTGATATAAGATAGTTTTAAAGTGTATAGCCCACAAAAAGAAACGTATATATGCATACGGCGCACAATAGTGGTCTTGAACAAACATTGTCTATAGTTTATACAATGTTTTGTTATATACAACATGCCGAGTCGTGATCCATGACATGACAGTAATGTCAAGAAGTTTTTGCATTATATTGTACACATCTTCTGTATATATTATGTTAGATATTCAAATCTATAATATTGGTCGTAAACGACTTTATTTAGAGATAGATAACAAAGATATTGAAGATGTACATTAAACTTATTCATATAATGTATTTCAAGTTGAGTTATCTAGTGAAATATTTATATATATTTCTTAGTTAATGAAAACCAACCTTCTTTCAATTAAGTATGTATTATACTTTTTGGAAGGATAATAATTGATATATACGGCGAGTCTCTCGTTGACTTTTGGTGGTGATTTGACTTTGCATAGTCACTAAGAGCAAGTAGCTAATATAAATCACTTGTCTTTCAATTTGTTTAAGTTTGGTCTTAAGACTTTACCTCCAATCTAATTATTTTTTCGTCTTTAAATAAAAACTACAACTTCATCAATATCAAAAATCACAAACCCATTTTTAGCTGTCTTTCTCTTTCCTTGTTTTTCAAGAAACCAGATGAAAATGGAAACATTTCGTTTTCTGTATTTGATCTATTCAGCAACATTTGCACTGTGTCTCATCGTTTACGTTTATGCACAAGACCAATCAGGTTTACTTAACTAAATTCCTTTTATCTTTAAACTAGCTTCTAGTGAAGAAAGTCTAATCCTTTAATCTTTATTCGTTGCATGGTCATAGGTTTCATAAGCATAGATTGTGGTATCCCAAGTGGATCATCGTACAAAGACGACACAACCGGTATAAACTACGTCTCAGATTCATCCTTTGTTGAAACCGGTGTCTCCAAATCGATCCCCTTTACAGCTCAAAGACAGCTTCAAAACCTGAGGAGCTTCCCGGAAGGTTCAAGAAACTGCTATACACTGATTCCAAATCAGGGGAAGGGCAAGAAATACCTCATAAGAGCTAGTTTCATGTATGGTAACTACGACGGAGAAAATGGTTCACCCGAATTTGATATTTTTCTTGGTGGAAACATATGGGATACTGTCTTGCTCAGCAATGGATCGGTCGTTGTTTCCAAAGAAGTCGTTTACTTGAGTCAATCTGAGAAAATATATGTCTGTTTGGGAAACAAAGGCAAAGGAACTCCATTTATGTCGACTTTAGAGCTTAGGTTTCTAGGAAACGACAATACGACATATGATTCTCCAAACGGTGCTCTGTTCTTCTCCAGACGCTGGGACTTTGGCTCTCTCATGGATTCATCTGTCAGGTAATGCTCTGTTTCCTACTCTGTTTTTTGCTCAGTCTCGTGCTTAGTTAATTGCTCTGTTTCTGAATGGGTGAACACTTTTTTTTTGTTTTTTTTGTGTGAACCAGATATGATGATGATGTGTACGACAGAATCTGGATACCTCGCAACTTTGGCTATTGTAGAGAGATCAATACCTCACTTCCCGTGATCTCAGAAAACAATAGTTACAACCTTTCAAGTCTGGTGATGAGTACAGCGATGACTCCAACAAACACAACAAGACCCATCACAATGACTTTGGAAAACAGTGATCCAAATGTCAGGTACTTTGTTTACATGCACTTCGCTGAGGTCGAAGATCTTAGTCTCAGACCAAACCAGACTAGAGAGTTCGACATCGGCATCAACGGAGTGACAGTTTCTGCTGGCTTCAGTCCCAAGTATCTTGAGACTAACACTATTTTTCTAGACCCTGAGAGCCAAACAGAGATTGTTTTTTCTCTCGTAAGAACTCCCAAGTCTACTCTTCCGCCAATCGTTAACTCTCTAGAGATCTACATCGCAAATAGTTTCTCCCAGTCTCTCACTAACCAAGAGGATGGTATGTACTAGTAAAATGACTTAAAAATTTCAATATTTTTCTCGGTTTGATCATTGCATTCACTTGAAACTTATAGGTGACGCTGTAACGAGTCTAAAGACAAACTATAAAGTAAAGAAAAACTGGCAAGGAGATCCTTGTTTACCTAATGACTACATTTGGGAGGGCCTTAATTGTAGTTTTGATAGTCTTACTCCTCCTAGAATCACATCACTGTAAGTGTAATTTCCTCCTTATAACTTATTGATCAATCCTTGGATCTTGTATACTAATATTAAAGTTCGTTGCTTGGAGGCAGGAACCTATCGTCGAGCGGGTTGACGGGTCATATATCTCCCTCCTTCTCTAACCTCACAATGATTCAAGAGCTGTGAGTTTGATCTAATTTAAGATTCTGATCATACCAATAATTTTGTACTTGGTTAAAGAGTTTCTTGAACTGAACAAGGCGACTCTATTATCTCTTAACCGGCAGAGACTTATCAAACAATGGATTAACCGGAGATATTCCAGAGTTTCTGTCAAGACTGAAGTTCTTGACGGTCTTGTAAGTTGTAGACAAATCGATACAACAATAACAAACTAGATAGATAATTATGGACTCTAACTCTTAATAACATCTGCAGAAATCTTGAGAAGAATAAGCTAACAGGTTCAGTCCCATCCGAGTTATTAGAAAGATCAAAGAGCGGATCGCTCTCACTAAGGGTCGGGGAGAATCCCGACCTCTGTACTGAGATTTCTTGCAGAGAAAGTAACAGTAAAAAACTCGTGATCCCACTTGTTGCATCATTTGCAGCACTGTTCATTCTTTTGTTTTCATCTGGTGTGGTTTGGAGAGTCAAGAACCGGAGAAACAAATCCGGTAAAAATCTATCTCATATCTTTCTTTGTACCTATCTATCTGTTTATCACATAATCAATTGTTCAAACCTTATTGTTGCAAAGTAAACTCTGCGGTGGAAGAAAATGCAGACAACGAAGCAAGAAACAATATTATGGCGAAACCGGAGAACAAATTATTGTTTACCTTCGCAGATGTTGTAAAGATGACAAACAACTTCGGTCGTGTCCTAGGCAAAGGAGGTTTTGGAACAGTCTACCATGGCTACTATAACAACGTTCAAGTCGCTGTTAAACTTTTATCAGAAACATCAGCTCAAGGGTTCAAAGAGTTCCGCTCCGAGGTAACGTAGTAGTATTCTAGGTATTGATTCCAAAAAGATCATAACTAACTACCTATAAATATTCGTATAGGTCGAAGTTCTTGTGAGAGTTCATCACGTAAACCTCACCGCGCTGATTGGTTATTTCCATGAAGCTGACCACATGGGGTTGATCTATGAGTTCATGGCTAATGGGAACATGGCAGATCATCTCGCGGGTAAGTATGACCATACATTGAGCTGGACTCAACGGCTTCAGATTGCACTTGATGCAGCACAAGGTATGACCAAAAGTTTGATCTTTTATCTTTTTGGTTACTAATTAGTCCGAAAGTTTTAAACTTTAACGAAAATCTCTATGAAGGGCTTGAGTATCTTCACTGTGGATGCAAACCTGCGATAGTTCACAGAGATGTGAAAACTTCGAACATATTGTTGAACGATAAAAACAGAGCAAAGCTTGCGGATTTTGGACTCTCCCGGAGTTTTCATACCGAGAGTCGTTCTCACGTATCCACTCTAGTCGCTGGAACTCCTGGATATCTCGATCCACTGTTAGTCTCTCTCTTATCTCTACGCAATTACCAAACATCGAATCTTCTTAGTGACGGTGTGCTGTGTTGTAAAACAATTTGCAGATGCTTTGAGACAAATGGGTTAAACGAGAGGAGTGACATTTACAGCTTTGGAGTTGTTCTGTTGGAGATGATTACGGGCAAAACCGTGATCAGTGAGTCACAAACGAAGCGTGTTCATGTGAGTGATTGGGTTATATCGATCTTGAGATCAACGAATGATGTGAACAATGTTATAGATTCGAAGATGGCAAAAGATTATGATCCAAACTCTGCTTGGAAAATTGTGGAGCTTGCTTTGGCCTCTGTTTCGCAGAATGTGTCTGATAGACCAAACATGCAACAGATTGTTATAGGATTGAAAGAGTGTCTTCAAAGAGAAGAGAATAATTACAAGAACTATTGATGTCACAAGACTTGCAACACAAGGGTGTAGAAAGTATTCTCGTTTGTTATTTTCTTTTGTGATGCAAAGTATAAACTTGTTTCCTATTCAGCAGTTTGGTTATCTTTTCGTCCATTTAATCGTTTTGTTTGTTCATTTTGATTGTTATTTCCGGACTAGTTTGCTACGTTCAAAAGCTAAAATGACTTAAAAGTTGAGTTTTGAATTGGCTCATAGTATAATAAAATATAAAAAAAGAAAAAAAAGAGTACCTATGAGTACCTATGAGTACCTAATCCGGTCGCCACAAGGAAAAAGAGGACAAGAAGATAGTGACAAGAAGACAAAGACCAAAACCGCGTAGGCCCCAAAACGTACCTTTTAAAAGAAAACGCTGATCCCTTTTGGACTTTTGCGTCCGCACGGTCTGTGCCACTCACAAATCTCTATCTTTTACTCACGCGTTTCTTCTAACGTGGTTTGGTCTTCGTGCCCCACACTCGCGCTTCTCCTGAGTGTGTGAGTCTCTCTGTGACAAAATATTTATTTTTGTCTTACTTGTCTTTCACTTAATTTAATACTCCGTACTAATATTTCATTACTCTACATTCGTTAATTACTCATGATTAATCGACGGATATAACATTATGAACTACCTTTAATTAGATTAAAATAACTGTGTGTTTTATAGTTATTGATAAAAAAGAATAGTGGTAGACGTTAGAGAATAGTATATTGCGAAGTGATTGACTGGATTGATTGATTTATATTATTTATCTTCAAATATCAACAACCAATAATCTTGAAATTTATCGGTTTTGATTTCAAATAGAAGAGAACAAAAAATTTCAAAGAAAGAAAAAGCAAAAAGATTGATGGTGATTGATGGTGCAGAGAGTTGGTCAAATATGTTGACAAAAAATAAATAACCTTCCAAATGTCACTATAAAAAAATGAGAAAAATAGTTCTATCTATAATAAATAACAATTAATGTTGGAAAAAAATAATAAATAAAAGCTATTTCTACCTGGGCTCTGATATAACTACGAAGACTTCTCCCTCTCTTCAATGGGTTATATGATAGCTGTCTAATAATAATAATTAATTTAATGTAGTTCGGATTTTTTTATGCACTTACGCATATACTAGATTTAACACGAAGTGTGTGACTAATTCTGAAGACTAACCTAATTAATAGTCTTAACTCTTTAGTCATCTGTTTCATCTTTTTACTATAAAAAGTTGGCAGAGTTGTCAAATAGGAGTAGATGGTGTGGGGGCATGCAAGCATGCTCCAAAATATCGTGACTACGTCACTAAATTGCATAATCATAGATCTTAGGGATGTTGGAGATCTTTGTGAATATAAACAGATGGACACAAAACTCATAAAATATTTGATAGTAGACAAGACTAAGAAGCTCTAGAATTATAAATGACATAAACTTCACCCAAAAAAGAGTCGAGAGGAAAAAGACATATTAAAAAAGCAAGTTCACTTCTATTTGCTTTCGTTTGGAACATAAACAGACACAGTTTCTTCTATCTTTTCCTTTTCTCACGCCGAGATTTCTGCTACTGTTCTCTACTCTCACGGCCTTTTTAAGAAACGACGCCATTTTTCACCAAGCCTGAGCTCTTCATGTACGCCGTTTAAGCTCAATGACTATATAGTAAATTCGGGTTTGGAGCTTTTTGCCTTTTGGACTTATAAAACTTAATAGAGACAGATACGTTTTTGTGTCTTATCGGGTTTTGTGTTGTCAGAAGCAATTATTTTTAGGGTTCAATCGAAGAAAAATTGGAGCTTTGAGAAGTTGTGGGTGTTGGCTTTTCAAAGAACAAAGCTTTTTTTCTTTGTTTGTTATAGACTCTTCTCCCAATTTGTGAGTCTATCTCTCTCCGTAAGCTCTTTAACTCTTACTTTATTTGCTCTGTTTCGTTCTTCTCTTACTCTGTTTCTTTACTCAATTTTTGGCTTAATTATACTTACTGTTAGTCGCTTAAAAGCTAATCTCTATAATATTTACTTCTCTCTCCTCTTCTTGTTGCTTATCTTCAGTTGGATTAGCTTTTGATTACCAGATTCTACTCATACATTTGTTATAAGTTGAATTCTTGTTTACATTAACTTCAATAATTCTTTGAGAGTGACTTTTTGTTCTCCTCTGATCCGTGGACGATTCTGTGTTCTGTTTTTGGGGTTTGTTTCTCCTGTTTTTAGGGACTCAAGTGATTCATGCATATATGATGTTATTGTCAGTTTATGGGTATTTGGAAATAATTTAAGCAAGGTATGATCACATATTAAATCTTTTGTTTGAGCTTATAATTGTGCTTACAAATCTTAATATATAAGCTGACCACAAACACTTGCCTACTTCGTTGACAATACCTTTGTCTTGGCTTAATATTCTAATCGAAACCCTGTCTCTTAATGCATTGGTTGGTCCATCCTCATTCATAAACCTTGTAACCTTTCTGGTTTGTATTTTACATTAGGATGGTAACCACCTACCTCATGTGAAATGTTTTGTAGAATAGTTTTGGTCATGTTGTGTTTATGACTTTTAGCATTTCTTATTGACAAAGGTATGGAATTCTCTAGAGACGCCGGGATGATGATGGAGAATAAGCGGAATGTCTGCTCTCTCGGAGAAAGCAGCATTAAACGGCACAAGTCTGATCTCTCTTTCAATTCCAAGGTCTTGCTTCACCTAGTTTTCATGGATTTATTGGCCAAAATACTCTTCGGTTCAGCAGACCAAAGAGTGCAGTTTTTGCGAACCAGCATGGTAATGATCCTCCATCTTTGTTTTCTTAATGGTAAAACAGGAGAGGAAGGACAAAGTTGGAGAACGTATTTCAGCTCTTCAACAGATAGTTTCCCCTTATGGAAAGGTAACTTTTTTTGGTTATGCAAATCAAGAGAACTCATCTCTCTGCAAACATACTTTCTGCTAAATCTTCTTTGAGTCCATGCCACAGACCGACACTGCATCAGTTCTTCTAGACGCGATGCATTACATAGAGTTTCTACATGACCAAGTGAAGGTGTGAGAGTTTCTCTTCATCAATTCTATACCAAGCATGATACATTCATCTTTACTGAATAAACAATTGAGTTCTCATGTTCATTTGTACAGGTTCTAAGTGCTCCATATCTTCAAACGATACCTTATGCTACGCAGGTGAGCATGATCTTGAATCTTAACCTCATTTATACATAGTTCACATGTCTCTTGCACAGACTGATTTTCTCGTTCTTTTGTAACCAGGAGGAGCTGGAGCAGAACAGCCTGAGAAACAGAGGATTATGTCTTGTTCCAATGGAGGATACAGTAGGAGTTGCTCAAAGCAACGGGGCTGATATCTGGGCGCCCGTGAAGACTCCTCTATCTCCAGCTTTCAGTGTCACATCTCAATCACCTTTTAGATGACCAAATTCGACTCTTCAACTACTAGGATCTTTGTGTTAAGCTCAAAGAAGATCAACGATTGTTATTATTCTGATGATGCCTCTGCAACATATATAAACGGAGAGGCACATGAAGTTGGTTTAGAACAGCTCATGCTTGGCGATGGCTGTTATTATTTGACTCCTTATGCATTCCCTTACTTGGACTTGTGTAATATGCCCTCATAGAAACCAAATTATTCTAATGCAAAGCAATCTTCATGACAAAAATTCCCTAAAGATATCAGCTTTTTGTGATCTTACCAAAACTATCATATACATCTTTCTACACCTAAAGATCCAAGACAAGCACTGATCTCCCTAGTATACACAGCCACCTGAGAAAGGTGATGTATTTTGCTAGTAATTGTACCAAACAAGCTAATCAAAAAAAGACTACCTTTCATAACAAATTGGATTGATTACATTATCACTGAGATTGCAAAGGTTCAGAACATACAGACTGTTGATGCTGAGGGGCCACATAACTTGGGGAAAGATAAGATAACTCGGTCATAATGTATTTTAACTACTAGATCACAATGCTTTGGCATATATAAATGTGACTGGAAAGATCATCTTCAGCCCTACAAGGGATAAGACTAGCTTGCTGAAGTCGGCTTGACCTTCTCCCGCATATACTGCAGTAGATGTTCGCGTTTCCAGTTGTCGATTCTGCAAAGCAAGCAAATCAAGAAACAAAGAGGGTCATCTACAATTTTAGAGGAATGAAGCTATTTTGCTGATAGAGGACGAGATGCTAAACACATCACAAATTTCGATTTATTCTTGTTCCTTAATAATGATAGCATCATCCTATAAAAAGCAACTTTCATCAGAGGTTTCAGTAATCATCCAGCAGGATGTACCAGAGCACCTAAAGAGTGAGATAAGGTATTGCTGCAGATCCATGGATACACGTACACATTTATCTACCATATGCTAACAAGGATACATCATGTCACCTGATAGTCTTAAATCAGGTCCACTCGATCTCAACCAAACTAATATTAAAGATTATTCCAGAGCAAAGTGTAAAGCAAAGAGGGTAAAGCAATTTACCTTATGGTTTCCTTATGTTCACCATCTTCATCCAGCATGATCAACTTGGGTGGTGAATTGAAAATGTACTGAACTTTTACGCTAGGGAACTTCTCTTTCTCTTCTTCAATAAAACCAACAATTTCAGGATAGAAAACCAACTTTCTCATACACACCTCTAATATAGCGCCGGAATAGGTAACCTGCGATCACAAAAGAATGCAAACGAGTAATCATCTCTCTCCTTCTCTTCATTTAATGAATGTTATCGAAGATGTTTCTGTCTCCAAGTAACCTATTCCCGGTAAAATTAAGTATCAAAAGCATTGCAAATTCCATGGCTAGTAATTATACCTTGGTCATGGAATCCTCAGAATCATCAGCACAACATTTCAAGCAATCAGACACCAACTCTGCAAAAACAACATCAATAACCAAGTATGTACATCAATCAAAAGATTTGAAATTCCAATTTAGTAATTCCCCAGCTCAAAACAACCCTTATCCATAGACCAAAAAAAAAAAACTTTGAAGAGAAAGATATAGCTCATAAATTCACAAAAATAAATACATTCTTATCATCTTAAATCTAGAATCATTATGGGGGGAAATCGAAACTGCAATAATCGAGATTCAGATCAAATCAAGTATGAGGGAACGAACCTTGATCCTTAACGTATTCAGAGAGTGAGTGGCAATCGGAGCAGAGAGCAAGACCTGTAAACCCTAGATCCTCGCATTCTTTAGTGCTGAGCAGCTCTTTTGCTGAGATCGTCAATGTCAACATCAAAATCATCACCACCATCATCTTCGCTGATAATACAATCATCATCTTCATCTCTCTCTCTCTCTCTCTGCCTGATCAACAGATCCAAGTCTCCGCAGCTTCGACGCTGCTGTAATGTTGCTGCCTTCCTATGATCCGATCCGGTCAATTCCGGTTTATAATCTCCGAAATTGGTTTTATAAACTTTAACATCTCCGGTTTATATAAATAGAAAATCGGAAAAATCTTTAACCGACGCGAAAAAGTGTTAAAACCCAAATTACATGACATTGATGCCTACGAGTGCGAGCATCTAAACCCCCCTTAAACCCTAAAATCAAAATCGCTCTCCGAGAGAGACGATGGATCACATAGCAGCGGCGGAGGAGCAAATTGTAACGGAGAGAATTAAAAGAAAACTCGAACAAGTTAATGCATCTGCTCAGTCGCAACTCTCTCCTATTCAAGATCACATCGGTTTCACCCTTCAGGTATACACAAACATATATTCCTGCTTCTCCTACTTGTAAGTGTGTGTTGCATTTATGTCTTCGTCTTTATTTTGCGGATGAACAGTTCACCAATCGGAGAAATTTTCGCAAAAAAGCCTATTTTTTTTCGTTTAAAGTCTCTCTCTAATGAAGTTTTAACTAAGTTTTCTGAGCTAAATTATTCATACAATCTGTGTAGCCGTGTAGGTCAATTTTTATCCTAAAAAGTTTGGTCTCTAAAGGATTTTGATAAGAAGCTGTGTCTTCTTGTAGTCAAGCTAAGTTAAATCTTGATAGTTTTGATCATATCTCTACAACTATATAACTTTTATGAGAGTGTTTTGTTTTCATATTTATCTGTTAAGTTGATGACCCCGTGAATAATCAAACCCTCGGAATAATGATTAATTGCAGCAAGCATATTTCAAATGTGCGTACCAGTGCTTTGACAGAAGTAGGAAGCAAGAGGAGATAGCCAACTGTGTTGAGTACTGCAGCGTTCCAGTTGCCAATGCTCAACAGCATTTCGAAGGCGAAATGGCTCAGTTTCAGGTAAAATATGATTTAAATTCACAGAGACTGCATACTTTTGCTATGTACTGAGAAACTTGCAATTGTAATATGATGCAGGAAAGGATGAACAGGTCTCTCATGGTCTGTCAAGACAAATTTGAGGCTGCAAAGCTCCATACGAACAGGGTTGATGCCGCGAAAGCTATGGAGGGTTGTGTGAACACATCCATTGAGGATAATCTCAATACATTGCCTCATATTGTGCAGAGAATGAAGACGTCATTCTCCATTGCCGATTAATTAATCCTCTGTTGGGAAAAAAAAAACGGCATCTCTACTTTTGTCTCATGCTACTAAATACTAATCATAATTATGCCTTTTCATTATCACTCAATAGACCAAACACAATGGATGTTTGAAGCAAATTGGCATCTTATTAATCTTGCTTGATGTAATCTTGAAACCGGACCAAACCGGATCCGATTTTACCCAATCTTCTAAGTCTAAAGTCAGGTTTAGCTAGAGATAAAAATAAAAAATAAATCATAAATAATCCATCACCGTCTCACTCGAATGGGTCTCCTTCCCGTCGTCGGAATTACTTCGCCGGCGCCACCGCAGCAAGTACCCTTCATTACCCGCAAAAATTACGGCAATCCAAAGATACAGAGACTTAATCAATCTACCTCTGAAACCACTGTTTCATGGACTTCGCGCATCACTTTCCTCACACGCAATGGTCGATTAGCGGAGGCAGCGAAGGAATTCTCCGACATGAGACTCTCCGGCGTAGAGCCTAACCACATCACTTTCATCGCTCTACTCTCTGGTTGTGGTGATTTTTCCTCCGGATGTGAAACCTTGAGCGATTTGCTTCATGGATATGCTTGTAAACTTGGTCTTGATAGAACCCATGTCATGGTTGGCACTGCAATTATAGGCATGTACTCCAAACGCAGTCATGTTAAGAAGGCTAGATTGGTGTTCGATTACATGGAAGATATAAATTCGGTTACTTGGAATACAATGATCGATGGTTACATGAGGAGTGATCAATGATCGATAATGCTGTTATAATGTTTGACAAAATGCCTGAACGAGACTTGATTTCTTGGACAGCTATGATAAATGGGTTTGTTAAGAAAGGTTCCACGAGGAAGCTTTGGTATGGTTCCGTGAGATGCAGATTTCTGGAGTGAGACCAGATTACGTTGCTATTATTGCTGCTCTTAACGCTTGCACAAACCTAGGTGCTCTTTCGTTTGGATTATGGGTACATCGTTATGTTATGAATCAGGATTTCAAGAACAATGTCAGGGTGAGTAATTCTCTGATTGATTTGTATTGTCGATGCGGGTGTGTTGAGTTTGCTCGAGAAGTTTTTGACAAAATGGAGAAACGGACTGTAGTTTCATGGAATTCAGTCATTGTTGGTTTTGCTGCTATTGGAAATGCACATGATTCTTTAGTCTACTTCAGGAAAATGCAAGAAGAAGGGTTTAAACCTGACGCAGTCACTTTCACCGGGGCACTAACGGCTTGTAGCCATGTAGGTCTAGTTGAAGAAGGTCTTCGATATTTCCAAACAATGAAAAGGGATTACAGAATCTCGCCTCGAATTGAGCATTATGGATGTTTAGTTGATTTGTATAGTCGGGCTGGGAGATTGGAAGACGCTTTGAAGGTGATCGAGAGCATGCCGATGAAGCCAAATGAAGTTGTGATTGGATCGTTACTTGCAGCCTGCAGGACTCATGGGAACAATACCGTCTTAGCAGAGAGGCTGATGAAGCATCTTAGTGACCTGAATGTGAAAAGCCATTCAAATTATGTGATTCTCTCGAATATGTATGCGGCTGATGGAAAATGGGAAGGAGCAAGTCAGATGAGAAGGAACATGAAGGGTTTCGGATTAAAGAAGCAGCCTGGGTTTAGTTCAATAGAGATTGATGATTGCACGCATGTCTTCATGGCTGGTGATAGTGCCCATGTTGAGACCGCTAATATCCGCGAGGTCCTCGAGCTTGTTTCTTCTGATTTGCGATTACAGGGCTGTGTAGTTGAAACCCTTGCTGGTGATCACCTCAGTGATTGAATTCCAGGGACTTTCACATCCCAATTTTTGTTCAAGTCGGATTGGCGAATTACTGAGCTTCATATTATACAGGTGATATAGTAAGTCAGAGTAAGTGACAATGCATCCATTAGCTCAATTTGACCACAAGGAACCCTTCTCGTGGTCTTAACCTCACTACATAACCATTGTTGCTACTTGCTTGCACCAACCTTTTTGCCAGGCCCTACCAATAAATGGATTGAATAAAGATCCGGGTGTATATCGCTCAATCTGAACCTAATGAATAGAGGCTAGACAGTGATATCGTGCTTTGATAAGCTTCGAAACGATGCTGCCTTACCTCGGTGGCCATCTCCTCGTGCTAATATAGTAACCTTAATCCATGTGCTTTCTTCTGTGTCTGGTCATGTTATGGTGACGTTATTGCTGGTTACTGTCAAGTTAGTAAATAGTTCAATAATTCCGACATTTTGCAACACTTTGTTGTTCTGTTTCCGTGGTTTCTTGTAAAACCTCGAATACCTTCTAGCATTTAATTACCTAGCGGTGATCATTGGACATGATTGATGTCCAAAACCAGGTATTTCTTGATCTGTGAATAAACAGAGAAGAGCAACAAAGAGGGAGAAGAGCAACGAGACCTGCAAATTCTTCAGTCTCCGCTGTCATTGCTGGTATAGTAGGTTTTGCTCCTTCTTAGCAATATTTTCTTCTTTTTTACACCTTAGATTTCGTTGATTTGGGCGTTTCCAGCTTTAGTGTTTGGTTCTTGTTCCGTTTAACGGATTTAAGCATTTTCCAGAGAGGAATCTAGGTCGTGGTCTGTGATTTTTTCCTAAGCTGTTCTGCAACTCGTTCTCATACTCTCTCTACAGTAAAAGCTTGGTTCATGTTTTCAATACTGCTCCGTCTTTAGCTGCATTGTTTTATCTGTTTTCTACATTTAAACTTTCCCCTGAAGCATCTGATTTGATCTTGACGTTACTGCAGCCTTAATTTTTAGCTATAATAAACTGCCCAAAACCAAGTATTTCTTCATACAACATGAAGCAAAAAAATGAAAGGACATATAGCTAAAAATTAAGGCTGCAGTAACGTCAAAATCAAATCAGATGCTTCAGGGAAAAGTTCAATTGTAGAAAACAGATGAAACAATGCAGCTAAAGACGGAGCAGCATTGAAAACATGAACCAAGCTTTCACTGTCGAGAGAGTATGAGAACGAGTTGCAGAACAGCTTAGGAAAAAATCACAGACCACGACCTAAATTCCTCTCTGGAAAATGCTTAAATCCAGAATAAAAACCAAACCCTAAAGCTGGAAACGCCCAAATCAACGAAATCTAGGGTGTAAAAAAGAAGAAAATATTGCTAAGAAGGAGCAAAACCTACTATACCTGAAGTTGCAGCAGTGACAGCGGAGACTGAAGAATTTGCAGGTCTCGTTGCTCTTCTCCCTCTTCGTTGCTCTTCTCTGTTTATTCAGAGATCAAACAATAGACGATGAACAAGCAAAAGGAAAAAAACTCTACAACAAACTTCACAATGATTTTCGATAATGAGAAATGAAGACTGCGTGACTTCACTCTTAACCGCCAAAGCTCGATAAACAATCTTGACCATTGAATAAACCACTCATCTCCAGCCATCCACGTGTCTTTACTTGACTCTTCACTCTTCCTTTCTTACTTACACCCACTGTATCCACTGTACTGTCTCATTCTCCCTCTTCGTTAACTAAGCTGGACCGATAGATGCCCCAATAGTCGAATTAAAAGAAGGCCCAAAAACCGGGAAAAACAAAAGAAAAAACAAAGAGAGTTGAATTTTCGAAAACACGCGCCTGGTAGGGATCGAACCTACAGCCTTCTGTTTAGAAAACAGTCGCTCTAACCACTGAGCTACAAGCGCATTTGACAATCAAATTTCTTGAAAACAAATAAAAATGTTTGTTTTGTTTGGGCCTCATCATTTAATATTTTAATGAATTAGATGCGCTTCTTTCATGATTACCAACCACGATTTAACTAGATGATTATCTATGTTCTGCGCAGACTATATACTAAGATTACCTGGAAATGGACTTAAAATTAATCAGTTGATTCCGATGTGCCATTGCCTAAACCTTAAACCACTAAATCTCTAGAACCAAACTCTAGAGAATGGCCAGCGCAAATCATCGGTTGGAAGTGGAAAATGAAAATGATTCTGTCGTAGATCTCCTCAAACAATCTATCGGACTCGAGGTCCTCCTCAGTTATAAAAGTTTCAACAGCCATCGGCTAAGTGAAAGAATTTACACATAAACTAAATGGAAGATAAGCCTTGGATGAGAAAATCCAACCAAGAAGAAAAAAAATCTTAGAACAAAGAGAAGTCTAAAAATACGAAACGTAACTAGAGGAGGAGGTTTGTTTATAAAGAAGAGACTGAGGTAAGATAAGGTTAAGAGGTGCAATGTATATTCGGATTTCAGCCGCGTGTCAAAATCTTACCAAAACTCTCTATTTTAAATTATTTATGATTAAAGATTAGGTCAACAACAACTTTGCTTATAAATAGGATATAAATTGTTGTAAACTCCCCGATTTTATTTATTGCCTTCCCAAATGGCAAAAACAAAAACGTCTGTATCATAAAATCTTAATTATTTTCTTTGTATTCTAATGCAAATAAAGTATATAGTACAAAAAGAAATAATCTAATAAGTATAGAACAAGTGGTACTTGCTGTCGGCAACCAAACAAGTGGGCCGACACGTGACCGGACGTGTTACACTAATCTACAGATTTTTAAAAAGAAGAAATATTCATTTTAATATAACTTTTGTTTTCCCATCCAATTAAGGTTTGCTTCTATGCGTAGCTTAAGGAAATTGCCTCCACAATAATATACTTCTATACAAAAATGGATAAATTATATCTTTATGTTTTTAGCCGGTGACTGTAGCTACCACTAATAATAAAAGGGGTACAATTTGATGTTCAAAACCAGAAAAAAAAAAATACTTTAAGCCAAGCTGAGAGGTTGAAATGAGCTCATAACTATTGAATTTGTTTTAGTATGTGTGTCATGTATATTCATATGTGAATACTATGATTTTCAAGATAATTTTTTAGACGATCCGATTAAGTAAAATGACAAAAAAAAACCATAATTAATCATTGTTCTGGTCCCCGTGATTGCTTATGTTAGAGAAGTATTTTTTCTTTCGGTTCATTGAGCTGTAATTAAAGTGCATGTATAGAATCTGTTTTATGTATAGAATCTATTTTATGGAAGGATAACCTACTCACACAACTCGAATAAAGTACAAGAGATGGCCTCAGCCATAAGAACAAATCAAAACACGCTACTTGTCCGTAAGCTACAGTACCAGTTCTTGATACAAAGTATGTTTCTTGGCTTTAAAAGTTAGCGTGAGCTTAAAGAGTCCTTTGTGGATCTATTTTGCACCATACAGGCTCTAAAGCGATAAGTTTAATCCATCGACCAAGTCCCCTGCTTATGCTATGGGCCGAACATAACTTTGAGGTCGGTCCAAACATTACATTACATATTATAATTTATAATGACATTCGAATGTGATCATTGACAAAAGGTTACGACAAAGAAGAAGAAAGTTAATTAAACGTAAGGCAAAGACTCGAAAAGCCAAATAATGAAAATATTTTGTAAGTGAGACAATAATAAAAAAGTTTTGTAAGTGGGACCAAGTCCCTTCTGTACATATATTTTGTTTCCCACGATAACTAATATATACATAATTACACATATATATAAAAAAAAAGTTTATTCGTATATGGTTAAGAGATTAGAAATTACACTTTACCTTAACACAAATCTTTTTTTTTGGATGTTGTTTAGCTGGAACTCAAATTTTTCACCAGAAAAGAAAAAAAAAAACACTTATAAAGGAGAAGTCAGGAGTAAGACGTTAACATCTTTTAAATCAGAAGTATGCGAAGGACACAAGTACCCGACCAATAATGCTCAAGCTAGTTTCATCACAAACAAATGTGTTTTTACCAAAATGAGGAAAAAGACCAATTCCTGCGTATGAAACAGAACGCCAGAAGAAAAAGGCAAGTGTGTTTTCATATATTTTTATGTTACCATGATATATAAACAGTACGCAGGCATTGGTCTTTAATAGTTTTCTGATCCTATATAGTTTTTTTTTCTTTTAAATAGACGAATCGAAAGTTCATTTTTTCTGAATCGAACATTAAATTTATTCAAAAATAAACATTTTGTCGCTTTTGTCCGATTCTCTATGAGATGTCTGTGTTTTGAGTTTGTGCATGCCTCTTGAACATGGTAAATACTTTATGCTTGGTGCAAAAGAACTCGAATGTAAATGTGTCCGCTCTGTTTTTCTTAGGTTTCGTTTGGTCATGTTTATTACTCTGGTTTTATAGATTCAAAACTAAACAACTGATCTTCGTTTACTTGTGAGGTAAGAAACCACAAGTCTGTTTTATTCAATACATTGAAGAAGAAAAAGAAGAGACAGAGAGAACCAAAGAAAAAAAACTTTGGAATCCTTTAACGACAAATCAGAAACATCAGCAAGAATCCAAAAACACAAAATTACAAAAGAAAAGAACTGTGGACTAAAGATAGGTTTACATTTCCACTTGTCTATTAAGAAAGCTGATAGCTTCACAATCTGAAGGAAGAGCTGGAATGGCTCCCTTTTTAGTTATCGTGATGGCTCCACAAGCGTTTGCAAATCTCAGCACTTTTCTCAATCTCTCTTCCTCCTAAGAAAAAGAAGAAGACTTGATCATCAACTTTCATCAGTAAATCAAATTTGATCGACTAAGAAAGATTCATACAATTGAGTGTACACACAAGACAAGATCACTGAGAGTTACCTTGAATACAGATTGATCATCAACAATCTGGTTAGAAACGCGCCAACGAAAGAATCACCAGCTCCGGTAGTATCCACCGCGCCCACATGAAAAGTTTCAACAGATCCATGGAAAGTCTACAGACCATTTATTTTTGTAAGTGTACAAGAGAGCATCAATCAAAAGCGCACCATGGTCACTTTGCAGTACATTATTAGTTATTACCTCAGTGTAATAACGACATCCGTTTTCGCCGAGAGTAACAAGCAAGAGCTTCAAATTGGGATGCCACAGAGACATAGCTGTCTCATCATCGATGGTTTTGTTTCTGGTCAAGAACTCAAGCTCGACGTCACTGACCTTAATGATATCAGCCTTGTCCCAAATGCTCATGATCTTAGTCCGAGCTTCTTCAGGCGATGGCCAAAGAGGTTCCCTGAGATTTGGATCGTAGGAAAGAAGAGCTCCGGCTTCTTTCGCCACTTCCATTGCCTTCATGTGAGCCGACCTACATGGCTCTGTTATCAAACTAATTGATCCATAGTGGAACACTTTTGCCTGCACATACATATAAAACACGCATAAGAAAAATCTCCAACCACCAATTACGTACAATCTTGAAAACAAAGAGAAAAATTTTACGTACGGATCTGATTAGTTCAAGATTGAGCTCGTCTGGCCGGAGAAGCATATCTGCGCTGGGATTCCGGTAAAACATAAACTCTCGTTCTCCGTCAGAACGTAGAGTCACGAAGGCGAGTGCAGTTCTTGCTCCTTTGTCGAAATTGATCCCCTGATCGGCGACACCGTTCTTTCTCAAGATTCCGGCAAGCATGTGGCCGAAATCATCGTCACCGAGTTTCCCTACGAAGGCTGCACGACCTCCGAGACGAGAAACCGCGATGGCCACGTTAGCCGGAGCACCACCGGGAGCTTTGAGAAACCCTGAGGATTCGGAGAGTGAGACGCCGGATTCGGTAGGGACGAAGTCAATGAGCATCTCACCGAAGCTGACGATGAGGCCTTTCTCGCCGTGGGATGATGCCATCTGAACAAGATCGATTTTATGTTCAAAAGATCGGAGAATGAAAACGATAGACAGAATGCAAAATGAACGAAGTTTGGAGTAGTTTACATAAGGGTCTAAGAGAGTGAAGACAGGGTTTATATCTTGTTTTGAGGTCATTTCTTCAAATAATAATGTTTATAAGTAAATCATAAACCATTTTAATCCTTAAAGATACTTTTAACGTGAAATATATAAGTTTAATTATAGAAATTTCATATATACTATACTTTGAATTTCAGATTTCTTAACATTTCTGCAAAAGATTCTTCTATCTGATTTTAATTGTTTTCCATAATTGTAGTTGATACGTCTTTTGCGGTTCAATGGATTTTACCTGTCATGTAAGAAATTGTGTTTTTTTTTTTTTTTTTCTAGATATAAACGGTAAGGCTTGCATTTTCAGATAATACAATTTTTATATAGTGTTTTAAGGTTCAATGTATTAAACATTTCTATATGGTCGTAATAAACATTTCTATTAGGGTTATCATGGAAATTAAATCTTTCAATAGTGTATAAGAACAAAACACTCTTAAATCTACTCACTCTTAAATAGTGTATTAAAATTATTTTTTAGGGACAATCGGAAATAAAGGAGTTCTAAACAAAGTTTTGTCCATCTACACCTTAATTTATAAATTATCATTTTTGATTAAACTATCCTTATATCAAAATTTTGACAATGTTAAGAGGATAAAACCACAAAACATGTTGATAGACAAGTATGAAGAAGATTTAGCGAAAACATTTTTTTTGATTTGGTCGCATATCAGTAGGTTTTTAGATCTTCCGAAAAATGTAGAATTCGTTTTTAAAAATTTTGGTATATTCTAAAACATTTAGAAATACATATTCTACGCATTGTACATATTTTCAGAACATATATTTGTTCTAAAATGTTTAGAATACATGTTTTACGAAATTTAGAATTCGTATTTTACGAATTATCTATCTTCTATGAAATTTAGAATACGTATTCTAAAGTATAGAATACGCATTATACAGATTTTAGAATATATATTTTGAAAGAAAAAAATAGATTTCTTTTAAAATAATAATTGAATCTACTAAAGAAACAAAATCTATTTTATGGAAAATTGAATATATAGTTAAGATTACGTATTTATTGTTCTGATTAAGTTCTAAAGAGTTTAGAATACGTTATCTAATTATTTTCGAAAAATAAAAATATCAAAATTGGTTATGACCTAAACTTTAATAGATTTGGTTTCAGTTTTACCCTTATTTCTTTCTTTTAAATGCAAATTTTATATTAAACTGGTTTAGTTTTAGAGATTAAATGGTTTGTTATAAATTTTAGTTCTGCCAAAATTGACGGTTGGCCACGCGTATCGGCCCATATGACCCAACCCCCTACGATTGCGGCCGTGTTCCTCTCTCTTTCTCCCTGGCGTTTCAGATTCGACTATAAGCGAGGAAGGTGATTTAACCGTGTCAATTTATCTCGTCTGATTGAAGACCTTACTGCGATTTGCTTTCCCAATAATGAATGCGACGGAGAAGGAGGTTGTGGCTGTAACAGCGGTCTTTTGGGACATCCAGAGGTGTCCGGTTCCCCCTGGCTGTGATGCTCGTCGGGTCGGTCCGTGTATTAAACGTTTGTTGAAGAATTTAGGATACTCTGGTCCTCTCACCATCACTGCCGTTGGCATACTAACAGAGGTTCCTAATGACGTCCTGCGAGCGGTCTCTTCCACTGGAATCGATCTTCATCACGTCCCCCACGGTTCGTATCTTCTCACCCTTATGCCTTTGTACAGTAATGACTATTTTCCTTGATGAATAGAGAATAGAGAATAGAGTCTCAAGCCTTCAGAGTTTCTGAAACAGATTACAAGAGCATTGGGTCGGTTATATATCGTTGGGCCCGGGGAAATCGACCTCCAGCTAATGTAATGATCATATCCACATGCTTCACTCATGTTGTTGGCGAGCTAACTTCGGATGGATTCAACACTATTCGACTGTTTCCATATGGTTCTACTAATCCAGTGCTCATGTGGAATAACTTTCTTCAGGCAGGTGTGTGTTTAACTGTCCTCTCTCATAGTGTTGTTGAAATAACCAGGCAAATCCGTTGCTGCTGAACCAGCTACTTTTGTTTTCCACAGATACAGGGGCACTTGAGGAGGATAAGTGCAGTGAAACGGGTGAGTCTGTCCACTGGGTTTGCTCAGTATGCTTAGATGATGATGATGGCTATAGCTTTGTTGGCCATGGCTTTGAAAATTTCACCACGCATCTCTCTAGTGAAGAACATGCACGTCAGGTAATTAAGCATCCTAGCCAAACCGGACAGACTTGTTGTATCAATACCTTTTGAGCCAAGTTTCCCATTCTCACTTGTAAGTTTTGTTTGCATGAATTTGACCCCATGTCATATTTTTTCCTACTGGATGTGCATTTGGTTTTCAAGCAGCTGTTGGAGTGGTTCCCTGAGTCTGATGAGGAAGACAAGGAGGCGGTTGCGATTCCTCATCCGAAGAAAATTAAAGGCAAGTTTTAATATCTGATACTGTTGAGATTTCTAATTTTCAGAATTTTGGGGTTTCTTGATGAAAACTAAAACATTGTAGAGACGTAGACCTGAAGAAGAAGAAGAAGCGTACATGGCCCGTGGTGTTTTCCGTATGGTAAATGGTTTGTTCTACTTCTAATGGGAAATGTTGGGATAACTAATACTTTGCTTATATTTCATGTCTCGTTTTAAAACAGTAAAGGTTGAATGTTTGATAGTTCTGCCAAGTTTATAGCTCTTTCAACAATAGTCAAAACATATTATAAAATTGGTTTCATATGAAAAAGAAATCAAACAACTGAGGAAGTTTCAATAACATGTTGAAGAAATTTAGTTTGCTTTTGTCAAGGTTTAAAAAATTCATATATAGATGAGACCAACATGCATCAAAAAGCTCTGCGTCAATTGTATCCACATTATTATTTTGCAGCTATTGTTCGTTAAGTTAAAAGGTAAATCGTGTTTTGTTTCCAACGAGTACTCATGCGCATGTACATAGTTACACATATAAAAATGTTTATTCATTATGGTTAACAAAATGAAATTTGGACTAGGTCCAAAGTCAGATTTAGCTAGAGATAAAAATAAAAAATAAATCATAAATAATCATCACCGTCTCACTCGAATGGGTCTCCTTCCCGTCGTCGAATTACTTCGCCGGCGCCACCGCAGCAAGTATCCTTCATCACCCGCAAAAAGTTACGGCAATCCAAAGATACCGAGACTTAATCAATCTACCTTCGAAACCACTGTTTCATGGACTTCGCGCATCACTTTCCTCACACGCAATGGTCGATTAGCGGAGGCAGCGAAGGAATTCTCCGACATGAGACTCTCCGGCGTAGAGCCTAACCACATCACTTTCATCGCTCTACTCTCTGGTTGTGGTGATTCTCCCTCCGGATGTGAAACCTTGAGCGATTTGCTTCATGGGTATGCTTGTAAACTTGGTCTTGATAGAACCCATGTCATGGTTGGCACTGCAATTATAGGCATGTACTCCAAACGCGGTCATGTTAAGAAGGCCAGATTGGTGTTCGATTACATGGAAGATATAAATTCGGTTACTTGGAATACAATGATCGATGGTTACATGAGGAGTGGTCAAGTCGATAATGCAGTTAAAATGTTTGACAAAATGCCTGAACGAGACTTGATTTCTTGGACAGCTATGATAAATGGGTTTGTAAGAAAGGTTTCCACGAGGAAGCTTTGGTATGGTTCCGTGAGATGCAGATTTCTGGAGTGAGACCAGATTACGTTGCTATTATTGCTGCTCTTAACGCTTGCACAAACCTAGGTGCTCTTTCGTTTGGATTATGGGTACATCGTTATGTTATGAATCAGGATTTCAAGAACAATTTCAGGGTGAGTAATTCTCTGATTGATTTGTATTGTCGATGCGGGTGTGTTGAGTTTGCTCGAGAAGTTTTTGACAAAATGGAGAAACGGACTGTAGTTTCATGGAATTCAGTCATTGTTGGTTTTGCTGCTATTGGAAATGCACATGATTCTTTAGTCTACTTCAGGAAAATGCAAGAAGAAGGGTTTAAACCTGACGCAGTCACTTTCACCGGGGCACTAACGGCTTGTAGCCATGTAGGTCTAGTTGAAGAAGGTCTTCGATATTTCCAAACAATGAAAAGGGATTACAGAATCTCGCCTCGAATTGAGCATTATGGATGTTTAGTTGATTTGTATAGTCGGGCTGGGAGATTGGATGACGCTTTGAAGGTGATAGAGGGCATGCCGATGAAGCCAAATGAAGTTGTGATTGGATCGTTACTTGCAGCCTGCAGGACTCATGGGAACAATACCGTCTTAGCAGAGAGGCTGATGAAGCATCTTAGTGACCTGAATGTGAAAAGCCATTCAAATTATGTGATTCTCTCGAATATGTATGCAGCTGATGGAAAATGGGAAGGAGCAAGTCAGATGAGAAGGAACATGAAGGGTCTCGGATTAAAGAAGCAGCCTGGGTTTAGTTCCATAGAGATTGATGATTGCACGCATGTCTTCATGGCTGGTGATAGTGCCCATGTTGAGACCGCTAATATCCGCGAGGTCCTCGAGCTTGTTTCTTCTGATTTGCGATTACAGGGCTGTGTAGTTGAAACCCTTGCTGGTGATCACCTCAGTGATTGAATTCCAGGGACTTTCACATTCCAATTTTTGTTCAAGTCAGATTGGCGAATTACTGAGCTTCATATTATACAGGTGATATAGTAAGTCAGAGTAAGTGACAATGCATCCATTAGCTCAATTTGACCACAAGGAACCCTTCTCGTGGTCTTAACCTCACTACATAACCATTGTTGCTACTTGCTTGCACCAACCTTTTTGCCAGGCCCTACCAATAAATGGATTGAATAAAGATCCGGGTGTATATCGCTCTATCTGAACCTAATGAATAGAGGCTAGACAGTGATATCGTGCTCTCGTGCTTTGATAAGCTTCGAATCGAAGCTGCCTTACCTCGGTGGCCATCTCCTCGTGCTAATATAGTAACCTGAATCCATGTGCTTTCTTCTGTGTCTGGTCATGTTATGGTGAAGTTATTGCTGGTTACTGTCAAGTTAGTAAATAGTTCAATAATTCCGACATTTTGCAACACTTTGTTGTTCTGTTTCCGTGGTTTCTTGTAAAACCTCGGGTACCTTCTAGCATTTGATTACCTAGCGGTGATCATTGGACATGATTGATGCAGTGAAAGATATATGCAGTAAAACATCTACAAGACCTGCTAACTTGAAAATGTAAATATTCCCAACAATTTCCTTGATAATGCATTTTCTAAAGATAGTGTTGTTCTATGTACATCCCCGGTATTGTTACTGTTGTATCATAGAGGTTAAATTATCTTTGACGATTATATATTCGTAATAGCGTTTGAATATTTCAGCATGTATAATCGGCAGCATAAATATATAGTCTACAAACACTTTCAACCCAAAACAATTTTTGACTCCATGTCCTCTGCATTGTTCGAATCGGTTTTGGGTTGAACGGTTTTTGGCTGGAGATAAACACCGATGTACTGTAGTCCTGAGGCATCGTAAGTCCCATGGAAACCGCCGAACTGAGGAGATTTCCCGAGTTTAAAAGCAAATTTTTCGTAGCTCGAAACAGAGGTGCCAAAAGGACCGTACTCACTAGTGTTGGTAGTGAATTTGAGAGACCTTATGTGAGGATTGCTAGCTTCATACTTGTAATACTCTCCACTGATTCCAGTTATGTACTCATGCGGATAGTTCAGCTCTATCTGCTGGGTCCAAATCACATAATTATAAGTTATAACCATGGAGTCTTAGCGTTTTAGTTGGAAGTAAAAAAAAAAAAAGAGTCCAAAAACAGACTTACGACGTCAAACATGTTGCCGGAAAAAGGACCGTGACGGTCGGATAAAACAAGCTTTCCGTCCATCACGAACTGGAATTGAATAGACATAATGCCTCCGACGCTATGAGACAGAAATATCTGAGAGATGAAGCCATCGTGTTTGCCTTCGTCCCAGTTTACAATTGTAGTGCTTCTAGCATCATGCTTCCCTACGGGTCCTATCTTCATCTTCCCTTCCATTCTTTTTTACGACCAAAACTCTAAGCTTTTGATTGGTTACACAACAAAATTAGAATTACATTCAAGTTAAATATATGCATATAAAGATATCATAGCTCTCTAAAAGTTTGAAGTCTCAGATTGGAATATTCCTATCCAATCTTGTATAACTTCATCTAACGATTCATTGTTTTTCCTTTCCCTCCTCTCTTTTATCCAATTTTAATATTTATAAATACATTCACGTACTCTAAAAATATACCATGAATATTTAAAATATACATTGTTACCTTTTTTTCTATGATAATTTTCTTATTTTGACGTCTCCGATTGGAAATTTGGAATATTCGTTTCCAATCTTGCATATAACTTCATGTAGCAATCTATTCCTTTCTTTCATTTTCTTTTCTGAAAAATGGTTACTAATATTTATATAGAAGCAATTTTTCCTGTGTTGTTTGAGTTATATATATAGAAAATTATCACTTCTTGTAGCAATATTATATATAGAAGCAAGCGAAGCAACATAGAATGTTACAGTTTCCTCAAGATTTTTTGCAATTGTTGGTCGCTATAGATGTTTAAAGAACAAAATTATCTTTTTTTTTTTTTTTTATAACAAATACTAATATTAGTCTGGATTTGAACTCAAATCTTTTGAGTATCATCAAAAAAATGTTTATATAAAAGTTGTAAATGTTCTTATTTTTGTTTCTTACTCTTTCGCTTTGCCACGGCTAATAAGTTGTGTTTATATAAATATTTTTTTTGTTTGTCAACAATATGCAGAATACGGATTCGGATGATAACAGTGACGATGTTAGCATAAATCGCTAGGTTACAAGTCCTCATCGGATAATGTTTTAATTTGCATGCCTCAAGTCATTATAATATACTAATCCAATCTTGTATACTCAATGTGACAAATTCATTTGCACTAATGGGTGATGGCTAGAGATATTTTTCAGGATAATATGTATTTATTTAAACGTCTCAGATTAGAATATTCATTCATAAAATGTTCAAGCAAAAATAAAAATTATAAACTGAATTGGGTGGAGGGCAAACCAAATATATCTTATAATAGAAATATAAATCTGCATTATATAACACACATCAGTTAATTAAAATCATAGAAGCATTTCTATAGATACAGTACACACAGATACAGTATATAAGTATATTATAAACATTTTTTTCAGTTAGCTTAAAACAATCTTTGACTCTATTTCCTCTGCATCGCTCGTACCGATTTTAGATTTGCTTTTAGGTCTAACTGTTGTTGGTTGAAGATAAACACCGATGTTTTGTAGGCCGTAATCATCGTATGTCCCGTAGAAACCGCCTAACTGTCTAAATTTCCCCAGGTTGAATTCGAACTTTTTATCGGAGGTAGGACTCGGGGAGCCAAAAGTACCATACTCATTAGTGTTGGTAGTAAACTTGAGAGACTTTATGTGAGTGTAGAAAGATAAATTGCGTGCGACATACGTTCCACTGATTCCAGTTATGTACTCATGTGGACAGTTCAACGCTATCTGCTAGGTCCAAATCACATTTGTCATACTACGTAATGACATCAATTAGATTATTACATTATAAACAATAATCAAGTCAGACTTACGACGTCAAACATGCAGCCAGTATTCTGACCGTGGAGGTCGGATAAGATGAACTTATCGTCGAGCAGGAACTGGAATTGGATAGAGAAAATACCATCGGGGCCATGAGATAGAAATATCTGAGAGATGATGCCATTGTGACCTCCTTCGTCCCAATTGACCAAGTCTGTACCTCCTGGATTTAATCGTCCCACTGGTCCAATCTTGATTTTACCTTCCATTTTCTTTTCTATGTTTTTTCTTTAGGATATTTACTCTCTCGGTTTGAGGATTATGCTAGAATTAACGACGTTTACGTTTATATGTGTAGGATAATCTTGTACATTTGTAAATATATATATATATATATATATTCCAATCTTGCATATAGGGCAACGATCTATTCCTCATTTTTTTTTTAAAGGAATATTCTTTACTTTCAGTTGTTTCGTTTATATGGCTAGGTGGTGTTTGATGTAAAAGTTTAAAATAGTATTTGTTAATTATGATTACAAGTTTTATGTAAATGATTAAACAAGTGTCATTATCTCGAGCGTCCAAATTCTTATGTCCCTCGAGTCGGAGACCGAGACCGAGTTAACTAACTCGTTAGATCCAACGCCATGGTCGCTTCGTATTCACTTTGTTAATAGCCCTATGCATTTGATCCTCATCTCCGGTCTCCTGGTTTCATCTTGAATACAAGCGGCTCTCTCTCTACTTCTGTAAACTTCAATTTCCATGGCTGGAGTTATGCAGAAGTTCCTTGTTGCGTCAATCTTCATGTGGATTCTTCCTGTTGCCATATTGTATGGATTCAACAACGATTTGCTTCCTGGTAAGAGCTACAGGTTTATTGCGATGCTCTCCAATTATGTTTTTTTTTGGTTCAGTTTAATCTGTTGTAGAAACCTAGTTAGTGGTAGCTAGTTTTGATCCAAATTTCGAGTTGCATCATTCCAATACTGTTGTGCCTCCATGGCTTTAGCTTCATCGGTTTCCGGGTTTGGAGCCCTTGAACTGTATCTGTGCTCTGATCAGATGACCACTGTAGTTTCTGATTTGAAGGTTTGGTGTGGTGGGAGAGGAACTTACCTAGGATCATAGGTTCCGTAGATGACTGGATTCACCAACATGGTGCAATGTATATTGTGGTAGAGAGGCTGTTAGATTCCGCGTGACACCAATTTTTGTGAGGAGTTTGAGAAAAAATGCTCGTTTTGGTGAAAAATAACAAGTACACTCTCCTATAATTGTAGCCTTTGTATGATTTTCACATATATGTAGTGGCTTTGTTCATCACATGCTTGATGTTCCTATGGCGTCATGTGTCCAACAAAGTGTTGACGTTTTAACTCTGGTTTTATTGATCTCGGACAGGCTCAACAACACTGTCTCCTCATTCTCTAACCCTGCTGAGTGGCTTTCTTGCTGTGGTATCAGTAAACATAGTGATTGTGTTGTACATCTGTATGGCCTTGAAAGAACCTGCGGATAAACACAAACCAGACTGTTAAGAATATTATTGCTCTGAATCAATCTCTGTTATTCATTCCAAAGATGTTAAGTACATTATATAGGTAAGCAATAGCTTGGCTTCCAAGTAGGATATATTCTAGATAAGATACGTTTATGATTTGTATATATCTTAATAAAATATTTTCTATCATTATCTTCCTAATATCTTTCTAATACAGACCCCGCATTTCTCGCTGAAGCCAAAGATAGCGTGAGCAAATTGATAAAAGGAGCCACAAGCAGTGATGATCCAGCACTCAAGAAACAAGATTGAGAGTACTTATTCAAAGAATAGCGCCGGGATTGCATGAGTCAAGCATGGATTATTGTTGTTGTACAATTTTGTTCTGTGACATATGAGGTTTAGGTTTGGTTAAGCTAAGTAACTGAAATTTCCTTTTGTGTATGGATAAACAGAGGCAGAGATCCTAATGTTATAGCAAAAATACAATTTGTAACTTGTAATATATTTTGATTATTGTAATCATATTAAAGTAGGTATACTAATTACTAAGTATTAACAAAAATATATGAAAAAGCGGTTCTCGTATTTTTCTTCGGAAGTTGTCAAAGAAAGAATCGCTCACTACGGTAATAACTCTCTCTATCATCTCTTCCTCTTTGTTATGAATTCGAGATTTGAATCTTTTGGGGTTTCTTCTTTTTAGACAAAAACAAAGTTAAAGATTGCGAATTTATGCTGCAATTACAGACAAGGAGGAAGAGGATCCCGCATATTATTTCTCTGCTTCTTCCGAGATCCAACATTTGCTTTACTGAAATTTTCTAGTTCTTAATGCAAAATTGATCGTTGCTTGGTGGGACGATGATCTTGGTGTCTTCTTGAGCTTAATTTGGGTTGACACTAGTACGGGTTTCCTGGAAATCTTGTTTCCCTTTTGATAATTTCTTTGTTGCTTCGGCTGAATAAGATACGAAAACTGAAAAGTTGGCTAATTTGTCTAGGTTTGGGTAATTAGATTTAAGGATCAATCCTCTAGACAAGTAGAAAAATTGAAGCTTTTTATGCTGTTATGGCTGTCCACAGGTCAATTTGTGTTCTTTCAGTTGTTTTGAATGTTAAGTATGAGATAATATGTGGCGTTGGAAGAATTCAAAACTCTAGTTCTCTCTATAGGTTGTTTTATTTTACAGTGAATTCTGGACATGTTTCTAGATATCAGCTTGCAGATTGTTTGGGGAAGATGTTACTACTAGCTACTTCTTTATGCCTTCTCTGAGACTTTGACATATTGTTGACACTAATTTTCCTTTGTATCTACTTCTTTTGAACTGTTTTTTTTTAAGCTTTGCTTACCTCAAAAGTAGTTTCTTCCACCTTATGCTTAATGGTGCCTTTTTCCTCTGCAAACAGATCTCAGACTACAGTTACCAAGATGGTGTACGAAATAACTGAACAAAAAAGTAATAATTTCTTCACTAATATGCTTTTGCAGCCACTGTATAATTCTTTTTGTGCGGTTTCTGTGGTAAAACTCTTTCGGCACCACATATTTGTTAGTTGTAAGCATTTTTTTGGTGCAGTGTCTGTGGTATAACTCGTTCACTTCTCTTTCTCATGTATTATAAACATTACTGAACAGATCAAGGTAGAAATTGGTGTAGCTTTCTTTAAAGACGTGTTATATCTCTTCCTTTATGAATTATATCAGTAATAGAAAGCACAAACTTGATAAAGTGCGCGTTCTTTCGTGAACATGTTTTTTTAGATTCTAACATCTTCTATGAATACCACTTACTTTTTACTTCAGTTTTCTTTGTCTTATGGCATCCATTTTTTTGAAATTTTGCAGAAGTTGGGTTGGGTCTCATTGGTTTTGGTTTATCCTTTACGTTTCTCGGTGTCATCTTGTACTTTGACAGAGGTTTACTCGCTCTAGGAAACGTGAGAATTTTCGTACTCTCTCTAAACATTAGTCTACAGAACGGTCCAACAGTTGAATCTCATTTGGCTTTGTATTCAGTTATTCTGGTTGATAGGTGTTGGCCTATTACTTGGTTGGCAGTCGACTTGGAGACTATTTACCAACGTTAATAACTTGAGGGTACCCATAGAATTAATGCTAATCCCTTTTAATTGTTTCTCTTGATGAACCTTTCATTGTGACATATCAATTTGATTTTTTGTTCTTTTTGCAGGGCACTGTCTGTTTCGTCCTTGGACTCTTTCTTATATTTGTACGCTGGCCCATAGTCGGCATTATCTTGGAGATATACGGTGTCATTGTCCTGTTTGGGTGAGAGCATTAGTTTCTTATCTAATTTCTTATATAACTGTGCTTTTAAAATTGTAATATTAAGGCAGGCTGAAATATGAGCAACCAATACCACACAAGAATCTTTGCTTACAGATTGATTATGATTGTACTTCATTCAGCTTCTTGCTTGAATAATTAGCCTGTTACTGTGTCTAACTAACTACGCATTTACTATCTTTGCAGCGGATTTTGGTCAACAGTAAAGGCATTCCTTTCCCAGATTCCTTTTGTTGGATGGATAATACAGTATCCTCTCATGGTGAGTAATCCTCAACAACACTTCCCTTGTCCTCTAGTGCTCCTTCCTTTTGCTTTTCGAACAATTAGAGCTTTCTGTCTCGGCCTTGTTCTTGAAAAACATCCCGTGCCCATGCATGTCCCTTGTGGTAGCTAAGTTAGCCTCTCTCGGAAATGGATAGCTAAGTTAGCCGTTCTTGATGAAATTTAATGTCTTGAATTTTGTTTTGCAGGTTCTTGAGCAACTTGTAAGAGGTTCTCGTTGAAAAAGATCCATCTCAATCTCATGGCTCTTCAGCGTCTTCATCAACACAAAGCCTCTATAGAATTCCAAAACAACTGCTGCTTACTTTTTTATTCTTCTTTTAGAAAGAGAATCACATGCATTGGGGCTTTCTTCTTTTTTTAAGACCATGACAGAGAGTTTGCTCTGTTTTGTCTTTTAACCTTTGCTCTGTTTCACATGTCTAAAATCTATTCATATATATCCCAAAAGTAGTTTTTTTTTTTTGTTGGTGACATACTCCAAAAAGTAGTTTAGAAAATGTTAAATCTTTCGTTAAACAAATATTTTGCAACTATAACTCCAGTCTTTGTGGCGCCAACTCTAATCTTCATATATGTAACGTGGTGAATAATAATTAAGTAGTTTGGTAACGAATCAACGACATATTTAATTAAGTAGTGTTCACGTTTTTTATGTTTTATTTCGTACGGACAAAAGTTTCTGAAAGTGTCAAATTGTTTGGAGGATCAGAGATCGAGTGCGGGTTTTTTTTTCCGGAGAGATGTCTCTTCGTGCTTTCGTGCTCGGCGAGACATTTTGACCTAAACCCGCTTAATCTTCGTGCTCTCGTTTCTGAGTCAGGTTGCGACAGCGCCGGACAACTATTTCCCCTCTTCGCCGTTTGTTTAGCCGCCGGCGTCAAAATTGCCGCCATGGTTAAGGTCGGTACTACCCAGGAACTCATGGCTATAACAATTATGGATTCTCCTACTCAAAACAGCCTCCAAAGAAAGGTGCTTTTGTCTATCTTATTCAATTTTCACTGTCTCTCTCAATTGTGAATTCCTTTTTTAAAAAATAGAGTCTTTCAAATTTGGGCGTTGACTTAGTGTTAGAGAATGTCATGAAAATCGAGAGGATTGTGTAGCGAGCAGAATCGGTCCTGAGATTTTGCATTTCTCAGTTAGTGTTTTGTGCCTCATTTACTTTACTTTTTGGTTTGTGGATTCTGTTATGAAACCGTTGTTTTTTTTCTTATTTGGATATGCAGTTGAAGTATAAGACCTGGCTTTGGTGGACTCGGTTTGCAATGGTAATTACTGTCTTGCAATTTATAGGTGCAACTTACCTTATGTTCCGTGTGGCCAAATATGTTTCCCGTGATGGAATGCCAAGGAATTGCGTTTTAGGTAAACTAAGACTTACATTGATTTGGTTGTCTAAAGTGAAGTACTTGGACAGTTAAAATCTTCATGTATATTATGATGGGGTTGAACTTGGCATATCTATCTTCCCTCTTTGTTTAATACTAAATGTTTTACCCCTATTTACGTTGAAGCTTTATTTGTTGTTCAACTACCTAGCCTTTTTACCTTATCTATGCACTTTTTCTTCCTTAAGAATCTCTTTAGTACCTTCCTTGCTCAGGGTTATCTCCAGATACACGTGGGTGGAAGCAGACGCTGCAGGTTGCCTTCTTGATCACAGTTTGCTTTGTTGCGCTGGCACAATTCTTTACGGGATCAGATGTATTGCAATGGCGGTCTTTCTACGCAACCCAAGATGATGCCTGGAAAGCTCACTATGAGGAGGTATTTGACCATGGAATTCGTGAAGTTTTGTGCTGCTTGGGACGTCGCGAATATATGTAAGTTTTGTTTTCTGGATTTGTGCTGATCAAATTAATATTCCTTTGCCTGATTCTGGAAACTTATTCCCTGTTCATAGCAAGTTTACTAGTTCAGACTCTTAGAAATTGATTGTCTGCTTCAGGGGTGTTATCGAGGAAGACGAAGTGTGTTCAGTTGCAAGACTATTAGGTGACCTTGTTTCTTATCGTGCATCGGGCACTGGCCATTTGGAATTTTTGGCAGGTTAAAATCTAAAACTTAAATCATCTGTTAGTATCTGAGGAAAAAAAATGTGGAGAAGTCTCTCAGGTTTGCATATTAATTTTCCGGTATCTCTATTGAATCATGCCTTGTTATAGTTGAAAATATTTTGAAGAGAGTTCTACCTCTCTGAAACCTTGATCAACAATCAGCGATTAGATTTTGCGATATTGATCTTCAAGGTTGATAATTTAAGCTAGAGACTTCCCTTTTCTGTCTTTTAAAACTTTTCCAGTCATGATTTTATGTCATCCCGGATTACCTGAGTGATGAAGAGAGTTCCCTAAAGAAGTGCCTAAATTGATATGTTAATGTAGACTTTGTGGTGTGGTCTCGTCTCTACTATTCGTTCTATGTAAACTCAGTGTGTGAACCTTATCTGACTAATTTTTGTCTATTCAGGCCTTGCTCTGCTGCAGAATAATAGCCAGTTTCCTGAAACATATGAGGACTGTATGGAAGCTCCAGCATTTCATCTTCAGGAGGCTGCTATGTTGCATAAATTTGCAGAAGCTGCTTATACTGTATGTTTGAACAACACAGGCTCCAAACCTCTTCTTTAAATGGTAAATATCTATAACCTGCGTGTGTGGCATTGTGCAGGGGCCACTGCTTGATGTTGGGAGAAATCCTGCCTTATTTTTATGCACATGGATTTGTAGGCAAGGGATTTTAACACCTTGGAGCCGTAAATGGTATATCATAACTGGTTAGCTCGTTTGAAGAAACTCAACTTGTTTCTTTGAAGTTTACTCTTTCCAGTTTCCATACTTTTCCCTTGTATCTGATATTCATACGGACAAATTCGTATGATATCAATGTAAGAAACTTCCTTGCGATAATTTGCAGGCGGCCTAAACTTGATGGTGATAATTGGTGGCGAGGTCATGCAGCTGCCTTTCTTAAGTTTATAAATTTTCCTCCTCATGTTCTTCAACGAGGTCGAATTTGTAGGGTAAGTTTGTTCCCTTTAATTTTCTGTTCCAAAATGAAGAATGAACATGGATTCATATGAATGTTGTGCCTTCATTATATATGGTCCAACAACCAAAGCAAGCCAATCTTGTATGCCTTGTTTTATCGTATGGTCTGACACAATCGATGGAAATGGATTCACTGTAGATTGTTTTTTGTAGAAAACAATCTCTTTATCGAAGTTGTTTGATATGTTTTAGCATCAATCATCAGAATCGTTCTCATCTATTCATGTGATTATTCTGGTGTGGCAGGAGAAGTGTAAAGCAACATACTTCGTTGTAGTCTTACATTATCTTAGATGTGTTGTAATTGCTGTTCGAGGAACTGAGACGGCTGAAGATCTCATAACTGATGGTTTAGGTCGTGCGTGTTCACTAACTTCTGAAGACTTGGATGGGCTAACAGAGTCAGTCTCTATCTCTTTCTTATTAGAAATAATGAGTCTGCTCTTGAGTTTGGATTCAAAATAAAATACTTATGGTTTCACAGCTTAAGTAATTATTAGTTGATGGTAAATCTAAAATATCTCAATTCACTCAGTTTATAACTCAAATCTACAATATCTGATGTTTGAAGTCACCTCTGCTCTCTCGTTCTTCTGATTTATGTTGAGATCTCAGTACTCCACCTCCCATCTGGAGTAATGATTCTCTTTTTTGCTGTTTCATGTGTTGATCTGTCAGTCATATACATGATATGGATCCATCTCGTAAACACTACGGACATTCGGGAATAGTAGAAGCTGCAAGAGATCTATTCATGCAAATAGAAGGAGACCCCAAATTTGGAGGTAAGAGTTAAGCTATAACTGTCACTTGGTGTTGTACCTTTGCGACGTGTTCATAAATTGCCACGATACAAGCTTCTCTAAAAGATAATATACAAACGACTATGCAGAGTCAGGATCAATTGGGTTCTTGTCCTCATTGATTGGTAATGGGTGTGAGTGTAATGGCTACAGCATTCGCATTGTTGGGCATTCTTTAGGAGGTGCTATTGCCTCATTACTGGGAATTAGAGTATGTTTTCTATTAATAAAAGGCTACATACCTTTCTTTAACTTATCTATCCTTTCTGATTTTTTCCTTTCTTTTTGACGGGTAGCTCCGTTGCAGATTCCCTGACCTACATGTATATGCCTATGGACCCCTCCCATGTGTAGATTCAGATGTGGCAGATGCATGTTCAGAATTTGTTACAAGGTAGATTTTTGAATCATGCTGATTTTAATGGTTTAGATTAAGTCACTAATTCAGGCCCTTGATGCAATTCTCAACAGCATTGTACTCAATAACGAATTCTCATCACGACTTTCCTATGGATCAATCCGCCGGCTCCAAGTAGCAGCAATCAAAGTATTGTCTCAAGACCAAAAAGCTGATACAGCACTCATTTTCAGACTTGCACATCGGTTTTTGTCTGCGAGCAAACGACAACGAGAAAATGTTGAAGAAAAAACTTCTGAAGAAGTAATACCATCAATAATTGGTAACAACTTTAATCTCACTCCGATATTCATTCATTCTAGTTTTCCATCAAGAGAGATTAATTGATGAGAAATATTTGCTTCTTCTTGTTTTTCTTGGTAAGTTAACGGCTCACCGGAAAGCCTGCAACAACAAGATCAAATTTACCCAATATGGGAAGAAGCTGAAGCAGAAATGCAGCAAGATGTCGAAGAGTTCATAAACCCGTTTCACAGTATGACCTCAGAGGATAATCCCGTGTCTCAATTTATGGAAACAATCCCAACGAAAGAAGATGGTGATGAAGCTCCCGAGATGTTCTTGCCCGGTATAGTCATTCATATTATACCCGAAGGAAACAATATGAATGTGCCGATATGGCGGGGATGGCCAATCTGTGATGTAACTGATGGTTACAAAGCTTATGTTGCAAACAGAGAGAGCTTCAAAGAAATTATGGTTTCTCCATCAATGTTCCTTGATCATCTTCCTTGGAGGTAACTCTCTAATCCACAACTTTGATTTTTTAAGTCTCTGAATATTAGCTACTGATTTTTGTTTTCACTTCAGATGTAAACACGCGCTGCAGAAAGTTCTAAAATCTCGGAATCTCTTCTTCGATCTGACAAGTGAACCTGATATAGTATGACACATTACATGAACAGGTCTCTCTAAACTTCGATTGAACAACACAATGTGCATATGTTCCTATTGATATATCAAACAACATAGTGAATGAACATTTTCATTTATCCCAAAATGAAATTGGTTATTTTATTTCTTGCGGATGCCACTAAGAATATCCAGATGCTAAGAGAAGGGATCGTAACCTTTTGACGATTAAGGACAAATTAGAGATAGAGATTAGTATTCGTCGGCTGGTCGTTACTGTGGAAATGTTTTTTTAGATCGTTTACTTTTGAAGCAAGTTATAGTTTTATTTAGAATCAAATTCAAGAACCCTCACTGCAGCTTCCTTGAAGAGAAGACGTGTTCTCTCAATTCCTTTAAAAGTATGGAAAAGATGAATAAACCTCGAACCAAATTGGGCTGCAAACACTTCCAAGTTAGACTATTATCGGGATTCTGCTATTTGTCAAAACTATCACATCGCAAAAATTGCATTAAGAACCTTTAATTCATACAGTTTTTTATCTTCTTATATAGTATTTAATAAACAAACGCAATTTTGATTGAGTAAATGGATAAATTCATTGCATTACCACAGTTACCAAAAACAGAACAGTAGTGATTCTTTTTTGTTGGTTTTACTTTGGTTGTGACATTTTTATTGTAACAGTGTTTTTTAAGACCAAAAAAAAATAAAGCTGATATCTCAAGTTGCATACGATGCTCCTGAAAAATGATAATCTATAAATTGGGAATCATATGATAATTATTTATTATTCCTTGGCATAATATTGAAAATTAAGAGTTGAAAAGAAACAGAAGCTGAGTATTTGGACTCTATGGTCTATGGAGGCTCTTCTCCTTAATAACCGAAAGTTTTATCAGTTTTGAATTTCTTTTCCCAAAAATTCGACAGTCTTCCACTAAATTATACTAGTGTATATATATATTTGAAGATGGCTGGTCAAGTCTCATGAATGTTTCCTTTTTAAATTGCAAATTAAGTACCGAAGTGATGGTTGTAGGAACTAACACCAGAATCACCAAATTAAAGATTATAATGACCTCTTTTGTTAAAACTTTGATCATTTAAACCCGTCTGTCTATAATTGCATGACATTAATATGGACTTTTCCGGTTTTGACTGTCATTCTATTTTTAATCGTCAACAGTTCTTTGTTTATACAAATTTTATAAACTCGATGACACTAAATGTCATCACAAATGTTATTATAAGATTGCATATTTTTAGACTTAGTTTATGCATTTAAGATATATTTTAAACACTCGAATGATCGAACAGTGGGTGTGAAAAATATTTATGTAAGGAATAGTAATTCGAAAGAAAAAAAAAAAACTAGTGGCTATATAGTTTTATATGCATGTGTTACTTTTCGAGAATATGATTACGTATGTAAATATTTTTTTGAATAATAGAAACTAATAAATAAATAACGAATATCATTATATATAAAAATGTATACATTCATTATGTCCCAAAAGAATATCTTTGATTCGCACTTTTCGGCCAAGTGGAACTTGATTATACATGGATTTACCCCATCTTTAATTATCTACTTTAATTTCACCCTTTTTACTTAAAAAAAAAAAAAAACTGCTCTGTTAAATATTTAAACATTTTTTCTTCCATACACATACAGTAACATCCATATAAACTGTAGGGGAATTATAAAAGGAAAACAAATTGAAATTATTAGAAGAGAAAAAAAAAAGAAGTAGGGAGTTCCACGGACACATGGAGTTAAAAAGTCAAATAAGGGACAAAGCAAACTGAAAAACTTAATCTGTAGCTTTTCAGTCTCAGTCTTGCTGCTCAGTTCCTAACATTTCCAAATTCTAAAAGTCAAACTCATTTCCTTGCCGCGTAAAACTCTTCCTTGTTCTTAGTGCCAAAAATAAACACTCTTTCTTGTTTTTTTCCCCAAAATTTTTCATTGGTTCTTCGTTTTTTTTTGAGAAAATATTGTAGAAACAAAAGAGTAAACACAGTTTCTCCGCGAAGAAAAAAAAAGAAAAGAAGACAGTCTCTTTGTTCACAATAAGAAAGAAATAAACAGGCTTCCCAACAAAATAGACAGTTGTTGAGAAAAATGACAAGTGAAACGATTAATTAATAACAATAATTTATTGAAAGTGTGGTTAATTTAACCAGCTAAAACAGAACTTTTTCCCTTTTGATGATCACAAATGTTTGTCTCTGAAAAAAAAAATGACTTTATTTTGTGAAACTATCGTAAATATTATTTTAAATGAAATAACAATATAAGACAAGATTCTATGTCAACCTCGCTTGGAGAATGTCAATATTATGTATATAATATTATTGGTGACATGATTAGAACTTTATCGGGGGTGGGTAATGTTTTCGACTGATACCGTGGTTCGTACGTGTTTAGATAATGGATTTGCCTATGGTTTCACATGTACATGATATGACACGCGTAAACATAAATCATGTGTGTGAGTCAATATTACTGAAACTAAAACATTTGATCAATGCATGTGTAGGCAACACGATCGAGAAAACCATAATTCTCTTCTTCTTGAAACGTCAATCACTACACAGAAAAGGCATTACAGTTTTATAGCCGCTTAGCAACAACTGTATGCTCAGTTGTATAGTGGTTGTGACAGTATTTGCTTTTTCATTTTGGGATTATTGAATATACAGTTGCTACCTAAATATACTAAAGAACTGTACGTAAAATATACATGTCAAAAATTGTCTTTTTTAATATATTCAATAATCCCAAACTTCTGAAAAAGATCCCAAAACGAAAAAGTAAGATACGATAACCCAAAGAACAGAGACGGATAGCGTAAGGATTTTGACCTTAGGAAACAACATAGAAAACCCCACCTGACCTTTCTCCTGCCTTTTTTATTCTCTTGCTTTCTTTGTTATTTTGTCAGCTTAAGACTGATACTTTTTTCCATGTGTTGTTTATATGTTACATAGTTGTTTGTTCAATAAAAAAAATAGACTATTATAAATATAAATAATGATTCGTTCATCATCTAATAGCAATGACACTTCTACGCACAATCTCATCGTTATTACTCTTTCTATCCTATATTACTAATTTTTTTTAAGCAAATGCATAAATATTAAGAAATATTTTTTTTTTTATTAATAAAAATTTAACCAATAAAAAAAAACACAGCACAATTCAAATGATCATGAACTAAATAACTAATATATTAATATAAATAATGCATAAAAAACTGCAAAAAAATCTAATATTTTAGAATAAAATATGGGACAGAGGGAATATCATTTTTGGTTAATTTTATAATCATTTGCATTAATATTTTATTTTGTCAATTAATGTGTATGATTTACATGGAGATTTATAACCACCAGGACGCAACATTGTTCGAGTTAAACTATAACCATATATTTTCCCTGCTTATATTCCGTGACCCCAATTAATACGTAGTCGTATTTACTTAAAGCGAGTTACGATACTGTTCTTTAAATCAATAATGTTTAAACTAATACTCCTACAGTATATCTCTTTTATTAATTTCTAGAGATACTAATTTATAGATAACATAATAATTACGAATTTATGGAAATATTTGACTAATCTAGTAATTTAACATTTTTTGAATAAATTTTATCTAATAGTAATTCATATTTTTTAGAACCACAACTAAACAAACAATTATCATGTCTAAAAGACAAAACCAAAAGTTTTAAACTAAATTCTAACACACATATATATATATATATATATAACTAATTTTTAACAAAAATTAATCTGAATTTCAAGAAAGAAAAAACGTTGAACATGATAGTCATATTTAACTAAATATATATATATATATATAATTATTTATTTATAATATTGATGTAACCATATATTTATATATAATTTAAAAATATATAATTTTTATTGTTTCTTCAAATTACGACAAATATTACATTGACCAAAATTGAAACCAGAAAATTTTATAAATTCATAATGATTACTAATTTATCGAGGTTTTACGTAGTTAAGGATCTTTTATAGTTTGTGGAGAAGACTATCGAAATATTCTACATCCCAGCGGCATTTTGAATTTAATTAAAGTATGGAATGACTCTAACAAAAACTAACCATAATCAATTATTATTTTTGCTAACATTCACATCCAATTTTAAAATTATTCAGTCATTCTCTTTTATATATTCCTCTAAAATAATAGTTACAATTGTTATAGGTGCAGATTCTTTTTTTCTTTTCTTTAGAAATATAGTTGCTTATCAACGACCACAACTACCCTAAATCTTAATCCAATACCTAGTTAATTATTTGTGTTTTTATTTTATTTTTCTCTTGACACCGAGTATATATAATGTATAGAAAGCATGAGGCGTGAACAGAAATTATAAGATTAATACAAAAAATGTTTAATAATTAGAACCGACCACATAAAATATTAATACTTGTCTCCCAGCAAATGAGTAATTATTAAGTACTTGTACCAACGATAACTTTTTGAATATTTAAATTTCTCAGTCAATACTCGCCGAACATATTGTAGCTTTTTCTCTCTCCTTGATCTCCATTCACATTCACTCTATAAATATGCCTTCTTACTCTTTGTCTCTCTTTATACTTCAAACAACTGCTCTATACTTCTTTGCTTCTCTCTCTCTCTCTCCCTCTCTACACTGCCGTCCATTAATGGCGGCCAAAGTATTCACTCAAACTCCTATCTATTCTCCATCTCTAATTAGAGACAAAACTCCTCAACAAAAACACAATGATCTTGGCCATTTCTCTCTCTCCAAGAACACCTCCAAAAGACTCATCGTAGTCTCTTCTTCTATAATGTCCCCTCCGATTTCAGCTTCTCCACTCGCTCCTCCTCCTCCTCCTCCTTCTTCTTCTTCTTCTTCTTCTTCTTCTTCTTCTTCTTCTACTAAGGTCGCTCCTCCTTCTCGAATACCTGCAGCAACTCTACCGTTGTCTCAGGTTTGGAGAGAGATACAAGGAAGCAATAACTGGGAAAATCTCATTGACCCTTTAAGCCCGATTCTTCAACAAGAGATAACTCGCTACGGGAACTTACTCTCCGCTTCTTACAAAGGGTTTGATCTAAACCCTAACTCCAAACGTTACTTGAACTGCAAGTATAGCAAAAAGAACTTGCTTAAAGAATCCGGAATCCATGACCCTGAAGGCTACCAAGTCACCAAGTATATCTACGCCACACCAGACATCAACCTCAACCCTATCAAGAACGAGCCTGAACGTGCACGTTGGATCGGTTATGTAGCGGTTTCTTCTGATGATTCAGTGAAACGTTTGGGGAGGAGGGATATTGTGGTGACGTTTCGTGGCACTGTGACCAACCCTGAGTGGTTAGCTAACCTAATGAGCTCTTTGACTCCGGCTAGGCTTGATCCTCATAACCCTCGTCCCGAGGTCAAGGTCGAATCCGGGTTCTTGAGTTTGTACACATCGGGTGAGAGCGATACCAAATTCGGGCTAGAAAGCTGCCGTGAGCAGCTTCTCTCCGAGATCTCGAGGCTTCTGAACAAGCACAAAGACGAGAAAATTAGCATCACGCTTACGGGACATAGTATGGGGAGTTCTCTAGCTCACCTTCTAGCTTATGACATAGCGGAACTCGGTATAAACCGGCGAAGAGGCGAGAAAACTGTTCCCATAACCGTATTTTCATTTGGGGGTCCTAGGGTTGGTAACTTGGGGTTCAAGAAACGGTGTGAGGAGCTAGGAGTTAAAGTCTTGAGGATCACAAATGTAAACGATCCGATCACAAAACTTCCTGGTTTCTTGTTCAATGAGAATTTCAGATCTTTAGGTGGTGTTTACGAGCTTCCTTGGAGCTGTTCTTGCTACACTCACGTGGGAGTCGAACTGACACTCGATTTCTTCGACGTACAAAACATTTCTTGTGTCCATGACCTCGAGACTTACATTAATTTAGTAAACCGTCCGAGATGCTCGAAATTGGCTGTTAATAAAGACAATTTTGGCGGCGAGTTTTTGAACAGAACAAGTGAGATGATATCCGGTAAGGGACGACGTCGAGCGTTGCTGCAGGTAAGAAACGCAGCGACCAATGCGGCATATCAACTTTGTTCTGTATCCAATCATATGTTATATTATAATATCTTCTAGGTCTAGATTGATCCAAGCTACAAATTTTGGTCTTTTTTAAGATAGGACAAATAATTATAACCCTATCTTTTACGTAGCAAGTACATATATAGATGTGTATATGCAAAAAACCTATTATGTTTTTGTATATGTTTTAAAGATGATTTATGCCAGATCTTTTTGTTTTTTGTTTTATGTGAATATCATCATTACACGAAGCACTTTACGAAAAAGCATAGACCGTTTTCAGCAATTTTTCGGATCTAAAATTAAGTCTTGCATCAGATCTCTCAGTTATGTGTGAACCAAGATATTCATTTTCTGGACATATATATGTCCTCTTTGTACCTTGTTGCGTTCTTTGCAGTACCACTCTGATTGACTAGACATAACAAACAAAAAGAAAAAAAACAAGAAAACACATAAAACTCAATTGGTTATGTCTTGTCATGACATTTAGAATGTAGAATCCAGAGAGGGATTAGGGGATTTTAATTGATATGGTTAATGAATTTTAATTGATATCAAAACAAAATCGTGTTTTATTGGATCTTTCATTTTAAAATTCTTATTGAAATCAAGTATTATTCATTTATTGATTTGTAAATATTAGTTAAAATTATTATTTGTTTAATAATTTATTGTTAAATTTCATAAATACACAGCATTTTTTAAATGGATTTGAAGGTAAAAAATAAAATTTAAATTCGTGGGTAAAACATGTTATTTTAAAATTTATATAGGTTTTAAATTCAATAAAAATTTCCAAATCTTATAGAGATTTACGTATCGATGAATTTTAATTTATTTATTTTATTAAGTTTGTATATAATTTCTTTTTAAAGTTTTTATGGATCCGACGTATAATTTTTTCAGATGTGGCAGATTCAGATCCAAATCTCTGGAAGTTCCACACAGTCTGTACTCAATGATGACTACTATTGTTGAAATAATATTTATTCATCAACAAAATTAAGTGTAGGTGCAATGAAATGATTTTCTTAGGGCATTTTTCTTTTGACATAGGAGACGCCACGAAGCGACGAAGAAGAAAACCAATTAATTTTTTTAAAACCACTAAGAAAACCCCAAAGCATGTTTCATGGCATCAACGGCTTGGAGATATCAAGTTTCATTGTGTACTAGCTAAACTGAGATGTTCGGTTGAGTGTCATTTTTTACAAGTTTATTGAGAAAGTGATGTATTAGATTAAGCTATATCTCTTTGATATATATCTACTATATGTGAAATGAATCTTGTGTTTTTTTTTGTTTTTTTTTGGACGTGAACTCTGGATTGTGTGTAAATAATAAACTTTTAGAATGTGAATAAAAGATATTTTCCAACCTATAGCAAAGAAAAACTTTTTCCAGAAAAGGTTAAAAGTCAATAATTTTATTGGTTATGACTTTGTTAATAACATTGCAGTAGTAAAGGCATAATATTATAAATTTGAATTTGAATTTTTTTACCGTTAATTATTCACGAATTCAAATTGTTTTAAGAACATTTCCAAATTAAATGCTTTATGTGTATTGGCAAATGTGATTAAATTTTGTATCTTAGTGGTTTATGTTAGTGTCGCCGATTAGCCAGGGATCAAACATGTCTATGTTTTGTGTTTTTGACAAAATAAAATAAAAATTAACTATATTGCAAAATTTTAGTGTTTTTGTTGTTTTCTTTGATTCACAGTAAAAAAATTTATAGAAAAGCAACAAGTGAATAAAAAGAGGTTCGTAAATAAACACAAAAATATATCATTGTCTTGTATAGTGGATACTGTTGCTCTTCCAGCTACTACAATTTCTTTATTTGTTATTATATATGAGTTCACAAAATCATACTTTCTATACGTTAAAGTTCTCAACATTTGAAGTACAAGCGTAAACTCTTTTTCAAAAAAAAAAAAAAAAGAGAACTGTCTAAACTCAAGATTATGAATGAAGAAAGGGACATCCAGTCTGGCGTGTACATACCAGCATGGTCGTGTATCTTTCTATTCTATTTATAATCCATATATGGCTATTTTTATATTGTTACAGTAGAAAGTGACGAGAGAAACTTAAGTATTACACAATAAAGAATGGCCTAAAAACAAAGCCATTTGTCAAAACTTCAACATCGTTGTAATAAAAATGGCCAAAAAGAAATCATTTGTCAACATTTCAAAATCGTTGCAAGATATAATGTATGTTTGGTTCTTTCTAAATAATTAAAGTTTCATACGTACATTTATTTCTATGCTTAAATCTAATCATCGAATATATAAAATATAAAAACAATGTTACCATATATATATATATATATATATATTTCACTATATGTCGATGCCATTTAATTTTGTCAATGACAGCAATGTATATAACTACAATATCTATCTATATTTCCCATTTTGTATGTCAAGTGTCTTTCTTCTCGTGTTATTCGAGGACGGAGGATCTATATTTCATATTCTTGTTTGCAAGATTACATATATAGACATAGATATTATATAAGAATATATACAGATTTTATTTATGCTGTCATTATATAAGAACCTAGACGTTACGCTTACAACTATCTAGACTTGCGTACAAAGAGAACACAAATGAATTTCAAGATTGAAAAATGTGAGCCGATGTAGCCATGAGGTAATAGTTTGCGTTAATTATATAGTCTTATAGAGATCATCACGGGACACAACCAAAACATGCCAACCCCATCAATTTATTCAAAGCATTTTTTTTAATGTCAACTATTTATTTAAAGGAATTATATAATTACATCTACAAGCAGATATAAATTGTTAACCTTGAAAAATGTTCACTTTTTTTTCTTTTTTGAGAAATTAGGAGAAAACACTTCTTTGAAACAAAGTTCTCAAATAACACATTCTTTATTTTCTCTTTAACAAATAGTTTTTTTTTTATTGTTGGAAATGACTTTTTACCATTAAACAAATTTATTTTTCTTCTTTTCTTCTCTACCTCTTACGATCAATCTTCATTTTTTCTTTTTTCTTTTTTTGTTAAAGGACTAACGATCACAGTATTGATGATAAAGATCAATTGTCTAGAATTTTTGAAAATGTCATTTACTAAATATATAATGAAAACATGCTATGTGAACAAATTGAGTTTTCAAAAGAACTTTGCAGCTAAATACCCATTTGACAAAAACACAAAACACTTCTTGAACGTACGGGGTAGAAACTAAGAGCATCTCCAATGGGGAGTTCTTAAGATTGTAAGTATATAAAATAATAATTAAATATTAAAAGGTTTGTAAAAGAAGAGAGAAGAAAGAGATTGTTAAGATTTTATGTATATAAGATAATAATTAAATATTAGAGGGGTTTTTAAAAAAAGAGAGAGAGGTTCTTAAATTTGTTATTTAAGAAACTTTCATGGTGGAGTTTTCAATGAAGAGAGAGGAATTGAATTGTTAAGAGTGTATGTATATAAAATAATAATTAAATATTAGAAAGGTTTTTAAAAGAAAAGAGAAGAATGAAATTGATAAAATTGTATGTATATAAGATAATAATTAAATAATGTTAAGAAACCCAAATTAAGAAACTTGGGCTGGAGATGCTCTAAGAATTGTGTTTGTTTAAAGAAAGAAAGAAAATTTGATGAAAGAGACTGGGTTTGAAATTAATTAATTGAGCAATCCAGGCAATGAGATGAGACCTGGAAATTTGATATGGTAGTATTATCCAAAAATGTTATCTAATTGGCAAAGTCATCAAAACACAATATGTTCAAAATGGCTAACTATTTCTCAAATGATTCCTTTGAAAAAACTGTTTAGTAGACTAGACTAATATATAAGTTATTAATACAGCTTAGTTCAAATTTTCGCTTGTGATATGATGATGTTTTTATAAAGTCAGACAAAATCAAAATTAACTGAAGAAAAACTTCATTTCGAACAAAAAGAAAATGAGAAAAAATTGAAGAAAAACTTTACAAGAGGCATGTCGTTGTTTCCCATATTTAAAATAGAAATAAATAAATAAAAATCAAGAGAAGAGAAGTGTATATCTGCTTTCGTGTTGTCATATACGCGTTTGCGCTGACGTGACTTTGTTTATCAAAGTCGTCTGTGATTTGGACAATTTTAGTTGTCTGATTAACGAACTGTGATGTTCCCTGTAATATATTTTGCAGGTGCATCGCTTCCTCAATATTTTTGCTCATATATATCCATTTCAAATTCTATAAAATTTCATTTACATTGACAAGAAAAACTGAAAGAAAATACAATTCAACTTATTGTAGTTATACCTTTAAAAATTGAAGCAATTTAAACTGTGGATATACCATATTTTATCAAATTAGATATAAACATCTGATTTAAAATAGAAAATAAATTATAGCAAAATAATAGTATCACTTTTAAAAACAATACCATAGACCGTTTTTGATATCGTTATTTTTGTATTATGACAATTGATAACAATGCATGGAAGATATACTACTGTATATATGTTGCTTTACATGATTTTAGTCCACAAGCTAGAGGTTTTGTTGAAAAAAAATAAGAAAATGAGAAATAATTCAACTTAGATATGGAAGTTTGGTTACAGATTACATCATTGAACATTAAATATGTCAAGGATAATAAAGACATATGTATGTTAGAAATTTAGAATAGTAATATAATTCAAATTTCAATTTCTTACGAGTCACATGGGTCAATAAAGGGTGGGCTAGAAAGTAGAAAACACAACCACGGACGAATGTTGTAAATTATTCTTGCATGCGCGACAGATGTGTTTATATTAATTTCACTCTTTAGAAAACGTTTATTTTATTTTGCATGCAGAAGTTGTAATTAAGTGTCCGTACGCATCTTAATTACGACTCCATTGTGTACTGTTAACAGAGAATTTTGGGGTATACAATTCAGACAAGTTGCCATATCTTCTAATTTAATTTCCTTCTTTCCTTTTATGGAAATATGTATAAATTTGTTTGGAAAATGATATGTGTGAGGGAAGAAACGTCAACCTTCTTGGGCTCTATATGAATAATAGCGATATAAAATACAAAATTGTGTATGTTAACCAGAATCCACATAATGATATGAATAAACAAATAAGAGTAGGGGTTAATAGAAACGATGTTGGTTTTACATATATACAAATAGATTTCAGTAAAATTTGATTGTGTTGTTAACTATATATACTATGAGAGCCTTTTCCTAACTATATGGTCTTTTTTATTGAAAATATGTAGATTTGTTTGTATCGAAAGAATACATAACATTATATATGACGTTTAAAAAAAATAAAAGTTCAAACTTAAACTGAAAATATAATCTAAAAAGGGATATAGTTTATGGTTTGCTGTTAATCTTCAATTTTGTATTTCTAATATTAATATGACATTCTTTTGTTCAAATTAATAAAAATTGTAACATGTTCATTGTCCTTATAAACTACCAAATTTGAACTCTGGATTTGTGTGAGATCGACTAAAATCTCCTGCTAGCTAGTTTGAAATATGTGTTTATTTATATATATTTGATTTAATTATTAGATTATGTATGAAACTCCTGAAACCTAAACCCATAAAAAACTTGTTACAAATCCAATTGTATAACCGACGAACTAATAAAAATTATAAAATCGCCGGTTCCATGTGTATAGTATATATATCATGAATAGTTGGACACCTAACAAACTTAAGAGCTAAATTGTGGCCCAAAGCCCAAAAGGTGACTAAGCTGACTCGGTAATCGGAATACTATTAAATAAAAGGTTTGATTGGCGTTGGTTCGCAAGAGATCACGTGAGGCGCATGTGACATCCAACGAATTTGCCAATCACTGAAAAGCAACGACTTTTTATTACCCCATAAATAAATAAATAAAAGAAGCATCTCTATCATTTTTATTTTCTTTTCTTTTCAAAAACCAAAACTTTGCATATCTCTTTTGTCTCTCTCTCTCTTCTTCCTCATCTCTCCATTTGGCGATAGAAGTCATGTACCAATCATCTTCCTCCACGTCATCATCATCGCAGAGATCATCGCTTCCCGGCGGTGGAGGACTGATCCGATACGGTTCAGCTCCGGGATCGTTTCTAAACTCTGTGGTGGATGAAGTCATAGGAGGAGGGTCAAACGCTCGTGACTTCACCGGTTATCAGCCGTCGGATAACTTCATCGGTAATTTCTTCACCGGTGCTGACTCATCCTCGCTGAGATCCGATTCAACGACTTGTGGAGTCAACTCATCCGACGGACAGAAACAGCTAGGCAATAATAAAGATCCTTACGGTGGATTCAATCATGAGATCTCGCAGCACAAGAGCAATGAACTCGGAGGAAATAGCTCTGCTGGATCTTACTCTCTCGCTAGACAACGCAGCTCTCCCGCCGATTTCTTCAGCTACCTCGGCGCAGATAAAAACAGTGAGTTCTTGAATTCTACTATTTCTTTTCAAGAACTTTAATTATCATATGATGATATATATACATAGACAGACACGTTTACTCAGTTTCTGAATCCTGACTTTAGGATTTGCCAAATCCGTAATGTAGTTAGTTATGAGAGATTAGATTATTACATCATCCATTGCTGAATCAAAAGATCCATTTGGTGAAATGAAATCTAACTAGTACGATGCTGCTGGGGGTATTTTTGGTATCTCACTATAACAGACTGTAATATACGTAATAAGTTGACATTGTGAGATATGAATATTTTTAGGGTCGTTTGCTAGTTTTAGCTGGTTGGTAATTGTGTAGGACGTGATCCTCGTATTTTAAAATGACGTAAACACCCTTTGATCCGAACCACGTGCTTTAAAATTGTACATGGCTCGGTGTTACCCTTAGTTTTTGGATATTATTTTATATCTTCGAGGCATCCTAAAAAACCAAGTTGCATTTTTTTAACAAGAGGATATGGTTTTTTTTAGTTCGTGACCAGTACTATTTCTGCTGACGTGGCGAAACCTCATTGGTTTTAAGAAGATTATTTAAATGGAAAGCGATAGATCTAGTTGGTGGATCTTGATGATTCGTGCTTTTGCTTCGTTGTTATCTAATAATAATATCTTCCACTAAGCCTGGATGTGACTTCCAATACCTAACCGGTCATCGGTCTGAACCGGCACTGAAATCACTGATCGATAAAATCAAAATCTTATTTAAACCAATGGTTTCTACTATTTGATGTGAATTCATTTTTTTTTCAAAATGCCACATGATGCATGTCATTATAATGTAGTTTACTTTGTAAATCAGATTTCTCATTGAACCAACCAACCAGTGATTATAATCCGCAAGGAGGGTCTAATGTGGGACGAGGACATTCGAGATTGAAGTCTCAGTTAAGCTTCACGAGTCACGATTCTCTGGCTCGGATCAACGAGGTCAATGAGACCCCTGTCCACGACGGTTCAGGCCATTCGTTTTCCGCGGCTAGCTTTGGTGCCGCCGCTACTACTGATTCTTGGGATGACGGTTCCGGTTCAATAGGGTTTACCGTGACCCGACCCAATAAACGATCCAAGGACTTGGACTCAGGTCTCTTTTCACAGGTACGATTTGTTTCAACGTGGGATTTGATTGACAAAGGTTAAAAATGTTTTGTTTTAAGATAGACATAAATAAAAATTTAACTAGTAAAGGGTGCAGCAAACACTTAACCGAATCTTTCTATCACTGGTTTTGCAGTATAGTCTTCCTTCAGACACTTCAATGAACTACATGGATAACTTCATGCAGCTTCCAGAAGATTCTGTACCCTGCAAAATCCGGGCCAAGCGCGGCTGCGCCACCCATCCAAGAAGCATCGCCGAGCGGGTCAGTCAAAACACACATTTTTATTTATTTAGCGATGAATAAAACTAAATTTAGCAAATTCTTCGCAAATAATGTAGAACTCTTTTCTCTTTACCCTATTTATATATATATACACACTGATGATTCTATAGGAAAGGAGAACGAGAATAAGCGGGAAACTAAAGAAGCTACAAGATCTTGTCCCCAACATGGATAAGGTTACTTTGAAATATCAAATTTAGTATATATAGTAACATTATTTTAAAAATGTGTTTACTTACTTATACAGTATTGCTTGTTACTGAATTTCTTAGCAAACAAGCTATTCAGACATGCTGGATTTAGCTGTACAACACATCAAAGGGCTTCAACATCAACTTCAGGTTCCCTACAAAACTATCAATTATCTTATTTTTCTATTTAGGTCAGCTTAATCCATTTATCAGAGTTCTCTCTAATTCATCAGCATTTAAATTTACACATTTTCAGAATTTGAAAAAGGATCAAGAGAATTGCACGTGCGGATGCAGTGAGAGACAAAGCTAGCTGCTAGCTACAACCCTAACGGTAGGGATTATCCTAATCTTATTTTTGTTGTTCCGATTTTATCGAGAATTATAGAAAATGTAAATAAATAGATTATAAGCTTCTCATTATTGTCATTATAAAATAAACAGGGACAATTGTCTATTATGTTTTTTCTTTCAAGTGTTATGTTCTGATAGCGTTACTTATTTTTGTAAGAACTTTGTTATGAAATTTAAATTTAATATTTCGAGGGATTATCCTAATTAATCTTATTTTTGTTGTTCCGATTATGTCGAGAATTATAAAAGATGTAGATAAATAGATTATGAGATTCTCATTAATTGTCATTATAAAATAAAACAGTGACAATTGTCTACTACTATGTTTGTTCTTTTAAGTGTTATGTTCTGATAATGTTACTTATTTTTGTAAGAACTTTGTCATGAAATTTAAAATTAATATTTCGAGTTCCAAGTACATCAACTAGCCTCCATTATTTGGTTTTCGAATTCACTCTATTTCTTGTCATAAAGTAATTTTTAAAACAAAATATTATAAGTGTGAGACTAATTCTAAGTTTACTTGAACCGATAAAAACACTAAAAAGCAGAATTAACTTACCAAAGTGAAACTCGTTGATCATGCATGGTTCTTTTTTTTCCGGTGAATTGAATGATGATCATGGTCATATATAGTAATTAACAACATGCAAATAAATAGACGATACTATAGAAAAATAAGTCATACATATAAATATATGTGTAAACTGTGATGGTGCCTAAACCGGAATACTCTTTTTGGTAGCATTAGCACATGCATGTTGGAAATGGGATTTTCTATAAACCATACTAGCGTGTATGCACGTTACAAAGCTACGTACGTAAATTCATCCTCAATTAAAGATGATTTTTTTCTTTGATTATAATTTATACATATACTTAAAGTGTATATAGTTTGTAATTACGTGAAACGTCAATGAAGTCACAATTTTAGTTAGGTAAGTAATACATTTTCGATAATCGCTTCAAATAAAATTATGGATCCAAGACATGGCGTCAGATAACATCGCCAGTACGAAACCGAAAGTAAAAATAATTATCTCCTAGCTCTTACGTTACCAAGAAGTCATACAACGTGGTGTATTAGTCGTAGAAAAAGGAAAAAAAAAAAAGGAGAGCGATATTAAGAGGAGGCACTTAATGCGCAGTATGTCCTCTTGCCAGCTTGTTGCACCGTCCTCTGTCACCTCTCTTTCTCTTTCTCTACAGCCAGTCCAACTTATCTCTCTAGAATCTGGAGAGAGAGAGAGAGAGAGAGAGAGAGAGAGAGAGAGAGAGAGAAGAAGGAGCAAAAGATGTCTTCGGATGACGAAGGAAGAGAGGAATATCTCTTCAAGATTGTGGTAATCGGAGACTCTGCGGTCGGAAAATCGAATCTTCTGTCTCGTTACGCTCGGAACGAGTTCAGTGCGCACTCCAAGGCCACGATCGGCGTTGAGTTTCAGACGCAGAGTATGGAGATTGAAGGTAAAGAGGTTAAGGCTCAGATTTGGGACACTGCTGGTCAAGAACGGTTCCGTGCCGTCACCTCCGCTTATTACCGTGGCGCCGTCGGCGCACTTATCGTTTACGACATTACTCGCCGTTCCACTTTCGACAGCGTCGAACGTTGGCTCGATGAGCTTAAGAGTAAGAGTCTCTTCATTTTGATTCAAAGGATGCGTATGATTTGATTTCCCGAGTTTAATGGGATGTGAATTATGCCATTGACTATTGATTGGGATGATCGATTTGGGGAATACTAATCCGATCCTCAATAGGTCGTAGGGTTGACTAGGATTCAGAATTTTTTGAAACTAAAATGATTTTGGTATTTTGAGGCTTCAACTCTCTAATAGCAAGTCTTCTAGTTATCTAAAGATAGTAACTTTCTGGGTTACAATATATGTACAAGTCTCAGGATTCTAGCTCAGACTCTATAGATGTGTAATTCTTGCAGTGTAGGTAGATAAAAGTTTACTCATGTTTCTGCTACAGACAGAAACAGAGGATTGCTTTAGATAGAACAGAGGAGAGTTCACAGTTTTCCCTTTAGTTCCTCTTGATTCTCATCATCCTTATCCAATTAAGATAAAACAGAGGAGAGTTCTTCAATTTGTTCAACTTCTTGTGCTCCTCATTCTCGTGATTATTGCTTTAAGCGATCATTGTTGATAAACCAACCAATATGTAGTTTCATAGACTTCATATTGCCTTTCTTGAAAGCTGGGCCATTGTTCTGAGATCTCAAAACAATTCATTTGTTTTTACCTCAGTCCATTCGGATACAACGGTGGCGAGAATGCTGGTGGGAAACAAGTGTGACTTAGAAAACATAAGAGCAGTGAGCGTGGAGGAAGGAAAAGCCCTAGCAGAAGCTGGAGGACTCTTCTTTGTGGAAACATCGGCACTTGATTCCACCAATGTTAAAACAGCTTTTGAAATGGTGATACTTGATATCTACAATAACGTGAGCCGTAAGCAACTAAACTCAGACACTTATAAAGATGAACTCACCGTGAATCGTGTAAGTCTTGTCAAGGATGATAACACTGTCTCCAAACAGAGCTCTGGTTTCTCCTGTTGTTCTTCCACTTAAAATTAAAAATCCAAAAGAATCTTATTTTATATTTTTCTTTTTTTTTGTATAATTTTTGAATTGTAATTTATTTGGTGTCTCTCTCCTTTTTATAATTTTTTGGCAAATATTGAAACGAGCATTCACTTTACTTCGTTCGTTTTTCTTTGTAATAAGTTCCTATTTTAAATAAACTAATTTGATTGGTTTTGTGACTTTTTGTCATTATTTGGGAAAAGCGAGGGAAAAGAAAAACAAAAGAGAGAAAAAAAAATGGCTTTTCATCGAGTTTTCTCTGGTTTTGTAACAACGAAGATGAACGGAGAATAATTTCTTCCCCCTTTTCTTTTTTTTTTCTTCCACAATTATTCAAATATTCTTCTCTCTCTCTGTTTTTCTCACGGTGGCGATGTCATTACCTCCGTTTAGCTGCCGTCTTCTCGCGGCGGCGGTGGCCCTGTATCTAATAGGTCTGTCGTGCGTGGGGGCTGACACGAAAGATGGTACCGCTCCGAAAATTCCTGGTTGTACCAATGAATTTCAAATGGTAACACATTTTCCCAATTCGAGTTCATTAATTATAATTCGAATTTTTTTGGTACAGTGTTCATCAATAAACCGGAATCGTCAGCCTTTGTCTAACGGAACCGTATGTATAATATCTCATTGATTGAAACGAATCTAATTTTGCAAACACAGTTTCTGTTTTTAGTCTCTGCGGTTGATGATGTTATAAATTTCAATAAATTAGGGTTAAACCCTTCATTTTAATCTATCTGTAGGATTCCATCAGAAAACTATAGATTCATGCACAAAACTTCTCTACCTGATTAGATTACTCATCCAACTACAAAATTTGTATCGTTTTTTTTTTAAATTCAGGTCAAAGTCGTGAATTGGGTTAACGGAGAAAACGGTGAGACTTTTACGGCCATGACTGCTCAGTTTGGCGCCATGCTTCCGTCTGATAAAGACAAAGCTGTTAAATTTCCTGTTGCTCTTACCACTCCTTTGAACAGTTGTTCCAATTTAACCTCCAAGGTCTTCCTTTTTCTTCTTCATCTTCTTCTTATACAGTCTTTGCTTTCCAATGTCTTGAATTTTGGATTAGCAAAGCTAAAGAGAAATGTCTAACACCACATATCAGATTGCTGTTACTTAATGTTTGATATTGTTTCTTTTTGCAGCTATCTGGTTCTATTGCGTTAGCTGTGCGTGGCGAATGTACTTTCACTGCTAAGGCTGAAGTTGCGCAAGCAGGAGGAGCTGCAGCTTTGGTGTTGATTAATGATAAAGAAGGTTCAGATTTTGTATTTTATCCCTCAACTGTAACTGTATCCCCACATTGCTATTTCTTGCTTTAGGGTTCTTGATTTGTTTCGATGAGCCTCTCTCATCTTTTTCTCCTATCTTTGCTTTCAGAGCTGGACGAGATGGTTTGTAATGACAAAGATACCTCCTTGAATGTTTCTATTCCTGTTTTGATGATTACTACGTCATCTGGAGATGCACTGAGGAAATCCATTTTGCAAAATAAGAAAGGTAAGGTCTAACCCTCTTATATTTGTGACACCAGTATCAATGATAGTCTATCTGTTTTTGTTTCTTACTGTTCTTTTGATTGCTATGTGGTTTCCTCTGTGATTTTTGATGCAGTGGAGCTTTTATTGTATGCTCCAAAGAGCCCAATTTTGGATTATGCAGTGGTCTTCCTCTGGCTAATGTCTGTTGGAACAGTTTTCATTGCTTCTGTTTGGTCACATGTCACCAGTCCTAAGAAGAATAATGAGCAATACAATGAATTATCACCCAAGGTATATTATACTTGGCATTTTGGGGTTCTACTGAAACTAAACTTCACTTCAACATCTGAGCATAGATGGAAATCATGAAAATATATTATTGTTAGAAGAAATCCACTTGTTTTAGTTATACACTAATTCTTGTTCTTTTCATATCATCTTAAAATTTTGGCAGAAATCCTCAAATGATGATGCTACCAAAGCTGACGCTGAAGAGGAAACTCTTGATATCAGTGCTATGGGTGCTGTTATCTTTGTCATATCAGCGTCCACATTCCTCATTTTGCTCTTCTTCTTCATGTCATCGTGGTTCATCTTGATCCTGACCATATTTTTCTGCATTGGTGGTATGCAGGTAATGTTGGCTACTCTTGAGCATATCCTTAGTTTTATGGCTCAATAGCTAAAATTATGATCAATGTTTGGTAACAACTTGATAGTAAACTTTCGTGAGCATTATTTTCCTGGTAGAAATTTAAAACATGATGCACTCTTTATGTGAAATAAAACAGAGGCTCCTTATTAACCTTCGTATTGTTATGTCAATATCATAATTATTAATATATTTTCTGTCTCAGGGAATGCATAATATTATCACTACACTCATAAAAAGGTACTCTCAGAAACCCAATTTTGTTGTTGAACCAGAAAGAGCTCTATTCCAGCTAGTTAAAAGCAACATGACATCATGTGATGCTTTCTCTTTATTCATGTTTTTATCTTTGCAGGAGATGCAATAAATGCGGCCAGAAGAATGTAAAACTCCCTCTGCTTGGGAATACCTCAATTCTCTCACTCGTGGTTCTGTTATTCTGCTTTGTGGTTGCTGTTGTCTGGTTTACAAAGCGCAAAACTTCGTACGCATGGGCAGGCCAAGATATTTTTGTAAGTCCTTTATAGCTGTCTAAAGCCAAATTATCCCTATGTATTTTGGTTCTTCTTCAATTTTTTTCCGTCTGTCTAAACAAAACTACTGGCTTGACGTACTCAACATTTACTTTCACTTGTTGTTTAAATCCGACTCAGGGTTCTGTTTTATTTTAGACATGTATCGGTTGACCACTACTTTCTAGGAATTAGTTTAGCATGCTTTTGGTTCAGTATTGTCCTTAGTTGGCTTTCTAAGCTTGATGTGTCACCTGACAGGGTATTTGCATGATGATAAATGTCTTGCAAGTGGCTCGGCTACCTAATATCAGGGTAAGTTTTCTGTATCACTGTATGTATTTTCCAACTATATCTCTTCGTGATTTCTTTGTACGTGTTCTAATGTGTGTCTCACGTTTAGGTTGCTACCATTCTTCTCTGTTGTGCATTTTTCTATGATATCTTTTGGGTATTCCTATCACCACTAATCTTCAAGCAAAGTGTTATGATTGCGGTGAGATTTCGATATCTTCCTCCATTTACCACAGCATGTCTCACAGCTTAATACTTACTTCTGTTTCTGCAAGGAGAAGAATATCTAATACTCTTTGTTCAAATGATTATCATTTCATATGATATATTAAACTTAAGCCTCATCAAACAAGAGCATGTGTGTTGTACTTTCTACTTCCGAGCATGATTTGTATAGGATAGTTGCTCAAAACACCCAAAGATTGAGTATGAGTTGCACTTGTTGTAATATAATCTCAGTATAGAATGTTTGCACATAGTGAGAGCTAAGAAGGTCGATGATAGGTTAACCTCAATCATGTACAAGTTGGATACTATATTATCCTGTTGTTAATCTATGGCATAGGTTGCACGTGGGAGCAAAGAAACTGGAGAATCTATTCCCATGCTTTTGAGAATTCCACGGCTTTCTGATCCATGGGGTGGTTATAACATGATTGGTTTTGGAGACATTCTTTTCCCGGGCCTTCTCATATGCTTTATATTCAGGTAACACTCTCGTACATTGGCTTAATAATGATTCTGGTTCAATCACGAGTGACTATCGTCAAACGCTATCCTTATTCAGTTTGCTCCATCTCAATTTGTTTGTTGGCCACTTTTTTATAACTCTTTTGCCTCTCAGATATGACAAGGAAAATAACAAAAGAGTCTCGAATGGATATTTCCCCTGGTTGATGTTTGGCTACGGGCTTGGCCTGTTCTTAACATACTTGGGATTGTATGTTATGAACGGACACGGTCAACCTGCATTGCTCTATCTTGTCCCTTGCACGCTTGGTATCTCGTTCATCTCAAGAAAAACTCTAAACTATGATGGAGACTCTTATTCAATTTACCTTGTCATCATTGTTTAAACCCGAGCATATGCGAGGTCACTTACATGTAGTGCGGTTTACAGGAATCACGGTCATTCTCGGGTTGTTGAGGAAAGAACTCAGGGACTTGTGGAACTATGGGACTCAACAGCCTTCAGCTGCGGATGTAAATCCATCTCCACAAGCATAAATTGGTTCAAACATAACTGAAAACTCGGGAAACTGAAGAACAAGGAGAAGAAGAAAATATAAAAAATACCATCATCCCATTTTTCCTTTTAAACATAAATGTAAGAAATCTACACTTTTGGTGCATCTACATGTAGTCTCGAGCCCACCAAACGTATATAATGTAATGTATATGTACACATATTCACCAACTTCTGTATCTAAACGGACAAGTTCGTATATCCCCGCGCTGGTTATACTGTACAAATACACGGTGAAATTAAACAATACAGAAAGATTTTGGAACTCACACTACCGTCAAGGCGTCAACAGTCAAGAGTCAAGGCGTCAAGAGCATATACACAGTATATAAAAGAGACGTTAAAATCAAAACGGCGTCGTGTTTTGTTTCTAAATTGTTCAAAACGGCGTCGTGTTTTGTTTCTAAATTGTTGCCCGTCTTTTAGAAACTGTATATAGATGCTCAGATCAGAGCAGATCTGGAAAGAAGAAGAACTCTTACTGTTAATTTAGCCGGCGGGAACGGATAAGTTTGGGGGCAAAAGCTCTTTTTCTCCCCAAACAATTGCATCCCTCTTTCGCTTAAACCCTAATCCTCGAGATCCCTCAAACCCTAACAATTTCAATTTCAATTTCAATTAGAGGAGAGAGCGAGAACCTTACCCAACAGCTTTTACTCTCTTCCTCCGAATGATTTCAATGTCGTGTGTCTCAAAACCTTTGGAGGAAGAAGAACAAGGTACCCAAAGCAAAATCGAACTCCACGACCACGTTGATATTCCTTTTCGTTACGCCTCTCTTGAGAGCGTCTACTCCGTTTCCTCTTCCTCGTCTTCTTTGTGTTGTATTAGCGCCGCTGGTTCGTATAAGAAGGTCAATGCCCAGAAGCATTCATTGAGCGATGCTTTACAAGGCTATGGTCGTGCGGATGGTATTGAGTTGCGGCCTCATCGGCGACCGGAGATTGTTCACGTCTATTGTCGCCGTAAGAGGAGGAGGAGGCGGCGGCGGGAGTCTTTCGTCGAGTTAGCAATAGCTCAGAATGAGGGAGTGGAGAGAAAGGATAGGATTGTGAAAACTGAAAGTACGGAGCTTGATGATGAGGAGGAGGAGGAGGAGGAGAAGAAGAAGCCGAAGAGGAGGAAAATTGGTAATGGCGAGCTGATGAAATTGGGCGTCGACTCTACTACTTTAAGCATCTCCGATACCCCGGGTTTAAGGGGATGTCGAATTAAAGCTGTGTGTAGCGAAAGTAAACAAAATGGATCTTCCCGGAGGAAGAAGAGTTTTGTCAAGAATCAGGAGAAGGTTCTCACAGCTTCTGCTACAGCTAAGAAATGGGTCAGGTTAGAATTCACTTACCATTTATTCTCCCGTTTAGGAACTGTGTGATCTCCGAGATAAGTCATTGGTTGAAATGCATACGCTTCTAAGTATAGTGGCGTCTTCCACTTGTTCGTATGCCTTGTTGTTTTTACAATACGGTATTCACAATGTAGACATTTTAGTGCTAATTGGCACACTATCTGTTTGTTTGATGTTGTATGACTGACGAGTTTTGGCATGGCAGGTTGAGTTATGATGGTGTCGATCCTACAACTTTCATTGGGCTACAATGCAAGGCAAGCGTTGAGCTATAAAGTTATGTGCTTTAGCTATTCCATTCTATCTTTATGAAAGGGACCTGTTAACAGTTGATTGTTGTCTAATCTCTAGGTTTTTTGGCCATTGGATGCTGTTTGGTATCCTGGTTCTATCATTGGATATAATGTAGAGACAAAACATCACATTGTAAGTTATTTCTGTCTATTGTATCTGGCTCATGTCATTATTTATGGATTTTTGGTGACTGATGGAATATCTAAATGCTTGTCTTTTTCACCACTAAAATATACTACAGGTCAAATATGGAGATGGAGATGGTGAGGAATTAGCTCTTCGTCGTGAAAAGATCAAATTTTTAATTTCTCGTGAGGAGATGGAGTTGCTAAACATCAAGTTTGGTACCAATGATGTGGCCGTTGATGGTCAAGATTATGATGAAATGGTTATATTGGCTGCTTCGTTTGAGTGCCAAGATTTTGAGCCTAGAGACATCATATGGGCGAAACTAACTGGTAAATGCTTTAAACCAAACCAATTTCTGTATTCTTGTACACATATTATCTTACCTTTTCTGTAGAAAATATCTAGGCATATAACCTCCCTTTATGGTGTAAGGAACATGATTCTGTTAGGAAGCATATTAGTCACCATCTTTCTCTTTAAGAAGTGGTACTTAGAAAGCATGTATTGCCTAGCCCCTAAACATTGTGCTCTCAGAATAAACTTCTGAAGAAAACTAATATGCATACTGAGAAGTGAGAACCATACTGCTGTGTGTGTTAACTTCCGGACAGGTCATGCTATGTGGCCAGCAATTATTGTGGATGAGTCTGCTATTGTAAAGCGGAAAGGTCTAAACAACAAGGCATCTGGAGGAAGATCAGTCCTCGTACAGTTTTTCGGCACCCATGATTTTGCTAGGTTAGCAAATCGTCTTAAAATCTTTAAAGATCTTGTTATACTATCGATTGTTGAAATTAATGTTACATATCATAAATTCGAAGTGGAAATTGACTATTTTTCTTTTGGTTATATAGAATACAAGTCAAACAAGCGATCTCATTTCTTCAAGGGCTTCTCTCACGGTCTCCCCTGAAGTGCAAGCAACCTCGGTTTGAAGAGGCCATGGAGGAAGCAAAAATGTGAGTTTCTCTTGCTTTTCACTGGCATTCTATTTTTTTGATTTCCCAATATTGTGAAGTTAACAAACAGACCATTTCTGTATGTTTATCTGAACAAGAATGTGATGCCTGTGTTAATTTGCTGTAACTGACCTCACCCAGGTACCTAAAAGAATATAAGCTTCCAGGAAGGATGGATCAACTTCAAAAAGTTGCTGATACTGATTGTTCGGATAGGACTAATAGTGGAGAAGAGGACAGCTCAAACTCTGGTGATGATCACACAAAGGATGGAGAAGTCTGGTTGCGACCAGTGGAACTTGGAGATTGCTTGCATAGAATTGGAGATCTGCAAATAATCAATCTTGGTAATGTTTGAAACTAATTAGTATGTTGGATCATCCTTGGTTGGAATGGACTCTGCTCATTATGCATAGGCGTATGTCATTTGTCTTTGTCTGCCAGGAAGGATCGTGACAGACTCCGAATTTTTCAAGGATAGTCAGCATACTTGGCCGGAAGGGTATACAGCTATAAGAAAGTTCATATCACTAAAAGGTCAATTAGTTACTAGGTTTTGTGCTTTTCTATATTAATCTGCAATTTTTTTCTCATATATGTGCAATTTCTTGTTTTGACTTTAAGCAGATCCTGATGCATCTGCCATGTACAAGATGGAAGTGCTTCGTGATGCAGAGTCAAAGACTCGCCCTGTTTTCAGAGTGACAACCAACAGCGGTGAGCAGGTTAGGTTGTTAGGTGAAGGCTTGTGTGCATAGAAAGTTTGTTATAGCCATGCGTTAAATTGATAATTGATTTTTGGACAGTTCAAAGGGGACACTCCATCTGCCTGCTGGAATAAAATATATAATAGGATAAAAAAGATTCAGAGTGCTTCCGATAATCCTGATGTTATGGGTAAAGGACTTCTAGAATCTGGTACAGATATGTTTGGCTTCTCCAACCCGGAAGTCGATAAACTTATTCAGGTTTTTCTTCTTGAATCTATAGTTATTTGATGTGGTTTTAGTTGTCTCTTTTTACTCCTTCATTCACTGGACTCTCAGGAGTTTTCGCTAGGTTCTCCGTTGTACTCAATTTGGGACCCAGAAAACTTTGCAGTGCTCTGCCTTCTGTTTTGCAGTAAAAATGCATTATTCAGCATCTTTTATGTTTGGCATGGAAGTTTATTATCAAGCTATATGCATTAAATCTGTCTCATCTCTTTGGAGAGCATTTGAACTCTTAGAGAAACTAAGGGTGGGTCCCGGTCTGCATCCTTTCAAAAGGAACCAAGTTGTGCAGAAGATTTCACCATCACGATAACTAATCTCTATTAAAAAAACTGTGACTTCTCTATATGCACTAATTTGTGTTGTGGATTTCCAATTTCTTACTTTGCAATATTCTTCAGCTTCTAGCAATTGCATTTTATGTATGTTGTGCCTTATAATAAGTCTTGACCTTACTGGCAGGGGCTTTTACAATCCAAACCACCTTCGAAGGTTTCCCAGCGCAAATATAGTTCAGGAAAGTATCAAGATCATCCTACTGGTTACCGACCTGTACGGGTGGACTGGAAAGATCTTGATAAGTGCAATGTCTGCCACATGGATGAGGTTGACAATGCTTCTTTCTTGATTGAACTGTTTGTATGCTTATTTGTGTACTCCTTAGTAAGTTAGTTCTGACTTTAGATTTTCTTGTCTGCAGGAATATGAGAACAATTTGTTCCTGCAATGTGATAAATGTAGAATGATGGTATTGCTTTCTTTGACTTGTTTATACTATTTTATATCCTTTTAGATCTATACTGTATAGTGGCTGGCATCCTTTCTTTTTTCTAAATGATGCTCAGTAAGTTTTGATCCTGAACTAGGTCCATACTAGATGTTATGGGCAGTTGGAACCCCGTGATGGCATTCTGTGGTTATGCAACTTGTGTCGTCCTGGCGCTCTTGATATTCCTCCTCGATGTTGTCTTTGTCCTGTAGTAGGTAATTTAACCAAACCCTCTCGGTATGGAGTCTTTATATGCTTTTGTTGATGACCAACAAATTATCTTTCAGGGGGCGCTATGAAACCGACAACTGATGGGCGCTGGGCTCATCTGGCTTGTGCCATATGGATCCCAGGTAGAATCATCACCATTTGATATGTTGCACTGCACGTTTCTGCTTTCTACTAAGGATTTTGGTGGCTTTACCTATATTATCCAAGATGTATGAGCAATGATTGTGATATTATGCAGAAACATGCTTATTGGATGTCAAGAAGATGGAGCCGATCGATGGGGTTAATAAAGTCAATAAGGTTTGAACTTTATTCTCTTTCAATTGCCTTTACATCTGTTTTCTCAGACAGAGTTAGTTGCCTTTTCGACGAGAGAAGCGCAGCGTAGTCTAATTTTCAGTAGCCACGTGATGCTTGAATAGTTGTCTTATTTTTCTTCAAACTTCAAAACAGGATCGTTGGAAATTATTGTGCAGCATCTGTGGTGTATCTTATGGAGCTTGTATCCAGGTAAGAATTATTTTGATGGCAAGAGAAAGCTGAATCATTGTTTACCAATTCACACATGACAATAATTTTATTGCTTCCCTTGTTTAGACTCTTTCATAAATATTAGTCATTGAATAAAGTAATTAACTAGAAACAATGATGCTCATTTTCAGTGTTCAAATAGTTCTTGTCGAGTGGCATATCATCCACTATGTGCACGAGCTGCTGGTCTCTGTGTTGAGGTACTTTTATATCCTACAGGAGATCTTAAGATTCTGCAGGCATTCATATATGTTTACTCAACCACACAGATTTTACAAGAGAGATGGTTCTAACTATGATAGCATTCGTAGCTTGCAGATGAGGATAGGCTTTTTCTTCTATCAATGGAGGATGATGAAGCAGATCAGTGTATCCGCCTGCTTTCATTTTGCAAGAGGCATCGACAAACATCAAATGACCACCTAGAAACAGAGTACATGATCAAACCTGCTCATAATATTGCCAAGTATCTCCCACCTCCTAATCCATCTGGCTGTGCTCGCACTGGTATGCAGTTGCATTGATCAATATTTGCTGCTGCTAGAAATAAAAGTGTAGAATTACTGCACCTATTTGGGATGGAATTGTGTTGCTCGAAATTCTCTTACCTCACATGTGGCAATGTGCGTCTTTTTTTCAGCTTTAAATTTTAGTGATCTTACATTATTCTCTTGGACTTCAAGATTTTATTCATCTCGTCTATTTTTCACATTGTGCTTACTTATATTCATGTTCACATCTAAAAGAGGGGACTGTATAGGTCAGTTTATAGCTTTATCTTGCAGGATTATTAATGTACTTTTCCTCTGTTTCTGGTAGAGCCATATAATTATCTTGGAAGAAGAGGACGAAAGGAACCCGAAGCTCTTGCTGGTGCTTCGTCAAAACGTTTATTTGTTGAGAATCAGCCGTATATTGTTGGTGGATACTCTCGACATGAATTTTCGACCTACGAACGCATTTATGGATCAAAGATGTCACAACTAATTACTCCAAGCAATATTCTATCTATGGCCGAGAAATATACATACATGAAGGAAACTTACAGGAAGAGATTAGCATTCGGTAAGCATTTAATCAGCAATCGTAAAAGATTTTACTGCTAGTCAAAGTTTCTACTATTGCCTCAATTTTTCATGCCTTTTTTTTTGGGGGGGGGGGGGGGG